>CM072087.1:46745688-48193188 GCA_036850905.1 Luffa acutangula | reverse complement strand
GTCCAACCTTTCAAGGGCAGAGGACCATGTTCATTATAGATCGGGAAAATCTTATCAGTTTTAAAAATACCTTTTGGAGACGTTCCTTCCCGTTACATCTGACTCCTCTCCCTATGAAAGAGCCTTTAGGTTTGGTACATGATAATGAGCTTTCATATGCAAGGGTGGTAAATGCGAGAGTTGAACAGAGTCTAAAAGAGATCTGTATTGGAAGAACCTTTTGGTTTGGAAACAGAGTAAAAGAAATCTGTATTGGAAGAACCTTTTGGTTTGGAACTCTTCTCATTCTCATGAACTAACAACCGACACCTAAAAGTTTTAGGGTTGTCTTAACCTATCCCTTCCAATTGTCACAACTCATCCATGGAAGTAACTCTGAATTCCCTTTTTGAGGTAGAGGGAGCTTCCATTGGCAAGCGAATTTTTTATCAACCCTTGGATGAGGATGTCTGGAATTTTTGTCTGTTTCGATTCCCCCATTTGGCCTTTTCTTCTAAGGTTTTTTTTTTTTGTGATTTTTCTTTTTATTTTATTACAAATGATTAGAAAGGACTAGAGTTAGTTGTATTTATTTTCATTTGGCGGCTCCCTTTTTAGGTTCATTCATAGGGAGTTGACATCATAGAAATAACTGAAAGCACAGACATAGTTGAACAGTCGATACTTTTTTCCCCTCCCTCTAAAAATTCATGCAATGCACACACTTAACAAATAGAGAGTACATTTGAGAAAGATTGAGAAAAAACCGAGTATATAATAGAAATTAAAGCCACAGCATATAGCAATGAATTCAGAATAACGTATCTAACTAGAAAGAAGGAAGAATGATGCACCTGATATTTACTGGCAGCAAGATCAGAAAATACTTGTTTGGTCAGCTCACCAAGGAAACGACCTTCAAAGAGACATCCATCAGAAATATAAAAAACTAATGCAATAGTCTACTAAAGTTGCTTGAAGATTCTATACAAATGACACTTTAGTCTCTAATCTATATCTACAACCACGTCTCTATTCATTTAAACCAGCAACAAAACACCTCCATGCTATCATGATTTATTGATGAAAGGGTTGACAGACAAAGTATATGGCAACTAATATTCATCAAGTTCGAAATATTGAGTTATTCATTTCAGAAAATATGTTCATAGACCCGGGTAAAAATAAGGATTGAAGATATCCAAATATCTGTCAACAATATTCATATATATATATATATCACAGATGAAGAGAGAGAGAGAGAAGTTGAAAAAAAAAATTATCATTACATCTATTGAAAATGTATGGCTTCGGCTTGGGGATCATAAATGCTCATTATTTCTTAACTAATTTCAGTATGTAAATCACAGACCCAAACCCTGAATTGACCAGCCAAATATGCAACACAGGAGAACGTGCACACAAAAGCAAACGTCACACTATTCTCACGATAAATTTAATATTTTATAAAGCAAGCAACATATACCTTGAATTAGATTGTCCTGCTTTAGGAAGATCTCCCTGAGTCTACTTTGACCACAGGGGTTGTATTTAAGGTTAAACTTATCAAAGCGATGAAATGTGCTCTTGTCAGCATGAACATCCAAGAGGTCAACATTTAAGTCGTACCTGTTCTCCAGAGGTCAAAAGAAATTAATATTCCCGGCCCAGTCATATTTAATAAATGTTCAAAGTGGATAAAAGCAGAATCTCTTCTTTTCCCTTTCTGGATGATCAATAAAAGTGGTTCTTCATAATCAAAGAAAATGGGCCAGAGAAAACTTACCCAGATAAGTCCAAGCTCTCAAAAACTTCTTTCAAGGTCAAATATGTACCATCCCGAAATATTACAACCTAAATACAGAGAAATATTAACCATTAATCTCTTGTTATATATATATATATACATGTCAACCATTATTTTTTAATAAGAAGGTAAACGCCTAAAAACAGTTTACTGAATGTTTACAATCAAAATAGAAACGGGAAGAAAACTAGATAGTAGATCAAAAGTCATTTATTTACCTCATCGGGCTCTTTTCTCAACTTGGACTTTATAAATCTTAAGAGATGTTTCTGGTTCATGCATGCAGAGTGATGAACATGAGTATCCACTTTCCTGACATTATAAAAGTCACGGTGTGGAGCACTTTTCTGAGCCAGAAATTCCTTGTCCGCATTAAGCATCAGATGAAGATTGAATTTCTGAATGATTAAGGTATAAGCTTATCATAAAGGATACAAAATAATAACATTAACAAACATTTTGATCACTAAAGCATTAAGAACATGTACCTGTTCGAGAAGATTCAGTCGGTGGTGGCATAGAGTTCTGATATTTCCTGCTGCAGTGACTCTAAGTATGTGATGAAGATCAGTAAAAAAGGTGGTTGCATCAGCAACAGGAAAAAGTTCTTCCTTTGCTGCAAATAATTCAAATAGTACTAATAAGATGAGCAATTGAAACGATACGTCAAAAACTCATGGATCTATATATCTTCCAAGAATCAAACTCTCAAGTTCTTACAATCTTTGTTTGCATAGACGTGAATGACCCCATCTTGCATTTCAAAATGATGCTGCAGAAAGGGAAAGCATAAAATGAAAAAGAGGAACAATAGAATAAAATCAGGACTATGAGAACAAAGGGCATTTGAAGCAAAATTAGTAACATGCAGCACAATATACTAGAGTCATTTGTCGATAATGACAAACTCACATCAGACTTGCCCTCGGAAGTGTATTGAAATGGATCTGGATTAGGTTTCGGTGTACTGGGGTCAGATATGATTTCTTTCTCCCATGGAGCAATATCTTCTCTAAATACATATCTTTTCCGCATCTCAAGGCATTCTTGAAGAACCAGATATGATTCTACTTCATCAGGTAATGGTACCTCTAGAAAAAACACGCCAGTCAAATAGAAATATATTAAAAACCAAATTCACATGCAGTGATACGGAAAAAAATCAATTTTACTTCAATTATTCACCTCTGAGGTTGCATATGAGCATAGTTCTTAATAATCCATCCAACACAACAAACTAAATGCATGCTTACCTCATATTGTGTTTTCTGTACAGAGAACATCATACAATGTCTACCGATTACTTATACATTCTTTATGAAAAATTATGTCAATATGCAGCCATAAGGACAGACAAATAATATCATGCAACCATATAAGCACCCTAAAATTATGACCATACAGTATTATTATCTAATGGCCAGGAAAAGAAAAGAAAAGAAATATATCACATAAAAAGGATCCAATTAGCAATACCAGATGGGGTAATTTTGAGCCGTACAAAAGTTTCTTGCTCGGGCTCTTTCCTCAAAATATCAGCTGCAATTGGATCAGGCTGAACGCCATGCAGATCGCCAGATATACTATGAGATCGAATCATACTTGAAGCAGCCAAGGCAATCTGTTCTCCATTGGTATTAATGTGATCAGGCAGATTTTCAAATATGCCCTTACATTCTGGAGCCTGCACGTGGGGGTTAAATGCAACACTGTGAATACTCACAAGCTCTGAAGGCCATTAGGTGTTGAACATACAAGGGAGTTAAGTACTCACCGCATTTCCATTAGCATGCAGATATACTGAAGTTATGTTAGTATCCTCAGTTATATTATCGTCTTCATCATCCGATCCTTCAACACTCTCAAAAGCACTCGCACTTGCAATGGGGGACTTTGGTGAAGTAGGCCTAATTGATCTCTTGGTAGAATTTTTCCCTGGTACAAATGATTATTTGGAGAGAAAAGTACATTAATTCATGTTATCAGCCTTTCAATCTTAATGTCTGTAGTGAACAATAGTCAGGAAAATTGCAAGGATAATTCAGATAATCTGGAGTGCTCCTGCCAGAATGAAATCATGAGTCTTGAGGTTGGGCTTGCATTAAAAACATGAGCCAAAAAGACAATTGAATTAAGCTATTGATGCAAACTATTTTTTAGACAAATTTCTTAAAACAGAGACTATAGAAGTCGAGCAAAAATCAAATATCCAGAAGGAAATGAACGGGAGTAAATTGCCAGAGTTGATGCAACAGCTATACCATCATTAAACTCCTTTGACTTGAGAATTTAGATTACCATACTTGTTGAGTTTATTAAAACTTCAAGCTTTAACTTTTTAAATAAGAAACAGTCAAGCTCTAATCACTATCCATTTTTCTCTGCCATGGATAGTCATACCAAATTCTTTCAATAATCTCAATGGTAGAATAATCTGTTTTTGTTCCAAAAGAAGGGAGAAAGAAATTATCAAAACGAGCAAAAAGGAATCAGAAATAACCTCAAGGTGAGCAGGCTATTATGTTACAGATATGCAGAAGATTTTAGAAAGGAAAGATTTAAGAATGGAATTCTGAAATACATGAAGCGAGACGAGACTCCTGGGACTGCATCGCTTAAGAGTTAATCAGCTGAATAAGACCATATTTAATCCCAAATACAGTAAGAGAAAGTTCGTGACCTTACAGACATCCGTCATATGAAGATTAAAATACTCCTAATTTGGAATCGTTTGAAGAAACGCGCAGGGGAAGTCCTCATATAACTCAGCTATGATTCAGGCAGGACACATCGACCCGATTCAATAGAACTTAATAGTTAATCATGATTCTAAAGCGAAAGATGTTACATAAGCTGTATATATTGAAACAAAGCAGTGATAGCCCTGCCTCTTAGTAGAGGCTAAAAACAACCATGCCCCTCGAAATCCAAGGAAAACCATAATACAAAACCGAAAAGTTTTAACGCATTCAAACTCCATAGAGAAATCCATGGAATCCATACCTTCAGGTAGTGTATGTAACCTCGGCAGGCCCGCCGGAATGACGTCGAGCAGCACGGAACCATTTCGCTTGTCCTCGGCATCAATCCCGCCGGAAATAGCAGTAACGTCCGGCAAGGAAGCGGAACCGCGGCGATTGTAACCGGTCCCCTTCCGACGCACATGGCTGCGCTGCTTCTTGGAATGGCGAGGCGAGTCGAGCTCCAAGGTATCCTCCCGGTCCCGGTCCCGGTCCCTCTCGACAGTCTTGGCAAACTCCAGCAACTGAGTTAGGGTTTTCCGGTGCATGTAATAGGCGGAAACAGCGACGACGGAAGCCCCTATGAGAGCCGCCATGGCCATGTGCAGAGGATAAGTATCCATTGGAGTTTGGGTATGAGAAAACGACACGTCTCTAACCTGAAAGAAAGAAAGCTGTGAATCGTACTCGGAGCAAATACAGTGCGCCAAAATTATTAACAGAGCACCGATTTATTCGAACAGCGGAGGCTTTGGAATGGTATTTATAGAGAAGAGATATCAGAGCCCAGAGTCTGCAGAGCGAGAGAGAAAGAGATGGACACTACGAGCTTTTTCTCTCTCCTACTCTGCCCTCCCTCTCCATTTTTTACATTTTTTTCCTTTTGTTTTTTTTTTCTTTATATTTCCTATTAGGGTTCTTTTTCCTTTTTCTTTTTTTTTTTTTTTCTTTTTCTCTTTTTCGTTTTTTCTTTTTCCAATTTGCTAAAAGTGAAGCCGCCTTTTTTTCACTGATAAAATATAGAGGTTAAAAAGTTAATTTACTCTTTTTTTAAAAAAAAAAGGAAATTTCATTAAAAAGTTAATTTACTCTTTGTGACCTGTGAATTTTGGAATTTATTCTGTTGCCATCGATGGAATTGTACATCGGCTTCAAAAAAAAAAAAAAAGATGGAATTGTACATAAAAATAAATGATTAAATATATATTTTCTTCCTTAATATTACATCTTTTCTTTTCTCATAATATATATATATATATTATGAATATGTTAAAAAATAGATGCCCATGTGTCAAGAAATGTATTGATCTTATGACTTGATAATGTTGGAAAACTTGGATGCCTATGTGTCACCCAAGTAATGGACCTCATGACTTGTATAAAGCTTATTAAGCAAGCATCCCCTTCTTTCAAATGCCTATAAATAGTGGCATTATGTGAAGTTCAAAACACAACAACATTAAGAAGCCCTCATGCTTATGGATGAAATTCTCCATATTTCTCCACTTTCATAATTCCATAATTGTTATTTTGTAATTTTGTTTTTCATTTACTTTTATCTCTTTTATATTTTAGTTCATTTCTTTTATTTGCTTTATTTATATATTATTATTATATTATAACTATTATTATATTATTATATTTATCTATCTTCGTATTTCCGTTGTGCTACTCAATTTCACAACACGTTATCAGCACGAGCTCCTTGTCGTTTCCCTCACTGAAGGTAAGTTCGAAATGTATGTCAGTTTTTATAATTAATAGATTAAATGTTATTTTGCATGTTTAGTATATATTAAATTTCTACAATATTTTGTTATAGTGTTGCCATGACAAATCTTACAAAATTAGAATTCTCAGCCCTTGACATTAATGGTAATAATTATTTGTCATGGGTGCTCGATGCCGAAATCCACCTGGATGCTATGAACCTGGGAGAAACAATTAAAGAAGAAAATACGACATCCAGGCAAGATAAAGCCAAAGCTATGATTTTCCTTCGCCATCATCTCCACGAGGGATTGAAAATGGAATATCTCACAATAAAAGATCCTCGTGTCTTGTGGAAAAATTTGAAAGAAAGGTATGATCATCAGAAAACAGTTATTCTTCCTAAAGCTCGTTATGAATGGATGCATTTGAGGCTACAAGATTTTAAATCAGTAAGTGATTACAATTCCGCATTATTTAAAATCAGTTCAAAATTGTTGTTATGCGGAGAGAAAATTACTGATGCTGATATGTTAGAGAAGACATTTTCTACATTTCATGTCTCGAATATGCTCCTGCAGCAGCAATATCGAGAAAAAGGTTTTAAACGATATTCTGAACTAATTTCATGTCTTCTCGTGGCCGAACAAAATAACGAGTTATTGATGAAAAACCACGAATCTCGACCAACTGGAACAACACCATTCCCTGAAGTGAATGCTGTGAATTTTAATAATAATCGTGGCCGAGGTCGTGGTCGTGGTCGAGGTCGTGGTCGTGGCAGAGGAAGAAATAATTATTATGCCTATGGTGGTCATTCTAATTTTAAAAGAATCACCCAAAATAATGATCATAGAGGGAAAGCTCCACAAGAAAAGAGTTCAAAAAGTGTTGAAAATAAATGTTTCCGATGCGGAATGACTGGGCATTGGTCACGTACCTGTCGTACGTCAAAACACTTAGTTGATCTCTATCAAACCTCCCTGAAGGAAAAAGGAAAAAATGTGGAAACAAATCTTGCATACCAGGATGATGATATATTTGACCCATCCAATATGACAAATTTGGATGTGGCAGATTTTTTCGAATCTCCTGAAGAGAAGTTCGACACAACCAATGGAACATAAAGTGCATCTTTTGACTTTGAGAATATCTAATGTTGTTGTTTTTATCTTCATGTTTTCTTTAGTAAATATTAACTGTTGTATATTTCATAGTTATTTTCTTATTGTAATTATTCTCTTTTAATGAAGAAACATGGAACGTTTTCATATATTTGGTGATTCAAAAATGAACAAAGAAGATTTATGTCTGGCAGACAGTGCAACTACACACACAATACTTACAAGTAGAAAATATTTTTCCAAACTGACAATGCTGGAAGCAAAAGTCAATACGATATCAGGTTCTGCAAACCTGATTGAAGGATTTGGAAAAGCAAATATTATTTTGCCTAGAGGAACAAAATTTATAATTGACGATGCATTGTTCTCTAGTCAATCAAAAAGAAATCTACTAAGTTTTAAAGATATACGTTGCAATGGCTATCACATTGAGACTGATAGTAAAAATAATATGGAATATCTGTATATTATCTCTACTGTCTCAAATGAAAAACGTATATTAGAAAAGTTGTCTGCTTTATCTTCTGGATTGTATTATACTCATATACGAGTAATTGAAACATATGCAACGATGAACCTGAAGTTCATGAATCCAGACATATTTACAATTTGGCATGACCGATTAGGTCATCCAGGGTTTATAATGATGAGAAGAATTATTGAGAATTCAGATGGACATCCATTGAAGAACCAGAAGATTCTTCAATCCAATGAATTATTATGTGATGCTTGCTCTCAAGGCAAATTAATAATTAGACCATCACCAGTTAAAGTGGGAACTGAATCACCTGCATTTTTGGATAGAATCCATGGGGATATATGTGGTCCTATTAACCCACCAAGTGGACCATTTAGATATTTTATGGTATTAATAGACGCATCCAGCAGATGGTCACATGTGTGCTTATTATCAAGTCGAAACCTTGCATTTGCAAGATTACTTGCTCAAATAATTAAATTAAGAGCACAATTTCCCGATTATACAATTAAGACCATTCGTCTTGATAATGCTGGTGAATTTACATCCCAGGCTTTTAATAATTATTGTATGTCAATTGGGATAAGTGTTGAACATCCTGTAGCTCATGTTCATACACAAAATGGTCTAGCTGAATCATTTATAAAACGTCTGCAATTAATTGCTAGACCGATGATTATGAGAGCAAGACTTCCAATATCTGTATGGGGTCATGCAATTTTACATGCTGCATCGCTTATACGCATAAGGCCAGCAGCCTATCATAAATACTCTCCAATACAATTAGCTTATGGCCAGCAGCCAAATATATCCCATCTGCGAATTTTTGGATGTGCAGTATATGTTCCAATTGCTCCACCACAACGTACTAAAATGGGTCCTCAAAGGAGGTTAGGAATATATGTTGGATATGATTCCCCATCAATAATTAAATATCTTGAACCCCTGACGGGTGATGTTTTTACTGCACGATTTGCTGATTGTCATTTTAATGAGACAAATTTTCCAACATTAGGGGGAGGAATTATGAAGTTGGAAAAAGAAATTACATGGAATGCATCATTATTGTCTCATTTAGATCCCCATACAAATCAATGTGAACTTGAAGTTCAGAAAATAATTCATTTACAAAATATTGCAAATCAAATGCCAGATGCATTTACAGATGCTAAGAGAGTGACTAAGTCACATATACCAGCTACAAATGTCCCATCAAAAATTGATATCCCAACACAACATGTTGTCATTAATGAATCTAAAACACGCCAGAAGCGTGGTAGACCAACAGGTTCCAAAGATAAAAATCCTCGGAAAAGAAAAGTAGTCAATAATCAAAATAACGTAATCGATAATGTGGATATTCCAGAAGAAATCCTGAATGTGACTACTCATAAGAATATCGAAGAAGGTGAAATACCTGAGGATAATAATGAGATTTCCATAAACTATGTCATGACAGGAAAAAGATGGAACCGAACTAATATGGTTATTGACAACATTTTTGCATATAACGTTGCTCTTGATATTATATCTGAAAATGAGGATCCTGAACCAAAATCTGTTGAAGAATGTCGACATAGAAAAGATTGGCTTCAGTGGAAAGAAGCAATCAAGGCAGAATTAAACTCACTTTCAAAACGTCAGGTTTTTGGACCAGTAGTCCAAACACCAGAAGGTGTCAAACCTGTGGGATACAAATGGGTATTTGTGAGAAAAAGAAATGAAAATAATGAGGTCACAAGATATAAAGCGAGACTTGTTGCACAAGGATTCTCGCAAAGACCTGGTATTGATTATGAGAAGACGTATTCTCCTGTGGTGGATGCAATTACATTAAGATTTTTAATTGGCTTGACTGTGTATGAAAGTCTGGACATGCATCTTATGGATGTTGTCACAGCTTACTTATATGGATCTCTTGATAATGATATTTATATGAGAATCCCAGAAGGATTTAAGGTACCTGAAACATATAAATCAAATTCTCAGGAATTCTATTCAATAAAGTTACAGAGATCATTATATGGATTGAAACAATCAGGACGAATGTGGTACAATCGCCTGAGTGAATATTTATTGAAAGAAGGGTATCAAAATAACCCCATTTGTCCATGTGTTTTTATAAAGAAATCACAGTCAGGGTTTGCTATTATAACTGTATATGTTGATGACTTAAATATAATTGGAACTCCTGAAGAGCTTTCAAAGGCAATAGAATATCTCAAGAAAGAATTTGAAATGAAAGATCTTGGGAAAACCAAATTTTGCCTTGGTTTGCAAATTGAGCATTTAGCAGATGGGATATTTGTTCATCAGTCAACTTATACAGGAAAAATTTTAAAAAGATTTTATATGGATAAAGCACATCCATTAAACATTCCAATGGAAGTACGTTCATTAGATGTGAAGAAAGACATATTTCGACCTCAAGATGATAATGAAGAACTACTTGGTCCTGAAGTACCATATCTCAGTGCAATTGGTGCACTTATGTATCTGGCTAATAATACAAGACCAGATATTGCATTTTCAGTAAATTTATTAGCTAGATATAGTTCTTCACCAACGAAAAGACATTGGAATGGAGTTAAGCATATACTTCGCTATCTCCGAGGAACGATTGATATGGGTCTATTTTATTCAAATAAATCAAATTTTGATCTGGTTGGTTATGCAGATTCAGGATATTTATCTGATCCACACAAAGCTAGATCTCAAACAGGTTATCTATTTACATGTGGAGGAACCGCTATATCATGGCGATCAGTGAAACAGACCATAACGGCTACTTCCTCTAATCATGCTGAAATTCTTGCAATTCACGAGGCAAGTCGAGAATGTGTATGGCTAAGATCAGTAATTCAACACATTCGTGGAACATGTGGTTTGTCTTCTAGTAAAATTCTTCCAACGATATTATATGAAGACAACACTGCTTGCATAGCTCAAATCAAAGGAGGATATATTAAAGGAGATAGAACGAAGCATATTTCACCAAAGCTTTTCTACACTCATGATCTTGAAGAAAATGGTGACATCACGGTACAACAAATTTGTTCAAAGGATAACCTGGCAGACTTATTTACAAAGTCATTACCTACCGCAACCTTTGAGAAATTAGTACACAACATTGGAATGCGACGACTCAGAGATCTCAAATGAGGTTTCTATGAGGGGGAGAAAATATATCGTATTCTTTTAGGTTTATTAAAATATATGAAATATGTACTCTTTTCCTTTACTAGGATTTTTTTCCCATTGGGTTTTTTCCTAGTAAAGGTTTTTAACGAGGCATATTTCATATATGGGCATCTAAGGGGGAGTATTATGAATATGTTAAAAAATAGATGCCCATGTGTCAAGAAATGTATTGATCTTATGACTTGATAATGTTGGAAAACTTGGATGCCTATGTGTCACCCAAGTAATGGACCTCATGACTTGTATAAAGCTTATTAAGCAAGCATCCCCTTCTTTCAAATGCCTATAAATAGTGGCATTATGTGAAGTTCAAAACACAACAACATTAAGAAGCCCTCATGCTTATGGATGAAATTCTCCATATTTCTCCACTTTCATAATTCCATAATTGTTATTTTGTAATTTTGTTTTTCATTTACTTTTATCTCTTTTATATTTTAGTTCATTTCTTTTATTTGCTTTATTTATATATTATTATTATATTATAACTATTATTATATTATTATATTTATCTATCTTCGTATTTCCGTTGTGCTACTCAATTTCACAACAATATAGGGTTTTTTCATTTGTTCCTAATTTTTAAAAATTTTATTTTTGTTGTTTATTATATCATTTTAATTAATTTTTAATTACAAAAGCATTAGAGTTAATTGACAAAATAATGCTTACAAGAGCTTAGTTCAACTAGAATAAAGTTGTACTGATAACCACAAGGTCTGGTTCAAATCTCACCCCTACATATTGTTAATAAAAAATAGGGTTAACTACATAGATAGACCATTTTGAACGCCAAATTACATAAATGTCAAGTTTAAGAATATTTTTAGCTTTGTCCCAAGCCTAGCCATTTAAGCCAAATAGAGGAATGATTTTACAGATTTGCCCATTGAATTTAAAAAATGAATAAATTAAAACTAAATATATTTTTATAAGATTTCAAAATATCCCAAAACCACACCTAGTTTCCATATTCTTCAAAATAGTTTCCATAACTTCTAAAGATAACCCTAAATTCTAATTTATTTATTTTTTTTCCTTTTCTTTATCCCTCCCTTTTCTTCCTTAGGTAAGTTTATATGGTGTTATTTCAATTAATTTTGTTTTTAAATATATTCGGTTAAATAAACTACCGTTTATATTTGGAATGATTTTTTTCATCTTCAATCTAAATTGAAGTGTTTGAGAATGCAAATTTTCTGTTGCCATTTATTTAGTCAAGTTTACAGGTTTATAATGTATAATGGTAGTATATATTTAATGGTTTTTGCTCACTTAATGGGTATTCAATGTATGTATAAAAAAATCAAAATGTATATATTTTATAATTGTGGTATATATTTGGGTGTTTATTTGGTTTTTCTTAGATGTTCAATTTATGAATACAATATTTCAAATGTTTATAACTTATAATGACTGAATATTTTTTTATGGCTAAATGATTCAAAGGTTTATATTATATAAACAAAGTATATAATAATTTATATAATGTAAGTTTATATAAACAATTTTAACACCACCTTTAGACAATAGTTTGTACAACTAAACTTGTCCTCCCTAATCTTCGCATCGGTTTTTCATGAAATGTGTTGAGCTTTATATCGGATTATATATTTATGTGTATACTATAAATAATGGTGTATATATAATATATATCAGATTATATATTTATGTGCACAATATATTGCATAGTATTAGTTACCAAGATAAAATTTGAAGTATCGTAAAAATATAACATAGTTTATTAGATATGTATGATTATATATTGTATATCTTATCCTAAATAACAGTATGAAATAAATAAATTAACAAAATGGTGTTTGAAAATATATACTCGATATATTTGTTCATCGTCAATATCATCTCATTTGGAAATATATATACTTGGTCATATATCTTTTCCAAAAAAACACACCCACAAAAAAAAAAAATTGATTTCTATACATGTTTTTCAATAGGCCAGAAAATTTAGAAAATGGGATACATGAACTAATCGAGTCATGGGTATAAAATTCTTTCCAATATAAAAAATTATGTATATGAGATTATATAATAAGTGTTTATACATTATAAAATATATATTTATCCTTTGTAGAAATTATGTGATTGGATTGACATTGGAATAAGAGTTAATGTGCACACACAAAAATGTGCCAACATTTTATGTCATCGTGCAGAAAAAAACAAAATAAACAAAAACAAATACACAATAAAGTATGGTGTGGTTTGTTGCAAAATTAAAATAAAAAAATACAAAAAATAAAAACAAACACAGATCACGGGAGAAAAGTGGGTAATAGAAACACAATTAAGAATTACAAAATAAAAAAAAAAATCAACGTACTCATGTTTGAAAAAAATAAAACCAAACCACCTGAAAAAAAAAAAAAAAGTGCAATAGAAGCACAATTATTTTGGGTGAAATTATGGGAACGACGACAACCAAGATTTTTGTGAAATGTGTCTAGGGTTGAGTGATGACAAATTAATTAGCTGGAATTTTATTATGGAAAGAATCACATACAATAAAAAATTTAATAGGTAATTTTTTAAAGGGTAAAATAGGAAAGATGTAACTAGGAAATTTTGAGTCAAGACAAAGTCGAAATTTTTTTTATAACCAGACATTTGTGAAAAATGAATGCTAGAAAGGTATAATTCCCATAATTTCTGTAAAAAATAATAATAATTGACAAAGTAATGATCATTGGTTAAATTACTAAGTTCAATACCCAACTTTTTCGGTCATGACATAACTCCATTGGTTTTTAAACTTTAAAAAATATGAGACAGATTGTTCAACTTTCAATTTTGTGTCTAAGTCCTTGAATCTATAATTATATATAAATAGCGAGGGGATAAACTTTTGATTTACTTTTTAACCTTTTTTAATATTCATATTCTTCATTTGTCCTTTCTATTTAATTATTTAAAGATTTTTTATTTTGAGATTATATCACACGTATTTATTTAAAAAATCTTCCTTTTTTAACTTTTAAAAATTGGTTTGATATTCAATCAAAATTTATATTTAATTATTGGGAAAATTACCTTTTTGGTCCCTCAGTTTTGAGGGATAGGTGCGTTTGGTCCCTGAGTTTTCAAAATAGACCTTTTTAGTCCCTGAGTTTTGAGAAATAGGTTTAAAAGGTCCCTAAGTTTTCAAAATGGACCTTTTTAGTCCTTGAGTTTTGAGAAATATGTTTAAAAAGTCACTTATATTATTTTTTAAATTTTTATAAATTAATACTTTTTAATTTTGGTAATTTAAAAAATCATTCAATATTAAAATATAATAAAAATTATTAGTTTAAAAAAGTTGAAAAAATAAAACCAGGGGCTTTTAAAACCTATTTCTCAAAACTTAGGGACTAAAAAGGTCCATTTTGAAAACTTAGGGACCTTTTAAACCTATTTCTCAAAACCCAGGGACTAAAAAGGTCTATTTTGAAAACTCAGGGACCAAACGCACCTATCCCTCAAAACTCAGGGACCAAAAAGGTAATTTCCCTTAATTATTTAATATTCAATTATTCATTTATTTTGAACAAAATTTAAATAAATGTTATAAAATCTCTACGCACAAATTCTTATTGAAAAATAATAAAATAATAAAATCTATATCCATATTTTTCTTATTTAATTATATTTAATTATTAATTCTAATTGATTTTTCGGTTATGAAAATTTGAAGATTTTTTATTTAATTATTAATTTAATTGGTTTTCGGTGGTTATAATAAATATAATTTTTAAAATTAAATTTTGTGAAATCTAAATTCAGATCAATTGTTTTGATTTTTCAAAAATAAAAAGGTAATTGAGTTTAATTTTCGATTAAATCAAATCAAGTTTTAAAATTAAATTTGAAAAACTAAAATTTAAATAACGCTTAAGGAGAGAAACTTTTGATAACCATTTGGTTTTTTATTTTTGGTTTTTGAAAATTAAGTTTATAAATACTACTTTCCCCCAACTTCCTTTGTTTTGGTATCTACAATCTTTCCATGTTTTCAAAAACCAAGTCAAATTTTGAAAAAAGAAAAAGAAAAAGAAAAAATAGTTTTCAAAAACTTGTTTTTGTTTTTGGAATTTGGCTAAGAATTCAAGCGTCTAGTTAACAAAAATGAAAATCATGATAAGGAAATTGGGAGAAAACCATCATAATTTTCAAAAACTAAAAACCAAATGGTTATCAAACGGGTCTTTGGTTTTTGGTTTTTGGTTTTTGAAAATGAAAATTATGTAGCACCATGTTTTTAAGATTTAATTAATAATTGAAAAAATAAAAATACAAGGGATGAAGTTGAAAATTTGAAAAGAACAGGGGAATTGAAAGAAAATGTCAGTAATATATTTTGTTGGTAGTAGTAGAGTACAATAACCCTTTTACTGCCACGAGTTTGAATGTCTTTTTCGTTCTAATTAATTGAAACAAACATGGGTGTATGTCGATTGATGTCTAAAATACAGCTGAAAGACGTGACCCTTCATCAAGGCATGTTTCAAGTTATTTTAAATGGTTCTAATCAATCCCGTTCAATTGATTAAGACATATTTTCGATTTGTATATAAGTTAGAAAATTGAATCTTTACTTCTCCCGTTTTTTCCTTTCTTAGTTCAAACAATATTGGGATAAAAAATTCGAACTATTGACATTTTGATTGAAGGTATATGTCAATTAACTATCGTTCAGTTGTACTCACTTTGACTTTACCTCCACACATTGTTGTGGAACTAAAATTGAATAATTAGCCAACTAATTGGAGATACATCGATAATGTTGGTCTAAGATAAGATCGTAGTGTAAGAGGTTAATTATGATATAGAGTGTGGTGGAAGATTTAGACAAAACAAGAAGTGCTAGTCATTCATGAACAAAATATCTGTCAAATATATACTCTAATGTTTTAGCCAATATAAATACCTAAATTAGAAAACAAAAATGATATGGTACCATCTTTTTTCAAAACAGACTACAACTATAGGTTGTCAACTAATCACATCAATGGTTGGCTAATGTAGATAGATAAATAGTCATCGATCACAACTTACTTTATTAATAACTTGTAGTGTTGTTACTAATTATAATGATCATTTGACATATAAGATAGATCAGGCATATAGTATGACGACACTACTACACTACTACACTCCTAATGGTCTTATCAAACCTCATGTCTTTTTGGTGTTTTAAGTGATAAAAGATTCAAGTCACGTGGTCTAGTTGAGTTAGACCTTCTAATCTCATGCATATGACTATGACAACTCATTTATTGACTTCTTATACTTACCATGGCTAGACCATGCATCTAGTGGTCACATTTGGTTGGATTATGCACTTAGGGGACTCACTTAATTATTTGGGGTCATACAAATTAGGTGACTTCTTGACCTCACCTATACAACTTCTTCACCTTTTACAAATTCACCTATGTGCTTCTAGTATATATAAATTGTAGAATTAAAGAGTCTAGAGAATCAAGTCTCACATAGTAACTTAATTATCAAATATTTAATAAAGAAAATGTTAAATTATACAAAAATGCTATCTCAAGCTTTGGAGTATGTTTCAATTTCAAATCTTTACAAGGATATTAAAAAAAAAAAAAAAAAAAAAATCAAAGTTCAAGAGTTAAAATGAAACTTTTGAAAGTATAAGAGCATAATTAAAGAGGTATTTGTACAATTTAACCTAAATAAATTATAATACTTTCATTCATTGTTTGTTATAATATCACACTTGAGAATATGTGGGGTAAATGAAATAAAATAGTATATCACTTTATGATGTGTTAAATTGGTTAATGAAAGTACTAGGGTACAATAAATTTTCTTGAACATAAGTACAAAATTTTTGTGATTAGCTAGGAAGTAGTAGGTACTTGAAATTTATGTTTTCTGGTGAAAACATCATTATAATTAATGGTCAAGACATATTTATCATTACATTTTCTAAAAGGTGCACATATATGAATCCCTAATCTATAATGTATAATTGCTGGAAAAAGAAAAAATAAAATAAAAACTTTAAACTTTAGAAAAGCAAAAGTTTTCAACCCACATGCTTTAATTTAAAGCATAAATTCCAAAATCATGCTTATTGTGACGTTAGCTAGAATCCAAGAACACAAGGAGAATAATCTAGCCTCGTTTGATAACTATTTGATTTTTTAAAATTAAGTTTATACACATCTACTTCCACCTTTAAGTTTCTTTGTTTTCAAAAACCAAGTCCAATTTTGAAAAAAAAAAAAAAAGTAGTTTTCAAAAATTTGTTTTTGTTTTTAGAATTTGGCTAGGAATTCAAATGGATCCTTAACAAGGATGAAAGTCATTGTAGGGAATTTAGGGAAAAACAAGCATAATTTTCAAAAACCAAAAACAAAAAACGAAATGGTTATCAATCGGGGCCCTAATAATGTTGATCCATATAACGATGTTATCTTATGGTGGAAGGAGCAATATATACTTTTGTAGATGGGAAAAATGTTCCTCAACTAAACATGAAAACTTGAAATTCTCAATGTCACATAGAAAATAAGAGAAGTTTAACATGTTTGGTATATTGAAAATTATTGGGAATGTGACCAAAGTTTCACATTGGCTAGAAAATGAGAAGATCAGGAATATATTCTCCGTTGGTATGAAATCTTTTGGGGTGAACAAAAAACAAAATCATGAGCTGAATATGTAGGGTGTCTTTGTTCCTATTCACCCCATATAAACTCATCCTTAATGAAAATTCAGGACTCAGTTTAATTACATATCATTTTAGATGGTTGGTAAATTAAATATCATATCTAACCTAAATTACAGTAAATTAAATAAGTTGTCTGACTCGAGAGGGATAAAATTTGTAAGAATAAATCAATCAAGGCATAGTTAAATGGATTAAAAGAAAACCATTATCATCCTCAAGATAAATGATTCAATCCCATTGAACTAAAAAAAAAATATGGAGGAACCAAAAGTAAATCTAAGGCCTTGTTTGATAACCATTTGATTTTTGGTTTTTGGTTTTTTATTTTTTAAAATTAAGCTTACACATATCTACTTCCACCTATAAGTTTCTTTGTTTTAGTCTCAATCTTCTTCCTTGTTTTCAAAAACCAAGTCAAATTTTGAAAACAAAAAAAAAAAGTAGTTTTTAAAAACTTGTTTTTGTTTTTAGAAATTGGGTAGGAATTCAAAAGGATCCTTAATAAGGATGAAAGTCATGGTGGGGAATTTAGGAAAAAAAAACATAATTTTCAAAAACCAAATGGTTATCAGACGGGGCCTAAATTATCTCAATGTATTGTATATAGTCATACTCATAATTCATATAGTCAACTAATATTCTTCTACTCATTACACAACAATGAAACTCACAATAAGTCAATATCAGTATAGCTCAACTGCCATAAAATACACTGACAACTAAGAGGTCTGTGGTTTGAATCTCCTCACCCCACATGTGGTAAAAAAAATAAAACCGACCAAAAAGTAGAAACTTGACCCATCTCGTGCTTTTTTAAAGAGTGACAAAAAAAATAGTAAATAAATAATTTCTAAGGGTCGAGCCCACATAAATGATAGTGCAATATTGCCAATGAATTGACATGGCAAGAAAAGTGGCCTTATTTGAAAAACTTGGCCACCTAGCTTTAAATTGAGTAATTTAAATTTTCTGATGTTACTTCGTTATTTTGCAGGACCATACAAGTAATTAATTCTAAAATAAAATATTAAAAAAAAAAAAAAAAAAAACTTCGCTTATTTGTGTTGATCACATCAGCAATTTGGCAAATGGCGTTGTATGAAGGCATTCTAAAAGCAACGGTGTGTTTGGTTTAACTTTTCAAGTATTTAATTTTGAAAATAAATCATTTTGAAAAAAAATTATAGTGTTTGGCAACCACTAAAAATGACTTATTAGAAAATGAGATTGAGAAATAAACTATATATTTTAAGAGAAACATTTGAAACCAACTTTTTAAAAAAGAGTTTTTAAGTATACAATGGGTGCGTTTGGAATACCTTTTAATTTAAGTGTTTTTAAAGAATGCATTTTATTATAAACATTTTGCATAAAAATGGTTTAAAATTTAAACACTCATATGTTTGGTTACACTTGTTCATAAGTGTTTTTATACCCAAGTTACTATATGCTTAACAACTCTTTTTTAAAAAGTTGCTTTCAAGTGTTTCTCTCAAAATGTATTATTTCTCAATCTCATTTTTTAATAAGTCATTTTGAGTGGTTGCCAAACACTATAATTTTTTTCAAAATGATTTTTTTTTTCAAAATTAAATACTTGAAAAGTTAAACCAAACACACCCAATAACTTATGTATAAAAACACTTGTTAAGGAATGTAATCAAACATGTGAGTGTTTAAATTCTAAACAATTTTTATACAAAATGTTTTTGTTTTGAAAAACATTTAAATTAGAATGTATTTCAAACGGACCCTAAAGCTGGTATCCAACGTCTTTGGAAACTACTGCGAGGGAAGGACAAATTTATGAATGAAGTTCAAGTGTTTGTTGACGCAATTTTCTCACATCAAAATAGGGAATTGATTCATGATATATTCTCACTGATCGGAGTTTGGAGATGTAACTTAGAAGCAAACAATCTTGTTCAACTTGCTCGAATGTCTAAAATCTCTCAAAGTTGGATCGAAGACCACCCAACCTACGTGTCGAATGTTGTTCTTAGGGATATCCAATATATTTAACATTATATTGTTTATTGTTTCTCTATTTAATTGATTTGGTTCTCAAAAATAAAATAAAATATTATCAATGAATTGATTATAGTTCTAAATATAGATTCATTTTTTAACTACTAGTGTTTTACCCACGTGCATTGCACGTGTATATTTTTCCAAATAATGTTTTTTTTTGTGTACGGTGTGCGCGCGAGTGTAAAAAAGATAAAACTACGTCTTAACGGTATTTTGTAAAATTTAGATAATATACATTCTTATAATCACTTCCTACTTTGCTTCTCAAGTCTTATTTCACCTTTACATTCTCTCTCTACCGTCAGTGTTGACAAATGTCCAACTCTCCCCCATCGACGTCTCTCTCATCTTGCTACTTCAATCTTTCATGTCCATTGTCTGTCGTCACCATTCATCATTGATTGATACTAAACTTCTTTCATTTTCTTTATTTGTTAGTCGTCATACTACACATGCTCTCTCTCCATTTAAGTCTTACTAACTCTCAATCCTCAATCTCTCTATAATGCATCATGTTAATCTACTCCTTTCTCCCACACATGCCACTTGAAATTACCTTATTTCGTCAGTCTCATTCTTTCTAGAACTTTGTCGAGTACAACTAATCTGACAAACCAAAATTAATCAATTTGATTTCCTCTTTATTGGTCAATATGATTTGGTCTAAAACAACAATATTGACCTTGTACATATCATTCAATAGGATAAAGATTGATGTTCTTTAGTTGAGAGGTGTGAGCGGTGAAATTTAAAAAAAGTGAGTAATGACTAAAGAAAAAAAAAATTGTTTCCAAGATGACGTTTTTGTATAATTTTTTGGGGAAATTTAAAGGTTTTTTAGTAAGAATTTTAAAGGTCATGTATTATTATTTTAATAATAGTGATAGTTAGTAGTGAATTTGTAACCACCATTATTTAGTCTAATGGTTTGTGATGTTGCAATTAGTTTTTCAATTATAAATAATTTTATTATTTTTTATTTTTTTTAATGAAATTTAATGTATTTTATAGATAATTTAAGAATAAAAGATAATAAAAGTGTAGGATGATTAAATAAAAATGATATGGGCATGTTTATGTTTTTCAATTTGTACAATTTAAAAATAAATAAAGTTTATTATATTCATTAAAAAGAAAAAGTATGTGACAAATTTGGTATATATATTTTAGGTCAATAATCATTTTTTTTTATGTATGATAAAATGAAAATTTTATTTCATGTTAAATAATTTTTACCACAATTTAAATGATTTCTAAATATAAAATATGGATCACATTAGTTATTGATTAATGTGATATAATTTATATTTTATTTTAAGTTATTACTAATAGATGTATTTTTTTAAACAACTAATAGATGTATTTTTACTTTAAAATAAAATTTCAATATTTGAATAATTAATTTGAAACAAAGTTTATATGTGTATAAACATGGAAGAAAAAAAAACATAACCTAATGAAAAATTCAAAAGTTTAACTAAGAAAAATTAAAAATAAAATATACCAATTTTAAGCATGTATAAACATTTAAAATATCAAACATAATAATCTTAAGATTAATTATAAACTAATCACTAAACAATATTACTCTATAAAACTTAAAAAAAAAAAGAAAAAAACTTCAAATGCTAGTATTATAGTATAAATTTAACTTTAGAAGCCTCAAAGATAAAATGTAAAGATTTCTCTCAAAATAAAAAGAAAAAAGAAAAAAAAATGTAAAGAGAGAGGAAACAAAATTCGAATTGTTATAGATTATGAATAGAAGCTTGACTAAGGATATCATTTTGTAATTATTAGGGAATGAAGGAGTTACAAAACTATAATTAAGAATTAAGTAAGAGGAATAACCACAAAACTTTTGATACTCTATCCTTTTACATTCCATGCATTCATCAATTTTGTGAGAGCATTTAAATTCCATTGATTCATACCAACTTCTTAATAGAATTATATATTTTTACATTAAAAAATCATGTAGTATTATTTTTTTTTTCTAACTTCAATTAAAATTGGAACTATAAAATGCAAAGGTCTTAGCATGCAAAATTTTAGTAATTATTTTTTTAATACAGTTTTAGTAATTAATAACCTCAATTTTAGAATTAATTTCTAATATTAAAGGCTAATTTTTTCATATCTCTTCATTTATCACCTTGATGTACTTAAATTTTATTTATCTAAATTAATATTTCTACCGATATAAATTGTTTATCATAAATATTTATAAACTTTAAACTAATTTGAAATTTATTAAAAGGAAAATTAATTTTAATCTCTTACTCTAAAAATATATAAGTCATCATGCTTTCATTTTCTAAAGATTATTTGGTTAGTTTTGACCTTTTATTATATTTACTTGCTAATTAAAATTTACTCTTTTTATTATGTTATAAAAATAATGTTTCAAACTATCAAATAACATTTTATTTTACCATAGACTCAAAAGAATATTTTAATTTTGTGTTATAGTTTAAATTAATAAATAATAAATTGACAAAAAGAATAGAGTATATAATTTCCTAACATGCTAAATTTCTTATGAAATATGAACCTACGTGAAATTGAATTAACAAATCCAAATATATGCGCACAACATTTTTCACAACAAACAATGCACTGATTATCAAATGACAATAAAACAAAAGTAGTAAAATATCTCATACGGTATCCATATACACATGCTTTAAAATAGATATACTCACTTGGCAATTGCAAATCATTATTTGACTTCATCAAAGTGGAATTTTAGCATCCTAAGCAAATTCTAGCATCCGATATATATGTTCATCACATTTGCGACTTGAATCTACCAAGTAAAAAATAAAGTCGATTTCAAGATTTGAAAAGACCCTTGAGAGTAAGGAATTGAGAGATCTTGATGAAAAAAAATGGTAGAAGAATATCTCATTTTATAGTGGTAGAGAATTAAAAGTTGCAAAACTTTTAGAATTTCAAAACATTTTAAATTCTAATATTAATTATAATTAAAATTTTAATTAATGAAAAACTAACCTTTGGTATTCAACCTCTCATATTAACATGCGGTTATTATTATTAATAATTAGTCAATAATTTATTATTGATAACTAATTAAAGAATTTACGTTATAAAAAAAAACTAATTAAAGAATTTACTATTTAAAATTTAGTTTTCAAAAACATATTATATAAATAAAGAAATTAAAGAAGAACTTTTCAAATATTTCATATTTCCGTAAAAAAAAATACGAATTTTGATGCACCATACACTAAATAATAAAAAATGTTAAAAAAAATTAAAATTCTTATATTAATTTTAATAAATTTGTAATTAATTAGAAAATAATTACACGTTTTGCATATAAAAAATAATAAATAAATAATTCCTTCACTATTAATAATTAATAACTAATGAAAATGAAATAAGGGACATAATTGTCCAAAAAAGTTTTTCAAAGATTGTAGCTTTTTAATATAGTATATCAATTAAAAAGCTAAAAAACATATTAGCTTTTTAATATGTTTGTAAATATATCAATTAAATAAGGGACATAATTGTCCAAAAAAGTTTTTCAAAGATTGTAGCTTTTTAATATAGTATAGATATAGATTATTCTTCTCATTTACTTTATCGTAATAATAAGAGCAAATTGTACTCTAAAAATAAAAATAATAAGAGACAACTTGAGTATAACTCAACTAGTTTAGACATCATATACAAGGTTCGAATTCTCATCTCCACGTATTGATGGACTCAAAAATAATAAAAGAAGAAGAAGAAGAAACTTGAGTCTAACTCAAATAGTTAAAAACATTGTACCATCAACATAAAAGTTTGAAGTTTGAATCTTCATTTCATATGTATTGTTGAAAAATACCAATGATAATAAGATTAAATAATATATGATTTAAAATAATGATACTTGAAAGAAGAAAGGTTCTCAATATATTCTTTTTAGTTAGGTTCCCAACATTCATAGTATAATAATTAACCACTATATCATGGCATGAAAAAGACATTCATCACTAAGAATATTTAATAGTTTAATTTTGTCAATTTGCTTATCCAAACAGTGCACAATATTTTATGTGTCATTTCTAAACATAATTCAACTAATTAAGACATATGTTCTTGACCAAGAAGGTCAAAGATTAATTAGAACACCTCACCTTAGTTGTTGTTGAACTAAAAGAAAAAGTCTCTATTGATTAATATGATATGTTACTCGCTTTCTTTAACATAGGAGATTCAAGTTCTCACTCATTTTTTAATGAAGTAGAAAAAGTTCAAACTTCACCTACTTAATTAGTATATGATTAAATGGTTAAGCATTAGTAACTTTTTTGCATTTTTGTTTTGTCTTTTAGTAATATATTTGAAACATGAGAAAGGTTAATGATATCTTAATCTTTTCTTTTTCTTTTTTATTCCATTATAGAATTTTTATTCTATTTTTTTAGTTAACAAACATGTGTAGGAGTAGAGATTTAAACCTCTTACTTTTTTGGTTGATGATATATATATCTTAATCCATTAAGTTTTGTTCAAGTTGACGATCAATAATTGAATTGAATTGTTGGTTGATATATATATATATATATATATATATATATACACACTTTCTCATCTTTGATCTCATATCTTTAATTATTAGACACTTAATGACAAAAGTTCATTGTAAAAATGTCGTTGGATTAGATTTTTAAAAGTTAAATAACACTAGATGTCAAAGTTAGCTTTGAATAATGAACTAGAAAAGATTTAAATTTCAACCACACATTTGTATCGACGTAATTAAGCACATTCTTATTGGAAAAAATATTGAATGTTTATCCAAAAAATTGGGTGAGTGAGCCATTTTTTAATCATTTTAAGACATGGAACTTAATTAAGTACTATAGTTAATATCTCTTTAAAATTAAAATTAAAAATTATCTTCAAACCAACCAAATCATGCAAAAGTCGATGATAAAAATTGAGCGAGTGAGTCATTTTTCATCGTTTTAAGACATGAAACTTAATTAAGTACTATAATTAATACCTCTTTAAAATTAAAATTAAAATTAAAATTAAAAATTATCTTCAAACCAACCAAATCATGGAAAAGTCAATAACAAAAATTGAGTGAGGGGGTCATTTTTCATCATTTTAAGACTAGGACTTAATTAAATACTATAATTAATACCTCTTTATAAAATTAAAAATTATGTTCAAACCAACCAAATCATGCAAAAGTCAATAACAAAACACTCCAGATCATATCAAAGAAATGCTCAAATCTAAGAATGGAAATATTCTAATTAAAGAAATGCTCAAATCTAAGAATAGAAATATTCTAATTTACCCACAAAATCTAGAAAATAAAAATTAATAATGTAACGCTCGAGGCCCAAGATTCGGAATCCGGATTTGGCACTTAAGGCCCCGACATTTTCCTGCGACCTGGCCACGTTACCATACTCGTCTTAAACTGCTGAAGATTATCCCCACAAACCAACACGTGGTCCTTTTAACATACTTTGTCCTCACTCACATGCTTCTTACGAAAATTCCTAAGAGGTCACCCAACATAGAACTTCTTCAAGCCAAGCACGCTTAACTTCAAAGTTCCTACGATTGGGCCATCGAAAAGGAAGGTGCACCTTGTTGGTATAGGTAGTATCTGTCCATTCTTTTAAGCTTATCTTGGCCATACTTTCATGTCGTCAGGATCCCCCTCATTCGGATGTGGCCTCGGTTCATTCATGTACCCCTCCTAACTTGGGTGTTACAAATAATAATCAAACTTAGTGCCTAAGATCCAACAAATCAAAAACATCTAACATGTATATTACTCAACACCTACAAAAATCAAAAGATGATGGGTTATTCCACTCATTGTCAATTGGTTTTGAGATAGAATCTCATGTTGTCTGATATGGTATCAGAGTCCATGAAACTCAAATGGGTATTCGGTCCAACAAAAAAAATTGAGATCCGATGCAATAATGGTGAACCCAAAGATGCACCATCTTGAATATTGAGGATCATACATTGAAAAGATAAGTAGAAATCTCTCAAGTTATAAGATAGATGGGTTACTATAGGGGTTGTCAATTGGTTTTGAGATGGAGTCGTGTAGTCAATTGAAAAGATAAGTAGAAATCTCTCAAATTATAAGATAGATGGGTTACTATAGTGGTTGTCAATTGGTTTTGAGATGGAATCGTGTTGTTTGATAAAAGTAGTACGAGACCATAGCTAATTACAAATCTTAAAAAATAAAAGTAAAATTTAACTGATTAAGAGTACTAACGACACCACTTGTTCAAGGATGGATTTTGAACGGCTTCTGGAAAAAACGGTTTTTAAGTGAAAAAACACCCTCCTTTCGTTACAAGTACTTTTAAAAGAATGTACTAAAAAAAAGGAAATATACTTTTTTAAAAAATACTTAAACTAAAAGAAAAGGTATCAAGTTGAAAGTTTAAGGTCATCCAAATAATTATTTGGTTTTTTTTTTAATCAGGAATGTTTTCTCTGTACGTATTTAATTTCTTAGTCAAATTTCAAACACAAATACAAATTTTTTAAAACTACTTTATTTTTTTTTAGTTTTCAAAATAGTTTAAAAAAAGGTTACTTGATTTTTTAAAACATAGAAAGGAAGTAGATAACAAAACAAAGAAGCTTGTAAAAGTATTTATAAGCTCAATTTTTCAAAAACCAAATGGTTATGAAATATAAACTAAATTTATGAAATTTAAATTTTAAGATTAAAATTTACTTGTCCATTGTTGATGGTCAAAATTGGTCGGGTGGAACTTACTTGACCTTCAAGTGCCACCAACAGTAAATTTGTTTGAGAAAGGAAAGACGTGGCCTGCAATACAGAAAACCTGCACACCGGTGTGGTGCTTGCCACACCGCCTCCGATACTTAAGTCAAAAAGTTGAAGGAGAAGAGCAAGAGAAAAGAGTAAAGAATAGAGTTCGGGATCACTAGTTCAATGGTGAAGAGGGGTTTAAATACATGCTCATGCTCCTAGGGTTTTTAGGAATTCGGAGGTGTTTCGAGACGAACCAGGCGGACCGGGGCGGCTAGAGGCAGTAGGGACCGAAAGGAGGCGAACGGGCTCGATCCAGGCAAGCGGGCTGAATGGTTGAGGGCGACCATATGGGTCAGGCCAAGTTGGCCCAACTCTTTGGTCCAGTCTTCCTCTGGGTCGGTTTCCTGGCCCTATATTTGTCCGGTTGTCCTCGTCAGCTCCTTATGCATCAGAGTGGTTCATGATTACCTATAACATCAACCTTAAATTAGCGTATATAAGTATGCTTGAAATTTTTCCAAAAGGATTATAGGTTAAATAACAATTTTAATTCATGAATTTGTCTCTACTTTAGTCCAATCCATGAGCTTTAAAAATGTCAAATATGTCTTTAAACTTGAAAATCATTTAATAAGTTTTTAAACTTTCAAATTTGTATCTAATATGTCATTGACCATTTGAAGTTTCTAAAAATTAACCAATCTACTAAATATAAAATTCATATATCTAATGAGACTCTAAATTTTTCAATTCTATATATAGCAACCTTCGTGCATTTTTTGAAATCTCAAATAGATCAACGACTTATTAAATATAAATTTGAAAATTCTGATACCTGTCAAATAAAAAATCAAAGATTCAAGAATCTAGTAGACATTTTTTTAAGTTTAGAACCATATTTAGATACAAAATTGAAAATTCGAAGATATTTTTTATTATATTATATGGGCTTCCATCTCAAAACCAATTGGCGGTGGGAGGAGTGACCCTTGAAGCTTATATATTGTGAGGTCTCTACCAATCTTTTCGATGTGGGATCCTCAACATTTCTTTTTATTGGACCGAATACCCGTTTGGGTTTAATGAACTCTGATACCATATTAGATTATATGGGCTTCCATCTCAAAACCAATTGACAATGAGTGACCCTTGAAGCTTATATATTGTGAGGTCTCCACCAATCTTTTCGATGTGGGATCCTCAACATGCCCCCTCAAGATGGTGCCTCTTTGGGTAATAGAGTGTTATTTTCCATTAGTTCTTTAGGGCTATTTATCTTCTTTTATATTCCTTTCTTCTGTTTTAGTTTTGCCCTATTGGTAGCTTACATGTGTCCTCTTCCTCTGATATATTTTTGCCGTGGCTACCACTGTGAAACAGACAGAATACAGTATATTCAATTTACAAAATTATTCCTTCTCTCTCTGATTTTATCGTTGTTCATTTTTTAACGTTTATGAACCAAATAGACACAAATTCGAAGGTTTATATAGACTAAATTTGTACTATCAATATAAATATATATATATATATATATATATAGACTAAATTTGTAATTTAATTGATATTATATTGATCAAAGTGTGTCGCATGAGGCAGGCAGTGTTAAAAGTTGGGCCTACAATGAAGGAAGGGGATGATGGTGTTATAAAAGGAGTGGATCCAGGTCACTTTCATTATCCATAATTCCACATCGTGCGCCAAATATCCCATCAACCCTGCTGGCTGCTGGTGCTAGGGCATGTTTAAAATGTGATAGATTATTCGCATCATAAATATAAATACGACCATTTTTCTAAATTCATCAAGGAAAAAAAAAAAAAATCGAATCAATGACACTTTTAATGTTGAAATCTAAACTTAATTTCTAGTTGTTTTTATTTCCGAAACTAATATTCTCGGTTCTTGATATTTGAATTTAGTTTTTGTTGATGCCAAAATCCGGACAGAGGACTTACCTAACATTCACGTGACACCAACAGTGAATTTGTAAAAGCTGGAGAAGACGTGACCTGCAAAACCGCTGCACACCGGTGTGGTGTAGGCCACACCTCCTTTGATGCCTAAGTCAAAAAAACGAGGAGCTGCTAGAGAGTAATAGAAGAAGTCGAGAATAGAGTTTCGGAACCATTCTTTAGTGATGAATAGAGGTTTTTATACATGTTTTTCCTCCTAGGATTTTTAGGAATTCGGAGGTGTTTCGGGACGAACCAGGCGGAACCGGGACGATCTGGGGCACCACGGGCCGAAAGGAAGTGACCGAGCTCGGCCGCGCAAGCGGGCCGAATGGTCGACCTCGACCTTTGTCCGATTGTCCTCGTCAACTCCTTGTTCGTCAGTGTGGTCCAAAATTACCTATAATAGTTTCTATTTGATTTTTGAGGAAATGACACCTGATTTTTAATCGATCGGATTTGATGAAAACACATAATAATGTCGTGACAATTAAAATATATTGATTATATTTTGCTAATATGTATTTTTTAAATGAGTTGGAGTTTTTTTCTCTTTTGTTTTTTTTTTATTTTAATGTTTAGGGTCCAATTTAAAATCAATTTCAAACCTCAACAATCAATTAGATATTAAATCTAAATTTCAATGACAAAAAATGTTAAATTAAAAATTGAAAGACTAAATAAAAAGTTGGTTCAAATTTCAGTGATCCAAGATGTATTTAAAAAAATAGATAAATAAAGTAAATCTGAATTGTTAGTCGTTATTTATTTATTAAATGAATGGTGAGAATTGGAGCGCGTGATCCATCTTAGTTGACTATTCTGCACTTTTTTTATGTGGTTAAAATAGAATAATTACGTAAAGTTATATTATATCTTCAAATTCTTTTTTCTTTTGATTGGGTGGATGTGAGTTACATGGATTTATTATTATTATTATTATTATTCTTTTTCTCTTCTTTTTAATTTAACAATTGCGAATAATAAACTTTTAATCATCCGAAAGGTAAATGATTTTGTCTTTCACACTAGTTGGATTAAAAAATATATATATAATTTTGATTTTTGATTATTAAATAGATGTGTATAAGATAAATTAACTAGAATTTTGTGACTAATTATAATAAATTAATTTAAGCATAATCTTTATTTAGTTAAATTTATTGACTATAATTGTTATTAACTAATATCGTGTAATTCGGTATGATTCAGAGCATAGCTCAACTGGCATAAAATTGTATTAATAACCACGAGGTTTGTGGTTCAAACCCCCCTCCCCACATATTATAAAAAAAAAAAAAAATTAATCCCACCTAATAGATACCTATTTATTTTCATATAAATTTGCTAGCATGTCCATGAAATACTAAAACACAGTCATATTAATTTGATTCCAAATATTTTATTCTTATAAATCATATTCTTGAGATATGTTAAATTAATTATCAAAATATGATTTTATCATCTTACATTAGTAGTATTTTTCTTTTTCTTTTTTTTTTTTTTGTTAGGTCAACTATGAATGGAGATTCGAACTTCTAATCCCTTTAGATTGATAATATATACTGGTTGGTTGTCATATTACCAATCTGACAATTCCTATTTGATCTCTACTATTTTAAAAATGTTACGATATTTAAAATATTATTAAATTGATTCATTTTAAACTATCATAAATTCTAAATAAACTTTTAAACTATTTTATATTTCTAATTGTACAATATTTGGGTGCACATCGGTGAATATACATACACCACCATTAAAATTTTAGTAAAAAAGTTTCAATTTCTTATTTTCGACCGTTCTCTCCCTTCTCATTGCTATATAAATAATGCTTTTTTTATTATTAAAAAAAAAAGAAAAAAAAAGAAAAAAAAAAGCTTCCCCCCTACTCCTATAGGAGGAGAACTTGACATAATTTTTAAATTAAAAAAAAATACAATTCTTTTTTAGAAAAGAAATCCCAACACTATATCCATAAAGTACTACAAGAAAAGTTCTCCATGGGGGATACAGAAAAATTGATCGGTAGTTTTTACTTTTTAGTATTAAAAAAACAATTTTTTAATTATAAATTTAATATTCGGATTGAAAAAACAAACAATAGATATCTATATACTTTTTTGTTGTTAAAAAAAGCGATATTTATATACTTTTTTTTTTTGTTTAGATATTTATATACTTTTTTTTAAATAAGATATTTATATACTTGAACTATATTCCCCTGACTCATAAAAATATACTTATTAGTATAATAAATGAAATTTCAACCATTAATAATTTTTGTGCATGCGAGCATAACTCAGTGGTAATTGACGGTCAGAGGTTCTAATCCTTCCACCCTAAATGTTGATGTATTCAAAAGAAAAAAAATTAATAATTTCCAAAAATTGAAATGTTCTAAAAAAAATAAATGAATAAAATGATTGACCAAAACTCTATTTGTTTTACAAGTTAGACTTCTACAAATACATCTAAGAAAACACAACAAAAATTTTAAAATTAGTATAAAAAATATAAAGATTATATTTGAGAAGCCCTCTAGAGCTTCAAACATATTTATAAAAAAAAAAAACAAATTTGTTTTCTTTTAGTTAATTATGGCTTGGATCTTTAAGAGATGTTTTTATTTATTTTTTATTTATTATCTTTTTTTAGTTCAACAAGTGGGATGTTTTTAACTTGTTCCAGAGGATAAACAATAGAAGTGATAGAAAGAAAAAATAGAAATTACTGCATTTTATCTTTTTCTTGTCATTATGACCTTTTCATTTATTTGTTTATTTATTTGAAGCAAAATGGATAAGATTTGGTGAATCTCGATCATGCTTCCAGCTCAGTCGTGTGTAATCAGGCCCTCATGGGTCCGACCTTGTATAGTTGTATCAAATAAAATATTCTCTCCCTCATAATCTTGTATAATTTAGCTTGAGAGCCTAATATATAGTTTTGATCGTTAAAAATTGGAAAAAACTTTGTTGCATACCGATATATAAGGATCTTCCTGCATATTATGTCAACTAGGAGAGATAAAAAAAATTTATCGTTTTCTCCCTTCCTCTTTCTTAGTTGTCAATATTTTAATGGAGAATATAGAGAGATCCCTACATAGTCAAGTTTTGTTCTTAAAAGTTTGCTATAATTTTTTTTAGTTTTTTTTTTTTTAATTTTTTAAATCTTATTTTAGTAAAATTTGAAGTGATGAAGTTGTCCAAGGATAAAAATATTTAACAAAAAAAAAAAAAAGTGTCATGCCTCCTTTTAAACTTAAATTATAAGTTCAGTTTCTAAACTTTCAAAAGTGTATATAATATGCTATGCCTATGAACTTTCAATGTTATTTCTAATATTCTTTAAAAGGGGTGTAATATGTTCTTAAACTTTCAATCTTGTTTGTCAAAAAAAAAAAAAAAAAAAAAAAAAAACTTTCAATCTTGCAAATCTTAAATTTTTAATTTTTTATCTAATAGGTCATGACTCATTTAATATTTTTTAAAATTCACGAACCTACTCGACATAAAATTGATTTTTTTAGTTCAACAACAATTGGGAATATATAAAGATTCAAACCTACCTCTTGGTTGGTTGAGAGTAGATGCCAATTAACGTTGAATTATGCTTACTTTGACACAAAATTGAAAGTTTAGGGTCATATTAAACATTAAATTTAACATTATATCTCTAATAGATCATATCATTTTTTTTAAAAAAATTGAATATGTCAGGTATCTATTTGACATAACATTGAAAATGCAAAGACCTAGGCCCTGTTTGATAACTATTTGGTTTTTGGTTTTTGAAAATTAAGCTTGTTTTCTATGAATTTCTTTACCATGATTTTCATTTTTGTTGAGGCACACATTTGAAATCCTAGCCAAATTTCAAAAACCAAAACAAGTTTTTGAAAACTACTTTTTCTAGTTTTCAAAATTTGACTTGATTTTTGAAAACATGGGAACGAGGTATATAACAAAAATAAGGAACTTAATGGTGAGAGTAGTATTTTTAAGCTTAATTTTCAAAAACTAAAAACCAAAAAACAAATGGTTATCAAACGGGACTCTAGCTATTAAACATTTTTTAAAGTTCATAAATTAAATAGACACAAATCTAAAAAGTTTTTTTTTTTTTTTTTGTTCCTTTTTAATGACATTTATATCTTGAATACTAAAATATTTTTAGTAGTACCGTTCATCTTAAGTACTTCTAACTTTTTTTTTTAATCATTTTAACTATTGAATACGTTTTTCCAAAGATACTATATTGTGAATAGAAAGTGGAAGTTTGGATCATGACCTACTCAAAAGAGATAGATAGAGATGTATTGACCGCTTATATTTAGTTTAGTAACTATTAAATATAAGCGAGAGATAACATTTTTCGTAATGTTATGTTTTTTTCTTTTTTGAATAATGATGTCACGAACTGGGTAATATTATAGGTAATTTTGGACCACTCCGAGGTATAAGAAGCTGACGAGGACAACCGGGCAGAAAAAGAGCTGAGGAATGGATCCAAGGGGCAAAACCGGCAAGTGGGACGGGGCAAGACCGAGGCCCGACCCCCTGCTCGGCCCGCTTGCGCAGGCCGGGCTTGTCCGGCTCCGCGTGGTCCCCACCGCCTCTGGTCGCCTCGGTTCAGCCTGGTTTGTCCCGAAACGCCTCCGAATCCCTAAAAACTCTAGGAGGATGAGTAGATATTTATATCCCTCTTCGCCACTGAAGAAGGGGACTCAAACTCTAATCCCGAAACTCATTCTATATTCTCTACTCTCTCCTCTTGCTCTTACTTTTCCGCTTCCCATTGTTCTGCTTGCTGACTTAAGCATCGGAGGCGGTGTGGCGAGCACCACACCGGTGTGCAGGTTTTCCGTCTTGCAGGCCACGTCTTCTCCCTCTTCTACAAATTTTACCGTTGGTGGCACGTGAAGGTCAGGTGAGTTCCTCTGACCAAATTTGACCATCAACAGTTGGCGCCGTCTGTGGGGAAGAAAGCTTGCTAAGTCTGCACATCGGTGATTCAATGAGTAAGAGGATGGAAAAGGGAAACCAAAATCCAAACCCTTCCGAAAATAACCATCAACCGCATAAATCGAAAGAAGACTGACAGCATGAGCAACAAAGTCAGGGGGCTCAGACCTACAGATCGAGGAATTATGAGGAGCCCAGAACCAAGTACCAGTCGTAGGACAGACCTGAGGAAACTGATCGAGGAGAAGCGCAGAAGTGCCAAGGCTGTCGAGGTCGAAGCCAAAACTGTCGAAGCGGAAGCCAGGGCTGCTGAGCCCGTGGCCAGGGCAGCCGAGGCCGAGGCCAAAAAAGGACGATCTCCTTAGGACGACCGAGCTTCTAGACACCCAAAAAGAACTCGAAAATCCTCAAGGAGACCTGCAAAAGCTAAATGACTCCAAGACGAATAGTGCGAAGGTAGATGCCGAGCAGGCAGAGGCCGACCAAAGATGTTCATCCAAACCGATTAGGAGGAAACCCCACAAGAGATCAGAACCACCTTTGGAGGACAAATCAACAACAAACACAAACTTTGACAAGATTGAAGACACCAGGAAAAGAATGTCGTCAAGGAGTTAGAAGCCATCTTATCTACATCCAAGACTAAGGCAACGAGTACCAGAACAAAGTCGGGGGCTAAGAGGAAGAAGTTGTCAGGCTGAGGCCAACCCTAAGCTATGGTCATCCTTAGGCCAAGGCTGACCCAAAGCTATGGTCGTCCCAAGGCTGAGGCCGACCCTAGACCAAAGCCGAAGCCGACCATCCAAGACCTCAAAAGTGACCCCAAGTTCACATAATCAAGGCAAATCAGATTGTCAATACAGTTGAACACAAGGCAAGATCCAGATTGAAGCGAAGGAGTCGGATACGAAAGACGACAGATTGTTCGAGGCCAAGGCCTAAGCCAACCCCATATATGGCTGAGGCCGAGGCCGACCCTAGATATTGATTCAAGCAAAGATCGACACCATGCGAGCCTGGACCAACGAGTCTACCTCGCCTCATCTAGATTTGAGATCACGCGAGCCTGGGCCCCCGGGTCTACCTCGCCTCATCTAGTTGAATCAACGATTACTTGCGAGCCTAGGCTTTTCAGCTTAGTGCCCACGCTTCATGCGAGCCTATAGTGCTCACGCCTACATGCGAGCCTATAGTGCCCACGCCTACATGCGAGCCTATAGAGCCCACGCTTCAGCGAGCCTATAGTGCCCACGCCTACATGCGAGCCTATAGAGCCCACGCGCTACATGCGAGCCTATAGAGCCCGCGCTACATGCGAGCCTATGGTGCCCACGCCTGCATGCGAGCCTGGACTACCGAGTCTACCTCGCCTCATCCAGATTGAGATTACGTGAGCCTGGACCAACGAGTCTACCTCACCTCATCTGGCCTGAGCATCTTTAATTTACATCAGGCGAGCCTGGACTACCGAGTCTACCTCGCCTCATCCAGATTGAGATTACGTGAGTCTGGACCAACGAGTCTACCTCACCTCATCTGGCCTGAGCATCTTTATATCCCTCTTCGCCACTGAAGAAGGGGACTCAAACTCTAATCCAGAAACTCATTCTATATTCTCTACTCTCTCCTCTTGCTCTTACTTTTCCGCTTCCCACTGTTCTGCTTACTGACTTAAGCATCGGAGCCGGTGTGGCGAGCACCACACCGGTGTGCAGGTTTTTCGTCTTGCAGGCCACGTCTTCCCCCTCTTCTACAAATTTTACCGTTGGTGGCACGTGAAGGTCAGGTGAGTTCTTCTGACCAAATTTGACCATCAACAACTAAAATATTAAAAACCAAGAAATAATTCTCGAAATGTGTCTTACGTTTAAAAAATACATGTATACAAAATTTTCAAGAAAAAGAAAAGATTAAAGAGCGCACACACAGTACAACAAAGTTATAGATAAACAATTCTCAAAAAAAGAAAAAAAAAAAAGTGTTAGATAAACAAACAACCTTTTACCAAAAAAAAAAAAAAAAAAAAAAGGCAAAAATAAAATAAAATTATCATTAAACAGAAGGTTAAATTTCAAGTAATTCTTGATTTATTTATCTTTAATCGTGAAATTTCAATCTCTCTCTCTTATGAAAATTAGTAAGAGAAAATCTACCTATTTCAGCGTAACTTATGTGGTAAATGCATGTTGATTTTTTTTTTTTTTTTTTTTTGGTTTTTTAATATCTCTTTCAATCCATATAAAAATCGTCAACATAAGCATAATTCAACTGGCATATACTCTTGTACTAACAAGTAACAATAAGAGATCTGTGGTTTGAGTCCCTCCATCCCCACATGTTGTAAAAAAAAAATCAATATAAATATCATCCAATAAAACTTAAAAAAGTATTGAAAAATAATTTGAAAAATCGAATCTCAAAAGTGAAAAGGTCATGGTTAGATGTAACTCGATGGCTCCAAGAACAGGGTCAAACAAAGTTTTGCTGGCAATGACAAAGACATTGGCACAAATAGGAATAAAGCACTATTGTCATAAGGGGGTGTTTGGAGAAAGGGAATGAAATCTGCATTGATGGAAATATGGATTACTGGAAATCCTGATGCCTGTGTTTGGTACGTTGTATTTGGTCTGGATTAAGTCTGATGCCTGTGTTTGGATTGGAGGGTTGGATTTGGGCTATATTTACTGTTTTTTTCTTTTAATATACTCAAATATTTTTTCCTATTTTAGTGGGCTCATTCTACCTAACGATGTGTACATACTTTTTTAGCTAATTGTGTCGAGTTTGTTTAGCTGGAAGCCTCAAAATGTTTTGGAATATGAAAATGATTAGTAGAATTCAGAAACAAAATGTATATGTTTGAGTATATTAATATATATATATATATATATATATACACACGTATACATACATAAAAGTACTATTTATATGAAAGTATCAATGTTGATCAAAATATTTTTTTTGATAAATGATGAAGATTAGTCAATTATTTTCTAAATGTGACTTGGAGTTGTGGTTTGTTTAAGGTAGACTCTAAATTTCTAATTGATTGTACAATATTATATTAAATATTGGTATTTAGTTACAAAATTGAAGAAGGTTGATTAAAAAGTGAATTAGAAGCTAGAGCTCCTAATTTAAGAAAGAGACTTGAGAGAATTTTTTAACTCATATGAAAATATTTTTTTTAATGATCTATTGAACAACTTTTTATTTAAAGAGAGAAAATTGCAACACTTTTTCAAGTCTAAGTTTAAAATTGCAACGCTTAAATTTTATCAGAATCAATTAAATGATAGTAACAAATTTTATACAAGAAAAACACAATGTGAACATTTTTCTACAATCTATAGAATAGAAAGAATCTACTAATAAAGACTATTTTTTAAAAGAAAATTTAACAATAAATTCATTATAGGAACAAATTTTAAGCTTTATTAAGAGTACAATGACTAAATTGGACATTTGAAAATATAGGGACTAAAGGGAAACAAACCCGAAAATATAGGGATCAAAATGATATTTTAACCATCATTTAAAACATATTTTCCTTATCTTAAAATGATAAATTTTTATATATATTCTACTATTGTTAATTAAATATAGATTAATTAAAAAATAAATTATGAGAAAATTGAGGGAATAATAGTGGGACCCATCAAAATTATGAAAAAAAAAATGAAGAGAGAAATAGTGGGACCCACCAAAATTATAAGGAAAATAGAAAGAGAAATAGTGGGTCCCACCAATTTTATAAAAAAGTGAAAATATTGGTTTGGAATGAGGATTAATTATTACCATGGGAATGAATTTTGATTGTAAACCAAAATACAATCCAATCAGATTAAGAACTACCAAACATTGGATTTCGGATTCCAATCCAATCCATTACCTTCTCTCAAACACCCCCTCATAGTAATGAGAGATTTCTAAGCATAATTAAACTCCAACTTGTTTGAATCATGATATTCTCATCGATAGAGCACTCCTATTTTTTACCTCATTTTCTACCAATATATTTACATCGGCACATTATTCCTACTAGTGCGATTAACGTTTCAATATTGACATGTTAATGAAGATATCTTTTAAGATAATGAAGCATTTAAAATGTATGTGACGATGGGTGGAAATGTTGATGATAACGCTTTTCTAGCTAGTAGATGGCATATATGTTGGGGGAGTTTGCTTGGGGACACTGAGCATTTTGTACAATCTATAACACTGAAAATATAAATGCTTACCTTTTAGATTTAGATGGATAATGTGAAATGTTTCATTCAATGCAAAGGATCCTCATAATCATTGTATATCTTGTCAAGTTGGAGCTCAACGGACAAAAACATTGTATCTTTTATGGTCAATGGTCCCCCTCTCACATATTGTTGAATTAAAAAACACACACACAAACTTTTTTCTTTCTTAAGTTCAAGAGTAGTAGTGGAAAGTTCAACGATAGTAGTGGAAGTGAAGAAGATCCAAACCTTTGATCTCTTAATTTAGTTTGACAAAAACACATACACATATGTATCTTACCACATTTCCTATAAAATTTAAAAGGATCATCTTTACCCATGTAATTTAACAAATAGTCTTCCAGCAGAATTTAATGAAAGTATAAATTGAAGCAATATTAGACTTTTAATAGATAATTATTATTAATTTAAGATTTTAATTAACTGTTAAAAATTTTAATGGATGAATTTCTAGTTAGGAGTTTTAATCTACTAACTTCATGGTATAGTCAAAGCGAACTTAGCTCGCGGTAATTGGCATGTATCCTCGACCATGAGGTCAGAGGTTCAAATCTTCCCACCCCCAAATGTTGATGTACTGTAACACCTGAGTTAAGAGGGGTACATGAATGAACCGAGATCACATCTGAATGAGAGGGATCCTGAGGACATGAAAGTATGGTCAAGATAAGCTTAAAAGAATTGATAGATACTCCCTATACCAATAAGGTGTACCTTCCTTTTCGGTGGCTCAATCATAGGAACTTTGAAGTTAAGCGTGCTTGGCTTGGAGAAGTTCTATGTAAGGTGCACCTTCTTTTTCAGAGGCTAAATCATAGGAACTTTGAAGTTAAGCGTGCTTGGCTTGGAGAAGTTCTCTGTTGGGTGACCTCCTGGGAAATTTCTTAGGAAGCATGTGAGTGAGGACAGAGCATGCTAAAAGGACCTCGTGTTGGTTTGTGGGGATAGTCTTCACTCTTGGAAACAGTTTAAGACGAGTATGGTAACGTGGTCAGGTCGCAGGGGAATGTCGAGGCCTTAGGTGCCAAATCCGGATTCCAAATCCTGGACCTGGGGCGTTACATGTACTAAAAAAAAAAAAAAAAAAAAAACTTCATAGTATAAATTGATTTTTTTTCTAAAGTAATAAAACGTTTGGTCAATTAAAAAGTAGCATCTCCACCATGATGCCACTAATACTCTACTATAATTATAGAAGAAAGCCATGATTTTTGCTTCCAATAAAATTTTAAAAACTCATACTCTTGTTTGAATTTGTCGCGTCAATTTTACATTAAAAAATAAAAATGGAAATTTCAACCCACTTATATAATTTTGGAGCTTGTCTCAATTTTCAAGAGTTAGTTATATATAATTCTATTAAGAAAAAAGTTGGTTATAGTTTCAATAATATTCAAAAGAGAGTTTGCAAGAAACTTTTATTTTTAAAGCAGAGATCACAAATTAAAATAAGGTTAAATTATAATTTTAGTTATGAATTTTTAAATTTGCGTCTAAAATCTCCTTGAATTTTAAAAAATATCTAATAGATTCATGAATTTTCAATTTAATGTCTCATAGGTTCCTAAATTTTTATAATATCTAATAAACTCCTTAACACATTCGACTCTGTGTCTAATAAATCTTGACATATTCAAAATTTTTAAAAAATAGTTTACCTATTTGATTTAAGATATAACTTTATGTCTAATAAAATCTAAGCTTTCAATTATATATCTAGTATGACAGTGATATATTTTTTTTTTGTTAAATGTCTAATAGGACAACGACCTATAAGACACAAAATTGAAAATTTAAAAACTTAGTAGACACAAAATTGAAAGTTCATTGACATATTACTATATTAGACACTTTTTAAAGTCCGAGGACTTATTCAACACAAAATTAAAAATTTGAAAGACGCGTTAGACATTTTTAAAGTTCAATGATGAATGCCCCTTTTGATAATTAACCATTTGGACCCCGTTTCATAATCATTTGGTTTTTCGTTTTTTGTTTTTGAAAATTAAGCTTATACATACCTACTTCCACCTATAAGTTTCTTTGTTTTAGTATCAACTTTCTTCATTGTTTTAAAAAACCAAGTCCAATTTTGAAAAAAAAAAATAGTTTTCAAACAGTTGTTTTTGTTTTTAGAATTTGGCTACGAATTCAAATGGATCCTTAACAATGATGAAAGTCATGATAGGAAATTTAGGAAAAAACAAGCATAATTTTAAAAAGTCAAATGGTTATCAAAGACCTTGGTTTTTAGATTTTGATTTTTGAGAATTAAACTTTACAACACTACTTCCCTTTTTCCTATGTTTTCAAAACCCAAATCAAGTTTAAAAAAAATAATAATAATAATAATAATAATAATAATTTTTTAAAAAAAAATTTAAAAAATTTGACTAGAAATTCAAAATTTTCTAAAAAATAATAATAATAATAATAAATAAATAAAACAAGCTTAATTTATAAAAAACCAAATAGGTATCAAATAGGATCTAAATATTCATGAATAAATTTATAATTTTAACCTTGAAATCACTGTCAAACAAATATTCCTTTATTATACTCACGTCACCATAGCGCGTCTGTCAACCATTGGCCATTGTGCATACCAAGACTATTCTGAAGATTTAAAGGGACCGTTTGGTGCGCCAGAATTTGATTGGAATGGAATGGAATGTGATTCCCATGGAAATATTTTGCTGGAATCATGATTCTCATGTCTGTGTTTGGTGCATTGGATTTGAGTTGGAATGAATGGGAGAGAAATAGTGGGACACACCAAAATCATAAGGAAAATAGAAAAAGAAATGGTGGGTCCCATCAAAATTATGAAGAAAAATGGAGAGAGAAATAGTAGGACCCACCAAAATGTGGTTAAAATAGAAAAAGAAATTGTGGATCCCATCAAAATTATTAAGAAAAATATAGAGATAAATAGTGGGATCCACCAAGATGTGGGAATGGGTTGGAATCCCAATTCAACCATTTAATTCTAAACCCATCTCATTTCAGACTAACCAAAAGTGGTATTCCCTTTCCAATCCAATACAATCCAATCCAAACCAAGGGTCCAGAATTTATAACATAATCATCGAAACAATTAAACTCAAGAAATAATATTCTCCTCAAGCCATATAAAATATACTCATATCCTTGTCCACAAAACCTCAAAAAAGAGAAAAAGAATTTATTTTTTCCTTTTTTTTAAGTTGCGTTCTTATAAATTAACCTCGTTTGATTCGTTACGCCAAGTTTGGATGCAATGGCATAGGCTGAGAGTACAAATTTCACAATAAACTTTGGCATCTTCTTTTCAAAAAAAAAAAAAAAAAAAAAAAAAAAAAAAAACTTTGGCATCTACCAAACACGTCCCTATCAAAGAGCAAGGTTCTTGGAATATGCTTCAAGCACACATTGCTCGATGGGGATCGGAGAATTTTTCTCAAATAAAAAGTATGTAATAAAATAGAAAGGGTTTTGGTATTTCTTTTGGAACTCGCTACAAAAATTTCACACATATTATAAAAAACATATGTTCTGGGTTGGATTCTTATTAGAAAAATATAGATCATTAAAATTTAGACGTGATTTGATGTTTTATAATCCAACATTCAAATATGCTCTTTATGACTTATCCTCCAAAATTTTAATGGGTTGGTAGAATTTTCAATTTTTCTTGTAACGCCTCAGGCCCAAGATTCGAAATCCTGATTCGACACCTGACTGCCCTGGCATTCCCCTGCGGCTCGTCTTAAACCGCTCCTAAGATTGAAGATTGTCCCCACAAACCAACACGGGGTCATTTTAGCATGCTTTGTCCTCACTCACATGTTTCCTAAGAAAATTCCCAAGAGGTCACCCAAACATAGAACTTCTCCAAGCAAAGCATGCTTAACTTCAAAGTTTTTTGAATTGAGCCACCAAAAAGGAAGGTGCACCTTGTTGGTATAGGTAGTATCTATCAATTATTTTAAGCTTATCTTGACCATGTTTTCATCTCCTCAGGATCCCTCTCATTCGGATGTGGTCTCGGTTCATTCATGTACCCCTCCTAACCCGAGCGTCACATTTCTTCTCTTATATGGCCTAATGTCTACCGATCTATTAGTGATAGATGTTTATCACTTAGGACATAAACATGACCTATCAATAAAATAATATATCATATGATAAATTGGGAAAAAAAATATACTTTTTCGGAAGAAAAGAAACAACAATAAACAAAATTCTACCTTTGGTTAGATTTAGAATAAATTTAAAGTATGACAACCAATTGATTATAATTTCCCAACAAAACGCTAGAACAATAAGTAAAATTCTACCTACGGTAAAATCTAGAATAAATTCAAAATATACCTAAAACTCAGCAAAACTTTTAAATTATATTATTTTATCGACATGATTCTTAAAAGTATACTAAGAATAAAAGAGAACATATGGCACAATATGGGGAATGTGATTTCTAGCTTTGGAGCAATTGTTGGAATTATTTATTAGTGAAGATGCTTGTGGGAATTGGAGCAAACAGACTAAATTATTAAAGCCATGAATATTTGGCAATGGTTGGGTTGCTTTTATGTTATATTGGATTCTCTTTGCTGTTATTATTATTATATATTGAATAAAAAAAATATTATCATTATATATATATAAATATAGGCTGATTTATAAAAATACTCATGAACTATGGAGTTTGTTTCAAAAATGCTCCTGAACTTTGAAAAATTTCAAAAATATCCTTGAACTTTGAAAAATGTTTCAAAAATACCCTTGCCGTTAATTTTTTTTTTTATGAAAACGGTTAAAGTTTCAGTTTAAAAAATACCCTTGAACTTAAAAAAAAAAATTAAAAAAATACTCTTATTGAAAAATGTTCTTCTTTTTTTCTCATCTTACCGTAAATTCTAATGGTTTCCATCAAAAAATTAACAGCAAGGGTATTTTTGAAACATTTTTCAAAGTTCAGGGCATTTTTGAAACAAACCCCTTAATTCAGGGGTATTTTTTATAATTTACCCAGACACACACACATATATATATTAGGGAAAAAAATCATTTTTAACCCCTAAACTTTGGGGTTGTATCAATTTTAACCCTGAATTTTCAATTTCATCAAATTGAACCCTAAACTTAACAAGTTGTATCAATTTTAACCCTGAACTTTCAATTTCATCAAATTGAACCTCAAACTTATCAAACCGTATCAATTTTAACCCTAAACTTGCATAAGTGTTACAATGTATACATTTGGTTAATTATCTGTTTGAACCACCATACGTAATTGATTATTTCTTATTTTTTTATTAATTCACATTGCACTTGAATTGGTTTCTTATAAATAAAATATTAAAGAAACTTTATTTTAGATGATTTTTTCTCGTTGTTGAGAACTTTGTGAGGGTTTTTTTGCTGCTATTTAAGATTACGAAAGCAAAGAAATTTGAGAAGTTTTTTATCTTCAAATATTCGCTCGTTTTTTTCTTGTTGCTAACACTACAAGAAAATTTGTCTCTCCCGACGACATATCTCCCGACGGTACAAAAAACCGTCGGCGGAAACAACCACTCCCGACGCCCAAAACTAGAGTCGGGAATTCAAATCATCTCCCGACGTCATTTTAGTAGCGTCGACCATTATAATCACGTGTAGTCGGAATTTAGAGGAACTCCCGACGGTACGTTTAAGTACGTCGGGAGTGGGGCTCACTCCCGACGCGGAAAAAGAAACGTCGGGATGAAATCTAAAATTTTAAATTGAAGTGAAAGAACTCCCGACGTCAATAATTATCACGTCGGGAGTTATGGTATAGGCCGACGACCTTTTATGTAGCGTCGGGAGAGGGGATGAATGGAGTGCAAAAAAAATGTTGGTACTCCCGACGCTTTTAATGAGTAGCGTCGAGAGGTACCTTGGTCCCGACGCTATTATATAATAGCGTCGGGAGATATATGTGTTTTAAGCCCTAATTAAAAAGAATTTTATTTCCCCTTCTTTTGTTCGTGCGCGCCGTCTCCCACACACCTTCGTCTCCCACCTTCGATTTGTGTCGCCACCGCCGCCGTGGTGTTTCCGCCGCTGTCGCTCCGGTACTGCCGCCATTGTCGTTCCGCTTGTGCTGCTCAAACGCCATTGTTCCGTCTTTCCTTGTGCAGCTGTTGTATTTCGTTCGCTGCCTTCTTTTGCGAAAGTGGTAAGCCTCGAATCCGAATTTTACATGGGTATGGTGACTTGCTGCCTTTTAAGCTTTAGTTAAATTTGTTTCTTGAGCTTGTAAAGTTGAATGACCTAAAGGATTCATGGGGTATCTTTCTTTCTCTTCCACTGCACGTAGTTTTGTTAGCCCATTATTTGGATTCAGGGGGTTCGATTTGAGAGAGCGAGAGAGGAAACGGATGGTGTGTTGTCTACTTATTTTCCGTTGTGTCGAGCAATTTGGAGAAAAAAAGGTGGCCCATTATCTTTCGACCGATGGAGCCAAATTTTACAACTGGGATGGGAATTGAAACTGTCTTTTTTTGTTTTGTTCTTTTAAAAACTAATAATATTAGTAGGACATGAATGCTACTCAATGAAAATTCAAACATTTGATAACCTTTTTGGGAGAAGTTAAATCTTAATTATTCAACTAGACTTGTGTTCACTTTTTATATCACATCTTATGGTAAAATTATTGTGTTGATAGTCATTTGAATCTTTTTTTTAAATTTGGAGGTGGGGGATCCTAACCATAGCCATTTTGGTCATTATTAGTACAAGTTGAACCATGCTCATGGTGGTGATAGTCATTGACCTTATAAAATAGGTTTTTGTTCTAATATCTAAATAAATAAACAAATTATAGTGTTCTTTTAGTTAGATCATTAGATGATATTGTGTTTTTTGTTGAAGAGATAGTATATTGACTGGTCGAGTTATGCTCAAGTAAGTAATGGTATTGGTTTAAAATGCATTCTAATGAAGTTTGTTTTTTTTTAAAAAAATCTAATTTGATTTTTAGAGGATTTTTTCACAACACATTTCAAATTGTAACAATAATTATTTAGAGGATTTTTAGAGGATGTTCAAAGAAGTGCTTTACATGTAAGAGTAGTGATATACATGCATGAAAGGATTAGAAGAATTGCACCAAAGAGCAAAAGAAACTGGAGGATTAAACAAAAGGTGCTAGAGATCAAGCCTTTTTCTAGACACACTATTGAGGTTGGAGACTTTTAGATGAGATGGTCATTAGAATCAACAAGTAAAAGACTAACCTTGTTATGAGCTCCAACTTTTCAAATATGCTTTAATGTTGGAGCAAATAATGGATGTAAGGTAACTCAAGTACCAAAGTTTTACTTATTTACTTTTCTTAGGTATTTACACAATTTATTTGTTTTCTTATCTTGTTAGTCAATTCCAAAGGTTGCATGTGAAAATGTTTGCTTATTTCAAAGGTTGATTGAGTGTGTTGAGATTTGAGCTAGGTATTACTAGAAAATGTGTTTGGGTAATAGAATTGTGAGAACATGCTTTAGAGAAACTTGTTAACCTATGAGATGTGGCTTATTAGAGCAAATTATCTCCATTAATCTTGTCCTTAATTGTAGCTCCATAATTGTAGAAATTGTACACATTTATTACTGTTTATTCTTTTCCTTATTTGAGGTCATTCAAATGTATACTTAAAGAACAATATTCTGAGAATGAAATCAAGGAAGTCCATCTCATAACTCTCGGTCTTTACATGGCTTGATGCGATGCATGGTTAAGCGGTGGTTGAGTTGTTGTGTGTTTTGTATTGGGTATAAACATTACGAATGCACATTTTTCATGATTTAGAAAGCATGTTGTGGGCTATAAATGTTAGATATAATGTGAAAGCATATGTGGCACAAGTGTTGTCACAAGGGTTGGACCCCTGGATTATAGGTAAATACCAAGGCCTTGGGTAAAAGTTAAGGGCTAATATTGTCACATGTGGTGTTGGGGTCGTGGTGTTAAATTTGTATTTGAAGCGCATGTTGTTTGACTTAAATTGTTGTGACATGACGTTGTGCATGGCCCTTGAGTGCAGCTTATTGGGTATTTGTATACCCAATAAGAAGACGTAAATCTCGAGGCTAAAAGTTAGAGTTTTGCCTCGAGGCGAGCCTCGACAATAGCCTTTTAAAACATTGGCTACATTGAGGCATGCGCCTCTCCAATCGTAAGATAAATTTATATACAAGTCTCTTCTATATAAATTTCCATCCTTTAAATAAATTCAATAATCTTTTCAAGGACTTGAAGGACTTGAAGGACCAAACTAAATCATAAGTTTAACTCTAACTTGTTGTCTAAATCATACAGATCCTAACTTCAATCCAACAATTCATGTCGTCACAAGGAGGAGGAACATCGAAATAGGTATGAACTTCATCATTTATGTAATAAACATATGAGTGGAAGGTATATGTTTTGCTATCCTCCAGTTATGGTAGCAACATAAATGTATTTATATCGTTCTTAAGTAAATGAAAAATGTTTTATGTGGCTATATCCTGCCGTTATGGTAGCAACTAAGTTTGTTTATTTTCTTACTCAATTATTTGATGTTAAGTGGTGAGGGGTGGGTGAGAGTTGAAATTGGTTGGTCTCATTTTTGTATATGTTTCTAAGTTTGTTTCGGTGTTGGAATTCTTGTTAAGTTGTTGAGGGATGGGTGAGAGATATATATATATAACTAAGTTTGTTTAATCAGTTTGTTATAATTTAGTGTTGAGAAACTTTGTATGTGGCTATCCTGCAGTTATGGTAGCAACTAAGTTTGTTTGAAAAACTTGCTTAATTAATTGAACTTAAGTCAACAACTTCCATGTTACGTTTAAGATTAGTGGTGAGGGGTGGGTAAGAGCACGAAGAGAAAGTTCATGTTGGGTTGTTGATGGGTGGGGGAGGGATTCATATAGTTAAGTTTGTTTCATTTGTTTTAAGGTCTAGGATTTATTTATTTACACGTATTCGTTTCATTTGTTTGCTTCATTTGGTTAAAGTGTAGATCTTGATCAAAAGTTTGTTATCTCATTCTTAAAACAAACTTAGTTAAGTTTCTATATATTATCTAAGGTTTGTTTTGGTCTTGAAATTCATGTTTAAGTTGTTGAGGGATACATAGCTCAAGATTGTTTTAGTTGTTTAAAGTGTTTATTTCATTTCATTAAAGTGTAGTTGTTAATCGGAGGTTTTCTATATCGTTCTTTGTTTCTTTTGTAGGGACGAGGGATGGTTTTAACTTCTGAAAGATCAAGCTCTTTTGTTTTTTGGTTGACGATGTAAGAGTTACAATCTTGAAGCCTGACTAAAGAATTTTGTTAGAATAGTGGTCATTTTTCCTTTTTATGAAGTTTATGTGTATTTTTAACTTGATTAAAGAACTTTGTTGTACAAACAAATATTTATAAAATTTTGATTGCAATTTGTAATATTTTGAATGAAATATTTGTGCAATATTTCGAATGAAATATGAATATTTGAATGAAAATAGTAAAATTAATAATGTAAACAATTTTCAGGTAATATTTTGAATGAAAATGTCAGTATTTGAATTTAAAAGAATTTGGAATGAACTCCCGACGTATTGAAAGCGTCGGAAGATACACCAACTCCCGTCGCAATTGCATATCGTTTCCTATTTAATTGGTTCATAGAATTCCCGACGCTTAAAAAGATAGCGTCAGGAGATACAACATTTCCCGACGCCAAAATGAAACCGTCGGGAAGCTTCTACTCGCGACGCTAACCTTGTGGATATCTCCCGACGCCTACTAAATGTGCGTCGGGAGTTTTTGGACCAACACTATCGTCGGGAGTTTATGGAAATGCTGACGGTCGTGTTTTTTGCGTCGGGAGATCAAGCCCCGACGAGGATCTCCCTACGGTTTTGCCGACGTATTGTTTTGCGTCGGGAGAGGTTTTCCCGACGCGTTTTCGCATTGCTCCCGACGCTTTTCGGCGTCGGGAGAGACTATTCTTCTTGTAGTGTAAGAACTGTGGGTTTTTTTTTCCTTCTATTAATGTTTTTTTTCTTGCTAATTAAAAGAATATACAAATCTAGGAAACAAAAATAAAGAAATTTCGAGTTTTTTATTTCTCATATTTGCTAGATTTTTCTTGTTGTCAATAATTCGATGATTTTTTTTTTTATAATAATGAGAAGAATAGTTTGAGATATTTTATTTCTTAAAGAGTTTTTTCTTCAACAAATTTCTCACAAAACACTAACTCAGATACAATGTGAATTAAGAAAAGAAGAAAAAAAAAGAAAAAAAAAATGAAATTGTCAATTACATGTTTTAGTAGCAATTCAAATGAAAAGTTGGTCAAAGGTCTACATTGTAACAATTATGCAAGTTGGAGGTTCAAATTGATACAATTTGTTAAGTTTGGGGTTCAATTTGATAAAATTAAAAGTTTAGGGTTAAAATTGATACAACTTTCAAAGTTAAGAGGTAAAAATTGATTTTTTTTTCCCTATATATTATTTAGGAACAAAAATAGGAAACCGTTGCTTTGTTAAGAAAAAGGTGCTAAGCAAAGCAACCATAAGAGACAGTACAATTGATGACACACACATTCATTAGCTATGCAACAATGATTAAAACAAATATATTTCAAAAAAAGAAAAAACAATTAAAACAAATGGTCCAAACCTAACAATGATGTACTATATTGTCATGTCATCAAATTATTGGTTTCTTGTACTTTATTTTATACGTGTTTTAGGAAGAAGCACTTTTCAAGTTTTCGATTCATAATGTTTTCTTAGAGACGATCAAAGGAGGTTCTAAAAATTCTATGAATATCACATTGGGGAGTGGATATTCAACCTACAATTCTTATTTATTTATTACTTCAATAACATTTGAAGATGGATATTCAAATCTTTAACCTTTTGGTTGAAGGTATATCTTTTACTCAATCGAGTTAGGCTTACCTTAGCTTCAACATATGACTTCTTAGGCAAAGTAGAAATGTCTTAACTAACAAGTTATACTCATGTTGGCACACTAAAAAAAAATCTCTAGGGGCAAGTTGTTTTTAGGAATTCAAGATGTTTGGTATCTTCATATGCACATAATTTTAGATCCCTAAAAATATAAGGGTGAGTCTAGTTGGTGATTTGAAAACAAAAATTTGAAAACAAGGGATTCAATGAAAACATAGTTGTATTTCATGTTTTTAGATATGTGTTTGGTAGCATATTTAGAAATTGGATCTTATTTTAAACAATTGTACAAAATGTATTTGATAATATATTTATAAACCATAAACTATTTGTAGCTATCAATTAAATACTAAGTTGAATATAAACTATTATTAATTAATTTATAAACTTGTTATATGTTATAAATTTTCTATAATTAGTATTTTACAAATATCATATAACTTATAATATACTATATTATACAAATTTTAATTTTACAAAAAGAATTGAGTTTATAACATGAAATACTACATTTATTAAAGTTTTTATCTTTTTTAATTTAGTTTTGCATTTAAAAAATTTTAATTCAAAATCTGGATACAGTGAAAACATAAAAATATTGTTTGGATCACAAAATCCGAAAATAGTTTTAACTTGAAATACTTGAAATTATTTTAAAATAAGACAATTATAATTTTTTAAACAGTATGTGAAGTGAGAGATTTGAATTTTTGACCTCTTGGTCAATAATACCATCTTTATGTCACTTGAACTATGTTTCGAAGACAATTATATAGTTGATCGTGTTTTTTTAGTGGACTATATTTATAGATTATCAAAATAGAGAGATTTGAGACGAACAATATCAATTTTGTGGTTTTTTAAAATATTGGTTGATCATGGTTGGAAAATTAAAATAAATAAATAAATAATCACTTCAATTTTCAAATGAAAATAAATTGAGCTATATATTATAGTATTTAATTCAAATGGTGTTTATTTCTTATATATGTAAATGGAATATTTATATTTGATTTTATGGAGTTGTTTATTAGTGATTGAATACAATAATTTATTTGAATTATAAAATTAGAAATTTGAGAAATAACTTGAAATAAAATATACGTAAAAGAAAAGCAAAGGGAAAAAATGCCAATAGTTGATTCCCTCAACATAAAAATATTAGAAACTTATTTCGAGAGCATCAAAATCTTCTAAGATGTCTTTCGTATGGGCATCGTAAGATGTCTTGATATCATACATTACTTCAAAACAAACGAGGTAATCTCATGGGCATCTGAATTACCTCATTTGTTTTGTGGTAATCTAGGATGTCTAGACATATTGAGATGTCCATACAAGAGGCATATAAAAATATTTTGATGCCCTCCCGACACATGAGTTTCTAAAATTCTCATGTTGAGGGAAAATCAACTATTGATGTTTTTGCCTTCGTTTTTCTTTTAGGTATATTTTCTTTCATCAGTTTTGTAATTTTATAATTAAAATAAATTAGTGCGTATTCATTCACTAATAAACAATTCTATGAAATTAGCTACATTTATATGCTGTTATAGGAAAAAAAAAACTATATTTATATGCTTTATTGACATATAAAATAAACTCCATTGAAATTGTATAATATATATAGTTGAATCTATTTTCAATGGGAATCTGAAGTGATTCTTTTATTTATTTATTTTACTTTTTCAACCACGATCATCCAATATATTGTTATTTATTGTTATTTTTTAAAAAACTATCGATTATCATTTCTCTCAAAACTTTCCATATTTTGATCATGTATAAATATAATCTACTAAAAAATGCTATCAAAACTATATAATTGTATTCTTTTAAAATAACTTAATGTATTTCAAATTAAGTCGAAATTAATATTTAAAATTCTATTTTTTTTTTATAAAAATCTTAAAACAATATAAATTAATTTGTTTTTGCAAAGTAACACATAAAATTAATATAAACTGAATTGATAACGTTAAATTAGATGCAAAACAAACATGATTAAACATTCTTACAATTTTTTGTACTAAAAACAAACATAGTTATCTAAATATGTCATTCATCTATGTTTTCAGGCATACATAATTTCAGTCATCTGAAGATTATGACTGTCTAAATTACCAAAAGCAAACGACTCCTTAAGGTGATGTTAGAAGAAATACATAATTAGGTTTTTATAGAATAAGTATGAAAATTTTGAAAAGTAACTTTAATTGTTTAAAATATTTTTGTCATTCTAGAGGTATATTAAATTAACCACCATAGATTGATCTATTGGTCAACAAACGTCAATGTGAATAACAAAGAAATTAGAGAGGATGAGTTCAAACTATGATGGTAACCTACTTTGGATTTAAAATATCCTACAAGTCTTCTCACCTAATTAACTGAATAATGTGTTATAAAAAATAAAATAATAAAAAAATAACTTAATAATGTAGTAGACTTACTCTACACTTTTAAAAGGAAAATTGTAATGGGTGGCAAAATTCTAATAGTTAATTGCAGATATAGCAAGTTTTATAAAAAAATTGCAAATATAGCAAAATTTTTAAATCGTTTTTTTAATTTCTGTTTTGCTCTTGTTCTGATTTATATCAGTGATAGAATCTATCACTGATAGAAATCAATCGTTGATAGAATAGCAGTGATAGAAATCCAGTGATAGAAATTTATCGCTGATAGAAACCAATAGTGTATTTGATAGAAACCAATCACTACAAGAAATTTCAGTTTTGGCGACGGAATTTCTCCCAACCACTAAATTTTGGTTGGGAAAAGTTAATTTCTGCCGACCGTTTACAAAACCGTTGGGTTTTTGTCCATCCGTCGACGATATACTAAACCGTGGACAAAAATCCTCTAAAAAGCCAACGGTTTGCATTGAACCGTCGCCTAAATCATATTTTCCGCACGATTTGAAGGGGGATAAAGTTTGGACCGAGAGAATTGCCAACGGTTCAGTCAAACCGTCGGCCGAACAGATTAAAGGCCGACCGTTTTAATTAACGGTCGGCCTTTAGTCGGTTCGGCCGACGGTTTGACTGAACCGTTGGCAATTCCCCATATAAATCCCACCAGCCCGCGTTTTTTTTTTTTCAATCTCCCTCCCATTTTCTATTTGCCCTAGCCAACGTCTTTCTCTAAAAGCTAACAACCTCTGTTCGCATCTGTTCGCGTGCCCCGCAAGCAAGGTTCCATCGCCGCTGTTCCTACCGCCTGTTCGTCGCCGACCACGCATTCCCCACTGTTAACAGCCGCCTCCGACCTCCCCTTCGCCACCTGCTGTAAGTGATAGTCGTTGTCTCTCTCCCTCTGTTTTCATCTTCTTTTTTTTGCCATGGGTGTGTTGTTCATTATTTTTCCCCCCTCTCTCTAACGCCAACGTCTCTCTCGCGTGCCCAGCAGGTTCCAACCACCTGTTCGCCACCGTCAACAGCCGCCTCCGACCGCCCCTTCGCCGCCTGTTGCAAGTGACGTTTCTGTTTCTTTCCCTCTGTTTTTCTTTTTTTTTTTTTTTTTTTTATATATATGTGAATGTGTTGCATTCTTTCTACCTCTGTTTTTCTTGTTTTTTTTTATATATGTGAATGTCGAAGTTGAATTCATTGGAAAGACTTTGCTGCCAGTTGAGGGTTTTTTTTTTTTTTTTTTTTTTGGAAATAAGCTGCCAATTGAGTTTTAGTTCACTGATGAGTGGTTTCTGGGCAAAGGGTTTAAATAGCAGAAGCATTAAGTTTGATATAATTTATTACGTTCATCCCTCTAATTTGTTGATTCATCCTTAGCAACTTTGGCTGAAATCCCTTACACTTGGAGCCTTGTGTATTTGGTTCTTGTTTACTCATTAGGCTACGAGTTATGTGAAAACGCTTGTAAATTTTCGAGCATCGGTCCATCAACAGGACGTAGTTTGCACTGTGCAAGGGATGTTGTTTTCGTCATTGCTATTGCTTGATTTAATTCCACTTCCCGTCTATTCAAAGATGATTTTTGTTTCTCCAATCATGGTTGTAGTACTACTTGATCAAATAGGAACAATCCCATGTCCACTTAATAAATGCATAAACTTTGCACAATACTCCTTCCTTTGATCTTTCAATCATTCATTTGATATATATGTTGTGTTGTGTGTTCCTTAATGTGTTGATGTTCAGAACTAATTTTTTTGTGTTCTTGGTATTACTTTTCTGTCGTCTGCAACAATTGATTTTACTTTAGATGGGGAAGGATGAGGAGAAAGATGTAGCCTAATGCCTTTTCATAAGTTTACTTGAATGTAACTTGCTAAATTACACAGTTCACCTTCACCCACTCTTCTTTTCTGTTTAGAAAAAAAATTGCCATTCATTTTCAAAAACGCACTTATCCATACCTTTTTCAGTATAGGCCAATATTATCGGCCGTTTGATAGCGAGCATAGCTAGATATTTTTACTTATTTAATTTAGCTAGTCTTTTATGATGTTTGGGCCATTTTATTGTGCTTTATTGTTTATTTTATAGGAAATGGTTGATTGGAGCTATAATGCAATATCAGAGTTAATCGGGTGCTCGGGGCGTGAAAAGATGCAAAGGAATGAAAAGAATAAAAGAGGGAAAAGTCCACATCAAGTTTTTGGCGCCGTTGCCGGGGATTGGCACATTTAGCTAGATTGATATTGTGGAAAAATTGCTTGATCTTAATTTAGGGTGTATTGTTACTTTTTTAGGTTTGTTGCATTTTTTTTCCTTATTTGTTCTTGTTTCCATATTTGAATTTTTATGTTAGTTTCCTTTTAGTTGGGTAATCTTTTCCTTATTTGTTCTTGTTTTTCCTTTTCTAGGTTAGTTTCCTTATTTGCACTTTGCCATATTTATTTTTGCATTCCATATTAGGTTAGTTTGTTTCCTTTTCTTGATTATATTTTCCATATTTAGATTAGTTCTTTCTTTTTCTTTATTTCATTCCATAATTGTTTTCTTTCTTTTAGGATTGTTTTGTTTGTTTATGCGTAGGGATAAAGATTTAATTTTAGCACCATTTGATCCCGAGATAGAAAGAACAATTCTTAGGCTTCGAAGGGAAACTAGAGAAAATTTTCAAATGGCTGACCAAAATCCACCTGAGGAGCCTAGGCCTATTAGAGATTATTTTCAGCCTGTGTTTCAGGGGCAACAGTCGGGAATTGTCTATGCACCGATTAATGCCAACAACTTTGAGCTGAAAACCGGTCTTATTCAAATGGCTCGAGACTGTGCATACAGAGGATCGCCCACTGAGGATCCAAATTCTCATCTTAAATCATTCTTGGATATTTGTGGGACGGTAAAGATTAATGGTGTCTCTGAGGATGCTATTCGCTTACGTTTATTTCCCTTTTCTTTGCAGGATAAAGCACGAGATTGGTTGCAGTCTATTACTCCTGGGAGCATCACCACCTGGGATGCTTTGGTCCAGGCCTTTTTAAAGAAATTCTTCCCTCCTGCAAAGACGGTCAAGCTGAGGACCGAAATTGGGACATTCCAACAACAATACGATGAACAGTTGTTCGAAGCTTGGGAGCGATTCAAAGAGCTACTGAGGAAGTGTCCTCAGCATGGTTACCCCGATTGGCTTCAGGTACAGTTATTTTATAATGGTTTAACCCCCAGTACAAAAACGATTGTTGATGCAGCTGCAGGTGGGACTCTGTTGTCCAAGACCGTGGAAAACGCTCGCACACTTTTAGAGGATATGGCCACCAACAGCTATCAGTGGCCATCTGAGCGGTCTACACCTAAAAAGATTGCTGCTGGAGTGTTTGAGGTTGATAAAGTAAGTGCACTCCAGGCCCAGATGACTTCCCTTGCCAATGCTTTTATGAAATTTTCAGGTACAGGGAGTGCACAGTCAATTGAATCAGCTGCTGCTTTAGCATCTAGACCTCAGGAGGAGACCATCGAGCAGGTTCAGTATGTATCAAATTTTAATTCTAGGGGATATAATAATAGTTCTACACCTACACATTATCACCCTAACAATAGGAACCATGAAAATTTCTCTTATGCTAATACTAAGAATGTTCTTAATCCTCCTGGTTTTGCCCCTCAAACTCAAGATAATAAAAAGTTAGAAGATCTTGTTGGAGCTTTCATTGCAGAGTCTAGTAACAGGACAACCAAATTAGAGGAGGCAGTCATTGCCATCAACACCACGGTGAATGGCCACAGTGCAGCCATAAAGAACATTGAGACTCAGCTGGGACAGTTGGTGAATGTTGTAAGCACCATGAACAAAGGTAAGGCCCCAGCTGAACAAGAGAAACCCCAGATGGAATATTGCAAGGCAATCACTGTACACCAGGAGGAATCTGAAGAGGAACCTGAATCTGAGGACTATGAGACGCCTACAGGGGAAGCTGAGGAGGACACATCATCTGATGAGGCTGAACAGCCTAACCTTGAGCCTCCTATTCCTTCTCCCACACTGTTGGTTCCTAAGGAAAAGAAAAAGAAAAAGAAGAAAAAGAATAATCAGGTTCAGTTTGATAAATTTATGAATGCTTTTATGAATCTGAACATTAATATTCCTTTTGCAGAGGCATTGGAGATGCCCCAGTACAACAGGTTCATGAAGGAGTGGTTAGCAAAGAAACGAAAAGAAAAGAAGGTTGACACTGTTTATCTTGCTTCCACATGCAGCACCAGAGTACAACAGAAAGTACCTGAGAAAGTAGCAGATCCAGGGAGTTTTTCTGTTCCTTGTAGTTTTGGTACTTATTCTTTCAGAGCATTATGTGATTTAGGTGCTAGCATTAATATTATCCCATTGTCCTTGTGTAAGAAGTTAGACATAGGTGAGATTAAATCTACTCCTGTAAAGCTCCAATTGGCTGATCAATCTGTGGTGAGACCAGTTGGTATTGTAGAGAATGTGTTAATCAGAGTAGGTAGATTTTTCCTCCCTATTGACTTGTATGTTATGGACATGATAGAAAATCCTTCAATGCCTGTCATATTAGGACGACCATTCCTCGCTACTGGGCGAGCGATTATAGATATTGAGCGCAGGGAGCTCACTATTAGAGTCAAGAACGAAAAAGAGATCTTTAAAGCAGTTGAAGACTCTAAAGATGAAGTGCTTTACATGGGCTACAGGAAAGGTGCAAGAAAGAGCACCTCTGTTGGATTCACAGAACAAAAGCCTCCTTGAAGCACGTGCAACACGTCGAGCTAATGACGTTAAACAAGCGCTTATGGGAGGCAACCCAAGTAAGTTTAGTGTGTTTTCTTTTTCTTTTTGATTTATTGTTTGTTTTTGTTTTGTAGGTCTTGTTTTCTTTCTCTCCTTTGCTTTCAAGCTTTCAAGATTCCAAGCTCTCAAGCAAGAAGTCATCATCATTCCAGGCCAGTATTGTTCACTCCTGTCATTCTTTTATTGTTCTCATGCTTGTGTATGCCTTATTTTCTTTATACATTGAGGACAATGCATATTTTAAGTTTGGGGGTGGATTAGCATGTTTGTGGAGCCCTTGAGCATCTGAGTTCGGGCTATAGTTTTGAGCTTTCTTTGAATGATGCATATGGTTGTTTTCTGGATGCTACTTTTGCATGATTATGATGTCCTAGGATAGGCTTTCTTGTCAATTTTCAAGCTTGTGATGAGATGTAAGCATAAGTGCCCAAAAAGGGAGACTTTTTAAAATTTTTCTAGGAGATGACTTGCATGAGTAGAGTATCTGTCTTGGCTAGATGTGGATTTGAATGCTTAGGAGCGAATTATTGGGTTCATATGCTTGTTGTCACCTCGATAGGTGTAGGGCAGAGCTAAAGAGTTAATTTTTTGCAAATTAGCATGTTTGATCTTGCTTAGGAGAAAGGAAAAGAATATCTGCTATTTATGCTCATAAAGAAAAATCATTCTTGTTGTTACTATTAAAATAAGATAATAATGCCATGGCTTGTGCACAATATGCAATGATTAATAAAGATTAAGGCAAAAAGAGCTACCCCTGTTGTGATCAGTTAGGCCAACCAGAGAAAACTCAGGTTAAGGGTCCCTGCAATGGGTGTGTGAAAGCTAGTGCCACATTTACTTGCTTAATTCAATTGTTAATTAAAAGCACCTAAGTATGGAGATAAACAACCTAATTTGTTGCATTAACTCATTAGTGAAGCCTTAGTGCCAGTGTAGAGGGAAGATGAGCTGAGAGTTTAATAATCCAATCCCGGGCTAGTAGAGTCTGGTCTCGTTGAGTTAGATCTCGCTTGTGCAAGTTAATTTTGGAAAAATTTTAATTTGTCTCCCTCATTGGTCCTTATGTGCATATCTCTTGCTTGCTTGGTTATTGACTTTTGAGCCTTGAGGATTGAGTTATGATTGTTGCATCTATTCTTCCATTATATGTCTGATTTAGAGTTTGCTCGAGGACTAGCAAAAGCTTAAGTTTGGGGGTATTTGATAGCGAGCATAGCTAGCTATTTTTACTTATTTAATTTAGCTAGTCTTTTATGATGTTTGGGCCATTTTATTGTGCTTTATTGTTTATTTTATAGGAAATGGTTGATTGGAGCTATAATGCAATATCAGAGTTAATCGGGTGCTCGGGGCGTGAAAAGATGCAAAGGAATGAAAAGAATAAAAGAGGGAAAAGTCCACATCACCGTTCTAGGCTGCAAGGAGGTATGATATGTCAGTTAGAGTCTTAGAGGTAGAGAATCAAGTACTAGAGCAGGCTCTTTTTCTGATGTTGTTTCTGGATGTTATTGCTGAGTTAACTTGTGTGAGCAAAATTGGGGTTTAAGATCTTATAGCTCTTTTAAATGTGACTGCCAATTTTTTATGGCTATAATTATTGGTCATGTATCTGAAAAAAAAAAAAAATTGTCAATACAATGTACTTGCTTGAGCTAAATTATTATTCCAATCAAATCATTCTTTCTTTATCCATACATTTGTTATCGAAAATACCCCTGAACTCTGGGTTGGTTTCAATTATATTCTTGAACTTTCAAAAGTTTCAATTTAGGCCTTGAATTTTTTTTTTCCGTTAAATTAATGGATGGAAAATAACGTGTTTTCATGTGTACTGTTGTTTATATGAATAGATTCTCACACATACGTGGAAAAAACAATAAAAACACATGGAAATACATATTTTTCGCCCATAAATTTAACTGAAAATGTCTCTATAGGTCGTTTTGAAACAAAGTTCAAACTTCAAGAGTTGAAATGAAAATTTTGGAAGTTTAGATAATTTACATTTTTGTACTCCTCCTTTCTTTCTTTATTTCTTTCAAGAGCAATTAAGATTGAGGTAACAACACATTACCATGTCATATCTTGTGTTGGAAATTATGATACCAATATATCAAATCCATGCTTTCATAACCATTTTTTTTTTTTTCTTTTTTGACAAAGCTTTCATAACTATAATAGAGCTTATGCTATTTGCATTTGAAATTCAAGTTTTATCGAATGTTGTGGAAAACAAAAATAGAGCAACACATATATAGCATCAAGTGTTAGTTGCTATTTGCATTTGTTATTTGATATTTGCTATTTGCATTTGAAATTCAAGTTTTATGCATTTGTTAATTTGTTTTGTATCGAATGTTTTATCAAATGTTTGTTCGTTTGTATTTGCATTTGAGGTTAAAGAGTAATATAGCATCTTGAGGAGAAAAAATAGATCTTATGCTATTTGTATTTGAAATTCAAGTTTTATCGAATGTTGTGGAAAACAAAAAGAGAGCAACAATATATATAGCATAAGTTTTAGTTGTTATTTGCTATTTGCATTTGAAATTCAAGTTTTATGCACTTGTTAATTTATTTTGTATCGAAAGTTTGTTGGTTTGTATTTGCATTTGAGGTTAAAGAGTAATAAAGCATCTCGAGGGGAAAAAAATAGAGTTTAATAGCATGATGAAAGTATTATATATTGAGTCAACGTTTTCATATTTTTTTAAAAAAAAATATGAAAACTAAGACAGCTTTTATATTGAGACCATTGTTTTAAAAGGCTTAAGGAAGCCTTGAGGTATTTTCTTGTGGAGAAGCGATGTGTAAACCTTGAGGTATAGTATGAGGCGTAAGCCTCATTTTAAAATAAAAATATATATTTAAACCATTAAACATCAAACTTTATCTATTCAAAACATTTATTAAAAAACTTATGTTAACGACAAAGAGAGAATAACAAGTACTGATGGGCAGAGAGTTATAGTTTGTTGGTTTGAGGAAACAACTTTAATTTGTACCTCAACTTTGTTGACTTTACTTTATGTCTTAATTTGCTTGCAAAAATTGTATACCTTAAGGTTGAAGAGAACGTTAAATCTAACTTCTTGTATATTTCGAACAGGTTTAATGTTTCACGAATCACGATAGTTGGTTTGGAAAGTGTATGAGTAAGGATGAATAAGGATTGGATTAAACTTTTTTCTTCAGGATATGCGTTTATAGGCTTAGGCTTATGCTTAAATTTTTTTCTCCTTTTAAGTGCTTATATTTTGTATCGAGTATAGTGGGTGAGTTGAGAGTTATTGGAGTTGTCTTGTGGAATAGCAGAAGCTTTGTGTTCAGAATATACGTTTATATTTTGTTTAAGTGCTTATATTTTGTTTCGAGTATAGTGGGCGAGATGAGAGTTGATTGGAGTATTGAGGGGTGGGTGTTAGGACATTGTAAACATCGATTGTTTGATGTTTTGACACTTACATCTGATTGTGTTTATTAGTAGTTATTGTGATACAAGTAGTGAGTTTATTTCTTATTTAAATTTTGTTGATACAGTTTTCAAGCTTTTGGGAAATTTGTTCGATATTATGCTGAGTTTGTTTTGTTTCGTGGTTAGTCATAATAATATATATTGCTTTGAGTATTGAGGGGTGGGCGTTAGGACATTGTAAACATCGATTGTTTGATGTTTTGACACTTACATTTGATTGTGTTTATTAGTAGTTGTTGTGATACAAGTAGTGGGTTTATTTCTTATTTAACTTTTGTTGATACACGGTTTTCAAGCTGTTGGGAGATTTGTTCGATATTATGTTGAGTTTGTTTTGTTTGTGGTTAGTCATAATAATATATGTTCTCATAGTTTCAGACTTATAATTATTGATTTTTCCTTCCATAGGTGCTTCGGGGTGGTCATTACAAAAGCTACTTTTCCAGATTTTGTCAATTTCATGTGAAGGAGAATCAATGAATGTATGAAGATCTCATTTTGTTCTTTTTTGGAAACGTTGAAGATCTCGTTTAGTTTATTAATTTTGAGATAGTAGTTTCATTTTGTAATCAGATTACAAGTAACACTGTAAGAACAGGATTGGAAACGTTGAAGATCTCGTTTAGTTTATTAATTTTGAGATAGTAGTTTCATTTTGTAATCAGATTACAACCTGTAAGAACAAGATTGGAATTTGTGTATGACCATCTTTTTTATATATATATTATTATATTTTGTCGTTTAATTCTCTTTAGTTATTATAATTCGCATAAAATCATAATTTAATTTTTCCTTTAGTGAAATATAATAATATATTATTGTAGAAGAAAAATAAATAAAAAAAGAATCGTTAGGAGGAGGATTGGCCAACGATTTTGAGGTTGAAAAAAGAATAAAAAATGTTGTAAAAAAAAAAAAGAACTGCCAACTATCAAAATCGTTGGCAGTTCTTGGATTGGCCGACGGTTCATAAAACCGTTGGCCAATCCTCCTCCTAAGGTACATCCCATAAAACCGTTGGCATATCCCATAATTCCCGACCGTTTTAAACCGTTGGGATAGCTTCCATAAATTATCGACGGTTATATATTTTGGTTGGCCATTATGATCTCCCAACGGCGGACATAAAAGCGTTGGGAAAAGGTCTCCCGACGAGGCAATGCCAACCATTTTTCCGACGGATATTTTATGGTTGGGAAAAGTAAGGTCGACGGTTTTTGGGGTTCTCCCAACGCTTTATTGCATTGGGAAAAGTCCGAATTCTTGTAGTGAATAGTGTATTTGATTACGTGATAATATGCACATACCTTTTGTTTTTTGTTTTTTGTTTTTGTTTTGTTGAGGTCTCCCCTTTAAATTTCAACTCTCGCTTTGTGTTTTTCTTTTCTTCCAGTTCAATTTCCATATTGTTTTGTTTCAGCATCTATAAAAACAAAATCAATGACATATGTTTTAGAAACAAAAATGATAGTTTTCTATCAGTGACAAAAGTTTTCTATTAATAATAGATTTTGATAGAATAGTAATTTGATTGATTTTGATAGAATGATATTCCTCACTTTAATATGTAATTGTATTTATAAAACTATCACTAAGCATCGATAGAAATTGAGATGATATATCAATGATAGAAATAAAACTCTATCAACGATAGCTATCAATGATAACATTCTATCGCTTATATAATTCTATTAGTGATAAAATTCTATCACTACAAGTGATAAACATCTATCAAGATAGACTTTTATAAGCGATAGAATTTTATAGAAGTCTATCATTGATATAACTCTATCACTTAGTGATAGACTTCTATCATTATAAGTTTTTTAAATTTGGCTATTTTTGTAAATACTTTAATATGTTGCTAATTTTGCTATTATTTTAGTTGGGTTTGCTATTTGTGCAAGGAATCCCTCTTAAAACTCACGAAACCATCCTACACGAATTTGAAAGCTTATAAACTTAGCTATTAGACAAACCTTAGAAACTCAAGGGCTAACCTTGTAATTAAACTTAATTTTAGTTTTATTTCATAATTTAAAATTTATGATGGTTTACCAATACTTAATCTTCATGTTTTTTAAATATAGTTTTCCAAAAAAAAAATAAAAAAAATTAGTGTACGTACTGAATAATGGATAATTGTAAGGGGTGATAATTTATGTTTTTCTATTTGTAAATATAGCAAAATTAAAAAAAAAAATACTAATATAACAAATTAGTTAAATGAATTTTTATTATTCTCATTTTGTCATTTATTCTATCAGTGATAGACTAATATTATAATAAATAAATAAAAATCTGTTGGGTATTTTAAAAACATTATCAATAAAAATAAATTAGAAGCAATAGAAATGGTTAGGAAAGCATGACAACATATGAGAATAAATAAATAGAAATCTACTGGGTATTTTAAAAATATTATCAATAAAATAAATTAAAAGCAATAGAAATGGTTAGTAAAGCAGGACTTCATTTTTTTTTTCTAACAACATATGAGGTGGAGAATTCAAACCATAGATTTCTCGGTTATTAGTACAAACTTTATGCCAGTTAAGTTATACTCATGTTGTCGGTTTCAATTTTTTAATATATAAGTACTTTAAAAATATATATATATATTACTGTACACTATTAGTTTTTTAAAATATGAACCTAAATGTTGCCCAAAAGAAAAGAACGAAACTAAACATATATATTTTTTAAATCAAATGAGTATCAAAACTTATTTGACAGTTTATATATATATATATATATATAATCTTATTTCACAGTATTTTTGCTTGTCAATTACTCATTAGATAACACGGACTACGCAAACTTAAAATACTAAACAATATTATTTGAAAAGGAAAAAATCAAATTTAAAAAGAAAAAGTCTGAGAAGTTTTTTTATTTTATTTCAACAACACGTAGAGAGATTGGAGAATCTGAACCACGTACCTCTTGAATATTAATACAGTTGAGATATGTTTCATGTTGAAAAGAAAAAATAAAACATTAAAAGTTAAATCTCATTAGATAACAACTTTCATTACTTGTATTTTTTTTTAAAAGGTCTTAAACCAAAGTCTGGAAAAAAAAAAAAAAAAAAAAAAAAAAAAAAAAAAAAAAAAAACATCTTTTTTAAGTTTAGAACTTTAACAAAGATTTTTAAAGTTGTCTATGATAATGAAATTGTGAGCAACCCAGTTTCTTTTAACAAAATAAAATGGTCGTTATTAAAGAGTTAGAATAATTTTAAAATTTGTAATGCATATATAATAATTTCTTATGAACCACGTCATTTGAAAATAAAAACAAAATAATTACATGGTAATTAGGTTATTTTCAGTCTATCGGGTCCCCTTCCCTCAGTGGGAAATCATTTTCAAGCTTTATTTATATATTACTATATTTTTACCTTTTATTACTTTTATGGCAAGAAAGAGCCTTTAAAATAAAAAGAAGAAAAATAGTAAATAATTTATAAGGGAAAAATTGATTGAAAGCTGCCTGTTTGGCCGTTCTTGTTTTGTAATAATAATTTTTAAAAAATTCACCAAACCAAATAGATTAATAGAAATTTTGATTTTATTTGGTAGTGCTCCATCAAAAGAGTTTTTAAATTATAAGAAAGGTAGATGATTGAATTATTGCGGAGTCGGATCTGCACAAAACTTTATCCTGAATAGAATAAAAAATTCTTTTTTTCTTTTTAATTTTTCTGAAAGAGACAAATAATGAATTATTTGATATATCCTAACTCCAGATTTGTATCCGACCTTAGCTCAATTGGTAGAGCGGAGGATTGTAGTTTGCTTTGGTATTAAGTAATCCTTAAGTCGCTGGTTCAAATCCGGCAGGTCGGAGTTTTTTTATTCTTTGCAAAACTTGTTTCCTTTGAACAAAAAAAAAAAAACTCCAAATTTGTGTTTTTTATCAGTTATTTTTTATATTTATTAATTCTCTCCGTCAATTTTTTTTGATAAGATCATATTTTTTTAATTTAATGATTTCAATTAGTTAATGACGTTGGAGCAAACTAGTAGTGCTAATATCAAATAAAATCAATTGGCTGCTTAGATTTGGAACACTCTTTTCGGCTGGATTATACCAAATTCTTTTGTCTCAAAAAAAAGTTAACCACGAGAGTATTAGAGTTCAAATATATAATTCCAGAAGAAATAACTTTTTATCTAAATTTCAATACTAAACTTGATTGTGAAAAATACTTTCTTTTTTTGAGTGGTGAGCTAAGATTATGAATATGTTCTTATAAAGTATATAACGAAGCGAAAAAATTATTAAAAATTGTAAACACACAAAATTGAGAAAAAGACAGTTGTAGATTATAACCATTTTTAGAATGGAAAAAATAAAATAAAATAAAAAGAAAAATAATACAAGGCCTAACCCATTTGACAAATTTGTCCTCTTTACGCGAATGCTCGTCTGACTAAGCCCAGTAGCCTAGCCCAATTACTTCTATTTCTGAATTTCTTATAACTAAGGTAAATCGGATGTTGTTTTCCATTAAACAAATTATTTGCTAAAAACTAAAGTTATGGATGGTTGGTTGTATTTATCAATAGAAAAAAAATATATATTTTTTTAAAAAAAACAAAAGGAAAAACAAGAGGAAAACACACACACACAACAATTGCCCTAGTAGTGTTTATTGAGGCCCCAATGACTCATATTCATTGCTCAAGCTAGGGAAGAAAATTATGTTTATTAAAATATTATTAGGTTTCAAATGTTGATATTGACAAAAATGTTGAGGTCTTAGTTTTATGGAAATGTCGATCTAAATATCGATAAAATGTTGATGTCGATAGATATTTCTAGAAAAATATAGATAAAAAAAAATCTTAAAAAAAGATTTAAATTAACAAATAAACATTTCACCCTTTTTAAATAAGTTTAAATTTCGTATTATTAATATTAAGCCACAATAATTATATTTTGTATATATTTTAGTTGTATTACATCGATTTTTTAAAGATATAGTGAAAATGTTAACTCATCTCTCATATCGATGTCAAACCCATAAACATGTGAAAACGTTGATGGGAATGTCGACGTTTTGATATGAATTTAAAACCATAATTATATGTGTATTATATACTTGAACAAAAAAATCATTGCAGTAATTTTATTTTCTCAAATTGTGGTCAAATAATACTGAGATATTTGTTAAAGTAAGCATAGTTCAGTGGTAATTGACATGCATCATTGATCAAAATGTTAGATGTTCGAATCTCCCATCCTGAAATGTTGTTGAATTAAAAAAGAAAACAAGACTATGATATTTGAGTCCAAATGTATCTGTAGCATTGATCATTTAAAGTTGGGTCATTTTGATTCTTAATCTTTTAAAAGTTTTTAGTTGAGTCATTTTGTAGAAACAATTGTTAAAATCTATAGACATGAAATCAATATTTGTTGTTAAATTATTGTTTTATTAACATATTTGGATAATGGATACGTTACTTGAAAAAATAGATTTTGACAAATCATGCCCGGTTACTTAGCGGCCCGTGTCTCACGTGTCAATTATTGTAATTGACATGTTCACATGTCTAAATACGTCGATAAAATAATAACTTATGGTACATTAACTTTTTGTCAACAAATTTTAATATATATTTTTTAAGAGTTGAATAGCCTAGTCAAAATGCGACTTCTAAGAGATTAAGAATCGATTTGTGAATTGACTAAAAGACTAGAGACCATTTAGTATATAGTTTAAAAAAAAAATCGTATATTAGACCATATTTTTCTTTTTTTGAAAGTGTGCAATCGATTAACAACCGCCTCAAAGTATTTTTATTTATACATTGGTAAATAAAAGGGCAAACAAATTAATCTTTTATGGGAGGATTCAAACTATAAATCTCTTGATCGTTAATATAAGCGTGATGCGAATTGAATTATGCTCATGTTGGCAGTAAATACAAAATACTTAATTATATATATATATATTATCATTTTTTGAATATTACCCTTCAAAACAAAGTATGACAATTCAAACCTGTTAAATTTTTAGATATCTTACTAATGTTTTCACCAATTAATATTTATTTAAGTTGACAATGGAAGATATTTCTCCATCCAAATTAAAATGTAATAAAATAAAAGGTCGGCTCATGATAATGAGTAGATATTGGAGATATTTACACATTTTATTGGAAAATACTATAAATAAACTAAACACAAATAAAATTTAGACAATGAAATATGGTTTAAATTTCGCCTCTAATATTGAAATGTAATATTCTTAAAGTTGCATTCCATTACATGTCATTCATAATAAAACTCAACTAATTAAAATATAGGTTTTATTATAAGTTTGGTCCCAAAACTTTGAGGGTTATATCGATTAGGTCTCTGAACGGTAAAAAGTGTCTAACAAATCTCTGAACTTTCAATTTTGTATCTAAAAGGTCTCTGAACTTTAAAAAAAATATAATAGGTCTCTAAATTTTCAAGTTTGTATCTAATAGGTTCCCAATATGTTTGAGATTTTTAAAAATTAAACCAATCTATTAGATATAAAATTGAATTTTATGTCTATTGGAACCCTAAACTTTCAATTTTGCATCTAGTAGACTTCAATTTTTTTTTTTAAAAAAATGTTGAATAAGTCAAGGACTTGACACTAAATTGAAAGTTAAAGGACCTATTAGACATATAAGTGAAAGTTTAAAGATCTATTGACATTTTTTAAAGTTCAGGGACTTATTAGACAAAAAATTGAAAGTTTGAGGGCCTATTTAATCTAGTGTGTGTGCGCGCTCGCGTGCGTGCATGTGTGTGTACTACATCATATTTTTGAATTCACCACCTTACACGTTGTTAAATATATATTTTAAAAAAAACAAACAAACAAAGGTAGAGATGCCCATTTGTCTGGCGGGGACCTGAATTCGCGAAATAAGGGAGGGAGTGTGAGAAAAAAATTCTCCATGAGCTAAACGGTGACGGGGACGAAGAATGTATTCCACATCCCCGTTCCCTGATCCCCGCTCATTTACCCTTTTTTTCAATTTTTTATATAACTATTATTATTATTATTATTATTTCTCTGTAAAGTTTTATTAGTAATGATTTAAAAAATTGGATAGGTTTGAATTATATGGTTTAAACATTTGAATTGTATGTATAGATAATTAGATAGTTTGAAATGAAATATTATTTTGTTTCTCATATGAGATTTAATATTTTTTCTTTAAAAAGAGATTTTTTTCTCAAGGAAATCAACTATTTCAATGAATGATTTAGGTAAATAATTAATTATCTAATTGAAAATTAATAAATATTTATCCTGCAAATTTAACTATTTGAAAATTTATCAAAAGAATTATTTGATTAAATTAAAAAAATAAAAAATAATAATAAGTGGGGAATAATTCTCTGCAGGAACCGACCCTGCAAATTCTCGGAAAAATTTTTAGTACTACGGTAGTACTTACTCCCTCCATTCAGCATTTGACACATCATTTAATGAGCATTTAATGATATAATATTTTATTTTATGGATCTCACATCATTCTTACATACTTCTTACATGACAAACAATAAATGAAGGTAGTATGAAAAATTTTCATAATACCTAATACTGGAAATTTTCCCCAAATTCTCCGTGGGATATTTCCATCTCATTCCCCCACGAGAAATCTCGTGAGATGAAAATTGAAATGAGAAGCGAAGATGGAGAAGTCGTCCCCGTCCCGCCCTGAACGGAACATCCCTAAAACATCGGTAAAAACAATAAATAAACTCAACATTTAAATTTAAAGAAGTTAAAAGATAGGGTTTCAAAAAAAAAAAAAAAGTGGTTTCAAAAAAAAAAAAAAAAAAAAAAAAAGAAGTTAAAAGATAGGTCAAATCAGACCCGTGACCGAAAGCGTGATTTAAATAAGAGAAACCATCGTCATTATTCAGGTGCCACGTAAGTGAGAACACCTTAATTACCGTAGGCTAAGATGTAGACTAAAATTACCCTCCTCGACACTACGCTGGTTAACTATTCCTATTTTTATTTATTTTTTTCACATCCTAAGCTGGTTAAGTTATCAACTTCCCAGGACGCCTAAATTTCACCATAGTCTCCTCTTTCTCTCCGCGCACCATCCGAGAGTCTCTGTGGGAGCTCCAAGAAGAACCGGAGATAGTGCTTCAATGGCGTTAACACTGAATACAGCTCCATCTCTGAGACTATCGAGCATCCAAGCCAATCGAGTTCGAATTCACTCTGCTCTTTCGCCGGTTTCTGTTTCGTTTTCAAGTGAGTTCACTCTGCAATACTTCATAGTTTCTCAAAATAACAAAAACGAATACGCATTGGCATCGAAGAACTTCCGAATTGAAGAATGAGCGCTTTTAACTCCGTATTACATGCATGACTGTTCCAATTTTCTTCTTATTCCTCTCGGACTTCTCTAGCTTCAGTGTCGATTTTGAGATTCTAAGTGCTAATTCATTTTTGTATTGGTATCGACGATTGTTTACTGTTCCAGGGAGGAGGCTATCGGTTATTGCCGCTGAAACTGACGCGAACGAAGGTCTTTCTTGCGCTTTTCACTTTGCTTTCTTTTTAATGTTCACTAGTGGAATACTTTGAATCTTGCGGTATAGTTTGCTTGAAACTTGAAAAACGATCAATTTGAGCTGCTTTAGTTAATTAGTTATTTTTTGTTTTTATTTTCATGTTATGCTGCGTATTTATATTTTTCTCATTCGTCTTGGTCAGTTAAATCTCAGGCACCAGATAAAGCGCCGGCAAGCGGTGGTTCGAGCTTCAATCAGCTTCTTGGAATTAAAGGTGCTGCGCAAGAAACTGTGAGTTACCATGTCCTCAGCTTGTTTTTGAGGAAGATTTGAATGTACATGTTAGGACAAGTCGTTAAAAAGTTTTTCGTCCGCACTTTATGCAGAATAAATGGAAGATTCGTCTTCAATTGACAAAGCCTGTTACATGGCCGCCCTTGGTTTGGGGAGTAGTTTGCGGTGCTGCTGCTTCAGGTACTCATTTTTTATTTTTACATACTAAGACATTAAAATTGCACTTGAAAAGTCTTTGATGAATTACTAACATATGTAACCGTGAACTTACTTCTTTGTCGTCCTGCCTGATGAGCATTAGGGAGCTCTCCTCTTAACAAAACTTTAAGATCTATTCTCATGTTGTGTACTATATGGTCCAATGCATCTGATGGTGGTGAAAAGAGTGATTACACATATTAGTAAATTGGGGTAAATTGGTGCTAGTACTAACTGGCCTTTTCTGCGTCGTTGATTAGTTACCTCATTGAACCATTGAATATGACTTCAATTATACATGATTCTCATTTACAGGTAACTTCCATTGGAATTTCGAGGATGTGGCAAAATCAATTGCTTGCATGCTTATGTCTGGTCCATTTCTCACTGGCTACACGCAGGTAAACTCTCCTTGATACAAAGTTTTCCTACAACTTATGAAGGTATTCAAGCACAAATGAGATAGAATTGGTCGTTTGGTTTTTTTAGACAATCAATGATTGGTATGACCGAGAGATCGATGCAATTAATGAACCTTATCGTCCAATCCCGTCTGGGGCAATATCTGAGAATGAGGTATGAGCTAAACCACTTGATATCCATTAGTATAGGCAGATATGATCATTCCTTACTGGTTTCTTCCTTGCATAAATTTTATCAGGTTATAACTCAAATATGGGTGTTGCTTTTGGGAGGACTTGGCTTGGCTGCTTTGTTAGATGTGTGGGTAGGTTCATCGAATTGATGGAACATACTCATCTTTCATATGGACTCTTTTTCCTGAATTTCGTCCTTATCCTTTTCAGGCAGGGCATGACTTCCCTATAGTCTTTTACCTCGCTCTGGGTGGCTCTTTGTTATCATATATATACTCTGCTCCACCTTTAAAGGTAAGACATAAGTTTATTGTTTTTAAATTGGATTTTCTGAATGCTAAGAACATTTGTTATGTGGTTGCAGCTGAAACAAAATGGATGGATTGGAAATTTTGCTCTTGGAGCTAGTTATATCAGTTTACCATGGTGCGAAATCCTGTAATCTATAATTCTTGGTAAATTGATATAAAATGGTGATGAATAAAGTCGACCAGTAATTTGTAATTGACTGGTCGAATAAATCAATTGTTTTTCATATGAAATTTTGAAAACTTTCTAAAGTATCAATTATCAAATGGCCCAAACAGGTTAGACTTTTGGACATATTTTTATACTATAGACAAAAGCTGATCGAAGGAGAACATCCTTTCTTCAATTGACCACTAATTGAACTGAAATCAATTGGCCTTGATTACACTTTATCTGCACATATTTAAACAATGAATACTTATTGTTGTTTATCATCGTGGATAACTAATACTTTATCCACGTCTAATGCATTTTGAGTGAAACCTCTTGTGGAATTTAAATCCTCTACATGGAACTTCCTATTGATGGCTAGTCTGCAGTTATCTTCAATTTATTATTTATGTACAATTAATTGGCTTGTTCCAGGCTCTACCATTAATCATATGTATCACTATATTATCTTGTTCTCTATAATATGATATGTTTGCTTTTCCAGTAACGACCAATTTTCAACCTCAGGTGGGCAGGTCAAGCATTATTTGGAACTCTCACTCCTGACATTGTCGTTCTCACACTATTGTACAGCATGGCTGGAGTATGCTCCTCAATTTATTTTTTGAGTTCCTATTTTCACAAAATCCAATCCTAATGCAACTGCCTTCTGCTTCGCCTTAATCAGTTGGGAATAGCCATTGTGAACGATTTCAAAAGTATTGAGGGGGATAGAGCTTTAGGACTTCAGGTATTTCATTCTAAAACAAAGTCTTCAATTTTGTAAAATTAATTTAGGTTAAACCCTAAATTAATTACAATTTTTTTTTTGTAATGTTATTTTAATGTTAGCTTTTGTTCTTTACTGCTCATACAGTCACTTCCAGTAGCTTTTGGTGCTGAAACTGCTAAATGGATTTGCGTTGGCGCTATTGACATAACTCAACTATCTGTTGCTGGTAATTCTTTTAGCACTTTTTGTTCCCTAGTGATTTTCACTTTAAAAACATGCGCAACTTTAAAGCATACTAGATCATTTCCCATTATATTGACAAATAAGAACGTAAGTTGCTCGCTGCTTGGTTGCTGCCTTTCTTGTAAATTACATTTTGGAGGATCTTCACTTTGTTTTGGTTTCGTCTTTTTGTAAATCCATCCCCTTTAACGAATTGTGTAACAATTGTGCTCTATAATATGAAATCACCTCCAATGTGGCCGTCATCTATTAAACTCTGTTAGTCACTGAAGGAATTGCGATCATGAAAGTACTACAGATGATACTTTCCCAACTCTGAACGAAGATTTCACCGAGATTACGGATAAGGATGCCAAAAATTTGTTTGCAACATGGCGAATTTAAAATATACCACATCCTGATGGTTGGAAAAATGGATTAACCATCCAAATTCTGTTTTATGTTTTTGGACCTTTAGTAGACGTGTTTTGAATGGAAATTGTAGAAACAATGTATCTAGATTTTGTATTGAAATTTTAATATGCAGAATTAAATTCAAAAGGATAAAAAAATTAACAAATATGGTATTTTATAGGGCCGGTTGCAAGGATAGCAATATGGGCCAAAATAATTGCAAATCTAGCAACCCACAAAAAAAAATTGCAAAAATGGCAAAATCTAATACTTTGTGTGTTGCATTTACTAAAATACCCCTCCAGATTTTCTTTCACTGATAGAAAGTTTTTCTATCACTGATAGATTCTATCAGTGATAGAAAGATTTTCTATCATTCTATCGGTGATAGAAATTTTCTTTTACTGATAGATTCTATCATATGATAGAAAATTTTTCTACTACTAATAGATTCTATCGGCGATAGATATTTTTCTTTCACTTGTTCGGTGTTCTATCAGTGTTTGGTTGTTGTTATTTGGTTTTCTATCAGTGTTTGGTTTTTTGCTTTTCAGTGTTTGATTTCTATAATCTTTCGTTTTTGCTTTATTTTTCAATGCTCGATTTCACCATGTATCACCATCGCTGATAGAAACAAAAGATCTTCTATCACTGATAGAAAAGTATCAGTGATAGAAAGATTTTCTATAACTCACGAAAAGTTTTTCTATCAGTCTCAGTGATAGAGAAAGAAAGTTTTTCTATCACTCATAGACATATTTTCTATGAATGATAGAATTTTTTTCTATCACTCATATAAAAAATTTCTATAAGTGATAGAAGATTTCTATCACTGATAGGTTCTATCAGGGATTGAAAGATTTTCTATCAAGAGTTTTCTATCATTGATAGAATATCTTTCTATCACTGATAGAATAGTAAAAATTTCTATCAGTGATAGAAATCTTTTATCATGGATAGAAAGCTTTTATATCGGTGATAGAAATCACTTATAGATTATATCGGTGATAGAAAGATTTCTATCGGAGATAGAAAGATTTTTATGGATGATCAGGGATTGAAAGATTTTTTATCAAAATTTTTTCTATGATTTTCTAAAAAGTTTTTTTATCACTGATAGAACCTATCAGTGATAGAAATCTTTTATCACTGATAGAAAAAGTTTATATTAGTGATAGAAATCTTCTATTCTATCAGTGATCGAAACTTTCTATCACTGATAGAAAATTTTTCTACCACTGATAGAATCTATCGGTCATAGAAATATTAGTGATAGAAACTTTCTATCGCCGATAGAAATTTTTTCTACCACTGATAGAATCTATCAGTGATAGAAATATCACTGATAGAAACTTTATTCTATCAGTGATAGAAACTTTCTTCTATCAGTGATAGAAACTTTCTATCACTGATAGAAAATTTTTCTACCACTGATAGAATCTATTAGTAATAAAAAGACTTTCTATCAGTAACAAAAAAAAAAAAAAAAAAAAAAAAAAAAAAAAAAAAAAAACTGACGAGAAGGAAGAAGATGGCACACAGGGGCAATTTAGGAATATAAAAAATTAATTCAAAAATTTTGCCATATTTGCAAATATTTTTAAAAATTGCTATATTTGTAATTATTTACCTTCATGTTGCTACCCATTACAATTATCCTATTTTATATTATAAATTAAATTCATTTTTTAAAATTAAAATAGGTTTAATTATAATGTATTATAAATTATATGATATTGTAAAATAATAATTATACAAAATTTATTGCATATAACATGTTTTTTTTAAGAAGACATATAACATGTTTATAAATTAATTAATAATAGTGTATATTCAATTTAATATTTAGTTGATAACTACAACTAATTTATGGTTTATAAATATATTATCAAACACACTTCCCATTATTGTTTAAATTAGGATCCAATTTCTAAATCTGCTACCAAACACATCGGAATACAACTTTGTTTTTATTGAATAATTTGTTTTCAAATTTCTAAATGCACCTTTAATTTCTCAGTGCCTCCTCTAGCAAAACAATCCCTGAATCTCAAGTCTGAAAGATGGTGTTCTTCGCAGCTAGTGCTCTAGTAACTTTTTACATTTAACCTTTTATTTTCATACAGCTATGAACTGTATTATGCAGGAGACCAGTTATGCCACTCTGATACTAAATGCTTAAAAGCTTTCATCCTGTCGTGTTTAATCAAATGAATTATTATGTATTTACAATTTAGATGCAGAAATCATAAGGACTATTCTAACATCTAATGTAATTGAAATGAACGTGACCATGAGTAATATTACTTATTGCAGGTTATCTGTTGGGAGCTGGCAAACCGTATTATGCATTAGCCCTCCTTGCTCTAATTGCTCCTCAAGTATTTTTCCAGGTAAATACTAGAATTGTCATATTGTCATATAGTCAGTTCTTTCTTTAAGTAGAGCAGCCACTCCCGAACATGAATGCAGATGCCTGAAGATGAATTTCAAGTACAACCATACATTCTTTCACACATGTAAATTAACATTCGATATAAAGATTAGTTTATAATTCAGTTACTCCGAAACTTACAGTATGCGTGTACAAATGATGATAATATTTTTGATACGTTCAGTCAGGTCATTTGTCTTTGCAAATTTCATCAATGCTGATATTCTTTACAAATAATGAAAGATCTTATTTCGTATTGAAATATTGTGGTGTGAAAATAGTGATCCCATCTCTCTTTCTATTTTCTTTAATTATAATTGATTAGTTGTCTATGCTTCGACAATCATACCATACTGTTATGATTTTTACAGTTCAAATACTTCCTCAAGGACCCTGTTAAGTACGACGTCAAATATCAGGTACTTCAAATTCTCCTCAAAAGTGTAGATTTGCATTCATAGAAACTGCTATTTAGAGCCATTTCTCGTCCATACCTCGTCCATTAATAGTATATTCCTACCATATTACCGGGCCAGATTTCAACTTTGCGTTCAACACAATTTGTTGACCCCATGTTTTCAATAACATTTCAGGCCAGTGCCCAACCATTTCTTGTGCTGGGTCTGTTGGTTACTGCTCTAGCAACCAGCCATTGAACTCTTTAACATGCGGAGAACCAAACGTGCACCCATGAGCATGGGAGTCAAATGCAAGGCCAAAGAGTGCAGGAAGCCAAGTCCGCGGATGCTCCCCCGCAGGAGCCCAATTGAGGTTATATTTGTCTGTTTGGTAACCGCAGGTTTTGGATTTCCTCCTGCATATTTCAAAGCTTTGATTTAGGCTTGTATCACTATCAGTTCTTAGGTTAAAATAGTACATTTTATCAGTTCTTCAAAGCTTTCAATAGGGTTTTTAATATTTGTATCACACGTGAATTATCTATCTATACCAGTTCCTAATGGGACATGTCTTCTTCTCGTCAGGCTGCAATAGAACAATAATGCACAACTCTGGAATTCTGTTCCCATCAGGTCTGCCAGTCAACTATGCTGACTTATAAAGTTTCTTTCTTTAAAATTTTGTCACATTTTGAAAACCAGTTTATTGTACTTTCTATACCCTATTGCACTAATTTCGAAAATATGTAGATTGAAAAACGGAACAAAAATTTGAAAACTATTTAAATATATGTGATTGTGGATATCCTCTGACGTTCTTCACAGGCAAATACTTGGAAAAAGAAAAAAAAGAAACTGACGTTAATTTCTCATTCAAGGTAGAAGCATCCATATACACACCCGACATTTAGGCTAAGGCATCGAGAGACATTATTTATTCTAGATGCTTTTGGAGAAAGCAGACACTAGAAGAAACTAAGCTGAAAATGGAACTTAGAACTTGAAACTCGGCCATGTTGTGAAAGCTTTTATTTAGTCCTGAACTTGGACTCGTCAATTTCAACCCCTTCTTCAGCAGCACGCTCTCCTCCTGACATGCCTGAGTTGCTCAACCCTCCTTTTCGGCCCATCTCTTGGTACCCTTCGTGTCCTAGCTGCTCCTTCCTTGTCTGGCCCCCACGGCTTCGCCCTGCATCACCATCGAACAATCACCACCTTAAAATGACTCTTGAGAAAAGTACTTCTAAGAATTCTAGAGTGTCTTGTGCTGCAGAAACATTAATCACTCACCACCTTCCTAAGTTATATTTTCAAGTTTGAAATGACTTGAAAAGTACTCTCCAGAGTTTTGGAAAGTATTGAGTTGAGAATTTAAGGCCCTGCTTGTTATTTTCAAGTTCGAAATGACTTGAACAAAGTACTTTTAGGAGTTTTAGAAGGCTTGTTATTTTCAAGTTTGAAACGACTTGAAAAGTACTTGTAGGAGTTTTAGAAGTGTTTTAGAGAGTATTTTGAGTCGATGACTGCCTTTGTTTTTTATTTTTGAAAATTAAATTTGCTTTCTATAAATTTTTAGTGGACTAGAAAGTTACCATCTTAGCCCTCCAAAATCGTTTGTTCCATGTTTTATATAGATAGAAAAAGTAAAAGAGTCCGAAATAGAGAAACCAATGTGTGAAAAAAGTCGACAAGTCGGCACACCTTCAGCGAGGTGCTCCTGAGCTTCAAGACTCTTTCCTCCAGTGCCACCGGGGACGACAGTCTCCCCTTGCCTGGCCCTGGCGTCCAGTTCACATCTTTCCTGCTCCGACGACATCTCTCTCTTCCTCACCCTTTCAAAAACTTAAAGCGAATTCTGTGGTCGTCTCTCCTTCTCACAGTGGTTTATATAGAATCGTTTCAGTCCTGAAAAGTACTGTCCCAAATGGACACTCTGGAGTGTCTACGTGGCACTTAATGAGCTGTAGAACACTCTCTGGCTGACACGTAGGTGTGATTACTCAGTCAAAAAGTTTCTTCCATGTCCTGAGAATGACACGTGTTGAGGAGAGATTACCTGCTAGCGGTTCCCAAATCCTACATGCTGATCCATCCATCAACATGTTGAGAAATTTTTAGTGCTCCCTGAGGTCGGTTGTTTTGCCCCACTAGATGTAAGGGAGAGAAATGGTAAAAGTACCTCGATTATGTATCCTACGGTTATTTAGAGATAGACAAATTTGAAGATTTACATAATACGGTTTTAAAGAGGGAATCGTATTGCATCGGGAACACCCAATAATTTTGCCAACATTTGTTTTTTTGGGATATTTACTCAACTTCTCTTGTGCATGGTTGTTAGCTTATGGCTGTTCCTAAGATTTAATCAAAAGTTGGGATAAAATGGAGTAGTTACTTAGAGAAATATGATTATCTAGAGGTGTTAATGAATTAGGCTAGGTTGAAAGTACCCTTTAGACCAAATCCAATCATTCTAATGGTAAATTCTCTCTGGGCTATAAATGTGTCTTTTAATTAGTTTCAATTATATCCTACTGTTTTATCTTTGAAGTCTAAAATTAATTAAGATATGTGCTAAACATTTCAGTGTCAAAATAATGATGAAAAAGGATGTAGTTGCACATGAGACTTTTAAAAACTGGAATGATCGTCACTTTTCAAACCATTGTTGTTATATTATATATGCACTTTTAAACCTGCTCCACACAGTGATGATTGCTTAGTATTTATCAATACTTGTCACGTTTGTTGTTTATTCTTTTTGAAGGTGTTATTATTCTGTTTACAACAACATAGTAGTCACGTTAGTATGTTTGTAGTTTATTCTTTTGGAGTCATGTTTTTTTTTTTTTGAAAATATGTTATTGTTCTGTTTAGATCATAGTAGTCACAACTCTAAAAATCAAGGATGAAAGTAGAACTTTTTCAGGGTATGGTTGAAACCTAACTCTAAAGTTTAGAAACATTTCTCTCCCCAGACAAACAACCCATTATGAACTTAATCCAACCAGAATATGAAATACTTGAGTTGGGCTAGGTTTGTTCGAATTATTTTGCTTATTTATTCAAAATTTTTGTTTAATAAAAAAGTAGAATAATAATATCTCTAACATTCATTTAGATATTTTTAAATTCATTTATATTTAATGTCTGGGTATGTGATTCAAATCTTTCCTCCATTACAAATCTTTCTAGTTACATCCAAGATCCTTAAAGATGTGTAGATGTGTAAAAGGTATTCTAATAAAATATTGGAATTAATTTGTTCCAATCCTCCCTACCCCTCTCTAATTCTGTGATTATAAAATTTTGAAAAGATTACATGCCAATGTCAAAATTTTAGAATTACCAGTATTCAATGTCCCATAGAGAACCAATGCTTGCTCTATTTTTTTTTTTCTTGATGTTGGAAATAATTGCATTTTTTTTTTTTAAATATATATGAAGCTTTAGTTTTCAAAATTTTAAATTATTGTTATTAACATTTTATTTCTGCTTATCCGCCACGTTGTACAAGCCATAGATGAAAGCCAACCACATGAATGTAGTGATAAACCCTAAAATTTATTGGAAAAGCCTGAAAAGGGCTTTAGAGAAAGGAAGCAAAGGTCGTCCTTGTTACAGAGCTACTAACACATTCAAATTTAAACGGCCAAAACACAGAACGAACCCTAAAGTGACACATATACAAAGAAAAACCAATTGCATAAACAGAAAGGAAAGTAAACTAAAGGAAAGGAAAGACTCCTATTTTATTCATCTTGTTGAACACATAGAAGAGAAGGAAGGCATCTCCCTATCAACGATTCTTGGTGGTGAACTTGGACTCGTCGATATCGATTCCTTCGTCGGCCGCCCTTTCTCCTCCGGACTTGTCCATTGTGCTCAGCCCTCCCTTCCGCCCCATTTCTTGATACCCTTCCTGCCCTAGCTGCTCCTTCCTCGTCTGCCCTCCACGGCTCCGCCCTTCATCAAGGAAAGGGTGATACCAATTATACCAAGAACTTAAAAGGTGAAATGAAACACAAAGGAAAGATTTTGGTCATTTAAACAAGTGATTTTAACCATTAGAATTAAATATCACTCCAAAACTTGGGAAGTGATTAAGACATAGAAGCTGTTGGTTTAACTGAGAGAAAAAGGTAGAACATTGACAAATGAGAAAAAAAAAAAAGTTTTAAAAACTGCAAAATCTCGACAAGAGAAAAATGGTAGAAATTTGACAAATAGGAGAAAAAGGGTTCTAAAAATTTCTACCTCTTGGTGTTTAGATACTTCTAAGATAAGTGTAAGTGAAAATCTCACTATTCGTCCTGTAAATGAGTTATTCCACCCATTGGGAATTGATTTTGAGACTATGAAACCCAAATGAATATGATCCCATCATGAAGGAGACACTCCACTGACCCATTTGGTTTTTCTCAAAAACATGTTATCTAATATTTTTTTAGTATAAAATTGTTTAGGCACGGTTATAAGGTGCTTTTTCTAGCATGATTTTCATCTGTGTAGAGGGCACATTTGAACCAAATTCAAAAAACAAGAAATTTGGTTTGGTTTCCGAAAACATGAAGTTTTTTTTTTTAAAAATCAAATAGTTATTAAGCGCATTTAAATCAATTTTAAAGATTGGAGAGTAAGAAGTGAAACTTTTTAAAAACATGCATTTTGACAATAGATTTGAAAATTAAAATAAATTAATAAATAAATAACTCGTTCAAATGAAAAAGTGGAGATGTGGTACGTACCTTGGGCGAGATGCTCTTGAGCTTCGAGGGATCTTCCCCTGGTTCCGCCAGGGACGACGGTCTCTCCCTGTCGGGCCCTGGCGTCCAGTTCGCTCCTTTCCTGTTCTGTTGCCATTGTTATTAATTGTTGTACAGATTTTGTCAATGCAACTTCCAGGAACGCAGTGGCTTTAATTATATAGAAAACTTCAGGAGAGACAGCAAAAGGATAGAATTGGACACTTGGAAATGTCTACGTGGCTGAATTTGAGCTGTGGGACTTTCTTTGACTGACAGGCAGACAATTACTAAGCATCAAACTAAATCTTTCGACGCTGTCGGTCACACGTGTCCAGCCCAACCGACCACGCCCAGGGTCCAAATTGGGCCAAACATTCCAAACTTATTCTTCTTATTGTTGGAGAAACTATTTATTTTAAGAAACCATACATTCCAAACTTGTTCTTCTTATTGTTGTTTAGCTAGAAAAGACAACAAAGTTATCAGCTCAACAAGATCCACCAAATATGAAAAAAAGAAAAATGAAATTGCTTTCCTTTGGTTTCTCACACTTAATAAGAATCCCTTGTTGAGAATCCACATCGAAAGATTGATGGAGACCTTGCAATATATACCCTTCAAGGGTCACCTCACTCATTGTCAATTGATTTTGAGATGGAAGCCCATATAATATAATATCCCTCTCCAAGTTCTTTCTTCTTCTTCATCATCCTCACCTTCACCAACTACTATCGTAGTCGTTGCTATTTTTTCTCTATTTTTTTCTTCCTCTTTCTTCTTACGATTTGCAACGCTCGAGGTTCTAGCTCCGTTTGTACGCAAAGCCTTTGCCTCCGGCTACTCCAAGGCTCACTATCAAGACTTCATCCTTGCAGTTGATGACCTCCGATCTTATGTATTTAATCTCTTAAATCTGCTCTCTATGAATCCAACTCCAAAGCTTCAAGCTATCAGTCTTCTGTTGCTTTCTTCTTTGGATGCCTTCGTTGAAGCGTGGACGGTGTCGCGAAACCTCAATCTCACGCTCAACTTGGTCCAGATTTGGAACGAAGGGAAAACCTCCTTTGTTCCGTTCAGATTCGAATGGGTTTCCCTTTTCTTTTTTTTTTAATAGTGAAACCCATTTCTTTTTTTTTTTTTATAGTGAAATAAGAGAGAATTTTTTTAATAGTGAAATAAGAGAGAAGGGAGATGAAGAAGAAAAATGGAAGGAGAGGAAAGAAGCAGAAAATAGTAGAAAAACACAGAGAAAAACGGCAACAGTGGCATCCGGTGATGACGAAGGTTCCAACACTGGTGACGACAGTTGGTGTTACGTTAGAGACTAAGGGCGTGTTTGGGGCAAGGGTTTGGGTTTTGGAAGTGGGGGTTTAGGAAATAGGGTGGTTTTGGAAATCTGTGGGTTTTGGAAGTCTGTGTTTGGGGTGCTGATTTCAGAAGTCTGAGTTGGGAAGTCTGTGTTTGGGGTGCTGGTTTCTGAAGTATGAGTTTGGGAAGTCTGTGTTTGGGGTGTTGATTTCAGAAGTCTGAGTTTAGGAAGTCTGTGTTTGGGGTGCTGATTTCTGAAGTTTGAGTTTTTGTTTTTTTGTTTTTTTGTTTTTTTTTTTTCATTTTTTGAACAAGAATAATTTTTTTATTGTTTCTTATTCTTGTTTAATATTAAACAATTGTTCTAAAATCAACAATTTAGAATGTTTTTTCCATTAATTGTGAATATGGGAATTTAATACACAATCCTGATCAAACATTTAAAATTGGGGAAAAAAATATCATTTATCAAATTTCTTTGCACACATGTTGCATTTCCTACATTTCTTCTGAACTTAGTTTCAAACTCCGTTTTTATGATTTTGATTGGTTTTTTCTTCTTCTTTTTTTCTTTTTTCTGTTTGTACTTTTCAATGCTACACAATTGTTCTAAGATTGGGCAATGAACATGACCATTCTATGACTTTAATCATTTGAAATTAACTAGGATGGTTGGAAAAAATTTTTAAACAACAAAACTTTATTATTCGACTAAGGAAGTAATAACAAAGAAAGCAAGCAAATATTAAATCATGGAAATAATATCATATTAAAGAATAGTCAGTGTGCCAAATGTGAGAAGAATGGTGTTGACGTGGCGGTTAAAAATAATAAAATAGTATTTTTAAATTAAAATAATAATAAACTTAATAATTAAATAAAATAATAAAAATAATAAGGGTCAGTCGGGATTTGGGAAATAGGGTTTTTCAAAAAAAAAAAAAAAAGAAAAGAAAAAAGAAAAAAGAAAAAATGAGTGATTTTGGAAAATGGAGAGAGGAATGGAGAGTGATCTTGGAAAATAGGGAGAGAAAAGTGGAGTGATTTGTGAAGTGGGGGTTTGGGAAATAGGGGTTTTGAAAAATGGGAGCCCAAACACCAACTTGGAAAAATGGGGTGTTTTCCAAAACCCCCACTTCCAAAATTGGCACCCCAAACACCCCCTAAAAGTATATTTTTCCTTTTTAATTTTTTTTTTTAAAAAAATTATCAGGCCAGTCATGTATTGGAAGTGATTTTAATCAAGTAAATTAATTATGAGGAACCCAGTCATGTAAATTACTGGGAGTAATTTTATAATTAAAATTACTTTTAAAATTGGGAGTAATTTTATTAAAATTAATGGGAGTAATTTTATAATTAAAATTACTTTTAAAATTACTTTTGTCATACGATAAAAGTGATTTTACTAAAATCAGTGTTAAAGTAGTAATTTTATTAGATTGTTAAAAGTTTTATTTGATTTTATTTATTTACGATAAAAGTGATTTTACTAAAATCAGTGTTAAAGTAGTAATTTTATTAGATTGTTAAAAGTTTTATTTGATTTTATTTATTTATTTATGGCAAAGATAATGCCAATGAATCTATTGCCTCTTCTGATAATAGGTTAGCAAAGATAACTTTAATTTATTAAAATGTTGCTCTTATAATAGGTTATAAAGAATTTTATTAAAATGTACTAAGAAAAGGAAAATTTTATTAAATCTTTTTTTTTTTTGGAAACAAACATTTTATTAAATCTATTCCCTCTGAATCGTTCTATTGAATCTATCCCTTAAATTTTATTATTGTTGAAGCTATGTCGTCTTACTCTTCATAAGCAGTCCAAAGAATTCATTGTTCCAAATTTTCAAAAAAAGAATTCATTGTTCCAAAGAAAATTGCCTTCTGAGGACGCTGATAAAATATTATTCACTTATTTATTTTTGGTTTTATTTTTCGAGTTCACCATTGAGAGAATGGTAAAGTGGTGGGATTATAAACGTACGTACCCAAATTAAATTAAATAATTTCTCAAGAGGTCCAACCTAATTTTCTCAAATTTGTTTCTTTTTAATGATACTTCCTTCGAAATAATCCCACGAATTGAAATCCCCATGAAAACAAAAATTATAAGTTACCCAAAAAAAAAAAAAAAACCCCTTCTATTTCCATGTAGAAGAAAAGAGCCATATTAACATAAAGCAAAGCTCGTCATTGCTTTTAATTTTTACTACGTACCCAAAACCTCCGGCAAAGAGCCGGCAACTAAAACGACCGACGAGAGGTCGCCGGCCGGCGTACACGTGTCCTAAAGAAAAAACGACAATGCAAATTTCAAATTACAAATAAAACGAAAACAAACACACATTTATTTTAGTCAGCTAATTTATAAAAACATTGACCGGCCGGATCATCGCCAAGCTCCGACTAACGGTCCTTGGTCCTGAACTTGGACTCGTCGATCTCGATCCCTTCCTCCGCCGCGCGCTCTCCGCCGGACTTGTCCATGGTGCTGAGCCCTCCTTTCCGGCCCATCTCTTGGTACCCTTGTTGGCCCATCTGCTCCCTTCTCGTCTCTCCTCCCTTGTGCCCCAGCTCCTGATACCCCTCGTGCCCCAATTGCTCCCTCCTCGTCTGCCCGCCCCGGCTCCGCCCTTCTCTCCGCCACCGCCAAAACAACAAAAGGAAAAGAAGAAATCAAAATCAAACTGGAATATATAATGTAAAGAGAGAAGGCTAGAATTGTATTGTGAGTTTATGTATGTAACCTTCAGCGAGGCGTTCTTGAGCTTCGAGGCTTTTGCCGCCGGTTCCGCCGGGAACCACAGTCTCTCCTTGCTTGGCTTTGGCGTCGAGCTCCGATCTGTCCTGTTGTTGCGATGCCATTCTTCTTCTTCTTCTTCTTCTGAAGAAAATCAGAGAACCCAATTTTTTTATAAAGTTGATGGTGGATTGCAAAGTTTGTGATGGGTTTTATAAGCTGGAGAATGGGAAGAGCTCTGATGACGAAAGAGCTTGTAGAAAGGACACGTAATAAGGCAAACGCGGCAAATTGGGGTGCGAACGAGCAATTTCTCAATGACACGTCACTGAAACTGTCGTCTTGATGCATTGTGTCGACACGTAAATCAACTTTTTTACTCCTAAATTTATTAAGTTGATTGATGTTACTCAAAACTTTCAGTTTTATCAGCTTACACATCTCAAACTTTAGATGATAGTGGTGCAATATTAACTTTAAACTTGAAGCATGGACTATTTTAAAAGGGCTCAAACATGTAATCGATACCTGCATTCGAAGGAAAATGTGCCTGGAAACCGAGTCGGATGCTCTCGAAGTGGTTAACATGCTGACCGGAGCTTCTGTCGACCTGTCGGACTTGAAATCCATCACGAGCTTCATCTCCACCATGGCCTCGAAGCTCCCGACAATTGATTTTCGCCATTGTAGTAGGTTTTTTAACACAGTAGTGCACTGTGTTGCCAATTTGACCTGTAGTTTTGAGTAGTTTTCATGATAGGGAGAATGGGTGCGTTTTCTGGACCCCAAATATCTTCGACTGTTTTCTCCCTCCATTTATTGAGGGTGATTGTAGTTTTGAGTAGTTTTCATGATATTCTTTTTCCAAAAAAAAAAAAAAAAAAGTTTTTATTTGAAAGAATTGTTAAAAAAGTTTCTTTCATATTTAAGTTCAATTGTTCATAAAAAATTGATAAGATTATGGAGTAATCAACATAAGAGCTAAATTTTCCCCTTCCTCTATTTCGTACTTCTTTGCCTCTATATCTATAGAGACTTTTGCACCTCTTTCTTCTTTAAAACATGACTGCACATTGGTATGTAAGATCTCCCTCTGAACTCTATTCCTATCTAAAATATTTGTTCTTATATCTCTTGAACTTTTTCTTATCTATAAAATTTGTGAGTCCAACTTTTTTTATGACTCTCTTGACCTTTCCCCCCTCAAATGTAATGTCCTTTGTTAGTATAGGAATTTGATCAGATCATCACATCAATGGTAGATTTGTAATGGATGGGAACAATTGTGTACCTTTAACAGAGAGAGTTGAGCATCGGTTCGGTGCTAAGCTGCACACGTACTCTGACGTTCAAGTTAGAAAACTGTAATTTTGAGAGATGTAAGAGTGCTTAGACCGTAGTAGACAAGTGAGTATTTTGGACGTACCTTTCACGTTGCCTTCGTAGGCCTTTTATAGTAAGGTCAATAACTGATGATCATTACTACCCAACATTCTCCTCGAATCTCGTTGGGATATTCAGTACATGTTCATTATATATATATGTTCATCTGACCGTTTAAGCTTCGTCCATTACACTCTTGTGACCATTACTTTCTTTAATAGATCGATCTAAATGGTATCTAGATTTTGGCGATTTCAAACCATCTCTCTGATTGACTACTCACAACTGACCTTTCGGGGGGATTGTCTTGTCTGTGTCGTGGACTATCCCAATCAGGATTAACTCCTTTCAGTTTAGGGTAGGCCCTTTATGGACTTGATGTCCACTATTAGGTGCAAATCTTAATAAACCTATAATTAGATAACATAATTGACAGATGAGTGACAACAATAAAATTGAATAACAAGAAAAGATTATGATTTCCATAAAGAGACTAAGATGGCTTTCGAATGAAAGCAAAGCCGTCGTGATGTGGAATTTTCCTATCGCAAGTGTACAGGTCAAGTAATAATATAATGATTTGAAAACCGAATGTCGTCATCTGGATTGATTTTCTAGTTAAATTAACTACCGTGAATAATCTTGTCCAATTTTATTTTAGAGAGCAAAAATTAGTGAGAAAGATAAATCTAAAGACAAAAGCAGAAAATAAATGCGGAGATTCAAATGGAAAGACTCTTAGGGAATTGATTTCACTATTTGAGATTGAAGATTAATTAATGTGAATGAATTTTCGCGTGCAATTATTTTATAAGTCAAGGAAACTTTAATCACAATTATCTCTCTTGAGCATAATTGATTCTCATGCATACAATAAACTTGATATTCCTATTTAAGCTCATTAACATGCAAGACTTTGAGTTTAGTTCTTTTTATGACTTCTAAAGTTATTCTAAATCTCCCAATCTTAGATTTTTACTTAAAGTCATGCAATTAGGGTCTAAGCTAAATCCTTTCTCCCAAGCAAGATTCAACACTAAATCATTCAATCAATGACCAGTTAATTAAACACGTATTCAAACATAATTGCATGAATAAAATAAAAGCACATTCAAACCATAAATCAGTACAACAATCTACGTAACTACACATCAATCCCTAAGACAAACAATTAGCAACTCATAGTCTTGGAATTACAAACACTATTGAAAGAAAAACCATAAAAATACTAGATAACACTACAACAATTTGGGGCTACGATGACAGATTGTATTTTGTAAACAATGACGGATTGATTGAAAGATAACAGATTGTGAAAAAAATGCCACTTTTTCCGAAAAAAAATGTTAACTTTCAAAAATTTGGGGTACAATGACGGTTTCTAACCGTAATTAAAGAAGACTCTTCCACGACGGTTCTTACTCGTCATCTAACGTTTGTAAAAAAATGGAAACCTACGATGACGGTTTTAAACCGTTATTATATGTAATTTAAAAAGGGCGCGAAAAGATTGTTCATCAATGTCGGTTTAAAACCGTCATCAAATGGGAGACCTTCAATGTCGGTTATCACCCGTCATTAAAGATGTGTATAAAAAAGGCGCCGCATTTTTCGGATAAAGACGGAAATTTTCGTAAAAAATTCTCAACGATGTCGGTTTGAAACCGTCATCAAAGGGAGGCCTTCGATGTCGGTTTGAAACCGTCATCAAAGGGAGGCCTTCGATGTCGGTTATCGCCCGTCATTAAAGATGTGTAAAAAAAAGGCGCCGCGAGAAAGACGAGAATTTTTGTAAAAATTTCTTAACGATGATGTCAGTTTGAACCGTCATCAAAGGGAGACCTTCAATGTCGGTTATCGCCCGTAATTAAAGATGATATTTTAGAAATTAAAAAAAGAATTTAATTTTAGTTTGATATTTTTGAAATTAAAAAAAAAAGAATGAAGAAGAAGAAGAAACTTATTTAAAAAAAAAACAAAAAACAAAAAAAAAGAAAGAAGTAACCTAAAACATTCCCTCTCTCTCGCACGCAACTACCCCGTCTGGTTTTTCGCCGTCGTCTCCTACCTCTCCCTCGCTCAATTTCTTCCCCGGCAGCCAGCTCTTCGTCTCGTGGTTTCCGGCGACAATGGAGCAGACCCACGCCGTCAAGCAAGCCTCTCTCTCGATCTACTCTTTCCCTCTTTGTTTCTTTGAGTCGTCCCTCTCCATCTCTCCCATCCTCGTTTTTTCGCCAGAAAACAACTATCCACGCGACGCGCCGCCCTTTCCCGCCTATTCTTCTCCAGAAATCGAAGACCCACGCGAAGATTCGCGAGTTTCAGCGTTGCCCACTTAGTTTTGGACATCAAAGCACTTCAGTTTGGTGACCCACACTCTGTTTAGCCTCAAATCAGTTTGCCCACGTCTCGATTGCTCTGATTTCATGGTTTCAGACACCGTTGGTCGCTGACCAACAAGGATTCGAGGCCTTTTGGTAAGGTTTAGAAGGTAATCATGTTGTTTAGAATCATTCGGGTTAGATTAAATTATTTTAGATGGAACTCTAACCCTTGGATGTTTTTTCTTGATAGTTTCTAACTCTTTCAACCATTTTACAGCCAATGTTTTAGTGTTTTTGGTGAAGATAAGTAAGTTTTAATGCTCTTTTAAGCCTTTTGGATCTTGATTAAATTTTTTTAATATTAGGTTTACTTTGGCATTTTCTTGAACATTTCTTGAAAATACATTACTTATAGGAAATTGTGGTTGTGTAAATACATTACAGATTAGATTTTCTCATAATAATTGCTGCAACTGTGTTTGGTTGTGTCGTTTCATTCATTTTGATGCTTAGAAGTTGGGAATTTTGTAAGGGTGATATCTATAAGAAGTTTGGAGAGGAAAGAAATGAAGCAGAATGATAAAGTTTGTATTCTTGTTATTTATAACACTATTTGATTCAACACACTATTTATAAGCTTAATTTTTAAAAAGCAAAAACCAAAAATCAATTACAAATGAGTGACAACAATAAAATTGAATAACAAGAAAAGATTATGATTTAATTTCCACAAAGAGACTAAGATGCTTTCGAATGAAAGCAAAGCCCCCGTGATGTGGAATTTTCCTACCGCAAGTGTACAGGTCAAGTAATAATATAATGATTTGAAAATCGAATGTCGTCATCTGGATTGATTTTCTAGTTAAATTAACTACCGTGAATAATCTTGTCCAATTTTATTTTAGAGAGCAAAAATTAGTGAGAAAGATAAATCTAAAGACAAAAGCAAAAAATAATTGCGGAGATTCAAATGGAAAGACTCTTAGGGAATTGATTTCACTATTTGAGATTGAAGATTAATTAATGTGAATGAATTTTCGCGTGCAATTATTCTATAAGTCAAGGAAACTTTAATCACAATTATCTCTCCTGAGCATAATTGATTCTCATGCATACAATAAACTTGATATTCCTATTTAAGCTCATTAACATGCAAGACTTTGAGTTTTAGTTCTTTTTATGACTTCTAAAGTTATTCTAAATCTCCCAATCTTAGATTTTTACTTAAAGTCATGCAATTAGGGTCTAAGCTAATTCCTTTCTCCCAAGCAAGATTCAACACTAAATCATTCAATCAATGACCAGTTAATTAAACACGTATTCAAACATAATTGCATGAACAAAATAAAAGCACATTCAAACCATAAATCAGTACAACAATCTACGTAACTACACATCAATCCCTAAGACAAACAATCAGCAACTCATAGTCTTGGAATTACAAACACTAATTGAAAGAAAAACCATAAAAATACTAGATAAAAGGGAAAGAAAGGGATAAAACTCAAATCTGTCGAAACCGTACGTCCACGTCATGATCTCCATGCCTTCTCGCTTGATTCCCGCTCCTTGTCCTTGCTTCATCTTCCACCAAAGGTCTCTAGTCAGAATTAGAACTAAAATCTAACCAAATAGACTCGCCTTGGGCATGCAACATAATGCTCTATTTATAGAAAATTTACCAACAACGTCGAGATGCTAGGGACAACGTCTCGATGCTATCCTTTTTACCGCCAGAATCAGTTTAGGAAAATAGGTAGCGTCGAGACGCTAAGGAGGCAGCATCTCGACGCTACCTGTCGGGTCTTCAATTTCTCCAATTTCTTTCATTTTTCGTTTCTTTTGTTTTTTCCTTTAGGTCCCGAGCATCCGATCAACTTCAATTTCTTCAATTCATGTCAAAACTCAATTTCCTACAAAACAAATATTCAAATGCATAAATTTGGCCAATTTAATCTCAAAGACTAACTAAAATAACCGAGAAAAATAGCTCGCGCTATCAAGCCGAACCTTTTATTCACCTAGGTGAACTTATTGTCTTTGTTACCAAAGTCACATAACTACAATCATTTAAAACTTGTTAAAATAATCTTTTAAAAGTATGATAATAATTTCTCAACAAAAAAAAAGTATGAGAATAAAAATGGACATTTTTAAAGTATAGGGACTAAAATTAGAAGGCAATTTAGTAACTATAATGGATATTTTGAAAGTATAGAAACCAAAATAATTAGAGAAATTTGTATGGATGACAAAATATGAGGGCCGATTTCGAAATATGTCCAAAATTATAAAAACACTAAAAAAAGGCCACACGTGAGATGTACATACCACAATATTTTACCAAATACCGACCTTGCCCACCAGTGTGTGCAAACACGCCCCATTGAAGTGTATTTAGACTTTTTGATATTTTGAATTCAGATCAAATCACATATTCTGTTAAATCTTTTTGTATTTTCAAATTTAAATTTGGATAATTAGAGTTTGTTATACTATTTAACTTTAAACCTATTTTATATTAAATTAATAATATTTACTAACATAATGGAAGCAAATTTGAAGATAAAAATGAACATTTTTAAAGCATAGGGACTAAAATTAGATGACAATTTAGGAGTCATTAGAGGGTGGGATCCCTTTGTTCAAGTCTTGGAGTCACCACTTAAGGAAACACTCATCTACTTCACCTAGAAGCGGGAAGGAGTGAATTCCTTCTTGTGTTGTCATGTCTCCAGCCTCCCACTTGGTCTTGTCCCCAAAAAGGAAGACATATTGAGTTGGCGTATTGGCCACTCACACATGCTAATAAAAGGACAATCCCTCATGAGAAGGAGTTCATGATACACTCAGGATTAAGACTGAGTTACCTAGGTCATCCTATTGAAACAATAACCTAATTAGTTAACGGTGTTATAACTAATGGTTGACTATTTCGTGGTCCGGTCTTATGCAAACTCATTGCATAGGATACCCCCACTGCATGTCTACTACATGGACGTTTTGGATCAATACTTCTGTATCAAATACAAAGCGGGTCGTATCTCATAGTGTTACTAGGATAAGGTACCCAACCTTATCCTTGTACTATAGACCTTTTAGGTTGTTACTTGAACATCGATCCTCGTATGTCCCCACATACTAGTTCAAGTTACATACAAACAACCTTGGATCTTAGTTTATTGGATTTGGGTCAAATTGTGCAATATTTAACAATAGGGAAAAATACACTTTTGGTCCCTGAGGTTTGGGTTAAGTGACACTTTGGTCCCTGAGTTTTCAAACTCAACAAAAATACCCCTAAGGTTTGAGATAAGGAGCAATTTGGTCCTTGCCATCCATTTTACCGTTAAATCTAACGGAGGGCTGACGTGGCACGATTATTTTAATTAAAAAATTAATTTTTATTTTTTAAATAAAAATATATTAAAATAATAATAAAATTTTATTATTTTATTATTTATTTTTATTTTCCCTCCATCTCTCTCATATTTTATTCTTCCTTCTCTCATATTTTATTCTTCTTCTTTTTCTCACTTTCTACAATTTTTTTTTATAAATGGTTGCCGGAGAATCAAAGGAGGGAGGGAGGACCTCCCTCATTCGATTTTCCGGCGAGAACCGAAGGAGGGAGGTCCTCCCTCCCTCCCCGTTTCAGGTCTACGACGACGGTCGGTTGGTGGAGGTCTACGACGACGACCGATCGGTGGAGGTCGACGGCAACCGGTTGTCAGATTTCGACGATGGCAGTCGATTGGCGGAGGTCGGTAGTTGGGGGTCAGTGGCGGCAACCGGTCGGTTGAGGTCGACAGCGGTCGGTAATCGGAGGTAGACGGTGGCCGGTAGTCGAAGGTTCGCGATAACGGTTGGTCGGTGGATGTCGGGGGCAGGTGGAGGTAGACGGTGGTCGGTAGTCGGAGGTCGGCAACGACAACCGGTAGTTGTAGGTCGACGGTAGAGGTTAGCGGTCGTCGGAGGTCGACAGTAGCAATCAGTCACGGGCGATATTCGGAGGTCGACGATGACGACATGTCGACGGAGGCCAGTAGTCGAAGGTTGATGGTAGCGGTCGGCTGCAACCGGTAGTCGAAGGTCGACGATGGTGGCCGGTCGACGGAGGTTGGCGACGACCGATAGTAGGAGGTGGATTGTGGCGGTCAGTCGGTGGAGGTCGACGACGGTCGATAGTTAGATGTCAACGGTAGTGGTCGGTCGGTGGAGGTCGACAACAGCTGGTCGTCGGAGGTCGACGGTAGCGGTCGACCGCAACCTGTATTTGAAGGTCGATCAAAGTTGGCGACGATCGGTAGTCCGAGGTCGACTGTGGCGGTCGATTGGGGGAGGTCGCTATGGCTGATAGTCGAAGGTCGACGGAGGCGGTCGGTCGGTGACAACTGATAGTCGGAGGTTGACAGTGGCGACGATCGATAGTCGAATGTCAACAATGGTGGTCAGTAGTCTGAGATCGTGGAGGTGATAATAAAAGGAAAAAAAGCAAAGAAATAACGTAAATAATAAAAAAATGAAAGAGAAAGAAATAACGAAAAAAGGAAAAAAATTTAAAAAAAAAGGAAAGATAACGAAATAATGGAAAAGATTAAAAAAAAAAAACGAGGAAGTGGTTAAAAAAATAGAGGAAGAGAAGAGATTGGTGTAGGAATGAGAGGGAAAGATGGATACATGTATGAAAGATAGAGAAAAAAAAAAAACAGAAACAGAATTTGAGAAACAACATTTTGTAGTTTCTCAAATTTGACCTTTTTTTTAGAAACGTTTCTAGAAATTTAGAAACAAGAAACAGGGATGGGTTATCAAACAAGTCTGTTTCTTAAAAAAAGAGAAACGAGAACAAAAAACACGAAACAGAAACGTTATCAAACAAGCCCTTAGTAACTATAATGCATATTTTGAAAGTATAGAAACCAAAATAATTAGAGTACAAAAAGACCAATACGTAGTATTTGCTCTAGTTTGATTTCAGGCCGGACTCATGAGCCTAGCGGCCCCAAAATAATTAGAGTACAAAAAGACCAAATGTGTGCAACTCTAACACATGTATCAAGGAAAAAGTCATTATAAATATAGTAGCCCACCCCTATCAAGGTACTAAGTGTGCTCAACTTAGACACTATTTGGTGCAATAGTATTCACTAAGTATCAGCATGTGGAACAAAATAGACCATCTTGTTTCAAACCACACTAAGACCTATCTGATCCGACTTGTTTTGTCTATCAGATTTTAGTCATCGACAATATTTACCCTATTTTTAATTAGTTGAGTTTGAGATTTAGAGTCCGTTTGGAATACATTTTAATTCAATAATGCATTTTATTTTAAACATTTTGTATTAAAGTTGTCTAGAATTTAAACATTCATATGTTTGGTTACATTTTATTTTATACACAAATTATCATATACTTAAAAATTATTTTTAATGTTTCTCTCAAAATATATATTTTTATAATTTAATTTTAAAGATGTATTATTGTATAGTTTTTTTTTTTTTTTTTTGTTTACAATTAATGTCATAGGTTTTCAAATGTTAGGAGGGTTAAATATGAGATAAAAGGAGAGTTTTTAAAATAAAAACTAGGAACCTCTAAAAAAAAAAAAAAAAAAAACCCAAAACCCTAACCAGCTCAAAGCCATTCCTATATAAGCAAACGCGGCCATAGAAGAAGGTAGCCCTAGTTTCTTCCCTGCTTTATACTTCGAGTCGAGGGTTACTACTTCTTTCAATTGCCTGTTCAAACTTAGTTCTTCATTCGTATCAGATTGTTGGAAGGGGTTCTGAAGCTCAAAAGCAATGTCATCGGACGAAGAAAGGGAGGAGGTGGAGTTGGATCTCTCCTCTCCGGACGTTGTTACAAAGTACAAAAGTGCTGCCGAGATCGTTAACAGTAAGTTATCTCCATCTTTCTATTGCAATCTTTTCCCTTTTCTTCCTCATTAGCATGTCTAATTCAACTCGCGGCTTAATTACTCTTCACCGTCCTGATATTTGACCTTGTTGATGGAAACCGCGAAATCTTGCAGAGGCATTGCAGCTGGTGATATCCGAATGTAAGCCTAAAGCAAAAATCGTTGACATTTGCGAAAAAGGAGATTCCTTCATCAGAGAGTAGGTTTTAGAATTATTAACTTAAAAAATTTTCACCCGTTTTTCGCTGATTGTATTTTAATCAGCATTGTTGTTTGAATGTGAAGGCAAACTGGCAACATGTACAAGAATGTTAAGAAGAAGATAGAACGAGGCGTTGCCTTCCCGACTTGCATCTCTGTAAACAATACAATCGGCCACTTTTCACCCCTGGCTAGTGATGAAACAGTGATGGAAGAAGGAGATATACTCAAGATGTAACCAACTTATAGATTGATTGATTGCTGTTTTCTCGTGGAGTATTTAATGACAGTTGATTGATGATGGGTTTTTCTTACGGCAGTGATATGGGCTGTCACATTGATGGGTTCATCGCTGTAGTTGCTCACACCCATGTTCTGCAAGAAGGTCCTGTGACCGGAAGGGCTGCTGATGTCATTGCGGCTGCTAACACTGCAGCCGAAGTTGCTTTGAGACTTGTTAGGCCTGGAAAAAAGGTAATAGTTCTTTCTTGCTGTTTGGAACCTTTTCTATTCGTTGAACTTGGATGTTAATATTTTCATTATTTCTTATTATTTTTTCGTCTTTCTATTGATTCAATTCATGTGTAAAATATCTTTACATGTCTCCGTTACTCGATTAGCATAATGAACAAAGTTGCTACTGATAAATGTGCACGTGCTAGAGATTATGTCGATTGATTGTCTTATAGTAGAAATTCTTGTTTTTAGCTATGGTTTTGTTACTTCGCAATGTGCATCTCTCAGTCCTTCCGGTCCCTAAATGATGAACTTTGTCTTAAGCTATGGTCATGCACCATGTGATGCTTTTGTCATAGTTACTCTGATAGGGAATAAATAGTTCTATATGGTAGGAACTTATTCAAATTCACATTTGTGAGTATAAGCCTCGACTAGCTATTTGGAAATTTTGATTATAACATTGCAAACTTGTTTATGTTCTGGATCCATAGTGTTGTTTGTTTGTCTTAGTTTATAAAATTTAGTTCCTCTGTTCCATGGTGGTATTTTTTTTTTAGTGGCAACTTTGCCGAAGTGATTAGTTACTTGTTGATTACCTCTTTTCCCTGTTGCCCATAATGAGTTTGTTCATGCTTGGGTCGTTGTAGGTGGACATACTGTGTATGGCTGATGCCTACGTTCTCGAGTGACCCATATCTTTTCAGTAGAAGTTTTTTAGTGCTATAGTTTTTATGGTTCCAGTTTTTGCTATAACTTTAAGTTTTGTCGTGTTACTTTAACGATATTAAAGTTGAAGCTTTATTTCTTTGGTGAAGTTTACAAAATAAATCAATGGTGATATAACCGTGTACAGTTGATCTTGCTCTAAGCACAGACCTTTTATTTGTTTTCACTCACTATGTCAGTTGAAGTGTACTCGGTCAGTGTTGTGAAGTTGATTATTGATGGTTGAAGTGAAGCAATTGGAAGTATGTTCCTTATAGAAATAAATTTAATTGAAGCAACTGTAATGCACTGAAAAATGAAGGCAACTTTTCTGGGGTGATTAATGACTTGTGGATTGCCTCTTTCCCTGTTGCCTATACTGTGTCTGGTCAAATTTGGGATATTGTAGGCTGACTTTCATGGATAATGTCTATGGTCTCACTTGTCCAAACTAATGAATATTTATTTATTCTCATGATAATCTCTTGTGATGTCCTATGATATAATAGTAGGTAGAGTTTATATTGTTAAACAATCTATTTTCTTATACCTGGAATTACCATATAATGAAGGCAACTTTGCCGAGGTGATTTGTGACTTGTGGATTGCCTCTTTTCCCTGTTGCCTATATTGTTTATGGTCAAATTTGGGATATCATAGGCTGACATCTCATGGATAACGCCTTTGGTCTCAATTGTCCAAATTATTGTAGAAAATATATTGTCACGACAATCTCTTGTGATGTCTTGCGATAGTGGGTAGATTTTATATTATTAACAAAAGATCTGTTTTCCCATGGTTAGATAGTGAAGGCAACTTTGCCGAGGTGATTTGTGACTTGTGGATTGCCTCTTTTCCCTGTTGCCTATATTGTTTATGGTCAAATTTGGGATATCATAGGCTGACATCTCATGGATGACGCCTTTGGTCTCAATTGTCCAAATTATTGTAGAAATTATATTGTCACGATAATCTCTTGTGATGTCTTGCGATAGTGGGTAGATTTTATAATATTAACAAAAGATCTGTTTTCCCATGGCTAGATAGTGAAGGCAACTTTGCCGAGGTGATTTGTGACTTGTGGATTGCCTCTTTTCCCTGTTGCCTATAATGTGAATGGTCAAATTTGGTATATGATAGGCTGATTTCACATGGATGATGCCTATGTCTCAATTGTCCAAATATTCATTCTGATGATAATCTCTTGTGATGTCTTATAATATTGGATAGAATTTATATTATTAACAAAAAATCTATTTTCCCATAACTTGGAATCACATTTAGTTTAAAATTTGAAACCTTAATCATAGTTATGCTGATTGGCACTTGTGTTAGTGCTTAAAATATCCTTTTGTTGTGTGTGTTTTTTTTTAATTCTCTTATTCTTTCAATTTTGTTCTCACAACTCTTTTTTTTTCAGCAAATGGTAGTGGTCACTTGTTTATTCTATCTCTGATATGTTTTTCGTAGCCCTACATGATGAATACTTTATGAAAGCTATGGAATGTTATTCCAAATGAGGCTTTTGTCATAGTTACTCTGATAGGGCATGTTACTCTTCCAGACAATCTATTGTTTTTTCCCCATCTTTATTGACACCATAAGTGGCTGTCATGTCTTGTGTAATATTGTTAGTCATGATTAATACATAGTTGGATGTTTTGTGATTATAAATACCTTTCTTGTGGGGTTACTTCTTTTTCATGTTTTATGCTCGACAGATTTCTTTTTGAAAGATTCTATCGATTAATTGAAACCCCCTTGATTTCAGAATAAAGATGTAACAGAGGCCATTCAAAAGGTTGCTGCTGCTTATGATTGTAAAATTGTTGAAGGGGTACTTAGCCACCAGTTGAAGCAATTTGTGATTGATGGAAACAAGGTTATTCTCAGTGTTTCAAATCCAGAAACAAGAGTCGATGATGCAGAGTTTGAAGAGAATGAAATTTATGCAATAGATATTGTTACAACCACAGGTGAAGGCAAGGTAATAAGGCCTTTAAGCTAATTGACCAAAGTTACTGATTAAATTCTTATCATGCAATACCAATTGTTTCTTTACTAATCTGTGCAGCCTAAGCTGTTGGACGAAAAGCAGACGACTGTATATAAGAGAGCTGTGGACAAGAACTACCACTTGAAGATGAAAGCATCTAGGTTTATTTTCAGTGAAATAAGTCAGAAATTTCCCATTCTGCCTTTCACTGCTAGGTTGGTTGTGTTTTGACTGAATTTTTTTGGGAGGCATTTGCTTCTGCAATTCTGAAGCATAGGTTTAACACCTTAATAGGGCTTTGGAAGAGAAAAGAGCCAGGCTGGGACTAGTCGAATGTGTTAATCATGATCTATTGCAACCATATCCCGTCCTCCATGAAAAGCCTGGTAGCATTCTATTTCCTTTAAATTATTTTAAATTTTGTTCAAGTGTACCTTGTATGGTTCTTTTGTTCTATTCTCACGCAATGGGTTATTTTGCAGGCGATTACGTTGCCCACATTAAATTTACAGTCTTACTAATGCCTAATGGATCGGATCGAATTACCTCTCATGCACTGCAAGAACTTCAGCCCACCAAAACTATTGAAGATCCTGAAATTAAGGCCTGGTTAGCACTCGGAACAAAGACGAAGAAAAGGGGTGGTGGGAAGAAGAAGAAAGGTAATATTTGAGTGTAGAAACATTGATGATCACGATCTGTACTTCTAAGAGGATGTATGGATAGATTACTGAACCAAGTTTTCTTGACAAATTTCAGGTAAGAAAGGCGACGGCAAACCCAATTCAACTGTGGCTGAGCCAATGGATTCAACGACAAACGACGATGCATCGCAGGAATGAGTTATTCCTTTTTGTCTGCTCCTTCCCATCCATCGTTTCAATTTTGGCCCTGTTTTCTTCTTTTCATTGTATGTTGATCAGCCTTCATATGGGTGTTTTTAGCCTGGTTTAGTTATAGGTTTTTTAGACACCAAAAGAATGACCTTTTTTACTTCCTAATGTATCATCTACATATTTTTATTGGCAACATACACAATTTAGTTCAATAAACTTGTCTCTACTTATAATATTATTCTGAAAGTGAGATAGTCATGCACCATTTCCTGCAAGTTTTGTTGCTAGAAACTTTGATATTTGGATAAGAAATTTTGATATCGGATCGAAAAGGGTGTGTGCTGAAGGGGATCATAACTGCAAGGGTGTGTCGTGAAGTTGCTACATAGTTTTTACCTTTTTAATTTGATTTTAGAAGGATAAAAGTTAATTTTATTAAAGTGATTTTAACATTTTCAAGATTACTTCCAAAGATGTTATTAGTTAAATCTCTTGTCCGTTGTCTTTTAAGTTGTATTTTATCCATTCTAAAAAATGAGTTGTATTTTATCCACTTAAATATTCATTTATTTTATTCTATGATTTACTTAATTTCAGTGTGGTGTTCTACCAATATGACTCAATTAATTAGTATAAAACTTATTTCGATCAAAAGGTGGGATTTCATTTAAAAGGTCAGAGATTAAATCCTACCATCCCTACGTTTTACAAAGAAAATATAAAAATTCTTGATATTCCAGTGATTTTTTTGAAATCTGACTTTGGAAGGCATAATAAATGTGAAAAGTTTGAATGATTGATTACAAAAGTTAAAATGATATAATAATGGTAGAATATATTTTTTAAAAGAATAATAGATACAAAAGAAGTGGGTTCCACACCCATTTTCAATTATTTTACTTTTGTAAAATAGATAACAAGTGATAATAAATAATTATCAAGAATTGTTTTTTTAGAAGATCAAACAATAAAACATATTTAATTTCAAGATTAGGTATAGTTTCAATTTGGCAACTACGTTTTGAGTTTGGTTCCAATTTGTCTGTTTAATTTAGATATTTAATTGTATCTTTTTTTCTTTTGACAATATGTGAGAGGTGAGAGGTGGGAGATTTTGAATCACAGATTTATTTTTTTTTATTATTATTTTTTTTAAGAAATCACAGATTTAAATTGTATCTTATCTAATTGAAAAACTCTATTTTTTTTTCTATGATTTACCTAGTTCTAAACCCTAGTGTCAATATTATAATGATAACCTAAATTTCTGTTAAATATTGTGGACTTTATTGACAGATACTAAGTATAAAAAAGTCCAATGATTTATGAAATAATGATGATAGGACATTCTAAGAATAGAAAGTTCAATGGAGTAAAAAAAAAAAAAAAAAGTTCTAACAAAGTTCAAATCATACTTATCTTTTTCAATTTTAATTATGTAAAATTAGTAATTAGAGACACTAGATAATGAGAAATTTTGGTAGATAGGTTGTTTTATATACATATTTTCATAAATCATAGTTTTGTAGATTTCCAAGATTAGATTTTCGGCATTTTTTTCTTGTCATTTTACATATTTTATAAGATTTTATAAGATATTATCTTAACTAAATCCTTAATATTTTGAAAATATGATTCTTGAGATTTGATTTCTTGCCATAAAGATTCCAACGTATTTTCCTTTTATTTCATTCAATTAATTACTGTACATAATTTTTTTTTTCCTTTTTATAAGATTTGATTTCTTGCCATAATGATTCCAACCTATTTTCTCTCTTTTTTTTCTTTAATTTTTGGTTGATCCATTTTTTTTCTCTCCCTCTCTTTTTTTCCCTTCTTTATCGATTTATTCCTTCACATTTTTTTCTTCGTGACAACAACTTTTTATTTTCTTCATTAACCGAACAAAAACTAATCAATTTTTTTCTTCCCGTTTTTTTTTTTCTTCGCGACACCAGTATATATAACATATTCGTTGGAATATCTAAAAAATGTGTATATATTTCGATTAATAAGACATAACTATTTCGATTATATATATATATATTCCCAGTAATATACCGTTGATTATTATATATTCTGGTCCCATAGCCTACGTACTTTTTTTTTTTAGATTTTTTGCATTTTACAGAAAAACATTTATATTCATATATAACTTCATATATACCAACTTATATATACTATGTACATAAGTTTTCCTTTTTTTACTCATTATTGTAGCCACACATATCAAGTTTTTTTCTTGTCTCATTACTATAGTATTAAATACACAATTGTATATTTAGTTATTTGCCAATATATATATATATTAAATATACCAATGCATTTAGGAGAAATATAGATATTGGAAAAAAAAAGCCTATATATAACTATAAAAAAACCTTATTTTTTAAATAATATATACCTATGTATATATTAAATATACCACGGTGATGAAATTCAACGATACCCACGATAAAACAGCGACAATTCGAGGGCAATAACTGGGTTGGTGATATATCCATTGATGCATGGGTGCTGCTTATTCGAGTTTGCAATGGCGATGATTGGACGACGGTGGTGCTTCCAGTGGTCGTTGGTCGTCGGCGAGATGAAGAGGGAAAGAGAGGTCGAGAGACCATGAGGGAGGAATGAAGGGGGAAGAAACCGTGTGTGAATTGGGAAAAATAGTGGGTGGTTTTAGGGATTTTTTTTTTTGAAAAATTGGGAGTGATTTTAGGTATCTTTCAAAATTGGAAAGTAATTAAAAAATCCCTTTTCTTTTCCGTTCACTATCTCTCACCCACGGGTTGTGTTTCCTTTTTTGGTTTTATTTTATTTATTTAAATAGTTAGTAGTGGATATGAGGGCTGAATCGTAAAAGGCCATGATTTTTATGAAAAAAAGTTGGACCACATTTTCGATAAAAAAAATGAGAAACTTGGTCATTTATGAAATATAGGGTCCAAATTTGGACTATCTATGTACTTTTTCCATAGATAATTATCAAGCATGTTTTAAGAAAAGCTCAAACGAAAAAACAAATTTGATTCAAATATTAGGTATAGTTTCAATTTAGCATCTTTGATTGCGGTTTATTAGTTGCAATATAGTTCGTTTAATTTAGTTAAATTTCACAAGTTTTCTTCGAATTGGATTTTAACCACTAGAAAAACTCATTTGTTTTCTTTTATGGTTTATTTCGATCTAAACATTAACGTGTCACTGTTGTAACGATTTCTTAAATTACTACTAAAATTGTGATTTTTTTGAAATATTTGATTCCATAACTATTGGGTTAGCCATTTTTTGTTATTACTTTTCGAGTCCGAGGGACTGGACTATTGCTGTAGAATTTATTAATAGCATTCAAGATTAAACATAACTCCTAGAGAATTACCAAAATATGAAGTTATCTTTTCTTTTCTTTCGTTCTCTTCTTTCTTTTCGATTTGGACTTGGTTGGCAAGACCAGGGCCTTTCTCGCTGGATGTGCACATCCAATTCAAAGTCCTTTCCTAAACCACTTTCCATTCAGTTGCTGAAATCTCGACAAAAACTTGATAAATGAGATTACATTATAAATATATAAAGTTGAATAATTTGATAAAAATGTTGAAATGATTTAACAACGATACATTTTTTTTTTTTGTAATAATCATTCTTTTTAGGAATAGATAAAAGGAGTGGGCTCCAACTTTTTTTTTTTTTTTTTTTTTTTTTTTTTCAATTTTGCTTTTGTAAAATAGAGAACAAGTGAAATAAACAATTATCAAGTTTTTTTAATAATTATTTTTATTTTAAAAAAAAGACTATAAAACAAGATACAAGATTTGATCCCAATAGTAGGTATAGTTTCAATTTGACATCCATGACTTAAGGCTAGTTCCAAATTCATCTCACAAGTTGTCTTTAACTTTTTTTTTTTTTTTTTTTGAAACTAGTTGTCTTTAACTTGTATCTTAATTCTTAACTAGAAAAATTAATTTATTTTCTTTTATGATTTATTAAATTTTAAATCCTAATGTACAATATCAAGACCAAACCCTAAGCTACTATGAAAATTGCAGCTTCTTTTTAAAATATTGGGAAAAAAAATATTTTTTTTACTCTAAACTTAGCATGTTGTATCAATTTTAACCATGAACTTTCAATTTGATCAAATTGAACCCTAAACTTAGTAAATTTTATCAATTTTAACCCAAAAACTTGCATGAGTATTGCAATATAGACCTTCAGTTAATTTTCCAATTGAATCACCATTAAAACATATGATTGACAATTTCCTCCTTTTTTTTTTTTTAAAAAAAAAATCACATTACACCTGAGTTACGCTGGTTTCTTGTAAGAAATTTGTTGAAGAAACTCTTTATTTAAAAAAATCAAACACTCTAGACTTATTCTTCTTATCGTTATTTAGCCTAAAAAAATCACAAAGTTATCAAGAACAAGAAAAATCTAGCAAATATGAGAAAAGAAAAATGAAATTGTGTTTTTCTTTGGTTTCCTACACTTGCATGTTCTAATTAGCAAGAAAAAAAAAAGAAAAAAGAAAAAAGAAACCCTCACCTAAGTTCTTAGCAACAAGAAAAAATCTTCAAACATTTGAAGAAAAAAAAACTCCAAAATTGCTTTACTTTTGTAATCCTTGACAACAACAAAAAAAACTCATAAAGTTCTTAACAACAAGAAAAAAGTCATCTAAATGAAAAGAAAAAACTCCAAAATAGTTTTCTTATCATCTCATGATTGCACGTTCTTCTAAGCAGTTAAAAAAAGCAACAAAACCACAAAAACAATAAGAAAAAAAATAAAAGGAAACTCATGTCTTCTTAAGAGCAAAAGTTTATTCAAACAACAAATTTCTCCAATAAATTAAATTTCTGACAAGAAACCAACTTTTTTTTTTTTTTTTTTAGTTTCACAACATTTGGGGTGGGGGATTCGAACATCTAACCACTTGGTCGAGGGTACATACCAATTACCACTAAGCTTTGCTTATTTTTGACATACAAAAAACTAACTTAGGTACAATGTGAATTAAAAAAGAAAAATGAGAAAATATTCAATCAATAATGGTGGTTCAAAAAGAAAGTAACTAAAGGATTACATTGCAACACTTATGCAAGTTTGAGGTTAAAATTGATACAAAGTGCTTAGTTTGAGGTTCAATTGGATGAAATTGAAAGTTTGAAGTTAAAATTGATAAACATGCTAAGTTTAGGGTTAAAAATGATTTTTTTCCCTAAAATATTTGACTCATGAAGGCATATTAGGCGTAAAAAGTTGAATGATTTGATAAGAAATAGTGAAGAACAACATATTTAAGGGAAAAAAAATCAATTTTGACCCCTAAACTTCAGGTTGTAGCAATTTTAAACCTAAACTTTCAATTTTAGCAAACTGAACCCCAAACATAACAAATTGTATCAATTTGAACCTCCAACTTGCATAAATGTTGCAATGTAGACCTTTTGTCAACTTTTCATTTGAATTGCTATTAAAATATGTAATTGACAATTTCCTTTTATTTTTTTTAATTCACATTGCACCTGAGTTAGTGTTTTGTAAGAAATTTGTTGGAAAAACTCTTTAAGAAATAAAATATCTCAGACAATTCTTCTCATTATTATTAAAAAAAAAAAGTCACAAAGTTATTGACAACCAGAAAAATCTAGCAAATATGAGAAATAAAAAACTCGAAATTTCTTTATTTCCGTTTCCTAAATTTGTACATCCTTCTAATTCGCAAGAAAAAAAACATTAAGAGAAGGAAAAAAAATCCCACAAAGTTCTTAGCAACAAGAAAAGACTAGCGAATATTTGAAGATAAAAAACCTCCAAAATTTCTTTGCTTTCGTAATCTTAAATAGCAGCAAAACAACTCTCATAAAATCCTCAACAACGAGAAAAAGTCATCTAAAATAAGGTTTCTTCAATATTTTATTTATAAGAAACCAATTCAGATGCAATGTGAATTAAGAAAAAAAAAATCAATTACGTACGGTGGTTCAAAAAAAAGTTAACCAAAGATATACATTGTAACACTTATGCAAGTTTAGAGTTAAAATTGATACGATTTGATAAGTTTGAGGTTCAATTTGATGAAATTGAAAGTTCAGGGTTAAAATTGATACAACTTGTTAAGTTTAGGGTTCAATTTGATGAAATTAAAAGTTCAGGGTTAAAATTGATACAACCCCTAAAGTTTAGGGTTAAAAATGAAAATTTCCCAATATTTAAATAAGTTTTTATTAAAAGGTTTTTAATTTTTTTTTTTTATACAAAATTACTTATAATTATATCACTTTTGCGAAAATTACTTTTTTAAAAATCACTCTTAAGTTTGAGCTTAGCTTAGCGGTAGTACCCTCGATCATGAGGTCAGATATTCGAATCTCCCCACTTTCAAATGTTTACTCAAAAAAAAAAAAAAAAAATCACTCTGGTCCCGAATTTTTTTTTTTTTTTTTTTTTTATTTAACACTTTGATTTGTATTCTATCGATCTTTTCTCTATGTAGAAATTATTTGACATTGTGTCTTTGGTGCATTCTCTCTAGTGGCTCTTATTCTTTTGAGGTAATTACATCATATTCTTGTCCCAAAAATAGTTTATTATATTTATCTCCTTTTAGTAATATTTTTATTTAGAAATGAATTTTGGTATCTACGACAAATATTTATATGATACTGTGGGACAGAGAAATCTCAATAATAAGATTCTTGTTGAAGTCGTTATTATATATTTTTCAAGAAAAGTTGTACGAAAAATAATCGTTACACATGTTAAGAAATTTATTTTCATGTTTGTCTTTTTTTGGAAAATTATATTCATGTATGTTTATAAAACAACTTTAAACACTTTTTTTAGTGCAACAAATATGAGATATAAAAATTTGAACTTCCAATTTTATAAGAAACAATACATCTCGATTAGTATTGAGCTATGCTAATGCTAACACTTTAAACACCTTCTTTTTTGAAAAAAACGCTTTAAACACCTTCTAGTCCATAAATTATATATCCATAAATTTAAAATTACATTTATAAACAATATTTTATTTTAAAATTTACTTAAACAAATTAAAACTAACAATATTTTAGAAACTAGAATAATAGTGTCAAGAAAACTATATATATCATTTTAAAATTCAAGAGTAGCTTCAAAAAATAGAAAACATACTTAAAAAATTACTCGTCGTTCTTTTTAAATTAGAAAAAAGAATGTTGGCCTTAGATGTTAATAATAAATATCTTACAATTTTATATTCCATTTTATTAATTAACATTTATTTTATTCTCTGCGTTTACTTTTGTATTTAGTTTTTAAAAATATTAACTATGCAGATGAAAAAATAAAGATAAAGAAACACCTCATTAAGGTTCTATTTGATAACCATTTTTTTTTTCACAATATGTGGAGTGGAGAGATTCGAAATTCGAACCACGGACCTTGTGGTTATCAGTACAACTTGATGCCAGTTGAGCTATGCTCTTGTTGGCCTATTTGATAACCATTTAGGTCAAGTTTGATAATTATTTGGTTTTTTTTTTTTTTTTTTTTTTTTTTTTTTAATTTTTAAATTATGCTTGTTTTTTTTTGGGAAAAATACACTTTTGGTCCCTGAGGTTTGGGTTAAGTGACACTTTGGTCCCTGAGTTTTCAAACTCAACAAAAATACCTCCGAAGTTTGAGATAAGGAGCACTTTGGTCCCTACCGTCAATTTTTCTGTTAACTTTTAACGGTTGCTGACGTGGCACTATTATTTTAATATAAAAAATTATTTATTTTATTTTTTTAAATAAAAAATATTTAAAAAATATATAATATTAATATTTTTTATTTTTTTTATTCTTTCTCACTTTCTCTCTCTTTTTCTTCTTCTCTTCCATCTTCTCCACCTTCTCCACCTTCTCCTTCCTCCTTCTTCTTCTTCCTATGTCCGGCGATCGGCGGCCGGCAGCCGGCGGCCACCGCTCGCCGCCGCCGACCTTTTTTTTTTTTTTTTTTTTTCTTTTCTCTTCTTTTTTCTTTTTCTCTTCTTCCTTTTTCTCTTCTTTCTTCACTGATTTTTTTTTTTTAAAAAAGAAAGGAATGGGGGAGGGAGGTCCTCCCTCCCTTCCCGTTTCGGATCTGAAACAGGGAGGGAGGGAGGACCTCCCTCCTTCGGTTTTCGCCGGAAAATCGTAATGGGTGAACGAATCGATGGTGGAACGAATCGACGGTGGAAGCCCAACTGAAGATGTGGAAATCGTAATGGGTGAATTTGGGGTGAAAATGAAGCTTGGATTTGAGGAAATGGAGGAGATTACTGGGGGTGAAGGGCAGCGCGAGGTGGGTCTTGAGGAAATTGAGGAGTTGAGTGTAATGGTGGGGAGAAGAAAGATTGAAATTGGGAAGAGGAGCGAGAGGGGTTTGAGGCGGAGAGGGCAAAATTGAATCGGGCAATGGAGATGGGAGCGCTGGTGGAGGAGTTTGAAGCTTTCTTAGGATGGGTGGGAGCTTCTTCATCACAAATTAGAGCTCTGCGAAAATGGGGGAACACTGAGAAATCTGTGAAATGTTGTAAATAACCTAAAAAAGTTTTAGGTTTACAAAACTGACCTACTTTTAAAAAAGTTTTAGGTTTACAAAAGATTTTCCGGCGAGAGAATCGAAGGAGGGAGGTCCTCCCTCCCTCCCCCATTCCTTTCTTTTTTTTTTTTTTTTTTTTTTAAATCAGTGAAGAAAGAAGAGAAAAAGGAAGAAGAGAAAAAGAAAAAAGAAGAGAAAAGGAAAAAAAAAAAAAAAAAAGGTCGCCGGCGGCCGGCGGCGGCGGCGAGCGGTGGCCGCCGGTCGCCGGACATAGGAAGAAGAAGAAGGAGGAAGGAGAAGGTGGAGAAGGTGGAGAAGGTGGGGAAGGTGGAGAAGATGGAAGAGAAGAAGAAGAAGAGAGAGAAAGTGAGAAAGAATAAAAAAATAAAAAAATATTAATATTATATATTTTTTAAATATTTTTATTTAAAAAAATAAAATAAATAATTTTTTATATTAAAATAATAGTGTCACGTCAGCAACCGTTAAAAGTTAACAGAAAAATTGATGGCAGGGACCAAAGTGCTCCTTATCTCAAACCTCGGGGGTATTTTTGTTGAGTTTGAAAACTCAGGGACCAAAGTGTCACTTAACCCAAACCTCAGGGACCAAAAGTGTATTTTTCCCTTTTTTTTTTTCCAAATTTTCCACAATGATTTTCATCTTTGTTAAGGAGGCACTTGAATTCCTAGCCAAATCCCAAAAACAAAAGCAAGTTTTTGAAAACTACTTTATTTTGTTTTCAAAATTTGACTTGATTTTATAAAACAAGGAAGAAAGCAAATAAAAAACAAAGAAACTTAGATGTAGTAGTAGGTGTGTGTATAAGCTTAATTTTAAAAAACCAAAAACCAAAACGGTTATCAAATGCGGGGCCTTAATTAGTTTTTTGTTTTTGCCTTTTCAAAATTAAGCTTATAAACATTATTTCCATCTATATGTTTCTTTGTTTTGTTATCTAGTTTCTTCCCATGTCTTCAAAAACCAAGTCAAGTTTTGAAAACCAAGGTCTCGATTAATAACCATTTGGTTTTTGAAAATTATACTTGTTTTCTCCCAAACTCCATACAATGGAAGGATCAATTTGATTTCCTTGCCAAATTCCAAAAACAAAAACAATTTTTTGAAAACAACTTTTTTTCCTTCAAAATTTGACTTGGTTTTTGAAAACAAAGAAGGAAGATACTAACACAAAGAAACTTATAAGTGGAAGTATTAAGTGTGTATAGGCTTAACTTTCAAAAACCAAAGACCAGAAACAAAATGATTATCAAACAAGACCTAAAAATTGGCCCCGTTTGATAACCATTTGGTTTTTGGTTTTTATTTTTGAAAATTAAGTTTGTTTTCTCCCAATTTTCTTACAATGGTTTTCAACTTTGTTAAAGGATACATTTGAATTCCTAACCAAATTCCAAAAACAAAAACAAGTTTTTGAAAACTACTTTTTTTAGTTTTCAAAATTTGAGTTGGTTTTTGAAAACATGGGAAGAAGATAGATAACCAAAAACTTATAGGTGGAAGTAGTGTATGTAGGCTTAATTTTGAAAAAAAATAACAAAAAACAAAAAACCAAATTGTTATCAAACGAGGCCGTAGTTTTCAAAAACTTGGATTTGTTTTTTGAATTTGACTAGAAATTCAAATATGTCCTTAACAAAGATGAGACAGCCAACAAGAGCATAGTTCAACTGACTTAAAACTTATACCCTCGATCAAGAGGTTTGAGGTTCAAATCCCCCACCCACATATTGTCACAAGAAAAAAAGAAACTATTGTAAGAAAACTGGGAGAAAACAAACATAATTTTCAAAACCTAAAAACCAAAAATCAAATGATCATCTTTTTTTTATATGATATACACATATACCATTATCACTTTTAATATGTTAATTATCGATGAGCTATATATATGCTCACTTTGACATTTTTGAATTTCCTTGTTATGTTAATTTTTATCCATCAAATTTCTTTTCAATAAATACCGTCGAAATTGATAATAAAATGACGACTTGACATTTTAAAAATATTATTTAACATAAATTTTATTTTTTTAATTTTAACCTCGAACTTTCAATTTCATCAAATTGAACCCTAAACTTAACAAGTTGTATCAATTTTAACTCTGAACTTTCAATTTCATCAAATTAAACCTCAAACTTATCAGATCATATCAATTTTGACCCCAAACTTGCATAAGTGTTGCAATGTATACCTTAGGTTAACTTTCCATTTGAACCACATACGTAATTGATTATTTCTTCATTTTTTTTAATTCACATTACATCTAAATTAGTTTCTTATACATAAAATAATATTGGAGAAACTTTATTTTAGATGACTTTTTCTTGTTGTTGAGAACTTCGTGAGGACTTTTTTGCTGCTATCTAAGATTATGAAACCAAAGAAACTTTGGAGGTTTTTTGATCTTCGAATATTTGCTGGTTTTTTCTTGTTGCTAAAAACTTTGTGAGATTTTTTTCTTCTTTTACTTTTTTTTTTTCTTGCTAATTATAAAAATGTACAAATGTATGAAACAGAAATAAAGAAATTTCGAGTTTTCTATTTCTTATATTTGCTGGATTTTTCTGGTTGTTTTACTTTGTGATTTTTTTTTTTTGTGTGGATAATAATGAGAAAAATAATTTGGGATATTTGATTTCTTAAAGATTTTTTTCCAACAAATTCTTAGAAAACACTAACTTTGGGTGCAATGTGAATTAAAAAAAAATGAAATTGTCAATGATATGTTTTAATAGCAATTCAAATGAAAAATTGACCAAAGGTCTACATTGCAACATTTATGCAAGTTTGAGGTTCAAATTGATACAATTTGTTAAGTTTGAGATTTAATTGGATGAAATTGAAAGTTTAGGGTTAAAATTGATACAACCTACTAAATTTAGGGATCAAAATTGATTTTTTTCCTATTAAATATCTAATTTCACTTTTACTTATTTTGAAATTTCGTGGACCCTAGAATTGAAAACTAACTTAGTTAGGTATTATCAAATACGCATATATTGTAGCAATTAAAATAATGGCAAAAATAGATATTGTTATTGTTATTTTATCAAAAAAAAAAAAAAAAGAAAAAAAGAAAAAAAAAGAAGATATTGTTATAACTTATAAGATATCCTAAAAGATTTATCCAAAAACAAGTAGAAAGAGATTCTCGAAGAACACTTCAAATGACATAATGTTTAGTTTCAATAACATTATTGAGTAAAAATTTAATCAAAATACATGTCAAAAAAAAAAAAATCAAAATATTTTGGAAACAGTGGATATGGAAATTAATGAACTTGTTTTTTTTTAAACAAATCAAGAAAAATAATGGATAAATATTGGACAAAAATCAATTTATACCTCTAAATTTTGGAGGTTGTATCAATTAAAGTCCTAAAGTAATTATGGTATAATTAAAACCATAAGTTTTTATGAATGTATCAATTTACACCCCCGATTAGATTCTTTTTGAAAAAAAAAAAAGAAAAACTTTAGTTCACTGTTGTGGATATTGCAATTGTATTAATTAAATTTCTCAACTTGTAAATAAATTTAGATCCTTAATTTGAAAATTAATCATGTATCAAATCTCACCCGTGTGTAGACTTCTTAAAAAAGATAGATTTTTTATTTGAGAAGGGAAGGTCTAGATTGATTCATTTTTGAAAATTCAAAAAATTTAATTGACAAAGTTATAAATCTGCACAAGTTTGAACCAACGTTTTTTTAACCAAATTCTTACTAATGGTGTAAATTAAAATGTTTAGGACTTAAACTAATACAATTATTAGTTTATAGTTTTAATTTATACAATCTTGGAAGAAACAAATTGATTTTTTTTGCCCTAAAATTGGTCCAATATTTTTATTTTCCTTTTGTCTCAATGTAATGATTTTGATTCTAATCGGGCTTCTACCTACCCCATAAAATACTTCAGAGCGACGTCAGCAAAATTATTTTTTTAAAGAATAGTGGAATATAAAACAACAAATAGTAAAATTTAAATCATATGAAAATGTTTTTCTCAAAAGAAAAATAAATAAATAAATAAAAATAAAATCATAGAAAAGGCAGAGCAGAATCCATGTGCAATAATAGAGGTATCGCCAGAAAGGCTGAAACACGTTTTCTATTTATTTTTAGTTAAATTATAAGTTTACTCTCTCAATTTTTCAAGAGTCAAATAGATTATTGAATTTTTAAGAGTATCCAATAGATCTTTCAATTTCGAACTTTTGTCTAATAATTCTTTAAACTTTAAAACTTTCCAATTTCTAAACTTTTGTATATTTCGTGGTCAAGACCGATAACAACTCAATATACCATTTCTTCAGTCAACAAAAGTTATCGTCCAAGCAAGTTTGAAGGCAAAAATGTCTCTCTGAGTTTGATTTTTAGTTTGAACACAAACTTGTCGGATTAACCAAGCAACAGATGCCCTTAGTGAAAAGAGCAAGCCTGAGGGCATCTGTTGCTAGCTCATTTACAAGCTGGTAAATTGAGTGGAACAATATGGGATGTCATCAGGAACACTAGTCGAGAGATACAACAACCCAAACGATAATCAAGTTGGTCAAAGAGGTCATTGACTTATTAAACATTTTAAACATGAACTTAATAGACAAAAAATTGAAAATTCAATCTTATATTTAATAGATATTTGTTAATGAAAAAAATAGTTATGATTAATAAAACTGAAACTTTTAAAAAATGCAAAAAGGTTCAAATTAAATAGACATAAACAAAAGATTATGTATGGATGAAAGTTTGAAGTCATCTTGTATACAATAAAAAAAGTAAAAACTCAATTGATATGTAAAATAACATGGGTTTTTAGTACAACAAATTTAGATGTAAATTTTCAATTCCCAAATTTCAAGAAAGTAATATATGATTGATGATTAATTTAATTACATAACACTTAGGTTAAAAAAGCTGGAGGAGAAAAAATATCATTTGAAGAAAAACACTCAACATTTCCACTCTTTGAAATTTGACAGAGAAAATAATAGAAACTTTCTCCTTTTAGATGACTTTTTTCTTTCTCTAAATGTTTATTAATTCACTTAGTATAATGCCTGTCAATTTTAAAATCTGATAGGAGACTAAATTGAAAAAATAATTAAATTAAGAATCTAAATTAAAATTATTTAAACAATAAAGACTAAAGGAAGAAGCAACTAAATATATATCAAGTCAATTTAAATTAAAACAGATTAAAATATAATAAAAATGTAATTTAGCTCAAAATAGTTAGATACTCTTTTCCAAAGCCAATTTAATATGTTTGTTTTTTTTCAATTCAAACTTCATATCTTTGAAAAGTGGAATTTCTTTTTCCTGAAAGAAGAGTTTTTTTTTTTTTAAATAATTTTTTTAGAGGAATAAAAAGGAGTAAATTATTAACTTTGGAATCTGTGATACTGATGGCCATACCATTAGGACATGGCTGTCGTGCAGTTTCAAAAGTTTTGTCGTTTTTTTTTTTTGAATGAAATTAGATTACTTTCTTGATTTTTGAGATTTGTGTCCATTTCGTACATCAATTTTAAAATCGAACAATAAAGGACCCGTTTGATAATCATTTGGTTTTTGATTTTTTGTTTTTGAAAATTAAGCTTATAAACTCTAGTTCCACCATACATATTTCTTTGTTTTTCTAATATACCTTCTTTCCATGTTTTCAAAAAGCAAGCCAATTTTTTAAGGTTTTTTGAAAATTAAAAAAAAGTAGTTTTCAAAAACTTGTTTTTGTTTTTGGAATTTGGCTAGAAATTCAAATGTGCTATTGACAAGAATGAAAATCATGGTAGGGAAATTGAGAGAATACAAGCATAATTTTCAAAAACTAAAAACCAAAAACCAAATGGTTATCAAACGGGACTAAATTCTTTATAATTAAAAAAAATTAGATCTATTGAATCTCCCTTAATTTTAAGATGCAATGTTGACATGACAATTTTTAAAAATAAAATAACAAATTTTCAAATAAAATAATTAAAATAATTAAAATTGAAAAGCCTCCCTCCCCTCCCCCTCACGCAAATTATTAGGCTCCCCCTCTAAAACTGTCATGTACATTTTCATATTTGTCTGTCCTTAATAACCATTGGATACAAAATTAAGGTACTTTTACAATCTCTCTCTTACATCTAATAGTGCAAGACTACTCGTCCCATTGTACTGAGAACAACTAATACTTTCTCCTCCACCAATGTGTGCCCCCTTTCCCTATCTTTGACGTTGGCGTCTCCTGCCGACGTTCCTTTTCCCAAACTTTATATCTTTCTTCTTCTTCTCCTTTCAATTTTTTGAAAAACCCAAATCGAAGAAGGAAGGAAAACGTTCAACAACGAAATTTTGCTGAGGACGCTCAACACAGGAATATTGGTGAATAGTTGGAGGCAAAAAAAAAATAAGTGAAGCTAAGTTCTGGTGCATTGTCAGATCGGAAAATCTTAATTGGCTTGGAAAATTGAGTCTCAATCATCTTAAAAAAGCGAGGAACAATAACCAAAACATCAGATTTTTGGCGCAACAAATAAATCCAAGTAAACCAAGCATCATCAACTAATGTAAAAAAGTAACGGTATCCATTGTAAGTAGGTGTATTAAGGGGGGCCCAAATGTCTGCATGTACGAAATTAAAAATATTGGAGGCTAAATGATTATTGGAAACAAAAGATAATCGTTTTTGTTTTGCTAACGGACACATAGTACGTGGAGTATTAAGAGAATCTTTAAAATGTAAAGTATCCTTCAACGCAAGTAATCGCTTGGAGGATAGGTGACCTAAACGAAGATGCCATGTAGATGCAGGGACTGAAAAACTAGCAGCTGAAAGAGATATCTCAGAATTCGAAGAATCAGACATAATATAAAGACCATGGTGACATTGGCCCTGCCAATCACTTTCAACATTTGCTTGTCATGTATTAAGCAGTGAGTATCAGCAAATGTAATAGAAAAATCCCTTGTCTGGAGTAGATAGCTCACAAAGATCAAATTATATGCAAATTCAGGGATAAACAAGACATCACGTAATATCAACCCAACCGAAATATGAACTTTCCCAATGTACTCAACACAAACTTTATGAGCATTAGGAAGGACAACAAAGATAAGATCAATATGGCGCCAATTATGAAAAGCATTCCAATTATGAAAAATGTGACGTGAAGCACCAGAATCAATAAGCCAACAATCACTTAAAGAATCGACAAAAGAAGAAGCCAAGTAGTAGATACCTGTAGCGTACGTGCGAAACAACAGAAGCTACAGAGATAGGGTCATTCTTTGTAGCTTGAAGATGTGAAATTAAGCAATTCCATCAATTGATTGCATTGAGTGCTACTAAGATTGGAGAAGAAGTTCGGTAAAGCAGCAGTTGAATGCACAGAAGCAGTTGAATTCACAGCAGCAGTCATGTTCGGAGCAGGTGGATTCGCCGAGGTTTCAGCAGCACTCGAAGAACGAAATTTGTATCCAGGGGAAACCCGTGCAATTTGTAACAACGATCTACCACATGACCTTTAATTCCACAGTGAGAACAGATAGGGCATTGGCTTGGATTTTCTTTCTTTCGAGTGCGATCAGAAGGGAGAGACCTTTTCGAAGCATCATTAACAGCTAGGACAACGACATCTACGGGTAATTCAAGAATTCTCGTTGAGCGTTGATGCTCTTCTTGAATCAGCAAAGAAAATGCTTCAGTGATAGACAAAATTGGCTTCATGAGTAAGATCTGGGCCTGAGTTGCCGTGTATGAATCATTCAGCCCCATCAGGAAAGTCATCACATATACTGATTCAAGATGTTCAATGAAAGGTTTCAAACCTCCGCAGGTGCAGCTAGTAGTTGGGCAATGATCATTGAGATCCTGCCAAATCGTCTTGAGTTTGGTATAATAAGCCTCGATTGACATCGATCCTTGCCTCAGAGTAACTAGATCTTTTCGCAGCTGGTAAATGCTTGGTCCACTCGACTGCTTAAACGATCTCGTAATTCATCCCATACAGCCTTAACCGAACCAGTGTAGACTATACTTGCAGTGATTTCCTTAGAAACCGAATTCAGAACCCAGGAGGCAATAATATCATTATTGCACTCCCAAGCCTCAAGTAAAGAACCTTCCTCTTCTGGTTTGGCAATATTGCCAGTGATGAAACCTAACTTGTTCTTGCCAAAAATCACCATCCTCATAGCAGACTCCATGAAGTATAGTTAATCGCACCAAGAAGTGGTTGAGAAACAAAAACAGAGGAAGATTTGAACGAATGATGCAGAAAGTAAGGGTTGATTTGAGCTTCTATTGAAGTTGTTGAAACTGTAGAAGCAGAAGAAGAAGAAGTAGAAGAACTTCCAGATCCTTTGTCCGCCATGGGAGAAGTAAGAATCGAAAGTCAAAAGAAACGCAAGAAACGCGGGAGCAAGAGCTATCACTCTGATACCATATCAAGAATGAGAAAGAAATACTCACACTCTCATTAATTAGTGAACTGTACACATGAAACTTATATACAACAATAATAAGTAACTGTTTAACTAACAGACTTAGCCTCTCTTAATTTAACTACAGTTAAATATATAAACTAATAGAACCTGAATCTAAAAAAACCCTCCCCACCCGCTGCGGCGATGCCTTCTTCTTCTTCTTCTTATTCATCATCATGTAACCCTTCCATCTCCAAATCAAGATCTCAAAACAAAGGTTGAGTTCTTTGTGTTTTTTTTTTCTTTTTTTAATCTCTTTAGATTTGGTTCTTTGAGTTTGGATTTTGAAGAAGAAGGTGTTGAATGGAGTCGACTTTGAAGAAGGTGACGATGGTAAAGTTTGAAGAGTGTTATGTACTTGTTGCGCATATGAATATCATATAAAACAAAATGAAAGTTGATTGTTATTTTATTAAAATTTTATATTATTTTATTTAAAAAATGTCAGGTCAATAAGTCGTTAACCAAGAGAGAATTAATAGAATGATTTTCCATTTTTTTTTTGAGGAAACAATTTTCCAAAATTGAGACTTGATTACCCGATTTTGAAATTTAATAACGAAATCAACATTAATCCTAAACCCTAGAGAGAAAATGATAATTTATCCTTTAATTAGAAACAAAAAAGTTGATTCAATTTTTTTAGTTGCATGCCATCCACTCCCTCCAACAATTTTTTAAACTTTTTGGTTGGAATCACGAGGTCCGTACAGTCTGCCCACTCAATTGTCTGTTTGCTTGCCGCTTTTCTTTTCAATTGCTATTTCAAAAAATATATATATCTTACTTGCTATTTTAAAAAAATATATATATATATGTATATCTATATATATATCTTACTTGCTATATTTAATTTAACTTTCTATATTTATTTTTTGACAATATGTGAGAGTGGAATTGAACCTATCTTTTGGTTGGAATACAAATTTTATGCTAATTAAATCATGCTCTTGTGAGATAACTTTCTATATTTAACTAATACACAATAATTTAAAAGCCTTTTAAGTTCAAAACAAACGAATTAAAATAGTTTAAATTAATTAACTCTACAGATATCATGTCTTTAAATGGACTATGATAACATGATGTTTACATTTTTTTTTACCAGAAAAGGAGGTTTGACAAAATTTTGGATTTATCAAGAAATGGACCAATTAAATCTAGGTTTTTTTTTTTTTTTTTTTGAAAAGTATTAAATCTAGGTTTGTATGTTTGAAAATTATAATAAAATAATTTTTATTATAATTTACATGTTACTAAAGAATTTAAAATAAGATAATATCTTTTTTTTCTTTTTATAAATAAGTAACTATTATTTTATTAATGAATAATTTGCTTTAACACTATTGTTATGAACTTTTTTTTTTCTATTTGAATAATTATTTTGTAAAACAACTACTGAGTTATAGAGTTTTGCAATTAATTTTTTCTAATATTTATTAATGTGCGAACCTAATATAAAAAAAAATCCTACCAATGATTTATCGTTATAATTCCTCCAAAACATGATATTTATAACAAGTGCAATTATTTATGTCCCGTTTGATAACCATTTTGTTTTTGGTTTTTGAAAGTTAAACCTATAAGCACTACTCCCATTAATAAGTTTCTTTGTTTTGTTCTCTTCCCATGTTTTCAAAAACCAACTCAAGTTTTGAAAAAAAAATAGTTTCCAAAAACTTTGTTTTTGTTTTTGGAATTTGACTAGGAATTCAAATGTGTCAGTGACAAGGATGAAAACAATTGTAAAAAATTTGGGAGAAAATAAGTTTGATTTTCAAAAACCAAAAACAAAAAACGAATCAGTTATCAATAGGGCATTAGCATTTAGATTGAGTTGGTTTGGTACATATAAGTTTACGAATTAATTATTTTGAGCAATTTTAACTAAATTAGCTTATTATAAAAAGATCACTATTTTTTTTATTTAACTAATACATTTGATTAAAAAATGCATTTTAGACTATGGACATGTGTATTGTAGTAAACAAAGAAAGTAAGATAAAGTACTGTAACAAATTTGGATTTAGAGCATAGTTCAAAGGTAATTGACATAAACCTCGACAAAAAGGTCAATAGTAACTTATGAAAATTGTGCCTTTTAAAAAATTTAGTTGTAATATAAAGTAAACACAAGAATTTATTAAATTTGAACAATGTTATAGTGCTTGGTAAATGATTACTAATTAAATTGTTGTGATTTAGTTATAATGACTAAAATCAATTCGAAACACGACCATAAGTCAATATAAGGAAACTCCAATTAATCCGTGTTACGTTGATTATTTTCCTTTATAAAAGGAAGTGGGCTCGTACCATAGTGCAAGTAGTTGGATGCATATATATATTCCTCAAATCAAACTAAAGTGGGGAAATTTTGAGAAGGGAAAAGTCCAATCATTTGATCAATTATTTGAATTCACCAAACGTGATGTGGAGTCCAATTCAAGTGATCCTTCTATATAATTCTAGCTCCCACAAAAATTACTTGCTCTAATATATTACATAAAAGAAAAAATTTGGCATATATCGGGATCATCTCCCTACATACCACCATTAAAATATTGACAACTAGAAGAGATAATTCTTTTTCTCATTTTCTCCCTCCCACTTTTTTAGCTGTCAAGATTTTAACGGGTATATAGAGAGATTCTTACATACCGGTTTGCAGTCAAGTTTTGTTGTTATATAAAGACCTTCACAGATCTCCTCGAAGAGTTCCCACGATCATTTTTATGGTCAAATACAGTATTATATAATATTCCAGTCAGTGGGAATAATGTGGATAAGTAAATTGGGCTGCACACAATTTTTCGCCATCAGCACACAGTCCTCTCACCCTACCGATTCCTCATTAGCTATGTCCATCAACCTCGAAAATGGCTTCCAAGCTGAAACCAGGCACACGCACACACCCTTGGCCACAACAACAATGTCGGCTACCCACAGCCCCACGGTTAAGCCTCTAACCAATGGAGTAGCAGCCGCCGACAAACTCCGTCGCCAACCACCTCGAACCAACAATGGCGCCCCACTCGTCGTAATCCCTCCGCCCACCACCGTCCCATCGACGCTGGGCCACTACCTAGCCCGGCGGCTCCTTCAAATCGGCGTCTCGGATATCTTTTCGGTTCCGGGGGACTCGAATCTTGTGCTGCTGGATTACTTTGTGGCAGAGCAAGGGCTGAAGCTTGTGGGGTGTTGTAGCGAGCTCAATGCTGGCTATGCGGCCGATGGCTACGCCAGGCGTCGAGGCGTTGGAGCCTGCGCTGTGACGTTCACTGTCGGTGGGCTCAGCCTCATCAACGCCATTGCTGGCGCTTACTCTGAGGATCTTCCGGTGATTTGCATCGTGGGTGGCCCAAACTCGAACGATTACGGGAGTAAGAAGATTCTCCACCATACCATTGGCTTGCCGGATTTCGGACAAGAACTTCGGTGCTTTCAAAATGTCACGTGTTTTCAGGTAGCTTTATTTATTATTAGCTTTTTTTTTTTTTTTTTTGGGAACGTTACAAGCTAGTTTACTCGCTCAAGGTTGGAATTCATTTTTTTATGGTTAAAATATAATTTTTTTTGTTCTAATTTGTACAATTGTATTTTTGAATTTTATTCCCTTTTTTTAAAAAAAAAACAAAAAAAAAATTATTCCATTTAAGTTGATGTGCTTTTAATTTTTAAATGTCTAAACTTAGTCTTATATACTTTGAATAAAGCTCTAAAGTTGGTCTCTACAATTAGTTTACTGTTAACATCTCTTAAAAAAATATATATCTCAATTGATTTTCACTCTATAAATTTTAAAAATATGTACATATTGTGTCCCTTTTTTTTTTTTTTTTTCTTTTTTCGTGAAGGCTTGTTAGGAATATATTTAACTAATTTCGATAATAATTAACTTCAAACTAATTGTAGGGACCAATTATGAAAGTAAAAGACTAAATTTGGATATTTGAAAGTATGAAGGACTAAGAAGTACAAGGACAAAAATGGTATTTTAACGTAATTTTGTAAGTGAAAAAATGAAACTCTAGTTTCTAAGGTTTGTAAAATGAGTTTTAAATGGTCATCAAAGTTTGTGGAATTTCTAGGTGCTCTCGGTGCAATGAGGTCAGTAGTTTTGTACCGTTGAATGTGAAAAAGAGAAATGACAAAAGTACATTAATTTTGTATCCAATGGTTATTAGGGGACAAACAAATTTGAAGATTTACATCCGATAGTTTTAAAGATGGAGTCTCATTGCACTGGAAATACCTAATAATTTTTCGTAGGTTAGAACTTTACTGCAATTTTTCCCCTCCTCCGTCCTTTTCCATTTCTCTAATGTTAGTTACAAAATTTAAAGACTTTATTTTTTGAAATGCAAACTCAAAGATTAAAATAGATAGATTACGATAAATTTAATCTTATATAAATATTTCTAACACCTCCCCTAGATTGAAAACAAAAATTGTAGGCAGTGTTTGATAACCAATTTTGTTTTTAAAAATTAAGCTTGTTTTCCTCAAATTTTCTTGCAATCGTTTTATCTTTGTTAAGAACACATTTGAATTCGTAGTCAAATTCCAAAAACAAAAACAAGTTTTTGAAAACTACTGTTTTTAATTTTCAAAACTTAACTTGGTTATTGAAAACATGGGAAAGAAGATAGATAACAAAACAAAAAAAACTTATAAGTAAAAGTAGTGTTTTATAAAACTTAATTTTCAAAATCCAAAAATTAAAAATCAAATGGTTGTTAAACGGTAATGTTTCAAAGTCTCAAGATAATCGTTGGATATAAAGGGAAAAAGGTCCGACAATGACAACTAAGGAAGGGAGAGAGTGGAAGAAGGGATGGTGGTCGCACAAATTATGAAATAGAAAACGACAACATAAATCTTGTTGGCACTTGTGGCAGTGAGAACTGCTAAAATGGGAAAAAAAACAAAAGATAATAATAATAAGGGAAAAATACACTTTTGGTCCCTGAGGTTTGGGTTAAGTGACACTTAGGTCCATGAGTTTTCAAACTCAACAAAAATACCCCTGAGGTTTGAGATAAGGAGCATTTTAGTCCCTGCCGTTAATTTTTCTGTTAAATCTTAACAATTGCTGACGTGTCACTATTATTTTAATAAAAAAAATTATTTTTTTTTAATTTTTTAAAATAAAAATAATAAAATAATAAAATAATAATATTTTTTTTTTATTTTTTTTATTTTTTTTTCTCTCTTTCTCTTCTTCTTCTCTTTCTCCATATCCTTCATCTTCCTTCTTCTTCTTCCTAACTCCGACGACCGCCCGCCGCCGCCGCCCGAATTTTTTTTTTTTTCTTTCTTTCTCCCCTTTTCTTCTCTCATTTCTTTCTCTCCTTTCTTTCTCTCTTTCCTTCAATTTTTTTTTTTTTTAATAAAAAGAAGGGAGAGGGAGGAGGAGCCCTCCTCCCTCTCCGACGCCGACGACGGGAGGATGGCTCCTCCTCCCTCTCCCTTCTTTTTATTAAAAAAAAAAATTGAAGGAAAGAGAGAAAGAAAGGAGAGAAGAAAATGGGAGAAAGAAAGAAAAAAAAAATTCGGGCGGCGGCGGCCGATCGTCGGAGTTAGGAAGAAGAAGAAGGAAGATGAAGGATATGGAGAAAGAGAAGAAGAAGAAAGAGAAAGAGAGAAAAAAGAATAAAAAAAATAAAAAATATTAATATTTTATTATTTTATTATTTTTATTTTAAAAAATTAAAAAAAAATAATTTTTTTTATTAAAATAATAGTGCCACGTCAGCAACTGTTAAGATTTAACAGAAAAATTAACGGCAGGGACTAAAATGCTCCTTATCTCAAACCTCAGGGGTATTTTTTTTGAGTTTGAAAACTCAGGGACCTAAGTGTCACTTAACCCAAACCTCAGGGACCAAAAGTGTATTTTTCCCTAATAATAATAAAATCGCCAACGGTTTAAAATTCTTCACATCCATAATGTAATTCAAATATATGTTAAAGAGTAATTTTACTTAGATGTCTCTAATAAGATAATTGTATTTGATTGTGGATGAGAATTTCATCACGATTTTATGGAAATCGATTAGGTCTGTATTTATTTTATAGAATTAATTCTAAAAATCTTATGTACTTTGAATAGATTAATCAATAAATTAGATATTTAGAACATTTTAAATCATTGATTCCTTCTATATGATAGATTTCAACATATTTATTGGATGAAGAAGGAGGTGAAAGCACATGTAGATATATTGAAGGAGTTATGTGTGCTTTCTTGCAAAACATTTTGAAAGTATTTACAGCCAATGAATTAGATATTTAGAACATTTCTTAATCATTACTTTCTTTCTTAAAAATGATTTCACTTTTCCAAAAATTGTGTACATTCAACTCTTCAAATTTAGCCTCTGCACTTTCAACAATAATTTTTTCTTTAAAAGCTTTTCAAACATAATGTTTAGTGTTAGTTTGAAGTTAATTTTTGTCCAAAATTAGTTAAACAATAATAATATCCATACAAAAAAAAGACACAATGTGAGTATGTGAGTACGTTTGTAAAATTTATGGAAATTTTAATGAACTAAAAAAAAACTAATTTTAAGATTATTGAAAGTACATGAACTAAATTGGGACATTATTTGATATCACATGTATTAAATGGAATGAAATCTGAACTACAAGAACCAAAATGATATTTTAATCTTTATTATATATTGGTTTCAAATTTATTTTGACTCTCAAACTTTAAGACATATATCTTTTTTGTTATTGTCTTATAGATTCAATTATATAACACATACATGATAGTGATTTATCGAGTCATATGGATTATGGACGAGTTTTGAGTGAGTCAAATATTATTTTTTCTCAATTTGTTTTTTTTTTTTTTTTTTTTTTTTTTTTTTTTTTTTTTTTTGCAGGCCATTATCGATAATCTGGAAGATGCACAATGGCAGATAGATACAGCAATTTCAAAATGTTTAGAAGAAAGCAAGCCAGTTTACATTAGCATTTGCTGCAATTTAGTGGCCATTCCTCATCCTTCTTTCTCTCTCCAACAACTCATCCCTCTCTCTCTCTCCCCTAAGTAATTTCTCCTCTCAAACCCAACTTAATAAATTAAAAATAATAATAAAAAACAGATACATTTAAGATTTTTAATCCCTTGTTCTATCTACTGTATGATTTCACAGGCAAAGTAACCAAATGGGTTTAGAGATGGCAGTGGAGAAGGCAGCTCAGCTTCTAAATAGCGCCGTCAAACCAGTCATGGTCGCCGGAAAGAAGCTGCGACCCGCCAAAGCACAGGCGGCGTTCGTCGAGCTAGCCGATGCTTGTGGCTACGCCGTCGCCGTCACGCCGTCGGCCAAAGGTATGTTCCCGGAGAACCACCCTCATTTCATCGGAACTTACTGGGGAACAGTCAGCACCGCCTTCTGCGGCGAGACGGTGGAAATAGCCGACGGTTCCATCTTCGTCGGAGCCACGTTGGACGAATTGGAGACCGTCGCCTTCTCTCTAACCTACAGAAAGAACAAGGCCATTATCGTAGAACTAGATCGCGTTGTGTTCCCAAATGGGCCGAGTTTTGGGCCGATTTTAATGAAGGACTTTCTTCGGGCCCTAGCTAAGCGGGTAAAGCCCAATACAACGGCTTACGAGAATTATGGTCGGATTTATATTCCGGAGTCGGGTCCAGTTCAATCGGAGCCGGGCGAGGCCTTGCGGGTCAACGTTCTTTTCAAACATATTCAGAAAATGATATCGAGCAACATGGCTGTGATATCTGAAACGGGCGATTCTTGGTTTCAATGTCAAAAGCTTAAACTACCAAAATCATGCGGGTAATGAGATTTTTTTAGTGTTCTATTTTTTAAAAATTAAATGCGTTACAAAGATATAATGTCACATTATTTTGAGTATGATATGAAATAACATTGATGATAAATGTAGGTATGAGATACAATTGCTATACGCATCTATTGGATGGTCATTGGGTGCAACTCTAGGATATGCACAGGCTGCACCTCAAGACCGAGTGGTTCTTTGCATTGGTGATGGAAGCTTCCAGGTCAGCTTTTGTTTTAATAAATTTAAATTCTTTTTCAAGTATATTATCATTGAAAAGTATTATTCTTAATATGTTTTATTTTGGTTTGCAAGAGACATAAAAACATATTTTTTTTGTTAAATAGTTATTTCTCAATTTTTTTTTTAATTCAAATAGATGAAATGTTTATGTGGCAGATGACTCCACAAGATGTGTCCACGATGTTAAGGTTGGGGCAAAAGAACATAATATTTTTGATAAATAATGGTGGATACACTATTGAAGTGGAAATTCACGATGGACCTTACAATGTAATCAAGAATTGGAATTATACTGCCATTGTCAATGCGATGCACAATCATGATGGCAATTGTTGGACTACGAAGGTGAAATCTCCATAAACTTTTTATTTTTATTTTTATAGACACTATTTAGATTATAGAAGAAACAACTTGGTCTTACATTCAATGGTTGGTATTAGTCACTTACCTATGTATATAATATTCGTAATTCTTATTTCTAATAAAAAATGCACAAGGAAAAATTATTATCCGATAAAATTTATTGAATAAAGTGCATTAGTTGGTTAATTAATAGAGAAAAAAAAAATCAAATGTTTTTGACACATTCTTTTTAAATAAATTAACTTTTGATTTTTATGTAGGTACATACTGAAGAAGAGTTGGTCAATGCAATTGAGATTGCAATGGGAGATCGAAAGGATTGTTTGTGCTTCATAGAGGTTATTGTTCATAGAGATGATACTAGTAAAGAGTTACTTGAATTTGGAAGCAAATTTGCTGCTATTGGTAGTCGTCCTCCGTTATAAAAAAATTATATTTTTTTAATCTATTTACCGTTTTATATGAATGTTGACAATGTATAGTAGCTCATTAATTAGAAGGTTAAAGATCTAAAAGGTATCCATTTCAAGTTAAATTGGTAAGAGGGTCGAGCTTTGCAACAGTCCTCTACCACAAGACCTTTATCTATGTCCAAATTATATTCATTTTGTTAGTAATTACTTGATGGTTTGTGAGTTTGTGACTATGATCTATCCTCTTAGATTTTTGATAATCATGTCAGGTTAGCTTTATCCTTGTTAAAAGCGAGCTTAGCTCAACGGTAATTGACATGTACCTTTGACCATAAGGTCAGAGGTCAAATCCCTCCATCTCCAAATATTGATGCACTAAAAAAGGGAGCTGGAGTATGCCAATTTCGCTTGACCATTACACGTGTGCCTAAATTAAATTAATAGACATTAAAATTCGGCAGAGTCCAGAGTCCAGACTCAGAAGGTTTGAAGACTAGAAAACTCTAAGAAGAGACAAGTCAACCCAACAAGAAGATCACGTGTGAACGGACGTATTTGTTAATATATGCAATTTTAGAGATATATGGGACAAATATCGATCAATTAAGACCAAATAATATGGTGAAATTCAAAGGTATAAGAATTTAAATAGTTAAATATATGTTTTACTCCCAAATATTTTAGTATTGTTTTTCAATTTAGTCTCTATTATTTAACAAGATTTATTTTAGTTTCTTATATATTAAGATTTTTCTCAAGTTTGAGATCGTGGAGATTGCAATGGGAATGTGAATCGACGCACAACACTAGTTTTTCTCTCTCTCTCTCTTAAGTTTTGTAGTATGTTTTGTTATGGAGGTTTTTTTTTTATTATTATTTTATTCTTGTGGTTGTAGTAGTGTTACATCCGTGGCTATATTTATTATCTCAGGGAGATTGATGTAGCCATCGTACTTGATATGTTTTGATTAATTGAATACCTTGAGTGAATGCTTTTACTTTCATTCATGCTTTTATGTGCTTAATACTTATAATCTCTTGACCATAAATTATTTAATTATTGGTTTGAATTACACTTGACACAAGAAGTGATTTACACTAGAACTCAATTGCATGACTAAGGGTTATTCTAACATGAGAATGATTACAGCTCCTTTAGAGGTTGTTAACGAAGGGTCTTATTGCATTGAATGGTATTAAAAGCTAAAAAGATACGATTTTATAATATTGCAAGAGAATTACTTGTCCTTGAGAGAGTTGCTTATGGTTTTATAATCTTGGTTGTTTGATTAATTGAATCATTGGTCTAATCAATGAAATCAACTTCCTAGAATATTCTCTCAATTAATGTCTCAATCTTTACTTTTAGTTTGTATTGATTTACTTTTTAATCTCATCACTCAATTGTGGTCTCTAAATAAAATTGGGTGATTATATTCATAATGCTTAAGTGAATTAGAAAAACCAATCCGGTAGATGATACTCTATACTCAAATCACTATATTAAAACTTGATTCGTACACTTGCAATATTGCATTTAAAATCACTCAACAACTGTCTTGGTTACATTTTGGCGTCTTTAATTAGTCATGTTCTGTTTTTCGGTTCTTAAGTGACTCTTCTATTTGTGACATTTGGGGGTAAACTTAGAGGAAAAAAACAATATATTATGTCGTGTAATGTAAATTAATCATCAATTAATTTTAAAATTCATTAAAAAAATGAAATAGTTAGCTTAATTTATCCAAATTACAAAAATATCCAAATATTAGAGATTAAAATATATATCTAGCTTAATTTAACACTCAGATTAATATATAAGAAAGATATAATTTATTTAACAAAAAATAATTAAATACTCTGTTACAATACTGATCAACCTACGATATATATGTATAGGTTTAGTTTGCAATTTAGATTTTGTTTTATGTTTTTTCACATTCATTAAGTCAAATAGTTTGAGTGAGTATTTGTATGGCAGTTTTATTGTATTTCAAAACTATTTTTAGATTATGAAATTCAGACATCTTTTATTAATATTGTATTTTTAAAAACTTATTATTAAAATAGTGTTGTTTTAAATTTAATAATAAGTTTGAAATAAAACAACAATATTTTAACGTTGTTTGTAACTCTAGTTTGAAATAAAACAACAATATTTTAATAATAAGTTTCAAAACAACAATATTTCAATAATAAGTTTAAAAAAAATACAATATTAATTCTGAAATTCAAATAAAAGAAATTCTTAAAACAACATATTATTTCTGATAATAAACTCATTTTATTTTTGTTAGCCTTAAAATATGTCCAATATAATGGATTATAAATATATAATAATAATTACACAAAATATGTAGCATATATTTATAAATTAATTGATAATAGCTGAGATTCAACCTAACTTAGTTGACAACCATAACGGTTTTTATTGTTTATATACTACAAAATACATTTTTAATAACTTTTTAAATTGAGATGTCGATTATAAATTTATTATGAAACATATATTCGAAAACACTGAAAAGACAAATTGCTCTGTTTTTATTTTCTTTTTCTGAAAAAGGAGTGAATTATTAACTTCGAAATCTGTGAAATTGATGGAGCAAGGCTGTATGGTTTTTGTTTTTTTTTTGAAAAAGGCTGTATGGTTTTTGTTTTTATTTATTTATTTATTGAAGTTGCGCATGACCGTAAGTTTTTGTCGTTGTTTTCTTTCTTTTAATAAAAAGTAAAAAGTTGATTTAGAGTCCGTTTGAAATACATTTTAATTTAAATATTTTTTAAGAATGCATTTTTTAAAAAACATTTTGTATAAAATTTGTTTTGAATTTAAACACTTGTTTGGCTGTATTTCCTCACAACTATTTTTATACACAAGTTATTGTTAATTTTGAAGGTTTTTTTTTTAAAGTTGGTTTCAAGTGTTTTTCTAAAAAAAAGTTTATTTATCAATCTCATTTTCTAATAAGTCATTTTTAGTGGTTGCCAAACACTAGAATTTTTTTCAAAATGATTTATTTTTAAAATTAAACACTTGAAAAGTTAAACCAAACACACCCTTAATGTTTTGTTTTGAGTTTTTTTATTTTAGAAAAGTAGGAAAGAAATTAAAAAAAAAAATTAAAGAAAAGGGGACGTTCAGAAAGTACTTGGGGATTTAAGGTGTCGCGTAGGTTCAACCTACGCGACATGTAAGGTCGCGTCTCTAGAGACGCAACCTTGCTGATGGTGGAGACGACGACCAGACGACAACGAGACGAATTTCCTTTTTCTTTTTCTCAGAAATCTGAAGGAAAAGTTATGATAGGAAATTTGGGAGACACGTGGCGGATGGAAATTATTTTTGATGTTATTAATTTATTATTATTAAAGAGCGTTTTTTTTTTAAAAAAAATTTTATATATATATATATATATATATATATATATATATATATATTTTTATATTTATATTTATTTATTTATTTATTTTATTTTTTGGAAATGTTAAAAAGTCAAAAGATGAGCATTTTCAAAAGCAAACAAGCAAAACATGAATGTCAGGACAGGGAAGGTCCATGGAAAAAGCTACTCCACACCATTTTATTTTATTCTCTCTATTTCCAAATATTCATTTTTTTTTTCTTTTATTTGGGATAAAAAATAATCATATTCATATTTACCACTATTCTTTTAAGTTAAAAAATAATAACCGTTTTTAGGAGAAAAGGAAATTCAATTTTTACTTGTGGTAAAGTTGTATTAGGTATCTTAAACTTAAATATGTGGTGCACTTTTACCCTAAATTTAATTTAGGATAAATTCAATCACTAACTTTAACTTTTAAAAAATTAAAGTAAAAATCTTTCAAATTACCTAATTTGAACAAAAATCAAGTTTTCCACAAAATTAAGTATATGATTAAAGATTCAATCAACTTTTCAAAACTCATAGATTTCAAGAACAATCTTGTTTTTCTTTTAAACTACTTATTGATTTTATACTGGACATGTGTTTTATACTCATTATTAATTTAGTTTTTCTTTTTTGAAATATCATTTGGTTTATACATATTGTTGATGATATAATTTCGCTAGGGAGCTTACCTTCGCTCCATGTGACAATTAACAATGAATTTGTTTGAGAGCGGGAAAGACGTGACCTGCAAGACAAGCAAACGCTGCACACCGGTGTGGTGTAGGCCACACGCACTCTGATCCTTAAGTCAGTACCAAATTAGAAGACGATTGAGAATGAAGAGCGCTTGAAGTTACCTGTGTTTTTTTTCTCTGTATTTTTTGTATATCCCCCTTCTGGATGACTTCAGATGAATGAATATATATATATATATATATATATATATAGGTTTTTCGGCAGAGTTCCGCACGGAGTAGGGCTCTAAAGACGAGCATTAGGCCCGAAGCCCTGGTCGACCTCGACATTGAGCCGAGACTGACCCTCCTCCTTGGCCTTGTTCCCAGGCCGAGGCCGAGAAGGGTTGAAGTGGGCCGGGACTTCCCCGACCCTCTTGTTTCTTGTTCTTGGGCTGATTCTCGCCTGCTTTGGCCCGTCAATTTTTGCCTGTTTGGCTTATTGCCATGCTGAATATTTTTACCCACAACACATATGTTATAATAGATGGTCCATAACAATTCATTTTAAAGATACAATTTCTAAGTTTTTTTTTTATATATATTTTTATAAGTTCGTTAAAAAAATATATATAATCATTTGTTGTTTTTTTTTTTTTATAAAATATCATTGGGTTTTAAATGTATATAATTAAACAAAAAAAAAAAAACAAAATCATTTGGTTTCCTTTTTTTTGGAAATATCATTTGGTTTAAATTATAGCTAGTTAAAAATAATTAAAAAAAAACAAACAAAAACAAAACAAAATTATTCTGTTTTAAATCTTCAAATTTTTTAAAAAATAAACGAATATAAAAAACGTGGACGTGACACGTGGCGGATGGTCAGGTCTCTTGCGTCTCCCCAAGAGACACGACACCTTATATCCCTAATACTTTCAAAACACCCTCTTTTTCCTGATTTTTTTTTAAAAAAAATTCCTACTTTTCCAAAAAAAGTAAAACTAGGTGTCCACTTCCCACTCCCTCATTTTTTCTTGGTTAAATTATCAAAAATACCCCTAAACTTTAGGGTTTGTTTCAATTATGCCCCTAGACTTTCAAAAGTTTCAATTATGCCCTTGAAGTTTCAAAATTGTTTCAAAACTACCCTTGAAGGCTTTTTTTTGTTAAATTCATGGATGTAAAATGACGTGTTTGCATATATATTGTTTCTTATGTGAATAGATTTGAACACATACGTGGAAAAAACGATAAAAACACATGCAAACGCATCAATTTTTGTCGATAAATTTAACGGAAAATGTCTCCAAGGGTAGTTTTGAAACAAATTTGAAACTTCAAGGGCATAATTGAAACTTTTGAAAGTCCAGGGGTATAATTGAAACAAACCCTAAAGTCGAGGGGTATTTTTGATAATTTAACCTTTTTTCTTTTTAAAATATTATTACTCTTATTATTATTTTTTTTTTATTGAATTAAAGAGGTTATCGCACTGTGTCGTGCGTCCACCTCATTATCTCACTGTTCTCTGTCCCCCCACCCCTCCCTCAAAAGAAAAAGAAAAAAAAAAAAAGAAAACTCCCTTTTATATAAACTTGAGTAATGCTCTGGTACTTAAATTCTAATCGATAATTATTTGATTTCTATATTTTAAAATTTATAACATTCTTAGTTTTAAATTTTAGTCTCTATAATTTAAAGTCTACAATACTTTAGTCTTTATCATAAAATTTTACGTAAACGTAAATATGGTTGCAAATTAAAGATATTTTTAATTTTTAAGTAATTTTTAAATTTGTATGAGTAAGAAGCTCCATTAGGTTTTAATATGTTTTATATGAATTGTAAAAAGAAAATATATGTTTTATATGATAATGATGAAACTATTACAAATTTTAAATTAGAAGAATTAAATTATCATCTAACAAAAGAATTAAAACATTTCTTCCAACAAAGTACAGAGAATACAACGAGTATTTTTCTTTTTTTACAAAAACAAAGTAGAAGAGTTAAATTATTATCTAATAAAGTTTAATGATTACAACATTTCTTCCACCAAATCTTAAAAAAAAAAAAAAAACATTTATTCCACCTAAATACTGACAAAGATGTTTTTTGTTTTTGTTTTTAAAACTTACTTTTTAAAACACAATAAATATATACATATACATATATATATATATATATATATATATATATATATATATATATATTGTTGAGATTGGTGTTCACATTTTTATAACATTAATCCTGTCTGTAAATTTGTACTAATCTATTTGGACACAATGGTATTTTAAATATACTTCATAAAAATAAAACTATATAGCTTAAAAAACTAATCATCCCTCAAGTTTGGAATCTTTTTCCTGACACATGTCATTTGGACAGATCATTATCTAGAAAACAACCAATGTGGAAGAGACTATATAACACCAAGTTGTAATTTTTTAAAGAAAAAAACTATTTGGAAATCACAACTAATTTCAAATTATTATTATGGATCTAGGCATGTGAACGGAATGTGTGAAATCCACCTAAATCCAACAATTCCAAACAAAGAATTATTCTCAAAGGTTATGAGATCCCTTAGAGGTTGTTAACGAAGGGTCTTATTGCATTGCATGGTATTAAAAGCTAAAAAGAAATGTCAGGATTATAATATTGCTAGAGAATTATTTGTCCTTGAGATTGTCGTTTATGATTAAAGACTTCTAGACTTATGGAATAATTTGCATGTCAATCTTGGTTGTTTGATTAATATAATTGAATCATTGGTCTAATGGATGAAATCAACTTCCTAGGATATTCTCTCAATTAATATGTCTCCATCTTTACTTTTTTTTTTTTTTTTTTTTTTTTATCTAAATCTCCATCTTTACTTTTAGTTTGTATTGATTTACTTTTTAATCTCATCACTCAATTGTGGTCTCTAAATAAAATTGGGTGATTATATTCATAATGCTTAAGTGTGAATTAGAAAAACCAATCCTGTAGATGATACTTTATACTCAAATCACGGTATTGCATTTAAAATCAGCAACAACTGTCTTGGTTACGTTTTGGCATCTCAGTCATGTTTTGTTTTTCGGTTCTTAAATGACTCTTCTATCTGTTACATTGGGGGTAAACTTAGAGGAAACAAAATGATATATCATGTCGTGTAATGTAAATTTTTCATCAATTAATTAACATTCATTTAAAGTGAAATAGTTAACTTAATTATTCAAATTACAAAAAATATCCAAATATTAAAGATTAAAATATATAACTAGCTTAATTTAACACTAGATTAATATATAAGAAAGATATAATTTATTTAACCCAAAATAATTAATACTCTATTACAATACGGATCAACCTATGATATATGTGTATAGGTTTAGTATGCAATTTAGATTTTGTTTTATGTTTTTTCAGATTCATTAAATCAAATAGTTTGAGTGAGTATTTGTATGGCAGTTTTATTGTATTTCAAAACTATTTTTGGATTCTGAAATTCAAATAAAAGAAATTCTTAAAACAGTAATAAACTATTAAAATATATATAATCTATTATAAATTATACAAATATAGAATAATAATTACACTGATAATAGCTGAGATTCTCAACCTAATACTTAGTTGACAACCACAACGATTTTTATGGTTTATAAATATATTATAAAATGCATTTTTAATAACTTTTTAAATTAAGATCTCGTTTATAAATTTATTTTGAAACATATATTCTAAAAAGACAAGTATTACTCTGCTTTCGTTGAATCATCTGTCTCAAGTTTTTTGTTTTCAGAATTCCTTAATTTCAAATTGAACTGCACTCTGAATTTTTATTTTTATTATTTTTTCAAGTTCAGTTCAAACTTCATCTCTCTGAAAAGTGGAGTAATTAATTTTCTTTTTCTTTTTTTTGATAATAATTTATTTTCTTTTTCTGAAAAAGGAGTGAATTATTATCTTCGAAATCTGTGAAATTGAAGGAGCATTGCTGTATGGTTTTTATTTATTTCTTCCAATGCAGCTAGCTTCTCAATTTCCCAAGCATCTTTAATTCCTTGCCGACTACTAGTTTTGCTCCAGACTAGTAGGTTTTCAACTCAACTAGGTCCCAAACTCATGGTTTAGGCCTGCAACAATAGTTACCATCACAATAAAACATTTCACATATAGACGAGTAAATTAAGAGAAAATACTATAAGCAAAATAGATCTAACAACACCCGCCTAAGACTTGCTCATCCTCAAACCAGCCTAATCTACAAAAACAAAACATTCGAGATTTATCATGTTTAGATTGTGCACTCCAAATTTAATGGTTTGTTTTTGTTTTTCTGAAGTAAAACTGTATGTCCAGTCCAGGGTCCACTTCCCACTCCCTAACTTTTTCTTTTCAAAATATTATTACTATTATTATTATTATTAGGTTAAATTATCAAAAATACCCCTAAACTTTAGGGTTTGTTTCAATTATGCCCCTAGACTTTCAAAAGTTTCAATTATGCCCTTGAAGTTTCAAAATTGTTTCAAAACTACCCTTGAAGGCTTTTTTTTGTTAAATTCATGGATGTAAAATGACGTGTTTGCATATATATTGTTGCTTAGGTGAATAGATTTGAACACATACGTGGAAAAAACGATAAAAACACATGCAAACGCATTAATTTTTGTCGATAAATTTAACGGAAAATGGCTCCAAGGGTAGTTTTGAAACAAATTTGAAACATCAAGCGCATAATTGAAACTTTTGAAAGTCCAGGGGTATAATTGAAACAAACCCTAAAGTCGAGGGGTATTTTTGATAATTTAACCTTATTATTATTATTATTTTATTGAACTAAAGAGGTCATCACTGTGTCCACCTCATTATCTCCCTGTTCTCTGTCCCCCCACCCCTCCCTCAAAAGAAAAGGAAAAAATAAAAAAGAAAGAAAGAAAAGAAACTCCTTTTATATAAACTTGAGTAATGCTCTACTACTTAAATTATTATTTTTTTTTAACAATATGTGGGGAATGGGATTCAAATCACAATTCTTGTGGTTATCAGTACAACTTTATGTCAGTGGAGCTAAGCTTTTGTTCGCTCTAGTACTTAAATTCTAATAAGCACTAATTTGATTTCTATATTTTAAAATTTATAACATTTTTGGTTTTAAATTTTAGTCTCTATAATTTAAAATCTACAATAGTCTAGTCTTTATCATAAAATTTAACGTAAACGTCAAATATATTGGTTTTATTTATGCATATGGTTGCAATTTAAAGATATTTTTAATTTTTAAGTAATTTATAAATTTGTATGAGTAGGAAGTTGGGTAAATTAGATAAAAAATAGACTTTAAAAAAAAAAATTGAAAAAGCAGAGTGATTTGAAAAAAATTAGAAAAAACGAGCTAAAATTTTGTCTTTATTGGTTTCCGTGGGTTCTACCCACGGAACCACACCACGATTCTGCACATAACACTGGTCAACTGACCAGTCAAAAATTTCACTTGGATCCGTGGCTTCAAGCCACGGATTCCATTTTTAATTTTTTTTTTCATTTCTTTCACATCATGTAGGAGGCACAGCTCCATTAGGTTTTAATATGTTTTATATGATAATGATGAAACTATTACAAATTTTAAACTAGAGAAGAATTAAATTATCATCTAACAAAAGAATTAAAACATTTCTTCCATTTCTTCCAACAAAGTACAGAGAATACACCGGTATTTTAAACATACTTGATAAAAATAAAACTATATAGCTTAAAAAAGTAATCATCCCTCAAGTTTGGAATCTTTTTCCAGACACATGTCATTTGGACACATGTGAAAGTGCTTTGTATTGCATATAAATACACAAGTGAAAGTGCTTTGTATTGCATACGAACTCGAAAGCCGGTGTCGGGTGTAGGAATGATGTGGATGAACAGTTTGACCTTGCCGCAACATTTCCCCTTCGCATCCACCTTCTCCTTCTCGCAGCCAACTAATGATTCATCATCACCTATGTCCATCAAGAAGCTTCAAAATGGCTTCCACTTCGAAACTCAAACCAGCCCTGGGCCGAACCATACCCCCACCATTCACCCTCTAACTAACGCCGCAATAGCCTCCGATAATAAACTAATTTGCACCCGACCACAAAGCAACAATGCCGCCCCACTCCTCAAAATCCCACCGCCGACCACCGCCCCATCCACGCTGGGCCACTACCTAGCCCGCCGCCTTGTTCAGATCGGTGTCTCTGACATCTTTTCGGTTCCGGGGGATTCCAATCTTGTGCTGCTCGATTACTTTGTGGCAGAGCAAGGGCTGAAGTTTGTGGGGTGTTGTAGCGAGCTCAATGCCGGCTATGCGGCCGATGGCTACGCCAGGCGCCGAGGCGTTGGAGCCTGCGCCGTCACGTTCACTGTTGGTGGGCTCAGCCTCATCAACGCCATTGCTGGCGCTTACTCTGAGGATCTTCCAGTGATTTGCATCGTGGGTGGACCAAACTCGAATTATTATGGGAGTAAGAAGATTATCCACCATACCATTGGCTTGCCGGATTTCACTCAAGAACTTCGCTGCTTTCAAAATGTCACGTGTCATCAGGCCATTATCGATAATTTGGAAGATGCACAATGGCAGATAGATACAGCAATATCAAAGTGTTTGGAAGAGAGCAAACCAGTTTACATTAGTATTTCTTCCAATTTGGTCGCCATTCCTCATCCTTCTTTCTCCATCCAACCACTCATTCCACTCTCTCTTTCTCCCAAGTAATTTCTCATTTCAAACCCCAACGACACAATAAATTCAAAGAGATATATATTTAAGATTAATTTTTAAAATCCTTATTCTCTCTGTTGAATGTTTTCACAGGCAAACTAACCAAATGGGTCTGGAGATGGCAGTGGAGAAGGCAGCTCAGCTTCTAAACAACGCCGTAAAACCAGTCATGGTCGGCGGGAAGAAGCTGCGACCCGCCAAAGCACAGGCGGCGTTTGTCGAGCTAGCCGACGCTTGTGGCTACACCGTCGCCGTCACGCCGTCGGCGAAGGGTATGTTCCCGGAGAACCACCCACATTTCATCGGAACGTACTGGGGAACAATTAGCACCCCCTTCTGCGGCGAGACGGTGGAAGTAGCCGACGCTTCAATCTTCGTCGGAGCCACTTTAGACGAATTTGAAACCGTCAGTTTCTCGCTTGCGTACAGAAAGAACAAGGCGATTATGGTAGAACCAGATCGCGTTGTGTTTCCCAATGGGCCGAGTTTTGGGCCAATTTTAATGAAGGATTTTCTTCGGGCCTTGGCCAAGCGGCTAAAGCCCAATCCAACGGCTTACGAGAATTATCGCCGGATTTATATTCCGGAGTCGGGTCCGCTCCAATCGGAGCCCGGTGAGGCCTTGCGGGTCAACGTTCTTTTCAAACATATCCAGAAAATGTTATCGAGTAATATGACTGTGATATCTGAGGCAGGCGACTCTTGGTTTCAATGTCAAAAACTAAACCTACCTAAATCATGCAGGTAAAAACTAAACTAACAATTTTCTTTATTTAGTTTTTTTTTTTTTAATTAAATGTGTTTGCAATAAAGCATTGATTTGAAAATGTGATTGCTTGGGTAGATACAATTATTTTGAGTATAATATGAAATAACGTTGATGATAAATGTAGATATGAGATACAATTGCTATATGCATCTATTGGATGGTCTTTGGGTGCAACTCTAGGATACGCGCAGGCTGCACCAGAAGAGCGAGTGGTTCTTTGCATTGGTGATGGGAGTTTTCAGGTCAATTTTTGTTTTGATAAATTTAAATTATATTTCACATTTGCTATAAGTTAAAAGTATTGTTTTAATGTTTTATTCTAGGACAAACATAAAAATATATTATTTCAGAGCTAAGTTTAAAATTTGCTATAACTTAATGTTTAAAATAGAATTCGAATCCATTTAGTTATTTGCCAATTTTTTAAATTTCAAATAAATAGTATGATTTTTGTGGTAGATGACTGTACAAGACGTGTCTACAATGCTAAGGTTGGGGCAAAAGAACATAATATTTTTGATAAACAATGGCGGATACACTATTGAAGTAGAAATTCATGATGGCCCTTACAATGTTATCAAGAATTGGGATTACACTGCCATCGTCAATGCTATGCAAAATCGTGATGGCAATTGTTGGACCACCAAGGTGAAATCTCTCTAAACTTTGTACTTCTATCTTCATACACTCTATTAGATTATCTCTAGAAGAAAACAATCTCTATACATGGTAGTCACTTTACCAAAATATCATTATTGTAATTTTTTTTTTAATGACAATTGCTCGATATAATTCATCGAAGTGCATTAGTGAGTTAACAAAGAAAAAGTGAAGCTTTATGTATTTTTTTTAACATGGTTTTTAATAAATGTTTTTATTTTCATGTAGGTACATACTGAAGAAGAGTTGGTGAATGCAATTGAGATAGCAACAGGAGATCGAAATGATTGTTTGTGCCTCATAGAAGTTATTGTTCATAGGGATGATACTAGTAAAGAGTTACTTGAATTTGGAAGCAAGTTTGTTGCTATTGGTAGTCTTCCTCCAAGAAATTTTTGATTTTTTTTTCTTTTTTTAAATATATGAAATTTTATGAATGTTGACAATAATGTGTAGTATTATCTAATATTTTCAATCAAGTGCCATGAGGCATGAATTACGTCTTTTTTTTTCTATAAAAAAAATGAAGAAGTAAAACAAAACCAAACAAAACAGTTTAGGATAAAATGGTCCACTGGTTCGAAATCTTAAAGTTGGAATGTCAAACTTATGGTTCAGTTGGGAGTTTAGGCCGTCTCGGTCTAAGAAAGTTGTGTTTGGGGCAAATGTTTAGAAAGTTTAAGTTTATATTTGGAGTTCAAGTTAAAAAACTTGTGTTTTGGATGCAGATCTTAGACATCTTGTGAAATATTTAATTGTATTCAATCAATGAGTTAGATGTTAAGTTAGTTTAAATTTGACAATTTAAATATACTAGTTTTATAGTACGTGCCATGCACATGGTTAGTAATGTTTAAAATATAATTTAGTTCTATATTAATTAGATAAAATCAATAGGAAAATTAAATTAAAAAATAGAGTTGTTTTGAACATATTTTGAATTGTTAGTAGTTATGTCCTTTATATATATATAGTTATTGTTCACCACCCCAATAATTCAACACATCTCATTAAAGAAATTAAAGGGAAAAAAAGCATTAAAAAAATTTTAAATAATGAAAATTGGGTAAAAGTTAAAACAAATATGATGGACATAGGAGAGTAAGTGACGATTGTGCTCCCTCATCCTCCTCTCACACACACGACTCGCCCTTTTTGTTTTCTAAGCTTATTGTTGTGAGCAAGCATGGAAAACGCGAAGAAATTTATATAAAAAATTAAAACAGAAAATGGAAGATCATGGATGAGGAAGTAAAATAGACACCATGAAGTCCAATGGATTTGTAGATTTTTCAATTAAGGCTCATTCTTGATTTTAATAGATAAAAATGTATAAATATCACTTGGTTCAAATAATTATAATATAAATTATTTCGAGTAACGTTCAAATTAATACACGCAAGACTTTTGAGACTCTTGAATTTTGGAACTTTTTGAGTTTTGGTTCACATTCACATTCATATGATTTTTTTTTTCTTGTTTAGTTAGAGGATAAATTTGATAATCCTTTAAGATAAAAAAGGGTAAACCTAGTACATAAGATTTCTCCTTATAGTGCATTATATATATATATATATATATATATATATATATATTTTGTAAATTATGGATTAGAGATAGATTATTATAGATTAATATTATGTTAAGAAATTATAGATTGATATTATGTTAACACTCAAAAACGTGCTTTTTAAAGATTAAAAATGATCGTAAATTTTTAAATTATTGAAACAAATATTTTAAAAAATCATTTTAACTAATAATTAATTTATTAATACATCAAACTAAATTAACATTGTTAAAATTGAAATTTATAATTAAAACAATAAAATTACCAAGTTGTAACTTAGGACAATCTATAACTATCCAAATGTAATAATAAAATAAGCAAATAAAAATATACATAATTAAAAGCTTGATCCAAAAGATCAAAAGTTTGAGTAATATTATATAGTGAGTTTGTGGATTTTAATAGGGATATGTTAGTGAGTGTGAGTTAATTTCATTTATTATTATTATTTTTTTTGAAGTTCAACAACATTTGGGAATGAAGAAATTTGAACCTATGACCTTTTGAAGTTTGATATCAAATGCGTTTGAAGAGAAATGAGGATTTCCTCAACTTCTCGAAGTTACCATCTTTCCACGTGTTGTATAACTTTGTTGAAAAAATTTTTACCTCTCACCAATTCAGAAATTGTTAAACAATATTACTTCAAGAATTGAAATATATAGCTAATGGTCTACTGCACCAATAAAGAATTAACATAAAAAAATAAAAGAAAAAATAGAGAAAGAAAAGTATAAAAAAGAATAAGAAGAATCTCAAATTGTTGATGAAAATGAGTAGGGGAGAACCATTTTTATAGTCGTAGGAAATGAGAAGGGTACAAAACTTTTGAGATTCTAAAACCTTTTTATATCTGATAATTAAATGATAATTACTTTTCATGTATTTATTTTATGTAGTGGAGAAGTTTTTAAATTTAAAGATCCTATTGAAACATGTGGGAATGTGAAATGGATTAATTACATGAAAAAGAAAGAAAAACACTACAACAAATTTGGCTTTTAATGTCGAAAGTTTTAATGTCGGTCGCTTTTAATGTCGTGCAATGCCCGACATTAAAAGCCTCTTTTAATGTCGGACAGCTTTAATGTCGGGCATTGGCTGTGACCGACATTAAAAGGGTCATTGCCCGGCATTAAAAGAAGGTTTTTAACGTCGGTCAACCACTCATTGTCTGACATTAAAAGTCACTTTTAATGTCAGTCAGCTTTTGATGTCGGTCATTGTCCGACATTAAAAGTTGTGACATTAAAAGTGTCCGACACACTACTACAAATTAAGGTTTTGACGACGGACTAAAAAAAAATGCTCTGGTAAACGACGACGGACAAGAAAAAACACGCGAATTTGAGTGGAAACAAATTTAAAACCACCTACAAAACATTTAACGTCCGGCATTGCCGGTCATTAAAAGTGCATTCACACTATTTTTGTAACTCTCTCTCTTGTAGATTTCTGTTTGTTTCTCTCTCCCGATTTTTCTCTTCTCTCTGCTCATTCTCCTTCATTGACTCTGCTTCTTCTACAAACCCTAATCCTTTTTCCTCGCTCAACGCCGTCGTTCAGGAGTAGCAGATCTACTTGTCTCATAAGGTCGATTTAACATTGTTGCTCACTCGATCGCCTGGATTTCTCTACAATACTCTGTGTTTTCTTGTGGTTTCCAGCTGGCGCGATTGCTGGTTGCGTATCTCGAATGGTCACGTCTCCTCTCGACCCAATTAAGATCAGGTTTCAGGTCCATGTTGATTCCATTTGCTGGAACTATTTGATTTTTAGGAAAAGTAGAAGGACATAATGTTCTAAGGCACGAATTTAGGTTTTATGTTATAGGTCGTAAGAACAAAAACAAAGTTCAAATTTTCTCCTCCTGTGAGGAAAGAAATAGGGATGCTGGATGAATTTATAGTTGTTTTATGATTTTAGTTGGAAGTTTCAATTTGTTATTGGTCTTTGAAGATGTATGTGAAATTTTTTCTTGCTTCGACGTTGTGCATTTCATTTCTATTCAGCATCTTTCTATGGCATTCTCTTGCAGATCCGGAAAGAGGCGTGGATATGAAGATTTTAATTGTTCAAATTGAATTCTTTACGCAAGGAGATAGTTGAAATTTCATGGAATTTCAAATTGAAAATTTTCTTCGACGTTGTCACAAATAGTTGTTTAATGTAGAATCCAGTGATTCTTTTGTGTTTCTTATGGGAGGGATAGATCTTGTTCCTGCTAGCTACGGAGTAAATTTTCCAGTATATGTGTGGAATTTAATTATCTCTTGGTGGAAAGTGGAAATTTTAACCCATAATGGAATTCTAGTGCCATTGTCTACTATGCCACGAGAGTCCTACATTTAGTTTTGAATATTTGTATCGCTCCACATTATGTTCTTTATTTGTGATGAATGCTTATGCATGCTTGCATTCTTTTGACAGGTTCAACTGGAGCCAACAACTTCATGGGCTTTTGTGGTTCAAAGAAGTTTATCCGGGTCATCAAAGTACACTAGCATGTTCCAAGCAACACATGATATTTTCAAAGAGGAAGGCTTACAGGTATGTTTGTGCTTGTTTAAGAATCATGTTATATGTATTCTCCAATCAACATAATGTAATGTTTAGCTTGATTATCAGTCTCCTTCAAGGAAAGATATAATGTAGGAAAGATTGCAATTGGCACTTTCATGTTTACATACTTGCATTATGTTAGTCTTTCTGATCCTATGTGAGGGATTTTTTTTTTTTTTTTTTTTTTTTGTGAATAATTGAAAATGGAGTTATTGGATTGAGAACAAGGAAAAAGAGAGTTGATAGTATTTTCTAATCAAATAGTCATTGAAGTTCTTTGATGAAGCCAATGAAATGTGGTACAAAGTAATTGCAAGTACTTATGGGAGATTTAATAAAAATTGGTCTACAAAAGAAAGATGGATTGAAAGTATTTCCTTAAAATCTTTATTAGAAAGTATTTCTTCTTTCTGTAATTCATTCAGAGTTGTCTTTTTGCGGGGGGTTGTGGTCTTAGCATTCTTCTTCTCCTCCTCTCTCTCTATGTCTCTCTCTCTTTTTGATTTATTTATTTCACCATGTAGCTGAAGCGGTTGAAATTGAGAAAAAACATCTAGAGTTCTGAGTCATATCGATTTGATGATAGTCTGTTCCTTGGCTTGTGTTAATAGTCTGTTGCTTGGCTTGAGATACTTGGTCTTGTCCATCTTTGTTATATTGGATATCTTATAGTCATGATTTGATATATTTTTTGTGGCTTCCATTTCCAGTTTACTTATAGATGAATATCAGACTTCCAATTCTTTTTTGTCTCTCCTGTTCATCTTAGAGTAGAGTAGAAAATGTGGACAAACGAAAATTATGAGAAAAAATGTAACGAACAACTTTGTCACAACGATGTTTATGTCATTGTTTTGGTTGTAAGGTGAGGGATGTTTATGGTTTTTCATGTTAAGTTCAAAATTCATTGAGTTAATATTGAACCTAACTAAAATTTGTTTTTCTTAGTTTCTTCAAGTTTGATTTACAAGCAAGATTAGTTCCTTTTTCATATTTCATTTGTGAATTGCGATCTTGACTAAGAAATTGTTACAAGAATCATTCTGAAGACAATTATTTTTAAATTGCCATAATCAAAAGCCTTAAAGAATTGAATTATTTAAGTAATTATATTATGTAATTATATTTGCTATTTTTGTTGGCAAGACTTTTACTTGATATGTGCTTCTACTTATTTTTCTGCACTTTTTAAATAATTTATCAAGAAATTTAGCTACTGATTAATCACATCACACTTAAAAGCACTTTAGAAAGCTGTCTACCCTAAAACATTTAGTACTTTTCTTAAAAGTCATTTCAAACTCAGGTTAGATGGTTGTTATTTGAAATTCAAATTTCTACGGAATTGGGGTTGAAGTTCATAGATTTCTTGAATGAACTAATTGAGATATCTTTGAAATGGGATTTGACAGGGACATCCATAGACAAGGGATAGCATATGTGTTGATGTTGGTGGCATTGGCACTCACATATCTCATCCCTTATCCAATAGCTTCTAAAAGAATTTGAGAGAACCCGTGTTTGATTGATCAAAGGGGGAAGAAGGGAATTTAGTTTAGAAATGCAAATGGGTTTGGAGGGAAATGAATTTTGTTTTGCATATTTGTAGTTCTTTTGGTGTTTCTGATTTGACATATTCTTTTTGTGCTTTTCCCCATCTCTGTGATTTATGTTCCAAGATTTAAATCTAAGGCTTGAGATTTGATCATGGTGTTTTTTCTTATGGGTTTCGAGTTCTCAAGGTGAAGGAGACCAAGAAGAGGTTCTAGGAGAGTTTCAAGATCGGGAAGAACATGTGGTTTTTCACCAAGCTCAGGTTCTGAAGAGTCTTATCTAGTCTTGTTATGTTGTTTGTTTACTCTGGATTCACCAAGCTTAGGCTCATTAGTTGATTTATGGATTGGCTCCCTAGATTTATGGATTGGCTCCCTATCAATTCATTCTATTTGGTGAAGAAGAATAATACTAGTAAGAACTCAACCCGAAGGGAGTGGTGGATGAATTGTTATTGTTTTCTTCATTGAAAAGTTTACTGACTGGGATATATAACTTTAAAAGAATCTAGAGGTACGAAAGAGGTATGCAAATAGTGTAGACTTAAACAATAAATTAAATTGACATCTAAATGGTGTTTGTAACCATTTGGAAAACGTTAGTTTTTTGTTCTCTTTCTTTATACGATTTGAATGTATTGGCATTTGACTTTGTCGAGGTTGAAGCTGCTAGAGGAGAAAGTGACATGTTGTGCTCGAATTTTCTCCTTATTATCTACTTTATTAATTATTCTGGAAAATCTTATTTGGAAGTTGCGTGTTGTGTTTTCTTTTAAGTAAAATGAATATCCATTTTACTTTTCAGTTTTGCTTTCACTTTTCAATTTTGTGCACATTATTTATACCGTGTTGGTCAATTTAGGAGTAGATAATACATGTAGTCTAAAATGAATTTTGTACTAGTTTTTATTTGTTCTTGGCATCTATCTTAACTTCCCAAAATTTGTTTTACCAAACACAGTTTCCAATTTGTTACTTAGATTAGTTTGACAATGTAGATCTATTCTACAAGCCGTTCTTGTTTTTTTTTTTTTTTTCTTTTTGTGACAATCTAAGTGTTGTGAACCTGAAGTGTTGTGAGGTTGTAGCTGGGTGATTTTTTCCATATAGAAGTGTGTTTCTCTTGTTTAACAGGTTTAAAATTTTTTGAGTTAGTCATATGTATGTCGTTATGCTGTCGAAATTTCTAGAGCAATCGGTTAGAATTAGGATAGACGCTTTAGTAATGTCTCTAAGTTAAGTATAGAAACCTAGAGCATTACAGGTTCTCTGAAGGGGTTAAACTTGATATCTTAAAGTTTGTAAGCTTTTGGAGTTTATTGGGTTTTCTAACAATTTTTTCCGATACTCATCGAGATTGGTTTTTTTTTTTTTTTGTGAATTTTATTGCTAACTAAATTTGTTTTTCTTAAGTTCTTCGAGTTGTTGGACATATGTTTGTTATGTGAGTTCTTCTTTTGACGTTGTATCGAACCTAATTACAATTTGTTTTTCTAGGATTCTTCAAGTTTGATGTATGAGCAAGATTATGGTGACAAGAATGAAAGTGACATGTATGAGAATTTTTGTTTTTTGGCGTAGGTGTAGACTTTTAATCATAGGTGTTTAGTAATTTTGTGCTTTTTAAGGGTAAGTGTTTGTAATTTTATTCATATATTAAACTTTTTTTTTTTTTTTAGACTATTCATATATCAAACTTATATGAACAAAAATTGTATGAACAAATTTGGTTCATTGGTTTATTGAAATGAAATTTGACAAATATTTGATTTCTATAAAATTTTTCACATTTAAGATTAAGATTACTTTCTTTACAGGTTGACAAATGAAGAAAATATTGTTCATATGCTACCCGGCAACAAATAATTTATTTTTATTAAATTATGAACAAAATGATGACGGGCAATGCCTGTCATTAAAAAAGATATTTAATGACGGTCACCTTTAATGACGGACATTTTGTTGGACAATACCCTTTCAATGACGGACTTTTGATGACGGACGCCTTTTAATGACGGGCATTGCCCGTCATTAAAAATGTCATCTGTTGGAAAATACCCTTTAATGACGGACTTTTGATGACAGACGACTTTTAATGACGGCCATTGCCCGTCATGAAAAACGTCCGTCATTGTACCTTTTTATGACAGACAGCTTTTAATGACGGGCATTGCCCGTCATTAAAAGTCGCCCGTCATAAAAAGTTATGACGACACGCGTATAGACGACGGACGCCGCCCGTCATGAAAAGTCTTTAATGACGGGCAGTGCCCGTCATTAAAAGTGATTTTTGTAGTAGTGACATTAAATGTGCGACATTAAATTTAAAAAAAATGTTGGTTGCACACGTGGCTAACCAACAATATTATTTCTTCCTTTTATAAAAACCTGTAAATAAACTAGAATTTCAACATATACACAAAATAAAATCCCGAAAGTATTTTTACACAACAACTAACTTAACGAACATGGATTCCATTAATAAAATATAATAGTGTATATAATACATGAAACTTTCCATCCATCCCAAATCACAACCATGGTCATATTTACAAAGAAAAAGTAAAATTACTAAACAAAAATAAGTACACACCTAAGGAGACTAGAATGAGACAACAACTTTATAGGCATTATCCCTCACTTTTTGAGCAACGAGACGACAAAAAAAAAAAAAAAAAAAAACTATGGTAATTTCTATTTCTTCAATGAGTACTGATTGATGTATGGTCCCTGACCATCAAATATACCGCAAAAGATTGTCCGTCAACATGAAATCCTATAAAATAAGAAAAACCAGAAAGAATAAACCTTTATAAACAACAATTGAATGCAACTAGTTGTATGTAAAAGAAGAGAAATAGAAAATACTTCACACATCAACTAAATTGAAGGGAAAAGAAAACAGAAATAAAATATAATTCCAGAAGGGCATGAACAATGGATTCAAGTACGCCGTAGTGATATCTCTAACATCAAGCAAATTAAGTTTCATCAAATTTTAGCATTTGGCACAACATTGGAAGAAAAACCACCTGGAAAGGAAAGATCACAAGCATCGAAAAATGTGGCACAATTCATGCAAATTCATTATTCACTATACAAGGGCCCAAACTAATCTAAGTAACATATATAATCTAAGATGGCTAATCATAGTTCAAGGGCCCAAACCAAGCCTTCAGTGAAATTATTACTCTCGTGAAAGTTCAAGGATTAAAAGTATCTTTTAACCGAAATTAAAAAATTGAATACAAAAATCATAAGGTATATGGATTAGTTTACATGAGTCTCAATTAAATTCCAAAATATTTAATATCGTAGGTGGTTGCTAGTAAAACTTGAACTCATAACTTCAAAAGCTTTTAAGACACCTAACAATTAACATTTGACCCCTTTAACTTCACCTTATCATTTGGATAATAGTTGACAGCTCAGGTTCAAGTAAAGAAATGAATCCATGTTATCGTTGAATGTAAAGGTAGTGTCATACCAGGTTCAAGGTGGTGAATGCGTGTTAGAACCTTAATTTCTGCAAGGATCAGCTCCTTTGTAGCTTGCATATCCATCTTCTTTATTGCTGCTTTCTGTGCAAAAATTGGTAAAGGTGGAAGTAAGGGTGGGCTCAAAAAAAATATTTGAAAGAGGAGAATATAATAAGAAGTCCAATAAATGATGGCACTTGTATATTTATCTAATGAATAAAACCAAAAAATGCAGCAAACAAAGCATAAAGACTAGTTAGAGTTATATAGCTCAAAGATAGAGCATTTAAGATGTTTAAGACTAGGAGAAGTGAATAAGCGATACAAAAAATTAAACCAGAAGACTTCTATCTTTCAGCATTACTTAACAGATTAAATTATACTTAAGCTACAAAATAAACCACAAAACTACTGGCACTACCATAGCAGAATTTAAGTGAAAACAAAAATAATTCATTGCCATTCCAGCACTTCCTGCCATTAAATTAGCAAAACAAATGCAAGAGGCAAGTTCTTGTTTAGTGACAGCACAAGCATAGAAATCCCTCCAAACCCTAAACCCATTTTAGCTTATACTACAATCTATAAAATCATATTTTCTATAATTCAAGTTGCATAAGTAAAGTTGTGGAAATTGGGATGCACTGATATTGGGGGCAAACACATGAAGTGAAGAAGGGAATTGCCATCAACAATTTGAAGTTTAGGGATGAAATGAAGCATGATTATGATTTTTTTAATAAAAAAAAAAACAATTAGTACAATAGACAAAGCTGATCGAAGTATCGTCCCATTCTATCCATACCTTCTCCAGAGCTTCGATTGCTCTCTGGTTAGCAGCTTTATACCTGCCAACCTGTACAACACAAGAATCTAAATGATCGTACTTTCAATCATAACAGTAAGTTGACAGTTTAGATACACCATTGACTCTGCATCGAGTCCTAAACACCAGTTAAACTCCTCAAAAGCCAAAAATCGTCCAGCTATTTACCAAATAAAGTTCGCATGAGAGTTGTCATCTAGAAGACCACATGCTCCACTAAATTTAAAATCAATTCTCTATTCCACCTTTCTAATTTGTTACCTCCTCCTTAAGTCATAGAACAGATATAAAAAAAACTAATGCGTCCAACTAAAGCAATTGATAAATAAGACTATACACTTGGCACAAGTACCGTAGAAGTAAGAAACTCCAGTTGCTTCATAAAGCAATCTAAATAAACAAAATATCCTCAAACGAGACTATGTATCGTGGAGATTGAAAGGGCGCAAATGAGATAAGGACTTAGGACTACCAGCCTAATTGTAAAGATATGTCTCAAAGAATCATAATGACTTTAGAAAATGGATATAATTCGAAATTTGTACCTTGAGGTTGACAATCTCACCGTCGATTCAGTTTTTGCTGTACATCGTTCTCTGTTGCTCTTGGTTTGTACGTTGTTCTAATAGTGGATCGAGCGAAGACTGAGCAAAAATATATAAAGAACTGAAAAAAAAGAGAGACAGAGAGATAGAGAATGGGGGAGGAGAGCACCTGTCATGGCAAAGGTCGACACAATGACAACAAAGCTTCAAATATATACCTTTTCACGTCTTCACAATGGCCTAGCATTAGCACGCTCTTCAATATATATATTTACGATTGGCACTAGTCACTATATAATCACATCCTCCTATAACCAAATAGGAAAACAGAGTTTAATCCACACCCATATGGACTCGAAACCTTTGAAGCTAAAATAATACGAATGCAGAATCTCAAAACGCATGGTTCATTAAATTATCAAGCAGTTTAAGACTAAACAGCCCTATGTAACGATAGCCAAAACTATAGATCACAGAAGAACAATCAATACTTTTTCTCTTCCTTCTAAAAATCCATTCAACTTAATCAACCGCCTCACTGTGACCAAACAAATATTGAAAAGATCATTAAAAAAAAAAAAAACCTATTCGAAACCATATTTGAACAAATCAATAGGAAAATTATTGAAAATCAGAAAATGCAAGTGGAGAAATTCCAGTTCATTCGCCAAATCAAAAAAGAAAGAAGAAAATCGAACGAAATTGGTTCCAGAACAAGTAGTTAAAAGTTAGGAGTAAAAGCCAAAAACACAGAAGAAATTCAACTTTCAATCAATATTTACCATCCAAACGCTTCACAACTCGTTTCATTTTTTTAGCACAACCCTCACAATGCATATCGATCTGAAAGATGACGGCGACGACATCGTCGTCCTTCTTCGGTCGACATCGCATGCCTTCTTCTCCCCGTCATTCTTCGCACCTTCAACTTTCTGAAACCAAAATGAAGACCAAATTACATTAAAATTCATAGCAATAAAGAAAGGGTTGAGAGGGAGAAGTCATCTGGGAGAATATTGATTGAGAGAGAAGGGAAAACGAGAGAGGACCAAGGGAGAGCGAAGTCGGAGAGGGGATGGAGGTCTGCGGTTGTGGTTGGTTGAGAGAGAAGGAGTCGAGAGAGAAAGGGTTGAGAGGGAGAGAGGAAATCGAGGGTTTCATTGTTTTCCCAGATTTTCTTTCTTTTTTTTTAAAAAAATAATAATCGGCTGTTACATCATATACCATGTCCGACATTAAAAGGTCTTCCCAAAATTTTCAAGCCCGCCTTTTTCACTCGTCCGACATTATATGTGCAGCGTGTTTTTGCCCGACATTATATGTCCCTCCGTGTTTTTTTTGTCCGACATCAAAATTTAATTTGTTGTAGTGAAAAAAATGTGACTTTTATTTGTATTTGGGTGGATGGTTTTATTTAATTATTATTTTAAAACCTATTTATGACATTTGTTTGACATTTATATATGTTGGAGAGAATAAAGGATGGATGGGAGGGAGGGGAGACTGTAAAATGGAGGAAAAGAGAGATGTAGAATTAAGATGGAGACAGATGAGTGGGAGAGAGGAAGGTGGAGTTAAAAATATATAAATGATTAAATAAAATTTAGTGAAGGATAATTGAGTGGTTAATATTTTCACTATTTGCCACTTATCAACCACACCCTCCTATGCAGCCCATTGATTTTTAAAAAATCAACACTCACTCAAATGCACCTGTATTAAGAAGCCAAAATATATTCTTAAACACATTTTACATTATAAAATCTATTGAAATCAAATATAATGACAATAGCTACAAAAGCAAAACTATACATGGATTAGAAATTAAGAAGTATAATTGGAAATGGGATACAATTCTTCTAATCTCCTTCCTACAATTCTTAAAAACCTAAGACCAACCAATTCAAAATTAAACACTTTGAAATAAAACAATTCTTAATTAATCAAACACACAAAAGTCAATATGACACAAATGCAATAACATTGCAGCATATGATATTGTGGAGGTGAGTAAATATTATTAATGTATACATGAAAGAGCCTTCATTCAACTCCAATGATGTTGTTTGAGACTTCTCATATCTCTATAAATTTGTTGGAAAAACAAGGTGTCCTTCCTCTACTGCAAATTCTCACACATCGCTTACCTCTATTCTATTGTCATTTCAATTTTGAAGGTCGAGCAAGAGAACAATTGTGAGTGTTAATGGAGAATTCACAAGGACAATGAGAAAATGATGGAGGGACAAATGAGGATGAGAAGGAAGAAGAGAGATTTATGCCTTCAAAATTGGAAATGAATGTTTTTTGTGAATTTAATTTTGTGTGGAGAGATTTAAGGCATTGAAGATAATTTAATGAATTTATGGTAAGTTTTAATTGACATAAAAAATAAGGCTAGAGATTTAAAAGTTTTTGTTATTATTATTTTTTACGTCAATTACATTTTCTTTTTTTAATAGAAGTCGGTTAGATTAAATTTTTTTTTTACTTATTGTTAAATTGGAATTTGAAGGGGTGGAAATATAGTATATGAAGAGATATAAAAGTAGTGGAGTGAGGAGAGAGTAATTTTTTTTTTTGAAACATCAATCAGTATACCAAGAACAAACAAAACGTTTAGCCATAACCAGCCAAAGAAGAAGGGTAAAACGAAAAAAACAACCAAAGAATATCCATAAGATCCAAGCCTCCAATGCCTTGAGCAACTGAACTCCAACCTTGCTAGTACCAAACCAAAACTATTGCAACCAATACTATTCTAGGATGAGAGAATTTGCAAATATAGAAACTATAGCGCTTCAGGTATCTCAGTAACAGAGGAGAGAGTAATATTGAGAGAGAGAGAAAAAAAAAACAAAAACATTATATGAAAATTGAAACGTACGTGGATGACGGGTGAGATTAAGGATAGGGTAGGTATTGTAGAAATAATCAAGGATAACATTGTCTAAAAATAATTTTTCTTTCACATTCACACCTTGTCATTAATCAATGTGACGAATGGTCTTGTCAAGGGTTATTTAGGTATTTTTGTAAATAACCAAGGATAAAAGTGTCTAAAAAAGTTTCTTCTACATTCGTACTTTTATATTATAGATTATAGATAAATTATAGATATAGATATTTTTTATTTTAAGTTAATTTAAATTTGTCAATTTATATATTTAAATTTGTTATTTTAATATAGTTAAGCAAAAATTAAATATTTTTATTTTTAAAATATAAATAAATTTAATTTTAATTTTTTTTTCTATATTTTGTTATTTTAAATTGACTAACTTAATTATGTAAAAAAGATTAACCTAAAAACAAAATACGTTGGGTAAGTTTTATAAATGGGAAAAATATCTTTTTTTGGTCTCTTGAATTTTGAAGAATAATTACGTTTGATCCTTGAGTTTTCAAAATAGACTTTTTTATTTTCTGAGTTTTGAGAAATAGATTTAAAAGGTCCCTAAGTTTTCAAAATGAACATTTCTAGTCCTTAAGTTTTGAGAAATAGATTTAAAAGGTCCCTAAGTTTTCAAAATGAACATTTTTAGTCCTTAAGTTTTGAGAAATAATTTTAAAAGGTCCTCCAGCTCATGTTATTTTTTCAATTTTTAAATTAATACTTTTTAATTTTTCTAATTTAATTTTTTAATTTTTCTAAAGAAAAGAAAAGTCTTTATTAGTTCATGTATTTTGAGTTTTGTTTTATTTTAGTCTATGTAATTTCAAATTTCCAATTTTAATCCTTGTACTTTTAATAAAACTTAAAATTGATCTCTACCATAATTTAAAATTAATTTTTTTATTAAAATTAATTAAATAATAATAATAATATAGAAAAAATACACTTTTAGTCTCTTATGTTTCCTTCTTTCTTTCTCCCCCATCATTCTTCTTCTTCAGCAGCAGCCGACCACTTTTTTTTTTTTTTTTTTTTTTTTTTTTTTTTTTTTTTTTATTTCTCCTCTTCTTCTCTTTTCATTCTTCTCTCTTCTCCACTTTTCTTATTTTCTCTTTTTTCTTTTTTTGTTTAGGCCTCGTTCTTGACCAGTCCATCCATCGACAGCAACGGCGAACTCCGACGGTGGTTCGTTCCAGATCTACGTGAGCTGTTGAAGCGTTTGCAACTCAGATCCGTTGATCTACACTGTCAAACGACTGGTTCACGGGCGAACAGATCCACGGGTGAGGCGACGACGGTGTTGCGATTACCCATGTGAAGATCTCAGACGACAGAAAACAAACCCACACAAATAGCGGCAGATCCGTGCGAATAGACCCACGACAGTGCAGGAAATAGCTCAGACGGCACCCACGCAAACAAATCTACGGCAGACACGAACGAATAGACTCACGACGCATCCTCACGCGAACAAAGAAAGAAGTGAGAAAGAATAAGGGGAATAAGAAAAGAAGAAAAGAGGGGGAAAAATGGAGACGGTGGCGACGATGGTAGGGTGACCGGTGGTAGATGCCCATGTGAGGAAGAGAGAGAAAGTAAAGGAGGAGTGAGAAAGGAGAGGGAGGATAAACAAAAAAAAGAAGATGGGAAGGAAGAGGGAGAAAAAGAAAAAAAATATGTTTTTTTAAATTAAAAAAATGAATTAATAACAAAAATGTATTCTTTAAATAAAAATAATAAAAATATTTTTTAATAATAAAAAAAAAAAGCCACACCACCAATCTATTAGAAACTAACGGAAAATTGGATGGACTGATTAAAATGAAATGAAATCCAAACCTGAGGGACTAAAACATCGAGAAACTCAGAGACCAAAATGAAACCTAACTCAAATACCAAAAGTGTATTTTTCCCTGATAATTTTCATACAAGAAAAGACACAATGTGCACATATTTATAAAATTTATTCTTTTCTTTAGAAAAATTAAAAATAAATTCATTATAGGAATCAAATTTATGTTTTATTTGGAATTACATGGATAAAATGAAACAAAATCCTAAGTATCAAGACAAAAATAATATTTTAACTTTTTATTGTACATACTTATTGAAAAGGTATTTTCAAAAGCAATATCAAATTCACAATTATTGTAATATATTTATTACTAAAATGTATTCTGTGAATTTTTTTTTTTTTTTTGAATTATTAATTCTGTGAAGTTTTAGTGGTTAAGAATTTATTAGAATTTATCATCATTATATTCATATATTGCTTATACGCTTTTGTACACTTGGATAAGATATCTAAAATTTATTATGATGGTGTTTACTATAATTTATTTCTAATTAAATTATTATTATACATATTGTTACTGGACTATTTTTCTTATTAGGAACTTTTGCATACCTTGCAAGGTTTTATATACCCTCAATTTCCTAGTAACTTTTAAAAGACTACAATTGAACTTTAAAAAAAAATAATTACAAGACTACAAGTGTGTTTGGTTTAACTTTTCAAGTGTTTAGTTTTGAAAAAAAAAATCATTTTGAAAAAATTTCTAGAATTTGACAACCACTAAAAATGACTTATTAGAAAATGAGATTGAGAAATAAACCATTTTGAGAGAAACACTCGAAAACGACTTTTTTAAAAATAGTTTTTATGTATACAATAACTTGTATATAAAAACACTTATAAGAAAATGTAACCAAACATGAGTGTTTAAATTCTAAAAAAAAAATTATACAAAATGTTTTTGAAAAAATGCATTCTTGAAAAACATTTAAATTAAAATGTATTCCAAATGGAACCTACATCTATCTTATACAAAATCAAGCTAATAAAAATTAATGTGAAAGATTTTTCATATAAGTGTGAGTTTTTTTTTTTTTTTTTGAAAAGATCATATAAGTATGAGTTTTAATTGCATCAAAAACTTCATTTGAGCTCAATCCAAGCTTTAAAAAAGAAAAAAAAAATGGTGAAAATATTAAAACTATGTATATTTTTTTAATTTAATTTTTTAATTAATAAGGCTAATTAAGTTTTGACTTTGCTTCCATTAATTGAGATTGGAGTCGATGTATTAAAAGACTTAGTATTTGGTGTTTCAAAAAAAAAAAAAAAAAAGACTTATTATTTGGGAAGGAGTCTTACTTTTTGTATTTCTTTATTTTTTTTTTTCTTTTGGGTCTAGAGTTTAGGGTCGGGGACTCGAACCTTTGACCTCTTGATCGAGTGTACATGCTAATTACCGCTCAGCTATGCTCGCTTTGGCTAAACAGTAAACTGCGTATATGTAGGATCGAACCGCCACCATAGAGTAACCAAGGCAAAGCGCTCAGCCACTAAGCGCCTTACTTTTTGTATTTGAAATTTAATGAAATGATAAAGCTTCATCTCACTATTGGAAAATTCACTCGATTGAAATAATATTTGGGTGAATGAAAAATTAAAATTTTTAAAAATAATAATAAAGTTCGAGTCAAAAAAACCGTAGCTCAATAGTTAAGACATAATTAACTTGTTTTTTATATTCTAGAGCTTGAATTTATGCTTCCACAACTTTGAGTAAAGTAAAAATAATCAATAAAAAACCAATGCAACTTAACTGATTTGATGGGTTTAATAACAAAATATGATTAGTTTGGTTTGAATTATCATCGGTGTTGTAGAAGAAACAGCCGTTAGAGACAACTGGAGATTAAGGAGAAGAAAAGATAAGAAAGAAAGAAAAAAAACCGTCGGTGTGGAAGAAGAAACAGCCGTCGGAGACAACTTGAAAAGAAAGAAGATGAAAGAGTTAGGTGAGGAAGAAGAGATAGGGGGAAAGAAATAAAAAATATAGGGAAAAATACACTTTTGGTCCCTGAGGTTTGGGTTAAGTTACACTTTGGTCCCTGAGTTTTAAAACTCAACAAAAATATCCCTGAGCTTTGAGATAAGGAGCACTTTGGTCCCTGTCATCCAATTTTCCGTTAAAAACTAACGGTTTGCTGACGTGGCACTATTTTTTTTTTTATTAAAAAAATTATTTTTGAATTTTTAAAAATAAAATAATAATAAATTAATTAAAAATATTGTTTTTTAATTATTTATTTTCTCATTCATCCTTTTATTCATCTTCTCCAACACTTCTTCTCCAAACTCTTCCTTCCATGACTCAACCACCGGCTGTCGTCGACCGCCGCTCACCGACGGTCGGCGACCAATTTTTTTTCCTCTTCTCTTCTTCTCTTTTCTTCCTTCTCCAACTTTTTCTTTAAAAAACCACGAAACAGAGGGACGTCTCCTTCTCCTCCAAAAATCATCCAGATCTGCATCCAACGCCAGGAAATCAACTCTCATGCCGTTCACGAACCGGGATCTGAAGCAGTAGCAGTTCCTGACGAAGATCTGAAGCCATTCGCCTGAAGCCGTGTCGGAATCTACGTTCGTGACCAAGATCTAGTTTTCAAACTTACAGCGAGCAAGGCTTCGAGTGGCATGGATCGTTCGGAGCTCGCCGGGGATCGTTCGAAGCTCGCCGTGGACGACGACGGGAGTTCCATACCTCGCCAAATCGACCTTGTCGTCGCCGTGGATGAAGCTCGCCAAATCGACCTCACCATCGTTGTGGACGAAGCTCGCCAAATCGACCTCGTCGTCGCCGTGGACGAAGTCACCAAATCGACCTCGCCGTCGATCTGCTCACAAACCCAGATCTGGGTATTTAGTTTTTTTTAAAAAAAAAACTAATAAACAAAAAGAAAAGAAGAATGAAAGGAAATGAAAGAAGGAGAAGAAGAAAAGAAAGGAAGGAAGGAGAAGGAAAAAAAAAAACCACCGTAGTCGGCGGCGGCCGTCGGGGAGCGACGGTGATCGGAGTTGCCACCGGCAGTTACAGGGATGGTGGATGGTGGTGGTAGGTGGGTGAAGAAGAAGAAAGGGGTAGAGAAAGAGTTTTTAATGAAATAATATTATTTTAATAATATTTTATTATTTTTAATATATTTATATTTTAAAAAACCAAAAATAAAAAAAAATAAAAAAATATATATAGTGCCACGTCAGCACTCCGTTCGGATTTAACGGCAAATTAGACGGCAGGGACCAAATTGCTACTTATCTCAAAGCTCAGCGGTATTTTTGTTGAGTTTGAAAACTCAGGGACCAAAGTGTAACTTAACCCAAACCTCAGGGACCAAAAATGTATTTTTCCCAAAAATATATATAAAATAATAATATATATTTTTTAAATTTTATTATATTTATATTTTAAAAAACTTAAAAAATATTTTTTTTTTAATAAAAAAATTTTGTCACGTCAGTAATTCGTGAATTATTAATGAAAAATTTGATGGAGGGACGAAAATGAAATTAAAACCAAACCCATATTGAGTTTGAAAATTCAAAGACTGGAATGAAACTTAATCTAAACTTCATTGATAAAAATGTATTTTTTCCTATTTTTTAAAAGCAAAGATTAAGGATTTTGGGCAACTATTTTTCCTTTCTTTTATTTTTCTTTTCCTTCTTTTTTGTCCTTTTCCTTTCCTGGTTGAAAACTCCAATTAAACTTCCAAAAGAATCTGGGTAAAGTCTTGGAGAAAAAGTTATGGAGAAAAAGTTAGGAGATAAAATTAGACTTGCCAAACTTGGACTAAAATCCAAGGAAATGTTAAATTCTCAACATTTTGAATTTGAGACTTAATCATACAAATCTCTCATTCGAAGTCCCGTTTGATAATCATTAGAGACTCTTATGATAGCCATTTGGTTTTTGGTTTTTGGTTTTTGAAAATTATTCTTGTTCTTTTTCCAATTTCTTTATCATCCATTTTTGTTAAGGATACATTTAAATTTCTAACCAAATTAAAAAAAATATATATATATATAATAATAAGTTTTTGAAAACAACTTTTTTAGTTTTAAAAAATTGACTTGTTTTTTAAAAACATAGATAGAAAATAGATTTAAAAAAAAAAAACACAAAGAAAAACTTATATGTGGGTGTAGTCTTTATAATAAGCTTAATTTTTAAAAACCAAATGAGACGTTGATTTTTAGTTTTTGGTTTTTGAAAATTAAGCTAATAAACACCGTTTCCACCTATAAATTTGTTTCTTATGTACCTTCTTTTCATATTTTTAAAGACCAAGTAAAGTTTTGAAAACTAAAGAAAATAAATTTCAAAAACGTGTTTTTTGGCTAAGAATTTCCTTAATAAAGATAAAAATCATTGTGAGGAAATTGAGAGAAAACATGCATAATTTTCAAAAACTAAATGGTTATCAAACGAGGACTTAGATGTCGTTTGATAACCATTTCGTTTTTTATTTTCTGATTTCTATTTTTGTTTTCATTTTTAAAAAACAAAGTTGTTAGATAACCAATTATGTTTTTTGTTAATCGTTTTTTAAAAACGTTTTTGAAATTATATGATTTTTTTTTAAAAAAAAAAGTTTCTAAAAGTAGATTTCTGTTTATTCAAATGGAAAAAATCTTGGATACCACCGATAAAATCTTGATAATTAGGAGAGATAAAAAAATCTCATTTTCTATATATTTCTATTTCTTAATTGTCAAGATTTTGATGGGATATATAGGGAGATCCCAATGAACAACCCAAGTTTTGTTCTATTAAAATTCCAATTTTCTTATGACTCATTTTTTCTCTCCTAAACATATCTTTCAAGGGTTTTATGGTAATCCAAGATTCCCCTGGAATGGGTATAGGGTATCTGGATTACCTCGCTTGTTTTGTAGCTTGTTTTGTAGTAATGTTGGATACCTAGGAATTTCGAGATGCTCGGACTTCCTAAGACGCCCATACGGGAGACATTCAAGAAGCTTTTGATGTCCTCATGAGAAGTGAGTTTCTAATATTCCCATGTTGAAGGCATCTTCGGATGACATTTTCACCTCTCCATTATTTTAATATATATATTAGTTTGATTTTTTTATACGGTAAGAAATAACTTTTTTTTTTTTTTTTATAATTTTACATTTAGATATAAAATAAATGATAGTTATATTGAATAACATTTCAATTTATTTTTGATTTATTAACATTTCAGAAAACATACACATAAAATCTATTACAAAATATATATATAATTCTCTAAAAAAAAATCTAATTTGATAATGTGATGAATATAGTCTACTAAAATACACAATGAATTATATTAATTTTTATGTTTTAAAAAAATGTTAAAGTTGAAATTAATTTTTAAAATAAATATTTTATAAAAACCTTAAACTGATATGAATTAATTTGTTCTAAAAAATAACAAATTAAATTGATATAAAAGCCAGAGCGTTATATAAATTTAAATTATATTAAACTAATAGGTAAATTAGCTAAAAATTAGTAAGGACATTATTGGTATTATACATAATCTAAAAACTTTCTGTACAAAAATCCTACAAAACAAACATAGTTATCTAAATATTTCCAGATATTCTTATAAATTATTCCTTCGAAATAAACCCGATTATCTAAAATGTCAGACATCTATATTTCTGTTATCTATAATTTCAAAGAACTGAATATTCCGGTTATCTAGATTCTAAAAAACAAAAGACCCCTTACCTCAACAAATCCTTTTTCTAACTTCTTTTCTTGGTGAAACTTTTTCCTCTCAAAATTTATTTTTAAAAAATTTCTCTTTTCTCTCTACAAATTTTATCTCTATTTGTTTTCTATTTCTCTCTCTCTTTCTAAAACTTGCGTATATCTTTTAATCTCTCTAAAATGTTTATCTTTATTAATTTTCATTTCTCCCCTTCTACCATAGCTCTTCTCTTTCTTTTTCTAGAGATTAGTTAAATATTTTCTTCCAAAATATTCTATATCTCTAAACTTTTATTTCACTCTAATTCATTTATTTCTAAGGGTTCTCCCTAACTTCTCTAATTTTTCTCTCATAAATATGTCTTTATTCTCTCACGTGTTTCTCTCTTAACTTCTCTCTCTCTAACTAATATATATTTTTTTTATGAAGTCCTAATTCTTTATCTAACTCATATCTCTCTCTCATTTTTCTTTTATAATATATATGAGGTGGGGCATCGAACATCTAATCTCTTGGTGTTGAGTTTATGTTTTATGCCAATTGAGCTAATGCTTCTTGTTGGCAACTCATATCTCTCATTAATTTCTCTTTAAATATTTTTTTTCATGTCTCTAAAATTATTGTGTTTAACTTTCTCTATGAAACAATTATATCTCTGTCTCTAAATTTTTATTTTCATGTCTCCACATATTTTTCTCTCTCCAAATATATTTTCATTTCTCTAATTAAAAAAAAATGAAAACCAAAAACCGCTATCAAACAAGTAATACAAAGAGTGAATATAAGTTTGTATATTTCTAAAATTACTATGTCATTTTATTGTGATATTTAAAGAAGTTCTACTAGTATTTATGTGAAAAGGCAATATTACAAATAACGATATTATTATGCTATTATTATTATTATTTTTTAAATTTTTTTTAGTGTTATAAAAGTTTTAGAGTTATAATAATATTGTTCGTCATGACTTTGGTTAAAAGGTTATAGAAGGAACACAATCGGATTTTTTATAAGCTATTAAACACTATAATAGCTTGACATCAAAGGGAAAAAAACTCTAATCGCTAATAATAATAGTGGTGGTAAATCGTTATAAAAAAAAATTAGTGACGGTAAATCTATCATAGTATTCTTTTAAAGCTATAAAAAAATTTATAGCTGTTGAAGGAGAAATTTCGGCCAATCACAAGTTGCCACGTCATTAATACAAATTAATGATAAAATAAATTTGGGACCAGTTACACATTTACACGTGTGCCTAAATTAAATTAATAGACATTAAAATTCGGCAAATCAAAGAATGCCACTTGTCTATTAGTGATCCATCAGATAACATCAGCCAAGTTCAATCAGATTATGCCACGTGGCAATTGGACCCAAGCCCAAGCCCATATGAGGTCCATCAAACTCTATAAATAGAGGAGGCCACCATTCATTCAGGGTGGGGATTCAGATTTGGAGACAGAGTCAGAGAACTCAGAGTCCAGAGTCGGCAGGCCGATCATCCAAGAGGATCAACAAGCTAACAAGCCGATCCAACAGATCATCAAGCCAACAGGCCGATCCAAGAGATCAACAAGCCAACCGACCGATCAAGAAGATCAACAAGTCAGCAGGCCGATCATCCAAGAGATCAACAAGCCAACCGACCGATCAAGAAGATCAACAAGTCAGCAGGCCGATCATCCAAGAGGATCAACAAGCTAACAAGCCGATCCAACAGATCATCAAGCCAACAGGCCGATCCAAGAGATCAACAAGCCAACCGACCGATCAAGAAGATCAACAAGTCAGCAGGCCGATCATCCAAGAGATCAACAAGCCAACCGACCGATCAAGAAGATCAACAAGTCAACAGGCCGATCATCCAAGAGGATCAACAAGCTAACAAGCCGATCCAACAGATCATCAAGCCAACAGGTTGATCCAAGAGATCAACAAGCCAACCGACCGATCAAGAAGATCAACAAGTCAGCAGGCCGATCATCCAAGAGATCAACAAGTCAACCGACCGATCAAGAAGATCAACAAGTCAGCAGGCCGATCATCCAAGAGGATCAACAAGCTAACAAGCCGATCCAACAGATCATCAAGCCAATAGGCTGGTCCAAGAGATCAAGAAGCCAACCGACCGATTAAGAAGATCAACAAGTCAGCAGGCCGATCATCCAAGAGATCAACAAGCCAACCGACCGATCAAGAAGATCAACAAGTCAGCAGGCCGATCATCCAGGAAGATCAACAAGCCAACAAGCCGATCCAAGAGATCATCACGCCAACAGGTCGATCATCCAAGAAGATCAACAAGCCCAATAGGTCGATCCAGGAGATCATCAACCTAACAGGCCGATCATCCAAGAAGATCAACAAGTCCAATAGGTCGATCCAGGAGATCATCAACCTAACAGACCGATCATCCAAGAAGATCAACAAGCCAATAAGCCGATCCAAGAGATCATCAAGCCAACAGGCCGATCCAAGAGATCATCAACCTAGCAAGTTGATCATCTAAGAAGCCCAACAAACCGGCCCAAGAAGAGCAACAAGCTAGAGGCCAAAGTTTATATATTTAAGAGAGAGAATCAGAGGATTAAAGTTAGAGATTGTACACCCACACGCATACAACATTAATACAATATATTATTTATTCCACGTGTCTCCATCCCCGAAGTTACGTGTGAACAATAGCATTTTTCAAGGCCTTAAAAATTATCTTGATAGTATTTCGTTAAGTTACAAAAACTTTTCAATTGCACTCACATAAAGGTGTTAAAAATATTTACTATTGCATTTTCATGAATTTTAGAAAGTTAAAACATTTTGAACCGAGTTATGATTGTATTTTTTCAAAGCTATTTGTAAACTACTTTTCTTGTGGTTGTTTGTCATTTTTGTAGTTTTTACGTTGATATATTGACTACTACTTCTTTGTGTAGTTTAGCAAATGGTAATTTTGATATATTGACTACTACTTCTTTGTGTAGTTTTGCAAATGGTAATTTTGTTTATTATTTAACTTATTTTATATCTCTATTATAGTTCTATTTTATTGATATCTTCAACTATAATCAACGTCCAATTGTTTTTTTTTTTTTTTTTACCAAAACGTCCAATTGTTTGATAGTTAGGGATGCATAATGTCTCGTTTTAATTAATATGTAAACAATACAGATCAATAGAATAATAATTCAATAATTTTACCACTTTTGACAGTATGTAGAGGAATATAAATAGATAAACTTAATTTAACCCAAAAAAAAATTGTCAAAGGAATTCTTGTTTTCTGTCAACGTGATTTAATGTCAATAAATGAAAAACATCAATGCCATTGATTTATAAATTAATATGAAATGAATGAAGTCAACTAAATGTTAGGCCGTATTTGGTGAATTGTTAAAGATTGTTCTAGATATGATATGAAATTGATTGCACAACACGATAGGTTTAGATTTTTGTTAAAATTTGATTTAAAAAAAAAAGAATTTTGTTAAAATAGTGTCTTGAATAGATAATAGAGGTGGGTTTTTTTTTTTTTTCAATAGCTGAACACAAATATCAATTTGTTATAATTTAATTTTCGTTTCGGTTAATAAATTATAGAATATAGGTTGAGTTCTCAAAAAAAAAAATATATATATATATATATAGAGGTTGAAATTAAAGAGTAAATATGATGATAAACATGATATAAATTACTATAATTATCCAAAGTTTGTAGTTTAATTTGGTAAACTTAGAAGTGTTGCTCGATCATTTAAAGTAAAAAAAGTTCAATAAATAGTGTCAAAGTGAGCTTAGTTAAGTGACAATTGACATATCACTTTCAACTAAGAGATCAGAGGTTCAAACCCCTCTATTTCAAATGTTGTTGAACTTAAAATATATATATTCCATGAGTTGAAAATACCGAAAATGATTATAAAGAAGTAAAATAATATTTCAAATGAAAGTAATTAAAAATTTGTTTTGAATCTTTGTTGGAGAGGAAAAGAAAGTTAACAATAATAATAATACAACCTTCACTTCTAATTTACTAATAAAAAAAGAGGGAAACAATTCATTTATACCTCTCTAAATTTGTATCATTTAAAACTCTAAACTTTAGAAAATGAATCAATTTAGACCTAAGTTAGGATTTATTTTAAAAGTGACCCTACATAATTCAAATCTAAATATGAGAGAGAAATACTTACTCATTAAATGGGTGAGTGATTTTTTATCTTTTATTCTTCCTTTGTTTTTCTCTACTTATTTAGGAAGAATCACATTAGAGGAAAATAATTTTATTTAGATTTTCGGTTGATTTTAAATGAAATGAAGTGAAAATAGTTACTTATAAATAACTGAGAAATGGTCTAAATAAAGTTTATAATTTAAATTGTTAGTTTGAGGTTTTAATTGATACAATTCATAAGTTTAGAGGATTATAATTCAAAATCAAGTATTATTTGAAATCATTCTAATCCAAAGAGATAATAAACAATAATTTCAAAATCTTTGGTGAATTCAAGCCTAGTTAGTGATGAAACATCAATTATCAACTTAAAAAGTTAAAAAGGTACAAAGTTTGACTTACTTAAATTAGAGTGAATTTTGAATTTGGTTAAATTACGAGTTTAGTCCCTAAACTTTCAGGTTGTGTGAATTTGGTCTTTGAATTTTAAAAAGTATGAAATAGGTTTTCAAACTTTCAATTCTATGTCCAATTAAGTCCATGAACTTTAAAAAGTTTATAGTACGTCCTTAAACTTTCATTTTTGTGTCCAATAAATCTTTCAATTTTCAATTTTGTATCAAGTATTAAGTCCTTGATTTATTCAACATTTTTTAAAATTCATACACCTACTAAATACAAATTGGAAGTTTAGGTCCCAATAGGCACAAAATTCAAAATTTCAAAAACTTGAATGTGTCAGGACCTATATTAGATAGAAAATTGAAAGTACAACTACTTATTAGATATTTTTTAAAACTCAAGAACCTATTATGCACAAAATTGAAACTTTAAGTACCTTATAGACATTTTTTTTAACGTTTAGGACCTAATAATTGGATACAACTCTGGAAGTTGAGAATTAAACTTATAATAAAACTTTTGAATTTTGGCATTTCTTTCTCTTATTTTCTCCTATAAATGTATCAGCCCATGAGCCACACATCTACTACACAACTATCAAACTTCGCCCAAGACATCCACAGTACCACCTTTCCCGTTGCCTTTGTTATTCCAAAGCCTCTTAGCCTCAGCCATGGCCACCGCCCCCTCAACTTTGGGCCACTACCTTGCCCGTAGGCTCCTTCAAATCGGTGTCTCAGACATCTTTTCGGTTCCGGGGGACTCCATTCTTCTGCTGCTCGATTACTTTGTGGCAGAACAAGGGCTGAAGCTTGTGGGGTGTTGTAGCGAGCTCAATGCCGGCTATGCGGCCGATGGCTACGCCAGGCGTCGAGGCGTTGGAGCCTGCGCCGTGACGTTCACCGTTGGTGGACTCAGCCTCATCAACGCCATTGCTGGCGCTTACTCTGAGGATCTTGCAGTGATTTGCATCGTGGGTGGACCAAACTCGAATTATTATGGGAGTAAGAAGATTATCCACCATACCATTGGCTTGCCGGATTTCACTCAAGAACTTCGCTGCTTTCAAAATGTCACGTGTCATCAGGCCATTATAGATAATTTGGAAGATGCACAATGGAAGATAGATACAGCAATATCAAAGTGTTTGGAAGAGAGCAAACCAGTTTACATTAGTATTTCTTCCAATTTGGTCGCCATTCCTCATCCTTCTTTCTCCATCCAACCACTCGTTCCACTCTCCCTTTCTCCCAAGTAATTTCTCATTTCAAACCCCAACACAATAAATTTAAAAAGATATATTTAAGATTTTTCCTTTTTAAAATCCTTATTCTCTCTGCTGAATGATTTCACAGGCAAACTAACCAAATGGGTCTGGAGATGGCAGTGGAGAAGGCAGCTCAGCTTCTAAACAACGCCGTAAAACCAGTCATGGTTGGCGGGAAAAAGCTGCGACCCGCCAAAGCACAGGCGGCGTTTGTCGAGCTAGCCGACGCTTGTGGCTACGCCGTCGCCGTTACACCGTCGGCGAAGGGTATGTTCCCGGAGAACCACCCTCATTTCATCGGAACTTACTGGGGAACAGTCAGCACCGCCTTCTGCGGCGAGACGGTAGAAATAGCCGACGCTTCAATCTTCGCCGGAGCCACTTTGGACGAATTGGAAACCGTTGGTTTCTCACTTTCTTACAAAAAGAACAAGGCCATTATTGTAGAACCAGATCACGTAGTATTTCCAAATGGGCCGAGTTTTGGGCCGGTTTTAATGACGGAGTTCCTTCGGGCTTTAGCTGGGCGGTTGAAGCCCAATACAAGGGCTTACGAGAATTATGGTCGGATTTATATTCCGGAGTCGGGTCCAGTCCAATCGGAGCCGGGCGAGGCATTGCGGGTCAATGTTCTTTTCAAACATATTCAGAAAATGTTAAGCAGTAACATGGCTGTGATATCTGAGACGGGTGACTCTTGGTTTCAATGTCAAAAACTGAAATTACCAGACTCATGCGGGTAAAAGTGAACTGTTTTCCTTCTTAAAAAATATAAAATAAAGTCCACAAGAGAGAAACATCTTACAAACTTTACTCCACAAACTTAATTAGACTGATTATAATATGTAAATGACTTTGAAAAATTGTAGGTATGAGTTACAATTGCTATATGGATCAATTGGATGGTCTTTAGGCGCAGTCCTTGGATATGCACAAAGTGCACCAGAGGAGCGAGTAGTTCTATGTCTTGGTGATGGAAGTTTTCAGGTCAACCATATTTCAATTTGATCTTACTATTATAAAAAGAAATGTTTCTATCTAGATCTCTAACTTTCAGAACAACCATAGTAAAATAAATATGAGTACGAAATTTCAGTAATCAATCAGAATTTAAGCTCATTTAAATCAATTATCAAACTTTATTTTCTTCTCCAAAGATATAAAATTACTATGATGTGCAGATGGCTCCACAAGATGTGTCAACAATGATAAGGTTGGGACAAAAGAATATAATATTTTTAATAAATAATGGTGGATATACCATTGCAGCAGAGATTAACGATGGCCCTTATAATGTCATCAAGAATTGGGACTACACAGCCCTAGTCAATGCGTTGCACAATGGTGATGGAAAATGTTGGACAACCAAGGTAAAGTTAAATCTCAATATCCCTTTTACACTTATTTTTAATACTAGCATGCTTCACTGAGTTTTCATTTTAAAAAATAGAAATTTTTTTTTTAAAAGAGTTCCAAAAAAATATTAGTGAAAATGAATTAGTCTAGAGATAGGTATTTAAAAAAAAAAAGTTTGCATATTTTTTTAACACAAAAAGTTTACTTTTTGTATTTTTGCATATAGGTTCAAACAGAGGAAGAGTTGATCAATGCAATTAAAACAACAATGGAAGATCAAAAGGATTGTTTGTGCTTCATAGAAGCCATTATTCATAGAGATGATACAAGCAAAGAAGTACTTGAATTTGACAATAAGATTGGTGCTATCATTCGCCATCCTCCCAAAGCATTATGATATATTTTTTAGGGTAACAGCAAAAATGGTCATATTTAAAAGGGTATTGAAAAATGACCAACTTTTTTTTTTTTTTTTGTTGAATAAATGGTCAAATGGATTTTATGAATTATCAACTTGCAGAAATGCCCCTGACGACAAATATAATCGAAAATTTGAAATTATAGGATAGTTAAATCAAATCTATTATTCACGTAAAATGAAACAATTCAACAAAAATATGAAATTATAGGGTAGTTAAATCAAATCTATAATTAAAATAAAATCAAACAATCTAATTTACAATAATGAAATTTATTATGTATTCTTCAAAAATTGTCGTGATCATGTATTACCTTACAAAATTAATTCTATCTTTTTGAGGAGGTGTCACACATATTTAAAATTCATATATTCCATATTTTTAAATGTCTATGGCGACCGAGTATTATAATCTCTCATACATTTGAATACATACGGTGTATTTAAAATGTACTATATTTCTAAATTAGTATTAAAGAAAAAGTTCTATGTATTTTGTGTTTTATATTTAAAATGTGTTGTGCACTAGTTCCTTTGATTGTATTTAGGTTTAGTGTTCAATGTTCAATAAAAACTCTATATAAGAGAACACTTATTAGAAAATGTAACCAGATATATGGCTGTTTAAATTCTAAACAACTTTTTATACAAAATGTTTAAAAAAATACATTCTTAAAAAACACTTGAACTAAAATGTATTCCAAACGGACCTTAATATGAATGGTGGGGATGACTTCTACTTCGACATTTTCTTTTTTCCTTTGTAATTTTTCATAATGGTGGGACCTTTTCTTTTCTTTTTACCTTTTTTCTAGTAATTTATGTGTGGTTGTGATTTTTGCTTTTTTCTTTTTCTTTTTAGTTTTTAGGTTGTAATAATATAATTCGATTTAATTATGGCATTGTAGACTAGTAGTTTATGTAATGTTTTCTCTATAGTTTGTTTTGGAGAAGGGAGTTCTAATTGGATTATTAGGTTGAAATAATGGTTGTTTTTTTTTTTTTTTTATTATTATTATTATTATTTTTGAGTTCAGGTTGTAATAATGGTTTGAGTTATGATTGTAGACTAATAATTTATGGACTTCCAAATTTTGGTTTTTGGTTGTGACACAGAAATCAACTTGATCGCCTTTTGAAAAGATTCAGTGAGTTTAGAGCAAAGGTTAAAATGTTGATGTCGACAGAAATGTCGATGAAAATATTGACAAGATGTTGATGTCGATCAATATTTCTAAAAAATATTTAAAACAAAAAAAAAAGAATATTAATCTTTCACAACTCAATAATTTCAACAAAAATCCATCTCTCATTGCGATTTCCTAAGTCCATTGGTTTGTAAAGTCAAAATAACGTAAAAATAACATTTGGAGGTGGAGGATTCGAACCTCTGACCTCATGATCGAGGGTACATGTCAATTACCGCTGAGCTAAGTTGATTTTGGCAAAATTGCAATATGTATCAAGTGTAAGATCCAATTTGATAAAATCAATTGTTTGTTGACCCTAAATAAATATTGTTTTTGTTAGAATATAACATTATAATTGTTGAAATTCAACTTAAATGCATCGTCATAAATGGAAAAATTGATAAAATTTAACTTAAATTGATTGTAATAAATGAAAAAAGAGTTTGAGATATTAATAAATAGCATTGAATGTGGTTAAATATAATAATTTATTATATTAAACTCTTTTTTCATTTATGAGAATGAATTTAAGTTTAATTTTATCCATTTTCTAAAATAAGTAAAATTGAGCATATATATATATATATATATATATATATAGATTTTTTTTGCTTTTTCTTTTTCTTTTTCTTTTTTGAGTACATTAACATTTGGGAGTGGGAGATACGTATGCTAGCTCAACTTTCATATCTTATCATATTTTAATTAGGTTAGTTTTTAACGACTATTAGTCACTTGACAAAATTTCAATAAATGATAAAGCCTCTAAAAAAAAGGATAAAAGTCAAATTAAGCATAATTTAATAGTTAAAACGTTTTTTTAACCTCCCAGAGGTTATCTTAGGTTGAATCCCCGTTCTTAAAGCTTTATTTAACCTCACTCATATTCAGCTCATGCTTATTGAAAATGTATTTTCAAAAGTAATATGAAAGTCACATTTATTATAATATATTTATTACTAAAATTAATTCTGTGAGGTTTTTTCTTTTAATTTTATTTTTACAACATGTTGGAGTAGGGAGATTTAAACAACAAATTTTTAGGTTCTGTTTGATAACCATTTTAGTTCTTAGTTTTTGGTTTTTTTTTTGGTTTTCTGTTTTTAAAAAACTAAAACCATATTTGTGTCCCGTTGGATAACTATTTAGTTTTTTGTTTTTGAAAATTAAGCCTATAAACACTACTTCCACCTACAAATTTCTTTGTTTTTCTAATACATTCTTTCCATGTTTTCAAAAACTAAGCAAATTTTTTAAAACCAAAAAAAGTAGTTTTAAAAAACTTATTTTTGTTTTTGGAATTTGGCTAGGAATTCAAATGTGTCATTGACAAAGATGAAAACCATGGTAGGAAAATTGGGAGAAAACAAACATAATTTTCAAAAACCAAAAACCAAAAACCAAATGGTTATCAAACGGGACCATGATAATTGTTTTTTGTTTTCTGTTTTTAAAAAACAGAAAACCAACCTTGTTTGATAACTGTTTTTGGTTTTCATTTTTTCAAAAATTCGAAAGATGAAAAGATGAAAATGTGTAGAGACGTTGAAACAAAAATTTAGAGACACAAATTAAATGTTTTTTAGATAAAGTTTTTTATTTTTTTTAAAAGACGAGTGAAAAGTTAAACATAGAAAATTTAGAGAGGTGAAAGAAAATGTTTAGAGAGAGAATATTAGTTAGACTCGAGAAAAGATATTAGTTAGAGAAAAAATAGAAAAAAAAGTTAGAGTAAAAGCGATAAGTTTTAGATTAAAAAAAATTAAATAAAAAGAGAAATTTAGAGAGATAGTAAGATCTAGAGTAAAAGATATGCTAAAAAAATAACGATAAATTATAAAAACAAAGAAAATTTGAGAGATAGAAAATTTTGGAGATTTTTTTTTTTTTCAAATGAAAAATTAGAATATGTTTATTAAGGAGATAAAAGTTATTGATAAATTTTTAGAAATAGACAGGCTATAGAGAAAAAAAAAATTGAGGGAGAAAATTTTAAAGAGAGAAAAATAAATTTTATAGGGAGAAAAACGTTTTAGAGAGAAAAAAATAGAAAAACAAATTTGTTGGAGAGAGATAGGTAAAAGAGGAGAAAAATAAGCATTAGAAGAAAGTTGGATTTTTGAAAAATAGAAATATGTTTTTAAAAACTACTTTTTTTTTTTTTGTTTTTGAAATATGCTTATAATTTCAAAAACGTTTTTAAAAAAAGTTATCAAACACCCTTGTTTTTTAAAAATAAAAAACAAAAACAGAAAACAGAAAATGAAATGGTTATCAAACGGCCCGTTAGTTACATCAATACAAATTTTATGCTAATTTTTATTATGTCGATTGAACTGAGCTCATGTTGGCAGTTGTAAGGGCCAAAGCGAGCTTAGCTCAACGGTAATTGGCATGTACTCTCGACCGAAAGGTCAGAGGTTCAAATCCCCCCACCCCTAATGTTGATGTACTCAAAAAAAAAAAATGTTGGCAATTGCATGGAGTAGTAGTTGTTAAGAATTTATTAGAATATATCATCATTATTGCTTATACGCATTTAGAGACTTCGACAAGTTACCCTAAAATTTATTATGATGGTGGATTTGGCATTACAACAAATATGGAGTGTATTATGTTAAGAGTGGGTATAAACTATGCATGTTTATGAAAGGCAATGCCTTGACGTCATGCTGGGGTTTGAAGCGTCAGTGGTGGTCTCAGTTATAAAACACTTTGTGTGGCTGTCCTTCCAAGAATGTTTTCCGGTTGCAGTTAACTTATGAAGACACCATGTTCCAGTTGATGGTTTTTGTCAGTTGTGCTTGGATGTGCTTGAATCCTTTGACCACGCTTTTTTCCTTTGTCCTAGGGCGAAGGAAGTGTGGACAAGAATGGATATTGGGGAAGAGGTTGGATGGAATAGTGAAATGGATATCAAAGATAAATGGATTCGTCTAGGTTCCCCAGCTTCTGTGGAATTTCTCAACGGATTTGTGTAGGGGCCTAGACTATCTGGAACGATAGAAGTAATGCTCTCCACAACCAACCGATTCCACATGTGGAAATAAGGTGTGAATGGATACATGAATACTTGTTTGACTTCAAAGGGGTTAATCAGCGGCGAGACTGTACAATTCAATCGGTTCAGATGATTGTTCAAGGGGAGGATTCTATAATGCACGTAGATGCAGCCTGTGATTTGGAAAATAGGAGTTCTGTCATTGGAGTGTAGTTCTCCGCGATCGGATGGGCCAGTTGCGACAAGCTTTGCAGCAGGGATCGGGGACATTTTCTAGTGTGTTATGTGCAGAGGCTATGGCAGTCCTAGAGGGTATGAAGATTGCACGTCAAAATAATGTCCAATGATTAACTATCTTTTCTGATTGCCTGGCATTGATTTCAATTCTTATGCGGACGGAGTGGTGTGTGGTGGACTGTGCTACTGTCATTTGGGATATCGAACGATTGTGCGAATCATTCCAGCTGATTAAATTTTATCATGTAAATCGTGATTTCAATGTATTAGCTCATACTTTAGCTCGTGCAAGGTTGTATTCCACATCCAATGTGTGGTACTCAAACTATCCGGATTGGATGGTCAGGCTTGCTCTTTGTGTGAACAACCTTTTTTTGTATCCTCTATGGGAGTTATTTCGGTTTGATATGACATTTAGATTTCTTCAAAAATAAAATAAAATAAAATTTATTATGTGTGATGTTGATCACTATAATTTATTTCTAATTAAATTATTATTTTACATAATGTTACTGGACCATTTTTCTTGTTGGAAATTTTGCATCGCTGCCAAAAGTTTAATTAACTATTAATTTGGCCTTAAAATAAAAAGAAAAATTGAATACGTTTCAAAAAAAAAAAAAAAAAAAAAATTGAATAAATACAATTCACACTTATATAGGTTTGTGTAGCCTACTCTTGTGGTACCGATTACCTTTTTTTTTTTTTTTTTTTTTGAAATACCTATTACCTTAGTTGCGTTCAATGCTCGTAGAAACCCACTCGTTTTATTTAATTTACAAATTTATTTTCACTTATGCTTTGTAAACTACAAAATGTTCCTAAAAGTCTTCCTATCTACCCTTGATTCACTAGTATCTTTAAAAGACTACGATTGAACTGAAAAAAAAAAATAATAATAAAAGACTACATTATATTGAACTTTAAAAAAAAATTAAAAGACGACTATTGTTGATGGTTAAATTTGATCGAACTCACCTACTTTCATGCGCCACCAGTGGTAAATTTGTTTGATAGAGGGAAAACGTGGCCTGCAAGACAGTAAACCTGCACATCGATGTGGTGCTTGTCACACTGCCTCCGATGCTTAAGTTAGAAAACGGAAAGAGAAGAGCAAGAGAGCAAGAAGAGAGTGTCGAGAATAGAGTTCGGAGTGGTACAAAATTACCTATAACAACTACATTTAAACTTAAAAATAAAAACAAAAACTACGACTTAGTTTGGGATTGATGTAACTTTTAAATTAATTGTTTTCAGTTGTGCTTTTAAGAAAATCAACTGTCATAGATTGTAAATTAGTATTGGATAAATTTCAGATTTAAACTTAGAAAGTCAAATTATCGTGTTTGGTAAATTAATATTAAATTGTTGTGAAATAGTTATAATGACCAAAATAAACAAATATTTCAATTAAGATTGAGATTGTATTAATATAATAGCTTTTGGAAATGACTGAAAATTTACAGAAGGAATACGTTTGGATTTTTTATAAGCTATTATAAACTATAATAGCTTTTTTTTTTTTGACAACACAAACTATAATAGCTAATAATAATATTGATGGTAAGTCTATATCGTAGTATTCTTTTCAAGCAATAAAAAAACAATTATAGCATTTTTTAAGACCTTAAAAAGTAAACGCAATTGCCAACAAGAGTTTAGTCCAACTGGCATAATCTTGTACTAATAACTAAAATGTTTGTGGTTCGAATCTCCCCTCCCCACATATTATAAAAAAAAAAACGTAAATGCAATAAAAAAAAAATTATAGCATTTTTTAAGGCCTTAAAAAATAACTTTAATTTATAGCCTTTCTTTAAAGCTAGGGAAACTTTTCAATTGCATTGGAGTAAAGCTATTACTTTTTATAACTATTAACGGTATGGATTGTCATGACTTTTAATTTGTTAAGACATTTTAAACTGAGCTATGATCACACTTTTTTCAAAGCTATTTGTAAACTATTTTTCTGATAGTTGTCTATCATTTGTAGCTTTTACGTTCATCTTAACTATAGTTTCCTTTTTAAGTTTTGCAAGGATGATTTTGTTTATAATTTAACTTATTTTAGACCTCTAATATAATTCTATTTTATTGATATCTTTAGGTTCTTTTGTCATTTATGTTTTGCATCTTATCAAATATAATCAACGTACGACTGTCTGATAGCTAGAGACACATAATGTCTCGTTTTAATTAATATGTAAATTAAATGGTATATATTAATAAAATAATAATTCAATACATTTACAACTTTTGAAAGTATATAAGAATAAATAAATAAAATTAAAATTGAAGGACTAAAATTTTAATTTAACCCAAAAAAAATTGTCAAAGAATTCAGGTTTTCTGTCAATGTGATTTATTTTCAATAAATTAAAAACATCAATGCCATTGAATTTTCAAAAAAAAAAAAAAAAAACATCAATGCCATTGATTTATACATTAATATGAAACGAATGAGGCTTTTTTTTTTTTTTTTTTTTTGACAACATGTGAGAGTGGGGGATTGAACCTCCGACCTCTTGGTTGGGATACAAGCCTTATGTCAATTGAGCTAAACACTTGTTGGCAATTACATGTTAGGCTTGTATTTGGTGGATTGTTAAAGAATGTTTAAGATATGATACGAAATTGATCACACACACGATTAGTTCAGCATTTTCATTTCAAATAATAAATTATAGAATATAGGTTGAAATTAAAGATTAAATACAATGATAAAAATTATATAAACTGCAATAATTTTCTAAAGTGAACTTCGTTCAACAATATATTAGAGAGAAATGCTAGAATCAAATGGATAGTAGCATCTTTCATTTATATGAGTGATTTTTCATGCTTCATGCTTTATTCTTCCTTAATTTATTTTTCTATATTTATTTAGAAAAAATTACATAATAATTTTTTGTACTACTTTAATATTTTGTTTGGGTTTTTTTTTTAAAAAAAAAACTATAAAGTAATATTTGAAATCTTTTTTTTTTTTTGAGTTCAACCAGAGTTTTGAGGTAGAGGATTTGAACATTTGAAGTCTAATCTCTTGGTCGATGGTATATGTGGTATATGCTAATTAATGTTAAACTATATTCACTTTATGCCAAGGGAATTAGAGACAAACAATAACTACAAAATATTTGGCCTATCCAAGCATAGCTCCGTTGTGAGACATCAACTATCATATACTTAATGGGTTCAATCCCCACGGACATTTTTTATTAATATTACAATTTTTAAAACTTATTATTAAAATATAGTTAGTTTGAAACTTATTATTTAAATATTGTAGTTTTAAATTTTCGGTCAAAGGTCGTCTCTTCAAGATCACCTTGAAATACGTGTAAAAAATAAATTTAAAAAAAAAACAAAATTTACAGAGGTCGTCTCTTCAAGAGACTACCTCTGCACATTTAATAAACATATGTATTTTTGGCAAGGTGGTGAACGCAGCACATTTTTTCCTCTCCTTCCCATGTTCAAATCCTTGTGGCTGCACTTTTTTTGTTTTCTTTCTTTTTTCCGTTTCTTTTTTATTTTTCGTTTTCTTTCTTTTTTTTTTTCGTTTCTAGTTTTTTATTTTAAAAAATATCAGTAATTTTTTATTTTCTTTTTTCTTGTTTCACTTTTCTTTGAAATTTGAAGTTTTTTTTTAAAAAAAAATGAAATTGAAGTTTGAAACATACTTAAAAATAAAAAATTTATACCATTTTCTTTATATTTTTATTTTGAATTAATTTAATATATAAAATAAACATTTTCTTTTTTCACTCTTCATTGAAATCATTGTTATTGGTATAAAAATAACAACAATTTGATTATTTGTCATATTTCTCATTTTTATTTTTCTTTTATCTCAATTAGCTAAATTTAAAAGTTGGTTATAATAATTTTATAATTCAAAATAAAAATATAAAGCAAATGATTTAGGGTTTTTTATTTTTAAGTATATTTCAAACTTCAAATTTCATTTTTTTTTAAATAAAAAACTTCAAATTTCAAAGAAAAGTGAAACAAGAGAAAAAAAACTACTGATATTTTTAAAAATAAAAAACTATAAACGAAAAAAAAAAGAAAAAAAAGAAAGAAAACGAAAAAAAAGAAAAACGAAGAAAAGAAAAAAACGAAAAGAAAAAACGAAAAAGAAAAAAGAAAACGAAAAAGAAAAAGAGAAACGTTAAAAGTGCAGTCACTGATAAGCGAAAAAAAAAAGAAAAAAGAAAGAAAAACGAAAAAAAGAAAGAAAACGAAACGTAAAAAATGCAGCTGCTGAGATTCGAACATGGGAAGGGGAGGAAGATAAGTGTCGCGTTCACCACCTTGCCAGTAGTATTTTTGTTGATTAAATGTGCAGAGGTCGTCGTCGACCTCCGCAAATTTTGTTTTTTTTTTTAAATTTATTATCATGTCAGATGGTGTGCGACACGTGTTTCAAGGTCGTCAAGAGACCTTTGACCGAAAATTTAAAACTACAATATTTAAATAATAAGTTTCAAACTAACTATATTTTAATAATAAAGGTTAAAATTGTAATATTAATAAAAAATGTCTCAATCCCCACCCCCATAATGGTTGAAAAAAAAAAGTAAACTATTTTTTTTTTTTTGAAAATAAAAGTAAACTAATTAAAATGTCAAAAAGTTTTTTTTTTTTTTTTTGGAACTCTAAAATGTCAAAAAGTTGGCCCACGTAAATTAGGGTGAATTTCGAATTTTCACCTTTCTTCTTTCTTTCTTTTTTTTTCCCCCTCCTATAAAGGTATCAGCAGCCATGTACTACATCTATCAAACTGCCAAGACATCAACAGGTACCACCCTTAATTCCCATTGCCTTTGTGATTCCAAAGCCTCTAAGCCTCAGCCATGGCCACCACCCCCTCAACTTTGGGCCACTACCTTGCTCGTAGGCTCCTTCAAATCGGTGTCTCGGATATCTTTTCGGTTCCGGGGGACTCCAATCTTGTGCTGCTGGATTACTTTGTGGCAGAGCAAGGGCTGAAGCTTGTGGGGTGTTGTAGCGAGCTCAATGCCGGCTATGCGGCCGATGGCTACGCCAGGCGTCGAGGCGTTGGAGCCTGCGCTGTGACATTCACTGTTGGTGGGCTCAGCCTCATCAACGCCATTGCTGGCGCTTACTCTGAGGATCTTCCAGTGATTTGCATCGTGGGTGGACCAAACTCGAATTATTATGGGAGTAAGAAGATTATCCACCATACCATTGGCTTGCCGGATTTCACTCAAGAACTTCGCTGCTTTCAAAATGTCACGTGTCATCAGGCCATTATCGATAATTTGGAAGATGCACAATGGAAGATAGATACAGCAATATCAAAGTGTTTGGAAGAGAGCAAACCAGTTTACATTAGTATTTCTTCCAATTTGGTCGCCATTCCTCATCCTTCTTTCTCCATCCAACCACTCGTTCCACTCTCCCTTTCTCCCAAGTAATTTCTCATTTCAAACCCCAACACAATAAATTAAAAAAGATATATTTAAGATCTTTCCTTTTTAAAATCCTTATTCTCTCTGCCGAATGATTTCACAGGCAAACTAACCAAATGGGTCTGGAGATGGCAGTGGAGAAGACAGCTCAGCTTCTAAACAACGCCGTAAAACCAGTCATGGTCGGCGGGAAGAAGCTGCGACCCGCCAAAGCACAGGCGGCGTTTGTCGAGCTAGCCGACGCTTGTGGCTACGCCGTCGCCGTTACCCCGTCGGCGAAGGGTATGTTCCCGGAGAACCACCCTCATTTCATCGGAACTTACTGGGGAACAGTCAGCACCGCCTTCTGCGGCGAGACGGTGGAAATAGCTGACGGTTCCATCTTCGTCGGAGCCACGTTGGACGAATTGGAGACTGTCGCCTTCTCTCTAACCTACAAAAAGAACAAGGCCATTATCGTAGAACTAGATCGCGTTGTGTTTCCAAATGGGCCGAGTTTTGGGCCGATTTTAATGAAGGACTTTCTTCGGGCCCTAGCTAAGCGGGTAAAGCCCAATACAACGGCTTACGAGAATTATGGTCGGATTTATATTCCGGAGTCGGGTCCAGTCCAATCGGAGCCGGGCGAGGCATTGCGGGTCAATGTTCTTTTCAAACATATTCAGAAAATGTTAAGCAATAACATGGCTGTGATATCTGAGACGGGTGACTCTTGGTTCCAATGTCAAAAACTCAAATTACCAGACTCATGCGGGTAAAATTTTGTTATATGATATCCATGATCATAAGTTCAGAGAACAAAAAATACGTCCGGTTTTTAATTCTTAAAAAAAAAATAATAATTTAGGATGTGTTTGATTTAACTTTTCAAGTGTTTAATTTTGAAAAAAAAAAATTTGAAAGAAATTGTAATGTTTGACAACCACTAAAAATGACTTATTAAAAAATGAGATTGAGAAATAAACCATTTTGAGAGAAACACTCGAAATCAAATTTTTTAAAAAGAGTTTGTAAGTATATAGTAACTTGTGAATAAAAAAACTTACGAGTAAATCTAACCAAACATATGAGTGTTTAAATTCTAAACAACTTTTATACAAAATATTTAAAAGAAAATGCGAGTGGTATATAACTTCGTATATTAGGTGTGGTTTACAGTGCTTTAATTCAAGTTAATATTTTATTTAGAACATCGAAACAAACCAAAAATTCCAAATTTAAAAAAACCAAATACAAAATAATTATTTTGAATATTTTATTTTAAAATTTTTATTTTCTTAATTTTTAATTAAAAATTTTAGAGAACAAAATATTAGAAAAAGCTTGTGTTAACACCACAATCCTTTGATCAAAAAAAAAAAAAAAACACCACAATCCTAACTTGATTTCATTATTATGTGACATAATATCTGCATTACGAGGGGACATTTTGACAAATTTTACCTTAAGAACTTAAATTAAATTGTTTATAATATGGAAATGACTTTGAAAATTTGTAGGTATGAGATACAATTGCTATATTCATCAATTGGATGGTCTCTAGGTGCAGCCCTGGGATATGCACAAGGTGCATCAGAGGAGCGAGTGGTACTATGCATAGGTGATGGGAGTTTTCAGGTCAATTACCATATATATTTCTCTTTGGCCTTTAATATCATCGGAAATGTTCTATCTTGATCTCTAACTTTCAATGGTGATCAATCTCACTTGTATACCAAGTGCATAAACTACCATCAAAATTTTAGAATAACCATTAAATACAAAATTTTAGAGATCAAGTAGAATTATCAAACTCATTTATATATATTATCAAACTTTATTTTCTTTTTTGAAAGATATGAAATGATTATGTTATGCAGATGGCTCCACAAGATGTGTCAACAATGTTAAGATTGGGGCAAAATAATATAATATTTTTGATAAATAACGGTGGATATACCATTGAAGTAGAGATTCACGATGGTCCTTATAATATCATCAAGAATTGGGACTACACTGCCCTGGTCAATGCCTTGCACAATGGTGATGGAAAATGTTGGACAGCTAAGGTGAAATCTCAATATCCATTTTCCTTTTTATGTATATATAAGCTATCTAAAAATAATTTTTAAAAATTTTAATACAACCAAACATGCTCCACTGAGTTTTCATTTAAAAAAAAAATAGACCATTAATTTGAAAAGAGTTTCAAACAAGCATAAGAACGTGTTTGGAATGACTTTTTAAGTGTTTAAAAACATTTCTTTTATACTTAAAAGTACTTGAAAGTCATTTCAAACATGTCTTAAATCTTTTTGACCGGTTAACCATCAATCTAAAATATTCTACTTTTTTTTTCAATGAAAATGTTTAGGGAAAAAAAAAAAGAATAAGTAAAAATGTATTAGTCAAGAGAGATAGGGTATTTAAAAAACATTTGCATACTTTTGAACGTTTTTATAGATTTTCGAGTTTTGACATATAGGTTCAAACAGAAGAAGAGTTGATCAATGCAATTAAAACAGCAATGGAAGATCAAAATGATTGTTTGTGCTTCATAGAGACCATTGTTCATAGAGATGATACAAGTAAAGAATTACTTGAATTTGGTAATAAGATTGCTGCTATTAGTAGCCGTCCTCCCAAACCTTTATGATATATTTTGTCCCATTTTTGGGACTTTCGATTTCAACTTGGTCTGGAATTATTGTGTTTTTCTTATCCCCTCATTGAAAATCTACTCCTTTTTGTCTGTACATTCTTTGGCCACCAGCCTAATTTGTAATGAGGATTTTTAGTTCCCTCTCAAAGCTTAGTTTTAGTTTGTAAACCCCACTTTCACATTAATTATGTGTCAATATGAGTATAGTTCAACTCGACATAAAACTTGTATTAATGACCAAGAGATCTATGGTTCGAAATTAAAAAAAAAAAAAAATGAAACACTTATAAGTGAAAGTAGTGCTTATAAGCTTAATTCTTCACTACGTTAATTTTAAGAAAATTATGATATGTTGCGCGTACTGACAAATACTATCTAAAATCATAACGAGTATGTATCCTTGAACAACTCCATCCCTTATTAGAGGCGAATCTATTAAGATGTCAGAAGGGACACGTGTCTCATCTCAACCTATTGATTTTTCGTATTTTAGTGTACATTTTTTTTTTTTTGACAATATGAGGGTGGGAGATTTGAATAAAAAACCTCGTGGTTATCAATACAACTGTATGCGGGTTGAGCTATGCTCTTGTTGGCTATTTTAGTGTACATTTGAAAATTATAAATGAATAAATAATAGTTATTTTGAGTAAAAGTAGAAAAGTGTCTACAACCAAAAAGTCTTGAGGTTCAAAATTCTTATTAATAATATTTATGTGTTGATATTAAGTGATACTTTGTTTCTGTTTTCTCTTTATTTGGTATATTTTTACGATATAGTAGAAATGTCGATTCTCACACACCTTGTGTCAATGTCGAACAAATAATTTCGAATGACATCTCAACAAGTCAATGGAAATTCAAAAACTAATGTGAGGGTAGTTTCTAAAAATAAAAAATAAAAAAATAAAAAGATTTTTAGGTGCTTAATATCAGTTAAATATTAAATTAAGAAGGATCACCCTTGAGCACAAGTTATATTAAAAAAACAGCCCAGCCAAATTAATGTCATTAATTTGATGGGTCACAAAATAAATTAGTTCACACGTTCATCATACATTTGCCAACAAGAGCATAGCGCATAAATATGTATGGATAACTACGAGGTTTGTGATTCGAATCCCCCACCCCTATATTGTCAAAAAAAAAAAAAACATACATTTTATTTATCAAAGTATTTTCTCTGATGCATCATGTCCAATTAAATAACATTTTTCATGTCAACTTGGATATGGTTCAATAAATTGACATGATATTTTTCCACTAAAAAGTCTATTTAAATTTCCATTTCTACATGTTGTAAAAATAAAAAAAAAATAAGAAAAAAAAACCATTTGACGATATTTGTTATTTAATTAGTTATAGATGTTAACAATATATAATATCTAAAATCAAATTGTATGTAGGGATTCAATAGATAAAACCATCCTCAAAGTTGTGTTAAATGAAAGCGAAGAAGAAAAACTCAATTAATAAATAAATTAAGTGTAAATTACAAATTTAGTTTCTAAAATTTGATGGTAGAATCTATTTAGTTTCTAAATCAAAAGGTTTTAATTACACCTTCTAACATTTCAATTTTAATTTTATTAAGTCATTGTCACTAACACAATTACTTAAATATTCAATTTACACGTAGATTAGACTAGCAATCATAATTCAATGCATGCCATAGTGACATAAACCAATACATCATCCATTATTGACCTTTTTATTTGGTGCATTTTTAGTGGTTCAAAATTTTAATGATATTACCATTTATATATCAAATGCAAATAGACAATGAAAATAACCAAATCATCAATCAAAAAGTAAATAGATTAGAAAACAAACAATACTTGATACATATTCTTTACGCACCACCATTAAAATATTGACAATTAGGAGAGAGAATTTTTTTCACATTTTCTTTTTTTTTTTTTTCTCTTAGTTGTCAAAATTTTAATAGGATGTGGAAGAATCTATTGTTCTTAGAATATATTTTACCCGTTTCTTTAGCTCTACCCACTTATTTTGTGGAACCTGCCTACCTTTTTTGTGGATTACTTCTAAACCTGTTTTTTTAGTACAATAAATGTAGGGTATATTTATAGGAGTTTGAACCTCCATAGAAGCACATCTCAATTATATGCTCACTTTAGCCACCCCTTCACCATGTTGTTTGGATTTAGTTTAATCTAACCTACTAAAACAAACATTTATGCATATCTATTAAACACATGGAGTTGAAAACAAACATTTATGCATTTTTATTCAAAACATGGAGTTAAAAACAAACAAACATTTATGCATTTCTATTCAAAACATGGAGTTATTAAACTTTAGAAACGTTTGCTGAGCTTAAATATACGTACATAAAAAGAATAAAGATTAAAGAACAAAAAAAATTTGTAACTTAACCACAAATAAACCAATATAAGTAGAGCAAAGAAAGAGACATGATATTCATTCCAAATTTCTTTCTCCCTGCCTTGTGAATTCTAATTCATCATATCAGATATGCCGATCAACCTCGAGAATGGGTTCCAAGCTGAAACCTTGTCCTCCACCATCCATCCACCGCCCACTCGCTCAATGCTCAAGCCTCCCACTTCCAAATCTCAAACCAACGCCGCCCCACTCCTCAAAATCCCACCGCCATCCACCGCCCCATCCACGCTCGGCCACTACCTAGCCCGTCGCCTCCTTCAAATCGGCGTCTCCGATATCTTTTCCGTTCCGGGAGACTCCAATCTCCTGCTGCTCGATTACTTTGTCGCAGAGAAAGGGCTCAACCTCGTCGGCTGCTGCAGCGAGCTCAACGCTGGCTACGCGGCCGATGGCTACGCCAGGCGCCGAGGCGTTGGAGCCTGCGTTGTGACGTTCACTGTTGGTGGGCTCAGCCTCATCAACGCCATTGCTGGCGCTTACTCTGAGGATCTTCCCGTGGTTGTCATCGTCGGTGGCCCAAACTCCAATGATTATGGGAGTAACAAGATTATTCACCATACCATTGGATTGCCGGATTACACCCAAGAACTCAAGTGCTTTCACAATTTTACGTGTTATCAGGTAATTTTGGAATCAACAATACTTAACTGTATGTTAAGATTTTCTTACATACCCATTACAAAAAAGTAAAAAATAAGAGAACTTTTTCATCACGTTAACATTATGTAGAGAGATCCCTGAGAGAATTTTATGTGTTTTTTTATTTATTTTTTTGAAGGTTGTTATCAATAATTTGGAAAATGCACAATGGGAGATAGATGCAGCGATTTCCAAGTGTTTGGAAGAGAGCAAGCCGGTTTACATTAGCATTTGTTGCAATTTGGTGGCCATTCCTCATCCTTCTTTCTCCATGCAACAACTCATCCCGCTCTCAATCTCTCCCAAGTAATTTCTTTTCCAAGAATCTAATTGATTTAAAATGTTAAACAATTGAGATTAATCCAATTAATTGAATGTATTAATTTTACCACTTATTTCACTTTTTAACAGTTACTTTTCCGCTAAATAACTTCACAGGCAAAGTAACCAGATGGGTTTGGAGATGGCAGTGGAGAAGGCGGCTCAGCTTCTAAACAGCGCCGTAAAACCAGTGATGGTCGGCGGAAAGAAGCTGCGACCCGCCAAAGCACAGGCGGCGTTCGTCGAGCTAGCCGACGCTTGTGGCTACGCCGTCGCCGTAACACCGTCGGCGAAAGGCTTGTTCCCGGAGAACCACCCTCACTTCATCGGAACTTACTGGGGAACAATCAGCACCGCGTTCTGCAGCGAGACGGTGGAAATAGCCGACGCCTCAATCTTCGCCGGCGCCGTTTTCGACGACTTGGAAACCGTCGGCTACTCGCTTTCGTACAAGAAGAACAAGGCCATTATTGTAGAACCAGATCGCATCGTGTTTCCCAATGGGCCGAGTTTTGGGCCCATTTTAATGATGGACTTTCTTCGGGCCCTAGCTAAGCGGGTAAAGCCCAATACAACGGCTTACGAGAATTATCGTCGGATTTACATTCCGGAGTCGGGTCCTGCCCAGTCGGAGCCGGGCGAGGGCTTGCGGGTCAATGTTCTTTTCAAACATATTCAGAAAATGTTGTCGAGTAATATGACTGTGATTTCTGAGGCGGGTGACTCTTGGTTTCACTGTCAAAAACTTGAATTACCACGATCATGCGGGTAAAATTCTTACAATATTTAACTGGATGGGTTTAAAATATTTGAGTATGACGTGGTTGAAGAAATATGTAGGTTTGAGATGCAATTGGTATATGCATCAATTGGATGGTCTGTAGGTGCAACACTTGGATATGCACAAGCTACACCAGAGGATCGTGTGGTTCTTTGCATTGGTGATGGGAGCTTTCAAGTTAGTTTTCGTTTTAATGATTTTTTATTTTGATAATAATTTGGTTACTCAAATTTTAAATTTATACCATTTTATCTTTCCTTTTGTAAAATATTATATTTTGATCGAATTCGAAACCATTTAAACAATTTATTGAATTGTTTTTGTTTGAGATTAATGGAATGTCTATGCTTGGCAGATGGCTCCACAAGATTTGTCAACGATGCTGAGGTTGGGACAAAGGAACATAATATTTTTGATCAATAATGGTGGATATACAATTGAAGTAGAGATTCACGATGGTCCTTACAATGTCATCAAGAATTGGGACTACACTGGCCTTGTTGATGCCATGCACAATCACAATGGCAATTGTTGGACCACCAAGGTAAAATCTTGATATCATTTCCACTTATATTTTCATGTGTGTGTTGTCTAAGATCTTTTTTTTAAAAAGTACTAAATAGTTAAAATAGTTGTACAAACAAATGTGTTTCTCTCAATTTTTGTTTTGAAAAAGTAGAAAATTGTTTTTAGAGTTATTTTTTAAACAAACATATGTATAGATTTCTTTAAGGTCATTTATACGTTCAAGTTCATGGTCTACTAGGGGTTTTCAAGGTCAAGTATTGTCAAACAATAGTTCAATGAAATTAGTCGATCAAGCAGTATAACAACAATAAAAGATGTATCATCCAAAAGTTATATTACTTGCTTTTTTTTTTTTTTCTTTTTACAATAAGTTTTAAAGTTTTTGAGTTTCAACATGCAGGTTCAAACAGAAGAAGAATTAGTGAAAGCAATTGAAATGGCAATGGGAGATCGAAATGACTGCTTGTGCTTCATAGAGGCTATCGTTCATAGAGATGATACAAGTAAAGAATTGCTTGAATTTGGGAACAAACTTGCCGCTATCAATGGTCGTCCTCCCAAGTCTTTATAAAAAAAATGGATTAAATTTCAATAATGCATTCCGTTAGGTTAAAATTTTCTCGTAGATTATGCATTTGCTCATGTCTTTATTGACTTGGTTCAAGGGTTTTTCTTTTTTTTTTTTTTTTTTTTTTTTTTTTTTTTTTTTTTTGAGTTCTTCAAGTTCAAAAATTTTGACCTCTCTTTTTATGTTCATGGAAAAGGTGATTATTATTTTACTTGTAAGTTATGATTTTTTTAATTATTAATGTTTTAAATGGTTATTATTAGGTATATGTTTATATTAAAATTGATTTATAGTGATCATGTTTTTACAAAAGAAAAAACCAAGTCTAGTAAAAAAAACAATAATAATAATAAATCAAGAAAGTAATAAATTAAAAAGAACAAACAAAAAAAATTAAATACAATGTTATATTGATTGCATGACTTGATAAATGGTAATATAGAAGAATTTTAAAATTATATGGGTTAACAGAAGGTCCAAAAAAAAAAAAAAAAGAATCTTTTCAAAAATGACAAAAGGGTATAAATGTAAATCTACTAAATGATGCATACGGACCAAAATACCCCTGCCTGGGTGAAAATATGGTATCCCTAAAAAAGGGGAGAGAACGACGTGGTCTACCGTGTATCACAAAATCATAACAAACTAACATCTTCTATTTTTTCTGGTTGAATTTCCCAAAAATCTTATTCAAAAACACAAAAAACAAAAGAAAAACACAAAAAAAAAAACTCTTTTTTTAAATGAAAAAAAAAACTCGTAACTCATTTTGACTAAGAACACAGTGATTTAAACAGGTTTCCTATTGTATAAAAAAAAACTCGTTTTGAATAAAAACACAGTGATTTAAACTAAATCCCATTTTGACTAAGACACATGAAAAAAAGTACTTGAATCTGATTTGATCATCAACATCAAACGCAGTATATGTACTGTAAAAAAAATAATAATAATAAACACACAACACAGACACATGTTACTGGACGTTGTGCACACAAATACATTATATGTGTGCTTTTGGATTAGTACATACACAATAAAACATACATTCAAACCTGGGTTTTTTCTGAATTAGCGCTGCTGAAAATGTTGGGATTAATGCATATGAAACACAGAATCTTCACTCATCTTTGGTCTGAAACACAGAATCTTTGCTCACAGGTACAGACGATCCCAGTGAGTCAAAGTCGATGAAGTCGACAATTTTGTAATTTTTTTTTGCTGACTTTGTGCTGCAAGGTAGACCCGGAATTCCCACTACTAGAACACAGTGAAAAAACGTCTGATGCATTCCCCCTGTCATGGTCAGCAACAACGCACATGTCAGTAGCCATCCCCCCGCCAATATTCGACATGAACCACAACACATCCCTGTCATCAACAATCCGGATTATGTTCGACTTGTTGATCCCATTCCTATACATAGTCAGTCGACCGAATGCATTCTGAAAATTCTTGTATTGTGCAACCTACCGATACTGACACACTAGTGGTCTTAAACTCATGGTATCAGTTGTTTTCATCTCACCTCCCATCGAAGAGTATAATCACGTCCACCGTAGACATTGGTGCTGGAATAAGAAATGTTTACCTTACAGACTTTTTATCCTCCACACAACTAAATGTAAAAACACCATGCAATCCAGAGAATATACCTGGTATGTAGCATAAATTATGGTCATCAATGATCATTCAACAATGTTGATGGTGAAGACGCTTGATTCAAAGGTTCGACGAAGAATGCAGAAAAAATTGTTCGTGTTCGTTGATTTTGGCAGTTGAATATGCACAGAAAAAATTTAATAAAAGTAAAAAAAAAAAAACAATATCCGACCATATGACGTTTTTTTTTAAAAAAAAAATACAATAGAAAAATACGATAAAAAAAACTTTTTATTCAGATTTGAAGTTAGTTTTTAGAATCTATCATTTGAATTGAATACCGAAAAATGAGGAGGATTCTAGAGTTGAATTGAATACCGAAAAATGAGGAGGATTCTAGAGAGATTTTGTTGGTGTGAAGGTTTGTGTAAGGCAGATTAGTTTTACTTACTACGTGAGGGGTATAAACGGAATACTACAAATCCTTGGGGTCACGCGATCAGCACCTGTGGCCATTTTCCAACACTTTTGATGTTTTGGCCATATTTCAAAACCGAATCCCGGTTTTTGTTATCTCTACAAATATCTCAAATAAACAGGTGTATGAAAGTTGACAATAAACCAGGTGAAGACAACTGGGCTGCAGCTCAACAAGGTTATGACTTTCAAATGGGCCTAGATTTATTGCAAAGTGTTGTTTGCACAAAAGTCAAAATAGATTAAAATAATTCTAAATATAGCAAATTTTAAAATTATTGACAAATATAGTAAAATTAAAGTTTATTCTGGGTTAAAAAATTGAAGTCTATCAATGATAGAAGTCTAGATAGACTTCAATTCACAAGTCTAATTATTGTTGATAACTATTCTATCAGTAATAATAGTTTGTCATTGATAGATTATATGTCTTGTAATTGAAGTCTATTAGTAATAAATGTCTATTACGGATAGATTTATCAAAACTATTTGATATACTACATACATTGTGATACATGTCTATTATTGATAAATTTGTCATATTTGTAATTTTTGTTTAAAAGTTGCTATATTTACAGATAATAAACCTTAAATTGCTATCTATAACAATAATCCAATTGCAAACCACTTGGTTGACATCCTCAATCAATCTTAGAAACAAATAACTAACTTCTAATGAACAAATTTTAAAAAATAAAATAAATAAATCATTTTTAAAAAAATAGTTCATTTTTAACGTGTTGTCAAAGGTTGAAAGTTGGATTTTCACTTCCACATTCACAATACCCTATTCTTAGAAAGATAGAAATCCAATCATGTTTCTACTAAAATTTTTATTCCAAAAATATTTGTCCTAAACAACTTTTTTTTTTTTTTTTTTCAGTTTCTAAAACAACTAATACAGTCCCACACTTTAGTACCTGAGATTTGATTTTTATCTTGAGTCACTTTAATCCTTCAGAAAGTGACATCTGGTTTATTTTTAAGGTTTTCTAGAAGAATAATTTGAAATAGTATTTTTTGTTTTAGCATTTTACCTACTATTAACATTGATAAATGAATATGTATGTATGTATATGTGTGTATATAAATATATTATTAAAAAATTGGCATGTCAAAAAAAAAAAAGTTAAATAATTGCAAGGTGAGAAATCAAATCATTGGCTTTTAAGATGGTAATCGGTGTAATTGGTAATTGGTATTTTATCCAATGAATTATAGTCCAAAAAAAATTCTCCAACCTTCTTGATAGAGTTGTGTCATTAATAATTAATTGTAAATAATAAGTTAATTATTTATTGAAATTAACATAAAAGAATTTTGAAATTTATTATAAACCAATAAAACTACATTAAATTATTGAAATCATAGGATTGAAATTACAAATCATGTTATTTAAAAAAAAAAATTATAAATCATGTCGCTTTGGCCGAGTGGTTAAGGCGTGTGCCTGCTAAGTACATGGGGTATCCCCGCGAGAGTTCGAATCTCTCAGGCGACGAGATTTTTAAATATTTGAAACATCTTTTTAATCTTTATGTATCCAAAACAAATCTATTCTTTTTAATATATATATAAATATATAAATTATTTAAAATGTTTGTGCATGCTTTAAATTATTATTATTTTTTTTTTAAAATAGAGAAATTCATTCGCTAGAAAGGATTCCCACTTGGGGATACAAACCAACACAACTCTCTACTAGCTAAACCTTCCACCCAATCTGGAAAGTTCCTACTCCAAATCCAAGTAATGAATACATGCCTACTCTTGTCAATTCATGAGCAATTACATTGTATTCTCGATTGATATGACAGAAATTGATATGATCAAATGAGATACACAACGATTTAATATTTGTCACAATGGGAAGGCAATCCACTTGACATCGATCTTCATCATGGATAACAGAGATCAAAGATAGGGAGTCCGAGCATACCGTCACCCTTCGAATATTCCTAGAATTTATCAATTGAAGACCTTCCAGAAGTGCTAACGATTCAGCACCTAAAGGAGATGATATTGACGGAATACCTGAGTGCATACACTACATTTCTAGTACTACGGTAGTATGGAAAATTTTTCATACTACCTCCATTTATTGTTTGCCATGTAAGGAGTATTTAAGAATGACGTGGGATCCATAGAATAAAATATTATATCATTAAATGCTCATTAAATGACGTGTCAAGTGCTGAATGGAGGGAGTAGGTACTACCGTAGTACTAGAAATTTTCCCGAGTGCATAATGGCCACCAATTTGCCCGATTTTGTACGAAGGCAAGCACCAATACCACCATTCCTATTCGTTTTACTCCAAGCCGCTGTGCATGCTTTAATTTGAAGTTGGTAATTAACTCAAATTTAGATAAAAGAAATTTGAAATTTATTATAAACCAATAAAATTACATTTAATTATTGTAATCCTAGATGTATTAAACACATCATGTCGTTTTGGCCGAGTGGTTAAGGCGTGTGCCTGCTAAGTACATGGGGTTTCCCCGCGAGAGTTCAAATCTCTCAGGCGACGTAATTATTAAATATTTTTGTAATCTTTCTAAATCTATGTATCTGAAATAAAATTTTTTAAAATGTATTTATAGATTGAATTTCAAGATTTTTTATTACCATGGTTTTATTTAAAGTTTATAATCACCATATTATTGTGTTTTTTTTATGTAATTTTTATTTTGTATAATTAGAATTTTTAGTATTTCTCAATTTAAAAGGTTCGTGCATGCTTTAATTTTAAGTTACCTAAGAAATTTAGAAATTTTTATTAAATTATTGTTCATTATTTTTCAATAGTAACTCAAATGTATTGTCTTAATTAATTATATATTAAAAAAGTTGCACAAAATTTTAAATAAATATCAGATAAAAAGATTTAGTTCAAAATGAAACATTCAGTCTTTTTTTACTATCATTTCTAACAAATCTCACTGTAAAATTTTTATTATTTTGAATATGAACGTTCTAATTTTAGTGAAAAGTTATATATATTTCTAACCATAAAATAAAATATGACTATGATCTTGTAACGGCAAAATAATATATGTGTTTATATGAAATATTAACAACTTTTTTTTTACAACATGTAGAGGTAGAGGATTGAACCGCCTCTAACGTGTTGGTTAGAGTACAAGCTTTATGTGTTGACAAAGTATTAACAATTTTTCTTTTTTTTTTTTTTGAATTCAACAACAATTGGGAGTGTGGGATTCGAACCTCTGACGTCTTGGTGTATATGTCAATTACCACTGATACAAAGGTTATACATAAATTAATTTAAAAAATATGCACCGTAAAATTTTATTATGCATAAATTATTATTTTATTTTATGCCTAACAAAATCTCATTGTAAAATTGATTAATTTTCGATGTAGGATCCTCAATATAAGTTCATGTGTTCTAATATCATATTAGATAAATATGGTTTCATCCCAAAACTAATTGGTAAGGATAGAAGTAACTCATATGCATCTTGTAAATTGTGAAGTTTCTATTCATTTTTCCAATGTGAGATCCTCAAATAGCTGAAATAGCATAAAGTATATACACCTTCAACCATGAGATAAGAAACAATCAAGAAAAGGAAAAAAGAATGAATTAGTATTTTTTATAAAAAAAAAAAAAAAAAATTAAACAAGTAAATTAAAAGTGTAGTAATTTTTGTTTTGTCTCCACAAGACTCCACGTTTCATTATGTAATAAGAAACAATCAAGAAAAGGAAAAAAGAATGAATTATCCAACCACAAAAGAAAAGTTAATGCATTTTTTTTTTTTTTTTGCAGTAAAAAAAGTTAATGCATTAGAATTTAAAGGAAGCAAGAGCATATATATTTTTCGAAACTTGAAATTTGGCTTATAAAGTCATCCTCAGCAGCTAATTAAATAAATTAAGCTTTCTCTTTCTACCCGCACATTTTAATTACCTCATGAATCTCAAACTCACACTCTAAAAAGACCGAAAGTTAGTTACATAAATATAAGTTGATTTATGTAAACTATAAAAACTCCAACTCTCGATCAAAGCTACATAAAAGAAAAAAATTAAAGTTTATCTAAAGATCGACCATGTGTATAAAAGTGCGCATAACTAAAAGTTATACAAACACAAGTTCATTTCTATAAATTCCTTCAAACAACCAAAACTATATAAACTCTAGGCTCTAAACACAACTGATCAGAATGTACACAAATCAAACTTGCGGTTTATCAAGACATGTGTGAAGTGCACGACTAAATAGTTACATAAGCTCAAGTTAGTTTTCTATAATTCCTTCCAACAACTAGACTATATAAACTCTAGACTTCTTCAAACACAACTGACCGAAATGTTACATACACAAATTAAACCCAAACGTTTATCAAGACCAAGTATGAAGTGCACATGACAAAAAAGTTACATATACACTCAAGTTGGTTTCAGTAATTCCTTCAAACAACCAGATTATATATAAACCCTAGAGACTCGAAATTCAACCGAAGTTAAAAATGGAAGTAAATAAATGTGAATGTATGGTATTGAGAAGAGAGAAGTAATGAAATTGGTTACAAGGAAGGGAGGTTTATTTGATTGAGAGAGGTAGGAGAAGAGGATATAGAAAGTAGAAAGGAGAAAAGAACAAAAGAAGAGGAGACAGGAAGGACTGAATTTGTTTTATTGAAGTGATTGTTCATTGGGAGTGATGGGGCAGCAGGCCGCAACTGCTTCGGTGGGGCTCCCCTCCAACTCTGCCGCCATTGCCATTGTCATTGCCATTTGCCATTGCCATTTGCCATTGCCATTGCCCGCCCACCAATGCCTTAATTCACTCTCATAGGGCCAATGACCTTTCCTTTCAACTTATTCATTTTCATATTCCCAATGGATCCCTACAATGTTTGTTGGATTTCTAACTCAAGTTTTTAATCGCATTATTAACTGCCAAACCCACTCGATTTTTTTGGGTATATATGAAAACCTTTGTTTGTTTTCTTCGCTTTGTAAATGTGCCTATTAGTGATGGAAAGATTTGAATGTATGAGTCAAAGTGAGCATAGTTCAGCGGTAATTGACATGTATATCTTCGATCAAGAGGTCAAAGGTTTGAATCCCTCACCCCAAATGTTGATGAAATCCAAAAAAAAAAAAAAAAAAAAAAACGATTTGGATGTATGAACACAAAGAGTTACTAGTGTTTAGAACTTTTAGGTTTGGTCTCTAAACTTTGGGTTTAGTTAGTCTTTAAATTTTAAAATTTTTAACGTTTGTTAACAAAATGCAGTAGTCACACAAGAAATAATTAAGATTTAATTTTTTTTTTGTGACTTTTTCTTTTGTTTTTTCTTTTGTTTTTTTTTTTCTTAGAAAATTAATATGTATGTTCAAAATAAACAAATTTAATTTTGCTTTCTGTTTGTATTTTCAAATTCTTTCAAAGAAAAAAAAATTAAAAGCAATGTTTCGTCTTCAACTTATAAGGTGAATAATAAATATCAACGAAAATATAATATCATAATATATATTTTGTAAGGTTAAGTTATCATAATATCAACGAAGTTATGGGTTTTTATTTGTTTGGTTATATTTTCACTTCTAATCTTTAAATTTTTTTATTTTATATAGTTTTTAACAAATTATTTTTCCCTTCTTGGTGTTTTCTGTTGTAGGTAATTTTGGACCATTCCAATATGCAAGGAGCTGATAAGGACAGTGCATTACCAGTCCAAGGAGACAACCAGGAAACGGGCTCTGGAGGAAGAACAAGCCAAATGGTCGGGCCAAGGTCCGAGGGATCGGGCCTTGGCCCAACCCATATGGTCGACCTCGACCCTAGGCCGAGGCCGACCACTCAGCCCACTTGTGTGGACCGAGTCCTTCCGCCTTCATTCGGTCCCTGTTGCCCCGGTTCCACTCGGTTCAGCCTTAGATCGCCTCCGAACGCCTAGAAAACCCTAATTGAAGACACAGGTATAAATGAGGGTCTCCTACACTCAGAAAAAGGTTCGAAAAACTAACAACATAAATACTTTTTATTGTTGATCTAACTTAGACATCGGAGTGCATATGGCCTAACACCACACCAGTGTGCAGCAGTTGTTTTGGAGGTCGCGTCCTTCTCGTCTTCAACAAATTCACTACTGGTGTCACATGAAGGTCAGATGAGTAACTTGGCCAGATTTTGGCATCAACATTTTCTATTCTCAAATTTTCATAAAACAATATTCTAGTATTGCATTTCACTCTTCTTTTTACTTATAAGTTAAAAATATCCTAAAAAAATAATAATAAAAATAAAAATGTTATAATAATTTTGAGATTAAAATATTATTTTAGTTCATAGAGTTTGTGGTGAGCTACAATTTAGTCACTATAGTTTTAAAATTTTCAATTTGATCATTATAATTTTGGTTAATTATATCTATGAAGTATCCACAATTTTCTTTGTATGTTGTGAAGAGGCTATAAGTTGGTATAACCCAACTGGTTAAGATATATACTATCAACTAAGAGGCTATTCAAATCTTCTAACCTTCACGTGTATTTAGAAGAAAAAAAAAAGAAAAAAGAAAAAAGAAAAAGCAAAGCTAGTACCTAAGTGAAATCATGTGATTGAAGACAACTCCTATAATCTTATTTTATTTTTACTTTTTGAGTTCTCCAAACATGGGGGAAACAAGTTTGAATCTCTAAGATCAAAAGGTAGATGCATTAATCAATTAAACTATGTTCAAATTGACAGCTGCAAAGCCTGCAATCATTTAGAAATAGCAAATATATATTTTGAAAGATATAACGAAGCCACGAAAACCAAATTAAAACTTTTAAAATCATATATGAATCAAAAACTGAAACTAGTACGTGCAAGGAGTGTGGTAACGACGAATATATAACTTGTCATATCACATTAAAGAAGTAAATTATTAATTGGATGAGAACAGAAAACTAAAAGGAAATATTGCAAAAAAATTATAATGGGAGGGGGGATAGAGTAAAAGTAATAAGAATGAAGGATTTTGCTGTTTAGGTCATAAATGTGGGGAGTGAGAGAGGCAGCCTTAAAATGATTTAATTAAAATAACGGAAAGAGAGTCGTTTTCTTCTACTGTTTTTGCATGTTTTACATTTATTGTCTTTCTGGTTGCAATTGCAAAAACTCACTAACCAATTAATTAATTTTCAATTTTTTTTAAAAAAAAGAAACTGCTCAACTTTTTCTCTCTCTAACTCTCTCTCTCTCTCTTGTCGTGATCAGCCCTTGTTCGTTTGGTACCTTATCATTTGTAGGGAAATTCCAACCCCAACCTGTCACTTGTTGGGAAAATTATGTGAGATTGTGACTTCTATTGTTTGCACATCCACATCTAATTTCTCTCTCTCTCATTCAACTTCTTCTTTTTTTTTTAATATATGTATGTGTATAATTTTCCAATCATAATAATATTATATTGTCGTCTCCGCTTTGCACGTTTAATCCTGTCAAATCACGTCATTGGCTATCTTATTCCATCTCGACCATTCTGTTTTTCTATATACTTTTTAATTCAAATCGTATTGTCTTTGCTAAATTTTCGTTCCTATGATTTATCTTTCAAGTAAAGATGATAATGATACTTTGATTGTGGGAGTGAGGATTTGAATATTTGATTTAGGTGTTAATTATTTTAATTCTTAAAAGACATATTGATTTTTATGTTAATTAAATTTTTTATAATCTTTTTTCCATATTGGTGCCAATGTAGATATGAGTTTTGTTTATTCATTTGATTCAATAGATACTAACATGGGTATATGCCTAAAACGACTTAAATGTTAAGTATAGAATCTTTGGATCAAAAGAAATGAAAGGACTTTGAACAACATGGTTAGATCCCAAAGCCACCTTTGGAAAGATATCGCCATTTGGTGTACTAAATCTAAGCTTTTCACAAATTATGAGGCTTTTAGTATAGCTCAAAATTGACATGCTTTCAAGTAACCTTGTTCTGATCTTGTCCTCTCTTCATGTGTGTTTCTCATTGTTGAGGATCACACGTTAAATAGATAAGTGGAGACTTCATAATTTATAAGATAGATGAGTTTAGTCCACTCGTTGTCAATTGGTTTTGAGATGAAATCCCATGTTATCTAATATAGTATCAAAGCTCATAACACTCAAACCATGTTGAGAATCTCATATCAAAAAGATAAGTATGTTATTTTTTAACACTCACATGCGTTAAATAAAGTATACTCTTTTAAAAAAAAATAATTAATTAAGTATTTACATTTGAAGTGGAGATCTATATATTCCATCTCCAAAATAAGATTTAAACCTAATGTATGCTCATATACAATTGGAGGTCATGTTTGGAATCACTTTCCAAGGGTTCAAAAAATTAACTTTTTTAGCATTTAAAAACCTTTTCTTTAAAGTATTTAGAAAGTGAAGTGATTGCAAACTGGCTCTAAGTCTATCCAAAATCCAACATAAACTTGAACCGGAAACATGTGGAATAGAGATATTCGAATCTCTAACCTCTAACTAATGAACATCTTTAAAAGTCTATTAATTAACTTGGTCTGTCTTACCCAATCTAACGAACTTAACATTCGTAACTCAATGTGCAACATAGAATAATAAAATGAATAAAAAATTACACTATAAAGGGTGTGTTTATAAAGCCAATCTTCCCAAGCTTATGGTTTGCAAATTTTGTCAAATAAGTAAAAAGTGTAATTTCTGGCATTAATACTAGTGCTATATATATCAAGTAAATAGTTTTTTTTTTTTTTTTTTTTCATGTGAGATTCCTAGGAACACATTATTCGAAATTATGTAATATTTTATGTAATATTTGAGGACTTTCTATTTTAAGATTCTTTCATGTTACATATACAAACACCTTTGTCTCCATCAATCAAAATATTCAAAACTATCCAATTTTTGTGGACATTAAAGCACCTTCGTGTCCCAAACAGCCCTTAACAGACGTGCCCAATGAATATTTTTTATGTCTTGGTTTTCTTTTTTTCCTTAAAAAAACAATAATTGTTTAATTGTTTGCTAAGATTTTGATAAGAGGACGTTTATTAATTAAACATAAAGATCTAACTAAAGATTAGCAAGTACAAATTATTGTTTGATAATGATTTTTAGTTTTTTTTTTAAACAGAAAAGTTTGTTAATGCACATTTGTTTTTGTTTTTGTTTTTGTTTTTTTTTCTAAAAAAGCTCATTTGTTATTTTTAATAAAAATACAATTGAAACTTTAATTAATTCTTGTTAGAAAACGACTTTTTTTTTTTTTTGTGGGAGAATTAAGAAAACAATTGTTTAAAGTCGAACCCTTTATATTTTGAATTTATAGAAGCTAACCAAGACTTCAAAAAAGGCTTTTAGTAATGATTAAAAAAAATATATTTGATAAAGATTTTGTTCTTATAAAATAAAAACTCACCTACAATTTCTTCGCGTTATTTTTTCACTTTTGAAAAAAGTACTTTCCAAACCTCAATCAAATATTCAAATCAAAAGCATTTTCAAAAAAGTATATTGTAAACCATAAAGATTATGAAACAAATAAACTCAATTTTTTTAAAAAAAAAAAAAAAAGAAAAACAAAGTTTTCAAAAATCACATCGTTGTCCACTGGACCCTCAGCTAATTAAAGTAAAGAATTCAAGAGTTCCCCAATCTATCTTCCAAATAATAATAAAAGAAAAAGAATAAAATTAATTGGTACTTTACTATGAAATCTCCACCATTGAAAAATGGGTATGATGACTGATGATAAACAAAAATTAACCCAAAATTTTGAACAGATTAATAATGAAAAAAAAGACCCATATGATCAAAATATAATAGTGATATGTTGCATGCAATGGAAAATTAAAAAGTTGGGAAATTGGTGAAATTTTCTTACACAAAAGCTCTTAGATCAGACTCCAAATTTGTACTGATTAATAATAATAATAATAATAATAATGCACAGCCTTAATAACCTTAACCCCACTCTAAATTTTCCAAAATACATAGTAATTAATTAACATAATTAAGTACGTACAAATCCCAAACAAAAAAGAGGAAAAAGAAAAAGAAAAAGAAAAAGAAAAAGAGAACTAGAAGTTCATGTAAGCATCATAAGAAGAAGAGCAGAAGAATTGGTCTTGTCCAGAAGGAAAATAAACGTTGTTGGGATCGAGCTGAGGCAAGAAGGGAGGCTCCTCCATTTTAACCACGTCGTTTTGAGGGTAGAGAAAATTCACGTTGCTGTTACTGTACTCGCCGCCGCCGGCAAGTTGGTCGAGAGGGAGGCCGGAATTCAGAGCGGCGGCGGCGGAATTGGAAGGGTCGTCGTAATCGACGAAATTAATCATGGTTTGATGAAGCCAAATCTGGGTTTTTAAGAACTTGACGTAATGGATGGCTTCGTCGAGCATTGAGACGGTGTCCATTTTTGTGCCGCCGGGGACTAAGCTTTGCAGAATCTTGAACCGGTCGCTGATCCTATGCCGTCTCTCTCTCGCCGCCACGCTTTGTGGGTCGGTTGAGAGCTTCACGACGCCTTTGCTCCTCTTCCCTCCGCCGCCGCCGCTGCTGCTGCAGCTGGCGCTTTTCTTCATCTTCTCCTTTCGGGTTTCTCCGGCGCCGGAGGATGAGCCACACGAGCTGGGGTTGCTCGCCGGAAAGGTGTAATCCATTAGTTTCTTTTGTCCAACCCACCCACTTGGAGAAACGAAGTGAGATTGAAATTCTGAGTACATGGAAATGAGTGGTAGGTTTTTTTAGCTTTTATATATATATAATGAAGAGATAGAATGAGAGAGAAAGAGAGAGGAGAGAGAGAGATGTCGTCATGTGAGTCAGCCGATCTCTGGCGTTGGATACGGGTTGTTTAACCCTACAAAACCCTAGATGGGAACCCCGTTTTTTCATTTCCAAAAGAAAAATTACGCCCTGGCTTAAATTATAATTTTGATCTCTGGTATTTTCGTTCGTATTGTTTTAAAAGTTTTAGTTTAACTTGGATGTGTTGATTAAATTAAACATTATAATTGCCAAAGCGAGCTTAACTCAGCGGTAATTGACATGTACTCTTAACCATGAGGTCAGAGGTTCGAATCCCTCATCCTCAAATGTTGATGTACTAAAAAAAAAAATAAACATTTTAATTAGATGTAAATCCTAATACAGTCGATTTTCGTTGTTAGCCTAAGTTATAAATAAAAATGTGTCCTGTAAAAATTAACTGCCAAAATGAACATAGTTCAGCATTAATTGGCATACCTCTTCGATTAAGAGGTCGGAGGTTTGAGTTTCCTACTTCAAATATTGTTGACTTCAAAAAAAAAAAATTAACACAAAGTATAAGGGTCAAATTTGTAATTTAGCCTATGAAATGGTATGAATTACAAATTTTGTTAGCCTTTCATCTCTCTTTTTCCCCTCATTTTATGTGATTGCTGAGTTAAAGATGTGAGTGTGACATTTTCGGATATTATAATATGATATGTTTCCAAGGTGGTTTTCTAATGATTTGTTCGAATAATTTATTTTAAAAAAATGTGTATTTCTTTAATGGTTTTTATTGCTTTTAATTGTACTAGTACATATATATATATGTTTATTTTCTTTTGCATTTATCTACTCATTACCACATCCATCTTTGCTTTCAATCAAAATCACATAAAAATTTCAACTTTTTATAGTCAAATAGACAAGTTAAAAAAAAAAAAGAAAGAAAAGTCTAAAGAACTTTGACCTTTCTCCACAGAATCTGAAGTAAATATGAATATACTATTTCTTTCCTCACAACAATCATCCTCCTTAAAACGACTTGTCGCATCTAAATTTCCTCGAAACTCTCACCAGAGAGAAGAAACATCATATATAATATTGTCACATAGATAGTTACCCTTTTAGTTTGTTCATACAACATAGTTTTGATGAAAATTTGAAAATTGGTTTAGTTAAAGAAAAGGGTTTGTTTTGTTTTTGTTTGGTTTGGATGAGTTTTAGGATTAGGTTTAAGGAGAGAAGAAAGAGCCCTCTAGAGGGTGAGGGTCCCCCATCTAAAGGGCAACAGTGTCCTTGTGTTCACAATCACAAGTCGGCAAAGAGAGGAAAGAGATTACTTTTAGTCACGTTTAGGGGTCAGAAAATTAAATTTATTTTATTTTTTTCAAAAAGAAAAAAAAAATTATTAAAATGAAGAGAAAGGGATTGGAGATGGTGGGGTTTTAGGGTAGGGGGGTCCTTCAAAGAGGGCTGCCTCTGAATTCAAAGTAGATTTATTGATCGTAGTTTGCAGGTGTGTTTGCCCTAAATCCAAGGACCAAATCGTTGCCGGACTTTATCAATGTACGATTCTCTAAATTTCCATTCTTTTTAAGTTTTTTTCTTTTTAATATATATATATATATATATTTTGTTGATTTTACTGTTTTGTTTTGGAAAGAAAAGAGAGGTTGGAAGTGAATTAAACAGAAGACTGTCTTTTGATTTAAGTTAAATTACTCAATTTGGTCCCTAAACTTTAAAATGTTTTTAATAGATCTCTCAACTTTCAATTTTGTGTCTAATAGATCTCTAAACTTTAAAAGTGTCTAATAGGTTTATGATATGTTCAAGATTTTTAAAGATTAATCAATCTATTAGATATAAAACTAAATTTTATGTCTATTGGAACCCTAAACTTTCAATCTTGTTTCTAGTAGACTTGTGAATTTCAAAAAAATGTCGAATATGTCACTGATTTATTAGACACAAAATTAAAAGTTGAAGGATCTATTGGATATTTTTTAAGGTTTGAAGACTATAAAACACAAAATTGAAAGTTTGGTTACAATTGACACTTTTTAAATTCATAGATTAAACTTGTTATTTGAATAATTTGAATTAATTAATTATTTAATGTGAGAATAATGAAAAGAGAGATTAAAACATGTCTTATCGGCTCTTCTTTTAAAGGGGGGAATTTCAGGTTAAAGTGATGATGGTCAGGTTTTTGCTTGATTGGGATTTCATTTCCCGAGAAACAAACAGAAAAAATATATATATATATTTATATATTTATATATATTTTGTATGTGTGTTTGTTGGATTGGGTAATGGGTATGATTGTTTTGTTTACTTGCTTTCTCTATACGTAAAAAGGTAAAATCAAATCTCTCTGCAATTCTCATTCTTTTCTTTTTTTTTTATTTCTTTCTTGTTTTTCTCACTCTTCCTTCCTTCCAATTTAACATTTCCTTTATCTTGTAAAAAAAATAAAATAAATAATAGTGTTATTTCCCCATTTCAACTAAAATGAGTTGAAATTTGAAAGTATTGACTTTATAACCACTAATGTTTAGGTTGAATTTTTAGATAGAATAACACCTTGGGTAAATGAAATTCATTCTTAGTTATTAAAATCAATGGAACTTCTAATTTTGCAAAGTAGCAAGAAGATTGAATAAACCTTTACATCTACTTTAATTTATATATTTCGTTTTTATATTTTGAAAAAGTAGACCTTATTTACTTGTAGTCTTTTTTGTTTATATATATTTTTAGAAATATTGTTCTTAATTCTTAGCCAAATTCCAAAACCAAAACAAAACATGTTTCACTTTCAAATATAAAAAAAAAAAACTAGTAATTATAAAGCTAAAAACTTTAAGAGAGAAAAAAAAAAAAACTATTTTTTTCAAAATATAAAATTTAAAGCAAAGTAATTTTCAAACTTACTTTTTTTTCTCTATAAAATATTAGAGTGAGAATTCAAGTTAAAAAGATACTTTAACCATTAAATTAAACTCAAATTGGTTTGAATTTTCAAACTAGACAATTCAAATTAGAAAGACGAAAGGGGTGCAAAGAACAGTAACACATCAAAATTCAAGAAAATTGAAGCCCCAATCGTGAAAATAAAAATAATAAAAGGAAAAGAAAATAGAAGAAGTTGGAGGATTGAAAATGAAAAAAGAAAAAAAAAAATGGGATGAACAGTAGAGGGTGATGATTAGCGGACCCCTCCAATCTGAAAATAGAGGACGATGGGCATAAGTGTGTAGTGGAACGACGTATCGGAAGAAAGCATGCAATTTTGCAAATCTACCTCTTAGCTTTTCCCTTTTGCCCATTTCATTAAACTCCACAAACAAAACCACATCTTTAATTTTAGTAATTAGGATAAATTATTCAATTGACTGTCACAATGTAGCTGTCTCTCTCTTATAATTTATCTGTCTCTAATAGTTGTTGGATACAAAATCCAAACGTACTTTTACAATTTCTCTCTCGTGCATCGAACGGTGTAAAACTATCTGTTTCATTATGACGGTTTGGTTGAATATTTTTTAAGGAGGGGATGAAAGGGAAATTTGGTGAGAAAATAGTAAAATGAAAATGGGGAAAAATGGGAGAGGGGGCCTGGGGAGAAAGGAGAAACAAAAGCACATGTAGCTCCGGCATTCGCGTTGGGTTGGTAGAATCCTAATTATTCTTACTTGTTCTACTCAAATTTACCGGCTTTTTTCACCTTACCTGACCCCCTCTACTACTGATCTCTACTTCCCAACCGCCCCCCCTCTCCCTTCTCATTTCTCTCCGTTATTTTGCAAATATAGTCTCACATCGACATGTACAGATTTCGCGTATATGTATAGTCACACGTCGACTATAGAAAGAGAGAAGATTTTAGATGGTGGTTTGGGTATACAAGTAAATTTCGAGATGATGTCTCAAATGGGTGTGTGAGACGTTTTAGATAGAGGGAAAGATCGTAGGAGAGAAATTTTAGTCTCGCATATCTTGGATACATAGGTGAATTAGAAAGATAACATTATCTATGGTATGAGACATTTTAGATAGAGAGATTTTACGAGGCTTTTTTTTTTTTTTTTATTTCAACAATGTGGGTGAAAATGTTGACTTGTTGAATTATGCTGGAAAAATTTTCAAGTATATAGAAAAAGACAACATCTTTTTGTTGGTATAACTAGTTATTTTTAGGCAGAATATGAAAAATGAAATAATTTGTGGACCTTAGGTTTAAAAAGGACAATATTATACTACATTTGATTAAGAACTATATGGCAGGTAAATGTTAAAATTTTACCGTGTAACTATTCGCAGGCCCCTGGTTTTTTTTTAAATTTTCAGGTACAGCTGAAAAGGAAACATTTTTTTTTTTTCATCAAACACATAAAAATGGCTAAAAAAGAAAATTACCCATGGTGAATAAATAAATAAATAAATAAATAATAATGGGTTTTGAGTTGACCATATAGAAAAGAAAGAAGAAATGGGGGAAGGAGTAAAAACCCTTTGGGTATGAGTGGAGTGTACAGTATTGAGAGACAGAAGAAGAAGAAGTTGGTACAAATTTGGATTAGCCAATTGATTGAATGATTCATTTTTGGGTCCCTCAATAAATAGTGCTTCTGATGTGAACTTTGCTAAATAGACCTCACCAAAACTTGTCTCTAATTAACCCCAAAAAAAAAAAAAAAAAATATCATCAATCCTTTTCACTCTCTCTAAAACTAAAACCCTAGATCACACCATCCCTATCTATCATTAAATATTCACACATTTCACTTTTATTTTAATATTCATTGAGATATTTCCCCAACGGCCCTCTTCGTGATCTTTCGGTTATTTATTAAGATGAGTCACTCAAATTCTTTTGTACTCGTTTGTCTGATTGCCACGAAAATTCTAGAGCGTTAGTTATATGTGTTTTTTTAAAATTAAAATGTAGTTTTGTCGAGCTCAAGAATAAGAAGAAAATTAAAACTCTTCTATTGCAAGTGATCGAATAATGTGTATATGTAGTCTTTCTTTTAGGTTGATCATTTTTTATATTTATTTTAAAATGATTGGTGGATATTTTGGACTTTTAAAAAGTAATATAATAGTATTCACTTTATCTAAAAAAAAATATAATAGTATTCACATACCTTAATTACCAACCATAATAAAATAATGGCTTGACTTACAACAGCTTTCTCAAAGTCAAAAAAAGATTGATCCAAATATGTCCAATCAATTTGTATCTCTCTTAGCAGTATATGTTGAAAATGAAATGGAACAGAAATCAATGAATTAAACAACATTAAAATTCAAAATTGTTAATAAGTAGATTGATGCCTTCTTTTTTCATCTTCAAGAAGTTAATTTTAGATCTTTCTATAAATTATACCAAAAGAAAAACAATGTTTTGTTGATTGGCATGACAAAGAACCATATTCAAACAAAAATCAAGGGAAATTTTGGTCAACTTTTAAATTTTGTATATATCATGAAAATTTTGGAGTACAAATTAAATATTCCATAGAATTGAACAAGAGTATAGAATTTGGACAATTGATGATTGTTGAGAAGTTTAATGAAATGGTTGCAGAATTTGTTGTGGAGTCAAGTGAATGAATATAACTAGATGAACTAAAATAATAATAATTGAAGTGTATGTTTATAATCAATTGATTAATTAGGCAACCTTTTAAAATATTTGAGTTTTTAGTCGAATTTTGATCACATAATTTTAAAGTTTAAGTCCCATTTTCATAATATACTAAAAAAAAAAAAAAGTCTCATTTCATAATCGGTTAGGTCTCATTTGATAACTATTTGGTTTTTTATTTTTGGTTTTGCCATGATTTTCATTTTTGTTAAAGACACATTTGAATTAGTAGACAGATTCTATAAAAAAAACAAGCTTTTGAAAACTTTTTTTTTATTTTTCAAAAATTGGTTTGATTTTTGGAAGCAAGGAAAGAAGGTAAATAAACAAATTTATTTTTTTAAAAAAAAATCTAGAAGAGGAATTAGTGTTTATAGACTTAAAAACCAGAATCCAAAAATGAAAATTCAAATGGTTATTAAACAGAGTCTTAGTTTTTTTTTTAAAAAAAAATAATAAATAAACTTATAAACACTTCCTCCATCTATAAGTTTTTTTGTTTTGTTATCTACTTTTTTTTTTCCTATATTCTCAAAAATCAAGTCAAGTTTTAAAAAACTAAAAAATAGGTCTTGTTTGATAACCATTTTATTTTTAAAATCTAACTAAAAATTCAAATGTGTAAAGTAAGAAAGTAAACAAACCTAATTTTTTTTTTAAAAAAAAAAATCAAATGGTTATGCTTATGAAATAGAAACTCAGATGTTTTTATATTAAATATATAGATTTGAGGATCACAATACAAGAGATAAGATGCATATGTACCATTTTTCAAAAAAAAAAAAGATGCATATGTACCAAACCTTGGGGAGATAGTCAAATTCAAATGATTACGCAAAAGGAAAGAAGGAAAAAAAAAGTAATCTTTTTTAGGTAAAATAAAAAAGTAAATCTTTGTATAGTTAAAGTCTAATATAAATATAATGCATTAAAAAGAAAAGTCTAATATAATACAATAGTGTCCCTTTCTTCAAAAAATAATAATAATAATAAATAAATAAAAATAAAATAGTGCCCTAAATAAATAATTGTAAATAAGGTAAAAAGAGTAAATCTTTATACCTAATTAGTTTAGTTTTAGAATTTGCTTTAAAAGTTAAGAGTACATTTTTTCAAAAAAAAAATGTTAAGAGTACAAACAAAATAATTACAAAATTTTTGCGAACTCTATTATCCCACTCGTGTGGGAAATTGTCAAAAATAGGACAAAATGATGGGGTTAAAGAGATTTAGGATGATTTTTATTTTTATAGAGTAGTAGGAATTTTGAGGGTATGAAATTACCATGTTGCCCTTCTTAGAAAAATCCCTAACTTCACCTTTTTTTTTTGGCCTCTCACGCAACTTTCTCTTCCTTCCTCTGCACATTTCTCCTTCACCCACCATCACTCCAAGTGATTGAAGCTCCACATCAACCTTAAATCTTACTCTTTGGGTAGGCTTGAGAAACTTCCTTCACAATTTTATACTTTTTGTTGATGAAAAAATTTGCTTATTCACTTTTACTTTGTTGCTTGAGGAACAAAATGTAAGTAGTTTGTTTTTTTTAGTATTTGATTATGAATATTTGGTTGTTATTTTGTTTTTCTTAGAAGGAAAAAAAAAACGGAATGCAAAGTTTGACTCAAGTTCGTGTTTTAGTTCGTTTTGGTGATTGCTGTTTTTTTTTTCTCGCAATATCATGTTGCGAGAATTTTTTTTCTCGCAAACTCGCTGCGAGAATTTTTGTTTCTCGCAATCTCGTTGGGAGATTTTTTTTCTCGCAATCTCGCTGGGAGAACTTCCCTGTAGAGTAAGCATCATCACAAATATCTCGACATTTTATATAACATATATTTACTTCAATTACAATCTAGTCACTTAATACATCGAGGTATTGGTCCATAATTGGAATGCCAATTGCTTTCTAAAATATGACGTGTTATTTTGACACAAGGTAGCTAAATCAGATCCAGTTACAATATATTCAAAGTAACACGTGAACTAGTTTCATATTGCTATCTTTTCTCACAGTTTCTCGCACTTAATAATAACCAATGCAATAATTAAAATAAGCAAAGTAAAAATCATGAATTCAGTTCACGTGTTGATATGTAGTTATCACATCTTCCACAAAAGCTTTTTCAACAAAATTTGAGAATCGACACTGCACAAGTTAGTGGAAACCGAGTTAGATTATAAAATAAATCACATAGGATATGAAAATTTTGTTGTGGAACTGAACTCACAAACAATACATCCAAAATCTCAATTGAAGCAAGCATACCATTTGACAGACAAATGATCTTGTTCTTTTTAGTTGAAAAACATATAGGGGTGAGGGGTTTTGAACCTTTGATCTTTTGGACGAGGGTATATGTCTTAACCAAATGAGTTATGTTCAAGTTGGCACTAATGATCTCATTTTTAAAAGCAACAATGAGTTCAATTATGCTAAATGCTACCATTCTAATTCTACTGGCATTGCACTTTTTTTTAAGTAGATTTCACCATAAAAATCTCCATCTGTAAGCATACATGATGGAAGCTACAGTATTAGGCTAAAATAATAACTGACAACAAGGACTATGGAAAACCAATGAATTAAACAGTAGGCTTTTCACCAAAGAGACCGACCAACAAAGCCATATGATTAAGAAATATAATGAATCTGAGAAATGAGACACACACTCAAGGCTTAAGTAGTGCAGACAAACTCTATTTTGTAGATCTTTGTGCTTAACATAATCTTTTGCCCCTAAAGATAGATATGACCACCGTAGGTTATCAAAATTATGACCACCGTAGGTTATCAAAATTATATAAAGTATATTGATAAACTTTCAAGACATTAGACCCCAATTGAGCTAAAAGTTAATTGTTGCCATATCAAAGAATTTAATGTATGCAATTTCACTTAAGTTATAGACATATGCTTCATTACTGTCTGATATATATTTATTAAGTCCATTAGTAGACATAGTAAGTATAGAAAAAAGTTATCTCTTTGAACCTTCAGGTTTAAAAGGTCATTACTGTACAATAACTATTCAAATTTGTTTAGACCAATTAAAAAAACTGCAGTATAAAACTAAAATAACTAGGAACATGGTTTCACAAAACCTAACAATCCACTTTAATCCATTTTGCTAACAAGTTGCCTCTTCCTTTCCTAATCCTATCCGAATGAATACAACAAATTTATTTTATGTTGCCTGTGAAATTCATCTTAGCTAAAAAAAATATTCTGTCAAATATCTCAAAAAAGAAAGAAAAAAAACACCAAACAATTCATATTTTGTTTCTCAAGTAACAATATAATGAAAAAAAAAAAAACTATTTTAGTAACAAAAAAAAAAAAAAGAGTACAAAAGAAAGTTTCTAAAACTTATCCAATGAGTCGATCAATATACTGTTTTCTCCTTCGTTGTGGTTGCTGTCGTCGTCGTTTGTTCACCGTCAACTTCATCGTCTTCGTCGTCGCCTCTTGGTCGCCGTCGTCGTGCCTTGGTTGACGTCTTCTTCGTTCCTTGTCTGCGTGCGTGAAGGGAGGGAGAGAGTGAGAAGCGTGAGATGCGTGAAGGGAGGGAGAAGAATGAGAAGCGTGAGATGTAAAAGTGAAAGTTAGGGTAAATTTTTTGGGGATTTTAGTAAGGGTAATTTTGTAATTTTCACTGTCTAGAAAATCCTATTAATCTCTCCTTTTAAAACCAGTCCTATATCTCTTTAATGGTATCTTTTTTGTCCTATTTTTGTCCATTACCCCACTCGTGTTTGTAAAAAAAAATATATAATAATAATAATAATATATATTTGTCTTTATATGAGTGGCAGTAAAAAACAAGAAACTGTATATTCTTGAAGAAAAAAAATCACCCATTTTCAAATAGCCAAATAGGATTATTTTTTTTTTATTATTTTTCAACCGTAGAGTGGATGAATTGGTTTTTCCAAAAAAAAAAAAGTTATACTTGAATTGGAATCAGATAAAAAAAATTCTTAATTAAGATAAAATGTAACTAGAAAAAATTAGATTTATATTAATTTGATAAGATCTTAACATTTCACTTTTAAGTTAAGGTTACATATACAGTATGATTATTAATTTTTTAGTCCATTTTTAATCCAGGCTCCTCTTTTAAATTTTACCCTTTGAGATATTAAAATTTCTAAATCATGTTATTTTATTAAAAAAAAAAATGTTAACAAAAAGATGATGTAAAATTCGTTTGTTAACCAAATAGATGATTTTGATAACATATTTAGACATGTGAGTATGACACTCGTTTATGTTATTTAATTTAGAAACAAAATTCAACTCGTTTATTAGGAAAATCCAACCCATCGATTAACAAAAAAAAAAAAAAAATTCCCAGGTAGTATGTTTAAGTCAAATGTCCATGTGCCCAAAATGCTAATAAGCGGGTTTATGTTAACAATTTTTTTTTTTTACGAAATGATCTAATTGAGGTTTTTTAATTCACTAGAGGTAAAATTAAAAGTTTCAAAGGATTAATGAATAAATTTAGAACAGTACCTGTTGAACCGATCATAGGAAATACTTATTACAGTCTTTATCAACCAAAAAGGAATTATTCCGGTAGTATCGTGCATTTACTCCATTTCATCAAATGATTGTCATGCTAGAGACATAAACCCTTATGGAGAATTTTGATTCTTTTATTATTCTTTGTGTTTCTTCTTAACATTGAAGAAATGATAAAAATTAAAATGACAAACACAAAAATGAATAATAATCCCCAGTATAGACTGGTACGATTTAATTTAACATTTTGTTTGGGAGGACAATGATCATATCATAACTCTCTCATTCAGATTAGATTTATCGTTAGATGAACCATTGACCCTAAAAATGAAAAAATAGTTACTGTCAATTGGTAAATAGCGAACCATCACACAGTAAATAGGCATACTATTGAATAAATTTAGATAGATAAATTACAGTGTTCGAGCTGTCTCGGGGACATCATTAAACATTTTGAAATATTTTTCAAAAGATAGCACTTTTTTTCAGGAAATAAAGACAAAATAAAGAAGAAAGACCGAATAACAAATAAGAAAAGGACATATTAGAAAAGGCACAGGCATAAAAGGCTATATTTGCAAAGCAATCCTAAACTTGAACTTTAGTGGGGCCCAATAAGAAGCACATCATTGCGGCCCAACAGAAGCTCGAGGCCCATCTTGGATATGTAAGATTAAAAAAAATAATTACAAGTATTAAAAAAAGGATTAAATTATATAAAATATCTCGGTGAGTTTCAATAATACCCTTTAAACTTCAAAATTTCTATTTTTAGCCTTAAACTTTAAATTTGTTTCAAAATTACCATTTTGTTAACTTTTTTGCTAAATGAAGACAGAAAAGTGAGGTGACGATGACTTGTAAGATAGTGGTACACATGGCATGAGTGGTAAGTTTCTATTATGCCCTTAAATCTTAGAACAAGTTTAATTATTTCGATATCATTTAAAAAGTTTCAGTTTAACTCTTCATTTTTTAAGTGGTTTCAAAACAACCATATTTTTAGCTTTTTTCTCATTAAAATGGAAACAAAAATATTCAAAAATCACTAGGGTGCACTTTGGCAATGTGCTATAATTTTTTTTTTTAAAAAAAGTTTAATCACATTCAAAATGGTCTCGATTAAAGGGGGAAATAGATTTTGTAGATCGAGTTTTAGTTGAAATGATAGAGAAACAACACATATTGTAAGAAAAGTTATGCCCCAATCAAAATCAACAACCCATTTTTTACTATAAAAAAATCAAATAAAAGTCAAATGTGAGAGATTAATTGAAAGTGTTGGCCTAGGTAAGATAGGAAAACAACAAATAAAAAGATTGACTAATAAAGAAAATATTTTTTCATCCTCGTATGTAAGAAATCTGTGCGAAAAAAATGGTACTTAATTTCTATTGTCTTTTATTTCTTTGCTGGTCTCTTTATCTCTTCCACTCATGCTCAAAAATTAATTTTTGTATATATGCTTCAAATTTCGTTTCTTCTGCTGAGGATCCACGTGGAAAATATAAGTGTAGAACTCACCATTTATAAGATGTACGGTTACTTCACTTATAGCCAATTGGTTTTAAGATGGAATCGCATGTTAATTTAATATGGTTTTTAGAGCCCATGAAACCCAAAACGGTCCATAAAAAAAAATGGAGTCCGATCCAAGAATGGTGAACCAAAAAAGGCATCATCTTGAGGAGACATGTTGAGAATCCAACATCAATAAAATAAGTGAAGACCTGGAACCCATGTTAATCTAATATGTTCAATTTTGACTTTTAAACTAAGAAGTTATATCCTATATCGGTTAAATCATAAGTTTAGTTTCTACTTTTTTAAGTTTGAGTATAATAGATTTGGGAACTTTAAAATGTGTATAATAAATTCTTAAGAGTGTATTTAATTAGTCAGTGATCTTAGCTTTTTGACAACATGTGAGGGGTGAAGGATTTGAACCAAAGACCTCGAAGCCTTTATGCCAGTTGAACTTATATGCTCATGTTGGCGCATTTTATTAGTGAAGATCTAGAAACAAAAATTTGAAAACAATACATTCAATGAAAAAGAGTTAAATTTTAGGGAAAAATACATTTTTGGTCCCTGAGATTTGGGTTAAGTTACACTTTGGTCCCTGAGTTTTCAAACTCAACAAAAATACCCCTGAGGTTTGAGATAAGGAGCAATTTGGTTCCTGTCGTCCATTTTGCTGTTAAAAACTAACGGAATGTTTACGTGACACTATTATTTTAATTAAAAAATTAATTTTGAAATTTTTTAAATAAAATATATATTAAATAATAAAAATATTATTATTTTATTAAATATTTTTAATTCATTTCCCCCTCTTCCTCCTCATTCTTTCTCTTCCCCTTCCTTCTCCAACTTCTTCTTCTCACACTTATTCTTCTTCGTCGGCCGCCGGTAAGTTTTTTTTTCCTTCTTTCTCTCTTTTTTTCTCTATTCTCCTCCATTTCTCCACTTTTTTTTTATTTTATTTTTATTTTTTAAAGAAGAGGGAACGACGTTGGCGACGGGAGGATGGAGGCCCTCCTCCCTCCTCCAGTTTCGCGCCGGCGACAGAGGAGGGAGACCCTCCTCCCTCGCGATTTCAGATCTAAAACCGCGAGGGAGGAGGGAGTTCGTCGGCGCCAGAAAGGGAGGAGGAGGCCTCCTCCCTTTCCCTCTCCTTTATAAAAAAAATGTGGAGAAATAGAGGAGAAGAGGGAAGAAAAGAGTGAAAGAATAATTTTTTTTTTTGTTGATTTGAAAACTCAGGGACCAAAATAAAACCTAACCCAAACTTCAGGGACTGAAAGTGTATTTTTCCTAATATTATATTTATCAAAGTTTTTTTTTTATAATTTTTTCAAATGTTATATACAAAACTATAATGTAATTTAAATTTTAGATTCAAAATCTGAATAGACTGAAATTATAAAAACTTATTTTTATAATTTTCACTATTTGGATAGTAGAATCTGAAAACGATTTTAAAAAACAAATCTGTCAGATGCATATATTGTTTGACTGATTTGTGAATCTGAAAACATAAAAAATAATCTAAATTGCATTTTAAAATGGTCATAAATTTTTAAATTTACATCCAATAAACATAAAATTAAAAGTTGATGGATTAAATTTTCAAATTTACCTTTTTTTCCTTTCTCTCTCGCCATCTTTCTAAGGTGGATTACTACTTTTTTTTTCCCTTACTAAAAGGAATCATTTTCAATTACTTTAGATGACGAAAGAAAAGAAAATGAAAACAAAATAAAGAAAAAGAAAAGAATGAAAAGAAAGAAAGAAAGAAAGAGAGGGGTGTAAAAATAAAAGACATAATCTTTAAGGTTATCTCTACAATTATCAATACATTATCTTATGTTATAAAAGATATACATAAGTTTCATCAAAAAAAAAAAAAAAAAAAATACATAAGTTCATGTAAAAAAAAAACCGATTAAAATTTACTATGCATCATAAAGATTTTGATTTTTGAATAGTTTAATGTAATCTGGTTGAACCGACCCAAATGATCTGGATAGAAGATCGATTTCGTGATCGGATTAGAATTCGAAACAAAAAACGGACGGACCAAATATTCTACAAATTCGTGGAAGCAATTGGAGTCGTGGTTAGAAGATCTTCTGTTAAGTCGACTCCGAGTACATTACAATAAACTTCGCCAAATCCCTTATTTTTTGCTTTGTTTGTGTGGGGTTTCTGATTCAAGGATTTTACTGTGGGAATAAGAATATGACGGAGAAGAATTCGTATCCGTGTGGATCGGCCACTGTGCAGAACGCTAAGAACAACGACGACACCGATTGGGAGATGAGGCCCTGCGGCATGCTCGTCCAGAAGCGAGAAGATGACAATGGCGCCGATGTTTCTTCTACCAGCCCCATGATCGCCGTCAGTGTTACTCATGGCCATGGCCCTACCAAGTACAAGATCTTCCTTCCTGCTCAATCGACTTTCGGTACCACTCTTTTGATCTTCCTCTGTTAATTGAATCGCCCTTGTTCTGATTTTCTGTTGCTCTTTTGGGTTTGAGGGGTTTGATTTTTTGTATCGAGTTGTTTAGGGTTTTAGTTCGAAATTGATTGTATCAATTGAAATCAACTGATTTATCGTTTCTTTCCTGTTGTGGGTTGAAGATTAGATGTGGGATCGTCTGATTTGACATGGGTTTTAGTTTGTTTTTGAGAGGTCATGGATGGTTCTGTTTTGGGTTTGGTTTAATTGATGAGTTTGAGTTGGGGGGCTATGGCTTTTGCTACTTAATTCTATGTGAATGCTGACTGCCAAAATGTCTTCTTTCATTTGTCTGGAATTGGTATTTTGGAAGTTGGGAACTAACTTGTTTTGTTTGACATTGTTGTTTTGTTCTGTTCCTGTGGATTGATGGGAACTGAACTCCTTCCCATACTTGGTATCTGGTATATGCTGACTTGTGTACTTATTGTGGAGTTTGGACCAGTTTCCATGTTGGTGATTGTGTGTGTGTGCTTCTTCTGTTTCAGGTGATATGAAAAAACATCTTGTGGCGAAGACCGGTTTGCAGCCCGAAGAGCAGAGACTCCTTTTTCGGGGTAAGGAAAAGGATGATGATGAGCATTTGCATACCGCAGGTGTGAAGAATTTGTCAAAGATTTTGCTCTTGGAGGACCACACAAGCAGACAGAGGAAGGTGGTGGAGAATGTTAAGGTGGTGGAACAGGTTAAGAAAAGTGATGAGGTTTCAAAGGCATCGGTAGCCATTGTTGAGGTTCGGTCCGAGGTTGATAAGCTTAGTGATAGGGTGAGTTGCCCTTGCAGTTTCTGAAAAGTGAAAACACTTCATTTGCCCCTGTAATGAGATGCGATGCCGATTTATCTTTTATGTGTTTGTTCATTTTATTGTTATCTCTATAGGTTGCTGCCTTGGAAGTAGCTGTTAGTGGTGGCACAAATGTTGCAGACAAAGAATTTGTAGTATCAACAGAGCTGCTGATGAGACAATTGTTGAAATTGGATAGTATTGATGCTGAAGGAGAAGCAAAGTTGCAGAGAAAAGCTGAGGTTAGTGTTTCGATGTTAATGGTGACACACTATTATACTGCTTTGTGAATAGTATGTGAATAAGAGTAATCGCTTGTATACATCCGATTAGAAATAATCTTATGTTGGGGAAAAGAAATCGATTCTCAGAGGGACTAAAACCGTTATGTGGATATTCGTATGCAACCCACCAATTTTCTTGTATCGAATTAACTATTCCATTACATTTGAGTAAAAACCTTCTTAAACGGAGAGGGATACAGGAGAAAATATACGAGAATAAAGTTCTTCCTTTCGTGATTTAACTTACCGGGTTTAGTTGGTAATATCATTTTTTAGGATGTTTATGTTTGTGATTATTCATTGAAGGCTATGCTGTTAATTGGAATACTAACATTCAATAAGTCCTTTTACACTATATTTTAGTGTTGCTGTTGAGTACCAATCTACGGATGAATTTCTATTGGCCAAAATTGAATTGGCAACTTGGAGTCACCAAATAGTAAACTCGTACATTTAATGAATATCTTGCTTGTTGATCATTGCCGTAGCTAATATGCGCGGTTGATTGTTTCGTCTAATCAAACAGTGCCCTTTTGCATCTATGATTGAACTTCACTCGGTTATGTCAGATTCTCTTGAAGGCACTTTTTTTCCTTGCAGTCTGTTTTAAACTTTAAAGTGATTTCAAACATGTACCCATTGGCATTTTGTAACTGCAAAATCACGTCACTGCATATGAGAATCCCCAAAAATTTTTAGAATCAGTACTAAACAATTGGTCCTGAACAGGTACGCCGTGTCCAGAACTTTGTGGACAAACTCGACGCTCTAAAGGCACAAAACTCCAACCCAATCAGCAACAATCACAACACGGTTTCAGTGACGACTGAATGGGAGACCTTCGACTCGGGAGTCGGTAGCCTGACTCCCCCATCCCCAGCTCCATCCTCTGCAAGAGTAACCCAGGATTGGGAACGGTTTGATTAGCTCAACCTCAATCAACAAAACGCCCACAAGTTTCCATTTACTTTTAGTCTATTAGTATTAGTCAATCATTAAGAACATCAAATACCCCCCATCCCGACCCCGACCCCATTTTAAATTAATGGTTTTGGTGCTTATTAATAGCCCGGTCACCCCATGAGCGTTGTAGCCATGACAAAAGCTATCCTTTCTCAGAAATTCAGTTGCAATATTAATGAATGAAAACAGGTTGAGTGAGCACAAGGAAGAAATGACTGGAATCACATTGTGAATTTCTGAACAACTTTTGTCTGTATAAAACTTTGTTTCTCTCTCTCTCTCTCTCTCTCTGTTCCACAGGCTTAATTAAGATCTGAGAGTGCAGGCAAAGAGACCAAAAACCTCGGCCCTGCTGTCATATGTCATGTCCTGTTCTATACACAATTATTAATTCGTTATGAATGCTTCTGAGGTGAGATGGGCCACAGTCTTTAGAAGCAGCCTCGTCCCATCAGACACAACTCATCGACTGGGTTGAAGTCGAATGTTAAATGTTCATAACAAAAAATCATACTAATAAATTCCATAACCACTGGACCCTTTACTGTGAAGGGGCCAATTTTTGCCTGTGGATCTGAACAAAACTGTTGCATAGTTTTATCAGCATTTAGTACTGTACCTTCTCTTCTCTTCTCTTCTGCTCCCTCACAGTCACAGGTCAGACCAATCTTGTTTCTCAGTGTGGAATTGGATTAGAACCCCACCACTTTCGGAGCTGCATATGTATTTTTTATCTGACACAAAACTCACTGTCTTTTATCGATCTTTTCTTCTTTTTTATTGTGTTTACTGTTCTTATTGGTTCTGTTCTGCATATTTTGACTAGGAAAGAGTGTAATGAGTTTTGATCAATTATAAATGTTTCTGTAATTGCACCATTGGGCAATTAGCTTTTAATTGCAGCAGTTACTCTGGTGAGCTGTTGGAGCTTGTTGCAATTTAAGTCATGTTCTCATATACCACTGTTGGGGGTATTTTGAAAAATGTTTTGAAAAATATTTGTGGTATTTATATTTTTATTGAACTAATGATTTAGTCCATTTTAATTTGTTATGATTTAGTTCATGTATTCTCGAATTTGTAACAATTTAGTACTTGTAATGTAATAATCCGTTTGATAACTATTTGGTTTCTGGTTTTTGAAAATTATGGTTTTTTTTCTTTCTAATTTCGAAAATATTTGAATTCTTAGCTATTTTTTTTTAAAAAAAACTGTTTTGAAAACTATTTTGTTTTTTTAGTTTTCAAAACTTGACTTGATTTTTTAAAACATGGAAGAACGTAGATAACAAAACAAAGAAACTTTCCGGTAGAAGTAGTGCTTATAAGCTTAATTTTTAAAAATTAAAAACTGAAAATTAAGGTCCATTTGATAACCATTTTGTTTTTTGTTTTTTGTTTTTGAAAATTGTGTTTGATTTCTCTCAATCTTCTTACAATGATTTTTGTTTTTGTTAAGGAGACACTTGAGTTCCTAGCCAAATTTCAAAAACAAAAACAAGTTTTTGTAAACTACTTTTTTTTTTCAAAATTTGGCTTGATTTTTGAAAACATGGGAAATGATGTAGATAACAAACAAAGAAATTTGTGTGTAAAAATAGTGTTTATAAGCTTAATTTTCAAAAACAAAAAACCAAAAACAAAATAGTTATCAAACAAAATCTTAATTCTTTTTTTATTTAGTTTCTACCATGAAAAATATTATCAAAATGAAATGTCAATTTTTATTATATAACAGTTTAGGCCCCGTTTGATAACCATTTTGTTTTTGGTTTTTTGTTTTTGAAAATTAAGCTTGTTTTCCTTCCATTTTCTTATCACGGTTTTTATCATTGTTAATGACACATTTGAATTTCTAGCCAAATTCCAAAAACAAAAACAAGTTTTTGAAAACTATTTTTTTTAGTTTTCAAACTTAGATTGGTTTTTGAAAACATGGAAGAAGGTGTATAACAAAACTAAGAAATTTAATGGGTTAAGTAGTGTTTTTAAGCTTAATTTTCAAAAACCAAAAACTAAAAATCAAATGGTTATCAAACTGGACCTTAATATTTGTAATTTATGAACATGTTTGATCTCTAACTAGTTTAATCTACGTAGGTAATAAGCTTGATTACATCTTACTAGAAAAAAAAAAAAAAAAGCTCCATAAGTTTTAAAAATAATTTTACAATGTTATTACACATCTAAATGTATTGTTCACACATAAGTTAGACCAATTGACCATCGATTCGGCAAATATTTTGTTGGTGAGGTAGGCTAGTGGAATAGGTAAATTATCCTACTAACTATGTTTAAAATGGCGAAAATCTTGAAGTTAAAATATATATGGGATGATACAATTTGATTATTAGGTGGTAATCATAGTTTTTATCTGTATTTAAACATAAATCTTAAGATGAACTCTTTCAAGTTGTGTGAACTTATGTTTCCATGGACAAAGTTTTTCAGAGGTCAAAGGTTTAATCTCTTACTTATTTCAGTAAAATATTGATCACCAGAAAAAAAAAAATTGTTACTGCATTTCTCTTCATCTTCGGGGTTTTGACTTTATTAATTTGTGATTTTCTTATATATTTATAAAAAAGAAAATATCAACAGGAAATAATTTTAAATTTATTTATAAAGAATAATTTCCTATAAAAGTCAAATATATAATTTAGGTTAAAAATCATGTTTGGTCCTTAAACTCTCATAAAAGTAACAATTTAGTACCTGAACATGGATTTGTAATGATTTAGTTCCTATTAGTTTTGTTACAATTTAGTCTATAAACTTTAATGAGTAACAATTTAGTCCCTATATTTTAAAATTTATAACAATTTAGTCCTTATATCATGAAAATTAATGTTAAGATTTAATGAAATTTCTTACCTACCTAGATATATTAATAAACTAATTTGAGACCCAATATGTTTATAAACTATAAAGTCTAATTATCTAACAATAAAAATCCACATCTAATTTTGAGTTTGGGGTTGTTGTAAAAAAAACTGGTGTTTGGGTCCTTTTTCAATTTTGCTCTAACATTTTAAAACTTTCCATTATATATATATATATATTTTTTGAAAGGTCCATTTTATCATTTATGTGCGTCTATTTTTAATCAAATCCTTAACCTTACAAAATGATGATATAATATTAAAATAAATTTGGTCAATTGAATTGAAAATACTTTATATTTTAATTTGATGGATGAAATAGACACATTACTCGCTATTAAAATAAAAGTCTATGTACTATTTGGTTCCTATACTTTTGATTTATTTTGATTGGTGTGATTTCAAAACATTCATTTTGGTATGCGTTTTTTTTAAGAAATTTTTTTGGACCTTTCATTTTTAATTTTTTTATCTCATTTTGACCACAATTGCATTGAATTAACTTTCTTGAAATGTTGTTTTAAACTTTGTATTAAAAAGTTTTCATTATGTATAGAGTGCATGAGAATTTTGAAAATAGAAACCAAAATGGTCACCTTTTTACAAGTATAAAAACTTAAAATAAACATTTTGAGAAACAAAGAGAAACAAACAAAAATGTCCAACCATTATTAATTGACACCCTCATAAAAAAAGTAGTATTTATATTTATATATTATAATTATTGAGAGGATTTAATTGAAAAATAAATACAGTAATTGTTAAAAGTAAAACCAAGTGGGCATGTTGAAAAAAAAAAAAGATATTTTGAAAAGTCAAAATTATTTAATTTTTAAATAAAATTACTCGTCTAACTCAATTGATAGAGCGTACGGCCCTTAACCTTGTTGTCGTGGCTTAAAGTTCTTAACCTTGCGGTTGTGGGTTTGAGCTTCATGGTAGGGGATATTTTTAAATTTTAATTTTCTAATCTAGTTTTAATTTTAATTATTATTATTTTTTAATATATGCAAGTCCATCTAGCTTAGAGCACATTATGGATTCAAGCCTCACTAATATTTTAATTTTCTGATATTTTTTTAATTTTAATTTTCAAGTTTTATAGCATTTCTTTTTATTTTTATATTATATTTTTATTATTGAATTTTTTAATATATTCTAAGCTCAGTCAATAGAACCCAAGACTCTTAACCTTGTGGTCATGACTTTCTGGGTCCAACGGTGGACGATATTTTTATTTTTATATTCCACTTTTATTGTTAAATTGTTTTAATATATACAAGCCCGTCTAGAGAGTGCAATGCTCTTAATCTTTTAGTCATGGGTTCAAACCCACTGATTTTTTAATTTTCTAATTTGTTTTAATTATAATTTTCAATTTTTTTAACAATCTTTTAAAAATTCTTAATTAAAATTATTTAATATATATAAGTCTGTCTAGCTCAGTCCGCAGTGCACAGGACTCCTAATATTGTAGTGGTGGGTTTGAGCCCCAGATATTTTTCAATTTTAATTTTTTAATATTGTTTTAATTTTAATTTTAATTTTTAAAATTTACATGTATTTTTTAACCTTGTGGTTTGGGCTCAAAACCCCACACCCGACATTTTTAATTTTCTAATTCTATTTTTATTTTTTATTTTTAAATGTACATGTATAAAATATTCTTATATTATATTTACATTATTAAAGTTAGGCTAAATTATATACAAAAACATCCCTAAACTATAGGATTGGTTTAAAAAATGCTCCTAAACTTTGAAAAGTTTCAAAATATCCCCGGACTTTAAAAAATGTTTCAAAATACTTTTGTAGTTAATTTTTGAATGGAAACCGTTAAAGTTTCAGTTTCATATTAATATCCTTCAACTTTCAAAAAAAAATAAATAAATAAAAATAACCTTATTGGAAAATGTTTCTTTTTTTTTTTTTTCTTTTCTCACCGTAAATTCTTCCTCCATGAAAATTAATGAGAGGCTTTATACGTATTTTGTCATCTATTCATATACTAGCTAGAAGCTTTTCTTCTCTCTCAACACATCATCTCCAGAGTTGAACTAGATTTTCAGTAAGGATATTTTTTAGACATTTTTAGCGTTTCCATCCAAAAGTTAACGATATTTTCGAAACCTTTTTTAAAGTTCAAGGGTATTTTTGAAACTTTTAAAGTCCAGGACATTTTTAAAACAAACCTCATAGTTGAAGGGTTTTTTTTTTTAAGAATAATAATTTAGCCTTAAAGTTATTCAATATAATGTAGGCTTGTCTAGGAGCACAGATTCTTAACGTTGTAGTTGTGGGTTTTAGCCCATAGGGATATTTTTTAAATTTTAATTTTCTAATCTTGTTTTAATTTTAATTTTTAAAATTTACATGTATTTTTTAAAAAAATAATCATTTATTACACTTTTATTATTAATCTTGTGGTCATGGAGTCCATATTTAAATTTTCTAATATTGTTTTAATTTTAATTTCAAATTTTATAGCCATTTTTTATAAAATATTTATATTATACTTTCATTGTTAAAAATTTTTTACACATGTAAGCCCGTCTAGCTCAGTTGGTAGAGCGTAAGGCTCTTAACCTTGTGGTCGTGGGTTCGAACCCCACGGTGGGCGGCATTTTAAATTTCTTAATCCGGTTTTTAAATGAGATGAATAAATTTTTAGATTACATAACCCTTTCTTTTACCTTCTCCATCCTCATCCCTATCTCACACCCTTCATTTTCTCTTCTTTTATATATCAGTTGTAATCTATGAACTTTTTTCATATTTATTTTTCTTCTCATCTTAGACATTTGTTAAGGTTGAACTTATTGTAATCTTTAATTAATGCAATACAATTCCAATGCAATACAATTCCAATAGATTGCAAGTACAACACCCAATCCAAAAAGATGAAGAGAATCCAAAAAGATGAAGAGAATGAAGAAGAAAAAAAAAAAAGAATAAGAATGAAGAATGGGATGAGAGTTGCCATTTGTTACGAGATTTTGGAGGAGAGAGACGGAGAGATGAGGAGTGAGAGATTTGGGGAGGAGAGAGATTGTTACTATTGGATATTATTAAAAATAAAATGTGAAAGAAAGTGATATTTATATTCAATTCATAAAAAGTTTCAAAATGGATCGAAACATCAAATTCAATTTGATGTTTTAATTACAAATTTAACCTATGGAAGTTAAATTTGGTGTTATAACTCAATTGAGTTATGTTTTTCATATGTTTCAATTTTATTTATTTTTATTCTTTGGAGTTACTGAGTTGCTAGCCTATAAATAGCAACTTGTTTCTTCTTTCTTTGTTTCTTTTGATCTTGAGTCAAGTTGAGAGCAAAGTATCCAAGAGTTCTGCCAAATTCGAGTAGTTTGAGGTTGATGTTCTACCGGAGTTAGTCATTGTATCCTGCTGAGACAACCGTTGTAGTCTGCTAGCAACCCGTGTAGAGCTAATAACAGTCTTCAGGACAACGCTTTGAAAGCGTGTCTCGACTACCAACTATCACATTTTTTTTTGTTTTATAGGTTTTATTCACTTGATGTGGTTGTTGTTGTCAATTGGATCATCTACGAACATCGAAGCGTTTTGATCTTCTGATATGGTTTAATTATGATTTATGCAATTTTTGTTATAATGTCTATAGATATATTTACTTTGTATTTGTTTGTTGCCAGTTGCATTGTAATCTGTTTGTTAGTGTACAACAGTTGTTATATACCGCGTATCTCCAACTGTTACGGAGATTTAGGGAGGGGGTGAGAGATTTAGGGAGGAGAGAGAGATTTTGGAGGAGGGGGAGATTGGGAGGAAGGAGAGAGATTTGAAAATCAGACGTTTTAGAGAGAGAAAAAATGAGGGAAGAACGATGGTGAAGAAAAAAAAAGAAAGAAATTTCATCTAATCTAAAAGAATTAATATAAAATAATAAAACTTTTCCACCTCAACATGTCATATCATTTATTCGTTAGTAAATTAATGATCAAATTAATTCATGAACCATTTAAAACTATTTTTCAAACGTTGTATTTTTTGAAATCTCGATGACCAAATAGAGATCCAACTTAAACCTATCAATTGTCAATAAAAAAAAATACAAATTTGAAAAAAAAAATCAGATAACAGGAAATAAAAAAAAATAAAAATAAAAAGCTTCATCGTGAAGAAGAGGATTGGAACTTGAATCTGTATCCTTTGGATTTGGATTGAAGTTGGAATTCAATAAAGGGGCAACAAGAAAACTAGCTATAAATAAATAGGTGGCTTGAAAAATGGCTACGAACGTTTATAAATTAAATAGATGGCTAAACGATTTACTGATTAATAAATCCCTATTTGTACAAGACAAAAATGTCCCCCAACAAACTTCCTAACGTGTTCTTAACGTTTAAAACCAAAATCAGAGTTTAGGAGAGATAAAATATACCCCTAAAAATAAGTTGGGGACATTTTAGGAGGTTTGAAATTAAAAAATCCAAGAACACAAAACTATTTTGAAAATCAGATGTATCATATTGTTACTATAGGAAAGAGTTGTTCCCCGGAAAAAAGAGTAAATACCTTTATTGGGGAAGGAGTACAAAGTTCAACCTCCTCAGTAGAGAGAAACACCTTCGAACTCGAAACAACAGCCCTGTCAATAGGAAGATTTACTATCTGCAACTAAGAACACCTGAAAAATTAAAAAACAAATAAGAACACAGTAATTATGATACCTTACCTGCTGCAATTATGAGTTGTCATAACATCGCCCACCCTCCTACCAGAATCGCCTTCATGCACCAGCCCGTCCGTCCATCTTCATCTTCCACAACCTTCCATTCCCACCATTTTCCACCCCTTGAAAGACTTAATCCTCCATTTCCCACCATTTTTCACCCCCAACACAGAGTGTATACCAATCCCTACCTCTCGCATCGCGCCGACGACCCATATTCGCCGTGCCGACAACCTTCTTCCGCCGCGCCGTCGAGACTCTTGCTCGCCCCACATCCTCCATCGATTCTCCTTCTGCGAGAGGACTGTACAATTTCTCAGAAATTCAAACCAATGTAACAACTTCATTCCCATTCCTTTATATTAGCAACAAACTGATACATTCCCCCGAGATTTTAGGGATTTCGCTTCTTCCATGCATACCGAGAATATTACGCTCGATTGTAAGCAGAGACCAAAAAATACTAAGCCCGTGGAAGTAAGACTCTGTATTTACTCTTTAGGTTGTGTAAAACATGCTATAATTACCCCATTGTGAATTACAAATTAGAGAATTAAACTCCCTAATTAACATTCAGGATGCGAAGAGACCCAAAGGGAAGGACATACGGACAAAAAAGGATGAAAGTGAGCCCACTAGAGCGGTATGTACTGATAAATACTATTCCATCATTGTTGCAAACTCCTCTGGAAAGTATGTTGTGGTGCGGTCATATGAAAGAGTGTGAGAGGAGTTATATACCCCCCCTACACCTTGCAATCTATGTATTGGCAAGCCTGTGTACATTGTCTGCCTGTGAACGTGTATGTATTAGTATATACATCCATGATCTCATACATTTATATACTGATATGTACAACTACTATTTCGTACATCTATATACATACATGCTCGTACGTACGTGTGTTTGAACAGTTATATACCCTTCATTGTCTGCCTGTGAACGTGTATGTATTAGTATATACATCTATGATATCGTACTCATGTTGTCTGTATAGATTAAACTGTTACATACAACTATGAAATTGTTTATGATGTATTTTTTTTGGGTAATCCATCTGTTGACTGCTTCATGCCGCTGAAAAAGATAATTTTTTACCGTTAGAAAGCCTAAGCCTGAAAAATAGGTAAATCAGGATCAAAACAAACTGCCAACTGATCCCATGTAAGTAGGGATCCATCCACCATGCAAAAAGGGGACGTTTGCAACAAAAAAGACTGTTAACGACGTTTGTATATAACCGTATATACCAGGGGTAAAAACGTCCAAAAAAAGCCAGGAAACAGTTCCTAAAATTTCGGTAGCCAGGCCTACAAAATCCGAACTTCGGTAGCCAAAAATCAAGAATGTTTTTTTTTTAGTCATTTAGCACAATTTCCCTTCAATAAATCCAAAAAAAATCACCCTGCATTTTACATTTTTTTTTTAAAGTACACTTTTTTTTCCTTCCAATTTTCTAATTTATCCAAGTTAGGATCCTGTTAGACAATAATAATAATAATAATAATAATAAATAAATAAATAAACAACTAAATAAATTTCATGTCTAATAGATTCATTAATTATTAAAAAAATTTCAAATATGTCAGAGAGATTTATTAGACACAGAATTAAAAGTTTATCAATCTATGTTAGACACTCTAAATTCTAGTGGCACAAAATTGTTAAACACTTTATAAAAATTCAAAATCTATTAGACACAAACTTACAAATTTAAAAGTTCAAGAACTATAAATTTATAATTTAACCATTTTAATCGACTATTCATTTAAGTCCATCATTTTTTTTATCGATATATAAAATCATATCATGAACTTATGATTAGAAAGTCATTTATGTCAACTACGTTTACAATAACAATGTCTTGAATTAAAAAGAATCTACTTATAAAAAATCGTGTCTAAGAATTAGTCAATTGAAAAATCATAGTTATTAAAAAGTTTTCACTTCTAATATTACCTTTGTTCACACGTAACTTCGGGGATGGAGACACGTGAAATAAATAATATATTTATATTAATGTAATATACGTGTGGGTGTACAATCTCTAAATTTAATCCTCTGATTCTCTCTCTTGTGTGTGAATGTGTTTCACTCGAGGACTGGAACGCTTGATCTCGAGTCTGAAGCTTCAATGGATTCTTGGAGCTTGAAGTCTTCTAGTCTTGAAGGAGTCTTCAGTCTTCAAGAAGTGTTGATGTCCTGAAGAGTCTTTGATCTTCAAGGAGTGTTGAAGTCTTGAAGAGTGTTTGGTCTTCAAGAAATGTTGATGTCCTGGAGAGTTTTTGATCTTCAAGGAGTGTTGAGGTCTTGAAGAGCGTTTGGTCTTCAAGAAGTGTTGATGTCCTGAAGAGTATTTGATCTTCAAGGAGTGTTGAAGTCTTGAAGGGTGTTTGGTCTTCAAGGAGTGTTGAAGTCTTGAAGAGTGTTTGGTCTTCAAGAAGTGTTCAACACTTGGACTTGTGGATTGCAGAGAGTCTTCGGTCTTCAGACTTGGTGGAGTCTCTCTGAATTCTCTGGTTCTGCTTGAGAGCTTTGAAAACTCTAAACTCTTGTCTTTGTGAGAGTGTAGAATTTCTGAACCCTTGAAATGGAGGAGAACCCCTCTATTTATAGGGTTCTCGCTGGATGGGCCCTGGTGACTTTTGGGCCTAACAACTTGGGCTTGGGCTTTATTGGGCTTGGATCTGATTTATATTTGACCAAAAACCATATGACTCAAATATTTAAAAGACCCAAATTTGATCCAATTAATTATTTTCTTTAATTAATTGGTCAAATCAATTAATCTGATCAAAATAAATTATTTTTAATTAATTGATCAAAGGGACATTTGATCCTAAAAATTTATAATTGGTCAACTTTGTCGTCAAATTAAATTTGGTACACATGTCGATTTATAATTGGTCCCAAATTTAATTAATTATAATTTTTTCATTAATTTTAAATAATGGCCAAAATTTTTCCTTCAACAACCTTAATTAAAAGTAAATAATAAGCAAGGACTTAAGCACATGAAGCCTAAAATAATCAAATATATAACTTCAAATTGAACCATGGAAGTGATTAATTTAATTATGAATAATATAGCTCTTCATGCATTCTAGAGACACATCGAATTGTTTAATCATTTCATGTTTACAAACCTATTAATACATAAAATTTATCTAATTCAAGTGTTTAATTAATTAATTAATTAATTAATTAATATTGTTTTTTTTTATTTTTGTCGTCTCAACAACAAGAGGTTGTTATGTACATGTATTGAGATGAGAGAGAATATGAATATATCCTTTGTATATATATAAGAAAGTAAATTTGTTTAATAATTAATAAGCTTTTTTTCTATTATCTATTTTATACAAACCATTTTTGAAAATCTATTCCAAGTTTCTGGACTAAAAAAAAGTAACTTTCAGTTGCTGTTTAATAATCATTTGGTTTTTTGTTTTTGAAAATTATGCTTGTTTTCTCCTAAATTTCCTATCAGGTACATCCTAGTTAAGGTTGCATTTGAATTCCTAGCCAAACTTTAAAAACAAAAACAAGTTTTTGAAAATTACTTTTTTTTTTTTTTTTGTTTCTAAAATTGGACTTGGTTTTTGAAAACAAGGTAGAAGATTGATACTAAAACTAAGAAACTTATAGATGAAAGTATGTGTGTGTAAACTTAATTTTCAAAACCAAAAACAAAAAACGAAATAGTTATTAAACGAGACCTCAAATTTTCATTTTTATGTTTCGATTTTGACTAAAATTCCAACACTAGTTCTTAGAAAATTGAAAACAAAAGGAAGAAATTAGGCACTAGAGAAGCTTAAATTCTCAAATATATAAAATAAGATAGAAGTGATTACAATGTTTTTAAAAAGATGTTTCTTTTCCCTTTTCTTAAACTTGGTGAAATTTTCAAGAATAACATCAACAACTAATTTAAAAACAAGAAACTTTTGATCAAAATTAAAAACGAAATGTAAAAATGAAATCCATAATTTCTTCCTTTTTCGTAATTGAAACAAGTTATCCAGAGAAATATTGGTTTTCAAGAGAGAGAATAATTCTTAAGTTAACATAAATATAACTCAACTGATTAAGGTATACGTTATACATAAGTAACAAGTAAAAATTATATGTTCCTTAAAAAAAAAAAAAAGTAAAAATTATATGTTGCAGATAATGTATTATAGAAAAATCATTCATAAAATCATAATTATATTGGGAAAAAGAATTTCTCCATTTTGAGAAAACAATTTAAGTACTGAATTACCAAAAAAAAAAAAAAAAAAAAAATTGAAAAGCACTTATCTGATCTATTATCACAGAAAACACTAATCCTTTTGGGTAGGATGGAGCTAGAAGCACAAATAAAGTTTTATATTTTAACTTTTCACACATTATAATTTATGAATTCTCAAAATTTAGAAGGAAAAAATTTAAAAAGTTCAAATCTTGGTAATTGTTTATATAATTTTTTAATAAATTCTTGACAAATTTTTATTTTAAAAAGTGAAAGAAGAAAAAAAGAAAAACACAAACAACATGAACATTTTTTAGCATTAATCATGTCTGAATTCTAATATACATTTGAAGAAAAATAATGTTACACATGCACTTAGCTACAAGTGGGAAATAAGTACCTCAGTATCTCACTTAGAATTTGATGATCTCTTCAATTCATATAGTCAGATCCAGAGTACTTACTCTCTCTCTCTCTCTTTGTTTATTTTTTCTTCCATTGCCTAAGGAGATATTGATCAATAATGAGAGCATAAAGATAGAGACAAATCAGTTCTTCTTTCTAAAACTTCTTCATTTTCTTCTTCTCCTTCTATCCTCATTCTCTTGTAATTATCATTCTTCATCTCTTCTCTTGATGCAATCTTTAGAGATAAATTCAAGTCTATTTCTCCATCTGGGGCCTTCCTTTTCTCTGAAATCCCACTGCATGGATCTTCCTTTTCCCTCAACTCTTGCATTTTGCTCCTCGTCGTCGCGTTCGATTCGCAGATCGAGCTGCGGAAGTCGCAGTCGGTCGTTCCCGGTTTGGTGACGGTGCTGCTGCCGAATAGGCCGCTCGATCTCGTTTGAGTGAATGCCGAGGCCTTCCCCGTAAATGGAGTTTGTATCGTATTGTTCTCGTAGGCGTTCCAGGATGGACTGCCGAATCTAGCAGATGCAGAATGAATTTGAGATGACTTTTGAAAAAAAAGTGTTATAACCCAAAATCAGAATCTTCGAGAATACATTTTGATTATCAAACCTAATTCTTTCTTTGAGAAGCGCTTCTCGTGAATTAAAAGTATTTTCTACTCTTTCAAAAGTCGAATCGATTTCTTACCGGAAAATATTGGAGTTGTAGCTTTGATTATAGCGTTGGAACATGGGGATTTGGCTGACAGTAAATATGTTGCGATCTCCAGTTTCAGCCATAAGAAGCCTTTGATCTGCCACTGTCATCATTTTCCATTGAAGTTATTGAAAGAAATTTTCAATAAATGAATTGGAAATGGAGAAATTTAATAAAAGATGTTAAAAAGTTCATACCTTGGCCTGGTTCATTGGTCTTCTTGCTTCGATACATCTAAAGATATGATAACAATAATAAAATAAATAAAACATGAATGAAAACAATTTGATAATGGAAATTAAAATTACAACATAAATTTGACATTAATTGATTCATGAAAGTTTCTTGAAAAAAAGATTGAGAGATCAATTAAATTACCTGGAGATGGCTCTTGACATGGGCGATGCTTAGTCCTTTGATGTTCATTAACTGAAGAACCAATTTAGGCGTAGCATCTATACAAACAAATTCATCAACATAAGATACAAAATCAAGATCAACCACGATTTTGAATCAATTGCCAAACCTAAGCAAAACTCCAACTGGTTATAACATCATATCCTTGACCTAAATATTAGAAATTCGAATCTCAACCCACATATTGTCGCGAACTTTAAAAAAAAATCTTGAATCAATTCCAATTCACCCTAAATAAATAAATAGAGAAAAAAAAAGAGAGATTTTGATACATTTACATTAGAACAATACTTGGTTGCACACCAATATATGTATGGATCTCCCTACATACCCCATTAAAATCTTGATAACTAAGAAGAAAAAGGTAGAAAATGAGACAACTTTTTTATCTCTCCTAATTGTCAAGATTTGAACCCGCATGTAGGGAGATCCCTACGTACCAGTATGCAGCCAAATATTTCCCTTTACATTACCTCTAATCAACATGTTACTAAATCACCAATTGAATAATTTAGGACCAATTGAATTGTAAATTAATTCAAGACCTGATGAGATTCTTCTACTCTAATACCACGTTAAATCACCACTAAATCGAAAAGTCGATCAAATCGACATCTTTCTAGTAACTTCAATCGTATATTCATATCCTCAACACAATTTCGAGCAAAGATCGAGATGGAAAAAGAGAAAGAAGAAGAAGAAGAGGAGGAGGGGGAGGAGGAAGAAGTGGTGATTATTATAATTACTTTCTTGTCCGCCGAGTCTATCAACGGCATGAACAAAGCGGTGGTGGAGATCGGGCGTCCAGCGGAGTCTCGGGAGCTTGGATCTGACATAAGGCCTCACAGTGGGCTTCTTCTGTTGATCATTCTCATCAATCGTGCTGTTGCTCGAGCTCCCTTCATTATTGTTTCCCAATTCGCTTTCGGAGTTGTTGTTGTTATCAAAATCATCATCACTTCTAGTTTTGTTTGAACATTCTGCTGCAGCTGCACCATCGCTCCCAGCTTCCATAATTATTATTATAGTTCCCAAACAGAGAAAGAGAAAAAAAAAAAAGGTTTTTTTCCTCTAACAGAAAGATTATAATACAGAGATCTCTCTGATACCTCGAAACTAGAGAGATACAGAGAGAGAGAGAGAAAGGGTTTGAGTGTAACAGAGAGATTACAACACAGGAAGAATGATCTTCGTAAAGGGTCACTATAAAGGGAAAGAACCAACGCTTCAGAGAGATCTGAGAGAGAGAGAGAGAGATTTAAAATTTGGAATGATTAGTAGAAGGGAATGAGCCAGCGAGAAGAGAGATGGGATCTATTGCCCACTAGCTAGGAAGTCTGTAAGAGAGAGAGAGAGAGAGAGAGAGGAGAGAGAAACCCTAGATAGCAAGAAAGACAGATCTTCATGGAGAAGACAGAAGACTCGTGTCTGTCTCTAGATATGTTGGGAAAGTTCAAATGAAGCTTCATAATATTACATCTCATGTGTCTCACACTCACCCTTGCTTAAATTAGTCATGTGAATCCACCCATATTTTATATTTTTCGAGTTGAATTCCAATTTGAAAAATCATCCATTACATGATATTAATTAAAAAATCCATTTATGTTCTTGTGTTGGAATAAATTCAAAGCATCTTTGTTTTAATTAACTTGTTATCATAATCAATAAATAACCCACACTGTAGATTTTGTCCTTTTGGTACGAGTCCAAATATGTAAAAAAATAAGTTAAGTTTTCCCATGCCCAGTATATTATAATTAATATAAAAATATTCCAAAAACTATATTGTGGTGTGTATATATATATTCCTTGTTAGTTACACTGTTAAGGTTATTTTGAGAACAAATTTAAACAAAAGAACCTTTCTAACATGCATCATCCTCAAACAAAAATGTCCAGTGTACTATTTATTGCATGATATATATTCCTTTAGATTTTTTTTTTTTATTTCTTAATAATTTTTTTTGTCACGAATTTATTTGAATTCAAAAGGTTAAATTCAACTCAATATATGAATATGTTTGGAATAACTTTCTAAGTGTTTAAAGATACTTTCTTTAAACACTACTTATAAAGTCATTTCAAATGGACCCTAAATCAAGTATACTAAAGAAAAAAATCCACACATTTAATAATGGATAATTGTAATGGGTGGCAACATGAAGGTAAATAATTGTAAATATAGCAATTTTTAAAAATATTTGCAAATATGGCAAAATTTTTGAATTAATTTTTTATATTCCTAAATTGCCCCTGTGTGCCCATCTTCTTCTTTCTCGTCATTTTTTTTTTTTTTATTGATAGAAAGTCTTTTTATTACTGATAGATTCTATCAGTGGTAGAAAAATGTTCTATCAGTGATAGAAAGTTTCTATCACTGATAGAATAAAGTTTCTATTAGTGATAGAAAGTTTCTATCACTGATAGAATAAAGTTTCTATCAGTGATATTTCTATCACTGATAGATTCTATCAGTGGTAGAAAAATTTTCTATCGACGATAGAAAGTTTCTATCACTAATATTTCTATGACTGATAGATTCTATCAGTGGTAGAAAAATTTTCTATCAGTGATAGAAAGTTTCTATCACTGATAGAATAGAAGATTTCTATCACTAATAGAAACTTTTTCTATCAGTGATAGAAGATTTCTCTCACTGATAGAAATTTTCACTATTCTATCAGTGATAGAAAGATATTCTATCAATGATAGAAAACTCTTGATATAAAATATTTCAATCCCTGATAGAACCTATCAGTGATAGAAATCTTCTATCACTTATAGAAACTTTTTCTATGAGTGATAGAAAAAATTTCTATCTCTATCACTGAGACTGATAGAAAAACTTTTCGTGAGTTATAGAAAATCTTTCTATCACGGATACTTTTCTACCAGTGATAGAAGATCTTTTGTTTCTATCAGCGATGGTGATACATGGTGAAATCGAGCATTGAAAAATAAAGCAAAAACGAACGATTATAGAAATCAAACACTGAAAAACAAAAACCAAACACTGATAGAAAACCAAATAACAACAACCAAACACTGATAGAACACCGAACAAGTGATAGAAAAATATCTATCGCCGATAGAATCTATCAGTAGTAGAAAAATTTTCTATCATATGATAGAATCTATCAGTGATAGAAAAACTTTCTGAAAGAAAATCTGGAGGGGTATTTTAGTAAATGCAACACACAAACTATTAGATTTTGTCATTTTTGCAATTTTTTTTGTGGGTTGCTAGATTTGCAATTACTTTGGCCCATATTGCTATCCTTGCAACCAGCCCTTTAATAATTATGAAATTCATAAGGTTTAGTAATTGACAAAGGTTCTTCATACACCATTTCAATGACAAGGTCTACATGTCAACATGAGTATAGGTCAGGGTTAAGATATATATTCATTCCTTTAAAGTTGAAAGGTTCAAATCTCTACTTCATATTTGTTATATTAAGGGGAGGGAGGAATCGATCAATTATTTGTTATATTATGGGGAGGGAGAATCGATCAATTAAGATCCTAAACTTTCATAAATAAATCAATTTACACTCTCCAATAGGTTCCATTTTGAAAAACATCATGTTAGCTGGATTTATAATTGTACTAATAAAAAATCCCTAAACTTTCATGAGCAAATCAATTTATAATGGTATTAGACTCTCAGTTAGGATCTCCTTTGAAAATTGTTCGTGCATCCATTCTAATAGTCCATTTTGTTAAAATGAATCATCCACTCTGAAAGAAGTCTCCACAGATGTGAGAATTAATGATTCAACAGCTAATTGCTGACTCTGAATAACCAGTCTTACAATAAGTTCAATTCTTTTCTAACATAACGGGATAGGGTTGCGCACTAACTGAGTGACATAGGCGCACAAAGGGTCTAATTAAATTGATTCACTCATGAAAAATTAGGAATTTAATTGGATTATAAATCTCACATGATGTTTTTCTAATGGAATCTGTCGAAAGATTTAAACGGATAAACTTACAAAAGTTCTTGATATAATTATTAATTCAGAGTTTTTAATTTCAAGGCATAAATAATTCTTTTCCATAAAAAATATTACAAGGACTATACAAGTAAAAATGATCTTAGAAAAAACATAAAAGTATAATTTAGTCGGTTATCGTAATTAAACTCAAAAAAATAAAAACAAACACCTAGAGAGAGAGGGCCCTTAAGTTGATGCATTTTATTATATATACTTGGGAAAATGTGAGGATTTTGGACAAAACTACGAATAATAATTTTATGAAGAGAATTTTGGCATCCAGGATGTCCTTCACATTAACATGTATTTCTTCTATTCATTAAATAAAATAAGTTTACAGGCATTTTTTCCCATAAAAATAATATATAAATAGATGGATGATATTCATTGTATATTTGTTAAAGTATATATAATATAATCCTAATTATATATATTGAGAAGCATGTGTGGATGAGAGAAGAGGAAATTAAATTAAAACGTCGAGGAAGAAAGGGATTGGTGTGGTAGATGGATGTCATCAAATTATGAGAAAAGAATCACGGGCTTTCTCTCTCTATATCTCTAGAGAGAGAAAAATTGACGAAAATAAAATGATATATGTGTACCTAAAATTACTAATTCCATGGATAATGACGATTATTCTCGTTAATAGGTGTTAAGGATCCCATATTGAAAAAGATAAGTGCTCACAATTTATAAAATATACATGAGTGACTCCACCCATTATCAATTGGTTTTGAGATGGAACCTCATATAATTTAATATAATAATTCTTCAAAAAAGAATCTAATATATAATATCAGAACCCATAATACTTGGATTGAGTCCTCAAGAGGTTGGGGTCCCTATTTAGCTCAGAGATTTTTTTTTTTTTTTTTCTTCTCACTTTCTCTTTTGTTACCCTCCTAAATAGGGTTTCCCTCGGGACCCAATTCCTGTGGAAAAACGAACACATCCCCTATTAACGACTTTTATTTAGCTAAATCATTCCAACTAAATATACTAAATCACTCATTTCATTTGGATGAATTAAATGTTAAAAAATATATATTGGAGATGAGTAATAATGACATATAAAGAGATCGCTAAAAGACATCCCTTATTTATCATGACACGTATTTACTATTTGAATCATGTTCCAAAAAGCTAAGTAAGTAGTATTGTCTCGTTATTGATACGTGAAATTTGAGTTTTTCTTTTTCTTTTCGTTATCGATGTACATCAAGCGAAAGGAAAGTAAGGACATAGCGTGTGATTTAGAATGGTGGATTTGAAAAGGGTAAACTTTTTGATGAAAGTTTTGACAAAAGAATGGGAAAGAAGAGTTGGGTTTGGTGTTTTCATTCCTTCCACGTGCATTGCTTCATGGGTTGGAAGGTACGAGAGCCCTTGATTTTGGTATCTTTCATGTGTAGCTTAGCTAGCTTGATAGAGGCTTTGTTTTTGGCTTTGAATCACGGAAGTCTTGAGCCTTTGCACCCTATTTTTATACAGATTGTAGTTGAGTATTTAATTTAACTTCTGCGCATGCATATGCAACTTGGATATTTTCTTATATTTTTTGTTGTTGTTGCTGTTTTTTTTTTTTTTTCCAATCAATGTTTCAACTAGTTTTCTTATGTTATCATCATGTAATTTGTAATTTTTATTTTTAAAAGGAGAATTTTGAAAAAAAAAAAGAAGTGTTTTATGGACTTGGAATTTTGAATATGAATTTGGATTGATACGGTACGGTTTGGAAACGAATCGAGTAAAAGTTGGTGGACATATCACATTTAAAGCTAAAGAGACTAGAGAGAGTGGTTATCGTAGCACGTTAGGCACAAACAAGGATCAACTCCCTTGCTTTTTGGTGAAGGGGTATTAGATCATGAATTAACTTTGAATTGAAATAAGGGGATTTTGAGATAGTATAAATATAGAATAGCATAGTTTGAGGAAGTTTATATAAAATTTCAATGACTACTTCAAGGTTCGGCACCCGAGGATTCCATCCAACATGGCTATACTCGGGGCATGGCTCTGATACCACTTGTTAAGGGACGAGGACATGACACATATCCCCACAATGATATGATATTGTCCACTTTGGACATAAACCCTCATGACTTTGTTTTTGGATTACCCAAAATGCCTCATACCAATGAAGATATTATTCCTCCCTTATATGATCATCCCCTTATCTAGCCAATGTGGGACTTTGGTCGCACTCCCAACATTCTTTTATTCACGTATTCTTAATAAGTATCACTTGGACCCCGTTTGATAACAATTTGATTTTTGAAAATTAAGCTTATAAACACTATTTTTCATCTATAAGTTTCTTTGTTATTTTATCTACCTTCTTCTCATGATTTTAAAAACCAAGCCAATTTTTGAAAACTAAAAAAAAAAAAAAAGTTGTTTTCAAAAAGTTGTTTTATTTTTGGAATTTTGCTAGGAATTCAAATGTGTCGTCCTTAATAAAAATGAAAAACATAGTATGGAAAGTGGAGAAAACAAACATAATTTTCAAAAATAAAAAACCAAAAACCAAATAGTCATCAAATGAAACTTTAGCTATCACCATACATCCTTCCATCTTGTCACTACACAATAGACTCTTTTGGTCCATGATTCTATCACACAAACTCATTTGCAAGAGTTTGGATCAACCCATCAAATTAATTTTCCTAATTCGATAAGGTGTCCTATTTACACAAAACAATCTCTAACATCTTTATGGTTAAATTACGTGTTTAATTTAGAGATTTATTAGACACTTTTCAAAGATGAAATACCTATATTAGACATAGACGTAATAATTCAAGAACTAAATTTGTAATTTAATCTATAAATATCAATCTAACCATGTGGCATGACTCACCTCTATTATATTTTACTCCTAATTAACTAATTCAGTGAAATTCTCAACAATCAAAGACATAGCAACAATTCTCCTTGCTGTGTGCCATACATGTATGTGTCAATTTTGTCAAAAACCAACAACAGAGACCAAAAATATGAACTAATATAAAACATATAAAAGCACAATAAGTTACATAAATAAGTACAATAACATAATTAATATGCAACAATTACCCCCTTTAATTAACCACTAATTAATTATGGTCCATCCATGTTTCATTTTTCCAAAGCCACTCACTTAGAGATTCCCCAAAAATCCTTAAATATTGTTAATTTCAATTCTTACATCACTAAAAAACACCAAGAGAGAGGTTCCATGATGGGTTCCCACATGTTCAAGATCAAAATCCCATTCTAAAAATAAAAATAAAAAAGTTTTGTCAGAAAGATTCACTCACTCCCGAGGCCTTATCCTATTAGGTCAACGCTAAACAGTGTCTTTGTCTGGTTTTTTAATTTAAACAAATATTAATATATAACTTTTCTATTTAACAAATATCAATATTCATAATTTAAAATTTGCATGAGAATGCGAAGAGCCTATTTCTGCGGATCTAACCTATTATTTGAGAATGAGTATGTCTGTCCTTTTTCGTCTTTAATTATATAATATTATTTTTCTCCCATGTAAATATAATATATATATATATATATATGCACCATGCATGTGTGCATGTGCACATGCATCATACATCCTACCATGCCATATAATTATACCATATTTCTCTCTCTTTTTATATATAATATATCATTGGTAGGTGGGTGGTATTTCCATCAATATTATTTTATTGCCAATTATATGATGCCGTATCTTTTTTGTCCTTCATTTTATATATATATATATATATATATATATATATATATATATATTTATATGTGTGACAGATAAATAAACAAATCATTACCATATTCCTAAACTCCTACTTCAATATGTGTGTTTCTATTTTTTTAAGAAATTAGGCATGTTTATTAATATTTTTTTTAAAAAAAAAAGTTTTAGAAATAGATTTTAAAAATGATCGATATTATTGATAAATAAGCTTGGTTTTTAATTAATTTAATTACTTGGATAAGAATGTCCATGGCTCTTATTGTTAATGCAAGGCATTTGATTTTATTTTATTATTATTATTATTTTTTTTTTGGAGAAATGAAACTTGTTATATTTTCACACTTTTTTTTTTGGACAAATACGTGTCTTTTATTTATATATGCTTTATATATTTCGAAATTGTTTAAAACATCTCTTTTTTCTTTTTAGTGTTTCACTTATTGTCTTAAATTTAGAGGGGAAAAACTAATTAACATGAAATTAAATATATCTCTTGAAATTATTAAGAAGATCCTAATTAAGTGAGATAAGATAATTTAAAATTTTTACTTAACATGTCTCTCTATATTTATATTTTTTACCAATGTTGGGGGCAAAGGACTTTTGCAAAATTTATGCATAGAAAAAGATATAGATATTTATTCTAACGAATGTAGGGGCCTAGTTTTGCAAAAAATTTCTCTATAAAAATTAATAATTTATATTGGAGTCGTCCCAATCAATACGTATGAATGGGTTGGAGGAATATAAAACGACATCACAAAAATATATTTTCTTAATTCTCAGTCAAAGGTGCTGGTTTGTCTTATTCTCTCACATTCCCATTGGTTTTTTTGCCAAATTCCTATTTATAAGGTTTTACAACTTTAGTAAAATTTTAATTATCTTATCGATACTTCTATAGGATTCTTATAGATTTTCACTAATATTGTTATGAGTAAAATTATCGTATGTAAATTAACCGCCAATGTTAAGATTTTGAGACATTTTCTTATTAAAGTAGGGTACGATGATTATATATTTAGATTGTTCAATAATAAAGTTTAGACGAAAAATCCTCACCTCACTTAGCAAAGTAAGATTTGATTGAGCGTATCGGAGTTAATAAGTTGCACGAAAAAATTCACCTTGATGTGATGTAACCGACACATTCAAACATTGATAGGTTAGTGAAACCTCTAGGTATTTGAACAAATCGTTCCAAACTAAGATAAAAAGCCTTCCTCTAAAGATTATTATTCATCTTAAGCCAACAAATAGATGATACACACATTCATATTTCTATACATTACACTAGTACTCGTAGATATTAAAAATATGACAAAAGTGATTTTTGGTCCTTTTAAAAGCACCTGATCCAAACATGTCCTAAGTTTGGTAGCGAGGGTGGAAATGTTTATTCCTATTCAGCTTTGTCTTGCACCTCATTGTAGTTGATTTCTAATCATCAAATGGTGTTTGACAAACATCATGCTATTAATTATTAGATAAGTTTTAACTTCTAAACAAGAGGGTAAGATTTGAGATTTTTCTTTTATCAAATTAAGTTTAAATGTATATGTTTTTGTTAATTAAGAACGTGTGTTAAACTTGTCATAAATTCATTAGATCAAAAAGTCTTATAAATACCTCTCTCGCAAGTTCTTACTGTTAGTTTAAAGTTAAAACTTTTTTTCAAAATTGGTTAAATCGTAATAGTTTTCATGAAAAAAAAAAAAAAACACATAATGTGAACATATATTTTCAAAAATTATTGAGAAATGGTTAAAATATATATATTTTTTAAAATAACAATACCAACATCAGAGACCAATTTTAAGTTTAATTCAAAGTACATGAACACTAAAATTAAACATTTGAAAGTACCTGAATTAAAATAGGATGAAACTCAAAGTATGAGATCAAAATGATATTCTTTTTTGAAATTAGACTAAAATATTATTACGCCACTTGGACAAAAGAAGAACGATGATTCTCGACCAACAAACACATCCAGTTTGGGAAACAATCTACCTAGGACTCACTACATTTTGACATTCTAGCCCTCTTTGCTATACCGTGAGCCACCTTATTACCATTTTTAGGGACATATTTCTCACAAAAATAAGGAATTAGGGCCCAAATATTCTCAACTAAGCCCTCCACACTATTCCATACATCAGATTTCTGGGTTAAAACTTATGTAGTATCTATCCCACCAGCTAATAAAAGGAGTCAATGGATAATGGAGTAGCTGATGAGATACGTGGAGTCGAATTCAAGGAAGGGACTTAATAAGACAATTAAATTGGGTTAAGTTTTTTTTTTTTTTTTTTTTTAATACATCAACATTTCGGGTGGGGGATTCGAACCTTTGACCTCTTACTATTGAGCTAAGCTCACTTTGGCAAATTGGGTTAAGGTCATTGTGGAATCAGACTGCCAAATAGCTATCAATGATATTTTAACCTTATTAATATCTTCCCGAGTTGAAAGTCTTGATATTTCTATATGAATACTCAATTTTACCCATTCTTTCTTTTCTCTGCCCCATTGTCAACTTGTTGTCGTCCCTTATAAAATTTATATGTTATTAACGTAACTTAAAAGAAAATTGGACCAAGTAATATATATATATATATATATATATATTAAAATGGACCAAGTAATATATATTTATAACTACTCCATGGTAGAATTTCTATTGACGCTGATTATTATTAATCAATTGATCTTTTAAAACAACGAGCTTCATGAAATAATGAAAGAATCTCTTAATTTTAAAATATTCATAATTTAAAATATTAAACTGCATGATTATGATATATATACGTATTCTATCGGTCACTTTCTAATACCGAATGCTACATTTCACACACTTCAATTAATTAGCCTACTAGCCCTAGTGGTATTATTCCAACTACTAAAATAATATAATATTTTCTTATATTCTATGATAATATTTTTTATTTTCCCCTATTATAAATTTAAAATTGAAATAGACAAGTACCTACGACCAATAATAACAAAGGAAGAGAAGAATTTATAATTTTCATATCATTTCTTTTGATATATATAAATCCAATAACTTGCTTATAAGACTTTTTGGATGACACATATAATTACGGATAACTTTTCTATCTTCACTCGCGTCTTTAATTAAAATTTAATTGATTTTTTTCTTCAAAAGATTGAATTTTATAATACCTACAATTAAAATATGTCGAGAATAAACATGTTGGTCTTCACTTAACTATTCCTAAAACTTAGTTTAATTTTCATGGATAGACCTTTCTATATATATGCTTGTTTCTCTATCTAACATAATTTTATTAGTCAATGACCCACTAACAATTGTTAACATGAAAAATCTAATTAATTTAAAGTTTTCATACAACTTTCACATATCTTAAAGACTGACTTAGTCAACAATAGTCTCATACAAAGAGGAATTAACTTAGAAATTTGTTTAATCATCAACCCCCATGTGAACAAGTTTATATAATATGATATAATCAAAGAAAATTTAAAAGATTGATGGCAGTCAAATTAACAAAAAGTTTGTTCAAAAAGTCTCAATATAATCTCTCATGGAGTATTTGAACTTTTCTTTAGGTTTTCATGGTCTGTTTCTCTAAGGAATTTCTCTCCAATTTAATTTCCCAAAGAAAAAAAATTGATATTGATTGGCCTTTGTTAATTGAAGTTTTTTTTTTTTTTTTTTTGGTAATATGTGGGGAGGAGGAGTCTTATCAATAAACTTTATACTAGTTGAGCTAAGCTCTTGTTGGCTTTTATATTCCTCAAGATGATGACAAATTTTGGGTTAGGAGAATTCCCATAAATCATCATTTACCTCTAATTTTAAACTTTTCTTCTCCCTTTCAAAAAAAAAAAAAAAAAAACTTTTCTTCTGACTTCTTTTTGGCAAATATTATACATTTTAATAAGAAAAATCCAAAAGCACCACACATTCGAAGATCCTTCCTTTTTCTAAGTTCTTTGTTTCTCTTTTCACATTTCTCTCATCATTTCTATTTTTTATATTAATATATGCATACATATTTTATATGGCGTTCTAATAAATATTTTTTAATTGTTTTTTTAAAGATTATGAAAGTCTATTTAGAAATAATAAAGGGATAATTGAATTCATAATAGTATTAAGCATGTATGAGTTTCAATGGAGTTTCTCTATGAAAGTTGTTCTCTAAAGTTCAAAAACTATATAAACTATAAAACGACATATAAATTACATAATAAATTTGCATGGAGTGAAGAAAAATGTAAGACTAATCAATTTAACATTTTAAATTATATTTAAAATTCTAGTGGGGATTAATAAGATGGAAAAGGTGAAGTTAAGAGAATCTCAACCAATAGTGAGTTTAGAATTGACTTTTTTTTTTCTTTTAAAAAAAAGCAAAGGTTTTTAATTGAAACACTTTTAATAGAGAATGGAGAGAACCCTTCTAATGCCTTAAATGTCGTTTTCATAAAACACTTCTAATGTCTTATTTGTTTTCATATAGGGAGTAAAATGATAATTTTGCTATGTAAGCAAAAGGGCATATGTCCTCACAGTGGCGGATCCAGAAATTTATGTGAGGGGGGTTATATAGAAATAATTTGGTTAAGATAGCATCTTGAATCCGATACTGATTTTTGTTTCATTTTAGTCCCTGTATTTTCAAATGTCCGATTTTAGTCTCTATACTTTTAATAAAGCTTACAACTTGTCACTGTCGTAAATGTAAAGTTAATTTTTATCAAAATTGGTTAAATAATAATAATAGTTTCGATATGATAAGAGAAACAATGTGAACAAATTTCTAAAATTGATTGAAGAATGATTCATAGCAATATTTTGCTAATTTTAAGCTTTATTGGGAGTACATAGACTATAAGTAGACATTTGAAAGTATTAAAATGACACAAAACTTAAAGTAAAAGAACCATTATAATTTTTTTTTTTAAAAAAAAAAGCCAAAATATTTTTTTTAAAAAAAAAAAAAACCAAAGTGATATTTTAACCAAATAATCTAACATATTGATATATGATGATATCAATTTGTATATTTTAACATTAAATTGGTGATATTACAAACATCACTATAGTATTTAAAAGAAAACAAAAAAAATGAGGAGAAAAAGTGAAAAAACAAAAAACAAAAGAAAAAGGAAACAAAAGACGCGGAAAAAACCAGAAAAAAAAAACGAAAACAAGAAAGAAAAACGAAAATGAGGGAAAAAAATACGAAAAATTCAAAAAACAAAAGAAAAAGGAAACAAAAGACGCGGAAAAAACCAGAAAAAAAAACGAAAACAAGAAAGAAAAACGAAAATGAGGGGAAAAAATACGAAAAATGGAAGAAAAACAAAAATGAGGGGAAAAAATACGAAAAATGGAAGAAATATAAAACGAAAACAAGAAAGAAAAACGAAAATGAGGGGAAAAAATACGAAAAATGGAAGAAAAACAAAAATGAGGGGAAAAAATACGAAAAATGGAAGAAAAACAAAAATGAGGGGAAAAAATACGAAAAATGGAAGAAATATAGCACTCAGGAGGGCTTGAACCAAGGCCTGTTGGGATTTTAGGAGGGGCTCGAGCCATTAAAACAACCAACGGACTTGAATTTTGTTTACGATTTATACTATAAGTATAGTATTTTTAAATATTGAGGGGGGGGCTCGAGCCCCCTGGGCCTCAAGTAGGACCGCCGCTATGTCCTCATTCTGAAAAGGTAGGGCATTAATGCCATATTTTTCATTTTGACCTCTCAAAATGAGTTTTTATAACTAATATATACATGGACAATAAATACGTATTAAAATATGAATCGTTAGCTATTGCTTAAACTTCTATAAGAATGTATAGAACTAATCTTAATTGGTTTTGAATTCATTTTAGTTCATAATATTTTACTTAGAACGCACGTGTTAAAAACCTAGTTAAAATAAAAGGGTAACCTACTAACCCTACTAACCTCAAATTAACTTATCCTAAGTTTCGTAAATTTTCTAAGTGTTGACCTGCTTTGTGTTTTTGTTTGTGCTTTTTGTTTGTTTCAATTTCCCAGAAAACTTTACTGCATTACTCGAATACTCCACCTACAACCTCCGAGATTCAAACGTATCAAAATCAAATGCCACAGAACTATCACTTGAAATCAAAGAACTCACAAATTGATTGACACAAGATCATGAAAAAAAAACCAATCCCTATCGAAACAATGTCGCTGGAAGGAATTAGAGATCCTCTAAAATGAATATTTGAAACAACTCACCTAGGGCTCTTCGTATTCCAACCCCTCACAAAAACAAAAGCTTCAAATTCTCTATAACCCACCATTAGACTTCAAAGTTGTTTCAATACAATGCAATTTCCTCTTTGTAAATTCTAGCATGAATGTGGGAAACCAAGCAGCCTCTCCAATATATAAGAAACAAAAATTAAATTAGAGGTGTTGTAAATACCTTATAATTGATGAATTGATTGCAAGCCAATTGCAAGTTTCGATTAGGGGTGTTGTAAATATCGATTGCAAATCTCGATTGGGGACTAGTGATAATACCATATTTTTAAAGCAAACCGTAAATCTTTGTATTAAGAAGGAAATCTATGGTAAACAAAATCTATGTGATAAGTTTAAAAATAAATAAAATCAAGGGAGCGGTTATATGATTGTTGAAAGATATAGTATCAGGAAGCCTGATGAAATCGGTTGAATGAAGAGAGATAATCGGACAGACTATCCTTAATTTTAGGAAGAATGATGAAGATAGTTATGCAAAGGGTATAAATCTATATTAAGGCGCTTAGGAGTGGAAACTTTTGATTTCCTTTTACGCCCATGTTTAATCTTCAAATTCCTTATTTGTCCTTCCTATTTAATTCTTCAATATTTTATTAGAATTGTAAAAAAAAAAAAAAAAAAAAAAAAAGTTCATTATCACGTTTAGATATTGTTAAAAAAAAATGGTTAAATCTCATTTACGTTTAGATATTGTTTTTTTTATAAAAAAAAAAATATATTGGTTAAAAAAAATCTCATTATCACGTTTAGATATTGTTTTTTTTAAAAAAAAATATCATGATTAAGAATTGGTTAAATCTCATTTACATTTAGATATTGTTCTTTTTTTAAAAAAAAAATAAAAATGGTTAAAAAATTGGTTAATTTTCGTTTAGATATTGTTTTTTTTTTCAGTTAAATAAAATCAAGTTTTGAAATTAATTTTTAAAAACTAAAACTCAAATTAATTGTTTTAAAATTTCAAAATTTCTAATTTGAAACGATTATCATAACTACCGAGATTCACTAAGAATCAAAATTCTCCCAATTAAAACTATTAAATCTTATTTTAAAACTTTTAAATAAAATTGTTAAATTTCACGTGCAACGCACACGTTTTGGCTATTCCTCAACATGCCCCTCAAGATGGTGCCTCTTATGGGTTCACCATTTTTGGATCGGATCTCAATTTCTTATACCCGTTTGGGTTTAATGGGCTCTGATACCATATTATATTATATGGGCTTCCATCTCAAAACCAATTGGCAATGAGTGGAGTGACCCTTGAAGCTTATATATTGTGAGGTCTCCACCAATCTTTCCGATGTGGGATCCTCAACACAAACTTTTTAAAAAAGACTTCTTAAGTAAACAATAACTTGTGTATGAAAACATTTGTGAGGAAATGCAACCAAACATATGAGGGTCCGTTTGGAATACATTTTAATTTAAATGATTTTCAAGAATGAATTTTTAAAAAAACATTTTATATAAAAATTGTTTAGAAGTTAAACACTCATATGTTTGTTTGGTTGCATTTCCTCACAAATGTTTTTATACCCAAATTATTGTTTATAGAAATATTTTTTAAAAAGTTGGTTTCAAGTGTTTCTCTCAAAATGATTTATTTATCAATCTCATTTTCTAATAAGTCATTTTTAGTGGTTGTCAAACACTAGAAAGTTTTTCAAAATGATTTATTTTCAAAATTAAACACTTGAATAGTTAAACCAAACACACCCTGAATGTTTAAATTCTAAACATTTCTATACAAAATGTTTTTTAAAAAATGCATTCTTGAAAAACATTTAAATTAAAATGTATTCCAAACGGATCACTAACTTCACTTTTTTTTTTAATGGTTGGATAACTGCTTAACCATTTTTATTCCTGTTCACACGTAACTTCGGGTATGGAGACACGTGGAATAAATAATATATTTGTATTAATGTAATATGCGTGTGGGTGTACAATCTCTAACTTTAATCCTCTGATTCTCTCTCTTGAATATATAAACTTTGGCCTCTAGCTTGTTGCTCTTCTTGGGCCGGTTTGTTGGGCTTCTTAGATGATCAACTTGCTAGGTTGATGATCTCTTGGATCGGCCTGTTGGCTTGATGATCTCTTGGATCGGCTTATTGGCTTGTTGATCTTCTTGGATGATCGGTCTGTTAGGTTGATGATCTCCTGGATCGACCTATTGGACTTGTTGATCTTCTTGGATGATCGGCCTGTTAGGTTGATGATCTCCTGGATCGACCTATTGGGCTTGTTGATCTTCTTGGATGATCGGCCTGTTGGCGTGATGATCTCTTGGATCGGCTTGTTGGCTTGTTGATCTTCCTAGATGATCGGTCTGCTGACTTGTTGATCTTCTTGATCGGTCGGTTGGCTTGTTGATCTCTTGGATGATCGGCCTGCTGACTTGTTGATCTTCTTGATCGGTCGGTTGGCTTGTTGATCTCTTGGATCAGCCTGTTGGCTTGACGATCTGTTGGATCGGCTTGTTAGCTTGTTGATCCTCTTGGATGATCGGCCTGCTGACTTGTTGATCTTCTTGATCGGTCGGTTGGCTTGTTGATCTCTTGGATGATCGGCCTGCTGACTTGTTGATCTTCTTGATCGGTCGGTTGGCTTGTTGATCTCTTGGATCGGCCTGTTGGCTTGATGATCTGTTGGATCGGCTTGTTAGCTTGTTGATCCTCTTGGATGATCGGCCTACCGACTCTGGACTCTGAGTTCTCTGACTCTGTCTCCAAATCTGAATCTGAATCCCCGAATCTGAATCCCCCCAAAATGAATGGTGGCCTCCTCTATTTATAGAGTTTGATGGACCTCATATGGGCTTGGGCTTGGGTCCAATTGCCACGTGGCATAATCTGATTGAACTTGGCTGATGTTATCTGATGGATCACTAATAGACAAGTGGCATTCTTTGATTTGCCGAATTTTAATGTCTATTAATTTAATTTAGGCACACGTGTAAATGTGTAACTGGTCCCAAATTTATTTTATCATTAATTTATATTAATGACGTGGCAACTTGTGATTGGCCGAAATTTCTCCTTCAACAAATGCCCCCTTTTCGAGATTTAGGCACAAGTTATGTGTGAGTGAATCTCGAAAAATATATTTTGGAATTAAAATGCGAGGTATTTGTTCTTGACTTTGACTCCATTTGGTGCGTCAATTTAATCAAAATATGAATTTTGGTCAAAATTTTGATTTTTTTTTTATTTGGCAGCAAACTTTGATTTCAAGTTTGGGCAAAATTTGGTTTATACCCAAATTTTGATTTGAGGTAAAATCCTACCCAATTTTAACTCACATTTGGAATAGAATTTGAGGTTTTGACTTTGGTTCATTTGGGATAAAATTTGGATTATGCCCAAAATTTAATTTAAGTAAATTTAAGGCTGCATCCCAAAATTTGGTGGGAATTTGGAATAAAATTTATTTCCCAATTTGATTTAAATCAAATCTCATATCTTTGGGTTAAAATTTGAACCAAAGACTCTTGTTGGAGATAAGATTTATATTCAAACCCTTCAAAAATTGATGAAGATTTCCGTTGGAGATAAGATTTATATTTGAACTCATCCCAAAATTGATGAAGATTTCCGTTGGAGATAAGATTTATATTTGAGCTTATCCCAAAATTGATGAAGATTGTCGTTGGAGATAAGATATATATTTGAACTCATCCCAAAATTGAAAAAGATTATCGTTGGAGATAAGATATATATTTGAACTCATCCCAAAATTGATAAAGATTATCGTTGGAGATAAGATTTATCTATTTGAATCCAACCTTCCATTCTATAAATAAGGTTGAACCTCAGCAGGGGAGAGCACACATCAATTGCAGAGAGCATTCAAGAAGGGATCCAAGTAGGAAACTTTCTTTTCTTTTCTTTTTTTTTTTTTTTTTTTTTTTTTAATTTTCGTTTTTTTTTTTATACTTTTCGTTTTTTTATTTTTATTATTTTTTTTAATTTTCGTTTTTTTATTTTTTTTAATTTTCGTTTTTATTATTTTTTTTTTTTTGCAATTTGTTTCTTTCTTCCTTGAATGTGTAAGCTTCGTGCAACAGTCGTCACCAAATTCGCTTGCAGTGATATCACTCCTGCTAGACCAGTCCCCTATTTCATTGGGTGATCTGAGTAACCTGCAGGGGTAGTCACCAGATTCGCCTTCATGCACTCTTGCTAGACCCAGTCCCCATTTTATTGGGTGATCTGAGTAACCTGCACGGGTAGTCACCAGATTCGCCTTCATGCACTCCTGCTAGACCCAGTCCCCATTTTATTGGGTGATCTGAGTAACCTGCAGGGGTAGTCACCAGATTCGCCTACAGCGATGCACTCCTGCTAGACCCAGTCCCCATTTTATTGGGTGATCTGAGTAACCTGCAGGGGTAGTCACCAGATTCGCCTACAACGATGCACCCCTGCTAGACCCAGTCCCCATTTTATTGGGTGATCTGAGTAACCTGCAGGGGTAGTCACCAGATTCGCCTTCATGCACTCCTGCTAGACCCAGTCCCCATTTTATTGGGTGATCTGAGTAACCTGCAGGGGTAGTCACCAGATTCGCCTTCATGCACTCCTGCTAGATCCAGTCCCCATTTTATTGGGTGATCTGAATAACCTGCAGGGGTAGTCATCAGACTCGCCTTCAGTGATGCACTCTTGCTAGACCAGTCCCCATTTTATTGGGTGATCTGAATAACCTGCAGGGGTAGTCATCAGACTCGCCTTCAGTGATGCACTCTTGCTAGACCAGTCCCCATTTTATTGGGTGATCTGAGTAACCTGCAGAGGTAGTCACCAGATTCTCCTTCATGCACTCCTGCTAGACCCAGTCCCCATTTTATTGGGTGATCCGAGTAACCTGCAGGGGTAGTCACCAGACTCGACTCGCCTACAACGGTCGTCATCAGATTCACTTGCAGTGACTTCACCACCTGTCTAGACCAGTCACTTTGATGACTGTAGTTTCCTGCAGTGGCGATCACCATTTTTTTAACACCTTTATTGTTTTTTTTTTTTTTTTTTTTTTTGGTTTGATATCAAGCATTTATTTTAACTTCCAGCTAAGATGCATATTCCAGTCTAGACACTTTCAAGATAAAGGCAACACTAAAGTTGTTCATCTTTGCAGATGTAGCGAAGACTTCAACCGTCAACTTTTAAATATGAAGTAAAGTTATCAACAGTCAATTTTTTGAAGATGAAGCGAAGCGGACGCCGTCAACTGCCAACATTTGAAGATGGAGTGGAACGAGGACGTCAACCTTCGCCAAACATTTGAAAAGGAGCAACGGTGAACCTTCGAACTTGGAGAAGGAGAACCTCAGTGGCGAACCTTCAAAAAGAGGGGTGGAGAGAAGCACCTTCGAACTTGGAGAAGGAGCAGTGGAGAGAAGCGCCTTCGAACTTGGAGAAGGAGCAGTGAAGAGAAGCGCCTTCGAACTTGGAGAAGTAGCAACGGAGAGAAGCGCCTTCGAACTTGGAGAAGGAGCGAGCGAAGCGCGTGAGGGAACCTTCAAACTTGGAGGAAGGAACTGCAGCAGTGCGTGAGAGAACCTTCGAACTTGGAGGAAGGTAGCAATGAAGAGAAGCGCCTTCGAACTTGGAGAAGGAGCAGCGGAGAGAAGCGCCTTCGAACTTGGAGAAGGAGCGAGCGAAGCGCGTGAGGGAACCTTCGAACTTGGAGGAAGGAGCTGCAGCAGCGCGTGAGAGAACCTTCGAGCTTGGAGGAAGGTAGCAACGAAGCGCATGAGAACCTTCGAACTTGGAGGAAGGAACTGTGCAGCGAAGCGCATGAGAACCTTCGAACTTGGAGGAAGGAACTGCAACGAATCACAACGCGTGAGAACCTTCGAATTTGGAGGAAGGAACTGCAGTGAAACAAGTGAGAACCTTCGAATTTGGAGGAAGGAACTGCAGTGAAACGAGTGAGAACCTTCGAACTTAGGGAGGAAGGAACTGCAATGAAGCGCAGCGCAAAGCGAAGCGATGTGAGAACCTTCAAACTTGGAGGAAGGAACTGCAGCAAAGCGACGTGAGAACCTTCGAACTTGGGGGGAAGGAACTGCAGCGAAGCGCGTGAGAACCTTCGAACTGTGAGGAAGGAACTGCAGCGAAGCGCGTGAGAACCTTCGAACTTGGGGGGAAGGAACTGCAGCGAAGCGCGTGAGAACCTTCAGACTTGGAGGAAGGAACTTCACCGAAGCGCGTGAGAACCTTCGAACTTGGAGGAAGGAACTGTAGCGAAGCGCGTAAGAACCTTCGAACTTGGGAGGAAGGAACTTCACCGAAGCGCATAAGAACCTTCGAACTTGGGAGGAAGGAACTTCACCGAAGCGCGTGAGAACCTTCGAACTGTGAGGAAGGAACTGCAGCGAAGCGCGTGAGAACCTTCGAACTTGGGGGGAAGGAACTGCAGCGAAGCGCGTGAGGACCTTCAGACTTGGAGGAAGGAACTTCACCGAAGCGCGTGAGAACCTTCGAACTTGGAGGAAGGAACTGCAGCAAAGCGCGTAAGAACCTTCGAACTTGGGAGGAAGGAACTTCACCGAAGCACGTGAGAACCTTCAGACTTGGAGAAAGGAACTTCACCGAAGCGCGTGAGAACCTTCGAACTTGGGGTGAAGGAACTGCAGCGAAGCGCGTGAGAACCTTCGAACTTGGGGGGAAGGAATGCACGAACTTAGAGTGAGTGAAACACCGAACTTGAGGCTAGCGAGGCATTGAATTTGGAGGAATGAAATCTTCTTTTATTCATCCAACTCGTAGCTTCATATTCATAACGTTGCACAACTTCAATTTGTTGTGTTGCCCCTAGTAGTGATTAACTTCTTCAATTTGTATTGTCGTGTTTCAATGTTTGTTGCACTTTTTTTTTTTTTTGTTTGGAGAGACTGAACTTAAAGTTTTCTTTAAGCTGCCTACGTACCCTTTGAAGAAAAGGGATCAAGTCATAACGTAGTTCAAAATTTTTTTTTTTTTTTTTTTTGCTCTCACCTTTTAAGCTCGTGTGGGCTAGGAGCATCATGCAGTTTAGGCTCTTGCGATAAGGAGCTTTTACATTTAAAAGCTCTTATCTTTGTCATGGTCTTGATCAGATCCTTCATTTGCAGGATTGGTCAAGATAATGAGATTTGGCTTCACCTTCAAGGAACCTTCTGTATTTATGAGAACAGAAAACTTCCTCTTCATACGTGACGGGATGCTACTATGGAGCTTCTTGTCACTGTTTACTTCATCGAAAAGTTTCAACTCCAAGTTGTTCATCTTTCTTTTAGGTTGATCGTTTGTTACTTTGAGGCGATCAAAAACAGATGTTGAAGGTCGACTTTTCTTTGATGTGGAGACACTTAGCCTTTGGAAAGCTGAAGGTCGAGTGGAGGTGGACATCGAACATTGATTTTCTTCCTCTGTCGCGGCCATACTCATTCTTTGGAATACCGAAGGACGAGTAGTTGGAGGCTTGATGCGATCGAAGACAGAAGTCTTTTGTTCACTTTTCTTGGAATTGTCAACTTCTTCTACGTCGATGCAGTAGGAAGTTGCAAGGTTCTCTTTTTCCTTTTTGTGGAAAGTTTTGGAGAAGGATTTATTCAACATCACCAGTTGTTGAGGTTGAGAAAACTTTTTACTTCTCTTCCTCTTGGGTTGAAGTTTCTTAGGATCCTTCTTTCTTTGATGTTTGTTATTTCCTTTGATTGTAGCAAGATTTGATTGGGTTACTTCATCAAGGTCGAGCTCGATTTTGCCTTCCTTAGCCAGCTTTAAAATTAAGTCCTTTAGGACGAAACATCTTTCCACTGGATGACCAATAACTCGATGATACTTGCAATACTTGGGATCATCGACTTTCTCCATCTCTTCTGGTCGTTTACACTTAGGAAGCTCTATCAGTTGCGCTTCCAATAGTTGTTCCAACATATCAGGGATGTCGGCATCAGGGAAAGGATAGATTTTCTTCTGTATTTCCTTTAAAGTTAAGTGATGCGCTCCATTAGTTTGTCGCTGTTCTTTCGAAGAAGACTTGGGAAGGGTTGTGTTTACAACCATGGATTCTTCTATAGTCTCTTCATCGTTCCTTCCTTCTTTTCTCATGTTAGGGAGGAGAAGGTCTTGGTTTTCTTGACTAGCAATACTTAGCTCCATATCGTGGGCGCGAGTTGCTAGTTCTTCAAAGGTGCGAGGCTTTATACCTTTAAGGATGTAGAGGAGTTCCCAGTGCATGCCTTGAATGCACATCTCGATGGAAGAGAGTTCAGTGAGACGATCTTTGCAATCTAGGCTCATGGCTCTCCAGCGATTTATATAGTTAACAACGAGTTCACCTTTTCGTTGTTTAGTGTTGGTGAGCTCGAACATGCTAACGGTTCGTCTAGTGCTGTAGAAGCGATTCAAAAACTCTCTTTCGAGTTCCTCCCAACTGTCTATTGACTCAGGTTCTAGATCAGTGTACCAGTCAAACGCATTTCCTTTAAGTGTTCGAACGAACTGTTTGACTAGTAGGTCCCCTCGAGTACCAGCGTTCTCACATGTCTCAACGAAGTGGGCAATATGTTGTTTAGGATTGCCCTTTCCATCAAACTGTTGAAATTTTGGTGGCTGATACCCGATTGGCGTTCTCAAGTTATCAATCCTCTTAGTATAAGGTTTGGAATACAAGAGGGAATTTTGAGTAGGTCCACCGTACTGAGCTCTGATACAGTTTGTGATCATATCTTGGAGCTGTTGGATGGATAGTGAAGCGATCGAAGCAGAACAATGTGGCTGATCATCTTGCACTGTAGTCTCTCCTTTGTCATGTTTTTTTATGACTTGGGTTTGACTTGATTCGGCGATATGTTGGTTCTCAATTTGGCACTTTAGTTGCGCAATTTGAGAATCTTTTTCTTCAATCGCCTTCATCAAATTGTTGATGTGTTCTTGCATCTCAGTCATTCTTTCTTCCGTAGTTCTTGTCTCAGTCATCATGACAGTCACTACGTTAGAATCAGGTTCAAACAGAGGGTTATACTTAACAAGAAACTTGTCATTGGTATATGCCCCCTGCAAGGTTGTTTCTTCGCTTGCAATGATAGAAGCTTTATCTTCTTGCAACCTCAGTTCATTGAAGCAACAATGGGCAGTAGAACTGATGTAAGACTTGTTCTTGACAGCGGTCATCGAAGAAGTCTTGAATGACATGTTTACTTTTATGTTTTTAGATAAGAGAGAGAGATGAGAGGTAGAGATTGTCCCACTGGGCGTGCCAATTTGTTCACACGTAACTTCAGGGATGGAGACACGTGGAATAAATAATATATTTGTATTAATGTAATATGCGTGTGGGTGTACAATCTCTAACTTTAATCCTCTGATTCTCTCTCTTGAATATATAAACTTTGGCCTCTAGCTTGTTGCTCTTCTTGGGCCGGTTTGTTGGGCTTCTTAGATGATCAACTTGCTAGGTTGATGATCTCTTGGATCGGCCTGTTGGCTTGATGATCTCTTGGATCGGCTTATTGGCTTGTTGATCTTCTTGGATGATCGGTCTGTTAGGTTGATGATCTCCTGGATCGACCTATTGGACTTGTTGATCTTCTTGGATGATCGGCCTGTTAGGTTGATGATCTCCTGGATCGACCTATTGGGCTTGTTGATCTTCTTGGATGATCGGCCTGTTGGCGTGATGATCTCTTGGATCGGCTTGTTGGCTTGTTGATCTTCCTAGATGATCGGTCTGCTGACTTGTTGATCTTCTTGATCGGTCGGTTGGCTTGTTGATCTCTTGGATGATCGGCCTGCTGACTTGTTGATCTTCTTGATCGGTCGGTTGGCTTGTTGATCTCTTGGATCAGCCTGTTGGCTTGACGATCTGTTGGATCGGCTTGTTAGCTTGTTGATCCTCTTGGATGATCGGCCTGCTGACTTGTTGATCTTCTTGATCGGTCGGTTGGCTTGTTGATCTCTTGGATGATCGGCCTGCTGACTTGTTGATCTTCTTGATCGGTCGGTTGGCTTGTTGATCTCTTGGATCGGCCTGTTGGCTTGATGATCTGTTGGATCGGCTTGTTAGCTTGTTGATCCTCTTGGATGATCGGCCTACCGACTCTGGACTCTGAGTTCTCTGACTCTGTCTCCAAATCTGAATCTGAATCCCCGAATCTGAATCCCCCCAAAATGAATGGTGGCCTCCTCTATTTATAGAGTTTGATGGACCTCATATGGGCTTGGGCTTGGGTCCAATTGCCACGTGGCATAATCTGATTGAACTTGGCTGATGTTATCTGATGGATCACTAATAGACAAGTGGCATTCTTTGATTTGCCGAATTTTAATGTCTATTAATTTAATTTAGGCACACGTGTAAATGTGTAACTGGTCCCAAATTTATTTTATCATTAATTTATATTAATGACGTGGCAACTTGTGATTGGCCGAAATTTCTCCTTCAACAATTCCGTTTAGCAAAGTATAATAACTAGTCATCAAAATTAAATCAATTCAAAAATTTCAAATTAAAAAAAAACATAATTATAATATTATAATTATGTATATAGATTTGAATTATGATTACAAATATTATCTCTATCATAACAAAATAACCGATAATTTTCGATTTAGAATTATTTCATCGGAAATCAAACAAAATTAACTTTCTTAAAGGATTAAAAATGAATTTTTAGGATTTAGTCTTTTCTGAAAAATTGAAACAAATTCCTAGAATCAATTAATTAATTCAGTGTATGTTTATATATAATATATATATAAGCATAAACATATATTGATTTGTGTTTATTTTTTAAAATGATAAATTTTGTTGAAATTTTTTTGACTAGTGATCTCTAAATTATTAAAAAAAAAATCTTAAATAATTTTAAAACGAGAAAGTGAATTATAAAAAAAATAATGTATAAAAGTATGATAATCAAAGATTTAAACAGTAGAGATGTATTCAATATATATGTTATATATTTTTAAAGAATAAAAAAATCTCCAAAAACAATACCCTTAAAAAAGAGGAAAAAATTTAAAAAAAAAAGGAGGAAAAAATATATATATATATATATATATATATAAACTGTTTTATTTTATACCTAACTAGGTTTGTATATTGTAAATAAATAAATTTTATTTTATTTATTTAAAAAAGAACTCTGAAAAAAAAAAAAAAAACTGGCGTACACCTGGCACAAACCGTCTCTTCAAGAGATGTAGTACCTGAATTCTCCATTAGTTTGAAAGGAGTTCTTTTTATCTAATTTTTTAAAAATTATAATTTAATAATCTTAAAAATCCCTCTGTTGGTAGAGTGCCATGGATTCGAACTCTAGTGATATTTTAATTTTTTAATATTGTTTTAATTTTAATTTTCAAATTGTATTGCGTTTTTTTTTTTAATTCTTATATTATATTTTTGTTAATGAAAATTTGTAATATATGGAGATCCGTCTGAGCTCAATCGGTAGAGTCCAAGACTCTTAACCTTGTGGTAGTGGTCTTGAGTTGAATTCCACTGGTATTTTAATTTTTAATACTTTTATTATTGAAATTTTTTAATATATGCTAGTCTCGGTTGGTAGAGCACAAAGCTCTTAACCTTGTGGTCTAGGCCTGGCCTAGTCACTAGAGTGCAAGGCTCCTAACCTTGTGGTTGTGGGTTTGAGTTCTATGATAGGAGATATTTTTAAATTTTAATTTTCTAATCTTCTTTTAATTTTAATTTTTAATTTTTAAAATTTATATGTATTTTTTTAAAAAAAATATTAGGTCATGGATTCGAGCTGCATTGATATTTTAATTTTCTAATATTGTTTTAGTTTTAATTTTCAAATTTTACAGTGATTTTTTTTTAATTCTTATATTATATTTTTATTATTGAAAATTTTTAATATATGTAGGCCCGTCTAAGCTCAATCGGTAGAGTCCAAGACTCTCAACCTTGTGGTAGTCGCTTTGAGTCCAACGGTGGGTGATATTTTTATATGTTCTTATATTGCACTTTTATTATTAATTTTTTTAATATATGTTTAATTTTAATATACAGATTTTATAACGATTTTTTAAAAATTAAAATATTATACTTTTATTAGTAAAGTTATTTAATATATGTAGGCCTCTCTAGCTCAATTCCTATAACGTAAGGCTCTTAATGTTGTAGTTGTGTGTTTGAGTGGATATATTTCAATTTTAATTTTTCAATATTGTCTTAATTTTAATTTAAAATTTTAAAATTTACATGTATGTTTTAACCATGTGGTTTGGGCTCGAACCCCATGGGTGACATTTTAAATTTTCTAATTCTGTTTTAATTTTTTATTTTTAAATTTACATGTATAAAATATTCTTATATTATATTTATATTATTAAAGAAATTTAATATAATGTAGCCCGGTCTAGCTTTGTCGGTTTAACGCAAGAGTCTTAACCTTGTGGTTGTGGTTTGAGCATATATTTTTTAATTTACATCTATTTTTTAAAAAAATATATATTCTTTTATTACACTTTTATTATTAATTTTTTTTAATATATGCAAGTTTATCCAGCTTAGAGTGCAACACTCTTAATCTTGTGTCATGGGTTCGAGTCTCACTGATATTTTAATTTTCTATGTTTTAATTTTAATTTTAAATTTTATAAAAATTATTTTAAATATTTTTTATATGCAAGCCCGTCTAGCTCAGTTGGTAGAGCGCAAGGCTCTTAACCTTGTGGTCGTGGGTTCGAGTCCCCCGGTGGGCGACATTTTAAATTTTCTAATCTTGTTTTAAATTTTTTTAACATATGTAAGTCCGTCTAGCTCAGTCGGTAGAGCTTAGTAAAAAATGAAATGACATGTTGAGGTATGATAGCTCAATTTATGAGCTATATTTTCTATTATTTTAGCATTAGTCTCGGTAATTATTTGACCAATTTTATGTACATTTGGTTTAATTTTGTAGGAATCAAACAATTGGATAGAAATTGAAGCTATGGAAGAATATTGGTGATTTGGAATCAAACAAATTAATTCAAATGAAGAAAAGAGAGAAAAAGGCATTGCCCAAGTCACCCAATCCGAGAGGGTAGCGTTTAGGCGTCTCAATGCTACTGCAAAAGGCAATAGGTGCGTGTTTGAGGTAGTGTCTCGTTGCTACTTCCTCAGCGTCTTGACGCTACACCACTTTCCTTATTTTCTAGGGCGTACATGCAACAACGTCGAGACGCGTTGTCTTTAGCGTCGCGACTCTGTTGTGGCAGAATTCCTGCTATAAATAGAAGACGATGCGGCTGAGATTGAGGGGACCTTTTGGGAGAGAAAATACGTTTAAAATCGGGAGGACTCGACTACAGAGCTGAGGAGACTGGAGGTAGCTGATTTTTGGAGCTTATATCGTGGAGATCGTGACGGGAACGTGTGGTTATCACGGCTAGCGAGTTTCATTCTTCTACCCTTTACTTCTTGTACTGTCATGATGAGATTGATGTCATATTTAGCTTGTATTGTTGAGACCATGAGTAACTAATTTTGTATCTTAGGGACTTGATGTAGCCATTGGTTTGTATGGTTTGATTTAGGGATTTTTGTGATTGTTCGTAACGTGTTTCATTTATGCAATTGAGTACTTAATGCTTATAATCTCTTGATCACAAATTATTTGTTGTTTTATCTGAACTAATTGCTCGGGAGAGGGTAGTTTAGATTAGATTTATCAATTGCATGACTTATGTGGTTCTATAATCGAGAGATTTAGGATTGTTTGAGAAACCTTCAAAAGAATTGAACTCTAAGGCTTATGCTAGTTGTGGAAATTAGATAGGGATATTAATTTCTTAATTTTGCATAAAGATTTAATTGTGCTCGGGAGAGACAGTTAATAATTAATAATTATTGGCTTATGAAATCGTTACGTGTTCAATCATATTTAATCACTAGATTAATTCATACATCTAATCGATGAAATCAATTCCCTAAGGCTTTTCTCCACTAAGTTTTCACACTTTTTTTTTTTATTGTTTTGAGTAGATTTGGATTTATTTGCATGATACTCCATCCTTTCCTCTAAATAAAATTGGGCAAATATACCTTTATTAATTAGGTGAGCTAGAAAACCAATCCAGAGGACGACATTCGATTTTTAATCACTCTATTATAACTTGACTCGTACACTTGCGGTAAGCAATTTGCGTAACAAGTTTTTGGCACTGTTATCGGAGATTGGCAATTATTTAGTTTCACTTAATATTGTGGCGAATTTGCTTGGTCTTACTTTAGAGTAATTTTATTGTGTTTCTTTACTTTTCTCTCTTCTCTTTATTTTTGTTGTTTTTGTTTTGTTTTATTTTGTTTTTTGTTTTTGGTTTCTTTTAGGTTGTGATTTTTTATGCGAAAAGATAAGGACGCTCTGTTAGTCCCTTTTGATTTTGAAATTGAAAAGACTTGCAAAAAGAACATGAAGTGAAAAAGGGGAAAGAATTGCATCAATGGTTGAACAAAATCCACACAAGAGGAGCAGAAACCTATACGAGACTATTTCCAACCTACTTTTCCTAGACAACAATCTGGAATAGTCTATGCGTCAATCAATGCCAAGAATTTCAAGCTCAAAACTGGTCTCATCCAAGTGGCTAGAGATAGTGCATTTAGAGGATTCCCCTCTGAGGATCCCAACTCTCACTTAAAATCTTTCCTTCATATTTGTGGAACTGTGAAGTTAAATGATGTTACTGAAAATGTCACACGCTTACGATTGTTTCCCCTTTCTTTGCAGGATAAAGCGAGGGATTGGCTTCGATCAATTCCACCTGGGAGTATCACTATTTGCAACGTGTTGGTTCAGGCTTTTCTTGTCAAATATTTTCCACCTGCAAAGACAACTAAGTTGAGGACTGAGATTGGGACCTTTTAAGCAAAATGATGATGAGCAGCTATTTGAAGCTTGTAGGTGTTATAAAGAAGAGAAACACTAAGAGAATTTTATTTTATTTTTTTAATTTTCAAATTCACTTTAAAATGGTTTGAAATTTTTGAAAGGTGTTTTTTATTAAAAGACTGAATATTGTTAGTTGAATTGGGTAAGGTTGTAAATAACAGTATACACCAGGAGTAAAGTGAGCATATAAATGATTAGTTACTTGTTCCACAAATTGTAGTAGTCATTATTCAAACTCCAAATCGATTTAGCCAAAAATGTTTTGTTCTTAGCCATTTGCCACAATTTCCCAAGAAAATTTGTGTTGCTTATAAAAATGTGCCAATAAATTGATCTACTCGGCCCAAAGTTTACTTTCACACTTTTTGGAGCCACCCTGGTTCTAAATTGGGCTGATCTTGGACCTGTGACTGGGCCGAAACATGAACTGGGCCGTAGTTAGGTTAGGTTGTTTGTTTATACCCTATATATAATAGGAAACACTTGCAATTAACTTTTTTGAATATTTTTTTTTCTTTCCTTTCCTTTTTAACTTTCTTATGAACTATTTATTAAAAAATATTGAGTTTCAAACTAAGAGCCCTAAAAGCCAAGCTAAAGAATACACTATTTCTGCAAGAGATTTATGAAGAATAGTTTGCATGTGTAACATTTGTTAGAGAAAAACAAGGTTCGTGTAAGTCCTAGAAATTGATTTTTAGTTCGGTATTTAGCTCTAGAAGTTTTTCGCTTAGTTAGATTTCACAAATGTGTAGCGAGCAATGGAAGAAGGTAAGCATGTATTTTAATGAATAAAAGTTGGAATTTTAAACCAAAATAACTTCAATCATTAAGGGCTCGTTTGATAACGTTCCCGTTTCTTGTTTCTTGTTCTTGTTTCTCATTTTTAAGAAACAAACATGTTTGATAACTCATCCCTATTTCTTGTTTCTAAATTTCTAGAAACGTTTCTAGAAAATGGGCAAAATTTGAGAAACTACAAAAAGTTGTTTCTCAAATTCTGTTTCTGTTTTTTTTCTTTCATGCATGTATCCATCTCTCTCTTCCCTTCCTAGATCCATCTTTTTTTTTCCGACCGACAGCCACCATCGACCTCCGGCTACCGCTGCTGTCGACCTCCACCGACCGCCCGTCGCCGAAGACCTCAGCTGACCGACCGGCGGCAATGACTTCTCCAACATTTTTTTCAAAATTTCTTTCAATGACTTTTCTGATGATCGTCGCCACCGTCGACTGGCTGCCACCATCAACCTCCGCCAACCAACTGCCACTGTCGACCTTCAACTACCGGCTGCAGTCGACCTCCACTAACCGGCCACCGCCGACCTCCACTGACCGATCGCAACCGTCGACCTTCAACTACCGGCTGCCGTTGACCTCCACTAATCGGCCACCGTCGACCTCCACCGACCGACCGCTACCGTCGACCTCTGACTACCGATTGTCGTTGACCTCCACCGACCTGCCACCGTCGTCGACCTCTGACTACCAACCACCGTCGCCCTCCGACTATCGCCTGCCGCCGACCTCCACTGACTGGTCATCACCGTCGACCTTCGACTATTGGCCACTGTCTAACTCCGACTACCGGTTGTCGCCGACCCCCACCGACCGATCGTTGTTGTTGACCTCCGACTACCGGCCAACGCTGACCTCCGCCAACCGACAGCTACCGTCGACCTACAATAATCGGCCTCCGTCGACCCATGCTGACCAGCCTCCACCGATCGACTGCTACCGTCGACCTCTGACTACCTGGAGCCATCAACCAACCACCATCGTCGACCCCCGACTACCGGGCGTCGTCGTCGACCCCAACTGACCAACCTCCATCGAATGACCGCTACCGTCGACCTCAGACTACCGGGTGCCACAGACCTCTGCTGACTAGCATATGTCGATCGATCGCCACCGTCGTGAAGGGAATAAAAGTCCCCACGCAGCGGAAGCGCATCGATTGGACCTTACGCCGTATATTAATTAACATTAAAATACCGTTACGATAACTCAAACAAAACTTTAAACTAACTTTAAAGTCGCTGTAAAATCGGTTTAAACATGCTAAAAATAAATCTAAATTTATTTTAAAACTTTTCTAACGAAAAGAGGAAGAACCGTTACAAACCTCCGTTGTAGACTTGACCGTTCTTCGCCAACGACGCTCCAACGAACGAAAACGCAGCAGCCACCTTTGTTTTTCTTCGCTGGAAATTCCTTCTTGATTGACACAATAACCACAGAGGTTACACCGGTATGTCTCTAAGTCTAGGAGGCCAAAGACTTGTGGGAGTCTTTCTCTAAGAGGGAGGCTAGAGAGAATTCTAGGTCTTGTCTTCCAAGAGTGTCAAGTGTCATGACCAATTAGGTCTAGTGTTCTATTTATAGAAGAGATGCCATGAATAAAATATTCAATTAAATCAATCTTTTCCAAAATTGATTCAATCTTATTCCTTAATTAATCAATCATGATCAATCAATTCTCCAATTGATTAATCTTTTCCATAAATGACTAATTTCTTCCATAAGTAATTAGATCATTCCCATAAATGATTAATCACTTCCTTAAGTGATTAATTATTTACATAATTGATTAATTCATGGTTAATGAATTCCTTAATTAATTAACCACCAATTAAATATCACATATTTAATTTCCAGCCTTGAATTAATTTTGCCCAAACACTTTTAGGACTTAAATTAATTAATTCTTTCAATCTTCCATAAATTTATATTTGAACTTCTTCAAATATTAATTTCTCTCATAATAATATATCAATATATATTATATTTATTTCCCTTAGTAAATTGAACATTTTCAATTTACATTTAATTACTTAGTTGCCTCAAATTACTTTACGAGCTACCAGTGGGACCTTATGGACCTGCAGATCAGAAGCTCCAACGATGTGAGATTAATTGGTTAAACTCATTAACCACAATAATCAATATTCGTTAATTGTGTGTACATTCCACTATATCCTCACAGTTGCACTCTTCTCACTGCAGACATATTTTCTGTGTCCACGGAACTTAGACCAATATCGACTAGTTAGTCCTTCACGAGTGTCCGTAACACCAGCTGGGTCAAATTACCGTTTTACCCCTGGGTCACCTCTATTTCCTTAAGTACCAATTCTCCTCTAATGAACAATCTGTTTATGGTCCAACCATCAAACAGAAAACCCTCTCGTGCCATTGAGAGGGTAGAGCCCTTTGTTCAAGACTCGGAGTAACCACTTAAGGGAACACTCATCTGCTTCCCTAAAGTCGGGAAGGAGTGAATTTCATCTTGTACGATTATGTTCCCAGCTCCCCATTCGATCTTGTCCCCAAAGTGGTAGGCTTATTGAGTCGGCGTATTGGCCACTCTCACCCATACAAATCAAAGGACAATCTCTCATGAGCAAGAGTCCATAATCAACTCAGGATTAAGACTAAGTTGTCTAGGTCGTCCTAGTGAAAATAGAAAACCAACTAGTTAACGGTGTTATAACTAGTGATTACTATTTCGCGGTCCGGTCTTATGCAAACTCATTGCATAGGATACCCCCACTCGCATGTCTCCTACACGAAATCGTTGGATCGCAGCGTTTGTATCAAATACAAAGTGGGCCGTATCCATAGTGTTACCAGGATAAGGCACCCAGTCTTATCCCTATACTATAGACCCTTTAGGTTGTTTCTTGAACAATGATCCCACATGTCGCTACATATAGTTCAAGACTCATATTACAGCCTCGGATGTCTAGTTTATTGGATTAGGGTTATTATTAGGCAAAGACAAACATAAAATAACTAATAACAACTAATGGAAAAATATATCAATATTATTTCATTAATATCCGGTCAACGGTTACATTCACTATCTACGAGTTTTAGGGCATAAAACCCAACACATCGACCTTTGACTACTAGCCGCCATCGACCTCTGACTACTAGCCTTCGGCGGCCGACTGCCACGGTCGACCTCAGACTACTGTCAACCTCCGTCTACCGGGCGCCACCGACCAATCGCTACCATCGACCTCTGACTACCGGGCGCTGTCGACCTCTGCTGACCGACCCCCACCATCGACCTCCGACTATTGGGCGCCACCGATCTCCGTCAACCTTTGACTACCGGTCGTCGTCGACCTCCACTGATCGACATTCACCGATTGACCTCCACCGACATCCGTCGACCAGCTGCTACAGTCAACCTCTGACTACCAAATGCCACCGTCGACCTCTGACTTTCAGTCGCCACTATCGTCGTCGACCGAAACTTTTTCCTGTTTTTCTTATTTTCGACGACCGCCGCCACCCGTCGACGACTTTTCCAGCATTCGCTGCTGACTATCAACATTCGCCCAGTGGTCGGAGGTCGGTAGTGATGGTCGATGATCAACGACGGCGGGTGATCGGTAACAATGGTGGTAGTGATGAGGAAGAAGAAGGAGAAATAAAAAAAAATAATCATTGAAAATTAATATATTATTATATTATATGTAATAAATTTTATTTTAACTAAAAAAACAAGAAACAAGAACCGGTTATCAAACACATTTGTGTTTCTGTTTCTTTTTTCAAAGAAACAGGGAACAAAAATAGTTATCAAACACGTTTCTGTTTCTAGTTCTTAAAAAACAAGAAACAAGAAACAGGAAACAAGAAACGAGAAACGAGAAACAGGAAACGAGAACGTTATCAAACGGGCCTTAGTATCTAATTAGTTGTTTTTTTGACAAGAACATGAGTCTTTGAATATAAAGTACATATTTATTTATTTTTATACCGTTAAAGCACTCTAAAGTCTAAAATATATCTACGTAAATACCGATCACTTCCTTTCATTTTTACTAATTTTACTTCAAAAAAAAAAAAAAAGAATATTTCTAATTCGTAATTTATAGCAATCATTTTTTAAAGTTATCACAATTGAATGTCATTTCTAATACTTTTCACATTTTTTAGTATTTTCTGACAATAATCCTTATTTTCCCAAAAAAAAAAAAAAAACCCTTAAATTTTAAACAAATTATTTTCATTCCACAAATTTCCTTTTGATTTTTTAAAACCGTCTACTTTCAAGTCGACACGTGTACCTCTAAATATCAGAAAATTCCATTGAAAGAAAAGAATCTTTTGGAATTTGACAACTGTTAGAGATAGATTGGGTTTGATGAATTAAAAGCTTGATCCCACTGTGTCTTGTGACCAATATATCTGCCTGATAATTGATAAAAATAAAATAAAATAAAAAAGGTGAAATTTTGGCTTTAATGAAGTACACGAGATCTCCATAATTCTCCAGCTGTTTCACTCCTTATTTTCAACCAACTCCCCTTTTAATCTTATCTCCAAAACAAACTCCATTTTCACTTTCTTTTCAACTTCAATGGAACACCAAGATGATGAACGCCAAACCTTTGGCCACCATATTGCTCGGAAACTCAACTTCAATGCCCCTCTTTTGACCACGCGCCGCCCCGCTGCCAACGTCGGTCGTCTTAGTATTTCGGGCTCTGATCGCAGATTGTCGCTGACGAGCGATAGAGTTCCGTTTTGTTGGGAACAAGCTCCAGGCAAACCAAAGGAGTATGTTGAGAGATGTGATGATGTCGACGATGACACCGCCACCACCCCTCGTCCTACGCTTCCACCCGGATGGTGGCGGCCGCCCATTCAAACAAGTAGGGTTTGATGATGAACTCTGTTTTGGTGATTTTGCTTTTGAATTATTGAATTTGGTTTTATGGTTTAAACCTAGTTTCAGTTCCGTTCCGTTCGTCTAGTTTAAAAAGTTTCAATTAGTTATGATTTGAAAGTGCTTAGATTCAATTTGGTTCTATATATAGTTTAAAGTTTTAAATTTTGTCTGTATGCATGGTTTAGTCAATTAGTCTCACTAATTGTTCCTACCATTATTATATTGACATATTTTTGTATGTAACAATGAACTGATGTTATCTTATTTGGCTAACTATATTTGTTGATTGCATTAGAGCTTAGGGTTAAGTGAAAAATATTTTTTAAAATTTGCTTTTGGTGGGTAGAAGACAATTTAAAGATAATTTGTGAAATGTAATGAAACCATAGTAATCAAATTAAAACACTGAAAACTAGAATCAAATTGAAATTAAGCACAAACTATAAAGACTAAATTAAAAATTTTAAAACTATAAGAACCAAATCAAAACTATACTCTATTTCAAAAAAAAAAAAAAAAAAAAAAAACTAAACTAAACTATACTCAAATAATAAAACTAGGTTTTGTGCTCTAACACATTTCATATTCCAAATTGGAGTTAATGTAGGATTAGTTTCTTAATCTTGTAAGGGTAAATTAGTCTTTTACTTATTTCTATCATTATTACATTAATAATGTGTTATATTAGGTTCATTGTGTATTGATTGAAACATTGTTATTCCAATTTTCTCTATCCTAAATTTAAAGGAAGAAACTCTAGACATTTTCACCGCGACAATCATGGTTGTGACAATAATGTAGATGACAACAACGACAACGACGACAACTCCAGTGGCAGTGGCTATGCCTTGTCGGATGCCGTGGATGTCTTCTCATTATCGGAGGCAATCGACATAGTCGAGAAAGCCGAAAAAGCTCATAAATTTTCCGACGAGTTGAAGCTAAAGCAACTAAAATTATACGATGAAGAAGAAGAGGAAGAAGAAGAAAGAAGCAATGGTAGTTACAACCGCTCATCAAATTTCATGATCGAGCGGTTTCTACCCGACGCAACGGCATTGGCAGCTTCCTCCGCCCTGAACTGCCATGCCTTCTCGCCGCAGAGGGTGGCGAGACGGCCATTTTCTCCGCCGAAGGGTTGTGGGCTGGACGTGCTGATTCCATGGAGGACGAAACACCACCACCAGCTGTGTGGAGTGAAGAATCCGGTGAGGGACGGTGGCCGGAGCTTGGGATCAAAATCTTCAGCCAAACAAAAGAAACAACATTAGATATTTACTTGAACTCTCTTTGACGAAAAAAACTAAATTAAATCTTCATAGTTGTATAAATTTTACAAACGTAATACACAAAATGCACAACATAGTTTTATTGCAGGTATTGTAATTAATGTTGGCAGTTGTATGTATATCTCATCATTTTTGCCGTGATTAAAAAAAATGCAAAAAAAAAAAAAAAGGAAAAGGAAAAAGAAAAAGGAAAAACCTAATTTTTCTTGAATGTATATGTATGAGTATTTTTGTTCAATATATTCATCACGATGAAGCAATTATAATATTTTGAAATTTATGTTATTTTCTTGTACCATTTGTTTGTTGATTTATGGAGCTTTTCCTTCGGTAAAATGAGCTACAAATGGGAACATATTATTTCACTAGTCAATAACATATAGAAATTAGGCATTATTTGGAATAGATTCCTTAATGGCCCCTCCAACAGAAATGCTTGACTTTTAGATTCCATATATTCTTCCAAACATTACTAAGAATATTAGAGCTAGAAGATATTCCATTTATTTTAATTTTCATAAAAAGATTGTAACCACTTTTAACGGTATCCGTATAGTATAGGCTTTTAAGAAATCCTCTATGTCCCTAAAATTAAGTCCACCAAGACTTTTAGGAAGGCACAAATCCCTCCATTTAAACCAGTGTAATTTCTTCTTATTTGTGCTGGATCCCCACCAGAATGAATCTGGAAAAACTCCTATTTATTTCATCATATAAATGCTTAGGCAATCTAAAAACACCCATAACATAGGAAGGAATAGTCTGACCTATGCTTTTTATTAATAGAGAAAAAGGAGTTCTTCCACCCTTGAACAGCTTTTTCCACACTTTATCCATAACATAGCTTTAAGTCTTTTGATTTATTTTTAGAGAAAACAGAGGGGACTCCTAAGTATTTTCCAAACTCAGTCACCATATTGACTCGCTATTGAGCTGATTTAGATAGGTTTATAGACTCATCTGAGGCTAATTCATAGTCTTTTAAGCAAATGTTTCATAACCATCAATTTCCTTTCCTCAGCTTTACAGAATATCAAGCTATCAAAGTGTATGTCTTTATATATATATATATATGTATGTGTTGAAGGAGAAATTTTGGCCAATGACAAATTGCCACGTCATTATTTAAAATTAATGACAAAATTATAATTAATTAAATTTGGGACCAGTTACACATTTACACGTGTGCCTAAATTAAATTAATAGACATTAAAATTCGGCAAATCAAAGAATGCCACTTGTCTATTAGTGATCCATCAGATAACATCAGCCAAGTTCAATCAGATTATGCCACGTGGCAATTGGACCCAAGCCCAAGCCCATATGAGGTCCATCAAACTCTATAAATAGAGGAGGCCACCATTCATTCTGGGGGAGATTCAGCCAGAGGCAAAGGGGGGAGAGTCCTGAGCATTCTCCCAAGATTCAGAGTCGTCAGAATCCAAAGAGTCCAGAGAATTCAGAGATCTGAGATTCAGAATTCAAAGGATTTAAGACTTAGAAGATTTGAAGACTAGAAGACTCTAAAAAGAGATCAACAAGCCAACCGACCGATCAAGAAGATCAACAAGTCAGCAGGCTGATCATCTAAAAAGAGATCAACAAGCCAACCGACCGATCAAGAAGATCAACAAGTCAGCAGGCCGATCATCTAAGAAGAGATCAACAAGCCAACTGACCGATCAAGAAGATCAACAAGTCAGTAGGTCGATCATCCAAGAAGATCAACAAGCAGACCGATCGATCAACAGGATCAATAAGTCAACAGACCGATAATCCAGGAAGATCAACAAGCCAACAGGCCGATCATCCAAGAAGATCAACAAGTCACAACAGGCCGATCCAAGAGATCATTAAGCCAGTAGGCCGATCATCCAACAAATCAACAAGCCAACAGGCCGATCCAAGAGATCATTAAGTCAACAGACCGATCATCCAGGAAGATCAACAAGCCAACAGGCCGATCCAAGAGATCATTACACCAACAGGCCGATCATCCAAGAAGATCAACAAGCCCAATAGGTCGATCCAGGAGATCATCAACCTAACAGGCCGGTCATCCAAGAAGATCAACAAGCCAATAAGCCGATCCAAGAGATCATCAAGCCAACAGGCCGATCCAAGAGATCATCAACCTAGCAAGCTGATCATCTAAGAAGCCCAACAAACCGACCCAAGAAGAGCAACAAGCTAGAGGCCAAAGTTTATATATTTAAGAGAGAGAATCAGAGGATTAAAGTTAGAGATTGTACACCCACACGCATACAACATTAATACAGTATATTATTTATTCCACGTGTCTCCATCCCCGAAGTTACGTGTACTTTAAATTTTGTAACAATTCAACCTAAAATTGTTATAAAGTATATTTAAAAAAAAAATTGTTATAAAATAAAATACGAACTACATTGTTACTCATTAAAATTTGATAATCTGTCATTCAAATTGTCATTTTAGTAATAAACACAGAAGTTCACTTATATGAAGGACAAAATTAAAATTGTAGACCTATAAAAAAAAAGGACAAAATTAAAATTGCAGACCTATAAAAAAAAAAGGACAAAATTAAAATTGTAGACCTATAAAAAGAAAGGACAAAATTAAAATTGTAGACCTATAAAAAAAAAGGACAAAATTAAAATTGTAGACCTATAAAAAGAAAGGACAAAATTAAAATTGTAGACCTATAAAAAGAAAGGACAAAAAAGACGTCAACAGCAGGATTCGAACCTGCGCAGGCAAAGCCCAACAGATTTCGAGTCTGTCTCCTTAACCACTCGGACATATTGACAATTTGTTTAAAGAATGACTCATTATTAAATATACTTATATAAATGCGATTCTTATTTTAATTTAATTCGAAAAAATGATAATTATTTTAAAATGGTGAAAAATAAACCAACTTATTGTCAAAAAAAAAAAAAATAAAAAAATAAAGAAAAATAAACCAACTTAATTTTTCTTTATTTGACTTTAACCACTTGAGAGGTGGAAATTGGAATATATTTTACTTGATTAATATGATATCCTCAGCAATTAAGCTTTTACTTAGCTTGCCAAACAAATACAAAATTAGAAGTTAAATAAAATACTAGTGGTATTTGATAACATTTTGGTTTTTGAAAATTAGAAAAAAAAAAAAACAACTGTTTCCAAAATCTTGTTTTTATATGGTCAAGTATTCAAATGTGCTCTTAACACAAAAATCATTGTAAACATATTCAAGTTTTGCACCAATAATTTGATAAATTATAATAAAATCACATAACATCGACAGCAGGATTTGAACCTACGTAGGCAAAGTCCAACAAATTTCAAGTTTGTCTCCTTAACCACTCGGACATATCGACATTTTTGTTTAATAAGATTTGACAAGGTGTATAATTAAAAGCAAGAGAAAATATCAACTTTTATCTGGAACTTGACAAGGTGTATAATATTTTACTCTTTTTTTTTAACCACATATAATATTTTATTCTAAATTTTCAATTCAATCCAATTGCACTTAAAAGTGTGATATTTTCACCTTAAACTTTAATAAGCAGTACAATTTTGTATCCTCCGGTAAACTTTCTCATTTAAAAAATGATAAATAAAAATACTTTCATGTTTATTTAATGAAGGTAAAATACGAGTTTCATACGAAATAAATGAAACTTCAAAGAAAATTGATAGAGTTAGCCAAAGCGAGCATTACTCAACGGCAATTGGCATTACTCCCGACCAAGAAGTCAGATGTTTGAATCTTCTTATCCCAAATGTTGATATATATACTAAAAAAAAATGATAGAATTAGATTTTAGTTGAAATGTATGAGTTTTAAAATATTTATCCTATCATTGATATATGTGCATTTTGTGCGATTTTTTTTAAACAATATATTTGGGTGAGACTTGGTTTTTGTTAATGTTGATGGTCAAATTTGGTCAGAGGAACTCACCTGACCTTCACGTGCCACCAACGGTAAATTTGTTTGTGAGGGGGGAAAACGTGGCCTACAAGACGGTAAACCTGCACACCGGTGTGGTGCTTGCCACACCGGCTCCGATGCTTAAGTCAGCAAGCAGAACGATGGGAAGCAAGAAAGTAAGAGCCAGAGGAGAGTTAGAGAATAGAGAGTAGAGTTTTGGGATTAGAGTTTGAGTCCCCTTCTTCGGTAGCAAAGAGGGATATAAATACCTGTTCATCCTCCTAGGGTTTTTAGGGATTCAAAGGCGTTTCGGGACAAACCAGGCTGAACCGAGGCGGCCAGAGGCGGTGGGGACCAAGTGGAGCCGGACAAGCCCGGCCCGCGCAAGCGGGTTGAGCCAAAAGCCCGACCCCTTCGGTCTTGGCCCGTCCCACTTGTCGGTTTTGCCCCTTGGATCCATTCCTCAGCTCTTTTTCTGTCCGGTTGTCCTCGTCAGCTTCTTGTACGCCAGGGTGGTCCAAAATTACCTATAACAGTTAAAATTATTATTTATTTTTTTGTTAGTTAAAAATTGAAAAGTGAATTTAGCGAAATTTTAAATCTATACTAATATGAAGGAATAATTTTTCCCCCCACATTTTACGCTTTTAAATGTATGCAAAAAATAGTTATAATAATTGATTAAATTTAATTATTCTATAATTGTAACCAAGGGGTTTAATTTCCTAGAAAAACTCATCGTTCACCGTTCCATAATTTAGATTCCATTTAATATGCTATTTGAATTTTGTTTTATGTTTTTGGATTCACTAAATAGACAAGTATGTATTTGATTAACCTGTTTTTTTAAATATATTTTTTCAGATTTTGTGATTTAAATAGTGAAAAAGTTGAAAACAATTTTTTTTTTTTTAATGTTGTATTCATATTTTGAATTTAAAAATTTGATATTCAAAATTAAACTATAAAATAAAATTTTTAATAAATATACTTCTTTTTTAAAAAAGAAAACTAATATTAAAAACGCCACATAGGCAAGAAAAGCCTTGGTCAAAGGACCAACGATACAATCCACTCCGGAAAATTTTCCTTCCACACCTCAGTAGAGTCACTACCCTTTGCATATTTGGCATTTGCATCAGCAACTCCATATATTGCATCCTCTTGGAACAAAATTGAGAAAATTTCTAGTACTATGATAGTATGAAAAATTTTCCATATTACCTTCATTTATTGTTTGCCATGTAGGAAGTATTTAAGAATGGTGTGAGACTCGTAAAATAAAATATTATATCATTAAATGCTCATCAAATGACATGTCAAATGTTGAATGGACGGAATAAGTACTACCATAGTACTAGAAATTTTCTCGAACAAAATTAAACGTTATGTTCTCATAATTTGGTGTCAGCTGCCATATTTCTTCAACCAACACTGCCTCACTCCATGACTCATTCTCTTTCAAAACCAACTTCACAGCCTGCAAGCAATCAGACTCCACGATTGTATTTACTCCTCCAAGTGAAATCCCAAATTTTACACCTTCAAAGAATAGCCCTAAGCTCTGCCAACGGAGGGATAAACTCCAAATCATATGAATAGGTAAAAACTCCAACAATGTTTCCATTTGAGTTCCTATAAATGATGCCAACACCAATGAAAAAATTCCAGGCCGCATCAACATTAATTTTCCAGGTATTCGCAGGAGGTGGGCTCCATTCAACACGGGATCAGTCAGCTACCGCAGGTTTTTCTTGGTTTATTTTGTTCGCATTCGAAAACTCCTTCATGTATTTTAGAATCCACGAGCTTCTAATCAAACACATTCTTAATTTTAAATATATAAAGAAAAAGACAATATAGAAAATTAAATTTGTTGTTACCATTTATTTCATCTCAAAAGATATCATTAAAATTATTTACATAATCTTTCTAGAAAAGAAATTATTTACACAACCAAATTTTACACACTTGCTGCCACCCCAATTTACGTGGTAAAAGATGTCACACGTACTTTCTAATCTTCATACAGTAATTTTTTCATCAATTTTCATCTTATTTTAATAAAAAAAGAATATAGATACAAAAAAAAAATGCACATATATAAAAACTATAATAATGAAACAAAGGAACGTCGACAGCAGGATTCGAACCTGCGCAGGCAAAGCCCAACAGATTTCGAGTCTGTCTCCTTAACCACTCGGACATATCGACGCTTTTGACTGTAAATCAATCAAAAAGATAATGATTTATATAAGCACAGTGATTTTGGCGCCTAAACGAAATTGATTTTCCTTCTTTGGAGCCCTAAGAATGAAGACCGCCCCGAAAAAGCCTCTCCACTGTGACTACTGAATTCAAATTTCTTCTGCTCTTCCCTGAAATTTCCCAGACTTCTTCACGGGAAGTTTGTTGTTCATTCGTTTTCAATTTATTGGAAGGGGAGATTTCTCCGAAAAGATGAACTACGAGGCGCTATTATCTTATGGCGAAGATCTGGTGGCTTACTTGAAGGACCAAAATGAGGTTCAAACCTTGAATCAATGCCTCGAACATTTCAAGGCCCTTCGATCTTCTTGTGACGATGATTTCAGTAATGTTCACAGTTCACTTCAAGGTCTGTTCTCTCTCTCTAGAAATAGGTTAAATTTGTAACGGTTTCGAGTTTATAAATTTTGGGTTTTTTGAGGTGAACGAACTGTGGAAGTTGGTTATGTATAATTTTTTAACTAGTTATTAAACGAACCAGACTATGAGAAGAAAATCGAGGAATGCCGGCAGAAAACAGAGGAGGCGAAAGCGAGAACTATTGTAGATGATGAAATGGATATTCTCGAAAAGGAGTTCGAAGAGGAACTTGGGAAAGAGCGTTTGCTCATGGAGGAGATTAGATAAGTATAAAATTAAATTTTTTTTTTTTGAAAAAATTCTAAGTATGATTGTTTGTTCCTAATGTATTTGTCTGTCACATGTCCTGCAACTGTTTTTCTTCAACACACTTGTCACCAATGAGATTAATGAGCTAGACCGACAGAGAATTTCTGTTCAAGAAAGGAAGCAGGCGATGAAGAAACTTGAGAAACAAGAACTTAGGGCGCAGTGAGTATAATTTCTTTTTTGTAGATGCTTCGGCATCTGTAATTGTCACTGTTAATTAGTAGCAATTGACTAATTCATGTAAAATTTGAATCTATTTCATTTTTGTGCAGTATCAAGTATTATCTGACAAGCACAATTTTTATGTATTTTAGTTGGAAGTACAGAAGGTCTACCTTTTATTTGTTTAAATTTAGTCTATATGCAGCTTTTTTGCTCCAATCGATTGCTTATGGTAGTTAAGTCACACTCCTATGAAGATGGATGATTATTTTTTAAAGTAATGAGCGTTTGTAGTCTAATTGTTTATAGTCTAGTTAAGTCACACTCATATGGATAATGCCAAAAAAAGTAATTTCCTTCTGTTATAGCTGTTATCTAGTTCTTTTTAATTTGTTCTTCTGAAGTAATTTAATTCTGTCTGTGTCTGCATTTGAATTTCTGTCGTGTGTTGAAAACGGGAATTTTGTCTACAAGCTATTTGAAATTTGCTAAAAGATCAGAGTAGAAATAAAGGTAATGACGATTAGTAAACAACACTACCAAGTAACAAACATTATCGAAGTCATTATTTATAGTTCCTCTATAGCACCTTGCAATTACCAATTACTTGTGTATACAGAGGTGGACTAGACTAATATAGGGAACTGTAGTCCATTCCGGAACTGAATTTACAATAGTTGCAATTACCATATCCTTTTTTTTTAACTATGAACTTATAAACTGAGTGGCTGTCGAAGATCCTTGACAACCCAAGTCTCAGTATCTTTAATTGATATTAACCTGATAGTTCTCTATCTTCCACATATTTTCTTGTTGTTTGCAGGAGGAAGCTTTCAATGTATGCTTCGGTCACTGATATAATACCAAACATGGACGATCAGACTAAAATTTCTGGCCGTATCCTTTGTCTGATTTATACTTATATTTTCTTTTTCCTTTACTATTGCTTTACCTTAACTTTAATCAACTACAGATATTGTGGATAGAAATAAACGGGTGGTACAGAAGTTTGAATTGGACCCGACTAAGATGTCTGCATTTGATATATGCAACGACATTTGGAATATGATTAATTCCCCATAGTACTAGACATCAATTACATTGTGAATTAGCAGCTTATGATAGCTTTTTTTCTTCTTCTTTCTTCACTTCATGGTATTAAAATAGAATGTTTATTTTGTTGTATATGTATGTTTAAAGGACTCATCTCTGAAGTACTGTGTCGTTTGTGGTAACTTATTGTAAATTATATCTCCTTAGTCCTTGCTGATTTTTGGAGAAAAGATTGCCCATTTATGTTAGGTGCTAAGTCATGGCAATTGTAATGCAGTAAGCATGTTGCTTATTTTTATGGATATTTGATTCTCAAGGAAGCAACTGACTTTGTATCCATTCCACTCATCTCATATGGTAGTTTAAATCCAAATATCTATTATACTCTGATCAGTTGTTGAAGAGGATTATAATATAACTATGGGTCGTTTGATAAAAATATTTCAATCATGGGATGTTGTATCAAATTCTTTTGTAGTTCCGAGACAATATTGTATGATAATAATACTCCTTTGTAGAACAAGCTGCAAATGTATGAGCATTGTTCAGAGTATAACTTGGTCCGCAAAACAATCCAGAAAGTCACCAGCCACCAGAAAGCAAGAAAGACAAGTTCTAGCCATCATCTTCCAATCATGATATCAGATTCAATTTCCAAAAGTTTCATAAGATGGAGTTCAGAATACCAGGTTCTATTCTTTCCCTTAATTTTTTTTTGTAGAGCATTAGTAGTTGAATAGGCACTAGAATTGAAACCCAAATTCTCTTCCAATCTCTCATATGGAAGAAGTGTGCAACATTTGGTAGATAGAGAGCGATACTTCGCTACTTTTTGGTGTGACGAAAAGATCAGACATTAACAACTTTAATGAAATTCCAAATTTTACAATGCCTGAGGGAGCCAACATTACCATCAACACACAAACATTAGCATCATTTTATCATAACTTTGAAACTGAAATAGTTATATTCTAAAGTTATCTTCTAGTACTGTAATTTTGAAATAGAAACTTCTCCATTGACTTTAGTTTCTAATTTTCTGGGTGGTTTGATCTTGAGATCGCTCCTTGCCAGCATTTAAGATGTTGAGTTTCTCGGTGGAGTTACATAACAGACTTGACTGCCACCATTGGCATTCTGCAGGTATTGGCGTTCGTCGAGCATTATAGACCTGCAAGCATCTGGTGCAGGATTGCCTTTGTAAGCTTTGCAGATGTAGGCCATGAAGTTTTGGTAGTCCTGATTCAGACAAAAGAAAAACAGATTCATTTCAGAGAATCACATGGCAAAGAACAAGAAAGCAAACCGGTTCGAGTCGTAGCTGAGGACCTCTTGTATAGGTTGATTGTTGACGATGACCCATGGAACAAATCGGTGAGGCGGGTTGAGGTGAGTGGTTTCAGAAGCATAGTTTTGTTCAAGCTGCATTCCAATGGCTTACATATCAGACTCAGTGGCTCTCAGCCAAGGAAGAAAGAAACAGAGATATAATGGTGAAGAATGCAATGTTACCACTTTTCCATGGCCATTTCTGTAGCAATCTATTGGTATAGCATTCAACTGGGCAATGTCAAAACACTTTGTCCATTCATTGTGTCTGTTTTGCACTGTAAATCCCTCAACACAATGGATGAATCTGAAATGTTTTTCCTTCACAGGCCAAAAAACAGATGCTGGCAGATTTATTCATCTTTTTATGTTAATATTCATATGAAAAGTGATTAAAAACTGACAACAGTGAAAGAAAATTAAAGAGTTTTACTGTATCGGGGTAAATTGAAATTGTGCAAGCTTCAATGGCGTTCAACATGCATTCATCTGGTCCATGCTGCAACCAAACAACAACATTTTTAATTATGATGAACAGTGTTAATGAAAAATCATCGAAATCTAATATAGTTAAGTAAATACTTTATAATAAAACAATTAATTAGAATGGAGTTATTAGAAATTAGTTAGACAAAGTTTCTGTGGAATAATAAAAGAAAATTGAGTAAAGTAAGACACGAGCATTAATAATCTTAGTTGTAATTGGTAGTTGATAGCAGACTGCAGTTCTGGGAAATAGCAACATTAAATAGCTTGGTCACCTTGAAGTTGGTCCATTCATAAATGCACTTCTCAATTAAAATGGCCGACCTAGTATTTTAAACAATAATTTTCACACCCATTAATTATTTAAAAATAAATTGAAATATCAAGTCGGTCCCTAATGTTGTTGAACTGGAAAAAAAAAAAAAAAAAATCACACAATACAAAATCAAAGTTTACTAGTGAAATTGATGTAAGATGTAACAAAAAAGTTTATTAGAACTAAATATACAAGTTAAATGCTAAAGTGAGCCTAGTTCACCGATAATTGACATGTACCCTCGACTAAGAGGTGAAAGGTTCGAATCCCCATCTCCAAATATTCTTGAACTCATATATACAGGTATGTATAAGTTAAATTACCAGGCGAGTCCATAGAGTTTTAAATTTGTGTGTTTAATAACCCTTGAAATTTTAAAAAATGTCTAATAGATATTTAAATTATTATTTTTATGTTTAATAGGTAAATTAAAAAAAAACTTTAAAAGTGTCTAATATATTCTTAAATTTTTTATTTTGTATTTAATAATTTTTTAATATAATCAAAATTTTTAAAAATTAATTATTAATAGTTATAAAAAAAATTGATTATTAATAGATGTAAAATTAAGAAGTTAAACTTTCAATTTTATTTCTAATAGGTTGAATAATTTCTAAAAATGTCAAATAAGTTAAGAATTTATTTGAAACAAAATTTAAAATTTAAAAACTTTTAAATTGAAAGTTTAAAACCTATCCACCTATGAAACAATTTTTAAAACTTAAAAATCTATTAAACACAAACATAAAAGTTTATGGACTAATTTAACCTTAAAATTTTTAAGAATAGATGCAACCATCAAAATTTATGCACTAAAATTTTAATCTAACCTTATAAAATCTTTGACCTATAAATCATGTGTTTTTTCAAAAAAAAAAAAAAAAAAAAAAAGTCATCATCTCATTTATACAAATTAGTAGGTCAAATACAAACAACTCCTCATTGCCATGATGGTGTATAAATAAATGCAACCCCTACTCCAAGAACTATTTGCGAGACTTGGTGTTTGTTTGAAATACATTTTTATTTAAATGTTTTTTAAAAAACAATTTGTACAAAAACTTTTTAGAATTTAAACACTCATATGTTTGGTTGCATTTCCTTATACGTGTTTTTATACACAAGTTATTGTATACTAAAGACTATTTTTTAAAAAAGTTGGTTTCAAGTGTTTTTCTCCAAATGATTTATTTATCAATATCATTTTCTAATAAGTCATTTTTAGTGGTTGCCCAACACTAGAATTTTTTTCAAAATGATTTTTTTTTTTCAAAATTAAACACTTGAAAAGTTAAACCAAACACACTATTTAACAGACTTAACCAAATTAAATTGAAACTAAATCGAAAAAACAAAATCCTTATGTTTCAAAAAAAAAAAAAAAAACCCATTCACTTTACCATGGTAAAAGTGAAAGACAAAAAAGGGTAAATGGTAATTTAAAATCGATTAAATTATATAAGTTTAGTCAGAGTTGTCAATTTAGTTTATGAACTTAAAAAAATGTCTAATAAATTCTTAATTTTCAATTTTGTATATAATAGATTTCTAGAGTATAATAAGTCTTTGAACTTTTAATTTTTTTGTCTAGGTGAAATATTTGAAATTTTTAAAAATTAACTTAAACTTCCCATATTTAACCTGGTATGCTTTTGAATTTTAAAAAATGTAAATAGGTCAATTAGTTATTAGACATAAAATTGAAAATTGAAAATGAAAGTTTAACTAAAGTTGAAAGACCTTTTTTTCAAAAAAAAAAAAAAAAAGTTGAAAGACCTGTTTAAAATTTTGAAAATTGAAGATGAATTACTTCTAGAAGTAAATAATTTGTAATTGAAGCGAAAAAGAGTTGGATTTGGGAAGGTTACCTGGCAAGAGAAGGCGCCGTCGGGCTGGATCCAGGCGTTGCCCCAAGGAATCATGCGGAGATTGACGGCGGAGATTAGTCCATTTTCGAAGAGCTTCACCAAATGGTACACCACGAAGTTCGCACAGAAAGGGCACAGAGCTTCGTAATACACCGACACTGTTACTTTTTCTTTTTCAGACGCCGCCACCGACGACGGCGACGCCAACAGCAACAGAGCACACACAGCCGGCACGGCGGCGGCCCATCGCCCAAAGCCACCCATTACTTTAATTGTGCCTCCACTCCACCGGATTTCGTATCATCTCGGAACCAACTCAACTTCGCCTCTGCTCTTTTTATATCTAAATTAATAATGGAGACTCTGGTTTTTGCTTTTTCTTTTTTTTTTTTTTTTTAAATTGTTTGCTTTTACTTTGCCTTTTCTTTCCTCCACTTGTTTCTCTTTTCTTCTTTTCATTTTCAAAGAGCTCTATTCCATTCCAAATTTCCAATCATACAACTCTTTACTAATATGGTCAATCAGAGTATTTTCAATTTTATGTTTAATAAGTCATTTTCTTTTAACTTTATTAGTTCAAAGATGTATATTTGACCGGTTATATATATATATATATATATATATATATATATTTTGACAAGTTCATGGACAGAGAATGACATATTTGCACGTGTATTATTGTTGCTTATGTGAATATATTTGAACACATACGTAGAAAAAACAATAAAAACACATGTAAACACATAAATTTTTGTCAATAAATTTAACGGAAAGTTGTTTTGGAACAAACTTCAATCCTATAGAAACTTTTGAAAGTTTAGAGGTATAATTGAAACTAATATCCGTGAGTGTTCGGTCAGTACATCTTTAAATGCCAGTTGAGCTATGCTCTTGTTGGCAGTTAATGCGGTGGGTTTGAGGCTAAGAGATTTGGGTTTTCTATTTACCATGTAAATTAATTTGGACTAGAGATGAAAATTAGACAACATGGCACATGCTTCAATTATTACTTCATATTGCATGTTCCTTAATTATTTTAATAAACATGTCACATGAGATTGAACTAATGGAGTTAATGGTAAGAATTATTAGACACAATATAAGGTTCAAGAATATAATGTAATATTTAACTAGAAACAAATCAAAGATCCGACGTAGTAAGTTAAGAAAGCTTGAATTTATGAGAACGACTTAATTTAGAGTATTACATAATGTAAAAAAGGTAAATCTTACAACTTTTTATGTTTATATTGTCTAAAACCATAAGCAAAGTCATAAAATAAATCCAACCTCAACTTATCCAAATTTAAAGTGAGTGAAACATTTGAAAAGCTATGTTATTATTAAGATTGTATATCTAAAATTTGTTGAACAATGCTTTTTCTCTTTATTCCCTTTCATGATCCAACAAGATTTTAGTTATACATTAAAAAAATTCCATTGGATACTTGGCTTCGAAAATAAGATTGAATATTACATTGTTTTCACATGAAAGATAAAAAGATAATCTCAAGATATATATACCATATCTATTATTCTGTTCTAAATATTCTAGAAATATCTGGATAGAAATTTGGTACTAGGAACACCTTGAGTTTCTCTTTGGCAGTAAAAGTGATTTGGGCAGGTTAGATTTTTTATTTGAACAAAACTTCCGTGCATACCGGTATGTAGGAATCTCTCTACATACCCCATTAAAATCTTGACTACTAAGGAAGAGAAAGGGAGAAAATGAGAAAAAAAAAATTATCTCTCCTAATTGTCAACATTTTAATGGTGGTATGCGGGAGATCCCTCCATACCGGTATGGAGGGAAGTTTTTTCCTTTTTATTTCTTTGAAAAGTTGAAAATGAATCACAAATTAAAAAATTGAAAATATTGAATTAAAATATAAGGGTATGTTTGGTTCCAGACTCCAACGCTAAGTTAGAATTCAAAAAAAGTGGTACTGAGCGAATGATCTTCGGATTCCATAATAGCACGTCCTACGGCTATTTAAATGGATCCAATTCCTACCTGCAACCCTTCTTGGGAATGAAGTTCTATCAACTGGGTACTTTTAGACCAAAAAGATTTGAGCAACTTTCATTATGCAAGGGCTTTAGTATGCTTTCTTCTTCTCTTTTGAATCACTTGAAATGATTCAATCTCGAACTGGACTTGACTATGGATACTCAATTTAAAGTAAAAACAAAATTTCATACTCACTGTGGAAAGTCGTATGTACGGCTTGGAGTGAGATCTTTCATAACTTTTGAGATCCACCCTACAATATGGGGTCAAAAAGCCAAAATAAATGATTTTAGCCCTTATAAAAAGAAAACAGATTCTTGAACCTCTTTCACACTCATGTCACGTCGAGGCACTGCAAAATAAAAAATTACAAAATTTGACCCAATTATCGTAATCGATTAATTAACATGTTGATTAACCCGTATTCTAAAACACGGGAACAAAAATCATTGGCTAATCAAATTATATATTAAGCCATGAAAAAGATTCAACAAAAGATAGAAACAAATCAACTTAAACCTATTGTCACATTAGAGAGTGTTCCAACAATGTAACACATAAGGTTCATCGAGATGAAAGATCAAATACTCATTTGGGTTTCATGGGCTCTAATACCATATTAGATAAACATAGAGTTCTATCTCAAAACCAATTGAAAATGAATAGAGCAACCCATGTATCTTATAAATGGTGAAGTCTCCACTTATCTTTTCAATGTGAAATCCTCAACAAATACATTTGATATCCCCTAAAAATACCCCTAAATTATAAAAAAGAAATATCATCCATTATTTATATATATATATATATATATATAATTTATTTAGAGAGCGAAAAGAACTTAATAATTTTTATATTTTTTTTGATTTACAGGAATATCTGTTGAAATTAATATTATATCAACATATCCATTGATATATTTGTAGAATTGAAATGATATCGATATCGACATTTTAATCTTTGATCATGACATTTTTTTTTATTGTTAGTTGCATGTGTCATGACTGTAGTGAAGGTTGACTCCGACATCTTCCACTTGACTAATGGTCGTCTTAGTCAAGTTGGTCGATTAGCCACGTGGTTGTCTCTAGCTCTCCATGTAGGAGCACTTTTCCCATACATAACATTACCTCCCTCTAAATAATTATATTTAACCGACTAAAATGTTAGAAGTTCAAATCCTCATTACTGTTATCATGAAATTTTTAGTTATTTTTTAAAACTTCCATCAAAATATCGACATTCAATACAATTTGCCAGGAAAATTCGTTTAAATATATGAGCCCATAAATATTGGACCTTTCCCGGCCCGAATATACGGGGGCCCAAATGGGAAGACCCACTAACTCCAACATATTCGACCCGGCACAGAATCCGACACATGATAATAAAATTCCCACCGACCCTCAATTTAAATATTTCACAAATATTCCACGCGTCAAATTTTCATTCGACAGAAACAATTCCCCCATCCGACAAATTTTTTAAAAAATACGTGTAACCTGAAAAGAGCCTCCTTTTATTAATCGTCACTTGGAACGAGACGCTCGTCCATTCCTCTCCAAGTTTCTGCTTATATATTCAACAAAGTTCCATAATTTTCATCGCATATCCAATCGAAACCTTAACTGAAACAGCAACAAATCTGAAAACGATGGAAGACGGAGTTGCAGAGGAACATCCTCAGAGCCTCACTCATCAGCGAGGAGGTGAAGATGAAGAAGAAGAGTCGAGTGGGTTTCTGAGGAATTTCATTTCGAATATGGTTTCTGGAGAGGGAAATGAAGAAAAGAAAGAAGAAGAAGGAGAAAAGAAAAGTGGGTTTCTGAAGAATTTCATGTCGAACATGGTCTCCGCAGAGGAAAGTGAAGAAAAAACAGAGGAAGAAGATGAAGAAGAAGAAGGAAAGGCAAACGGGTTTCTGAAGAATTTCATCTCGGGCATGGTGTCTGCAGAGGGAAGTGAAGAAAAGAAAGGAGAAGGAGAAGGAAAGGAAAATGGGTTTCTGCAGAATTTCATGTCGAACAGAGTATCAGCAGAGGAAAATGAAGAAAACAAAAAAGAAGAAGAAGAAGAAGAAAAAGAGGAGAAGAAAAGTGGGTTTCTGAAGAATTTGATTTCAAACATGGTTTATGCAGAGGAATTTGAAGAAGATGAAGAAAAAGAAAAGGAAGATGGTGGGACTGTAAGCAATGTAATGGTTTCTGGGAAAACAGGGGAAGAGGAAAATAACAAAAGTGGCGGTGCTGAGTCGGTCGGAGAAAAGGGCAGCGACGGTGGCGGTGGCGGAGGAGGAGGTGGCATTATAGATAACATAGTCTCCCACTTGCCTGCTTCACTTCAAGGTCGGTATTTTAATAAAGATTTTGACCTTTGAATCCATTAATTTTCAAAAGAAAAAACAGAGTAATGAGAATTTGAATGAAACAGGTGATGCAGTGACCACGACAGATGAAGCTGCAATTCTGATTCACTCGATTATCCATGAATGAAACCTTTTGGGTTTTTGATTGCTTTTGTTTTGTGTTCATAGGGCTCTCGTTTTCTGTCATGTAAAATTAAGTTAATTGTGTTTGATTGTATTGGCTCGGTACTCTTCTGTTTGTTTAACAGAGTACAAAGGGGAAGGAAGATTGTGATATGTAATATTCAACTTAGAATCAATACTTCTGATGATGGATTTGATGTGTTGTTAAATGTAACAAATTGGGTTTGGAACCATGGGAAAAATTTTCATGTAATATAATGGTTCATTCCATTTTTTTTTTAAAAAAATCATGTTCTAGAGATCTTGAGGGCAGCAAGTCTGTTTATTTCTTGGGTAAAGCAAAAGGATTTACATTGACTTAAAAAAAGGATTTATATATATATATCCTACCAATTAAGAAGGGAAAGAAGAGAATGAATAAAAATAAAAGGGGCTGAGGAGTTATTAAGCTTATCAAACTAAATACTTGGAGTTGAGAACACAATTCAAAAAAGAAAAAAGAAAAAATCTTCTTTCCAGACATTTCTTAATGAAAAGATTTAGGGAAAAATACACTTTTAGTCCCTGAGGTTTGGATTAAGTGACACTTTGGTCCCTGAATTTTCAAACTCAACAAAAATACCCCTGAGGTTTGAGATAAGGAGCACTTTGGTCCCTGCCGTCAATTTTTCGGTTAACTTTTAACGGTTGCTGACGTGGCATTATTATTTTAATATAAAAAATTATTTATTTTATTTTTTTAAATAAAAAATATTTAAAAAATATATAATATTAATATTATTTTTATTTTTTATTCATAGGAAAGGGAGAAAGAATAAAAAATAAAAAATATTAATATTATATATTTTTTAAATATTTTTATTTAAAAAAAATAAAATAAATAATTTTTTATATTAAAATAATAGTGTCACGTCAGCAACCGTTAAAAGTTAACAGAAAAATTGACGACAGGGACCAAAGTGCTCCTTATCTCAAACCTTGGGGATATTTTTGTTGAGTTTGAAAACTCAGGGACCAAAGTGTCACTTAACCCAAACCTCAGGGACCAAAAGTGTATTTTTCCCAAAAATTTATTATAAGATTAAGTTATAGAGGCTATTGGGAGGCATTGAGTGAGTTAAAATAATTTGTTGGGTTAAATAGTCTGTACTTTGGATGTATAATTATTTAATGTTAAGTGAAGTCTGTGTTTAGAAAGTTTTTTTTTAGTAGTAGAAAGTCTTTGTTTAGAGTGCAAAGTTGTTTAATATAGAGTCCAAAAGTCCAAGTTTTATGTTTTGTTTAGGCTTGCTGTTTTTTTTTTTTTCCCTCTACATTGCCTGTATTATACAAGTAGAGCTATATTAAATATCATTTTTCATAATTTAAACAATAAAGATTGTTCTCATCAATTCTAAAAGGTATGAGATTTGTATCTATTTACTTCTAGAACTTTAAAAAGTGTTAAATAAAATTTTGGACTTTCAATTAAGTTTGGAATAGATCCCTAAACATTTTTTCAAAAAAAAAAAAATCCTAAAATTTAAAATGTACATAGATCTTTAAACTTTTCATTCTTTTTCGAATAGATTATTATATTTTTAATTTTGTGTTTAATAGGTCTTTGACTCTTTCAATATTTTAAAAAACTCACAAACTTAGAAACAAAATTGAAAATTTAAAAGTTCAAGAGTTCGATGTTAAATACAAACTTAAAAGTTCAGGGATTAAACAGGTAATTTAACCTAATTAAAATGACTTTCTTTTAGTTCAATAACACTTGGAGATAAGGAGATTCAAACTTCTGACCTTTTGATCGATGGTATATATATATCAATTATTGTTGAGCTCACTTTAACAACCTAATTAAAACGATTAGCATCCCTTTACAAGAGAAACTATTGGTAATTGGTGAAAAATGGGTACACCTAGCGGATTATGTAGTTAATTAGGTAACACCAACTAGTGAACTATGAGGTTAAATCCTCTTTTCGAGGATAATGATGTTACAAAATAATGGAAGTTGTTATAGAATGTTAATCATCCTAATGAAATCAAAACTTTTTGTTGAAAAACCTTTAACAATTTGCTTCCTACAATCCTAGATCTAGGGACAAGAGGAATTGACATTGGAGGGGGGTGCCAAAGGTGTAATTCAAAAGATGAAAATAATTTATAAGTTAAAACATTTTTACTCTTAACCTTTGTGGAAGTAACAATTTAATTTCCAAATTTTAGTTTGTAACGATTTAGTCTCAATAATTTCAACAATTAGCCTTTGGACTTTAGTATGTAACAATTTAGTCTTCATACTTTAAAAATTGTAATGATTTGGTCTTTATCATCAACAATATAGTTGAGATTCAATCAAATTTGTTACCTACGTAGATCGATAAACCGATTAGTGACTAAACTACTAAGTTGGTTACGTAATAAAAATAAAAATTGACACTCGGTTTAGTTGGATTTTTTCACGGTGGGGATTGAGTTGTTACAAATTTTAAAGTAGAAGGACTAAATTGTTGCATATTAACGTTTAGTGACTAAATTGTTACAAATTTGAAAGTATAAAGATCAAATTGTCACAAACTACAATTCATGAAAGTATAGGGACCAAGAGTGTTCTTTGACCAATAATTTACATGCTATCTAAAGTAGTAAAAATTCCAAAGACCCATTGAGTAAAACATCATTCAAGCCTCTGACCTCCTGACAGAGATATGCTAAGCTCGCTTTAACATTTTGATGACTTAATTTAGTGGTTTAGATCATACTCATCTAATGATACGTTGGAGAATGTCATATAGGTGGTAGAGATAAGATCGAGTCGAGTGGAAGAAGCACCAAATATCACGATAATATAGATGCAATGATCAAAGTCCCTCAAAAGAAAAGTGGAAATTGGTATTATTTTAAGAAATGAAAGAGGAGAAATTAAGCTTCACTATGACAAAAGTTCTCAGTTCATCATTGGTGTGGATGTGATGGAGACATTGGCCAAAGAAGTGGGGTTATCTCATCTGATTGCAGAAGCCAATTCAGTTGGGATCTTTAGAATAATGGAAGAAATGAAGACTTAGAAGTGAGGATTCTTGCGAAGGAAATAATTGATCTATCTTATCTCATCTCTTTTAGGGTCACTCGTTCAATCATTGTAAACGATCTTACAACAATTTGACAAATATAGCAGCAAACTTAAGTCGTAAAGATGTCAAAGGAATCTAGATGAAAGAAATTCAAGACCAGAGTTATAACTTATAAGGAGGAATATCTTCCGCCTCCTTCACTGTCCAACTCATATTTCAAGTTGAGTACATCACTTACGAACGCTATTGAATCTAGTTAATAAAAGCTAGAAAAAACGCATGCAAAATGCTCTTGACTCACCTGGTTGGAGTGCATAAGATTCCATTATAATTGTTACTTAGAACTAACAAAATAAAGTTAAATTAGTTCCATCAAACACAAAAGAAATGGTGACAACATTCTTTCCCATCAAATTCCATAATCTATGGACAAGGTTTCTAGCTCATTCTCCATTATGCCCTCCAATCCACCCTACAAAGATGGGGGCATTGATGGAACTTGATGAGATGTTTGATTTATGGCAATGGATTTGAGGCCAAGTGATTGTGATTCATCCATCATCTCATGGCTGGCCCCATACACAAAAGGAGACTCAGCATATGAAGAAGAAATGTTTTTGAAGTCTATGTTTCTTACTATTTTCAATCACACATGTGGAGAAGATATTAAATGTTTCCCTTTTCTTTTGTTATCAAAAGATATGATTCTATTTTTCATGTTTTAATTGTCTCTAACTTTAAAAAGATTCCCTTGTATTTGTTAAGTATTGAGTTATTCTTTTTAACAAAACAATGACGTAACATAAAATATATTTCATTAGCTAATTCATACTGAGTTGGACACGACGACCACCCATAGAACCAAAACTAAATTTTACGAACTTCACATGATGTAACTTTGAAGTAGTAATATATTTGGCTAGAAGTAAGTCATTACTTCATAAAATAAGACTTATAAAAACAAAAAGTTACATCATTTATCTCCACGCTAAAAGAATGCCAACTATGAACTTCAACAATATCATACTTTTAATGTATATCAACAATATTAGAGATGAAGACATATATATTTAGATGAATCATTATATTAAAGTGGAATCAGTTTATAAAACTAATATAAGGTCCAAGTCACAAACTTAATCCTCAAAGTGGGGTTTCCATTGGCTTTCCATGGAATTGAGGTTGACTTTGAGTTCACTAAACCTTAAAGTCACATTCCAATCACTCAAGTTCTTCCATTTGATCTAAGTCCCATCAAAGAGAGAGAGAGATAGAATATGGATAAAACCAAGGGGTAGCAGTTGGTGAGATGTCAAAGGCAAAGCAAAGGCAGTTAGGGCTGCACATGATCAATTCCTACTACTACCACTAAAGAGAGCATGAACACAAGATAGTTAAAACATTAATCTTACCTAACAATCTTATTCTTCAGACAACAACAATGCCATTCATTCTTATCTTCTCAACTGTTCCATTTTAATCTCTCTTTCTATATTGTTAACTTTACACTTGGCTCGAATTTCATTAAAAACACGACACTTTCTTATAGGGTAAAGTAAAACGAATACAAATTTGACCAAGATGGAACCTTCTGAAGTGAACTCTAAAGTTAAATAACGAAGAGGTCAAGAATAGAGATATGATTTATACCATGATGATCAACAGAATCGTTATAGACTAATAAAGAATACGTTCGTTATAGAGACAAAAGAACCCTTTTGATTAAGGAATTGAAGTATCGAGATGGGTTTGAAAATGTGAAAAAGGACAGATGTATACGTAGAGAGAGAACACAAATGGAAGAGATGATAGAAAAGCCAACCAACCGTTTGACCATGGCCCCAATTGCCCAACTTCCTTGGTGTATTTTAATGAAGAGAATCTAGGTGTAAAGGATAGATGGGGAAAGCAAAATCCAAACCCTTTACTCATATTTAATTGTGATGTTGATTTCATCTTCAAATCCCAAAACGCTCCTTCTCTTTCCATCTTAAATTTGAACCATATTTAACCACTTTCACTGTATTTGGTCGTCATTTCCATGGTTTTTTGTGTCTAATCCTCTTGGTTTTCACTGTTTTTGGACTACCAAAATCAACCCACCAAATCATCCTAATTGAATTCAGCTCTAAATTCACTGATTTTGGAGATATGATGGGATTGCTTCTAAAGGCAATACGGATAATACTCCAAACGTCCGTCTCTGTCTTCTTTATTTATTAACTCTGGTTTTGATCCTTGAGAGAGAGAGAGAGAGAGAGTATATATAAATTGAAGATTGGTTGAAGAGTGGAGCCTGCAGGTGAAGAAGATGAAGAGATGGCGATTATGGGGTGGTTTCAAACGCTCATTCCTCTTCCCTACTAAGCTGTTCTTTCTCAGAGTGAACTCAAGGCTTCTCCATAAGCCTCAAGGTAATCTCTTTCTCTTTCTCTCTCTCTTTCTCTCTCTCTCTCTAACTTGCTTCAGAAATGGGTTAAAATGGCAGGCAATGGGAATGGGCTACTGAGCCTCTACAAGGACATAGAGTCTTGTGGAGAGTACAGAGATATCCAAGTGATGTGGGATATGATTCAGTCCTGTCCTCACACTGTCCATGAAAACACAACTAGCAGCTTCAGATTGGACTTTTCTTCAACTTGGAAATCTTTTTGTTTCCAGCCAACTTGAAAACAAACTGTTTCAACTTCTTCTCTGCACAGAATCACAGAATGTTCATATATAATAAGAAAAGGGATCACTTTTGGAATGTGGAAGTTTTCACTCAGATCTTAAAGCTAGTCTTTGATTGATGCGTTTCCTATGTTTCATCAAATGATGAGAAGAGCTTCGGATCAATACCCGTTTTTTGATTTTCGTCAAAATCTGCAGCAACTTTGCTGGTGTTCATGATCTGCAAAAAGAAGTTTGGTTCTTGTTGGTTTTTCCCATCAGTTGAAGATGACACAACTGTTTGGGTTTTAGTCTGTTTCTTGTTGAGTTGATGGTCTGATTTTTAAAAATCTGGTCCTTATTTTTTAGCCATTCGTTTGCAGATACTACATTGGACAAGAATGTAACGCCAAAAGCTTATTTTGGGAGGAAACTATTAGCTATTGAACTTATTATATTACGCATCAAAATTTAATGATTGATATATGAGTGCATGCATCTACCAATTATATATCTACTATCTTTTTCCTACATTTTTATGTGTGTTACATTTAATAACACAAATCCTTTTGGGAATAGTTGCATGCTTCACCTTATACCGCCAACCTAAGTTATTGCTCAACTAGCTCAGACATCATAACCTCGACTAAAATTTAAAAGGTTAGAGGTTTGAATCCCCATCTCACATGGACATATTGTGGCACTCAAAGAAAAGGTAGTTTGAAGGGTAGTATGAAAATTTATAACTTATAAGTTTTGAACAGAGTGAAATCTGCTGAATTCTAAGAATGTTAAGGAGCAAGATTTGGTAATGAAGAACGAATTCCAGAAAACCCATTTGAAGCGGTTCTACTCTTCATGGATGGAATTTAGTTTGAAATAATCCTTCAAATTCCAGGCTGGGATTCAGGGCTTTCTTGTCCTTCTCCATGTCCTAATTCTCATTAATGAGAGCAATACAGAGTGAGAGTGTAGGAGGTGAAAGAAATAAAACAAAAAAAAAAAAGATGTCATGGGGACTGAGGGAAAGAAGATAAGCTAACAGTTAAGTAAGGAATCCAAATTACAAAAGATGATGCTTGGATTTGACTTGAGAATAATGGATAAAGATGAGAAAACAGAGGATGATGTATGCACATGTAGCCAACTTGTCATTACAAACTGATCAGTGAAAAATGTCTTGGATTTATAATTAACATCATCTTTTAGTATTAGGGCCTTTTGAATATGGTCTAAAACTAAATAACACAAGCATAGGTCTAAAATAGACAATATCTTACTGTGAAGTTTCATTGTCCTAACAGTTCTCAAGAATCTTCTGAACTTGTATAACTTTCTTGTAAAGAAAAGATGTCTAAATTTTAGAGCCTTAGACAGTGATTTAGCCTTAAAAGTTATATCAAGGAAAGGTGCGGATGCTGCAGAAACAGACAGACAAAGTAAGCTTTTGGGTCTTAAAGTTGCAAAACGCTGAGATGAAGATAAAACCTACAGTTTTATACAATTGAACTAATCTTATACTGAAAAATCTCTAGAAATGTCAACCTGAGCCTAGCTTAACTGATTAAGGAGACATATTTTTGATCAAAATGTTAGAGGTCCGAATACCTAGCCCACGTATGGTTAACTCAAAAAAAGAAGGAAAAAAAAAAAGAATCTCCAGAAATAAACATTAGATAATCAAAAAGGCTAAAGACAAATTTGATTCTCTCCAGATAAAGGATAAGAATAACACCCAGTTCAACACCAAGTTCAAACCTAAAACCATGTCTCCTTCATCTTTTTTGATATAACCCCAGAATTATTCCCAATAAATTGGTTGAACGAAGATGAAAACCCTTTGAATCAACATGAATGAAATCCGTATCTTTCTAGATATTTTACAAAACTCGAACAACGAATTTAAAAAATGCTATGAAAGCTCCTCTAAATGATGCTCTGTGACAAAAAAAAATATGCAGAAAGAAGAGAGGAAAACATCACCTTACAAAAGCTATGGAGCAAGGCGACAACTCCTTCCATTGAAACAGAAATCCACACTCGAACCCATTTGTTACATTGCAGCCTCTGTCTTAAGCCAATTTCACTCTCTGCAACTTTCAAACCATGGCCACAAGCGTCTCCCACTCTCCCGATTTCCGCCCCGAAATCTCAGTTTCGCCACCGACCCACGACGGCCTTTTCTTCTGGCAGTTCATGATCGCCGGATCAATAGCAGGGTCCGTCGAGCACATGGCCATGTTTCCAGTGGACACTCTCAAGACCCGAATACAAGCCCTCGGCGGATCATCTACAGTCCGACAAGCACTCGGGTCGATTCTGAAAGTGGAAGGTCCGGCCGGACTCTACCGTGGAATCGGAGCAATGGGTCTGGGCGCAGGGCCTGCACACGCCGTATACTTCTCGGTATACGAATTCTGCAAAGAGGGGTTTTCGATTGGAAATCCGAACAACCCATTAGGGCACGCCATTTCTGGAGTGTGTGCGACGGTGGCGAGCGACGCCGTGATAACGCCGATGGATGTGGTGAAACAGAGGCTGCAGTTGGAGAGCAGTCCTTATAAGGGAGTGGGGGACTGTGTGAGGAGGGTTTTGGTTGAGGAAGGAATTGGGGCGCTCTATGCTTCCTATCGGACCACGGTTTTGATGAATGCGCCGTACACGGCTGTCCATTTTGCCACTTATGAAGCTGCGAAAAGGGGCTTGAAGGAAGTCTCGCCGGGAAGTGACGACGATGAGGGGTTGGTTGTTCATGCTACGGCCGGTGCGGCAGCTGGGTCTATTGCTGCTGCTCTTACAACGCCATTAGACGTTGTGAAAACTCGGCTGCAATGCCAGGTAATGACTGTTTGTGTTTCTTGCCGGCCTGGTAACTTCGCAGGATCATAGAACTTTTTTTTTTTTTTTTTTTTAATTTGCGAGTGTAAAGTCATATAGGTTCTGTTACAAATTTAGCTAGAGCTTTGGTTCCTGGACTTTAAAATTTTATATTCAAGTATTCATCTTTGAATTTGAATGTGACCTAAGCCCTTATCATGTCAAGTTGACTAAGTGGGAAGATTTGGCATAATTAGACAAAAGAGAATAAACAAATGAACAAAATCAAGGGACATTTACAACATATACCATGTTCTGTCATTTGTGCGATCAACCGTGCTAATATTAGAGAATTATATATTAATTCAAATTTAAACTTCTACTATTGAAACTTTTGAAAGTTCTCTTTTCATGAAAGCCTTTAGTTTTTGAAAAATAAAAAATATAGTTTAAAAAAACGTAATATTGTATTTGGAATTTGACTAGGAATTCAAACATGTCATTTATAAAGATACAAAGATGAAGAAAAAACCAGCATAGTTTTAGAACCAAGTTATCCAATGAGACCTAAATTAGTGATTTAACAAGTAAAAATGGAGATCCCACAGATGAGGATGAGGAATTTTGTCGAACAAATGGAGGGGAATAATTCTTCACTCCGTTCCAGTTTTCCAGGAAAAAGAGCATAACCAGATTGCATCAACACCCACCAAGTTAACACTCGTTTAACTTAAATAGAAACTATTCTATTCTCTAATTTACAAACAGCTATAACAGGAAATTTCATGTGTTTCTCTAATGGTTTTACTGTACAAACAGGGAGTGTGTGGGTGCGACAGATTTTCAAGCAGTTCGATAGGATACGTACTTGGGCATGTGGTGAAGAAGGATGGGTACAATGGCCTGATGAGAGGATGGCTCCCAAGGATGCTGTTCCATGCGCCTGCTGCTGCAATTTGCTGGTCCACTTACGAAGCTTCAAAAACCTTCTTTCAACAGCTCCACCACGACAACAATTAGAAGAAGCCGCCCCATTTACACCAGTTTACTCACTGGCAATACACTTTCACAATAGGAGTGAAGAGGCTACAACTTACAATTACGTTGTGAATACTGAATGTTGCACTCCAATATCCAATAACAGTGTGTTATCCAATAAAATGAAATAATAAATATGTGTTAAGGGAATATAGATTGAGAAATGAGAAATATTTGGTTGAGTCCTATTATAGATCGATCATTCAACCAGAAATTTTACCACTTTTAGACATCAGAAAATAACACGTAATTGTAATATGCGGTTGGGTAAGATTCTCGGCTTTACAGTAACACACTGAAGAACAAGAATATCTATCACAAGTTAAGCTTTAAGGTGTAAAGACCCAACCAAAAACTTCCCACATTTTAGAACTTATCAACACTTACACCATCTCTAAGGACCTCATAAGCCTCTCTTTTCCTGGTTTTCTTCATTCCAGCTGTGAAGTTGAGCTTTGGTCCATCAGACGTAATACAAGTCACCTTTACCCATATCATCACCTTCGTTTTCATTCCCTCTATGTCAGCTAGCTTTCCTTTCTCCAGATATCCAGTTACAGTGGTGGAAAAACGCAAGACTGATGAGTCTTTATAACCAACTTCACAGACTTCTGGCATGAAAACAGTCAGCTTTCCAGTCTCCTCATTGAACTCGTAGTTGGTTGCATCGCGGGGGAAAATTCCCACGGCCAAGTCATAATCCTTCAGCAGGTCCGGCAAAGGTTTTTGCATTTTTCCTAAGAAAACCAGAAAAGATAAATCAAAATAACGTACTAAAAAATCTTATCAATTATAGCTCCATTAAGCACACTGATACAAGTAGTCCTAAGCCCGGACCATATGACAAATTCTTCAGCATCATTATAATGACTGCAAACAAATTATATAACTTGCAAATTTAAGCACAACTTAGAGGCCTTTGCCATGGCATGTGGTACCATTCGAGTCCAGTAAATAAACATTGCAATCTCCAAAGAACATTTCAAGAGGAACAAACATTCAATATTCAGAAAAATTAACATAAATGTCATGTGAAAAATTATTAATAATACAAATAGAACCTACAAATCAACAAAGAAAAGACTAACCTTTTATTTTATTAACCAACCAGCTAGTTCCTCCTTGAATACTCGTTGACAATGACTGACCATAGAAGAGTAAAAGTAGAGGGAGATATATAAGTTTATGATGAATTAATAAATAATGAAGCAAAAAGTATTGGGTGCAAAGCAAGGGAGCAAAGTATAAATTGCTGTAGTACACGCACACAATAAATAATTCAACATAAATAAATTTCTAAAATCAAAAAAATATATAAAAAATAAAGCTAAAGGAAACTCTATTGACCCATGATATACTGACCAAATAGTACATAATATGGTATGGAACTAGATCATTCTAGAACCACAGAAGAAAGACGCACCAAATAGTTTTCATTAAACGGAATACATCTTCAACAAAAGGCTAATAACACTATCACTTGTCATATTACTGACTACCGAGAAATTTTCCATGCAGTTATAGCAACATAAAAAAAAATCCCCTGATACAATTTGGAATTTGACATTACATCCAAAAACTCAGGTCTCCGAAGAGACTCAAGCATGAGAGTTGTAAGCCATGTAACATTATGTCCAAAAAAACGCAGGAGGCTTTTGCTTTTTCCTAGCTGAAAAAGAGACCACCATCGTAACTTACACGTTCTCCTAATAACAACTTGTAAGACACAATTATCCGTCTAATAAGGAGGGTTGTGAGCTAACCTAGACGTTCAAATAGTGCATATAGCATAGCAAATACTCGAATGCAATGGGGTAGAAATCCTTCTAAGTTGCCAACATGAGCATAACTGGCATAAAACTTGAGCTAATGACCCATTTGGAGAAGGCTTCGGGAGGGAGGGTGTCTACATCGATGAAGTTGTTCAACGAGTGGATTGAAGACTGCAGTCTGTATGATCCCCTTATTTAATGGGAAGTTTACCTGGGCTAACAATAGAGCGCGCAGTAGAATTGACAGAATCTTGTGTGCTCAGGGCTGGATGGATACCTTCAAGTGTGTCAAGCAATCCTTAGGTCCTAGAGTCACCTCTGATCACTGGCCTTTAATTTTTGTTTCGGGTCCTCAGAAGTGGGGACCTTGCCCCTTTCGCTTTGAGAACATGTGGTTGGATCACCCTTCCTTCAAATCTTCCTTCCAGTCCTGGTGGGATGTTGAGGTTTCAGGGAAGTGGGAAGGCTACAGATTTATGAATAAACTTAGATCTCTCAAAAGTAACCTTCAATTGTGGAATCAAGAAGTTTTTGGGGATACGAGGATTAAGAAGCAGGAGGTGATGAACAAGATTAAAGAGATTGATGCTCTGGAGGAGGATGGGCTTATTGATGAGATTTTGAAGGGTGAGCGCTTGTCTCTCAAATGTGAGTTTGCTAAATTGGTTGAGAAGGAGACTATTAGTTGGAGACAAAAGGCTAAGGTTAAATGGGCTAAGGATGGAGATTGCAATTCAGCTTTTTTCCACAGGATGGCTAGTGGTAGAAGAAGCAAGAACACGATAGGCCCTCTTGAGAATAACAGGGGGTGACGCTCCATGAGGAGGAAGATATTGAGGGGAGATCATTTCTTTCTTTTCAAACCTTTATGGGCCTCAGGTGCCCCCCAAGCCCTTTGTCGAAGGAATCGCCTGGAACCCTATATCTGAGAGGGAGAAAAATGATCTGGATGCCCCCTTCTCTTTGGAGGAAATTAGGAAGGCGGTTTTTGATTGCGATAGAGATAAAGCCCCAGGCCCGGATGGCTTTTCTATGGCCTTTTTTCAGGATAACTAGAACGGAATCAAGGGGGATCTGGAGCGTGTGTTTAAAGAATTTTTTGAGCGTGGCATTTTAGATAGTTCGTTAAATGAGACCTTCGTGTGCCTTATCCCCAAGAAAGATAAAGCTAACAAGGTGAAAGAATTCAGACCTATAAGTCTGATCACAAGTGTGTATAAGATTATTGCCAAGGTGCTTACGAAGAGACTGAAAAAAGTTCTCCCATCAACTATCACTGAGGCTCAGGGGGCTTTTCTTGAAGGCCGACAAATCTTGGATCAAGTCCTTATTGCGAATGAGGCTATCGAGGACTATCGTGGGAGTGGCCGTGAAGGAGTGATCTTTAAGATTGACTTTGAGAAGGCCTATGATCAGGTGGACTGGAATTTCTTGGACAAGATTTTGGCTAAGAAAGGGTTTGGGTACAAGTGGAGATCCTGGATTTGGAGTTGTACGAGATCAGTTACGTATTCGATTCTCATCAACGGGAGACCAAGGGGCAGAATTCGAGCTACCCGGGGCCTTCGTCAAGGGGACCCCCTATCCCCGTTACTCTTTCTCATGGTTGTGGATGCCCTTAGTAGAATCATTTATAGGAGAGTGGAGGGCAAAATTCTTGAAGGTTTCGAGATCGGTCAGAACAAGGTTCCCTTATCCCACCTTCAGTTCGCGGATGATACGATCTTCTTCTGTTCCGGAAAAGAGGAGTCCTTCTTACTTTTGAACCACATCCTGGCCTTCTTTGAGTCTATGTCTGGCCTGAAAATTAATAGGGGTAAATGCCAGATTTTGAGCCTGAATTGTGAGATTAGCAAGGTGAGGAGATGGGCTGAGATTGTTGGTTGTGACATGAGTTCGCTCCCTTCTTCTTACTTAGGTTTGCCGTTGGGGCACAACCCGAGATCTACGCTGTTCTGGGACCCTGTGGTGGATAAGGTGAGGAAAAGACTTGCAAATTGGAAAAAGAGCTTTTTCTCCAAAGGAGGGAGGTTGACCCTCATCCGATCTGTGTTAAGTGGGATTCCTATCTATTATTTCTCCCTCTTTAGAGCCCCAGGCTCGGTGTGTAAGACTCTCGAGAAGCTTATGAGGGACTTTCTGTGGGAAGGTGTGGATGAAGGAAAATCTATGCATCTTGTGAGATGGGAGTTAGTGGGGAAGTCTTTAAGTCAGGGGGGCTTGAGGTGGGTAATTTGAGAAGTCGTAACAAAGCTTTACTGGCAAAATGGCTTTGGCGCTTTTACTCTGAATCCAACACCCTGTGGCATCGGATTATTGTTAGCAAATACGGCCCTCATCCTTCTGAATGGGTGACGGGGGGGATCAAAGGCACTTCTAGAAATCCGTGGAAAGAAATCTCTCATGAGCTCCCTCTTCTGACTTCTTTCATTCGTTGTTCTGTGGGGAATGGGGAGGATACATATTTTTGGGAGGACAAGTGGGTGGGGGAGAGACCCCTTTGCGCTACTTTCCCTCGGCTTTATCATTTATCTTCCATGAAAAATCGTTCTGTGGCCGAGGTTTTGATCCCTTCAGGGAGCTCTCTTTCCTACTCTTTTGGCTTCGCGCGGTCTTTAACCGATAGAGATACCACTGACCTTCTATCTCTTCTATCCTTGATTGAGGAGACCACCTTCAGTACTTCGAGGAGGGATTCTCGCTTGTGGAACCCCAACCCCTCCATGGGCTTCTCTTGTCGGTCCTTCTTCCATTGTTTGTTAAACCCTTCTCCCACCGTGTCGTCCATTTTTTCCATGTTATGGAAGGTGAAGGTCCCAAAAAAGGTGCAGTTTTTCATCTGGCAGGTCATCCATGGAAGAGTCAATACTCTTGATCGGCTCTCCAGAAAGATCCCTTGCTTGATCGGACCTTTTTGTTGCATTACCAGTTGGATGGCTGAGGAAGACCTCGACCATATTCTGTGGAGGTGCAGTTTTGCTAGGGCTGTGTGGGACATGTTCTTTGTCTCGTTTGGTTTGCAGTTTGCTAGGCACAGGGGCCTTAGAGAGATGATCGAAGAGTTCCTCCCCCATCCCCCTTTTCGTGAGCAGGGGAGATTCTTGTGGCAAGCGGGGATTTGCGCTATTATTTGGGGGCTTTGGGGCGAGAGAAATAACAGGACGTTTAGAGGGTTTGAGAGGGACTCGTTTGAGGTTTGGTCCCTAGTGAGATATAATGTTTCTCTTTGGGCGTCTGTGACGCGTTTATTTTGTAATTATCCTATAGGTCTTATTATTTTGGATTGGAGCCCCTTTTTATAACGGGGTTCCCTCTTTTTGTGGGCTGGTTGTTTTTTTGTCGCCCTTGCATTCTTTCATTTTTTCTCAATGAAAGCATGGTTATTCATCAAAAAAAAAAAAAAAAAAAAAAAAAAAAAAAAAAAAAAAAAAAAAAAAAAACTTGAGCTAATGACCCATTTGTTCGAATCGCCCACCCCCTCGTGTGGTTAAAAAAAAAAAAACCTTCTAAGTTATAACATCCGTAGACAGAATTGGGAAAATTGGCGCGCAAGTTTCACCAGCTGAGATGGAAATCCGACTAATTCAACGAAGCAACACGATAATCCCAGAAGAAAGGCCCGAAACTATCGAATTCAATTTCTCTACCCTAGGTCGTTGAATCAAATTGCTACTCCAGAATCTAAATTGGAAGCATCTTGCCACTACAAACGAATGAACAATTGAAAAATCAAACATCTGGGTGTCAATTAAGGAAAAAGAATTGAAGATCAGAAGCCGGATGATTCTACGTAACCGACATCATAAAAGCCCCAAATGTCATATAAAAACGAAAGAATGAATTAACCCAACAAAGGAAAGCGCATACAAAACCATACAGCAATTAATTAGGGAAAATAAAAGGAAGGGAGAAAAAGAATAGAGAAATGGTCATACATTAATATCATCGCCGATTGAGGCGATCTCCTTGTCGGCCTTCTGGCTGAACCAATAGGAGCCTACTTTGTTCATAATCTGATCCATTTCCAGCGGTCGTCTTCAACTGCGCGGAAAAACTAGTAGAAGTTGATCCTTAAAGAAGAAGCTTGTGAAGCCAGTTAGGTCAATTTCGAAATCGCGAGAGAGAAGAAATGGCGATTAGAGAGAGAGAGAGAGAGATGAAGTTGTCTCGTCTCCCTCTCCACGCGTTCTTCAGTGCGACTTTTCTGAAAATTGAATTTTAATTGCAACTCTCAAAATTTTGTAGTTTTAGTATCGTTATCTAATTTGCATCATCACCGTCACCGGTTTTTTTTCTAAATTTATTTTTTATTTTATTTTAAATATTAACCAACTACATGTCGTCCAAGTTAATTGGACCTGGACGCTATGGGTATAAGTCTAGAACCAATTACGACGTGTCGCACATGCACAATTGGGCCCTCAAAATGGCAACAGCAGTCAGCATGATCCTTGAATATGATAGAGTCATAGACCTTTTTTTTGGGATAATTGTAATGGGTGGCAACATGAAGGTAAATAATTACAAATATAGCAATTTTTAAAAATATTTGTAAATATGGCAAAATTTTTGAATTAATTTTTTATATTCCTAAATTGTCCCTGTGTGCCCATCTTCTTCTTCCTCGTCAGTTTTTTTTTTTTTTTTACTGATAGAAAGTCTTTTTATTATTGATAGATTCTATCAGTGGTAGAAAAATTTTCTATCAGTGATAGAAAGTTTCTATCACTGATAGAATAAAGTTTCTATCACTGATATTTCTATCACTGATAGATTCTATTAGTGGTAGAAAAATTTTCTATCGGCGATAGAAAGTTTCTATCACTAATATTTCTATGACGGATAGATTATATCAGTGGTAGAAAAATTTTCTATCAGTGATAGAAAGTTTCTATCACTGATAGAATAGAAGATTTCTATCACTAATTGAAACTTTTTCTATCAGTGATAAAAGATTTCTATCACTGAGATAGGTTCTATCAGTGATAAAAAAAACTTTTTTATAGAAAATCATAGAAAAACTTTTGATAAAAAAATCTTTCAATCTCTGATCACCCATAAAAATCTTTCTATCTCCGATAGAAATCTTTCTATCACCGATATAATCTATAAGTGATAGAAAAACTTTCTATCACCGATAGAAAAGCTTTCTATCAGTGATAAAAGATTTCTATCACTGATAGAAATTTTTACTATTCTATTAGTGATAGAAATATATTCTATCAATGATAGAAAACTCTTGATAGAAAATCTTTCAATCCCTGATAGAACCTATCAGTGATAGAAATCTTCTATCACTTATAGAAATTTTTTCTATGAGTGATAGAAAAAATTTCTATCATTCATAGAAAATCTTTCTATGAGTGATAGAAAAACTTTCTATCTCTATCACTGAGACTGATAGAAAAACTTTTCGTGAGTTATAGAAAATCTTTCTATCACTGATACTTTTCTATCAGTGATAGAAGATCCTTTGTTTCTATCAGCGATGGTGATACATGGTGAAATCAAGCATTGAAAAATAAAGCAAAAACGATCGATTATAGAAATCAAACACTGAAAAGCAAAAACCAAACACTGATAGAAAACCAAATAACAACAACCAAACACCGAACAAGTGATAGAAAAATATCTATCGCCGATAGAATCTATCAGTGAAAGAAAAATATCTATCGCCGATAGAATCTATCAGTGAAAGAAAATTTCTATCACTGATAGAATCTATCAGTGATAGAAAATCTTTCTATCACTGATAGAAAATTTCTATCGCTGATAGAAAATCTTTCTATCACTGATAGAATCTATCAGTATAGAAAAACTTTCTATCAGTGAAAGAAAATCTGGAGGGGTATTTTAGTAAATGCAACACACAAACTATTAGATTTTGCCATTTTTGCAATTTTTTTGTGGGTTGCTAGATTTGCAATTATTTTGGCCCATATTGCTATCCTTGCAACCGGTCCTTTTTTTGTCTAAGAAAAATATTATTTACTTTTGTTGCTCATAAACCTATTGCTTTTTTTTTTTAAATAATTATATTTAAGTTTCAATTTTATCTGGGATAGATTTAAGTTTAGCTTTGAAATCATTCCACTTTCAATTTCGTAGCAATGGATTTCTAAATTTTTTTAAAAAAAATGTCTAGTAAATTTTAAAATTTTCAATTTTGTGTATAAAAAGTCCTTATTCTATTTAATTTTTTTAAAAAAAAATTTACAGATCTACCTAGAAACAAAATTGAGAATTTAGTGTTTTATTAGACATAAAATTCAATTTTGTAACTTATAAATAAGTTCATTTTAAAAAAATTTGAATGTGCTTACTTCAAAAAGAACTTTTGAATATGTCAAAGATCTATTGGACTCAAAATTGAAAGTTCAATGATCTATTAGTCAATTTTAAAGTTTACGGTGTTCTCAAAAAAAAAAAATAATAAGTTTACAGATCTATTAGACATAAAATTGAAAGTTCAAGAATCTATTAGACGTTTTTTTATAGTTTAGTGACCAAATAAACATAAACTTGTAATTTAACCTTCTATTTTGGTTCCTCTAGTTCATTTTTTTTTTTCATTTTGGTCCTTGTACTCTCAAAAAGTATATTTTAGTTCATTTTTATTATTGTACTCTCAAAATGTATATTTTAATTTTAGTTTTGAAAAGTGTGTGATTTGGTTCCATCGTTTTTTGTAATCACAATTTATGCATAAACACTACACTTGAATAAATTTCTTGAATTCGATCAAAAGAAAAAAATAAATAAATTCTTGAAATATTTTCATAACTTTGTAATAAAGAATTTTAGTTGTGTATAGAATTTGTGTTGGAATTTTGTAAATAAGAACCAAAATTTGAATAGTATAAAGACTAAAATAGACGTTTGGAAAATATAAAGACTAAAATAGATATAAGTTAAAAGTATAGGACTAATGTTTTTTTTTTAACAATGACAGGACTAAAATAAAATTAAAACTTTATATTAATGTTCATGATGCAAATATTGTATACAAGGGGAAGATTCATGGTTTAAAAAGTAAAAACAACATTTCCGTTTCTATGGGCCTTTAGAGCGAACCTTAAAAGAATAATTGCAGTGGGTGGCAAATTATCAACAAAAATGGGGATTTGAACTACAGACCTTATGGTTATCAGTACAACTTTATGCCAATTGAGCTAAGCTCTTATTGGCCTTCTTTTTAATTCAAGAATGTCAAGAATACAAAAATAGCAATTTTGGTGAGTGTTTGTATAGGTATATCAAAGTATATCACTGATATGCTCCGGTTAATCGTAGTCTATCACTAACTATCACTGATCGAAGTCTATCACGGACTATAATTGATAGATAATGAAATACAAAGAATACAAGAATAGCAATTTTATGGTGGTGGTCACGGAGCTTGTGTGCTAGGCTTTAAAAATTATATTGTTGATTGAGAGTCGCTTGTTCGTAATGGTTATTTTTGGATTTTATGTTCTAATTACCACAAAAGACTTAAATTTTTTGTTCAATTTATGATTGTAGTATAATAATTTTGGATGAGTTTCTAATTATCGAGATGATTGCAATGCAAAGTACTTTACTGATAGATTTCAATTAAATTGATTTCTATCAGTAACAATCATTGTTAGACTTCAATTAATTGATAATTAACTTATTTCTATCCGAGATAGAAACTGATAGACTTCAATTAACTGATTTCTATCCTCGATAGAAAAAGTTAGATTTAAATTAAACTAATTTTCATTAGTGATACAAGTCAATAGACTTTAATTAAATTGATTTCTGATAGAAACTAATAAACTTCAATTAAATTGGTTTCTATGAGTGATAGAAACTAATAGTCTTGAATTAAATTGATTTCTATCAGTGACAGAAACTGATAACCTTGAATTAAACGATTTTCTATTAGTGATTATCACTGATAGACTTAAATTAAACTGATGGATAGAAACTGATAGCCTTGAATTAAACTGAACTAATAACCTTGAATTAAATTGTTTTCTATCAGCGGCTATCACTGATAGACTTGAATTAAACACGATAAAAACCTATAGATTATGATCATCAAAGTCTATCAGTGTCTATCACTAATAGACTCTGATTAATTGAAACTTATCATCAAAGTCTATCAGAATTTATCATTGATAGACTCCGATTAATCGAAGTCTATCAGTGACTATCAATAATAGGGACTGATAGACTATTGGAGATACTAAGGGTATTTTCGTAATTTAACGTATTTTTTTGCTATTTCCGCAAATAATTTTATTTTTTTTGCTATTTTTGCAATTTTTTACCGGTTTTTGCTATCTATGCAAAGCCCCCAACTTAAAAACAAATTAATTCATCTAAACTTAGGCCTAAATAATGGACCACATCAATCCAATTTAAAATAGGGAGACGGCCATTTATAACTAAGTTTTCAAATGGTTGGATATAAAGAAGTTTGGAGTAATGTATTATTTATTATTTATCTACCTCAAAAGTTAATATTAACAAAGTTATTAAAATTTATTATTTAATCATATCAATCTAAGCATAGTTTAGTAAATAAGACATCAATTGTTTTTTTAAAAAAATAAAACTGCTTGAATTAAAGAAGAGCAATTGCTCCCAAGTGGCTTCCAGCCATGGGACAGGACCCCATTGTTGTTGGATAAAACATCAAGTTTCAAGTTATTAAGATATTTAGGGAAATTGTGCTAAATAACTACAAATAAAAAGCTTCCTTGATTTTTGGCTGCGGAAGTTCTCATTTTGCAGGTGTGGCTATCGGAATTTTAGGAATTGTTTCCCTTTTTTTTTTACGTTTTTACCCCTGGTATATACGACTATATACAAACGCCGTTAACATATTTTTTTATTTCACACAAATCGCGCGCCCCTTTTTTTGCGTGGTGGATGGATCCCTATTTACATGGGATCAGTTGGCGGTCAGTTTTGATCCTGGTTTACCTATTTTTCAGGCTTAGGCTTTCCAACGGTAAATTTTTTTTTCTCCACATTTTTGCCCCTCATATAAATGTCACAATTTATTATCGATTTGTTGCATATCACGATCACATTGTCGTTGTAATTGTCATTCCCAATCCAACAATTCCATAGTTGTATATAACAGTTCAATCTATACAGACAACAGATGTACGAGATCATAGATGTATATACTAATACATACACATACACAGGCAGACATGGGGGTATATAACTGTTCACACACACGTACATACGAGCACATATGTATATAGATGTACGAGATAGTAGATGTACATATCAGTATATAGATGTATGAGATCATAGATGTATATATTGATACATACACATACACAGGCAGACATTGTACACAGACTTGCCAATACATAGATTGTAAGGTGTGTGTGGGGGGGGGGGGGGGGATATAACTCTCCGCACACACTTTCATATGACCATACCACAACATACTTTCCAGAAGAGTTTGCAACAATGGTGAAATAGTATTTATCAGTACATACCACTCTGGTCGGTTCAACCTCCTCACTTTCATCCTTTTTTGTACATACCACCCAACGTGATGGACGATGTCTGTGGTGGGTGTTTCTCGGATTGCATGGAAGAAACGAAATCCCTAAAATCTCGGGAGAATGTATCAGTTTGTTGTTAATATAAGAGAATGGAAATGAAGTCGTTACCTTAGTTCGAACTTCTGAGAAATTGTACAGTCCTCGCGTAGAAGGAGAATCGATGGAGGATGCGGGGTGAGCAGGAGTCTCGACGGCGCGACGGAAGAAGGTCGTCGACACAGCGGATGTGGATCGTCGGTGCGATGCGAGAGGTAGGGATTGGTATACACTCTATGTTGGGGGTGGAAAATGGTGGGAAATTGAGGATTAAGACTCTCGAGGTTTTCGAGGAAAGAGATACGAAGATGGACCGATGGGGGTGACGCAATGCATGGAGGCGTTCTGGTGGGAGGGTGGGCGGTGATATGACAGGTCATAATGGCAGCATTCAAGGTCCTTTTTTTGTTAGTTGTTTCATGGGCAATTTCTATAACATTTACTTAATTGTTTTTTAAGTTTTTCTTAGTTGCAGGTAGTATATCCTCTGATTGAGAGTATTGGTTTTTCCAATTAACGTAGTCCGAAGGTGTTTCTCTCTACTGGGGGAGGTTGAGCTTTGTATTCCTTCCCCAATAAAGGTATCGACTCCTTTTTCTGGGAAACAACTTTTTCCAGTAGTAACAATATGATACAACTTTTTCTAGATTTTGAAATTAGTTTTTGTTTCTTTAATTTTTGAATTTCAAGCTTCCTAAAATTTCTCCAACTTATTTTTAGGGGTGTATTTTATCTCTCATAAAATCTGATTTTAATTTTTAACGTTAGGAACACGTTAGACAGTTTGTTGGGGGGGCATTTGTGTCTTTTACAAATAGGAATTTATTAATCTATAAATCGTTTGTCATCTATTTAATTTATAAACTTTTGTAGCCATTTTTCAAGCCATCCATTTATTTATAGCCACTTTTCTTGTTGCCCATAAGATTTAACACCCATGAAGGAAAATCAATAGTCCAGCTCTCAGATGAGTTTGTGGCCCAAGCCTGACGGGCCAAGTGATGGGCCCGTTGGTTTTGCTTCTTGGAGGCATAGCAGATTTCGTGGATATGGAGAGTTGCCATAACTCGCTTAGCTTCTTCAATGAACAAAGAAAGGTCTGTGAGATCTTCCTCCTTCCCCTCCAGTAGATTTGCCACCTGAATAGAGTCAAGCTTGACAATCACCGAAGGGGACTCGTGAGGAATCAACCCCAAACCTTCCGATACAGCAAGAGCCTCCAACCACGCAATCGGCCATCTCTGGTGAATAACCTGAAACCCGACAGAAAACGGTGTGTCTTTCCCGTCTCGCAGCACCCATCCAACTCCCCCTGAACTTATTCCTTCATTCCAGGATGCATCGCTGTTCAACTTCTAGAATCCCATCGCCGGCAGCATCCATCGAGTCCCCATGTTTGTCGCTTGCCGGTCATCTAGAGCAATTTGGGCAGAAAATTTTTGAACTCAAAATAATAATAATAGTAGTAGTAGTAATAATAATAATAATAATAATAATAATAATAACAACAACAACAACTCGAGAAAATTTTGCCTATAATTGTGAGGAAATTTATTATAAAATGCATTAATATTAGGTTAGTTACATAAAAAATGCATTAAGCATATGTAGGGGGAGAAATACAAACTTATGACTTGGGGATAAAAAAATGAATATATTTTAATTACTTAGTTGAACTCATATTGACCAAAGACATATTTGAAAATGATTTTAGAATAAGTATTTTAAGCCAAGTGATTTAATTGTAATCAATTAGTTTTATAAAAGTATTTAGTTATAAAATTATTTAATATTTGGTTCCACAGTTGTGTAAAAGTTATTTTAATTTAATTAAAATTATTGTTTAAATGATAAATATTGTTTTTCAAATGTGGTTTTAGAATCATCAAATTAATTATTAAAAAGAGTATTACATTTTAGATTAAAAAAAAAGTAGAAGGTGGTAGACAAAGATTATACAGAGAAAAATAAAAATTTAAGAAAGAAAAAAAATAGAAAGTTAGAAAAAAGTTTAAAACAACGTAGAGATATTAGACTCGAAAGGAAAAATATTTTAGAGAGAGAAACAAAAAATTTAGAGAGAAATTTAATGAAGAGAGAAATTTCGAAGATAGAGAAATAAAGTTAGAGAGATATAAAAAATGTTGGGAAGGATGACAAAAAGTTTAGAGAGAAAAGCTTTAACCATGAAAAAAGTTAAGAGTACAGGATAAAAAAGTTCAAGAGTAAAAAGTTAGATAAAGAGGTAAAAATTTATTAAGAAAAAAAAGTTAAAAGATATATAAAAATTATATAGAGAGAAAATATTTAGAGATGAACAAGAAAAATTATAGGGATTAAAAAAATTAGAGAGTTAAAATCATTGGAGAAAAAAAAAATCAGAAAAATTAATAAAAATTTTAAAAAGAGAATAAAATTGGAGTAGAGATAGACATTATAAAAACTTTAAATTGAGAAAAATAAGGGAGAGCTCTAAAAATTAGAGATAATTAAAGTTAGAGATGAACAAAAAAAAATTTAAAAAGGAAAAGATAACAACTTTTCTCAAAATTTTAGGACAAAGTAAAGATGAAATATTATTTTTTTTAAAAAAAATAAAATAATAGTCATTTTAAAAACGAAACCACTCACAATCAATTGATAAAATTACTTAGAAATCACTTCTCAAGTGATTGATTGGGAATGACTTAAAGTGATTTTGAATGCATCCAAAATCACTTACCTATTGTTGCTCAACATCACAATTTTCGAAGAGAAGTGATTTTGTCAAAAGTGATTTTTGCTATTCCAAATCACTTTTGTTGTACCATTCCAAAATCACTTTCAAACATGTCTTGTGAGACCATAGACACCATAGCAATTAGATAACTTTCCTTAATTCATCACTCGTGTGGGGCTTTGTGGTTTCCGTTTTGCAGGCCACGTCTTCCCCCTCATCTACAAATTTACCATGGGTGGCACGTGAAGGTCAGGTGAGTCCTCCCGACCAAATTTGACCATCAACAGGAACAATATCTTTGATAAGCTTCCAAGCACACATTTTTCATTTTAGGAGGAACTTTGATTTGCCAAAAGAGTCTCTCCATCTTTTTCTATCTTTGCTAGGGTTCGAAGGGGAAGCCTCCTCTCTATTGGCCATTTGGACCCTTGGGTGGTAGGCGCTTCTCACCGAGAAAATGTCCTTCAGGTCTAAGTTTCATATTATCTTGTCTTTAGCATCAAAAAAACCCCAACTGGAGAGTTAATAATAGCTTCAACACTTGGACGTAGAATGACCGATTTCTTTACTTTAACTTTGTTCCAGTTGTCATGTTCATCCAAAAGAGATCTAACATATCTCTCTTTCAGCACTTCATTCACTATCACAGGTTTGCAATCCTCCCTTCTAGCGAAGCACAAATCTTGGTCAAACACGTCCCAAGTAAAAAACCTTCTAAAGTTTGAATATGGGATTGAATCTATCATCAATTTTCTTTAGTTTAAAACTTGAAAGTACAATGCTTACTCCTTGTCCTTGATCTTACAAGTTACAATCAACCCCACAATTAAAACATTCTTTTTCCCTACTTGTGAACTTGGCTTACTGAATCAATTTAGCTTGGAACTTTCACCCTAGATTTGAATTAATGTTGAAAATATGGTTCTCACAAGATATACTCTCAATCTTAAATAAATTAAAATTTAAATTTTATAAAGATAAATATCCTATCTATGAAGCTTATTATAAATAAATATTCACAAAATTTCCCATTTATTCCCCTCGTCGTCCTCTGCATGTTGTCGTAGTCGCCAAATTGCATATATGAAATCGATGCAATTTAATTAAATAATAATAATTAATAACAAGTGCAATGAAAACTTTAAATATATGTTGCTAATATCGTCATATTTTCTAGAATTTCTCACTGCCCTTTCCACTATGAAAAGGGTCATATTGCCCATTGGTGCCTTCCAAGGAAGCAAGTATATGGATGCTAGCTAGGTTAAAAAAAAAATTATGATTATATTATTATTATTAATGTGGTTCTAAATCACCTTGTTAATTATTGTTTCAAATTTTAGATATTTTTTATATTTAAATATTTTACTTTGATTCTTAAGTGTCATCATTGAGAATCGTTTGTATTGTATTTAATAGAAATCTTAGACCACATGTTTCCAAATTTGATATCATATCTATACATGTGGTTTAGAATTTAAGTCTATAACAATGTGTCATATATGATTTTTGCTTGATATAACACGAAAAGTTAGTAGACCAAACAAATCAATTTGAATACTTAATTTAAAAGTAGGAGAATTTGAAGTATAAAAGTTTTATAGACTATCTCCTAAAAAAAAGTTTATGGACTAAAATATTTAAACCAAAAAAATAGTTATTTTTTAGTAGATTGATACACATATGCTCACCAAAGACAAACTATCGATACATTTTCTTGCAAATCACAATTTCCTTCAACTTTCATTTTTGTGTCTAATAAATTTTTTAACTTAAAAATGTCTTAAAATCCCTAAACTTTTTTTTTTTTTTGTCTAATAAGTTTCTAAACTTAAAAATATCTTAAAATTCCTAAACTTTTTAATTTTATGTCCAATAGGTGTCAACATACTACACACTTTTAAATATTAATAGAACTATTAAATATAAATTGGATTTTGTGTCCAATAGAACTTTAAATTTTAATTTTATGTCTAATAGATATGTGAATTTTAAACCACGTTGAATAGGTCAATAACCTATATACAATACAATATTGACAGGCTATAGGCTTATTAGACACATAAATGAAAGTGTATGGACCTATTAGACAATTTCTAAAGTTGTAAGGGAACAATTAGATACAAATGGAAAGTTTAAAGACCTATTAGACACATTGACCTATTAGCACAAACTTAAAATTTCATAGACTAAGCCTGTAGTTGAACCAAAACTGTGCAACAAATCAATTTTCACAATTGTCTTTTGAAATTCTTCTCTTCGCGAGTCTTCGAATCAATTTACACGTACTTCGATTAATACCGTGACATAACTAGATTTCAACACTATCTTAGCGAGGTAGGTGTCCAATCTAGAGTTTGAATTCATTTTTTTTCTATGGATTTTTTTTTTTTTTTCTTTTTAACTTTTTCACTTGAAATTTCTACATGTTGAATATTTCTTAAAATTTCTCCAATTTCCTTTGTGGGTAAAATGTAGTTGGACAAGTTTTCTCTCAATGTTGGTATTTATTTTTCAATCTTTTTCATCTCATTAAGGTTTGGTAGAGGGATGTGGGGTTCTAAAGGTACCAATGATTCATTGACCATTGATGTTGAAGTCTTATAATGAACCAAAAACTTCTCATTCAATGGTTGATATTTTCTTTTCACTCTCTCCCAAAAACACCCAAAACTTCAAATGTAAAAACTATTTAGATGTAGACATTTTAATTTTATCAAGGTGTGAAATGTCTATATTTGTTCTTATATTTTTTTTTAACTACGAAATCTAAAGAAATATATTATTGGATCAACAAATATTAATAAATAAACAAAATCACCACGGAACGATATTTTGGAATTATGATATTATTTTATAGGTTAATTACCCGTTTAATCTAAGAATTTTCAATATTGTGTTTTAATAGAATTTTAAACTTTTGATTTTGTATTTAATAGACCCTAATTTTTAACAATAAATAATGTCTTTGAATTTTGAATGTAGATGCAAAACTTAATTTCGTGATTGATAAAGACTCTAGTTTTTCAATTTTATGTCTAATTGATTCATAGATTTTAAAAAAAAATGCTAAATAAGTTCATAAATTTTGGAGTTATTAGGCAAAAGTTCAAGTTTATGAACCTATTAGACATTTTTTAAAGTTCAAAATCTTATTAGATATAACTTTGAATGTTTTGGAACTAAACTTATAATTTTCGTATTTTATTTGTAGATGAGAAACTTTGGAAGTTTCATTAATGTCACATCATGGGATCATGGGCATAAAAAATGGTCCCTAGCTAGAGTCTTAAATCTCAAGAAGAGTAGGGGCATGTGTGATTTAATTTATGTAACTCACATGACTTTCAAAGTTTGGTTTCAAAACTTTGGCTCCCACCAAAAACTTGCAATTTGGGAAGATGGATGAAAATGATTGAAAAAGTTATCCTTTTTACTTTAAATTATTATTATTTGACTCTTATGTAAATATTCTTGGAAAAAATCAAAACATAATTTTAATTAAATGATTATTCTTTTTTTTCGTAGGACGGATTTTTTTTTATACAATCGATTCGACATAAACCATCAAAAAAAAAATGAGTGATCCAAATCTAAGCAGACAACCAATTGATTCCATCTGAAATTCAGCCAACCTCCAAATCTTCAATCATCTTAACTCCAAACTAGCTACTGGTTTTGTTCCAGACTATCTCGTACTCAACTCGAAAATAGAAAAAGATTTGCATTTTTTTAAAAAATTAGATAACAAGCATGAAAATTGCAAGAGAGAAAAAGAAGCGTTCAAACCATTATCGAGAGACTTTATAAATTGAATTAGAGATAAATATGACATGCTTTCCTTCTTTTAGAGATTTTTACATTAATTAACTTCTAGACAAAATTCCAATAAGTTCTCCTCGTTACTAAGTCCTTTACGTGTGTAGATTCTTTTTGGCTCAACCAACATAGACATTAATCTCATCTAATTTCTTGATAGGTGTAGGCACCAAAATAAGAGAGACTAGCCTAAACCATGTGTATCTAGTCCATTTGATAGACCACCTTCATGCCTAGATTTGGTCAATGCCACTAGTTGAAGAGAAGCAAATATAGTAATAATAATTTATAAATTTTTAGGAAGTTCCTAAGGTTTGAGTTAGGTTTCATTTGGTTCTTGAGTTTTCAAACTTGACAATATAGCCTCCAAGGTTTGGATTTCATTTCATTTTAGTCTCTCCATTCATTTTTCTGTTAAAAACTAACGACTTGTTAACGTAGCACTATTTTTTATTAAAAAATTTATTTTAAAATTTTTATTTTCTTTTTCTCTTCTTCTTCAAGCAGACTGTTCGTCGATCACTCATGGTGACTTTTTTTTTCCTTCTTCTTTCTCCTTTTTATAATATTTTACCTTACAAATCAAAAGAATAATTTAAACCTACAATCACCACGGAGACACATATATAATATCTAACCACTTGAATTACAATCACATTTTATTTTCTTTTCTCATAGAAAAGGACACATTATTTTATATATTTTAGGATTAGTTAATTTCTCCAAATTGTCATAATATATTAATTATGACATTTAAAAACCTTTTATAATAATTTCAAAAAATAATTACAAATTTGTTGATCTTATCCTTGGGATTACGCTTTATTCAGCAAGTTGATTGCCTAATTGGCAGTCTGATTACCAGTTGTCAAGCCTCTTGCGCACTTTTTTTATTCGCTAAATTACTTTTTTGTCCTTTCTTTTCCTTTTTCTTTTTCTTTTTACCCTATATTACGAGCTCAAGTCAAAGTCCAAAAAAATTGATTCATCAATTTATAATTTGAACTTATCTTTCTCCTTATGTTTTAAAAATGATAATTTATAATTTTATATGGTTCTATAAATTTTTAAAAAAAAAAACAAACAAACATCATGCTTCGTGACATCCAAAATGAATAATAATTTATTCTTTCTAATATATATTCATCTTTTAGCGTAATTATAACTTATAAATAAGAAAAAAATATATTCTTTTCTTAATACTTTTGCACTAAATTAAGTGAATTTCATGATCTATATTAATTTAGTTACATTTTCTAGATTTCTTTTTGGAATATTACAATTTCAAACAATTTGAGCTAACTATGAATCACATCAACAAAAAAAAAATTATAAATATTGTTGCATAATCGTAAGAAAAATTAATTAAAATGACCTCGTTATTTTCTTTTTATTTACTGAGGTGTTAATAGAAAATCAATCCTAAAGAACAAAATAAAACATTTTCTAAAACTACATTAATATTTTAATACCTAAAAACCACATTCAATATTTTTCTCAAATTTCAATGGCCAAAAAAGATACTTATCCCAATAATTTTTTCACATTTATAAAACCATATAATTCTATAAAATCATTATTGCTAGTGTATTTCTGCAATCACCTTGATATAGAAAGACCCACATTTCTAGTAAAAAATAAAAAGGAAGAATATTTTTCTCTCTGCTTTTTAACTTTAGAAAAGGAGCGAAAACAAAAAAAAAAAAAATGGGAATAATATTATGGAAACTTTTTATAATTTCTTCCACGTACATAAATATAAATAAATTTTATCCTGTGATGAAAAATAAAATAAAATAAAATAAAGTTTATCTAGATTGAAATTAAATTAAAATATAATTGTCATAAACGACAAAAGAAATTCAAACAAAAGAAAAAAAAAAGAAGGGTATTTTGGTCATTTCATTCATCCAAGTTGGCCTCTTGCCCTCACATGAACTTCGCATAAACTTCTTCCGTTCTCTCTTCACAGAAAAAAGAAAAAAAAAAATATCCAAATTGCAAAAAAAGTGAAACTCTGACCATTGCCGCCGCCTCCGATTGCGTCTCTATATAAATCCGCCACCGGAGCAAAAAGATCCACTCATCCTCCGCCGGAAAATGCCTCCCAATCCCCCTAAATCCTCCGCCGCCTCCCACCGCATAACTCACCCCGCCGCCGCCGCCACGCCGGAGTTTTTCAAGCGCCCGATTCCGTCACGCGCCACCACGGTCCCGGACGCAGTGGCGCGTTACCACAACCACGCCGTCGCGTCGAACCAGTGCTGCTCCGCCGTCGTCCAAGAGATCGCCGCCCCCGTCTCCACCGTCTGGTCCGTCGTACGCCGTTTCGACAACCCACAAGCGTACAAGCACTTCGTGAAGAGCTGCCACGTCATCGTCGGTGACGGCAACGTCGGCAGCCTCCGTGAAGTCCGCGTCATTTCCGGCCTTCCGGCGGCTAACAGCACCGAGCGGCTGGAGATTCTCGACGACGAACGCCATATTATTAGCTTCAGCGTCATCGGCGGCGAACACAGACTCGCTAACTACCGGTCGGTCACGACGCTCCACCCGGCCGGCGACGGCACCGTCGTGGTAGAATCGTACGTCGTCGATATTCCGCCGGGAAACACCGAGGAGGATACGTGCGTGTTCGTCGACACCATCGTCCGATGTAACCTTCAGTCGCTGACTCAGATCGCCGAGAACTTGACCCGCCGGAACCGAGCGGCGCCGCCGTGAGCGTTCTTTAATCGTTGGTTTTTTTTTTTTTTTTGGTAGCTGGATATATAGAATCCGTGAGGTCGTTTTGTTTGACGATAATTTTAAAAATAACTGTGTTTTTTATTGTATCAAGTTAATTGCATGTATTATGAATCCATTTTTTTTTTCTTCTTTTCAATTAAGAATTTGAATTTTTAAAAGTAATGTTGAAAAATGCTTTCTATTCTATGATTTTTTTTTTCTAGTAAGAAATTGAATAATTGAATTCTCTATTAAGTTATATTCGAATTGAATTTGATTTTGTGATTCTAATTTAAAGTTTTATAAACTTCTCTTTAGGGTATGTTCTTGAAAGGATATAGAGGAAGAGGGAATATTTGGGATAGAGTGGAAGGTGGCTCTTGAGACAAGATGATTTTAAGTTTGCATATATAAATTTTATTAGTTTAAGAAATTAATTCTGAAAAGAAAAAAAAAATGACATTAATGATTTTTTTTAATTCAACAACACTAAGGAGTGAGAATTCATTTCTTTGTTAATAGTATACGTCAATTACCATTAAAATGAAGTAAAAAGTGAACTGAAAAGATGGTCATATCATTGCATTTTCGTTAATTTGTTCAACAAACCATGGTTATGTTCCTTTATCTCATTGTCAAGTTTATCAAATGTCTAGATGGAAAATCTCAACACGAGCATAGTTTAACTAACATAAAGTTTATACTAATAATGATTGAGATGTCTGTGGTTCGAATCTTCTACCCTCACATGTTAAGGGAAAAAGAATGTCTAGATGAAAAACCAAACCCGACAAGTGTGACAATAGATCAATCCATGAATGGTATGTACCTTATAGGAACCTTGCAAAGGATAGGTCTTCGTCCAAGTACGAAAGCTGAGGGGTGCTTTTAGCCGAATATGTAGAAGCAATTTTATTCTTAAAATATGTGCCATTCGAATATGTAGTGAGATAATAGATATAATTAATAAGATTATTATTGACAATTTCTAATGGGAAGAGAGTTTTCATTGACTATATTTCTAAACGGATTTAACAAGAAAACATGGTCACTTGATTCAACTTCTCCAAAGTTTATGTATTTGATCATTATAAATTTAAGTTCATGGAAGAAGTTAGCGAACCACAAGATACAATTGAGATTCTCAATGTTCGTGCCATGTCACATTAGATTGAATAGCTAGGAAAAGTATAACATCAAAATCATCTTCAATAACCTAATAATAAGGTGAATCTAAAAGCTGAAAAAGAAGGCGAGAGCAATGAGTTACCCAAGATCTTAGAGCCACATCATACAATAGATCCTAGCTAACAATAATTCTTAACTTAAAATATTATTTTGGTTTCTGTACTTTAGATTTCGTTCTCTATATACTCTCAAATGTTCAATTTTTCAATAAAGTTTTAAATTCAAGTTTAGCTGATTTTTATTGAAATTGGTTAAATAACAATAATTTTCATAGAAAATACCTGATGTGAACATTGTTATAGGCAATTTTGGACCACCCCGATATACAAGGAGCTGACGAGGACAACCGGGGAGGAATCGGGCTGAAAGATGGACCAAGGGGGCAAAACCGGCAAGTGAGACGGGCCAAGACCGAAGGGGTCGGGTTTTAGGCCCGACCCCCTGCTCGGCCTCGGCCATGGGCCGAGGCCGAGCCCGTTCGGTCTCGTCTGGTCCCCACCGCCTCTGGATGCCCCGGTTTCGCCTGGTTTGACCTAAAACGTCTCCGAAACCCTAAAAAGGCTAGGAGGATGAACAGGTATTTATATCCTTCTTCGCCACTGAAGAAGGGATCCCGAATTCTATCCCTAAACTATATTCTCTATTCTCTACTTTCTCCTCTTGCTCTTACTTTTCCACGCCCTACCGTTCTGCTTGCTGACTTAAGCATCGGAGCCGGTGTGGCGAGCACCACACCGGTGTGCAGGTTTACTGTCTTGCAGGCCACGTCTTCCCCCCTCAACTACAAATTTACCGTTGGTGGCACGTGAAGGTCAGGTGAGATCCTCTGGCCAAAATCGACCATCAACAATATTTCTAAAACTTATAATTCTTTTTTAAATTTAAAATTCACGATAAACTCACTATAGGGAAAAATTTTAAACTTGATTGAGAGTACAAGGACTAAATTACACATTTGAAAGTGTGAATGCTAAAATGGGACAAAATTCAAAGTATAGAACCAAAATTGTATTTTAATCTATTTTTTAAATATGATCAAATATATTACATATATTATCAATATTATGACATGAATTTGTTTATGATATTCATAGTGATTAGTAAAACAATATGATGTACTAAAAAAATAATAAAGAATGAAACAATATGATGATGAAGTGTCTATTGTAATTAAAATTTTAAGTTTTTCGACAAAAAAAGAAATAGTTGGTTTGAATATTTAAGTTTGCAATCTAACCTCAAATCTCAAATATTAAATCACTTTTTATGATGAGAAAGTGAATAAATCCTATACATGTGAAGATTAAATTTGAGTTTTTTTTTTTTTTTTTTTTTTGACAAGCAAGATTAAATTTGAGTTTAAATATATATTCTTTTTTGTGATATTTATATCAGTTACTCGAATAAAATCTAAAATTAGTTTAAAAAAATTCTTTATTCTATTTATATTTACACATACAACTCACCAATCAACATCGTTCATGTAATGTTCCTACTTAAATTAACAAGAGTAACTATTCTGGAACAACTAATAAGCTTAAAAAAAAAAATGATCAGCAAAATCTTCGAAAGATTAGATCCCAACACGTACTTTGCATGGATGAGACAATGCATCGTCCCTACTTAAAACTGAATATAGGTCACGGAGAAAGAAGAAAATCTATAAAAACAGAGTCGTACAACAAAAGTTATATTAATATATTGTCATTATTTAGGGTCGTTAACAACTCTATGATCTTTAGAATGAAATAAGTTTTTTTAAAAAAAGAAAAGTTTAGTAATGAAACATTTTTTTTTCTTTGTCTTTGTCTTTTTCTTTTTTTGTGTCATCGTAAATGAACAGATGAACATAGTGAGTCGAAATGAATTTAATAATGCAATTAAACAAAGGGTGTTTAATGGGATGAGGGGAAATTTTGGTAAGATAATGTGTTAGGTTTAGTACAACCTAGAAAATTTCATTGTTGAGGTACAAAATGGAATGAAGGGAGTTGTTGAAAGAATTGTACACCAAGAAAGAAAAAGGGTAAAAAAAAAGTGAGTTAATAATAAACAAGAAAGAGAATTTGAAAGAGGCTATGCTGCCAACTCTGCAACTTGGCCTTTTTTTTTCCATCCAATTAGCTGTTTTTGTTGTTTTTTTTTTTTTTAATTAAAAAAAATAATAAAATTGGGATTTGCAAGTTGCATAAATTTCTCTCTCTCTCTCTAAAGAAAGAGAATTGTTGATGTGTTTGAATAAGACTGGCTTCTGCAAGTTGGTGTGCAAGTTGAGGGGGCAGCTTTTAATGATCCCTCATGTTTTCACTCTTCCCCACTTTTTTTAATTATTGTTTTCTTTTCTTTTTCCTTTTTAATATTCTATCAATTTCATCCTACTAATTTTAAAAAGTTTAACTTTGGTAAATTTATAAAGGTTAAATTACATGTTTAGTCCCTGAACTTTCATGGTTGTGTCAATTTAGTCCTTAAACTTTAAAAAGTTTCAAATAAGTCATCAAACTTTCAATTTTGTTTCTAATAGATCTTTAAACCGAAAAAAGTATCAAAAAGATCCTTAAATTTTGACTTTTGTGTCCAATAAATCCCTCAACTTTTAATTCTGTGGCTAATAAGTCCTTAGCCTATTTGACATTTTTTTTAATTTACTAGCCTACTAAATATTTAAATTGAAAGTTTAGAGTATCAATAGACATAAAATTCAATTTTATATATATAGTAGATTGGTTAATTTTTAAAAATCTTGAATATGTCAAGGATCTGTTAAACATAAATTTGAAAGTTCATATGCTTATTAGAAACAAAATTGAAAGTTTAAGAATCTATTAGACACTTTTTAAAGTTCAAATACCTAATTAGAGACCTAATTGATACAATTTTAAAAATTCGAAGACTAAATTTATAATAAAACCAACTATAAATTTAGTCCATCAATTTTGACGATCGGGTCTATTTAGTTCCTAATTTATTTGTATATATACCTTCTTTTTAAAATAATTAATTGTGTCATTCCATTTTGTGTATTTTTTTTTTTTTTTTTTTTTTTTTTTTTTTTGCCATGCTGTGTAAAGTGAGCTAAATTTTTTCATATAGATATGAATATTCGTATGATTGACGATATCAATGATAATGATTAGTTTAAATTATCATTCAAAATTTCCTTCTAAAAAAAATTATCATTCAAAATTCAAAAACCTGATTGAAACTATTTATAAGGTAGGGACTAATTAAGCAAATACAATAATTTAAGTTTTTTTTTTAAACATCAATAATTTAAGTTTAAGAGAACTAAATTTATATGTTAGCATTATTTAACTTATTCATCTTGATGGTCTCTATTATATTTCTTTATTTAAAACAAAAGAAATTAATTCGAGAGGAGAGAATTTGAATCTAAAATAAATATTTTAAATATTTTAAATCTTTATTATTAATTACTTGAGTTGTTTGATGGGATAAAAGGTTAACTTATATAAATGTATATTACCTATCTGTTAACGGGTATTTACAAGTTTTTATACATCATTTATATTTTATATTTTGTCTAACCTATATTACCTTTATTATTACTTCCATATGTTGTTGAGCTAAAGAAGAAAAAAAGAAAGAAAGACACTCACATTAGTTTTATTTAGGGGGCTTTACATAGATAGTAAAAACCGGCAAATATATTGCAAAATTAGCAAAAATAAAATAAAATTATTTGTGGAAAGAGCAAAAAATACGTTAAATTACGAAAATACCCTTATTATCTCCAATAGTCTATCAGTCCCTATTATTGATAGTCACTGATAGACTTCGAGTAATCGGAGTCTATCAGTGATAATACTGATAGACTTTGATGATAAGGTTCAATTAATCGGAGTCTATTAGTGATAGACACTGATAGACTTTGATTAATCAAAGTCTATCAGTGTGTATCACCGATAGACTCTGATAATTATAATCTATAAGTTTTTATCGTGTTTAATTCAAGCCTGTCAGTGATAGCCACTGATAGAAAACAATTTAATTCAAGGCTATTAGTTCAGTTTAATTCAAGGCTATCAATTTCTATCCATCAGTTTAATTTAAGTCTTGTAGACCCCTAAATTTGTCCGGAATTTTATTCTTTTAATTGATTTTGTCTTTTTAAAAAAATAATAAATAAAAGAAAAAAAAGTGTTCTAGAGTTTTTAAATAGCCCAATCATATTTATTAATTTTGGTGAGAATAATTAGGTCAAATATTTTATTTTAATTAATTGATTTGTCAAATCAAATATCAGGTTTATTTGGCAAGTTTTAATTAATCAAAATATTTTGTTTCCTTAAAGGATTGATTGACAATTAAAATTTTGTAAATATGGGAGGTAAAATTTGAGTATTTATTTGTTTCTTCTTTTATTTTATTTTATTTTATTTTTAATTTTATTTGATCACATTCCTAATATGTTGTGGTTAGAATTGGCTATAAATAGGGATCCCATCACCCTTGCTTTTCACGATTTTTGGGGGCTTGGAGTACCCTCTCTACACGTATTTTTGGGCTAAAAATAGGCTCCCAAATTTCTCTCCCTTCAAACCCTAAATACACTTTCCTCCCTTTCCCACATAACTTCCCTCTTTCTCTTTTCCTCTCCAACGATTTCACCCCCTCACCATCACCCTCTCTCTAAATTTCACGTCGCCACTTCTCCAAGTCTTATTCCCAATCCAACGGTCACACATGTTTTTTGTAAGTATTTTTTTAACCTTTGTTTATAATTCTTTCTCCGATAATTTTCTTTCTTTTCATGCTTTATAAAGTTTAGTTTATTTATTGGTTTTTTGCTTTATTTCTTTCTTTTACATTTAAGAAGTTATGTGATTTTTCTTTAGGGAACATTTGATAACTGCATGCATGTTTCAATTCCAACTTTATCATTTTTTTTATTTTGGTGTAATCAAGCATTTAGAGTTAATTGTTATATGTTGTTTATGTTCAACTTTGTTAATTTTATTTTACAATAGAATCTAGAATTATTATTTATAGTTTAGCCATATATTTTCATTAAATCAATATGTAAATACTTTTGCTTAAACAAATGCTTCTTTTGTTATTTGTGTTCAAAAAATGATATAAAAAAGGTCTCCAATGATAAACTCTCAAATTTTTGGAATGTCAATGTTTGAGTTTCTTGAGGTATAGTCTTGGAATGCCAAGATTTAGTTTTAATATGTTTCCATTAAAGCAATTGAATTTAATAAAATTTTACTTCTTGTATATTATCCATTTTTAGATATTCTCTCAATTATATGTTTCTTTTTATTTCTCTAAGTTACGATATTTAATCCAAAATTTTGCTGTAAATTTCTTTCCCTTAATTAAATAGTCTCCAAAGCAAAAGTCTTCCAACGATGGAATCTCGAATTTTCGGGATGCCGATATTTGAGTTTCTTGAGGAAAAAATAAAATCTCGGGATGCCGGGATTTGACTTTAATATTTCCTTCCTTAGGAAGCATAAATAAAAATTCTTCATATTTTTCTTTTAAAACTTTTGTAAAGAAACATATTTATAAAAGACATTTTCTTTAAAAGGATTGCATAAAAAAACTTTTTGCTAAATGTATTTCATTAACTTTATCTTCAAAATAATAAATCAATCCAAAACTATTTTCCATAAAAATGTCACTTGCTTTAAAAATAAAATTAATTAAGAGTTTTCCTTAAAAAGTATTTTTACTTTACAATTTTCAAAATTAATAAACCAAATGTTTTTTAAAAAAACAAACTTTCCTACGACGGAAATTAGGAAATCAAGATATTGACTTTCCTAATATTCTTGAGATGCAATGAATTTAAATTTGGGATGCCAAATTAAATTCAAACAAATATTGAATGGTTTTATGCCGCCCACAATTATTGCTTATTATTTATCTATGGAATAATAAGAATTAAAATGTGGGACATTTAAAAATCCACAAAAAAAATCTTCTTTAGTATTTATAATAGCCAATTTCCTTAAATAACACAAGAAAAATAAAATTTCGTTCTTTGAACGAGTGTTGTGGGGTGCTAGTACCTTCCCCATACACCAAAGACCCCCGAACCTTAAATCTTTTCTTTGCAGACCATCTTAGCATATCTTTGGGTGCCCAGTCACACCCTCTAAATCAAGACTGGTGGCGACTCCATTTTCCTCCTCTTGGGAACAAAGTCGGCCGCTCCGCGTCGCAAACCTGTAGCGACAAGTCTATCAGTGATAATCACTAATAGAAAACCGCTAAATTCGAGGTTATCAGTTTCTATCACTGATAGAAATCAATTCAATTCAAGACTATTAGTTTCTATCACCGATAGAAACCAATTTAATTGAAGTTTATCAGTTTCTATCATAAATCAATTTAATTGAAGTTTATTGACTTGTATCACTTATAGAAATTAGTTTAATTCAAATCTATCATTTTCTATCGAGGATAGAAATCAGTTAATTGAAGTCTATCAGTTTCTATCCCTAATAGAAATCAGTTAATTATCAATTAATTGAAGTCTACCAATGATCGTTACTGATAGAAACCAATTTAATTGAAATCTATCAGTAAATTACTTTCCATTGTAATTCATCTCGGTAATTAGAAACTCATCCAAAATTATTATACTACAATCATAAATTGAACAAAAATTTTAAGTCTCTTGTGGTAATTAGAACATAAAATCCAAAAATAACCATTACGAACAAGCGACTCTTAATCAAGAATATAATTTTTAAAGCCTAGCACACAAGCTTCGTGACCACCACCATAAAATTGCTATTCTTGTATTCTTTGTATTTCATTATCTATCAATTATAGCCCTGATAGACTTCGACCAGTGATAGTCAGTGATAGACTACGATTAACCGGAGTATATCAGTGATATACTTTGATATACCTATACAAACACTCACCAAAATTGCTATTTTTGTATTCTTGGCATTCTTGAATTAAAAAGAAGGCCAACAATAGCTTAACTCAATCGGCATAAAGTTGTACTGATAACCACAAGGTCCGTGGTTCGAAATAAAAAGAAGAATAAAAAGAAGAATAAACAATCATAACAATACCTAATGAGAAGAAGAATAAAAAGCAAATCAAATCAAAAAAGAAAAAGAAAATGCACAACTTAATAAACTGCACAAAAGAGGGAAAACAACATATTTATCACACAAGAACTCCACCCTCATAAATACACAAAAAAAAATAATAATAAAAGAAATCGTAATAGCTCATTATAAAAAAAAAAAAAATCATAACAGCTCATAAATGAAAAAAAAAATGGTATACACAAGAAAGGGTAAATGGGAAGGGAGAGTAAGAGAAGGGTAAAATGGGAATATTCTAATTTTTTTGCCATATTTGCAATTCTTTTTACTTGGTGCTAAATTTGCTATTATAGAGAGTTAATTTGCCACTCACTGCAATTACTCTTTTATCGATGTCACACAAATTTTCTATCAAATCTAAAATCATTTATTAATAATGTTGATGGTCAAATTTGGACGGGTAGAACTCACCTGACCTGCACGTGCTAACAACGGTAAATTTGTTTGAGAGGAGGAAGACGTGGTCTGCAAGACAGTAAACCTACACACCGGTGTGGTGCTTGCCACACCTCCTCCGATGCTTAAGTCAGAAAACGGAAGGAGGAGAGCAAGAGGACAAAAGGAGAGAGTAGAGAATAGATTTCGGGGATCCCTTCTTCAATGACGAAGAGTGGTTTAAATACTTATTCCAGCCCTAGAGTTTTTAGGCATTCGGAGGCGATTCAGGCTGAACCGAGTGGAACAGAGGCAACCGGGGGCACCAGGGACCGAATGAAGGCGAAAGAGCTCGGCCTCGACCATGGGGGTCGGGCCAAAAGCCTGATCCCTTCGACCTTGGCCCGACCCTTTGGCTTGTTCTTCCTCCAGATTCCGTTTCCCGATTGTCATGTTGGGTTGGTATTGCGCTGTCCTCATCAATTCCTTGTATATCGGGGTGGTCCAAAATTACCTATAACAAATAATATAGATTATTAGGATTAAAAATTAATTTTAACTTTGAAATCTAAAAATTATGCAAACAAAATGCACTTTAACTTTTTTCTTTTTTTTCCTTTTTCAAACGCTTTTCAAATAGCCCAATTGATGGTTCATCCATCTATTTCTCTCTCACTTTTTTTTTTTTTCAAACTCTCTCTCTACCATGTTCCATGGGGGCTTTTCCGATTTGGCTTTCGGACTTTGACCAAACCAATTCCAATTGGGCATACAACAAACGCAATTTGGCCATTTTCTTCCATCAAATTCAAAGAAAAATGCCTCAAATAATTTTCTTTTTTTCTTTTTTTCTTTTTATAAACATAAAAAAAAAAAGAACTACTTTTTTTCTAGTTCGACGACATGTGTAGGGAAAATTTAAACCTATCACTTTTTAATCGAGAAAATAAAATCTTAACCAGTTGAATTATGTTCATGATTCAACACATGACGTTACTCAAAGAATAGAATATAGCCCCACCTCAGTTACAAAGAATTTTTCGTTGTGATGCGTAACAATTAAACCCTTCACACGAGCATGTCAAACATTGTAGACATAGCTTGCTTTCATCTCAAGTTTCTTATTTTTAGTTTACTTTTGTTTCAATTTTGTTTTTACATTACTTAAAGAAAGAAAACAAAAAAAAAAAAAAAAAAAAAAAAAAAAAAAAAAAAAATTGTTGAGCGATGTTCAAGTTCTATTAAACTATTTTTCTCTATATAATTATGGGCCCAAAGAGATTAAGAAAGAAATGATATAGTTAATCAGTATTAGTCATTTTTATTATTGGTTAAATAGATAGTAATTAAAAGAAATAGGGGAGATGTGAAATTTTTAATTTGAACCATTCTAAATGGGTATGGAAGCCCCAGATTAAATCTCAACTCTACCCATTAATCCCAAATGCAATTTTCAAAACTATTGTTGAATAATTGTATCCCAAATCCAATTTTCTTAGAGCTCGTTTGATAACCATTTCAGTTTTTGGTTTTTGGTTTTTCTGTTTTTAGTTTTTGGTTTTTGGTTTCCTGTTTTTTAAAAACAAAAATCATATATGTTTGATAACTGTTTTTTGTTTTCTGTTTTTAAAAAACAAAAACTAACCTTGTTTGATAACTGTTTTTTATTTTCAGTTTTTTAAAAATTAGAAAGATAAAAAAATGTTTTAGAGAGAGAAAGATGTGTAAAGACGTTGAAACAAAAATTTAGAGACACAAATATAAATGTTTTCAAGAGTTTTTTTTTTTTTTTTTTTTTGAAAAGAAGAGAGAATAGTTAAACATAGAAAATTTAGAGAGATGAAAGAAAATGTTTCGAGAAAGAATATTAGTTAGACTCGAGAAAAGATATTAGTTAGAGAAAAAATAGAAAACAAGTCAGAGTAAAAGTGATAAAATTTAGATTAAAAAATTAAATAAAAAAAGAAAATTTAGAGAGATAGTGAAATTAAGAGTAAAAAGATATGCTAAAGAAATAATGATAAATTAGAAAAATAAAGAAAAGTTGTAGCGATAGAAAATTTTGGTGACTTTTTTTTTTCAAAATAAAAATTAGAACATGTTTATTAAGGAGAGAAAAGTTATTGATAAGTTTTTAGAAATAGACAAGTTATAGAGAAAAAAAAAATTGAGAGAGAAAAAAAAATGATAGAGAAAAAAAAAATAGAGAAAGGAATTTGTTGGAGAGGGATAGGTAAAAGGAGAGAAAAGTAAGCATTAGAAGAAAATTGAGTTTTTAAAAACTACTTTTTTTGGTTTTTGAAAGACATAAATAGTTATCAAACACCTCTGTTTTTTAAAAATGAAAAAAAAAAAAAAACAGAAAACAGAAAACGAAATGGTTATCAAACGGTCCCTTAATTATATAGTATAAAAAAAGAAAGTCAGAAACTTAAAAGAGATGAATCTAGACAAAGTGTCTATTACTAAATCTGATTGTTTGCCTATCAAGTTGCTGGTAGAACACATTATCCCTATCTTTATTGTGACATGGGACTTTTAGTTCTCAAATTTGAATTATTAATTTTACTTTATATTCTCATTGGTCGTATATGTCAATTTTGTTGCACGTACGCATGACCTTAGAAAGACTTTTTTGCTTCTTCAAACTCGCTCATTTCATTAATCGATCCTTTTTCTTCATGAATCAAGAATTTTATAGTGCATTTGGTGAATGATCTGAAAAAAATAGAATAAAATAAGCTAGTATCTTAATGAAAAATAAATTTGTATTTGATATCTATTTTCTTTCTTTTTTTTAGATGTATTTGGTGGCAGAGATATATAACACAATTTGAAAATATTGAAATTATGTAATTTTTTTTTTCAAAATAAAATTCGAATATTATGGGAAACATAAATTTACTGATCAATTCATTTGGTTGTTTCTCCAAAAAAAAAAAAAAAAAAAAAAATCATTTGGTTCAATAAAACTGAAAAACACAATAAACTCATGTATCGTTTTCATAAATTTAACCATCAAACTATTTTGGTTAAAATATAACTTTGGTCTTCGTACTTTGTAACTTGCTCAATTTTAGTGCCAATATTTTTAAATATCCAAATTTAATTCACATTCTTGCAAATAGATCTTAATTCTATGATCCATTACTAGTTTATAGCTAACTTTTTGAAAAACAATGAGTTCATATATCTTTGAAGAATACATAGTTACATATCCGTGGAGATACCTCCTCACATACCTACCATTAAAATGTTGACAACTTGGAAAATATAAAAAAATTCTTATTTTTTACCTTTTTTTTTCTCTCTTAGTTGTCAAGATCTTAATTGGTTACACACTATTATGTAGCCAAGTATTATTCCATATTCTTTTCAATTAGTTTTTATTAGTCTTCTCTCTCCAAATTCTGAAAAACACATTTACAGGGTGTGTTTTTTGAAATGAAAATCATTATTCATTATATTTTATCAATTTTGATAAAAATTATCTTCAAAGTAACAATGAGGATATAATTTTAAGATTTCTCGAAAATATATGAATAAGCTTGAACATTTGAAAGTATAGAGACTAAAATAGAATGAGTCTCAAAGTACTCGAACCGACTATATTTAGTTCTTTCTCTCCATTGTTATGGTGAGTGTGCATATCTTTAGAAAAAGGAAATAAAAAATATTAGGGAAAAATACACTTTTGGTCCCTGAGGTTTGGGTTAAGTGACACTTTTCTCTGAGTTTTCAAACTCAACAAAAATACCCCTAAGGTTTGAGATAAGGAGCAATTTGGTCCCTGCCATCTATTTTTCCGTGGAGGGCTGACGTGGCACGATTATTTTAATTAAAAAAATTAATTTTAAATTTTTTTAAATAAAAATATATTAAAATAATAATAAAATATTATTATTTTATTATTTATTTTTATTTTCCCTCCATCTCTCTTATTCTTCTTTCTTCTTCAACCTCAACTTCATCTTCAACCTTATCTTCTTCTTCAACATGTTGTCGGCGGCGAATTCTTCTTCTTCTTCTTCTTTTTTTCCTCCTCTCATCTTTTCTTCTTCTTTTTCTCACTTTCCACAATTTTTTTTTTTTTTTTTTGTAAATGGTTGCCGGAGAATCGAAACGGGGAGGGACCTCCCTCCTTCGACAACCATTTATAAAAATAAAAATAAAAAAAACCGTGGAAAATGAGAAAAAGAAGAAGAAGAAAAGATGAGGGAATGGGAAGGAAAAAAAAAAGTCGCCGGCGAGCGATGGTCGCCGGCCGCCAGCCACCGGCAAAGAAGGAAGAAGACAAACATGAAGAAGAAGAATAGGAGAGAGGGAGAGAAAGAATAAAAGATAATAATAAAATAATAATGTTTGTATTATTTTAATATATTTTTATTTAGAAAATTTAAAAAAATAATCTTTATTAAAATAATGATGTCACGTCAGTAAACTGTTAGGGTTTAATGGCAAAATGGACGGCAGGGACCAAAGTGCTACTTATCTCAAACCTCATGGGTATTTTTGTTGAGTTTGAAAACTCAGGGACCAAAGTGTCACTTAACCCAAACCTCAGGGACCAAAAATGTATTTTTTCCAAAATAGTATGAATATATGTGTTGCTAAAAAAGTTTGAACAAGAAAAAGTAAATTGATGGAAAATAGTGAAGAGTTCAAAGTTGGAAACTTAGAATAATTAAATTAAATTAAATATCCCCAATTGGAGAAGATGGGGGATGGATACAGGCTGCCAAATTTGAACATGTTTTATTGTATTTTCTGTTTGGATTCTCAAACTGATAGCAAAGTTTTTCTGAAATGTTTTTGAAGTTTCTTTAAGATAAAGAATCCTGTGGCCATGGATGTCCAAATCTCATCCAACTTTAATTTTCCTTTCATAATCATTTTCATATTAGAAAATCATGTTTTGTATATATTACTCATTTTCATATTGTTTTATTTAATTTATATCAACTTCATACACTTAAAACTTAAAATGTGGACTTTTTTAATTTAAAAAATTATGTTTATATTTATTGATATTGGTCTTTTATTCATAATCTGCCTTTTTTAAAACGTTTTTTAAGTTTTAACCATAAATTGAAAATTAAAAGAAAATAGTTTAACTTATTTTTTTTTCAAGTATATATGTATTAGTGAATAATATTATCCAAATGGCCAAAAACACTCCCAAAATTGAAGGTCAAATGTTGAATTTATATATGCAATATTGAGAAGAGGAAGAATGTCTATATCATAACCCAATTATAATTTTCTTTCTTTTTTTCTCAAAACATTCCATTTGCTTATTTCATGCATAGGGTTTCTTCTTATGGGTATGATGACCCAATTAGCTATACAACTAACAACTATAAAGTAACTCTATAAATTAAAGTGAAGTTCAAACTTTGGCTATGGTAGAAGATAATTAAGATTAAAATTGTCAAATGGAAGATGATAACGAATTAAATTTTATCTATTAGCTTAATGTTGGAATGCTATGCTAGGAGTGTCTCAACCATTTTAGAGATGCTTAAGTTGACAAGACTGTCCCCACAAACCAAACCAACACGGGATCTTTTTAGCATGCTTTGTCCTCACTTGCATACTTCCTAGAAAAATTCTCAGAAGGTCACTCAACATAAAACTTCTTCAAGCCAAGCACATAACTTCAAAGTTTCTATGATTAAACCACCGAAAAGGAATGTGCACTTTGTTGTTATAGGTATTATCTATGAATTCTTTTAAGCTTATCTTGATCATACCTTCATGTCCTCAGGATCTCTCTCATTCGGATGTGGTCTCGGTTCATTCATGTACCCCTCCTATCTCGGGCGTCGCACAGTTGTTGGAAATTTGAAGTTACTCCCTCTTAGAGAAAATAAGGATGTAATTTGGACTACTAAGTTATACTTGTGTTGATATGAAACATGTTTAATAGGCTAGAAGTATAGTCATGCATAACTTTTTGCATGAAATAGTCAAAGGACATCCATGGCAACACGATGCTCGCAACGAAAAGCTTCGAAACAATGCTCGAGACTGTGGAACTCGGAAGAGGTCATAGCCTAGACAAATGACGTTTTCAAAGCATATGAAGCTAGTCCCTCATCCTTTATGGACAATTAATAAAGATTGATTTTCTGATTCTTTAGAATTTGCTAATTAGAAAGGACAGTTTTACAACGAACTACAACATTTTGTTTATGTAGTTTGAGACAAACAACATTGTTGGATGTTCAAAGTTTAAAGACCTATTCAAATTTTTTAAAAATAACATTAAAAAAAATATATAAACAAGACCTTATTTTTTTTCTCTCTTAAAATAGAACATCAATATGTGAGTGAAGATTCAAATCTTCAAAGAAGATAGAGATGCTTCAACAAGCTATTATACTTAAATTGGCATATAAATACGAGTTATTTTCCAACACATCATCATTAAAATGTTGCCAATTATAAAAGATAAAAGATAGAAAATAAGAATCTCTCTTAACTGCATGCTCATGTGTAATCAAGTATTTTTCTTTTTGGCATATAAATACATATATATGAAAGTTGATGAACCAAACATATAATAATTTAACATTCATACAAACACAAGTCTTCCTACTCCAACATAGAAATTAGTTATACAATTATCCATTATACTAAGAGGTTCAAGTTCAACAGACCCAACAAAGAAGATAATAGATAGACACCCAACTGTGAAGTGAAAGTCTATCCATATTCATCTAAGACAAACATAATTCTACTCCAAGATTCCTATCTGGAAAGCAAATTCCCAGACACTCATTTCTTACCAACCGCAAAACTCAACATCATCAACCTTAAAAATCCAATCACCTCCCAAAATCCCACCCAAAATTTCAAAAAACAGAGCTCTCTGCTCTGCTTTTCACAAACAAAAATGGCAAAAAAGCCCCAATTAATTCCCAACCCCACTTGGGGAATCCCAATCCGAACCACCTTTCGAGCCGCCGTCGCCCTTCTGACCGCGCTCCTTATCGTCACCGCCGTCTATCTGACCCAAAACAGAGCCCAAGCTCCAGAAAATTACAGCGCTGGCGGCGATGGCGGCGGTGGCTGCGATCTGTTCACTGGGAAGTGGGTTTTCGACAATGAGTCGTATCCTCTTTACAAGGAGAGGGAGTGTGTTTTCATGTCGGATCAGTTGGCTTGTGAGAAGTTTGGGAGGAGGGATTTGGGGTACCGGAACTGGCGGTGGCAGCCGGAGGGATGTGACATTCCGAGGTTCAATGCGACGGCGCTGCTGCAGAGGCTGAGGAATAAGAGGATGGTGTTCGTCGGAGACTCGTTGAATCGAGGGCAGTGGGTTTCGATGGTGTGCCTCGTCGGCTCTGTTATTCCGCCGCCGCTGCAGTCCATGCAGAGCAATGGCTCCTTGATGATCTTCAAGGCCATTGTGAGAGTTCATTTCTTTCTTCTTTTTTTTCTATTTGATTTATTTATTTTTTTTCCTTTTGCTAATAAACTATTATTTTTTTCACTATATTTCAAGTTTAGTTTCGATTTGGTTTAAGAATTTGATTATAATTTTGTGATTTGATAAAACCGACCGGTATTAACAATTTTCATGTTGGCTAATTCAATGAATTTCTATTAGTCAAGTTTATGGTTTTTTTAAAAAAATTATTCATATTGTATACATTTCTTTTCATGAATTCTCTAGTTTTTAAATCATGTTTTTATCACTAACTAAACATACCTTAAAACTTTTTCAAAATCTCTAATCTCTCTCTTAATTACATTCTCTACCAACCCCTACGTTCAAATAATAATAGTATCTGGTACGACAACTGTTAGTAATATGTGATGATAAAGTCAATTTAAACATAGTTCAATTGGTCAAGAGATATATCTTCAAACCAAGAGATCATAAGTTTAAATTTCCTCATCTCACGTGTTGGTGAACTAAAAGAAAATGTGATAACAAGATATTTAACCTTGTAGGACTATAATGAAAATTTTTAAATTGTAGAGAATTTTGAAAAGAAGTTGAAACTATATAGGAATTAAAATGGTTATTAGTTTTTTTTTTTTTTCTTTACAACATGTGGAGATGGGGAATTCAAACTAGAGACTTCTTGGTCATGAGTACAAGCTTTATGCCAGTTGAGAAGGGATGCCACATGAAGACTGCAGAATTCCTTTAGTTGAGTCAAGAGAGTTCAAAAACTTGTATAAAAGCTGATCATTCTATTCGTTTTTTCTTGATTTATTGGTTAGCTTAGAGCCTATATTAAATGCTTATTACAAATGAAAATGACCACGAGCATAATAGCTATTATTCATTTTAGTCAATACTAAATCAACTCCAATTTTTAGTTATTTTTATGAATGTTTGATTTATATTATAAGCTAAAAAGTTGCATTTGTTTTTGTGTAAATTAAGGAATACAATGCCACGATAGAGTTCTACTGGTCCCCACTGATGGTAGAGTCCAACTCGGATGATCCAGTCAACCACAGATTGCCAGATCGGATTGTGAGAGTGAAAGCCATTGAGAAGCACGCAAGGCATTGGGCCGACGCCCACATACTCATTTTCAACACTTATCTTTGGTGGAGAAGGCCCAGAATTAAAGCCCTGTAAGTGGCCCATTGGGCCTCAATCTTCCATATTCTACTACCACCAACCACTCCAATTTCATTTTTTTCCAACAAATTATGAAAAGAGAACTTACAGTGACAAATAAGAATTATATAATTGCAAATATAGCACAATATAAAAAGAATGACAAATATAGCAAAATATATCTAAATATATTATTGTTAGACACGGATAGACTTCGATTATCAGAGTTTATCAGCGATAGACTCTGATTAATCAAAATTTATCAGTGTACTGATCGACTCCGATTAATCAAATTTATCAGTCTAGTGATTATCACCGATAGATTTTGATTAATCGGAGTCAATGAAAAGGGGCTGACAATCAAAAGTTAATTTTTTTTGTTTTCAGGTTTGGATCGTTGGAAGATGAAGAAACAAGCAGGTTAAAATTAGTGAAGATGAGACGGGGATATGAGATGGCTTTAAGAACATGGTCAGACTGGTTGGAAGTTAACATCAATCCAAACAAGACCCAAATGTTCTTCATGAGCATGTCACCCATTCATGATAGGTATGCTTTGGCTTTTTTTGTTATTCATTAATCTATACCGCGCTATGAAGATTCAATATGATTGTTGCACAAATTGCAGGGGTCAGGAATGGGGTAGAGCCAAAGGCCAAAATTGCTATGGTGAAACAGAGCAAATTACAAGAGATGGATATACAGGAAATGGTACAGATCCAAAGATGATGAAGATAGTGGAAACAGTGTTAGATGAGTTGAAAACAAGAGGATTGAATGTAGAAATGATGAACATCACACAATTATCAGAGTATAGAAAAGAAGGTCACCCATCAATTTACAGGAAGCAATGGGAGCCATTGAAGCCAGACCAAGTTTCAAATCCAAGCTCTTATGCAGATTGCATCCATTGGTGCCTCCCTGGAGTGCCTGATGTGTGGAATGAGCTTCTCTATGCCTACATTTTCCAATCAACTACTCATCCTAACAAGAATTTGAAATAGCTTTTGTTAATCAATTTTTTTTACTTATCATGACACAAGAAATCCACCACATGAACATACGTGGGTTTCAACAGAAAGATTGATAGATTGAATGATTATAGCACCTCACATCTGAATGCAGTAAGAAAAAAGTGCAAAATATTCACATCTGAATATTTGATTGACTCAATTTTGAAATCTAAAACAAATTAGGGTGTGTTTGGTTTAACTTTTCAGGTGTTTAATTTTGAAAAAAAAAACATTTTGGAAAAATTTCTAGTGTTTAGCAACCACTAAAAATCACTTCTTAAAAAATGAGATCGAGAAATAAACCATTTTGTGCGAAACACTTGAAAGCAAGTTTTTTTAGAAAAGCTTTAAAGTATATGATAACTTGTGTATAAAAACACTTATAATGAAATGTAACCAAACATATGAGTGCTTAAATTCTAAACAATTTTTTTATACAAAATGTTTAAAATAAAATCCATTCTTGAAAAACATTTAAACTAAAAAGGTATTCCAAACAGACCATTGTTTTTGTTCCGTTTGATAACTATTTGGTTTTTTAAAATTATACTTGTTTTCTCTCAATTTCCTTACAATGACGTTCATCTTTGTTAAGGACACATTTGATTTCCTAACCAAATTCCAAAACAAAAACTTCTTTTTGAAAACTACTTTTTTTAGTTTTCAAAATTGGACTTGGTTCATGAAACACATGGGAAGAAGCTAAATAACAAAACTGAGAAACTTAGAAGTGGAAGTAATATTTTTAAGCTTAAATTTTAAAAAACCAAATGGTTATCAAACTAGACATTTTAACTCTTAAAAAAAATAGAATTTTCCCCCTTAACTAGAGGGAAAAACCTATGTTGATTGTACTTGAACAAATACTTATTTTATGATAGGATAACAAGAATTTATTACTACCTAAGATGTGGTCCAAAATAACAAATTGACATTCTTATATTTTCCTTTGTTCACACTCAAACATTATTTTGTCATTGATCATAGGCAATGCTAAATTCCCCACTTGTAAATGATTATGAAACTAATCCATGGATTTAACCCCCAAAACAGCAATCACAATGACTAGGAACAAAGTTAGATCATCTGTCACGTGCTTATAAATTCTCATAGATTTGACAATAATTATGGACCTATGGCAAACCATTGAAATCAAGAATTGACAGATTATGAATGTTGAAAATGATTTGACTCAAACCAATTTCCCATTTTAGCAACTGGAATAAAATGTCGTTGAACACCACGTTTGAGAGTTCTTCGCACGACAGCGAGCCCATAATTTAGCGACTTTTTCTAATCAATTCTGCATAATCTTGACGCTACAGTTGCTAAGAAAGAAACCCTTTTCTTCAAAGACCGCCAAATTTCCAATCAACAGGAGGAACACTTCAGTGGGGTCGATGATTTCAATCCAGGGGCCCGTGCTCTTGTTTCATCTCTGGCTGTCTGATCTTAGAAAGCTCATGTTGTGAGATCTTCCAGCGAGCTCTGAATAAGCTCGGATTTGCCTTCGGAATCTGCTTCCGAGCATCGATTTTGGAACTCTTAGATCCTTTTTTGAAGTGGGGTTTAGTCCAAACCCTCTTTTCGAAATCGAATTGATTGCCCTTTTTCGAATTCGTGATGATGCAGAGATGGAATCGGAGAAAACCCCATTTGCATTTACTTGCCTTGCTTTTCGTTTTCTTCATAGTTTTTACAATCTTCCACAACGAGCATAGCATTCGGCAAATCCATGACGACCCAGATCCTGAAAGTCGCCGTCAAGATGCTTCGATTACTTATGTCAAACCTAATGTTTTAATCCGTCGAAATGGAGCTCCTGGTATGTTAATCTTCCTCTTCTTCCTTCTATTCGGCTTTAGTTGACTTTAGTTAGTGAGATGAAGCTGTTTGTTTCTGTGGGTTGTTAGAAATTTTGGATAGATTCAGTAAGTGCAATGGAACGAAAGATTACAGTGGCCGGAAAATCTCGTGGGATGGCCGGGAATCGGAGTCAAGTCGTCGGAAAGTGAGGTCGGAGAAGTGTGATGTGTTTTCAGGCAAATGGGTTTTTGATAACACTTCGTATCCACTGTACGATGAGTCGCAATGTCCATACATGTCCGACCAGTTGGCTTGCCACAAGCATGGCAGGTCTGATCGGAGGTATCAGTACTGGAGATGGCAACCCCATGGCTGCAATTTGAAGAGGTAATTTTCTTCTTCCTCCTCTTTTGGTTTCTCTCTGTAATTCTCTGGTAAATTTGATTGGATTCTGTTTTTGGTAGTGTGAAGTTGAAGGCTGCAAAGTTATGGTTTCATTGCATAGGTCAAAATATGTAGAAATCTTGAGATTAAGTTAGTTCTCTTTTGGGAGACCCATAGTTGCATTTTGGCATAAAAAGAAAATTTTACCTGAAACTCAGAGTACTAGACATTTTTGTGTAAGATATTGGAAACAGATCCTCCTCTGCTTCAAGTACATTGTGCTGAAGCTGAAGATAGCTTCTTCTGTTGGTAGTTGAATTGATGGATCTTTTAACTCTTTTGTAGATGGAACATTGCTGAAATGTGGGAGAAGTTGAGAGGGAAGAGGTTGATGTTTGTCGGGGATTCGCTGAATCGGGGGCAATGGATTTCGATGGTTTGTTTGCTCCAGTCTGTGATTCCAGCTGATAAGAAATCCATGTCACCTAATGCTCCTCTTACCATTTTTAGAGCTGAGGTAATCGGAAACTCGTCCAGATTAGTCTTCATTCCCTAAGAAAGATTGACATGAACTTGCAAGATCAAGATTTGTTTTTCTTTTGACTGCTGAATGATACATCTTAAGATAAATCCTCTGTGTTATGTGATTTATGAATGGTAGGAGTACAATGCCACCATAGAGTTTCTCTGGGCACCACTGCTTGTGGAATCTAATTCAGATGACCCGGTGAATCACCGATTGGATGAACGAATCATACGTCCAGACTCGGTTCTTAAGCATTCGTTGGACTGGGAGCATGCTGATATATTAGTTTTCAATACCTACTTGTGGTGGAGACAAGGCCCAGTTAAGCTATTGTCAGTATAACTCATTTTATGTTCAGTTCAAGCTTCTGACTTGCCTTTAACTTCGATCTTGCTTATGTTGATGAGAGCTGAAACTTTTGCCTGTAGATGGAGTGCTGAAGAAACCGGAGCTTGTGAAGAACTAGACGGGCGCGAAGCTATGGAATTGGTTATGACTACTTGGGCAGATTGGGTGACTTCAAGGGCCATTCCCTTGAAGAAACGAGTCTTTTTTGTCACCATGTCACCAACACATCTGTGGTATGTGCCAGAACCCTGCTAATGAACTTCCGTTAATCGTAACGCTTGGTTATTACGAGGTCCTGCATTTTAATACATCCTGTAACTCGTCGGTTTGATCACCCTTCCATCGGTGTGTTCTTATGGATGGCTCCTCCTTTGACAGTTCTATTACCATGTTACAAATCTTGGCATTGCATTCTTCTTTTCTCATTCATTACTTGTAGAAGCTTTGGCCTGTAAGAATTCTTATCATCTCATCATGAAAAATGGGACTGTAATACTACTTTCTACCATGAATCTCAGGAGCCGAGAATGGGAACCGGGAAGCGAAGGGAACTGCTACAACGAGAAAACGCCGATCGAATTGGAAAGCTATTGGGGAAGTGGGTCAGACCAGCCAACAATGCGCATCGTCGAGAAGGTCGTCGACAAGTTGAGCTCAGAGGTAACAGTTCTCAACATCACTCAGCTTTCGGAGTATCGTAAAGACGGCCACCCGTCCATCTACCGCAAGTTCTGGGAAGAGCTAAGCCCCCAGCAACTGTCAAACCCTGCAAGTTATTCAGATTGCATACATTGGTGTTTACCAGGTGTGCCTGATGTTTGGAATGAACTGCTCTTCCATTTTTTGTGAAAATTTTCTACCTTATTTTATAGAACTGGTTATATAATTGTAATTTGTTTCACTGAAAATTTTCAGGAAAAAGATGAGTGAGTTATATAGATGATGTTTTCCTATTCTCTACTATTTTCTGCCTTTTTTTTTTCTTTGGTCATATAATGATCATGACTTCACATATTTTTATTGGTAAGTCGAGTTTGAAACTTCACTCCACATTTATAATATTATATTTAAAGAAAAATAAAAAGTAGTACTGATAATTCGAACATGTAACAAAAACATACGAACGAAAATGTTTATATGGATACTAGACTATACGTTAAGAAATGTGATCGAGGTCCTATGTGACAATCATGAATTTATTAAGAAAAAAAAAAAAAAAATTAAACATGTCAAGGTAGATGAGCTTAGTTTAAGAAAATAAAATTATTTTTTAAAAGTTGTGAATTATACAAATTCTGTAAAAGGAACCCTTTGATGGACATTGGCCAAAAATGCAAAATTTGTCCAAGTCCAAACAAAAAGTCAGAAATTTTAATATTGGGTCGAAGAATAAATGGACATTTTTTATTAATATTATTTATTTTAAAACTTATTAGTGAAATAAGAGACGACTTACTGACGTGGCAAATTTGAAAAACGTGCTTATCAGATGTTTAAAAAAAATGTTTTTTGTTTTTTTCAGGTAGGTCGAGACGACCTATGCATGTTATAACACTAAATGGACTTCAAGAGACGACATATGCATATTATCTAAACAATTGAAACCAGTACAACTACTTATTTGATTTTAACACTTAATTAAATTTAAGTTGTTTCAAGTATGAGAAAAGAAAATAATTTGTAATTTAAAAATTCAATTTGTTTAAAACATTTTTTAAAAAAATGTCATTTTAAATAAACATTTTAAAAACATGTCATTACATTTTAAACAAATTGAATTTTTAGATTACAATTTATTTCCTTTTCTCGTACTTGAAACAACAAATTAATTCTACTTAAAAAAAAACTATAATAGTTAAATTTAGTTTTAATTTATTTATAAAGTGTTTAAATAATTAGTGCTTAGTTAAATTCCAATTACTTTAAAGAAAAGAAAATGAATTGTAATATAAAAATTCAATTTCTTTGAAACATTTAAAAAGATGGAATTACTTAAAAAAAAAAAAAAAGAATAAGAAAATTGCAGAAAAAGAAAAACGAAAAAAAATAGAAAAAAAAGAGAAGGAAAAATTTTAAAATCTACCTTTTGTAAAGCTTGAGCTCACGACCCTCTAGACTCAAAACTAACCATTTTCCACTATGACAATAGAACATTTAGTTTTAAAATATGCATAGGTCATCTCTATCTGAAAAACGTTTTTTTTTTAAACATCTAAACGACCTGCTGACATGGATTTTAAACTACACTATTGTAATAATAAGTTTCAATATAATCTTATTTCACTAATAAGTTTTAAAATAAATAATATTAATAAAAAAATGTTCAAGAATAAATTGTGTCCAAACCCAAAGTTGTTGATATTACTAACTGTCATTGAGGACTGATCAAACAAAGAAAAATATAATATTCACACAAGACAAATAAAATATTCACTGATATATACTATTGTATTATTTTAATCAATTTTTTAGATTTTTATCTTTCATAATCTTTCTAATTATTTAAATGAAAATATCCTCTTGTATTGATATGTCCATGTCCATTGAGTTATGTTCACTTAGACGAACCAACAATGTTGATGTCTTGGTTGGTTAAAATTTTGGCCAACTCCAATCGGCTTTCATGTTGAATATGTCCAAAATCTAATTATGGAATAAATATTAGGACGTAGCATATTCGTCAATTCATGAATGTAGATTGAAAATTGAAAAGTCGAATCACATACAAAATGGAATGTGGATTATATGAATATTTTTCGAAAAGGACTACGTGTCTATGAGTCGTTATAAATATTTATCCTTGAAACCATAATAATAGCCAAGTTCACTAAGTATCAATTCAAGCATAGTTGAGTGGATAAGACATTTATTAACTATCTTTAAAATGAATGATCCTCTTAATTTCGAAAAAATCCTAATAAATAATTGAGGTTTACACGAAATTAGATGATTGAATTAGAGAAGACAAATAATAAATAAATGTAAGTTTTTGCTTGGCTGAAAATAAATGCAGTTCTGTAATTGGAAAAAACTTAAATTTTTTGGCAGAGCCATTTGCGGTGGGGAACATCCTAAGGCCGGACTAGCTTAGCTTGCCATCATCCCTATGTATGGACACCCCATCGAAATTACCTTAATGTCCTTATATTATTTCAAAGTGACCGCCACATTGTAACCCAAGGTTAAAATTTCAATGTTCACGAAAATGTCGGTCTCAATTTGATGGAAATGTCGATCAAACTACGGATAAATTATCGATGATGACGAATATTTTACCTTTTAAAATTGAGTTTAACCACTTATTATTAATATTATATTCATGTTAGTTACGTTTTGTTTTCTTTATATTTTATTGAATTTTTTACGATATAATGAAAATATCGATTCATCCCTCATCATCAATGTTGAATTCATGGACATGTAGAAATTTTGATGGAAATATCGACATGTCAATATAAATTCAATACATTATATTGATTGTTGTCACGTTCCTTTGAACTCTTAAATGCATAGTTGAATTATAATTTATCTCTTTATATCCAATAATATAAAAGCGTCAAACATATTGTTTCGGTCTCTTCAAATAATTTATCTTGATATTGTCATCTTCCTTATTATTTGTCATACGGTTTTTAATAGTAGAAAGAAGAAAGATAAAAGGGGAAAAAGTATTAGTATAGTACCCATCACAATTTCGATTTTATAAAATTTAAATTGAACATTACCAATAGTTTTATTGTCTCCCTTTTTAAATATAACACTAAATCATTTTTAGAATAATCATTCATTATGGTTCCGAATCACGAATATCTTTAGAATTTTCAAAATTACTTTTTAACTATTTTTTTTTTTGTTTGAAAATAATTACTTTTTAACTATTGTGACAACCTTTAAAAACTTTTTTAATTGACTAAGAGTAATTAGCATCATTTCAAATAATCATATACTTTGCCTATTAGAACGTAATTGTAGTCAAGTACCAAAAAAAATGGCCATATACTCTTTAAAATCTCATTTGATAATATCTCCCAAAAAAAAAAAAAATCTCATTCGATAATAATTTAGTTTATGAAAATTATGTTTGTTTGTTTTTTTTTTATTTATTTATTTGTAATTTTCATACTTGTTAAGGAGACATTTAACTTCTTAGTCAAATTCCAAAAATAAAAACAAGTTTTTGAAAACTTTTTTTTTAATTTTCAAAACTTGGGTTGGTTTTTCAAAACATGGAAATATTGTTTATGAGCATCAACTTTAAAAACAAAAAACTAAATGGTTATCAAATGAATCTAAATAAGTTAAATTACAAGTTTAGTTTTTAAACTTTCATGTTTGTGTCTAATAATTTCTTAAACTTTAAAGTATATCTAATATGTTTTTTAACTTTCAATTTTGCATTGGATAAATTTTGAACTTTTAATTTTGTGTTTAATAGGTCATTGACACATTTAAAACATTTTTTTAAAAAAATGAATATATTAGACATAAAATTGAATTTTGTGTTTAATACTAATAAGTTGATGAATTAAAAAAATGATAATAAAATAGATCAATAACTTGTTAAACACAAACTTATAAGATATAAAATCGAAAATTTAGACATTGATTAGATACAAAATTAAAAGTTTTAAAACTCACATCTATCTTTATTATTATTATTTTTTTTTGACACTTTTTAAGATTCATCAACATATTTGAGACAAACTCAACAGTTCAAAAATTAAATATATAATACCAACATAAACATAGTGATAATTGAAATGTATCTCTCAAATCAATGGTTCAAATCGTTCATTTACATTTTTTTTTTTGACAATATGTGGGGGTTGGGGATTCGAACCATGGACCTCGTAATCATAAATACAACTTTCTGTCAGTTCACCTTTTCAAAAAAAAAAAAACTTTATGCCATTTTTTTTTTTTTTTTTTTTTTGAGAATATGGAGGTGGGGGATCCAAACCACAGACCTCGTGATTATCAAAACATCTTTATGCCAGTTGAGTTGTGCTCTCGTGGGCAAACTTTATGCATTTGAACTATGTGACAATCTTTTGTTTAATTGAAAGAAGGAAAAAAAAAACTTTTAATTTAATCTGTATAATTGTAGAGAAATAAAAAGCGGGACCCACAGAGTTGGCAGAAGGTAATTAAGCAAATAATGGGAGTTGTGACAGTGGGGTCCATAATACAGAGTGGCAGTAGCTAGCTGCACCGTAGTCGTACCCGCGCATAATCATTTCCCAGAATTAAGACCACCCCCCAGGCCCAGGCCCATTACTCATATACCGACAAATATCACAAAACCCTTCTGGGCCCCACTCTCCCCCATTAAAATCAACGGTCATGATTATACTCATACGTTTAACGTGATACGTACAAAAAGCACCGTATCTTTTCTCTGTGTATGTTTGACCCAAAACAAAAGGAAAAGGAAATCCACCCGGTTTGTCCGGTTCGATTCGGATGGAAATAAACCCTTTTTTGGCTACGCAGACCGGGTCCCTTTTTATGGGAATTTGATATTTTTATGACCTTTTTTTGTGTAAATTCAAAATCTTTTTTTTTCTTTTAATTTATTTTTTTACGAGGTCGGATCAGGTACGATTAATTCCAGGGGTACCTGCCCTCCAGTGGGCCCCTCCTCTGACATTGTCATCACTCTCCCAGCACGGACATTTTTTTCCTTTTTCAATGAATATTTTGCACTCTTATCCTAATCTATTTTTTCAAAATGATTTTCCTTTTACATGTAAACGAATTAATGATGATATATTTTCTTTTGTTAAGTTTAATAATCTAGAACTAAGGATTCAAACTGCAAATATTTTAGAAAGATATATATTTTTTTTAATAAAAGATAGATATATTATGCTTTTAATTTTAATTTGATGAATCACTCTATCAATCTCAAATATAACTCTATTGATTAAGATATTATATTATTGATATTAAGATTTAAATTTTATAAATATATTGATAAAAATTGATATTTATAAGTGTTTCCATAAATAAAAGAATATTTTAAATTAATATTTATTAAGTTTTTTACTTACTTTGAGAAAATTTGGTTATTAGTATTTATATTTATATTGGGTTAATTGATGTCTTTTTTAATGTTTCATGGACATTTTAAAAAGATATCAAATATATCGATTAACCTTCAATATCAATGTTGACCTGTCTGGTTTATATTGACATACCAATGTGTTATAGGTAAATTTGGACAATCTTGAAAGTCAAAGAATAGATCGGGCTAATACAATACCAACCCGAAAATACAACCATGGGAGAGTCAGAAGGGCGGAAGGATTGGGCCAAGCCTCGGCCTCGACCCACCTTTTGTGGTCGAGCCGATTTCCTAACACACGATTCTTGGAGTTCCCGTCAAGTTCGGTTCAACTGTATCATACCTCAAATTGTCCGTAAACAAGGGAAAGATCCTAAAACTCCCTACGGTATAAATACCATTTCTTCAACCTTGGAGTAGGGTTCCTAAAACTTAGCTTTCTGCACCTCACTTCTTCCTTTTGCTCTTTATTTATTGATTATCATCACTTTCCTTGTTAACTTCAGTTTTGGAGCGATGTGGCAGGCACAACAATGGTATGCAGTTTTTATAGATTTTGTAAGTCACGTCTTTTTCAAATATACAAATTCACTGTTGTGTACTTGTCACGTGAATGTTAGATTAGCTTCCTATCCGGATTTTGGTATCAACACAATAGATATCTTAATCCTAGATTATGTCATTGACACAAAGATTAAAATATACCCATTCTCATTAGAGAATTGAAAGTTGAAGTTGTTGATCTGATATTTTTATTTTTATTTTTTTTTTATATATAAACTGAATTGATAGAAAAAATGAAATGGAAAATTAGAAAGATATGAAAAATGGAGAGAGAAAGAGAGAAGGCGACGTGTCAAAAATAATTCTGAAAAATTCTGAATAGTGAATGGAATCACCAGAAATGAAAATGCGCGTCCCAACCAGCCGTGCATGTACCTCATTCCTATTTTGTGCAATTAAAATCATTATTCCAATATGTCCTTTTTTTTTTTTTTAATTTGTTAATTTAAAAAAATGAAGAGACGATATTATTACCTTTGTACCCCTGAGGTTTGTGAGAAATTACGGCGTGAGGGGCATTTTGGGAAACATGGGAAAGCGGGCCTTCGATCCTTCGTCTACGGCGAAGACCACTTTGAGAGTCGGGAAGACGAAAATGAAAGTCAGGAACTTTTCCAATTTCCAATGCCACCCCTCCGATTTCAGTGTAACCCCTTCTCGTTTCTTCCCCCTTTTTAACGGATACCAATTTCTTTTTTTTTCTTTTTTCTTTTTTTTTTTAAATTCATTTTCCTTCTAATTTCGTATTGTTAAAAATATAATATTTAAAATTACTCTATTTTAGTTTTTGAATTTTTAGTTTACTTTCTCAAAATTTTAAAAATACATATTTTAATATTTGTTTTTTTTAAATGGTTTTATTATTGCTATTATTTTACGATCCGATATACCCTAATACTTGTTTTAACTAATAATTTCTCTCTTGTACATCTCATGCAAACATCTTAATACATATAGTCAAAAGTCGTTTTATTTATTCGATTGAAGTAAAATAACCGTAAAGATCAAAAGTTGTGATAGTTGTCATATTTTTAGTTGTCATATTTTGAACCTTCAAAAATTAAAAATGAATTAAACTTGAAAGTTCGAAAACTAAAATAAACATTTTAAAAGATTTTGAAAGTTCAACTTCTAAAATAAAACTTTTTGCCTACTAATAATATTAGGTCACTAGTCATATTTATTCTTCTTTGTATAATTTCAACATGTGATAGTGTTGAGACATTCAAAACTCTAATCTCATAATTGAAGATATATGACTCGATCAGTTGAACTATATGTTCGTATGCAACTTTGTTGTCGAGGAAAGGAGGAAAAAGGGGAGAGAAAGATTAAAAAAAATGTGAAAGTAATATACATATATATTGAAAAGATAAAAGGAAAAAAAGAAAAGGTGAGAAGAGGGGGCAATACAATCCCACGTTGATGCTATAAATACGATGGCATTAGCTTTCTTCTTCCCCCACACACAGCATTTACTTCGGTTTGGTGGCCTTTCTCCTACTACCTTCTTCAACCCTCTACAAATACCAAAATCCAAATCCCCCCTCTCATTCTCTTCAATTTTTCGAAGCATGGAAGACTCCGTTAAGCTCAGGAGGGATAGCGCCGTGTCGTCGTCGACGTCGTTCGATCGCCTTCCCCGACACCATCACATTCTTTTCCGGCGCTATCCATCCTGAGTTTCACGGCTTCTTCTTGCTACCCTAGCTCCCTCTGTCTCTTTCAGTTGCTGCCCATGGAGGGAAAAAAGAATCCATATGTATTTCAGTGTCACATCCTAAATACTTTTCTCTTTTCCAGATACGTTATCTGCATGCTCTATCATATGATTATTATTGTTTTTGTTATCATTGTTGTTTCATTAGTGTTTTTTATAACAATCTCTTTTTTTTTTTTTTTCAAATTTTTCGATTCATTTTTAAGCTTTTCAGCTCTCTACAAATAGAATGAAATGGTTAGGGACTTATGAGCTTGTTTGAGTTCATTTTATTGCAAATATACTTGAATATTACATGGGTCTTGAAAGTTTTGAATATCTTACAGTTATAATGTTTATAATGTTTTAATAGGTTGATTTATCTTGACTTTGTTAGTTTGAAGATCACTTGAAAAATAAGTATTTGGTAAGAAAGGACGAATGATGGATTGAAGTCTTCTCAATGATGATTTTTATCCAATAAATTGATTCTAATCTTTAATTATTGGGATAACTATGGATTTGTTATATATTTCAAATGTGTTTTTTTTTTTTTCTTTTTAAAGTTTAACAATATACGAGAGAGTGAGAAGATTTGAACCATTCACCTTTTGATTAAATATATATGTTTTTAGGATCGGAGTAGGTAAGTTTAAGTCTATATAATTTTAAATCTTTTATTTTCAATTGAAAAAAAGTATATATGTATATATATATACTTTGGTACAAATGGAGACTTATGGTATCCTCCAGTATTTATTATATATTTAAGGATCTTCTTGACCAGGTGAGAATATATTTGCATTTTTTTATTGTTTTTTTATATCATTTTATTTTATTTTTGTCTAATATGCTAAAAACATGGAAATCAATCCTAAAAGTCTTGGGGTTAAATTATCATCTTAATTTGAATGGTTTGAGTTTCATTTTGATTTGGACTCTATAATTATAATTTTTATATAACTTTAATTTCATTTATATGATTTGTTAATTTTTTTTTTCAAAAAAATAATATTTGTTTGAAACACATTTTCTTAATTTGCTATATTGAGTAAGTTAAATTACAAATTTAGTCCTTAAAATTTTATGTTTGTATCTAATATGTTCCCAAACTTTAAAAAGTATATGATAGATCCAAATACTATCAACTTTGTATCTAATAGATCTCTAAACTTTAAAATTTTCAAATTGTTCTGAACTTTCAATTTTGTGTACAATAGATTTTTTACATATTTAAGATTTTTTAAAGTTGATAAATCTATAAGACATAAAATTGAATAATTTTGTGTCTAATAAAACATCAATCTTTAATTTTGTATAAATTAGATTTGTGAATTAAAAAAAAATCATTTATTAGATACAAAATTGAAATTTCAGATACCTATTAGTCATAAAATGGAAAGTTCAAGTACCTATTAGCCATAAAATTGAAACTTAACTTATAAGTATAGAGACTAAACTTGTAATAGAACTTATTAAACTATCACTTTGTGTAATCCACCCTTATTTCTACTTTTTTTTTTCCTTCTTGGAATGTGAACCAATGGAAATTTGAACTTTCTAACATTTTGATTACCTCATTTTTCCGCATTTTATCTAACTCGAGCTTTGTAGTCAACCAATACCCTTTACATACATGCATGCAATTATACTAAATATTAGTTTACGAACCTCTCTCTACCACATTTTGAATATATATTTTGAAAGCTGAACACAAACTATAGAGATTAAAATGGTGGTAATTTGATTGAAGTATTTTTATTTTCATTATTAGATTTATAAATAATTTCTTGGGAAATTTTAAAAAATCAAATTCAAATATTACAAATCCATCGCTTGACAAGTATTTATTTATTTTTTTTTTAATTTTATTATTATTATTATTATTATTTAGTTCATCACTTGACAAGTTAACAATAATTCACTCCATTTTTATTTAAAACGCGATATCTAACACTTATGTCAATTGGAAGTTTTTCATTTTTATTATTATTATTTTAATTATTGGAAGTAGAAAGTTATGTCCTAGATTAAAGTGTAAGATTTGTACCAATTTTTACACTAAACTTTTAATTTCACTAAATTACACCTGAAGTTTTAGTAGGTATATGATTAATCTTTACACTAAACTTGAACAAGTGTTTGCGAGTTTTACCTTCCACTAAAATTTTCATTTGAAAAATATTACCATGTGATTTTAATCCAACATGTGTTTAGTACAAAACTGTTGAAGCTTCAGAAGAGGTTAGGCGCAAAGGTTAAAATGTCAATATCGACGGAAATGTCGAGGTCTCAATTTAATGAAAATGTCGATGCAAATATTGACAAAATGTCGATGTCGATGGATATTCCGGAAAAGATATTCAAAACAAAAAATTAAAAAAAATATTTAAATTAACAAATAAATGTTTTATACTTTTAAAATAAGTTAAAATACTTATGATAAATATTATCTTCACATTAGTTACATTTTGTTATTATTTTGTTTACATTTGATCATATAATGGAAATTTAGATTCACCCTGCATGTTGATGTCGAACCCATGAAAGTGTGGAAATGTTGATGGAAATGTCGATATGTCGATGGAAATTCAATACATTGGGCTAGAGTTGATTTTTTTTTTTTGTTGAAATTCATGGTTTAGAAAGATTTATTCGATTGTTGTGCAAAGTTTGATTTTTACTAAGAAATTTTAAGTGTAGGGTTCAATTTGATGGCTTTGAAAGTTTATGATAAAAATTGATAGAACTTTAGTAAATTCATTTGTAAATTTGAAACCACTAATATTGTTGGGATAATTTTGATATGTAACTTTTGTTGGGTATATAGGTGTTAATGAAAAATTAAAGGGCAAAATGCACTTTTGGTCTTCGAGGTTTGAGATTTGTGTCTATTTGGTCTCTGAAGTTTTAAAAGATACATTTTAGTCCTCCGAGTTTGTAAAATTATTCTAAATGGTCCATGACTTAATTTTAACCTAACGAAATACTGACTAGACCGTTATAATACTAACATGGATGAGATGATCGTGGCTATTTCATTTGATTACTAGGAAAAAAGAATTGAAAAAATAATTAAGAAAACAAAAATATTATGCCAAAACAGCCGCTGGACACGCTTTAAACTTGCAAAATTATGCGAATTGAGTGGGTATCCTACAACGAATCAGAGGCATTACAGGTTAGCTCTGAATAATGAAATAATCACTAATGAAACTCGATGAGAGAAGAAAAGCCACTCAATTTGATAATTCTTTGCCGGACAGCGCCCTCCAATTCAATGGCAAAATTCATGAAGTAAACTGTAGTAAAGAGCGGGTGATGCTAGAATTGAGTTGAAAACAGTATGGGTTAAGTCCATTCACCAAGAAAAATAACCAAGGAACTCAAACGAACCAAGAAACCTACTGGACTCCACTCAATCAGCCCCCCACACCCCTAAAACGTTGCTTATCACAGATCAGAGGCGCCGATGGCAACGAGACCAGCAACGGTAAGCGAACAAATGCGGGTAAAAGTGGCTGAAACGCGCGGCACAGAAGACCCGATAGCGGCTGTTTGGGCGTTGCCGGATTGTGCAGGGAGAGATATATATATCAAGCATGGGAGGAAAAACCAATGCGAAATTAACTCGGACTTGATTCAAGAATACGAATAGATTTTTTTTTCTTTCTTTTTTCTTTTTTAAATAAAAGAATACCAATCAATTTACTTGAAATGACAAATAAAAGCGAATATTACCGATGAATACGCCATCCCATCCATGTCAGCATATAAAGCATTTCGCTAGGTTAAAGTTAAGTCAAGGACCATTTAGAATGGTTTTACAATTCTAGAAGACCAAATAGACATGAACTCCAAACCTCAAGGACCAAAAGTGCATTTTACCCAAAATTAAACTAAAATGTAACTGGCCTACGAGGGAGTTTGGAGGAAAAAAGTCTAAACAAGTCAATTCGTTGGGCCCCAACCGACCATGCCTGAGGGCGAGCCCTTAGGCTAGACATGAACTCAACCTTGCACCATAATGAAGACCAAGCAAAGGGGTTTGGTCTCGACCAATGCAAGCCCAGGTGACCCAAGGCCTAGGGCTAAGCCTATGAGACCAACCCTTCATTCGGTCGAGTCGATTGGTCTTAAAGGTTCAACTCGAAACTTAGGAGTCCCATGTCAAATCTAGTATAGATAGAAAGAGTTGATTCAACACGCGATGGAGGTTACACTACCCTAATTCTTGCTACGCTAATACATAAGCCTAGTCTAACTTCAACTAAGTGTGTTTGGTGAGCACCACACTAATGTATATATTATTTGCATATTTTGCAAGATTATTCTTCCATTATTTGTTTGGATTGTGCGGATTTTGTACTAAAAAACCTAAGTTGTTTTTCCTACCATACCATAATTTTATTAATAATTGTAGTACTTAACTAACATTGTTACTTAGAGATTATCTATTTTTAAGAGTATACTTTAATCATTAAACTTAGCCAACAAGAGCATAGCTCAACTGACATGAAGTTGTATTAATAACCACGAGGTTTGTGGTTCGAATCTTCCACATTGAACTTAATTAACTGCTCATCTGAAAAACAAAAATAAAATCAAATGGTTATCAAACCAGTGGTTAATTTTTTTGAAAAGTAAATTTAATTAAAAGAAAGGAAAAGAAAAGAAAAGCAGCCACGGAAAAAGAAGAAAAAACCACCCAGAACCAAGATATTTCTATGGCGAGCTTCAATCACGTCCGTCGAAAGTTCGTCCTTACAAATTGGGACAAATATATATGGTTTCGTCTTCCCTGTTCGCATCGCAAACTCCACCGCCTGAAAATTCCACTGTTCCAGTTCTCAGTCATCGGAGATGGCGACCAGTCTCTCCATCCATGTTCCATGCTTCAATACCGATACTAATTTATCTTCCAAGTGTCAAATGCTGCGCAGAAACGCCAATTGTAAACTCCGGTTTCGATATTTGCCAAAAGCGTCGTTTCAGAAGAATCTTACTACTTCTTCGCTGAAGAGTCCGCCGGAAGAATCGAAGTCTACAGTCTCATCCGAGCAGGTCCGTCGAAACAAACCGGACGTGTCGTCCAACTCTGCGTCTGTCTCAGTTCCACTTCTAAATCGTCTTAGGTAAGTTTTGATTATTGAAGGATAGAGCGGCAGGCCGAATTGGTCCGTCTCTGGAATTTAGATCACCTTTTTGGATGTTTTTTTTCCTTCTTTAATTTGATCACATTTTACCAAAAAATGAAAGAAGAAGAAGAAGAAGAAGTTTGAATGTAGCAACGGTCTTGATATTGGTTGATATGTTCATTTCTAGAATATTATCTAGGAATCTGATTTCTTGAATTTTCCTAGAGATGCGGTTTTTAAGTTTGATAAACTTGCGATGGACATGTTGGCGATTGCATTGCCTGCTGCACTGGCTTTGGCTGCTGATCCAATTGCATCGTTGGTTGACACAGCTTTTGTTGGTCATATAGGTATTAATTTGCTTCCATGTACTAAGTTACGGTAATATTTATCTGGATTGTGCAAAAGGAACATTTCTTATATTTATTTACTTATCTGGAGTATTGATTTGGAGGCAGAAGTTCGTAGTTGAGCTTTAGATGAGTGCGAAATGTAATGGCAGTGTCTAATTTGGAAAATAATTTTAGAAGTAATATTTCATCTTATTGGATGTTATATTGATGACTGCAGCAGCATGCCATATACATTCTCTTTGTAGGATCTACTGAACTAGCGGCTGTTGGGGTATCGGCTTCAGTATTCAATTTGGTGTCGAAGTTATTCAACGTTCCTTTACTCAATATCACTACTTCGTTTGTTGCTGAAGAGCAGGCATTGATGAGTACAGACGACAAAAACATTGTTCAAACAAATACTGGTAATTACATTTTTGCATTCAGTAATTTTTAGTTAAGAATTCCACATTATTTTCTTTGAAGTCATGGACTTTTTGGGTTTTACCATGTAGATGGCATAGAAGAGAATCGAGGAAAGAAGCTCCTTTCCTCTGTATCCACTTCTTTAGCACTTGCTACTGGTCTTGGAATTGCTGAAGCTGTTATGCTGTCTCTTGGTTCAGGGGCTCTTATGGATATCATGGGTATACCTGTTGTATGTCAAGCTTAACCAATTCAGTTTATAATATAATAGCTTCTTACCTCCTCCTTATTTCAATTATTTCCCATAATGTCATCTGCATGATATTTAGTCTCTCACTTTCTCTATCTCTATGCACACATATACTGGCTGATTGTTTGATTCTGATTTTATGTCATTTTTCTCTTATGAGTATATATTTATATATCTAAAATTTTTGTAGGATTCATCGATGCGTGCACCTGCTGAGCAATTTTTATCTCTGAGAGCATATGGTGCTCCACCCATTGTAATTGCACTTGCTGCACAAGGCACTTATCGTGGATTTAAGGATACAAAAACGCCGTTATATGCTACTGGCAAGTTTCTTGGATTACTCGGACACTACTTCTGTCACATGTTTCTGTGTATTATGTTATTTCTCTATAGTCTCTTGTAATCTTTATGAATGGGGCATTGTTCTCGACTAACTTTTTGTGACGTGAATATGAAAATTGATCATGGTTGATTAATCTTTTAATTAACATGAAAATTGATTTTTCTGTGCAGCTGCTGGTAATTTACTCAATGCAGTACTGGATCCATTATTGATATTTCTTTGTGGTTTTGGCATTGGAGGTGCTGCAATTGCGACTGTGATATCTGAGTACGTCAACAATGTGGTAAACTTAATTGTTTAGCTTAAGCACTGGACATGAGTTCCTGCGATTAGATTAGGAAATGATGTTATTGTTCTCTCCTGATGACTGTTGTCAGGTATCTGATTGCTTTCGTTCTTTTATGGAGATTAAACGGAGAAATATCTTTTTCTCTTTCAAGCATTGATGGGGGTAGAATTGCACGCTATCTCCAATCTGGTATTTTCTTTCACCTACAGATATTTTCTTCTAGCCATTTTATATGTCTCATAGATGTTTTAGTCATGCCAATGTTGATGGAAATGAATTGACTTTACCAACTGTACCCCTGTCTTGTTTAATGGATCGGCTATGAATATCATATGGGCGATGAATCTTTTATCAATGTCCCAAAAAATAATGTCCATTTTTTTCTTCTTTCTTCTTCTTTTTTCTTTTTTCTTTTCTGTAATATATATCTATAGGAAAACATCTTTCCTATAGATTATCACTTGCTATTTATTTCGGATGGAAAATAAGATTGTTGATGCCATCCACCATTAAAGTTTAAACATATACTTCCATTGACAATATGTAAGTTGAAGAAATTTAATAAATCAATTTGTTTTACTTGTTCCTCTTTCCTTGTTCTGGAATGAATTTGAGATGAATAATTCCATCATTTATTAGTTTCTAGAGATCTAAATGATCCTGCCTCCTCATTCTGCGAGGGACTCTTCAGAGGAAATGTTTTCTCTTTTAGTTCTTTTACGAACTTCAAAATTCCCATTTAGTTCTAACTTTGCTTGTCGTATGTCTCAGGTGGTCTCTTAATGGGCCGGACATTGGCTGTGCTTGTAACCCTTACTCTAGCAACGTCCATGGCGGCTAGAGAGGGCTCTGTACCCATGGCTGGTTATCAAATTTGTGTACAAATATGGTTGGCCATATCCTTGCTTACTGATGCTTTAGCACTTGCTGCTCAGGTACTGAGGTTGCCTAATAAATTATGGTATCATAACTTGTATTCAGCAATGGCTTTAGCATTTTTCTTGGTTGTGTAGCTATTTATGAAGCATTCAGTTATGCCAAGTTTAACCTCACTGTTTACAAAGGTCCACCAATGATCTTCTTCAGAGCTAGTTCTCGTGTTTTTGCATTCTGCTAATAGTCTCGTGTTTCCGAAACTTGGATTCAGAATTATTTAACAGCAAGACAATAAATTTGTAATAATTTGCCATTCTTTTAAACTATAGCATTCAAGCCAGTGTACAGCACTGACTAATCTCTGAAGACTGAACTATCCAACTGTATGATATTTGACGTTATGAAACTTCGAGTATATTGAAGTAATGTATAGATGGTCTCCTTGATGATTTGTTTTTGACTTGTGTTGGTGAGAAATTTGTTTTAAGGGGCCCTGGGTGATGAATTGGGTATTAGTAGCAAAATATTTGTTGTTGAATGGTTCTTGTATATATTCCTATCAGAAAGAATTTTTATGTCTGTTTATTCCATGTAAAATATTGTTTGCCCTTGATCCTATTCTTAACTGATTTACATTTCTAGATTTCATCTTCAGGTTAGTATTGCTGAAAGAAAATTTGTTGCTTCGTTGGTCCTGGTTAATGCATATATTCTTTGTTTCGCAGGCATTATTAGCAAGTAGTTACACCCTACAAGACTATGAACATTCACGTCAAGTGATTTATAGAACTTTACAGGTCAATAATAACTCGAACGTTAACATCCTATTTCTCAGCAACTACGTTTGATTTTTCTTGTCAAAATAGAAGTGATGAATATTTTTTGTTCCCTCAGTCTCATGTATTGTTTCTGATGGAAAAAGACCACAACTGATCCTGGATACCTCTTTGTTACAGATTGGTTTGATCTCAGGAATTTCTTTGGCTATTATCTTATTCCTGGGATTTGGCGCATTTTCTGGTTTATTCAGTGACGATGCAGAAGTTCTGGAAATTGCACGATCTGGGTTATTGGTAAGAATATGTTATCTGAATAATTGGCTTTGTGGCTTTGAACCTTTCCAGTGACTGCTTAACAATATTTACAACTGAGATCTTTGGGATGATCTAGTTTGCCCGACCTTTGAATTTCTGTGTATTTTGGATCAATTATTCTTCATGTAACATATTTGCTCAGGCCATCTAGAATCCTGTCTGAGAATTCATTATTGATGCAGTTTGCATTTGTTTGGTACCTACAACACTCTATCGTATACCATCCTGAAATGAATTTGTTAGTTTCCTGTTTTTCACATTTTTAGAGAGATCCAGATATTTCTCTCATGGGGCCACATAAGCACCACTAGAATACGCATCCTGCATGCCATACAAGGCTATTGTGATCGGTTGACCTGATATCGTAGTCATATTTTTGCAGTTTGTTGCTGGATCTCAACCAGTGAACGCTCTGGCTTTTGTTGTAGATGGGCTCTACTACGGAGTTTCAGACTTCGCATATGCAGCCTACTCCATGGTATATTCCCTTCATTTTGCTAATGAAACTAGTAATCTGAACTTTGTTTTTTTTTTTTTATAAGATGTATATTAATTTGGCCCGAAAGAAGAGCAGATGCTTGTTGGACTGTTTTCTTCTCTCTACCTTGTTGTGGTCACTCCCGCGTTCGGTCTCCCTGGGGTTTGGAGTGGATTGTTTCTGTTCATGATGTTGCGTTTGGTAGCTGGAATCTGGAGGTACCATCTGATTCTGCCTATCAGCCTATGACCCCATATCACGTTAAAATTTGCCATAATTGAATATTTTCTAATCGGGATGTGTTGGGATATTAGTGAGGACACAGCTCAATATAGAAAAGTCACTTTCATTCAAATAGGCAACCGAATTAGGCATATCACCTACGAATCGTTGGCCTACCTAACAAGTAACATTTGATATCAACTAAGAAATAATACATCTTTAAGCCGAGTTCGTCTCAAACCCCCACCTCCCGTAATCCGTATCCATCAAGAAAATTTCCTATAAATAAAGAGGATTAGGTAGTACGGAACATTTATATTCCCCAGTGGCTAACTTTTCCTCTTTGTCATTACTTCACTGATCCCAGATTGGGTACGAAGAGTGGGCCATGGGAGATGGTTTTCAATGAGGTCGAGGAAAAAAGTGACTGAACTCAACCTTCCAGCTTCTCGAACTTCGAAAAGCTCATCTCTTGGGGTGTTGAATAACACGAGGATTTGGATATGTTCCATCGCAATTTGAAAAGCTCAACTAATTCTGACTACTGACATAGCAGCTTTTTATCCATTAAACAGTGCTGGCCACTTCGATGCAACAGTTCCAGAGCATGTCAGACAGTTCGCCGCAATATTTCACCAGATGACGTTTCAGTTTCATTAATCTCAACCCCATCAACAACGAAATAGAGGGGTAACTTTTTTGCGATCGTTAATATGTAACTTTGAAGGATCGAATTTGTAATTCCACATATATGTTGCGTTATTATTTCATTACATTATTTGTATCTCCGACTCAAAATTTGTGAGAAATGTTTAGAAGAGATATGAACATTGATTGATGCGTCATTCTAAATCTCATGTTATTATAGGTGCACAAAAGAACAGGCGTCTGCAAAAAGGAGAAAAAATGAAACTACTATGTACGCTCAAAATAGAATGAAATTGTAACCCAAAAAAGAAAACTATTCCTAATCTTCAATCTTCATCCATGGAAGCATGAATCAAGCCACTTGCGTTCCTCCTCCAACCCAAAATCATAATCAGGTCTCAAAAACTCGAAGTTACAATCATCAACTCTCTGGTCTCCAACTCCCATGTATTTTTGCCGATCCAGCAACAAACTCAGATCACGGTTGAAGGCCATACAGTCTCCATAGCTCTCCATCTCCGTCGGCTTTCCTTCCATCACCATCGGCGGCAACTCGAGATCGCTGATCTTCCATTCCGGTATCCAGTAAGTTCTTGCATATGGATTACTCTGAAGTTTCTGTAGCATATATTGATTGCAATCGTTAAAACCATTGCAGCCATTTTTATCCATAGCTTCAAGTCTGAAACTAAGCTCATCTGTATTAATATCACGGCTTCTTATAACATCAGCTAATCCTTCCTTGATATTTCCTTCTGTTAATCTGTTCCCAATGTCAGAATCATAAAATGAATTGGGTTTAGCATCTGTATAATCGACTCTACTTCTTGCTGTTTCTTCCACTTTCACTTTCAGTTCCTCCATTGATTCGTACTCACAATTCTCTTGCTTATCCATTGAATGCCAACAGTTCACTTTCTCTGCAGATAGTCCATTGAAGGAAGAAGAAGAGGAAGAAGCCACTGGTGATACTGTATCAGAAAGCTCTGTGGTTGTTGGCTTCAAAGAAGAAGAAGAAGAAAGGTCAGGAAAATTGAGACGAGCAAAAGGACCATACATGGCTTTGGCAGCTTCGTCATAAGCAACAGCAGCCTGTTGAGCAGTGGCGAAAGTGCCAAGCCATAGGCGACTGCCTTTCTTCTTCACACGGCTGTTGCTAGCAATTGGCTCTCGAATCTCAGCCACCCACTTGCCCCAAGTCCTCTGTCTAACGCCTCTGAAATTGCAGTCTGAATTCTGAGGGCCCCCTTTCCCTCTCATGCAGCCCTTCTTGGAGCCCTTGGCTGGAACTCGTCGAATCTCCTCTACTCCATCTTTTGCCAAATCCTCCAATTGATTGTTCAACTTCTTCCACTTGTTCAGAGTGTCCACTACAGAACCATACCCTCCATTTCGCCTCTTTCTTGATGTCTTTTCTCTGCAATCAAACGCCACAAAACAGCCATCTTCAGCCATCTCTCTAAAAACCTGACCCAATTGAATCAATCCAACAAGCAAAATTTTGGGCATGGAAATGAGTCAGTTGCCATTGAAACCAGTGCCAAAACCAGCATGTGAAAAGATGAAGTTGAAGGAAAATGAAAAGAGCCCAGATGGAAAAATCAAAGCAGAAACTCACCCACTAGAATTCTCAGACGTCATGCGCTTCTTCAAACTCCTCACTGGTTGAACGAACGCTTTGGACTTTTCCTTTCTATATTTGCGTTTGTAGCTTTGGGATTTTGATAAAATTTCAGTTTTTCAGAAGAGAAGGGAAGTAAAAGGGATATGCAAACAAAAGAGAATGGTTTTTATAGGCATCTGTGAAGTGAAAGGTTAATATGAAGGTTTGGAAATATCCAAAATCTGATGACGTGAGGAGTGTTGTGGGAGTGGTGGGGAATTCAAGCAACTTGGGTCACATCCAAATTGATCGTACGTGGTCTTTTGTGTTTCTTTCGTTGCTTTCTTAGCCACTAAGTTTTTTTTTTTTTTTTTTTTTGGTCGAAAACTTTTGGTTTTCGGCTGCAGCCATTTATATTTTATACAGCCCAGCCAACGCGTCACAGGTCACGCGCTTCATTTTTTTTTTTTTTTTTTTTAAGGTTAATCCATCACTCCAGAATCATTCCAATATACCGCTATAAATAGCATAACATTCTTTTTCCTTGTTTTCTCTTGGCATAATCCTTAACATTTAACAATCTTGTTTTGTTATCTTTTTTCAAAAAAAAAAAAAAACTTTTTTTTTTCTTTCTTAATATTTATTTTTATTTTTATTTCCTTTTTTTTCTTCTAGACTGTATCATTTATTTTCAATTGTTTAATTACAATAACAATATTTTGTAATTAAAAAAAATTCTCTAATCAAAATTTCCTAACAATTAAATATAATATTATTCTTACTAATTAGTCAAAAAAAAAAAAAAAAAAAAACACACACACACACACACAAACACACAGTTAAATTAAAAAAACACACACACACACAAACACAAAATTTGTTATAAGTATATCAATAAGATGCAATTTTAAGTATATCATTAGTGTATTAGTAGTCACTAAAAATGTAATTTAAAGTATATCATTAGTGTATCGGTAGTATATTATTAAGATGATGTATAATATATTGATGACATATTTGCCAAACATGAGCATAACTCAACTAGCATAAGATATACACATTCAACCAAGACGTTAGAGGTTTAAATCCCCTACCACAGATATTGTGTCCAAATAAAACTAATATTTCTAATTCTTTATTGATGAAGTATATCAAAGATATCTAAAAAAAGTTCATGTGTAAATGAAGTATACTATATTCACAAAATATACATCTGATATACTTTATATTTAGTATATCAGTTGATTGATATACCCAATATCTAGTATATCAGAACACTAAATAAATGAATGATGTACCTGATATACAATATATCAATAACACCATTGATATACTTTTTAAAATTCCAGCGTGTTTTAGGGGTTTTTTTGACTTTTCAACTTTAATGCTTAGGCGGGTCCACGTTTTTTTGCTATATTTGCAACATTAAAAAACTGATGACATGGTTGCAAATTCCATATTATTTTTTGCTATTCTTGCAACTGCCCCTAAATTATAAATAAACATGCAACAAAAATTATAACTTTCAAAATCACCTTAATCATAATAATCTAAATATTAAAGCAGGAAAAGATATTTGTGTGTATATATATATATCATCAGGATTATATTATATGTGATAGTATAGTGAAAATATTTTAGAGTGATTGACGGAGTCTCTAGTATATAACAATATAGAATATATGATATATTTGTAAATTTGTAATTGACTTGAACAATATTTGATTGCATATCGATGTTAAAATCTTAACTACTAAGAAAAAAATTAACAATACAACTATATGTCAGTTGAACTAAGCTGTTGTTGGGTATTCTAACCGTGGTGTTAGATGTATAAGAAAAATAATAATGTATAGAAATATAGAGATGGATATAGTGATGGATATAGAGGCAAAGTATTAAAGATGCATAGATGGGTGGCTTCAGCCTAGCTTGCAGCTTGCAGCTTGTAGCCGAGTTTTCCTCAAAAAGGTAAAAAGAAAATGGAAGTGTGAGGATAAATACAAAGGTGGGAAATCGAGTTGTCTTAAAAAAAAAAAAAAAAAGAATTTCGGCGATGCTACGAGAGAGAGAGAGAGAGAGTACTTGTTCATCAAGAAATATGTGTGTGTATTTAAAATATAATATCTGTCTGCGTGTGGGGCCCATGCGCACGGATGGTATGTGGGTCAATTTACGTAAATGTCCCAATCTCACTCTCATTCTTAACACGTCTTTCTCAAACACAGCAGCAAAAGTGTTTGCTTTTTTCTTCTCTTTCTCTTTTTCTTTTTCTCCCCTCCACGCATTCACTTTCAATTCCTCTTTTTTAAATTAATTAATTAATTGCCTTACAATTTTTAATATCCATTAAACAGATTTTTATACACAATTACATGTTTTAACGATTTATTAGAGTATAGTTCAGGTTGTGACAGCTTCATTTAATGTTTTTTTTTTCCTCCTATGGTAAAAATCCTCATTACATTGATGGAGAATTTGGCATGGATAAAGTAGTGGGGTTTCTTGGGGGAAAATTTTACTTCATGTTTTGAACTTTTTCTTCTTTTCTTGGTTAGTAGGGCTTTATAATATATAACTAAAAAATGTACATAGTAAATGTTATTTTTGAAGATCACAACGATTTTAAAATTTTCCATCTTTGTCCCATTTGGGGATGTTCACTGCTGAGGCAAAGGACAAAGATAACTTTCCTATCTCTCTCTCCACCCCCATTTGATTCTCCATCTTGCATCAGCTGTCTTGGGGGAAGTATTTTTCATTTACTTAAAAAAAACTCGAAAAGATTGATTCTTTTAGTAAATTTTCAATTAATTATTGGAGAATTTTCATTTAAAGGTTTCTTAAACTTCCTAATACAAAAAAAATATATAATATTTCACAACAAATTATTTAGTTGTCCATTTACGTTCAAAATAGTTAAAAAATATTGATTTATGTATACAATACAATATCTCATAAGTCGTTAAACAATAAAACTTTAAATTTAAAATATTACAATTCATATATATATATATGTGTGTTAAAAAAGTGAAGGAGTCGGGTATATTTCTCGGCCGTTCTAATTGGTTACATGTCTAATATTTATTCCTTGATAATGTTAACAATTTTCTTCAACGACCCCTTTCTCCATTTTGTTTAAAATACATCCGGTAATAGTGAGGAAGTTTTGGGAGAGTTTACCATATGATGAAGACTAAATTGAAAATTTCCAAGACAAAATACATTTTTGGTCTATGAGATTTGGAGTTGATGTCTATTAGTCCCTAACATTTTAAAAGAGTCACTTTAGTCACTAAGATTTGCAAAATGATTCTACATGGTCTCTAACTTAACTTCAACAATTTGCTGACATTGCTCATTGCAACCCCATTGAACATCGATTGTCAAGAATGAAAAGGCATGAGAGAGATTCAAATGAATGAATGCCCAGTACTTGATATTTAAATCTCTAGAGATTAATTATTAAGTGACAAAAAAAAGAAACTATTTTGAATTGGAATATTTATCATAAGAATGAAATTGTGAAGGACGCATCCGACGGGAGCAAATCAACGGCTATGCTACAGCACTTGCACTTCACGGCAGAGGAAAACAGATTTGGAATATTTTATTTTACTATTTGATTTTTACTTTTGAGTTTAATTTTTTTAATTAATTCTTCAGTTGGCCAATTTGGCCAAATCACATAATGGTCTAGTCGTCACTATTATGTTAACTTCAAATTAAATTAGGAACCATTTAGAATCATTTTACAAACTTGAGAGATTAAAGTGTTTCTTTTAAAACTTAGGTATATGTTGTCCAAAATTTTAAGATATACCCATCAAGTTACAAAAATATATAAACTAAAATTGTAATTTACCCTTTGTATTAACATTGTAATAAGCAAGGTGAAAATTAATATTAAAAAATGGAGTTATCAATGAGAATAAGTACTAGGTTCAGCTCAATCTTTTACCAATCAGATCCTTTCTATCCTTTTTTTTTTAAAAATAAAAAATAAAATTCTTTTAAGAATCTCCATATTACAGCAATTAAAACTCTTGTGAATCAAGTTTAGGGTGTAATATATTACTTAATAATATAAATCAAATTTCAAATGGAAGGAAAGTCAAATCAAGCCAACCAACAATAATGATCATCCAACCTAGGTTTGGCAAATATTTATTAATGTGAAATTTCTCTTTTGAAAAAAAAAAAAAAAAACTTGTTTTGAAACCTTTCATAACAAGTTACTCAGGCCCCGTTTGATAACGTTCTCGTTTCCTGTTTTCTCGTTTCCTGTTTCCTGTTTCTTGTTTCTTGCTTTTTAAGAAGTTGAAATAGAAACATGTTTGATAACTATTTTTGTTCCTTGTTTCTCTGAAAAAAGAAACAGAAACACAAAATGTGTTTGGTAACCGATTCTTGTTTCTTGTTTTTTAGTTAAAATAAAATTTAGTACATATAACATAAAAATATATTAATTTTCAACGATTATTTTTTTTATTTCTCCTTCTTCCTCATCACTACCACTATTGTTACCAATCACCCACCATCGATCATCGACCATCGCTACCGACCTTCGACCACTGAGCGAATGCAGACAGTCAGCGGCGAATGCTGGAAAAATCGTTGGCACGTGGTGGCGGTTGTCGAAAATAAGAAAAAAAGAACAAGTTTCGGTCGACGACGATAGTGGCAGCCGGTAGTCGGAGGTCGACGGTGGCATCTGGTTGTCACAGGTCGACTGTAGCAACTGGTCGACGGGGGTCGGTGGGGTCAGTCGGCGAAGACCGATCAACGGAGGTCAACCACGACCGGTAGTCGGAGGTCGACAGAGATCGGTGCTGCCCAGTAGTCAGAGGTCGACGATAGCTTTCGTTCAGCAGAGGTCGGTGGCACCCGATAGTTAGAGGTCGACGGTAGCGGCTGGTCGACGGCGCCCAGTAGCCGAAGGTTGACAGTAGTCCAAGATCGATGGTGGCAGTCGGTCGACGAAGGTTAGTAGTCAGAGGTCGACGGTGGCGGTTGGTCGGTGGTTGACAATGGCGATCGATCGACATATGTCGGTCAGTAGAGGTCAGCAATGCCCGATAGTCAGAGGTCGACGGTGGCAGTCGTTCGATGGAGGTCGGCGGCTGTCAGTAGTTAGAGGTCGACGGTAGTGGCTGGTCGTCGGCGCCCAATAGTCTGAGGTCGACAGTAGCGGTCAGTCGGTGGAGGCTGGTCAACAGAGGTCAACGACGCTCGATAGTCGGAGGTGGACAGTGGCAGTTGGTCGGTAGAGGTCGAGGCGGTCGGTTGTCGGAGGTCGACGGTAGCGATCGATCGCGAGCGATATTCGAAGGTCGACGATGACGATCTGTCGGCGAAGGGCGGTAGTCGAAGGTTGACGGTAGCAGACAGCCGCAACCGGTAGTCGGAGGTCGACAATGGTGATCGGTCAACGGAGGTCGACAACGACCAGTAGTAGAAGGTGGTCTGTGGCGGTCGGTCGGTGGAGGTCAGCGGTTGCCGATAGTCGAAGTTCGACAGAGGCGGTCTGTCGACGACAGCTAGTAGTCGGAGGTTGACAATGACGACTGGTCGGCGACGATTGATAGTCAGATGTCAACGATGGTAGGCGGTAGTCTCAGATCGAGGAGGTGATAATAAAAGGAAAAAAGGAAAGAAATAACACAAATAATAAAAAAATGAAAGAGAAGGAATTAACGAAAAAAGAAAAAAAAAAAAAAGAAAACGAAATAACGAAAAAAAATTAAAAAAAAAAAAAGACGAGGAGGTGGTTAAAAAAATAGAGGAAGAGAAGAGATTGGTGTAAGAATGGGAGGGAGAGATGGATACATGCATGAAAGATAGAGAAAAAAAAAAACAGAAACAGAATTTGAGAAACAACATTTTGTAGTTTCTCAAATTTGGCCTCTTTTTTAGAAACGTTTCTAGAAATTTAGAAACAAGAAACAGGGATGAGTTATCAAACAAATCTGTTTCTTAAAAAAGGACAAACGGGAACAAGAAACAGGAAACAGGAACGTTATCAAACGAGCCCTCAATATAAACACATCTAATTTCATCAATGAAGTTTATCCTTTTCGGGAAGGAAGCACTTCTACCAAGATCAACTTGTTCAAAAACAAGAAAAGAAGGAAGCTTCTTTCTTCCAAATAATCAAATAAACCTCTAAATTAAATTTGATCACTTACTATTCTATCCATATATTGGTTCTTATCTGATCATGATTTGAGAGGAATCTTCAAGTATTCTTTATTCTTTAAAAAAAAAAAAAAACCATGAATAGTAGAGATCAACACGCAAGAACTTGTGAAAGATATAAGAATTCCTTCTTGAAAAGCACACACAAACAGCACACAAACAGCACATTAGTGGCTGGAAAGTACCTACAAGCTTTTTCCTAAAAGGGACCTTTGAGAATTCATTAAAAAAAACTCAGAAATAGCAACATTGATAGCAGTCCAATCAAGAACAGAACACTTTGTATGGAATATATAAAAATCATATCAAACAGAGTAGGTTCTTCAAGTGACAAAAGGCAGGGAATGACATTATAGAAGGTGTACCTCATACACAAAGCAAAGGTTGTGGGGCAACTCATTCTATCTTGATATCCACCAAACAAACAACTGCCTAAGCTTTAAGGTCATTCCTACAACTTTCTCTCTCAGGATTGCTTGGTAGCTTCCTTCAGCTCGGAATGTCACCGTTGTAATGTCAACAGCATGCATCATTCAGGTTTCGATGCCAAAAGTTTGGTTTCGTTAGATGGTTGACTTCTTGCAATCCCTGCTTCTGGATTATAGATGAAAACAAAGAAATGGCAATTAGATAAAGAAAAGATGCTGCAGAGCTTATTTTCTCTACTTTTTTTTTGCTATGAATGAGAATGGCCAGTTTTACTTGGTTTCTATGGGGGCTCTCCCTGTGGGTTGTTAGGTGACTTTACATTTATCTGTGTGATTAATTTAACATAAAAGAATTGGCATTGGAAGCCAAGGAAGAAAGATTGGAAATGCAAAATCAAGGGGTCAATGACAATAAATCAGTAATACCAAATTGAACCTACGTGTTCAAGACATTGAATTCATCAGTCCATAACAACAGTGAAACATGGCAGTACAGGAGAATGATGAGAGTTGGTAGGAAATGAGAAAATATGGGACGAACTGAACTCCGTCACTTCTTTCTCTTGCCATAAGTGTCGGGCTGGAAAATGACGGAATCTTTCCTCTTGCTCTATGTGAAAGGGTGAAAAATGGTGCCTATGCTTAGAAATGAACTAGTAATTGTGAACACATTTTGCACCAAACTTGCTATCTCAATAATAAAGCAGAGGGGAAAATTCTATTTTACTTTCAATCAAACTTCAAGAAAGCAAAAGAGAGACTGGGTTCTTCACCTCTCCTTCTCCTTTCTCCTTTATTAAAAAATTACATTCATTAAGAAAAGAGAAAAAAGCAACAGATTCTTTGAGTAATGGTCACTCATGACTCAGGAAACTGAGACTTCGAAACTGAGACTTCACCTCTTGCCAAGAATAATACCGCATTCTTTAACAAGAATCAGGATCATATGCTTCTCAACAACAAACATTTCAAACTAACGGCAATGATGCATACAAAAAAAAAAAAAAAAAAAAACATTAATGGCCTTCACCTAAAAAATTGAAGAGAGAACACTGGAATGGATCATTCAAGAGTGGAGCAAATCTTAAAGAACATGATGACTTGAGATTACATACTATTAGACAGAACTCCTAAGGCTAAACTCATCTTAATTTTTTTTTTGGTAAGACTATTATTATTGTTGTTATTTTTTCTTTGTGGGAAGAACAGTCATCCTAATACTCCACTAATCTAAGCAACTTCAACTCAAAATCCTTTAAATTTCCCAACCAAATGATAACTAACACGTTAACCATAAACTATATCTAAAACGAATGGGTCTTATTTTTGCCTCAAAGAGAACCTCATTAGAAGTACATTGTTGAATGCAAGTTAGGTCACATGGATTTCAAGCAAAGCAAAGATCATGCATCCAATGACACAGCAAAATATCAGATATGCAAATGACATTAGGATGATGGGAGAGGACGAGATTAGCTTACATGAACAAAACGCCGGTAGTAAGAACAAATTTCTTACTCAAATCCAGGGTACCTCGCAACTTTATATCTCAACTTCCTGTTATGGTTTTCCTGCAAAACGTTGCAAAAGAATATATAAAAACCTTGAAGAGATTGAACAATCTAGAACAGCATTAAGCAATGGCAAACAAAAGAACGATATAATAGTCACTAAAACATAAAAATCCACATAACATGCATGCCTAAATGATACATTAGCTGTTAGCCCTCGAGGGTTCATTCATATAGAAGTGATTGAATACCTGCTCAAGAACCTGAGCAGAGCTCTTCTCAACAAGCCGCGCTAAGCTCTCAGTCTTGGCAAGCATCTTTTCATATAAATCCTCCAACCCAGCAGTATAATTTGCAGCCTCCGAACCCAGTAACCGGGTCAAGTTCCCAACCTCGAACCCTTCAGCGCACATATTCAATTGCTTCTGATCTTTCGAGCTTTGCTTCATCAGATTCAAATTCTCATCATTCTTATCCTCATTCATCGGAGAAACTCTCATCTCGCAGAGCAAATGTGGGAAAGGAGAATTAGGGGTAAACGACCCATAATGACCTCGAAATGCCGGCCCAATGTTCACAATGTCAATCGATTTCGGCTCAAAGAACTCACTGGAGGACCGAAATTGGAAAGCGCGGTACTCGTGCGTGTGGATAATTTGATCGGATAGCGGCGAAGTCAGAAGCAGAAACACACTAGGGATTAGATTGGTGGGATTCACAGCGTCTTTGACAGGAAAAGAAAATTCCTTCATCGAAGACAAAGAGGAGCTGACTAAGTACTCACGCATGGAAGGCCGAAGGTGAGTTCTCCGGCGGCCGGAAAACCAACCTAGCAAAGAGTCGTGGGATTGAGCTTGGCCGTCGGTTTGGTAGCGGCCGAGAAGGCGGTTGAGCGATTGCGAATCTACTTGTCCGGAAGAATTGTAGAAGCTATTGGTGGTACCGGAGCAGAGAAATCCGGTGACAGTGGCGACGCGTACCGACGGTTCGATGTTGGTTGAAGAAGATGAATCATCGGAGAGCGATAAGGGGGTAATTTCGGAGACATGGCCGAAAAGAAGGCCGTCGACGGCGCCGGAGGAGGAGGAGAAGCGTTGGATCAAAGAAGCTAAGATTGGCCCTGAAATCGCAACCTTCTGCAAGGAATCGTCTTCCATGGCCGATTCACATTTATCGTCGTTTCACCAGCAAAGGGATCCAGCTTTTAAGCTACATTAATATGGTTTCTTTAAACGACATGTAGTTTTCATAAACCCGACTTGTCGTCCCAAATTGAAATTTATTATTATTATTTTTTTTTACAATAGTCCCAAATTGAAATTTAAATTGGACGTATTTTGCCTCAAAATTACAGGAATTGAAGTGGAGCTTATTTTAAATTATCAAAAATACCTTTACACTATTAGGTTGATTTCAATTATACCTCTGAACTTTCAAAATTTTTATTTTAGTTCTCGAAGTTTAAAGTTTCTTTCAAAACGACCATTGGAGACATATTCCGTTAAATTTGTGAATGAAAAATGATGTGTTTCAAAACAACTCAAAACCCTAAACTTTTGAAAGTTTAGGACCCGTTTGATAACCATTTGGTTTTTGGTTTTTAGTTTTTGAAGATTATGTTTGTTTTCTCTCAAATTCTCTCTAATGGTTCTCATCTTTGTTAAGGAAGCATTTGAATTCCTAGCCAAATTTAAAAAACAAAAACAAGTTTTTGGAAACTACTTTTTTGTTTTTGTTTTCAAAATTTGACTTAACCCTATAATTTTGGGGTATTTTTTATAATTTAACTTTAAAATTACATCATTTTATTCAAATGTTATAGACTATGAAATCTTTTCGAATATTTTGGGAAGATAATAGATGAAGACTAACCCTTAAGGTGAATGGTTTAATTTTATTTGTTAGGATCAAATTAAGTGATATGAATTGACCTAAGTTTAATTAAATTTTAATCTGAATTTAATTGAATATCTATTTGATATAATTTTGTTTCTTGGCTTTGATATAATTTTAATGCTAGAGTTTGTTAATCACATTTTTTAATTCATTACCTTCCCACTAGGCCACTATGACATGAGTTGAGAACAACTTCTGTAAGAAGAAATTTGATTAAAAATACACTTTTGATAGCACAATTGAAAGTCAACTAAATTGGTTTCGTTTATTTGTTGCCAATAGAAATCTAATTTTTGTTTTAGAAACAAAAACGAGTAATTGTTTGTTTGTTTTTTTTTTTTTTTTTTTTTTTTTGTAGTGCAACAACATTTGGAGTGGGGAATTCAAACTCATGACCTCTTGGTCTTAGGGTGTATTTGGTTTACATTTTCAAGTGTTTAATTTTGAAAAAAATTGTAAGTGTTTGGCAATCACTAAAAATGACTTATTAGAAAATGAGATTGATAAATAAACCATTTTGAGAGAAACAGTTGAAACCAACTTTTAAAAAAAGTCTTCTTAGGTAAACAATAACTTGTGTATAAAAACATTTGTGAGTAAATGCAACCAAACATATGAGTGTTTATATTTTAAACAATTTTTATATAAAATGTTTTTTAAAAAATGCATTCTTGAAAAACATTTAAATTAAAATGTATTCCAAACGGACCCTTAAGCACATACTTTATGCCAATTGAACTATTTGTTTTGTTCCTTTAATTGGCTGTTATAATCTCAAAACATAATGAGAGTCCCAATCTTACTCTTTGTTCTTTTCTTGTACTATTTTTCTTTTCCAATTTAACAAATAATGAAAATTTAAACTTCGGTTCGATATAACTTTTAAAAACAATGATTTAAATTCAATTTTTATCTCCCAATACTTTCGACTTTGGTATATTTTAATCTTTACAATTTTAGCATAAAACACTTTCTACGTGTGTCAATTTGGTTATGTATATCTTCAAAAACTATAGTTTGGGTTCTTGAAACTAAAATGGATAAAAACTCGAACTAATGACCTAACCAATAGACACGATTCGGGACTATCTTCCTGGGAGAATAGTGATTATTTCCTTATTATCAACCAAAAAACAACAAAGAAGCTCACGATGCTTTGTTAAGTTGACACAAATTTGGTTTGAAGACCACCCCCTTGGATGGATATCTAATTCCCATGTCTCGTTTCCTCCTTTAGTTTTACTTGTGTTCTTTTTTTTTTTTCATCTTTCACACTTAAAAAAATACATTTATGGCACTAAAAAAACACATTTCAATAAAAATTAAAAATAAAAAACAAAAAAAAAACCTATGATTCAAGGATCAAACCTAAATCCATACAAAATTTGATCGTAAACATAACTCAATGGATTAATCCGACCATAAAATTAATTCTCACCCAAATTTAAATGGTGACATTCTTTAGAGAAGGAAAAGAAAAAAAAAAAAAACTGAACATCCCCCACTATTTCATTGGAACAAGAAGAATATTCAAACAAACAAATTAAAAAAAAAAAATCAATAAATCGACACACAAAAACACATATACATCGCATATATATATATATATAATAATCACATTATTTACATGCCGGAAGGAGCGGCGGAGGAAGGGCCGCCGGGGAAGAAACCAAGAAAGCCAGTGGAGTTAACTTCCTGCTCATCAAGGAAGAGATCATCGGGAGATCGGAGAGCGCCGTGAGCGCAGACGACGCCGGCGCCGGCGGTGAGGGCGGAAACAAGAACCGATCCGACGCTGGTGAGGAAGATAACACAGGCGGTGAAAACAACGAGGCCAATCAAGATCTCGCTGTCCCTGAAGAGCCGGCCGAACAGAACGAGCGGCTGATCGGAGGGGCGGAAGAGGTAGAGGAAGATCCAAGAGGAGAGAAGCGCGATCAAGAGGAAGAGAGAGGAGGGATTGGAGAAAAGAGAGATGGCAAGAATTAGGGCTACGATGGAGAAATAATTGACGCGGAAATAGGAGTAGTTTTTGCGGATCCGGAGAGTGGCTTCGGAGAGGGATTCGGGCTTGGAGAAGGCGGAGCGGTCGAGGAGCTCCGGCCAGGGGCGGCGGCGGGCGAGGGCGTGGCGGAGGGAGAGGAGGAGGTGGCTGGTGAAGGAGGAGAGGGGGACTGGGGGTTGGGGTTGGGGTTGGGATTGGGATTGGGAAGTGGAAATGGGGAGGATGGCCGGAGAAGGAGACGGCATTGTGGGAAGAGAATGAAGGAATGAGGGATATGGAGGGGATTTAAATGGCCGGAAAGTATGGGGAATGAACGGAGGGTTGGCCGGAAAGTATGGAGGCGGTTCACAGAGAGGGAAAGGAGGCGGCGATGGAATGGAAGTTACTGAAAAATCGGTTTCTGCTTTTTTGTTTCTTCTTATCGCTATATTCGTGGGAGAGGCCGATTCGAAACCAATACGTCTTATGCATTCCCCTTCTTTTTCTTTTCTATTTTAGCTTTGGTTAAATTATGTTTTAGTCCTTAAACTTTACCAAATTACAACAAAAAAAAAAAAAAAAACAACTTTAAAAATTAATTTTTTAAAGTTATTGAGAATAAATAATTTACGAAAGAAAACAAAATGAAAATAAGAATAAAATATATTTTTGGTCAATGCAGTTTGAAGTTGATGTCTATTTGGTCAAGTTTAAAAGTAACACTTTGGTTTATGAGATTTGAGAAATAGTTCTAAATGCTGCGTGAACTCGATTGCACGTGACAATTAGATAGTTCGGTGTAACTTGCTCATTTTGGCAAAATTTTAATAATTTAATATTATTTTTCAACGAGGTAGACCTCCTCCTTCTTCCCTCTTCTCTTTCCTTCCTCCACTCCCCTACTACCACCATTTAAATTATTATTAAATTTTAATAATTTAATATTATTTTTCCCAAATGGTTGTTGTCATGTCACCAGCCCCTCCACATTGCAACCTTAGTCATAATCGTCCCTAAAGTCACGTTTGATAATGATTTTTTGTTTTTGAAAATTAAGTCTATAAACACTACATTTCCACCTACGAATTTCTTTGTTTTCCTAATACATTCTTTCCATGTTTTCAAAAACCAAACTAAAAATTGAAAACTAAAAAAAAGTAGTTTTCAAAAACTTGTTTTTGTTTTTGGAATTTGGTTTCAAATGTGCCATTGACAAAGATGAAAACCATGGTAGGAAAATTGAGAGAAAACAAACATAATTTTCAAAAACCATAAACAAAAAACCAAATGGTTATCAAACGGGGCCTAAGAAATTCCATTTGGTTCTTGAATCTCTGTCCACCCTATATACTACAATAAACTATATAGTCTTATAGTTTTATTATGGGTAAAAGAAATATTTTTAAAATTTAATAATGAATTTGGGTTGGTTTGTTTTAGACCCAAACTTATTCCAAGTGAGTAAACTCAACTCATAAAATTTTCATTTATTTGAACTCAACCCTTTTCAAACAAGTTTTTGACAAACAAACTAGGTTGGATTAATAAAGTTTTTTTGAATTATCAGGTTTCTAACAGAACTCAAATGAACTAAAATCAACTAAAAGATTCGAGTCCCATTCCACACAAACTATTTTTTTTTCTTTTTTTCTTTTTTGAGTTCCAACAACATATGGAGATAAGGGATTTGAAAACCCCTACAATCCAAACAATAATCCAAACAAAAGAAATTGAAACATTCTCAAATTTTTGTATATGTAAAACTGAACTAAACCAAATCTATTTTATCGATAACCTTAACGTTCTTTTATACTTTCCTAATTCCAAACACTAGAGAGAGCAAAAACTAAATATGAACCACTTGATATTTTGTAGTTTTCATTTCTCTAATTTGTCATTTCCTTCCTAATCTTTTAGGGGTTGTTTGGCCCCTACGTTGGTTATAATAGTGGGAGCTATTATAACTCACTCAGTGTTTGGACATCAACAAAAATAATGGGTGGAGTTGGTTATTTTTATCCCCGTGTTGCTACCGTAACCATCATTCAACTCACTAGATTATTCTATCAATTCCCTACTGTAACTCTCTCCTCTTTTTTTCCATGTGACTCATTGACTTTTCCAGAGATGACTGGTCGGCGACTTTTCCGACGATCGATTTTTTTTTAATCTTTCTTCTCATTTTCATTTCGAAAAATATAAAAAACGAAAATAAAGAAAAAAAAAAAGAAAAGAGGTAGAAGAAAAGAAAGGAAAAAAGATGGAAAATTTTCGATCGCCGGAAAATTTGTTGATGGTCGCTGGAAAAGTGAAAATTTCTAAGGAGTTAGATACTAAGTTGTCTTTGTACATATATAAATTAGAAGTTTTAGTAGATAAGGGAAAAATACACTTTTAGTCCCTGAGGTTTGGGTTAGGTTTCATTTTAGTCCTTCAGTTTTCAAACTCAACAATTTAGTCCCTAAGGTTTGGTTTTAGTTTCATTTTGGTCATTCCATCCATTTTTCTGTTAAATGCTAACGGTATTGCTGATGTGGCACTTCTTTTTTATTTTAAAAAATAATTTTTAATTTTTTAAAATATTAATATATTTAAAAATAAAAACATTCTTATTTTATTATTTTTTAAAATAATTCTTAAAATTCATTCTTTCTCTCTCTCTTCTTCTTCAGCAAATGGCCGTCGTCTTCTTCTTCAGCAAGTGGCAGGCGGCAACCGCCGCCAGTGACTTTTTTTTTTCCTCTCTGTTCTCCCACTTTTCTTTTTCTTTCTTCCTCTTTCTTTCTTTTCTTTTTCTCTCTCTCCCTCACCATCTCCTTCTCTCTCACCGTTCCTCTCTTTCTCTCTCTCACCATCTCTCTCACGCCCACTATCCCTCCCTCTCTCACGCCCAGATCTGGCGTGATAACTTCAAGATCCTCGAGATCTCCGGCTCGAGAACCACGAACAGATGACTTGGACGGTCGATTTCTTCACGCACGCAGATCTGTAGCTTGTCGTCCCTCTCACGCACGCACACGACCAGATATGAAATGATTTCTTCAAGATCCTCGAGATCTCCAGCGCGAGAACCACGAACGGACGACTATGGCGACGAATTTCTTCACGCACGCAGATCTGTAGCTTGCCGTCCCTTCCTCTTACGCACGCACCGGCCAGATCTGACGGGATTTCTTCAAGATCCTCGAGATCTCTGGCGCGAGGAGCACGAACGGATGACTATGGCAGTTTGGTTTGGTTGCAGGTGAACGAACGACTACGGCTGTTTTTTTTTTAAAGAAAAGTAAAAAACAGAAAGAAAAGAAAAAAAAAATGTCGGCCGTCGGCGAGCGGCGGTGGTCAATCGCCTGTTTTGCCGCCGATAGATACAGAGGTGGCGTGGGTGGGTGGTGAAGAAGATGAAGGAGAGAGAGATGATAAGTGGGTGGTGAAGAAAATGAAGGAGGGAGAAAGAAAGAAATAAAATTTTAAAAATAATAATTTTTTAGTAATTTAATATTATTTTTATTTTAAAAATTAAAAAATATTTTTAAAATAAAATAGAAGTGCCACGTCAACAATACCGTTAGTATTTAACGGAAAAATGGATGGAGGGACCAAAATGAAACTGAAACCAAACCTCAGGGACTAAATTGTTGAATTTGAAAACTTAGGGACCAAAATGAAACCTAACCAAAACCTCAGGGACTAAAAGTGTATTTTTCCCATTAGATAATTACTTTTGATAATGAAGTATATGAATGTTTACCTTAATCGTACCATATTTTTCATTCCAAATTATACTCATCGTATTCAAGTTTACTGTGATAATAATTAAAAAAAAATACTACTCAAGTTTTTATTTTATGTGATTTCTATTTTATTTGATTCTTTTGATAATGAAGGTAAAATGAGTTTTCAATAATCATTTACCATTTTTATGTTGGAAATACAAAAATGAAACAAATATGGTTTTTCTATATGAAATCATAAAATGACTTATTTTGTCAAAAAACCATGACTCTAAAACAAAGAAAATCAACCCTTACCTAGGTTATTTTTGTTTCCTTTTAAGTTAAACACATAATTTAACCCCTATACCCAAAACTTTATTTTTTTTTACAACTAAACTCAAACATTTTTTTTATTAATATATACAAAATATGATATTTGACGTACAAAGTTGTATGAGGAAAATAAACAAAAAAGTCAGAAAAAAAAATAGTCACCTTGAACCTTTGATTCAAAACCACATGTTAAACAAATCAACACTCCAAACAACACAAACTATTTTGACTCAAACTAAAATAATCTATATTTCAAACACATACTATTTTATGCCAGACTAAAATAATATGTACTTCAAACACAAACTATTTTATCCCAAATTATAATAATTTGCACTCCAAACACAAACTATTATAATCCGTAAACTATTATAATCTCCCGACTATTATAACTCCCGACTATTATAACCAACTCAACGCTCCAAACAACCTCATAAAGTTTAAAATTTAGCTTCTAAAATGTTGCTTCCATCCTTTTAAAATATTGTATCTAATTGAATTTTAAAGTTTAAAATGTTGCTTAAAGTTTAAAATATTGTATCTAATTAATTCGTGAGTTTAAAAAATGTACAAATTTAAAAATTAAAAAAATACTTTTTTTTTTTACTTATTAAACATAAATTTGAAATTTCAGAGTTTCTTTTCTTTTCCTTGACAAGTAAACTTACCTTAAATTAAAAAAACAACATGCAAGTCACTTTTAAAGAAGAATGAGAAGTTTTTTTTTTTTTTTTTTCCTCCTCCTCCTCCTCCTCTCCTCCTCTCCTCCTCCTCCTCCTTTCCTTCTTCCTTTCTTCCTTTTATTAAATTAAACGTGATACTGTATTAAAAAAAAAAAAAGATTACACATAAAATTGAAAATTTAAAAATCCATTTAAGTTTGAAAATTATTAGACACAACACAACTCTAAAAACTCCTATTTTCAGCTCAAATTTATTTTTTTATTATTTTTTTTTTGACAATTTGAAGTGGAAGAATTTGAATCACATACCTTCGGTACAACTTTTATGCCAATTGAGCTATGCTTTCGCGCTCAAATTTACTTATTTACTTACCAAATGTCTCCATAGATATTAAATCTTATATATTTTTTTTCTCTTTTGATAGTAAATCTCATATATCAAGTGATTGATTTCGTATCCAATTTAAAAAATGTAAAAAGAAAAAGAAAAAGAAAAAGAAAAAGAAAATTACAGTAATTTAATTCAATACCTAACATAAATCTGGGCTTAGCAGGTGGAACCATTCCATCCACAGTCAGAGCCCTGCAAATTCACGAAACTTCACACACAAATTCGGGACTGCAAACAAAATTCCACCATTTCGTTTCGTGAATTTTACCTTCACATCGTAGAATTTGAGGATCAATCTTTCTTTCGGAACTGAGAGCTTGGCTTCAAGAATGGCGGCAATGGCACCACTGAGGCGTTTGTTCACATCGGGATTGAATCCGCCGACCGACATCAATTCGCCATGGGCGGCCGGATCCCCGCTCCCGCCGAATGTTATCGATACCGATCCCTTCAGAACCACCATCACTTGCTGCCGGATAAGAGAAACGAAATCCTGGTTCAGATTAGGGCAAAATCCTGATTAAGACGGGGGGGAAGAGAGATTGGGGATCGTTACCGCCTCCGGCCTTCCGAGAAGGCTGGCGACGGCGGCGGTGGCGGCGGAGTGGATGGAGGCGAGGTCGACGCCGTCGAGATTGACATTCGTTGACAGGTTCAAGCACGGCATCGTCTCTCTTTCTCTCTCTCAGTCTGTGTGAGATTATAGTCTACGAAATTATACTTTTTCTTCAAAGAGGTCTCCCGACTGGTCCTTAAAAATAATATAATATTAGGGTTAAAAAATAATGTAGATAGATAATAATTTAGGTTGGATGTGACCTACTTTTAATTTAAACACTTTATCTATATATCAATTATTTTGTTTTAAGACTTCTTTTATATTCCATGGGGTTCGATCCTACATATATGTATATGCAGCTAACTTGACTGATATTAGTTGATGTGTCTATTTTTATTTTGAGGTTGGAAGGAAGAGTTTGAGGTTATTTTGAAACATACCTACTGGGTTCAAACACACATTCAACAAACATATGATCAAAATACAGCTGATAATGGAATCTAATTCACTTACCACTCTTAATTTGCTCAACCAACATGATGAACATCTCACACAAATTCCATCCAATTATAACATTGATAATTCATTGGCACATCAGAGACAAGGATGCAATATCCTTTCTTAGGACTGAATTGAGAAGGAAAAATACTTATGACTTGAATCTATCTTTTTCATAAACTTTTAAAAGCATCTAATAGATCCAACTTTCAATTTTCTATCTATTAACTTTAGATCATCCCTTTTACTTTCAAATTTATATCTATTTGATCTCTGAACTTTAAAACAACGTCCAACTTTATGTCTAATAGATCCTTGACCTATATGACATTTTTTAAAATATTCACATACTTACTAGACACAAAATAAATAGTTTAAGATCGTATTAGATATTAAATTCAATTTTATATTTGATAGATCAATTAATTCTAAAACTTTCAATATATCAAAAGATCTATTAGACACAAAATTGAAAGTTTAGAATCTATTAAACATTTTGAAAGTTATATCCACCAAACATTTTGAGAGTTCAGTTCAAAAAGAACTCTGAGGTACTTTAAGACTAAACTTATAATTGAATCAACCTTTTTTTATTTTAAAGACAAGTAATTTTAGAAAAAAAAAAAAAGAAGAAGTAATTTTAGAAATTCTAGAAACATATCATTTAACCAAGTCCCCCCACCCCACCCCCCCCCAAAAAAAAAGAGGGTGCTATAACTTATAAGCACTTTACTTCAAGAAATTACTTCCGGACCTCGATTACCAAACCACCACTAACATCATAGCAAGAGCAGAAGGCATTAAAATCTCCCCATGATCATGATTCATAACCACAAGTCACAGGGAATCTAGATAATACTCGATATAATATGAAGTGTTAACAATACCAAATCCTCATAACTATGTCTCATTACATAAGTTCAAGACATTACAGATGCAGATTAAATGGCACACTCAGAAAGTGGAGCCATTCCATCCGAAGTTGGAACCCTGCAGCAGCCAAAAAGAACAAATATCAGGACCATTCCTAGGTTTAGCATAGGCCACATCAAAGCGAAGCCACTGTGAAAATAGTGTCTACGAGTGATTCAAATGCTTGCAAAAAACCAACAGGAGTCGTGCACATTTGTTTCAAATAGAAAAAGATTTAGTTACATGATCTCTAGTTCTGGTGTAAAGCATGTAAACACTGTGCATATTCTTGATTCTGATGGGCCTAAACAAAAATAAGAAATGCAATGAGAAGTGGCCACATGCATGTCAGTAACCCATCTTTAGGACTACTTAAAAAGTTGGAATAGCTTGCCTTGGTGTCGTAAAATTTGAGGAAGAATCTCGACTTGGGCACAGATAACTTGGTCTCGAGAATTGCAGAAACTGCAGCACTCAGTTTTTTGTTAACATCAGGGTTCAGGCCACCAATGGACACCAACTCACCATATGCTGCCGGCTGCTCATTGCCACCAAATGACATGGGTACTGATCCCTTCAGCACAACCATCACATACTGCTTACAGCAAGATGCTCGAGTTAACACATCAGAAGGAAAGAACCAATCAATTGGCAAATAAGCACACAATTTCAACAGTAATCAGCAGCAAATCTCATAACTTGACTCAAACATTGTCCATAGAGAAAATAGAAATTAATATCAGGCAAAACTACTAAGAATACAATGTCCAGGATGAATAAAGATCATGTTTATTCCCTTATGGTTAAATTGAGTTGTAACTGCGGGATTTAAAGACTCCATCTATTTTGAATGAGAGGAGAAGAAAGTACTCTTAACGTACTAACTAGGAAACGAGTACAAAGATCTCATTCTCCACAAACATCAACATCTGCAGTTCTCTTCGCATATATTATTAGTAAAAATTGTATTGGTTCGAAATGTTAAAAGAGAAATGGCGTTTCTTAAAGATGAGGAAATCCAACTCCATTGGATCTAAGAGAAGGTTGCTTGAATATGGCTTCTCTTGCAGTTCCTTTTTCAGCCATTTGTGCAGCCCTCGTTTCCCTCCCTACTTGGTCCTCTCCTCACTATGGAAGGCGAATAAATCAAAGGTAGTCAAATTCTTTGTTTGACAGGTTCTTCATGAGGTGTTAATAGTACTATGGATCAGATCGAGACATTCTTCCTTTGTCCTGAGGCTGCAATGGTGTATTCTCTGCAAGGAGGCAGATGAGGATCTAGGCCATTGGTTGTGGCAGTGCAATTTTCTTGCCTAATTTGGGAGTTCCTGTTTGAGGATTTTAGAGTGAGTTTGGCTCATAATAGAGATTGTTCACGTATGATGGAAAAGGATCTTTCTTTAGCCGGAAGGCGAGCACACTTTGGAGGGTTGCTTTTTTTGCTATTGTCTGGGATATAACTGGTGAGGAACAATAGGAATTTTAGAAGGATTGGGTAGTACTGGGAGGAGGTTTAGAAGGATTGGGTAGTACTGGGAGGAGGTTTGGTCCTTAGCTAGGTTTAATGCCTGGGTTTGAGCGTGTGTTTAAAACTTTTTGCAATTATTTACTTTGGGTGTCTCGGTTTTTTTTTCTTTGTATGACTGGCTTGCTGGTCACCCTTGTATTCTTTCATTTCTATCCCAATGAAAGTTGGGATTTCAAAAAAAAAAAAAAAAAAAAAAAAAGGCTTGAGTATCACAGTCACAGACCAGGATTTGCGTCAGTCAAGTCTTCTAATTCTCAGCTTATAATTTTCATCGAGAATTTATACAACTAAAAAGATAAATAACCAAGTACTCTAACCCGTTGGTAAGCTGAGAGATTGGAAAAGATCAAACTACAAAAATACGATCGCTACTCTAAGTAACAGCACCATTCTAACTTCCATCATACGAAAGATCGCAAAACCCTAAAAGCACCATCTAAAAACAAAAATAATCACAATAGCTCATTCTTTCGACGACCAATCTAAAACACCAGTCAAGTGAAAAGGTGCCCAAATTAGTCAAAACTTCACCAATCAGTCTAAAATCAACCAGCATCAATCAGTACACAAATATTTCTCACATGAATGCTAATCAAAACAAATCCCTCCGAAACTAAAGCACAGAGAAATGAGCACTCTAAAATGAAAGAAACCGAGCAAGGATAAAATAATCAAAGAAAATACCCGATCGCAAAGCTAACGCCGACTACAAAGACAATATCTGAAGAGAAGAGAGATAGAGAGAGTTAGAACCGTACCGCCTCTGGCTTGCCGATGATCTTGGCAACGGTGGATGAAGCCTCGGAGAGAACAGAGGAGGTGTCTATACCTTCAAGGTTGACATTTGTAGAAACGTTAAGGCAAGGCATCTTCTTCTTCTTCTTCTTCTTCTGACTTCTTCTTCTTCTTTCTCTGTTCACAGATTCTTATCTGCAGAATCGCTTGCCCTCATTTTCGGTTTTTTTTTTTTTTTTTTTTTTTTTTTTTTTTTTTTTTTTTTTTTTTTTTTTTATCTCTGGCACTCTGCTACTCGAAGACTCTTTGGGCCGCTATTGGTCTTGGGCCCAAACTTGATATTTGGGCCATCATTTTGTACAAGCAATTGGGCCACGTTCGTTCCCATATGGGCCTAGCCCGGAAATTTTCAAATTTTATCATACACGTCCTTTAGTTTTCAGTATTGTTGAGTTTACCCTCTCAGTTTACAGTTCATTATTTTATTTTAATGAGCTTTGTTTGAAATATTGAAATTTAAGACGAGGATTTAAACTTTTGATTTATTAAAAAAAAATTGGTTTATATTAATTGTTGAGTTATGTTTCGATTGACTACCATAACATCTTTTTAATCATCTACTTTTAACAATAATGATTGAAAATAATTTGTGTACAATGCTTACATATTCAAACGAAACATGTGAAAGTATAAGAAAGAATAAGTGTAGGAATTAAGAATTATGGTACAACAAAATAGTATCTCAAATATTAATTACGAGCATTCATGTTTTGTCGTATGACCATCTTAATTACTATTTTATTTAGTGAATGGTGTGTATAACTTTTAATTTATATCATATGGTTAAATATAAATGGCAATGGTATAAGATTTTTCCATAAAAGCAAAAGCTCATAGATTAAAATAAGATCTAAACCATAGAAAGATATAATTTAATTACATGATTTGTATATATATCATAGTTCATGCCAAAAAAAAAAAAAATAATAAATCAAGAGCAATCAAATAAAATTATGAATCTTTGTTGAGGTTAAAGAAAATGTGAAAGAAAAATAAAACATTCATCAATCGAAACACAACTCAACTAGTTAAATTATTACAAAAAACGAAAAAAAAAAAACTATTACAAATTTTAACCAAACGGTCAAGAATTCAAATACCTAATCCCACATATGTTGAGCTAAAAAGTATTATAATAAAACATTCACAAGGTTTTAATATAAGTGTTTATAGTTTATTTTCAGATCATAATATAATGAAGTAGTGAGATTATCAAAAGAAGCACATGTGTTGCGAGATTCTTATTTTTTAGTTCAACAATATTTGAAGATAGTAGATTCAAGCACCTGACCTCTTGGTCGAGGATACATGTCAGTTACCACATTGAACTAAACTCACTTTGGTCATATGTTTGTCCCATGTAAGTGCCATGTTTGCTCTAGAGTGCATGGCTCTTGAGTTCTTTCACTTCTTGACCTGTAACTAAAAAAACGACATAAAAGTTCAATGCAAATTGAATACGTACACTCTTAACACTCGATCTTAGGACGGAGTCAACTCGGTAGATTTAGATTGATCTTTACCCTAGAGGTGAGTTATCTCACTCTTATCTAGCATGAGGTTATGATTAATTATGGATCTTAGGATTTCCCTTATGACTTTCATTGGTGGGCTTATCCAAGTGATCCAATGATCTAGCAGCGACATAGGTCATACATTAGCACATATTGATTATTTTTCAAGATTGGTCGAGTTTCCATTTTGATTTGACAAGATCGACATTTATCCCTTTCGAGATTTAAGCTTAATTACAAGGGACGATGCATGATATCCTCAACTCACATGGCGGGACAACTCTCTCCTCCCCAAACTAATTTGAATAAATGAGGCAAAATACTTTGTTTGAAAATGAAGAAAGTACTAGGAAATCTAATTTGTCAAAAATATGAGTTGAATAGAAAAGAGGATGACATCAAAAGAAAAGTTATTACTTTCATATATTCCCAAAAAATTGAGACTTCAAAATTGAAAAAAAAAAAAAAAAAAAAAGACTAATATTGCCTAACACAAATACTTTTTTTTTTTTTTTTTTTCAAGGACAAACATTCTAATTCAAACAAAGAAAAAAGCTTTTTAAATTGTACAAAAAGTTCCCTACCTAACTGCTTCCTTTTTGTTCTATAAGAATATTTCAACTGCTAAGACCTAATTAATTTGAAATATCCATTATGAATTTGCGTTGAATTTATAATATGTGCAATTATCTACATTTTTTACCATTTAATCCAAACCTTAATAACACACAATAAAAAGAATTCCATAAATTTATAATATGTGTTTTTTTTTTTTTTTTTGTCAAAGGGAGCATAGCTTAGCGGTAATTGACATGTACGTTCGAATCCCCCCACTCCAAATGACTCAAAAAAAAAAAAAACCTGCTTTCTTTTTTGGGAGAATGGGTAAAAAATGTAAAAAATGATTTGATCCTTATTAAGTAGCTTAAAATTTGAAACTCAAATTTAGTTTACTATTTTTAATAATTGATTTGTTAAAAGATATATTATGAAGTTATTTTTGTAATTTTCACTAATTAGTTTATCTAGGATATATATTCAGAGACTGCTAGCTATTTTTGTAATTTTTTTTTACTATTTTTTGAAACTTATTCAATGAATTGCTATATTTGTCTATGAATGTCTCCTTCCACTTTATATTATAAGGGATCCCAAATGATTGAAACAATTCTAGAGTTTTTGTTGGCTTACAAAGTAGGGGCAAAGTGATTCTATATATACATATATAGAAAGAAGAACCACTTAGTGATTTTCAAGTGATTGGATTTTTTTTTCTTTAAAAAAAGAAGATTTTTTAGTTGGTTATTTAGCTTTGTGATAAGAATCGGTCAGATTATGACTTAGTGATTGGGACCAACCAGACTAAGGAATTTCATCCATTTTGAAGAGAACTTCAGCAAGTTGAGAAATAATCATGTTCAACAAGTTGAAAAAGTCTTGCCTTGTCTTTCGGGTCCAAATGTGCAGAAGAATTAGATCAAATATTTCCATAACCAATACCTTGGACCTACTATACACTAGACATATTAAATCACTAAAAGATGAACAACTATGACATGAATAATTATCCCATTGACAAATATATAGTTAGAATCAAAATGGCTATGACTGTACCAACACCAAAATAGAGAACAAAATCACATGCCAAGAATGATGATTTTATTTTAATTTTTTTTGAGCACTAGAGAGGGAAGAAAAGGAAATGAATGGAATTTTGGGAAGCACATGTGGAAGAGGGGTAGTGGAGGTTCCAATTGTATGGCTTCAAGCAAATGGTGGTAACATAATAATAGTACTATCTCCATTTATTTAATATGGTTTTGTGGTCCATTGGGGACACACCCCTCTCAATAGACTTCATATGCATTAGAAAACCATTCATTTTTTTTTCTTATTATATGTTTATATTGCACTCACCCCTATCTACTTGAAAGAGATTGCTACCAAATTCACTTATTTGAGTTAGTATTATTTTCTTCAAAAAAAAAAAAAAAAAAGAAAGAAAAGAAAAAAAGTGTTAGTATTAATACCCACCTTTTAAATTTAACTTTTAGGCTCTGTTGGATAACCATTTGGTTTTTAAAAATTAAGCTGGTAAACATTACTCCCATTTCGTTTTAAAAAAAAAAACTTCATCGGTAAGTTTCTTTGCTTTTGTTATCTACCTTCTTCTCATGTTTTCAAAAACCAAGTTAAGTTTTGAAAACTAAAAAAAGTAGGTCTCGTTTGATAATTACTGTTTGATTTTTTAAAATTAAGCTTGTTTTCTTTCCATTTTCTAAAATGGTTTTCATCTTTGTTGGGGTTACACTTGCATTCCTAGCCAAATTCCAAAAACAAAAACAAGTTTTTGAAAAATACTTTTTTTTAGTTCTCAAAACTTGAGTTAGTTTTTGAAAACACGGGAATAAGATATATAACAATACAAATAAACTTATGGGTGAAAATAGTGTTTGTAGGTTAATTTTCAAAAACAAAAAATCAAATAGTTATCAAACGGAGCCATAGTTTACAAAACTTGTTTTTGTTTTTGGAATTTGGCTAGGAATGCATTTGTGCCCTTAACAAAGATGTAAATGTAAACCATTCCTAGGAAATTGAGAGAAAACAAGCTTAATTTTAAAAAATCAAATGGTTATCAAATGGGATCTTGGATTTTTGTTTTTGGTTTTTGAAAATTATGTTTGTTTTCTCTCAATTTCCTTACAATATAATGATTTTTTTTTTGTCAATGAGACATTTGAATTCTTAGTCAAATTCGAAAAATAAAAACAAGTTTTTTTGAAAACTATTTTTTTTTAGTTTTCAAAACTTGATTTTTGAAAATATGAGAAGAATGTAGATAACAAAATAAACAAACTTATAAGTAGAAGTAGTGTTTATTAATTTTTACACATAAAAAATCAAAAATCAAATGGTCATCAAACGGAACCTCAATTAATTAGTAAGTTTACGTACATCAAATGATTTTACATTAGTTAGGCAACAATTTGATGAAAAGTTCAAATCTTTTAATCCCACGTATTTATTCGACTAAAAGAAAAATATTACTGTATATTCTTTTAGAAGAATTCAAATGTATTATCATGAATAGTTTTAAAAAACTAGTTAATGAATTTAAGTTGGTCCAAACTCATCAACCAACTCAACTTTATAAGAATGTAACCTATTTAAACTTATCAAGTCAAAAAAGAAAAAAAAAAAGTTTATAATCCAATCATTGACTGAGCCAACAATCTTTCCTAGGAAAAGGTAGAATTTTTTACCCTTCCAATAACTTTATCATTATTATTATTTTCTAGAAGAACTCTTCCAATTTTAAACTTTATAAATTTTAGGATGAGAAAATTAAAAATATCCGTTATTATTATATATAAATTTTAAATTTAAGATAAATTGAGGAAAATTATCCACTACTCCGCCACTAAATCCAACTAATTTAGGCTCTGATAACCATTTGGTTTTTGCAAAATATGCTTGTTTTCTCTTAAATTTCCTACCATAACTTTCATCTTTGTTAAGGATCCATTTGAATTCCTAGCCAAATTCTTAAAACAAAAACAAGCTTTTGAAAACTATTTTTTTTCTTTCAAAATTGGACTTGGTTTTTGAAAGAAGTGAAGAAAATTGATACTAAAACAAAGAAACTTATAGGTGAAAGTAAGTCTGTTTAAGCTTAATTTTCAAAAATCAAAAACAAAAAATCAAATGGTTATCAAACGGAGCTTAAATTTGCTAGATCATTTTTTTTTTCCATTGTTCCAATTGGTTAGACATATTTTTTACTCAAAAAAAAAAAAATTGTTTAGACATATTTCTCATTAAAAAAAAAAAAAAAAAGAAGGTAGTTCTTTCTAGAGACAACTAATGTTGGGCTGCTTTTAATTATATATTTTCAGACAGCACCTATCTATAATGTTTTGTTCAAATTATGTTTAAAGTTGAGGCTTTCACACGTTTAGAAATTATTCTTTATTATTGTTTTTTTAATCACTTTTTTTTTTTTTATTATTATTATTATTTTAAGATGATCTTATGCATCCAACTTTTTAAGAATAAATTATATGAATCTCCTTTTTTGTTGTATATCGCAAACCAACCAACTAAGCATTGAAATTTTGTTGGAAAAGAACAAAGACACCACGAAAGCCAAACTTTCTTTTAAGGCTAATCAAAACCTTTTTTTAAGCAGGTTCGGGAGTAATTTTAAAATGATAAAATCGTTTTTATCAGGTTCGAAATCATCTCAAAACATACATTTAATTATTCAAAATCAATTTCATGAGTTAATTAAAGACATGTTACGAAGTGATTTTGAATATCAATTTCAAAATCACTCCCAAACATGCACTAAATCTTTTCTTGATATGGGTTTAAATTACAAATCATCTAGGTTATGTTTTTTAGTCCATATTTGTGTTTGTTTAGTTCCAAACTTTTAAAAGTATCTAATAGGATTTTGAACTTTCAATTTTGTTTCTAATAAGTTCTTGAATTTTCAATTTTTGTGGCAAATAGATCTTTGGCCTATTCAATTTTTTTTTAAAAAAAAAATTATGAACCTACTAGACACGAAATTGAAAGTTTAGGATCTTGTTAGCCATAAAATTCAATTTTATATCTAATCTATCAATTACTTTAAAAATTTTGAATATATCAAGAGAACATATAAGATATAAAAATGAAATTTATGAACCTATATTAGACATTTTTAAGTTAGAGATCTATTTGACATTTTTTAAAGTTTAAAGAATTTCTAGATAGTTTAGGGATATAACTAAATTTATAATTTAACATTTTTTTTCTTTTAAATCTGTTTTTTTATAAAAAGAAAAAAAAAGTATATTTTAAGAAATAAAATAAAAATCCGACTTTTGGGTGTTTGATCTTTGGCCATTTCTTATGTTTTCAAGGCCCTAATTGTGCACATGTTTTTCAATTTCTTATCTTATATCTTTTGAGTTTCTTGTTTATCCTTTTATGCCTTTTTTTTTTATTCAATCAAACATTTACCAAGGATTAAGCATTAAAACAATAATATCGATGTAAGAGGGCGTGTTTGGTTTAATTTTTCAAGTGTTTAATTTTGAAAAAATTTCTAGTGTTTGACAACCACTAAAAATGACTTATTAGAAAATGAGATTGAGAAATAAATCATTTTAAGAGAAACACTTGAAACCAATTTTTTTAAAAAGAGTTTTTAAGTATACAATAACTTGTGTATAAAAACACTTACGAGGAAATGTAACCAAACATATGAGTGTTTAAATTCTAAACAATTTTTATACAAAATGATTTTTAAAAAATGCATTCTTGAAAAACATTTAAATTAAAATGTATTCCAAACGGATCCTCAATCAATTCTAAAGAACTCAAGATTAAACTTTGAATTAATAAACTAATTCGTACATGATGTTTTAAAAGATCCATCAATCTTTATCAATATTGTTGTACAACAACCTAACTTCATTGTCCATGACACATTTTTCTTAAAGTAGGTGATGATAAAAAAAAAAAAAAAAAATGTACCGTTCTTCTATCTTTATCAAATGTGTACAATTTTCTTGCCCTATGACACTCTTTTTTCTTCCTCCTTTAATGTAGGTGATGATCAAGCTTACAATAAATAAGGTACATGTAAAGGTTAAACTGGTTGAATGTATTTTGACTTTATGTATATTTGGCTTCAACTAATATAAAACATTAGTTTTACCATTTTTAACCCAATTCACATTTAAGATCATTAGTTTTAAATTATCAACAAATTTACTTTTCAGGCACACTTTCTTTTTTTAGTTCAACGACATTGGAGAAGCTAGGAGGAATTTGCTCGCTTTGGCTAGATGTGAGCTCATTGTCGTCTCTCTTTACCACATCTAAAAAGAAGCGTGCAACAGAGTAAAATTTGAAATATTTTAAAATATCTAACCTAATCATACGAATAAAATTAAAATTTACAAAATTGTGAGACTAAATTAAAATAAAAACACAAATTATAAGAATTAAATAATAATTTAACTCAAAAAATTACTCAATGCACTTTTAAAAAGGGAAAACTCAATTTTTATCCCTACATATATATTAATTTATACTTTAAACTTTCAATTTCATCGACTTAACCTCAAATTTAAATAAATATTACAATCTTAACCTTAATTTTAAAAAGTGTTGTAAATTTTTGTCTCTTTTAAGTTTGTGTGTTTGGATAATTATTTAAAAAAAAGTATTTCTCATATGCATTCAACAATGAATTATAAAGCAAATATACAGTACAAAATTGATAAAATTTCAAAGAAAAATGACATAAGAGTTCGATTTTTGTTGAAATTCGTGGGTTTTAACGAAATGATTCAATGTTAATTTGTGCATTAATCAAACTTAACTTTGTGTAAAAACTTGATTCGATTGAAATTAGTGATCTTATGGAGATTTTTTACATTGTTTTTTGTTAGTGGGTGATTTAAAAAATTACCAAACCAACCCCTCCAACCACATCCAATCCAAATTACGTAGATCAATGATCCAATGACACGAAAATTACTAAAAAATTAAAACTTTATTTGTTTTATATTATTATTTTTCTAAACCACCAAATGTAAAAGCCTTTGAACTACAAAGCTTGAAAATATCAAACAATTATTATATTGAAAAAGAGGAATCTCTTTTTCTTTTCTCTCTATCCTTTCTCATTGTCGTATCTTTTGTAGGCTTTCGAATAAATTTTCAACTTCCCAATTAACTGTCAACATAGAAGAAACAGAGAGACCACTTATAAGAAAAATTCAAACTTGGAACAGGTCAAACCGGCAGCCGCGGTGGACTTGGCGCCGTCGTGCCGGAGAGTCATAATTTGGAAACGGGACGACCAGCCGTCGTGTCGTGGACTTTAAGAAAGAATCTCGCCGGCGGAACCGAAAGCTTTTCATTCAAAATGCTCCCAAGGGTGGAGATTAGCTTCCTCTTCACTTCTGAGTTTATCCCTCCCATCGACACCACCTCCGCGAACACCGCCGGTTCCCCGTTCCCCCCGAACGATATCGGCACCGATCCTTTTAGCAACACCATCACAAACTGTCCAAAGAAAAAAAAAAATCCCATAAAAAAAGGGCGGATGAAGAAAGGAAGGAGAGAGACAATCGTCTTGAATTATTTCACGTTACGTAAAAAAAATTAATTATTTTCAAACTTATATGATCTCATAATGGAAAGATTATACATACGCACATACAAAGTGTTAAAATGATAAAAATTTTAGCTCTACCCTCATCGGGTATGGTTTTTAGATTTTCATTTTGTATGAAACGAGAGCAAGGAAGAGGAAGTGTATAACAAACAGATGTTTACTTTTTCGGGTTTGCCGATAATGGAGGAGACGGCGGTGGTGGTGGCGGTGAAGATGGCGGAGGAGTCGACTCCGGCCAAGTCGACATTGGTGGAGATGTAAAGGCAAGGCATGGTGATTATGGATATGAAAGAGCAGGTTGAGTTTTAAAGGGGAAAGGAGGATTTGAATGTGGGAAATAAAATGATAAAGTTAGGCATTTTATAGTTGAGGTTTTGAGATTTGTCAATTCTTTCTTTTTGGAAAAACGTGAGCTTTGTCAAATTGAATACACGTTTTCAATGCTAGAACTCATTAAAAGAAAATATAAAAATGAAAAAGAGAGAGCTTTAAAAGGAGGGACCTTTTCTTCATGATGGTAATAATGACAACAAAAAATGTGAGGAACGTAAATCATAAGTTTAGCTTCTATTTTCATTTTCAAAAATAAAAAATAAAAAATAAAACTTTTATTTCTTATTTGTCAATTTAGACCTAATTCGAAAGATGAGGTGTTATTTTACTTTTACCCATAAGTTTCTTTGTTTTTTTATCTACATCATTTCTCATGTTTTCAAAAACCAAGCCAAATTTTGAAAAAAAAAAAAAAAAAAAAGTAGTTTTCAAAAACTTGTTTTTTGAATTTGGAATTTGGCGAGGAACTCAAATGTCTCCTTAGCAAAAATGAAAACCATTGTAAGAAGAATGAGAGAAAACAAACATAATTTTCAAAAACCAAAAATAAAAAACGATTTTTTTTTCAAACGGGGTCTAAAGTTTACATAGAAATAATCATTTGAATTTTTAATGTTGGTTTTTTTTTGTTAATTATTTATTAGAAAACCTTAATTGATTTTGAAATACTAATACCTTTATTAACTGAAGGTGTCCTTTAAAAAACCTATAAGTAGCTTTGCAAATGTTTTGTCCACGCACACATAACATCTACTCATGAGATAAATAAATTTAAAAAAATCACATAGATTTATGTTGAATAATCTAATACAATAATGATAATGACTAAACTAATTTTTTTTATCCAAAATTGTGACACTAAAAATTAGAACTCAACTCATTTTTTAAAGATAATTGCAGGAAAGAGGAACATTATCAAATGAGCTCTTAGGGTCCATGAAGTAATGTTTTGTTTTTGGTTTGTGAGAAGCAAAACAGATGGAGAAAAAAAAAATCTTTTATTCTTTTATTGAAAAAAAAAACGCTATTTCTAATTTTTCGTTTTCTAAAAGTTTAATTTAGAAATAACAATGAAAGTTTGACTCAAAATCATATTTTTAAAATAAAATATTTAAAACATTTTGTGTCCATTTTTACTCCTTTATATTCATCCCACATTTTATTGAGTAAAAATGATAAAATACAATAGTCATTTATTTTATGAAAAATTAAAAATAGGAGTATACAAAAACGAAAAATAGGAAATTGTAATATATATTTTTTTAATTAAAAATCATAATCTAGACACCACATATTTTTCCTAAAATTTATAGATAATTTTGGAAGGAACAATACCCGTGCATCGGGATCTCCCTACACTACACATCCCATTAAAATCTTAACAACAAAGAGAGAACGTAGAAAATGAGAAATTTATTTTATTTCTCCTAATTGTCGACCTATGTTTTAATGGTAGTGTGTAGAAAGTTTCCTATACACTAGTATGTAGCTAAGTTTTTTTTTTTTTTTTTTTTTTTTTTTTTTTTTGAAATGGTTTTTTCTTTTTTTGAATAGTAGAAATGGTTTACTACACTAAGGAAAAACAAATGAAACACATATATATCTCAAATTTGAAAACAAAAAGAAAACAAAACGAGAAACTTGCTGGAAATAAAAATACAGGCAAGTTGGGATAATATATTTAGGCCAAAAAAAAAAGGTGGCCGTTAAAGTTCCATGTAACTGGAGAAATCTGGTTTGAAATTTGGGACTTTTTCTTGTCTTTATTATTATCATTATCATTATGGTTTTTTTTTTTTTTTGAGAATTTATTATTATTGTTCTTATATTATTATTATTATTATTTCTCAATTTAATTTTGGTATGGGTCGCAGTCTCACGGGTCTTTGATTCTCATTACCATTTTCCACCTAAATTGGTCATTATGGACCGTTTTCTCAATTTATCTTAAAAAAGAAATAGACCGTTTACTCTATTTTATTAATTTATTGATTTTGTCTCCATAAATTACCAAATTAAAAATATGTAATTAAATATTAGTTGTTTGTCATGTCTTAATTTTTTTTATTTGTTAAAACTATTACCCTTTTAAATAAGGGGTGTAAATTTGAACATCTCACCTAGAAGAGATGTTATAATCAAAGAAAAAAAATTTGTCAACATGTGGCCTAGACTAAAGCCACGTGGAAAGATGACCTATGTTAATCTAAGATGACTCAACTAGTCGAAGCGGCTAACGCAAGTAATCTTCAAGTGATTCACCATGTGGTACTTAGTCTGAGGCCAAGTTGACCATCTCCGAATAGGAATCTTGCCTAACATGCATTTGTCTAGTAATATTCACAACGTAAAAGTCCAGCACGACCTGATTGAGCAATTATACAACCCATTCGAGTTGCCTACAAATAGTGGACGTCCTAGCCCATGTGCAAGAGTATATATGATGCAATATCATGATGATTCAACTTGGACTGTGTATTAGCTTAAGTTGGACACGACATTACATTGGTGTTAGACTTTTGTGTAGGGATCCACCTCGGCATACTCGTCTTGGATCACGTGTGTTGGCCCTACTTGTCAAATTTATGCATCAACCAGGAAGGTTACCCGTGTGCTTAAAGAAAATTAATATATCAAACTGTCTTTAATTTTTTTTTTTTTTTAGTAATTCTCAATTGGGTTTTTATTTTTTAAAAATTTCTATTTGACTTATTTTGCATTAAATATTCTTGGATGATTCTTAAAAAAAAGGGTTAAAACTTGTAAACAAAAACAATTACGCATAAGCGTTTTTATTAATAAATTTTTATTTAATATAAAAATTATCTAAAAAACTAGTCACTTGTTAATATATGGGAAATCGTTGTAAATGATAAAAATAAAAAACCATGTGGGCTTTATCAACCGTTCACTCCTTAGTTGAAAATAAAAATAAAAATAATAAAATTTAAAAAAACTAAAAAAAAAAACAGAAAAAAAAAAAACATTTTAAGACTTGTTTAATAACATTTCCTTTTCTGTTTTCCATTTTTTTTAGAACAAATAGGTTCGATAATCCTTCCTATTTAGCTCTAAATTTTTAGAAAGGTTTCTAAAAAAATGGTAAAATTTGAGTAACTACAAAAAAAAAAAAAAAAAAAAAAAAAAAAAAAAATCTCAAATTTCTATTTTTTTTTCTCTCACTCTTTTTTCTTTTCATCATGCATGTACCTCAATTTCTCTCTCATCCCTTCCTACACACATTTCTCCTCTGTTTTATTTTTCTCTCTTACGTCATGATTTTTTTAGTACTTCCTTATCTTTTTCTTTTCTTTTTCTTTTCTTTTTTTTTTTCTCTTTTTGTTTATTTCTTTCTCTTTTATGTCCTTTTTTTCTCTCATTAACGAGCCTCTAGTTATTATTTTTTATTTAATTTTTTTTTATCAATTTTGCTAAAGTTTTAATGTTTTTTATTAAATAAATAAATAAATAAGATATTAATGTTTGTCATTAATTTTCAAAGAAAAAAAAACTATTCTTCCTCCTTATCTAATTTTACTTGTCTGCTAATGAAAAACACATGCATTTAAAAAATGTATATTAAAAAAAATGTGGGTATGTTTGATTGTCTAACCTTAAATAAATGTCTTATTACTATCACATAAAAAAATATATATAAGTAGCACGTTATGCAATAAATCAATGGTGTTGAAAATTTATAAAGTTTGTTAGACAATTTACAAATTAGTTTAATTGAACTAACTTGTGTAAGCCAATATCATTTAAGGTGAATTGATTGGAGTGAGATATAACATTGTATATCAAATTTGAACAACATTTGAAGAATAATATAAAAAAAATTGTGTTTTGAAGCTAAGTAAATACTATAAACTCTTTATAATCGTGTTATATTTGTTTTAATGCATGTTATATATTTTATTATATTATATGTACTAAAGTTTATTTCGACTAAAAAAACAAGAAACAAGAAACAAAAATAGTTATAACGTGTTATATAGTCATCTTCTTAATGCATATGTATTTTTTTTTCCGAGTTCAACAACATTTTTGTGTGAATAATTGAATTTCTAACCTCTTGATAAAAAATACATGTCAATTATAGTTGAGCTATGCTCACTTTAGCAACAAGTGAATTCTTGAGCTGGTTTATTTTAATTGTACCATATATCATCACTTTATAAACTAACTTATTTTGGTTTGATATGATCTATCTATATATATATATAATTTTTTTAGTATTTAAAAAATTGGAATTTTTTCTACTTATTAAAATCTTAGTCTAATTTAATTTTAAAAAGATTTATGGTATGAAAGGATATGTATTTAAATGATATCAAAAGTTACTAAAAACTTTTAACATTTTAAAATAGTGAGAAGTCTTTCTTTTTCATGAAAATGAAAATTACATTTTCTCTCACTCATTTTTTACACTATATATTTCGAGGTTTGCTCTCTCACTCCGAAGTAGTTTGTATAAATAATTATAATTACTAGCTAGAACTTATTGAAATTATAATGAAAAAAATAATAATTAAGAAAGATAGATCAATGTTAATAAATTTATTTCAAAAGTGACCATATATCATAATCAAAATTACTTGGAAGTTGTTATCAATATGGATTGAAATTTAGTCAATGAAAAAAAATAAAAGCTTTTGTCCCTTCGAAAATTATATAACGTGTCAAAAAGTTGTATTCTAGCTATTACACAAACAAAGATGTGTCAATTTTCTCAACTAGTAACCACTCTTTTAAGGGACCTACTCCAAAGAAAAGTTGAAAACCTTGATTCAAAATAAATAACGTTTTTTTTTTCTTTTTAAATCTTTTGTTTTTTTCATAAAATGTCTCCATTTTTAAACCCACTAAAACAAAATTTGAAAACTTTGGTTCAAAACATAATAACTTTTCTTCCTATTTGAATTCTAAAAATGGTGAAGAACCCAATTTGCTCACTAATTACTTCTCACATATATCTTTTTAACTAACAAAGGTGGATTTTAAGTTCCATCTCAACCTTATAATAATCTCTCATTTCCAAATTACTTCACTTATACTCTATCAAAGAATAATATTCATTCATATTTAATTTTGTAACAAAAGAGTATTTATAAGCGCACTCAACTCCTAATAACAAAACTTAACAAATTAAAATAGAAAACTCATTTACAACTTAAATTGACTAAACTATATTAGTTAATATCTTCTCACAAATAAAAGTCTAATCTTCAAGGAATGAGTTTGGAAGGTATCTTAGCAATTTTGGACCATCCCGATATACGAGGAGCTGACGAGGACCATCGGGGAGAAATCGGGCTAGGATACGGGCCAAGGAGGCGGAGTCGGCAAGCGGGACGGGCCAAGGCCGAAGGGGTCGGGTTTTTTACCCGACCCCATGCTAAGCCTCGGCCCGCTCGTGCGGGCCGAGCCCGTTCGGTCTCGTCTGGTCCCCACCGCCTCTGGCTGCCCCGGTTTCGCCTGGTTTGACCTAAAACGCCTCCGAATCCCTAAAAACCCTAGGAGGATGAGCAGGTATTTATATCCCTCTTCGCCACTGAAGAGGGGATCCCGAATTCTATCCCTAAACTCTATTCTATACTCTCTACTCTCTCCTCTTGCTCTTACTTTTCCACTCCCTACCGTTCTGTTTGCTGACTTAAGCATCGGAGCCGGTGTGGCGAGCACCACACCGGTGTGCAGGTTTACCGTCTTGCAGGCCACGTCTTCCCCCCTCATCTACAAATTTACCGTTGGTGGCACGTGAAGGTCAGGTGAGATCCTTTGGCCAAAATCGACCATCAATAGAATCCATCACATGTTAAACGCTTTATAAGTGCGTCTGCAAGTTTCGACTGAGTAGAAATATGGTGTAGCAAAATATCATTTCGAACAAATCGTTCATGAATCAACAATGTTAGGTTTTTGTCCATGAATAAGATAGGATTTCAATTTAATTTGTATAACTAAGACCCCATTTGATAATCATTTTGTTTTTGGTTTTTGGTTTTTGAAAATTAGGCTCTCGTTTTCTTTAAATTTCCTCACCATGGTTTTCATTTTTGTTAAAACACTTGAATTCCTATCCAAATTCTAAAATCAAAAACAAGTTTTTTGAAAACTACTTTTTTTTTTTTTTGTTTAAAAAATTGACTTGGTTTTTGAAAACATGGGAAGAAGGTAGGTGAAAAGCTAAAGAAACTTAGAGTTGGAAGTGGTGTCTATAAGTTTAAAAACCAAAAACCAAAAACAAGAAACCAAATGGTTATCAAACGGAGCCTAAATTTTTGTCACGTCAGATGCAAGGAGGAGTAGTTCTAAAAAGATGAAAATCCTTGAGGAATTGATGAATCCAAAAAAAAGATAAACAATTGTGGTAGCTAAATGCACGATACTCTGCTTCAACAGAGGTTCTAGAAAATCATATACTATTTCTTAGCAATCCATGAAATTGAATCTCCTATCCAAAGTGTTTCCAACTTAATCAGAATAAGAAAAGGTGTTCAAAACAATGCCACGAGATGAGGATTTCTTGAATAAAAGTCTTTAGAGAAAGAACCATTTTTATATCTCAATAAGTAGGATCTAATAATGACAACCCTAGAAGAATGAATAGGGCTCTATGCCAATTTTAAAAATAATAGAATCTAATTTAATCAAAATTAACCACCAACTTTCACCCCAAGGATAAAATCTATTTTTAATAACAATCCAGAGAAATCCAAATTAAACACCCAAGCAAGCAATTCAAATTAGTGGATCAATCAAATTGATAATGAAAATTAAAACAATCCCAACATGCCATCTGTTATAGGCAATTTTGGACCACCCCGATGTACGAGGAGCTGACGAGGACAATCGGGCTGAAAGATGGACCAAGGGGGCAAAACCGGCAAGTGAGACGGGCCAAGACCGAAGGGGTCGGGTTTTAGGCCCGACCCCCTGCTCGGCCCGCTCGCGCGGGCCGAGCCCGTTCGGTCTCGTCTGGTCCCCACTGCCTCTGGATGCCCCGGTTTCGCCTGGTTTGACCTAAAACGCCTCCGAAACCCTAAAAAGGCTAGGATGATGAACAGGTATTTATATCCCTCTTCGCCACTGAAGAGGGGATCCCGAATTCTATCCCTAAACTCTACTCTCTATTCTCGGCTTTCTCCTCTTGCTCTTACTTTTCCACGCCCTACCGTTCTGTTTGCTGACTTAAGCATCGGAGCCGGTGTGGCGAGCACCACACTGGTGTGCAGGTTTACTGTCTTGCAGGCCACGTCTTCCCCCCTCAACTACAAATTTACCGTTGGTGGCACGTGAAAGTCAGGTGAGATCCTCTGGCCAAAATCGACCATCAACAGTTGGCGCCGTCTGTGGGGAAGAAAGCTTGCTAAGTCTGCACATCGGTGATTCAATGAGTAAGAGGATGGAAAACGGAAACCGAAATCCAAACCCTTCCGAAAATAACCATCAACCGCAGAAATCGAAAGAAGACTGACAACATGAGCAGCAAGGTCAGGGGGCTCAGACCTACAAGTCGAGCAATTCTGAGGAGCCCAGCACCAAGCTACGGTCATGCCAAGATAGACCAGAGGAATCTGATCGAGGATAAGCGCAGAAATGCCAAAACTATCGAAGCGGAAGCCAGGGCTGCTAAGCCTGTGGCCAGCGCAGCCGAGGCAGAGGCTAAATTGGCCGAGGCCGAGGCCAGAAAAGATGATCTCCTTATGACGACCGAGCTTCTGGACACCCAAAAAGAACTCGGAAATCATCAAGGAGACCTGCCGAAGCTAAAAGACTCCAAGCCAAACAGCGACTACCAGACGAACAGTACGGAGGCTGGGCCGAGACCGAGGCCTACCATGTAGAGGTCGACCATGCCGAGGCCGACCATACCGAGGCCAACCGAAGATGTTCATCCAGATCGATTAGGAGGAAACCCCACGAGAGATGTTCATCCAGAACCACCTTTGGGGGACAAGTCAACAACAAATAGAGACTTTGACAAGATTGAAGACACCAGGAAAAGAATGTCGTCATCCTGAACTACGATCATCCTTTGGCCGAGGCCGAGGCTAACTCGCAGCTATGGTCATCCCGAGGCCAAGGCCAACCTTAGGCCGAGACTGACCCGCAGCTATTGTCATCCCGAGGCCGAGGCCGACCCTAGGCCAAAGCCAACTCTAAGCTACGGTCATCCTTCGGCCGAGGCCGGGGCCGAACCACAGCTATGGTCATCCCGAGGCCGAGGCCGACCCTAGGCCAAAGCCGAAGCCGACTATCCAATACTTAAAAAGTGACCCGAAGATCACATAATCCAGACAAATCAGATCGTCAATGCAGTTGAACAGAAGACAAGATCCAGATCGAAGCGAAGGAACCAGATACGAGAGACAACAGATTGTTCGAGGCTAAGGCCTAAGCCAACCCTAAATATGGCTGAGGCCGAGGCCGACCCCAGATATGATCGAGGCCCGAGACCGAGGCCGACCATGACCATGGTTGTGACTGAGACCAATCCTGTTATTGCAAGCAAGATCGAACACCTGTGAGCCTAAGTCTTCGAGCTTAGCGTTCACACCTCCGTGCGAGCCTAGGCTTTTCAGCTTAGTGCCCACGCTCCTGCATGCGAGCCTATAGAGCCCACGCTTCAGCGAGCCTATAGTGCCCACACTCATACATGCGAGCCTATAGTGCCCACGCTTCAGCGAGCCTATAGTGCCCACGCCTACATGCGAGCCTATAGAGCCCACGCTTCAGCGAGCCTATAGTGCCCACGCCTACATGCGAGCCTATAGTGCCCACGCTTCAGCGAGCCTATAGTGCCCACGCCTACAGGCGAGCCTGGACTGCCGAAGTCTACCTCGCCTCAGCCAGATTGAGATTACGTGAGCCTGGACCAACGAGTCTACCTCACATCCTCTGGCCTGAGCATCTTTACACCAGGCGAGCCTGGACTGCCGAAGTCTACCTCGCCTCATCAAGAGTGAGACCATGTGAGCCTGGACCGACGAGTCTACCCCACATCCTCTGGCTTGAGCATCTTTACACCGGGCGAGCCTGGACTGTCGAAGTCTACCTCGCCTCATCCAGAGTGAGACCATGTGAGACTGGACCGACGAGTCTACCTCACCTCCTCTGGCCTGAGCATCCTTACATTGGGCGAGCCTGGACTGCCGAAGTCTACCTCGCCTCATCCAAAGTGAGACCATGTGAGCCTGGACCAACGAGTGTACCTCACCTCACCTGACATGAGTCCATACACTTCATCTAAGTCAAGCTCACCCTGCAGAAGCCAGGACCGAGCACCTCTTGCCGAGGCCGAGCACAAACTTTAAAGGTATTCTCCTATTTACTCAACTATACTTTGTGTTTTAATAAAGTTTTTCTTGAGATTGGGGGCTGTAAAGGGGATATGCACTCCCTATTAAACAAAAAGCAAGTAACAGGGGATATGCACTCCCTATTAAACAAAAAGCACCCATGTTTAGCATGTTCTACAAAAATTTACATGTTCGAACCTATTCTCTTGTTATTTCCCTACAAGGACTAACATATGGATGCAGGGAGCCAAATTTTAGGCTAACGGGGGCTTGAGGCCGAGGCCGACCCTAGCCTTTTCCCTAACTTTTCTCTTGCAGACACGAAGCAAAATTACGAAATATGATGGTCGGCCTCTTCCCGAGGCCGAGGCCGACCAGGCAAGCAGAAAGGGAGATAGCTGTGCTCGGCCTCTTCCCGAGGTCGAGGCCGACCAACACCACTTTTGTAATCTCTCACCCTTTTTCATTTTCATTTCATCTAACCCCTATTCAGGGAGTGTCTACTTCTATCCTACTTTGCAGGATGACAACAAAGCTACACGTAAGCCAGCCCAGGGCAAGGGTCATTACTCTTAAATCGGGCTTAAGGAGCTCAACTTATAGCAATAAGTCACCCCGAATCCCAATTCAAGAGTGGGGGCTTAATGTTATAGGCAATTTTGGACCACCCCGATGTACGAGGAGCTGACGAGGACAATCGGGCTGAAAGATGGACCAAGGGGGCAAAACCGGCAAGTGAGACGGGCCAAGACCGAAGGGGTCGGGTTTTAGGCCCGACCCCCTGCTCGGCCTCGGCCCATGGCCGAGGCCGAGCCCGTTCGGTCTCGTCTGGTCCCCACTGCCAGTTTCGCCTGGTTTGACCTAAAACGCCTCTGAAACCCTAAAAAGGCTAGGAGGATGAACATGTATTTATATCCCTCTTCGCCACTGAAGAGGGGATCCCGAATTCTATCCCTAAACTCTACTCTCTATTCTCTGCTTTCTCCTCTTGCTCTTACTTTTCCACGCCCTACCGTTCTGTTTGCTGACTTAAGCATCGGAGCCGGTGTGGCGAGCACCACACCGGTGTGCAGGTTTACTGTCTTGCAGGCCACGTCTTCCCCCCTCAACTACAAATTTACCGTTGGTGGCACGTGAAGGTCAGGTGAGATCCTCTGGCCAAAATCGACCATCAACACCATCTAAATATTACTTCAAGAAATTTAAATAGCAAAATTTAAAAGAGAACGTAAAGAGGATACTGAGAATTTTTATAATGGTTCGACAAATCATCTACTCTACTTGTCAACACTTTTTTTTTAAGTATTTTTTTTTCTTTTTTTAGATTCGTCTTTTCGAACTCTACAAGATAGATAGAAATACTAAAAATTAATTATAGGGTCGGTTGCAAGGATAGCAATATGGGCCAAAATAATTGCAAATCTAGCAACCCACAAAAAAAATTGCAAAAATGGCAAAATCTAATAGTTTGTGTGTTGCATTTACTAAAATACCCCTCCAGATTTTCTTTCACTGATAGAAAGTTTTTCTATCACTGATAGATTCTAAAGATTTTCTATCAGTGATAGAAATTTTCTATCAGTGATAGATTCTATCAGTGATAGAAATTTTCTTTCACTGATAGATTCTATCATATGATAGAAATTTTTTCTACTACTGATAGATTCTATCGACGATAGATATTTTTCTATCACTTGTTCGGTGTTCTATCAGTGTTTGGTTGTTGTTATTTGGTTTTCTATCAGTGTTTGGTTTTTTTTTTCAGTGTTTGATTTCTATAATCGTTCGTTTTTGCTTTATTTTTCAATGCTCGATTTCACCATGTATCTGTTGGGTTTTATGCCCTAAAACTCGTAGATAGTGAATGTAACCGTTGACCGGATATTAATGAAATAATATTGATATATTTTCCATTAATTGTTATTAGTTATTTTATATATGTCTTTGCCTAATAATAACCCTAATCCAATAAACTAGACATCCAAAGCTGTGATATGAGTCTTGAACTATATGTAGCGACATATGGGATCATTGTTCAAGAAACAGCCTAAAGGGTCTATAGTATAGGGATAAGACTGGTGCCTTATCTTGGTGACACTATGGATACGGCCCACTTTGTATTTGATACAAACGCTGCGATCCAACGCGTTCGTGTAGGAGACATGCGAGTGGGGGTATCCTATGCAATGAGTTTGCATAAGACCGGACCGCGAAATAGTAACCATTAGTTATAACACCGTTAACTAGTTGGTTTTCTATTTCACTAGGACGACCGAGACAACTTAGTCTTAATCCTGAGTTGATTATGGACTCCTGCTCATGAGAGACTGTCCTTTGATTTGTATGGGTGAGAGTGGCCAATACGCCGACTCAATAAGCCTACCACTTTGGGGACAAGATCGAATGGGGAGCTGGGAACATAATCATACAAGATGGAATTCACTCCTTCCCGACTTTAGGGAAGCAGATGAGTGTTCCCTTAAGTGGTTACTCCGAGTCTTGAACAAAGGGCCCTACCCTCTCAATGGCACGAGAGGGTTTTCTGTTTAATGGTTGGACCATAAACAGATTGTTCATTAGAGGAGAATTGGTACTTAAGGAAATAGAGGTGACCCAGGGGTAAAACGGTAATTTGACCCAGCTGGTGTTACAGACACTCGTGAAGGACTAACTAGTCGATATTGGTCTAAGTTCCGTGGACACAGAAAATATGTCTGCAGTGAGAAGAGTGCAACTGTGAGTCTATAGTGGAATGTACACACAGTTAACGAATATTGATTATTGTGGTTAATGAGTTTAACCAATTAATCTCACATCGTTGGAGCTTCTGATCTGCAGGTCCATAAGGTCCCACTGGTAGCTCGTAAAGTAATTTGAGGCAACTAAGTAATTAAATTGAAAATGTTCAATTTACTGAGGGAAATAAAAATAATATATATTGATATATTATTATGAGAGAAATTAATATTTGAAAAGTTCAAATATAAATTTATGGAAGATTGAAAGAATTAATTTAAGTCCTAAAAGTGTTTGGGCAAAATTAATTAATTCAAGGCCGGAAATTAAATATGTGATATTTAATTGGTGGTTAATTAATTAAAGAATTCATTAACCATGAATTAATAAATTATGTAAATAATTAATCACTTAAGGAAGTGATTAATCATTTATGGAAATGATCTAATTACTTATGGAAGAAATTAGTCATTTATGGAAAAGATTAATCAATTGGGGAATTGATTGATCATGATTGATTAATTAAGGAATAAAGATTGAATCAATTTTGGAAAAGATTGATTTAATTGAATATTTTATTCATGGCCTCTCCTCTATAAATAGAACACTAGACCTAATTGGTCATGACACTTGACACTCTTGAAAGACAAGACCTAGAATTCTCTCTAGCCTCCCTCTTAGAGAAAGACTCCCACAAGTCTTTGGCCTCCTAGACTTAGAGACATACCGGTGTAACCTCTGTGGTTATTGTGTCAATCAAAGAAGAATTTCCAGCGAAGAATACCTTGAAGCGGCTGCTGCGTTTTCGTTCGTGGAGCTTCGTTGGCGAAGAACGGTCAAGTCTACAACGGAGGTTTGTAACGGTTCTTCCTCTTTTCTTTAGAAAAGTTTTAAAATAAATTTAGATTTATTTTTAGCATGTTTAAACCGATTTTACAGCAACTTTAAAGTTAGTTTAAAGTTTTGTTTGAGTTTTCGTAACGGTTTTTAATGTTAATTAATATACGGCGTAAGGTCCAATCGATGCGCTTCCGCTGCGTGGGGACTTTTATTCCCTTCAATCGGCATCAGAGCCATCGCTGTCCCTATTAATTAATTTTAAAAGTTGCGATAGGCTCTAATAGGTGGGATTTATGCATATTGTATGTTCGGTTTGCATTGAACTGTTTGGGTTAATTTTATGGCCATAGATTTTATTTTTATGTGATTTTGATCATGTAAGGCCCGGTGTTTCGGGTATATTATGTAAAATCGAGTCCTATGTAAGTCCGGGTCTAGAATAGGTTTTTATGAGATGAAAATCGGACCAATCGTCGCTGAAATCGGAGCCAAAATCGGAGAAAAGTTGCTGTTTCTGCCCAGAAATCGATTCCAGACGCAACAGCGTCGGGACGCTCCTTCAACAGCGTCTCGACGCTGTCTCGATACCGAAGGCGCTCGGTAAGGAAAGCGTAAAGCGTCGGGACGCTACCTCAACAGCGTCTCGACGCTGTCTCGATTACGCAGGCGCCAGATATGGAAAACGCACAGCGTCTCGACGCTGTCACGATGGAGGCGCGCACTAGGGTTTCAACAGGCGCGGTTCAAGCAAGGACGGTCCGGTTCGGACCGGTTCGGCTGGGCTGGGACCTATTTGGTCCGGTTCAGCCAATTTTTGGCATGGTTCGTGATTTTGGAGGCCGGTTCGAGGTGGTTCGGGGCGGTTCGTGCTGTCTAGGCCAATTCCGGAGCTGTACATAGATTTTTTAGGATAGAATTTAGCTAAATTAATGTAATTTAATGCTTTATTTTATCCTAGGGGCCAAAATTAACCGGTTCAATTGCTTTTTATATGCTTTATGGATGTCATATAGATTATTTAATCCCACCTTAGGTTATAAACATGCTCATACATTTTTTATATATTATAAATTGTTATAATGTATGTTTAAATGCATGGATTGGTTTTCATATTTCTTGATATAAGTGTATATTAATTTATATGAAAAATTGGAAAGCATGAAGCATGTCATTACTTAAATTAAATATAAATAGTTATGTTTAATGTGATGAATGAAACATGCTTGGTTGATTTTCTTGATTGGCTTATAATTGTTATAATAAAAGAAAATCAAAATTGCATGAAGCATGAAACATCCATAGTTATTAATATAATTGTTATATTATTCATGCAATTGATGAGGCTTAATTATTCAATTTGAATGAGATTGTTGAATGAATTAAACCCTAGATTCTTGATTATAGGATTAATCATTAAAATTTGAAATAGTTCTTTATTATTAATGATTAGAAACCGTCAATCTATAATCAAGATTTGCATGCAAACATAAGATCATAGGATAAATTGAATTAATTTTAAATTGTTTAAAATTAATTAGACCTAGATCGATTTCTAATAGGATTTGAATCTTTTCTTACTTAGAATTAAAAATAGTTTTAATTTACTAAGTAGGAAAAACATTGCTATGATTATAAGGGAACTCCACCGGTAATGTTCTGTCTAAGGCTGGGGGTATTTAAGTTGACGGTTTACGGAACACCTCCTACCTGGGAACTGACCTGGAATACCGGAGTTGAATTAATCATAGTTAAATGTTAGCATGCAATGTCACTAGGTTTATTAAAAGTGTTTAATGCACCTAGATCTTTAGAGTAAAGACCTTACATTACTGAGGTTATAAGGGAACTCTCTCGGTAAAGTTCTGTCTAAGGCTGGGGGTATTTAAGTTGACGGTTTACGGAACACCTCCTACCTGGGAACTAACCGGATTGAGTTGAATTAACCATAGTAATGTTGACTTGCAATGTTGGGTTTATTAAAAGAAGTTTAATTCACCCAAAAGATTGCAGTTGAATCCTTTCCATAATTGTTATAATAGGATCAGACTTAGATAGATTGACTTAGCCGAATACTATCTAAGTTAAACAACCCTATATTAACCTTAGGACATTTTCAGTGGGAGGAAAATTACAAAACGAGATTTAAATCAAGTTTTGCTCCTACGTCCCTATATTCACAACGTGAGATTCATGCTCGGCTTCGAGTCGCCCTAGGAGCGGCCTCCCTTCGGAAAGTGTTTGCATGGATCAATATCAAGGTGAATGGGAAAAATGTCTAGAGTAAGTGGGAGCGGGACACGTGTCAACATATCCCTCGGTCTCCGCCCATAGTTCACACCGTGAGAGTCCTATGATCCGCCTGCAGGTTGCCCTGGCGCATCCATCCCTTCGGAGGGCCTGGTCATAGGATTCGGAACATCGTGAACTCCTGAAAAGGATAGGAGCTCTTAGGCTAATCACCAACAGTTGTCTTTCCCTTCGGTAGCCTGTTGGTGCGTGCCTCTGAGATCTGAAAGTGGGAGGGTTACACTTACGAGGATGAGTTAAAAGTGTTAACAAATCCTTGACCGAACAACGGTGGCTAATGTCCATAGGAATATGAGTTATTCTGGAATTAGAATTAGCTGAGAAGTGTCTCATTTCAAAGGAGGAGTACCTGATCACCCTTCGGTGGCTGATATTCTAAACCTCTGAAACGTCGTTGCAAAACTAAATCAATAGTTTTAGGGTTCTGTGATTGTCTGTTTTGCTAAATTGATTGGATTGTGTGCAATTGTTTGCTTGTATGATGGGTTAAGGCAAAGATAACTAATACGGTCATTGTTTGTTTAAATTTCAGCAATGTCTTCCTCAATTGTCTCTCTGCTTAAAAATGAGAAATTAACCGGCGAAAATTATGCTACGTGGAAATCGAACCTGAATACGATTCTTGTTGTCGATGATCTGCGGTTCGTCTTAACGGAGGATTGTCCTCCAGCCCCTGCTCGTAATGCATCCCAGGCAGTTAAGGATGCTTATGATCGCTGGACAAAGGCCAATGATAAGACTCGCGTCTATATCTTAGCCAGCTTATCTGAAGTTTTGGCTAAAAGGCATGAGAGCATGGTAACAGCGAGGGAGATTATGAACTCTCTCCAGGAGATGTTTGGACAACCGTCCTACCAACTCCACCATGACGCTCTCAAATACGTTTATAGCTGTCGCATGAAAGAGGGCACGTCTGTTCGGGAGCATGTCCTGGATATGATGGTCCAATTCAACGTGGCAGAGGCAAACGGGACGGTCATAGATGAGCGTAGTCAGGTTGCATTCATCTTAGAATCTCTTCCGAAGAGTTTTCTACAGTTTCGAAGCAATGCAATGATGAATAAAATAACATTCAACCTGACTAGCCTCCTGAATGAGCTACAGCTCTATCAGTCTCTTCTTAAGAACAAGGGACAGATAGAAGGAGAGGCAAATGTTGTTCACTCTAAAAGAAAGTTCGAGAAGGGTTCATCCTCTGGAACTAAATCTGTAGCCACTTCTTCAAAGAAAACTCAGAAGAAGAAAGGAAACAAGGGGAAAGCTCCCAGTACTGCTGCTAAAAGCAAGGGAAAAGCCAAAGCTGTGGCAGATAAGGGCAAGTGTTTTCACTGCAATGTAGATGGACATTGGAAGAGAAACTGCCCAAAGTACCTTGCTGAGAAAAAGAAGGAAAAGGAAGGTAAATTTGATTTACTTGTTTTAGAAACATGCCTGGTAGAACATGATGAGTTTACCTGGATACTTGATTCAGGTGCAACTAATCATGTTTGCTCTTCTTTTCAGGAAAATAGTTCCTTTCGGCAGTTGAATAATGGAGAAATGACACTCAGGGTCGGAACTGGAGAAGTCATTTCAGCTAAAGCAGTGGGAGCTGCGAAGTTATTTTTTAGAAATAGATTCTTACTTTTAGAAAGTTTGTTAATCGTTCCCAAGATTAAGAGGAACTTAATTTCTATTTCATGTTTGATTGAACAATCGTATACAGTTACTTTTGATATGAATGAAGCGTTCATTTATAAAAACGGTGTACTTATTTGTTCAGCCAAATTGGAAAATAACTTGTATGTTTTAAGACCAACCGAAAATAAAGCACTTTTAAATCACAAATTATTTAAAACTGCTGAAACTCAAAGTAAAAGGCAAAAGATTTCTCCATCAAGTAACAATACTCATCTTTGGCATCTTAGACTTGGTCATATAAACATCGATAGGATCGGTCATTTGGTAAAGAATGGACTTCTAAGCAAGTTAGAAGATGATTCACTACCACCTTGTGAATCTTGTCTCGAGGGAAAAATGACCAAAAGACCCTTTACTGGAAAAGGTTACAGAGCCAAAGAACCCTTAGAGTTAATACATTCGGATCTATGTGGTCCAATGAATGTAAAAGCTCGAGGAGGGTACGAATATTTCATCTCATTTATAGATGATTATTCAAGATATGGTTACTTATACCTAATGGGACATAAGTCTGAAGCCCTTGAAAAGTTTAAGGAGTTTAAGGCTGAAGTTGAAAACCTATTAGGTAAATCTATCAAAGTACTTCGATCTGATCGAGGAGGGGAGTATATGGATCAAAGATTCCAGGACTATATGATAGAACATGGAATCCAATCTCAACTCTCAGCCCCTGGTACACCTCAGCAGAATGGTGTGTCAGAAAGGAGAAATAGAACCTTGTTAGACATGGTTCGATCAATGATGAGCTATGCTCAATTGCCTAGCTCGTTTTGGGGGTATGCAGTGGAGACTGCAGTATACATCTTGAACAATGTTCCCTCGAAAAGTGTTTCTGAAACACCTTTCGAGTTATGGAAGGGGCGTAAACCTAGTTTGCATCACTTTCGCATCTGGGGTTGTCCAGCACACGTGCTTGTGACGAATCCTAAGAAACTGGAACCTCGTTCAAAACTGTGCCAATTTGTTGGTTACCCTAAAGAAACGAGAGGTGGTTATTTCTACGACCCACAAGAAAATAAGGTGATTGTATCGACAAACGCCACTTTCTTAGAGGAAGACCACATGAGAGATCATAAACCACGAAGCAAAATAATATTAGGAGAAGCTACTGAAGAATCATCAAGAGTTGTTGATGAAGTTGGACCTTCAACAAGGGTTGATGAAGGAACTAGTTCTTCAGATCCATCCCGTCCATCTCAAACGTTGGGAATGCCTCGACGCAGTGGGAGGATTGTGTTACAACCTGATCGCTACTTGGGTTTAACAGAAACTCAGGTTGTCATACCTAATGATGGCATTGAGGATCCATTGTCCTATCGACAGGCAATGAATGACGAAGATAAGGATGAATGGGTCAAAGCCATGAACCTGGAAATGGAGTCAATGTACTCCAATTATGTATGGGAACTTGCAGATCTACCATATGGGGTAAAACCCATAGGGTGCAAATGGATCTATAAGAGAAAAAGAGATGCAGCTGGAAAGGTACAGACCTTCAAAGCTAGACTAGTGGCAAAGGGTTATACCCAAAAGGAGGGGGTTGACTATGAGGAAACCTTTTCTCCTGTAGCCATGTTAAAGTCCATAAGAATTCTTTTATCCATTGCCACATATTATGACTATGAAATATGGCAAATGGATGTCAAGACTGCCTTTCTGAATGGTAATCTTGAGGAGAATATCTTTATGTCTCAACCCGAAGGGTTCATAGCCCAAGGTCAGGAACAAAAGGTTTGTAAGCTAAATCGATCCATTTATGGATTGAAACAAGCATCCAGATCATGGAACATTAGATTTGATACTGCAATCAAATCTTTTGGCTTTGACCAAAACGTTGATGAGCCTTGTGTATACAAGAAAGTCAACAAAAGGAAAGTAGCTTTTCTAATACTTTATGTAGACGATATCCTACTCATTGGGAATGATGTAGGATACCTAACTGACATTAAGAAATGGCTAGCAGCCCAATTCCAAATGAAAGATCTGGGAGAGGCTCAATATGTTCTGGGAATCCAAATCATTAGGGATCGTAAGAACAAAACGCTAGCTCTGTCTCAAGCAACGTATATTGACAAGATGTTGTCTCGATATTCGATGCAAAACTCCAAGAAGGGACTCCTACCCTTCAGACATGGGGTACACCTGTCTAAGGAACAATCTCCTAAGACACCTCAAGAAGTTGAGAACATGAGACACATTCCCTACGCCTCAGCTGTGGGCAGCTTAATGTATGCTATGCTCTGCACTAGGTCTGACATATGTTATGCAGTGGGAGTAGTCAGTAGGTATCAGTCTAATCCAGGGTTGGACCACTGGGGAGCGGTTAAGAATATCCTCAAGTATCTTCGGAGAACGAGGGACTGCATGCTTGTGTACGGAGCTAAGGATTTGATTCTTACTGGATACACTGATTCTGACTTTCAAGCTGATAAGGATTCTAGGAAATCCACATCAGGGTCAGTATTCACCCTCAATGGAGGAGCAGTAGTGTGGAGAAGCATCAAACAAGGATGCATAGCAGACTCAACCATGGAGGCTGAGTATGTAGCAGCTTGCGAAGCAGCTAAGGAGGCAGTATGGCTTAGAAAGTTCTTGACTGATTTGGAAGTAGTTCCGAATATGAACGTGCCCATAACACTATACTGTGACAACAGTGGGGCTGTAGCCAACTCAAAAGAACCTCGTAGCCACAAACGGGGTAAACACATCGAGAGGAAGTATCACCTGATACGGGAGATTGTGCAAAGAGGAGATGTGATCGTCACTAAGATCGCCTCGGAGCATAACATCGCTGATCCATTTACAAAGGCTCTCACGGCTAAAGTGTTTGAGGGTCATCTAGAAGGTCTAGGTCTACGAGATATGTATGCCATCTAATCTAGGGCAAGTGGGAGAAATGTATAATGGGTATAAGGATGCCCTAGTTCATTGTATTTCCAGCTTTAGATTATTGCATTTACATCCCACTAACTAAGTGTTTTAGTTCAAGTGGGATTTTGTTGGGTTTTATGCCCTAAAACTCGTAGATAGTGAATGTAACCGTTGACCGGATATTAATGAAATAATATTGATATATTTTCCATTAATTGTTATTAGTTATTTTATATATGTCTTTGCCTAATAATAACCCTAATCCAATAAACTAGACATCCAAGGCTGTGATATGAGTCTTGAACTATATGTAGCGACATATGGGATCATTGTTCAAGAAACAGCCTAAAGGGTCTATAGTATAGGGATAAGACTGGGTGCCTTATCCTGGTGACACTATGGATACGGCCCACTTTGTATTTGATACAAACGCTGCGATCCAACGCGTTCGTGTAGGAGACATGCGAGTGGGGGTATCCTATGCAATGAGTTTGCATAAGACCGGACCGCGAAATAGTAACCATTAGTTATAACACCGTTAACTAGTTGGTTTTCTATTTCACTAGGACGACCGAGACAACTTAGTCTTAATCCTGAGTTGATTATGGACTCCTGCTCATGAGAGACTGTCCTTTGATTTGTATGGGTGAGAGTGGCCAATACGCCGACTCAATAAGCCTACCACTTTGGGGACAAGATCGAATGGGGAGCTGGGAACATAATCATACAAGATGGAATTCACTCCTTCCCGACTTTAGGGAAGCAGATGAGTGTTCCCTTAAGTGGTTACTCCGAGTCTTGAACAAAGGGCCCTACCCTCTCAATGGCACGAGAGGGTTTTCTGTTTAATGGTTGGACCATAAACAGATTGTTCATTAGAGGAGAATTGGTACTTAAGGAAATAGAGGTGACCCAGGGGTAAAACGGTAATTTGACCCAGCTGGTGTTACGGACACTCGTGAAGGACTAACTAGTCGATATTGGTCTAAGTTCCGTGGACACAGAAAATATGTCTGCAGTGAGAAGAGTGCAACTGTGAGTCTATAGTGGAATGTACACACAGTTAACGAATATTGATTATTGTGGTTAATGAGTTTAACCAATTAATCTCACATCGTTGGAGCTTCTGATCTGCAGGTCCATAAGGTCCCACTGGTAGCTCGTAAAGTAATTTGAGGCAACTAAGTAATTAAATTGAAAATGTTCAATTTACTGAGGGAAATAAAAATAATATATATTGATATATTATTATGAGAGAAATTAATATTTGAAAAGTTCAAATATAAATTTATGGAAGATTGAAAGAATTAATTTAAGTCCTAAAAGTGTTTGGGCAAAATTAATTAATTCAAGGCCGGAAATTAAATATGTGATATTTAATTGGTGGTTAATTAATTAAAGAATTCATTAACCATGAATTAATCAATTATGTAAATAATTAATCACTTAAGGAAGTGATTAATCATTTATGGGAATGATCTAATTACTTATGGAAGAAATTAGTCATTTATGGAAAAGATTAATCAATTGGGGAATTGATTGATCATGATTGATTAATTAAGGAATAAAGATTGAATCAATTTTGGAAAAGATTGATTTAATTGAATATTTTATTCATGGCCTCTCCTCTATAAATAGAACACTAGACCTAATTGGTCATGACACTTGACACTCTTGAAAGACAAGACCTAGAATTCTCTCTAGCCTCCCTCTTAGAGAAAGACTCCCACAAGTCTTTGGTCTCCTAGACTTAGAGACATACCGGTGTAACCTCTGTGGTTATTGTGTCAATCAAAGAAGAATTTCCAGCGAAGAATACCTTGAAGCGGCTGCTGCGTTTTCGTTCGTGGAGCTTCGTTGGCGAAGAACGGTCAAGTCTACAACGGAGGTTTGTAACGGTTCTTCCTCTTTTCTTTAGAAAAGTTTTAAAATAAATTTAGATTTATTTTTAGCATGTTTAAACCGATTTTACAGCAACTTTAAAGTTAGTTTAAAGTTTTGTTTGAGTTTTCGTAACGGTTTTTAATGTTAATTAATATACGGCGTAAGGTCCAATCGATGCGCTTCCGCTGCGTGGGGACTTTTATTCCCTTCAGTATCATCATCGCTGATAGAAACAAAAGATCTTCTATCACTGGTAGAAAAGTATCAGTGATAGAAAGATTTTCTATAACTCACGAAAAGTTTTTCTATCAGTCTCAATGATAGAGATAGAAAGTTTTTCTATCACTCATAGAAAGATTTTCTATGAATGATAGAAATTTTTTCTATCACTCATAGAAAAATTTTCTATAAGTGATAGAAGATTTCTATCACTGATAGGTTCTATCAGGGATTGAAATATTTTCTATCAAGAGTTTTCTATCATTGATAGAATATCTTTCTATCACTGATAGAATAGTAAAAATTTCTATCAGTGATAGAAATCTTTTATCACTGATAGAAAGCTTTTCTATCGGTGATAGAAAGTTTTTCTATCACTTATAGATTATATCGGTGATAGAAAGATTTCTATCGAAGATAGAAAGATTTTTATGGGTGATCATGGATTGAAAGATTTTTTATCAAAAGTTTTTCTATGATTTTCTATAAAAAGTTTTTTTTATCAACCTATCAGTGATAGAAATCTTTTATCACTGATAGAAAAAGTTTCTATTAGTGATAGAAATCTTCTATTCTATCAGTGATAGAAACTTTCTATCACTGATAGAAAATTTTTCTACCATTGATAGAATCTATCAGTCATAGATATATTAGTGATAGAAACTTTCTATCGCCGATAGAAAATTTTTCTACCACTGATAGAATCTATCAGTGATAGAAATATCACTGATAGAAACTTTATTCTATCAGTGATAGAAACTTTCTATCACTGATAGAAAATTTTTCTACCACTGATAGAATCTATCAGTACTAAAAAGACTTTCTATCAGTATAAAAGAAAAAAAAATGACGAGAAAGAAGAAGATGGGCACACAGAGGCAATTTAGGAATATAAAAAATTAATTCAAAAATTTTGCCATATTTGCAAATATTTTTAAAAATTGCTATATTTGCAATTATTTACCTTCATGTTGCCACCCATTACAATTATCCAAAAATAATTATAAAAAAATTAATTTTTTTTTTTTTATAAATAAAATAAGTTAACATAAAACTCTTTTAGCAGCAGGAGTCAATTGACAGAGAAATTGGGAATTAAGGAAGCAAAAATCGGCAATTGATCGAGCCTCACTTTTTTCCTCTGCCAAAAGTTTCATTATCGTTGACAATTTCTAAAAAGCCAAAATTATGATAATACACCGTTATGTTTTTTTTTTTTTTTTTTTTTTCATCCTGTAAATATGTTACACACCCTCCCTCCATGTGATCTCTTAACTTTTTTTTTTTTCTTCAATGAAGATTGGAACTTTAAATTTACAATAAAGATCATTCATGTGTTGTGTCAACATAAAATAGTTCAATGGGTTAAGATATTATTTTTAAAAAATTATTATATTATCTATTAAAAGGTTGTAGATTCAAATCCCCACTTTTACATTTTTGGTGAAATAATAAAAAAATAATGATAAAGTTTTTTTTTTTTTTGACAACATATGAAGTGGAGTTTTGAATCTTTGATCTCTTGATTGTGGCTAATTAAGGGTGTGTTTGTTTTAACTTTTCAAGTGTTTAATTTTGAAAAAAAAAATTAGGGTTTGACAACTACTAAAAATGACTTATTAGAAAATAAGATTGAAAAATGAAGGGTGTGTTTGGTTTACCTTTTCAAGTGTTTAGTTTTGAAAATAATTCATTTTGAAAAAATTTATAGTGTTTGGCAACCACTAAAAATGACTTATTAGAAAATGAGATTGATAAATAAACTATTTTGAGAGACACTTGAAACCAACTTCTTAAAAAAGTCTTCTTAAGTAAACAATAACTTGTGTATAAAAACATTTGTGAGTAAATGCAACCAAATATATGAATGTTTAAATTGTAAACAATTTTTATACAAAATGTTTTTTAAAAAATGCATTCTTGAAAAACATTTAAATTTAAATGAATTCCAAACGGACCCGAACCCTTTTGAGAGAAACACTTGAAACCAATTTTTTTAAAAAGAGTTTTAAATATACAATAACTTGTGTAAAAAAACACTTGTGAGAAAATGTAAACAAACATATGAGTGTTTAAATTCTAAACAATTTTTATACAAAATGAGGTTCCGTTTGGAATACATTTTTATTTAAATGTTTTTCAAGAATGCATTTTTTAAAAAAAAACATTGTTTTTATAAAAATTGTTTAAAATTTAAACACTCATATGTTTGGTGGGAAATTGTCAAATTTAACCCAAATGAGTTTTGGGTTTTCAAAATTGACCCACCCCTAAAAATTTGTTTTTTTTTAACCTGCTGATGTCACTTCACTATGTACAATTACAAACACACCCTTGAAGCTAAAAGGTAAAAAAAAAAAAAATGTCGTGTATCCCATCGTTTCTCTTGCTCTCTGTTTCGTTTCTTCTCTCCTGTAATCTCCAACTATACGTGGATTGGGTAGCATTTTTTGGTTGGTAAATTTTGTTCCAACCGTCTATGTGTTGTTTCCGAAGACGAGATGGGGTTTTGGAGTTTAAGTTTAAGAGAGGGAAAGGGGTTTTGAGGAAGGGAGGTATTTTTGGGGTGAAGAGTGGTTTCCTTTGGCGTTTGATTGAAAAAAAATGGAGAAAAACTCTCTAGTTGCCGGCGTCGGAGAAGATAATTATTCTCGATTGATTTCCCGGTCAGGATCGTGATCGGGAAATTTGTGGTTTTCTCGTAAAACTGGAAAATTTCTTGGTCAGGATCCCGGTCGGGATTCATAGTTTCCCGGTCAGGATTCATATATTTTCCGGTCGGGATTCATATATTTGGTTATGTTAGGTCTACCTTTGCACTTTCGTTTCCTTCAGTTCCTTATTTAAATCATTATATTGATTTTTTTCCCTCGTTGGATAATAGTACGGTTGAGATTTTTGTGGGTTTGTTTTGATGTTTGAAATTAGATAGTTGAGTTAATTTGTTGAGATTTTTTTTTTAATATGGTTGGTTGAAAATTTTAAAATTGAAGAAGGGTAAGGATGGCATTTCACCTTGTGGGTCCCATAAAAAAATAGCAACTTTATATAAAATAGGTTAAAAAAAAAACAAATTTTTAGAGGGTAGGTCAATTTTGAAAACCCAAAACTCATTTGGGTTAAATTTGACAATTTCCCATGTTTGGTTGCATTCTCTCATAGGTGTTTTTATACACAAATTATTGTATACCCAAAGACTCTTTTTTAAAAAGTTGGTTTCAAGTGTTTCTCTCAAAATAGTTTATTTATAATCTCATTTTCTAATAAGTTATTTTTAGTGGTTGCGAAACACTAGAAATTTTTTCAAAATGATTTTTTTTTTCTCAAAATTAAACACTTGAAAAGTTAAACCAAACACACCCTTAATTAGCCACAATCAAGAGATCAAAGATTCAAAGCCTAAGAACTTGACTTTCTGCATTTTGTTTGGAATTTGCTATTGTTTTCTGTTACTAATAGATTTAGTAAAGTAATTGGTTGTAGTTGTTCATCCCGTTTTTTCCTTCTTCCCGTTTCTATCAAGTTTATCATTGATAGATTCTATCAGTGATAGAATTCTATCAGTTATTTCTGCATTTTGTTTGGAATTTGCTATTGTTTTCTGTCACTGTTAGATTTAGTAAGGTGATTGGTTGTAGCTGTTCAAAGTAAGGGGATTGGTTGTAGTTGTTCAAAGTAGGTGATAGAAGATTTATATCACTGATAGTTCTATCGGTGATTGATAGATAGAGAGATATATCAGTGATAGAAAACTATCTATCTATCACTAATGGAACTATCAGAGATATAAATCTATTATCACTGATAGAAAGTTATTTCTATCACTGATAGAAAACTATCATTTTTGTTTCTAAAACCTATGTAACTGATTTTGTTTTTATAGATGTCGAAGCAAAACAACATGGAAGTTGAACCGGAAGAAAAGAAAAATACAAAGCGGAAGTTGAAATTTAAAGAATGTGAGACCTCAACAAAACAAAACAAAAAAAAAAAAAACAAAAGATATATACAAAATTATCACGTAATCAGATACACTATTGGTTTATATTAGTGATAAATTCTATCTACGAGATAGATTTCTATCAGTGATAGATTCTATCAACGATATATTTCAATTGGTGATAGATTCTATCACTGATAGAACTCAAACATCAGCAAAACAGGAATAAAAAAAAATTAAAAATTTTGCTATATTTGCAAATTTTTATAAAACTTGTCAATTAACCATTAGAATTTAGCCACCTATTACAATTTTCCTTTTTTTTATTAAAACCATTCTGATCATTTTGTTTTTAGTAAAAAAAAAAAAAAAGATTTAATAATGAGCATTCTTGGGTCCAAAAAGTGATAGTGTACATATTTTCACAATTTTGTTGGTCTTCTTTTTCTGTATGAATTCTGCTATATTCTCTAAATGCTTTCATACGAAATTTTGATTTTTATAATTTCAAATGTTTGGATTGAAACATCATTTTTAAGGTTTTTAAAAAATTCAAACAAGTCGTCATAATAAATACTTTTGAAACATAAAAATAACGTTCGAAAATTTGTTATTGTAGTCAAATTTTGCTTCAGCTTTGAAAATTCGTTTTTTAATTAATTAATTATTTATTTATTTATTATAGAAGGAGACAACCAAAGGTGATGAGAGGATGAGTGCAACAAATAAAGCCAAAAAGAAATCACATCATCTGTTACCCCATTCATATACTGAAAATATTTATTTTAAAAAAATTATAATATTAATTTAGAAACAATTTCTTATCATTCTCCCAAAAAAGGGAAAAAGGAAAAAGACAATTTCTTATCATACCATACGATGAAGAAGACACTTGCAATAAATAAGTTTTTCTAAAACCCACCAAATCTTGTCATTTTATTATATATTATAGGCTAAATTATAAAAAAATACCCGTGAACTATGAGGTTTGTTTAAAAAAGTGTCCTTGAACTTTAAAAAGTTTCAAAATTACCCTTAAACTATGAAAAATGTTTCAAAAACACCCTTGCCATTAATTTTGGATGGAAAACGTTAAAGTTTCAGTTTAAAAAATATCCTTGAACTTTCAAAAAAAAAAATTCAAAAATACCTTTATTGAAAAATGCTTCTTCTTTTTTTCCTTCACCACCGTAAATTAATTCTTCTTTTTTTTTTTCTTGTCTTTCAACACATCCCAAAAACTTGACTAGATTTTTGTGTCGAAAACTTTAAGATGACTTTTGTTTTATTCTTGAAATTCTACATGTATATGACTTCATTTGTTGATAGCTTTTCAATATTATTTCCTCACCAATCATTACCCTTTAGCTTTCTCTGTGTTCATTTTATGAAAAATAAATAAAACTATTATGGTATACGGGTTCTAAAAATTCTTAAATATTAATAAGAACAAAATCATATATAAAACTTTTAATTAATTAATCTTATAAATTGGGTAAAACTCACCGTCTTATAAATACATTCTTCTTCTTGTCACTAACATACACACACAGAAAGAGCAAAAAGGAAAAAATATATATACATATATATATGTTATTTTCTCACACTTATCTTCTTTACACTTTTTAAAAGAAAAAATTGGATTTCAAAGTCCGTTTTTATCTGCGTTGCACACAATTTTTATAAGCAAAGTTTTGCATTAATTTTCATAGAGAGAATTTACGGTGGGAGGAGGAAAGAAGAAGAAGCATTTTTCAATGAAGAGTATTTTAATTATTTTTTTTTTAAGTTCAAGGGTATTTTTGAAACTGAAACTTTAACGGTTTTCATCCAAAATTAACGGCAAGGGTATTTTTGAAACATTTTTTAAAGTTCATGAGTATTTTTGAAACTTTTCAAAGTTCAGGGACATCTAAATTATAACGTGGTAAAATATTTTTTTAAGGAAACGAACAAAAAAAATATATATTACCACGGTATAATTTATATATATATTATTACCATACTAAAAAAGTTGATTGTTTGATTTCTCACTCCTCTAGATGTTAAACTAAATTTTTTTTTTAAAAAAAAAGTAGGTTTAAACTAAACTTTCCAAAAAAAAAATTCCATTTTAGTCCTCGAACTTTCAGAATGTCTATTTTAATCCATAAACTTTCAAGTCTTTTTCCTTTTGGTTCCTAAAATTTTAACATGTCTACTTTGGAAACTTAAAAAAAAAATTAGTCATTTTAGTTCTCACTATATTATTTTCTCATCTAATACCAATTTTTCGAATGCTTGTCTCTAACCAATGTAGCTTAAAATTATACTCATATTAACATGTTAGTACACATCTTCGAAATTTTGTCATTAATTTGTTAAAAATTAAAATAAAAATAAAGATCAAAGTAGTTAATTCAAGTAGATATATTAAAATAGAACAAATCTAAAAATCCCAGGACCATAATAAATATTTTAAAATTTTAAAGACTAAAATAAAACAAAATGGAAAGAATAAAAATTCAGACCTAAAATGTATTTTGTTTAGATTGGATAAATATCAGAAAGGGAAAGGTTGAAAAACGCACTTATAAAAGGCAAACGACGAGGTTGAATTTGCTAATTGATAATAACAAAAAAAAATAAATCGAAATAAAAGAAAGGGGAAAAATAAACATTTTTCATGAGTTGGATTTAGAAACACGAGAACAAATGCCCAAAAAGAAAAAAAGAAAAAGAAAAAGAAAACTTGACGTAAATTTGACGGCTTTCATAAATGGCCACCACCGTCTGGCGATTCAAACGAATTAATCGGCTAAAGGGTGGGGGTGGGGCCCTCTCGTTTTCCATTTTCCTCGGAGGAGGACCGTGGAATTGGTCGCTCGTAATCGCGTGGTTTATGTGAAATTGTCGGGGCGGTTGTCCCCTCTCTGCCCCTAAAACAGAGGACATGTTGGTCCCAAAATGACTTTTCGGGCCGTCGTTTTTAGTCAAAAATGGCGGTGGGCTCTGGCCCAATCATTCAATGGGCCTGCCCAATTCAATTCAACTACCACAAAATTACAATACACATCCCTAGCTAGTTTGAACAAAGACATACGTCTTAACAAATTACGTTACGCTCATATTGAGAACTAAGTTACGAATTTGACTCATATGCTTTTCACATAGTTTCAATTTAGTCCATCATAAATGTTTTGATTCTGCTTCTCTAGGTTAGTCAAATCTCACAAATCGTCTTAATCTTTTCTATATTGGCATGTTTTTCTTATGTGGTAGTGAGTCGATGTCTTCTGTTTGATTAACTATGTTAGTTGGCTATTTGAAGTTTAGAGCTGAATAAAACAAAAAAAAAAAAAAAGATTTCTAAGTGGGTAAAATATTTTGTAAGAAAGATTTGTGAGGTTTAACCATATCATAGGTATAAAATTGAAACATTTAAGACTATAAATACCAAATTGAAATGATGTTGTCAACATGAGCTTAGTTCAATTGACATAAAGCTTGGACGTGAGGATTGTAGTGAAAATAGTGCAATGCATTAAGCCTTCATTTTACTTTGATAGAGACAATAATGAAAGGGGACAAAAAAGGAACTTTGATAGGGAAGAAATTTTGAATGAAACTAATATTTCAAAAATTATTTTGGAATTAGAATTGAAATGAAGAACATTGTTGTCAACATTGTTTTTATTCATATTCATACAATGAAAAAACAAAATGAAATTGATTTGAGAAAAAACACACACACACAAAAGAAATATTAGGACCCACTAAAAGGAAAGGAATAAAAGAATCAATCAAGGAATCATTCATAATTTGAATGGGGATCTACAAACCAATAATCAATCTTTCCTTTTTTTGATGAATTGTGTAACTATTTTCTTTTTCTTTTTAAAATAGGGGAATAGCTTTCGACGTTTTTGTAACTTTTTTTTTAAAAAAAAAATTAGGTTAAATTATCAAAAATACCCCTCGACTTTAGGGTTTGTTTCAATTATACCCCTGGACTTTCAAAAGTTTTAATTATGCCCTTGAAGTTTAAAATTTGTTTCAAAACTACCCTTGGAGACATTTTCCGTTAAATTTATCGACAAAAATTGATGTGTTTGCATGTGTTTTTATCGTTTTTTCCACGATGTGTTCAAATCTATTCACATAAGCAACAATATATATGCAAACACGTCATTTTACATCCATGAATTTAACAAAAAAAAGCCTTCAAGGGTAGTTTTGAAACAATTTTGAAACTTCAAGGACATAATTGAAACTTTTGAAAGTCTAGAGGCATAATTGAAACAAACCCTAAAGTTTAGGGGTATTTTTTATAATTTAACCAAATTTTTATTTACATTTTCTTATTTACTATTTTTTAATAAATAAAAATAAAATCGTATTTGGTAACAATTTTTTTAAAAGTTTTTTTTTTCTTTATTGGAAAATGAAATAGAATTGTTCTTTTTGACATTATTTTTAATTGTTAAATGTAAATTTAAATTTATGTAAAAGAAAAAACTGAGATAATGCTTTTGTTTATATGATAGATAGAAAAATCTAGAAATAAGAACCAGAAATAAGAAACTTGAATTTTTTACTTAGGAAAAAAAAACACGATGTTATTGTTTCCAAAAATTTTATACAGGTTTGAAAATGTTTCATAGAAATGAGAAGTAGAAAAAATTACAAAACAGTAAGGCCCGTTTGGTTCGTGATTTGAAAATTGTTTTAAAAAATAAAGAATTCAGTAGAAAACGAAAACAAATTTCTTATTTTCATTATATCTATAAAAACATGTTTGGTTCTAATTTAAAAACTTTAAATTTGAATTCAAAATTCGAAAACTGTGTTTGGTTATGAGTTTGAAAATGCATGAAAATATTAATATGCGTTTGATAAAATTAATATTTTTTTTATAGAAAAAGTTAATTTAATATGATTATTTTTCTACTTGACTTTTATTCATTTTTAGAGAGATTATAAATCAATGATGTTGGAATTGATTCTTCCAAAAAAAAAATTGTTGGAACTGAAATTATGAGGAAAAAAAGATATACCATATAGTTGAATTATATGAAACTTTTGATTTGTAAAGTGGAGCAGCATATCAAAATAGGTAGAATTATGTAAAAAGTAAAAATAACAACCAAAACATCAGTATCAATCCATCTCTTTTAAAAAAATATATATATACCAGTATCAATCAAACACACTATTTACACAACAGTAAATTTTGTATTTTTTCCCCTTTAGAGTCGAAGAGAATTTGGATATAAAAAATAAAAAATGTTGTTTGTAGATATTGCAACATTGTTTGATGGAAAGAAAGATGTATCCCGTGTATTTAAAGTTGTATCTCGTGTTTCCAATATTTTGAAAACAAAATTAGAAAACAATGAAAACAACATTTTATCGTTTTTGAAAACAGACCATTTTTTGAGTTGTTTTCGAAAATTGTTTTTGAAAATAGGTATACCAAACACGTTTTCATGGTTTCTCTTGTATTTTTTATTTTCAAAAACATAAAAACGAAAACGGATTATGAACCAAACGAGACCTAATATTTTTAAAAATTGAAAACAAAAACTAATGTTTCAAACAACAACTTCCTTTTTTTTTTAATAAAATTAATATAAATAATGAAAATAAGAAGAATAACTAAAAAATAATGAATTACAAGTTTCAAAAAAATAATAATAATGATTTACAACTCGATATCTTTTCATGTAAGTGTACAACTCGATATCTTTTTAAGTGTGACCAAGTTTATATTTCCTCTAGTTTGATGTGTTGTTATAATTTCTACACATATATATGAGTAATAAATGTACCTCAGGATCTTTTTCTCGAATAGCCCGTATGAGCATAGTTCCATCCTCAACTAAAAAATTAGAGGTTCGAAACTCTCGTACCACATATAATAATAATAATCATTGTTATAGAATTGGTAATAATAATAGTAGTCAATTTGAAATTTATGAATTATTGATTGGATTAACACGTGTTTTAAAAACATAAAACACTTTTTTTTTCTTCTTTGACAATGATAGTGAAGGTGAGGAAGATTGAATATGACATGTCATTGGGCAAATGAATTTCTTTTTTGGGTAAGATTAATTGTATAGTGTGTTGTCTCTAAAAATTATCTAAATTCAATATGTTAGTTAAGCATTTTGATATTGTGGTAATAATAATAATAATAATAGTAAAAATAATAATAAAAAAAAAAGTTGTGGTTGTTGATAATCACAACTTTTCTCTATTAGCTCTACCACATTCACCAATCTTCAAACCATATATGGGCACTTTTTTATTCAAAGACTATAACATTTCTTTGAAAAATACTTCATTGATTTGGATAGTACATTATTGTGACAAGTACTAGTCCAAGTTTGACAAATTTGATTCTGCCACAAAATTGCATCAGCTTCCTGCTTCTCATTTATATTATATCCAACAAATATTTTTTTATTTATTTGAGTCATTTCAAAAGCATTCTTTTGCTAATTGATTGTTATAATTTTATGAAAATTATATAAAATAAAAATAAAAATCTGAAGAACTTTTTTTTTTTCTTCATGTTTTTGTCAAACTTTGTGGAAATTTTAGTAGCTAGACATAGAGAAAAACGTGGTTTAGAAACAAATAAATAAATAAAATAACCATTTTTTTTCGGTCATTTGGAGGATTTCACATTGAAAAATGAAGAGACTACATAATCTTTATAAGATACCTTGGTTACTCTTCTGATTGTCAATTGATTTTGAGATGAAATCCCGTGATTATCTAATATGGTATCAGAGAGTGACAATGAGATAGTATGAGAGTTATTATCTTCTCAAAAATCAAAATTTGAGATTTCTCTCTAACCATATTCTCCTAAGCTCTTTTCTTTTCCATGAGAAGGTGATAATACTATCATTGAGATTGAGCCATGGAAATTCCTGGTCATTTATCGACTTCATAGTTGAGTTTTTTCCACAATCAACTTCAACTATCTCATCGATATTTTTTTACACAACAACGTGAATGCAATTAGAGAATGTTGGATGATAAACTCATGACATATACCTAAATTCGAAAAATAAGGGAAACCATATAAAACCTAGATTTCGGTACAGTGGCTTTTAAGATGGAGGTCCATGTGGGGATTAATTGACCGAACAGTGGTTGCTCTGAACAAATAGATTTTTTTTTTTTTTTTTTTTTAAAGTAATAATAAATCAACATTTAGATTTAAAAATTTAGAAATATATAAAGTATAAAGGTTTTGAATTGAATCTCCAATATAGAAGCATATAATGGAATGTGGCAAATTTAACTAGCCATTAATTTCGTATTGGCCAAATTGAGAATGTGCGTGTGTAATGTCAGAAAACAGTCCAACACAACTAGAAGAGGGCTAAAGCCCGTCCCTCTCCCCTTCCACTCTTCTTCTCGGCCTCGGCCCATTCACGAGACTGAGGAGATAGTCGGCTTCGGCATTGGAATGGGCCCAAGCCCATTCTGGGCATCAATGGGCACAATCTCTCAAAGTCTCGAGAGAAACCCTAAGAGGAGAAAATGTATATATACACCTCGAAGCAACCTGAGAAGGGGATCGAAATTCGGAACATTGAAATCGCAGGTACAACTCTGAGACCCCCAATTACAAATTGTCTTCTCTCATCCAAAATTGACTTAAGCATCGGAGTGTGTGTGGCCTACACCGCACCGTCGGTGTGCAGCGTTTGCTTGTCTTGCAGGTCACATCTTCCCCCTACGTGGAGGATAGACAATTTGCCTAGATGAAATTTGACCATCAACTGTATGCATGTTTAGGGATTAAAAAAATATAAATCCGAATATTTTGTGTAAATTGACATCATGTAACAAATTTGAGAAGATCATCTACATTCAAATCTATCAAAGATAATCCAAAATTCAAATTTGTCAATCGAAAAATGGATAAAAGCCAAATACAATTTCGATACAATTAGAGAAGATTAAAGGGGACATGCAAGAGTAAATCTGGGAAAAATTGGTGCAGAGACATTTGGAGTAATTGACATGTAAATACACGTTGACCATTTTTATTAAATTTGTAGGTTGGTCATTTTTCGAAATTAAAGAATCTTTATAGCCATCCAGTCCAAATTCCCAAAACAATAACTTAAACCGTCATTGAAAATTGAGAGGCACTATGAACTGGGCCTAGAGTCCACTCCACATAATTCAGCAAAGCCCAAAAAAGAACTTTGGATTAGATCAAATGAAGCAAAACAAAAAGGAAATGGGCAACCAACTAAATGGCCATTTTAAAATAGTTGATTTGAAAAAGAGTCATTTTGAGATATGGCCAAAAGCTAAATTTAGTAAATTTTTTTGACAACAAAAATACCCACCCAAATCTTAATTCAGAAATAAATTAAATTAAAATACACTAAGGGAGAAAATCTAGGATTGTTACAGATTAATTCAACAACCAAATCAATAACAACCCTTTCAAACGGGAGAAAAAATCCTGGATGACCAAAAACATAAAAGCAGTAACCAAAAACGCTACTTTGGGGATGAAATAAAACATGAAAGCAATAACAAATATGTGGAAACGTACTTATGATATGAATAATCTTTACCGTTAGTAACAAAATGTATAAGAATGACCTAACCGAAATCTAAATCCATATTATTTAAATTAAATATACTATAAAAAAAAAGAGAGAGAATCTAGGATTTACAGGTTAATTTAATGTGAAATTCAATAAAATAATTTCAAAATAAAAAGGATAAGTCTAATATTAATTTATGTATAATTTGAAAACAAAAATTTTAATTAAGAAATTTGTTACTAAATTCAAATCACGATTTATGGAGAAAAAATAGGAGAACATAACAAAATACAATATATCGATAAAAAAAAAAAAATCATACATGTTACCGCTAGAATTCATCATGCAAATTGAAAAAAATGAAGAAAAATCACTGTAGTTGTGATCTTTGTTTAATCACAATTAAAGTGTGTATGAAAACGGGTAAGAGTTTCTTCTAAAAATTATTTACTTTTGTAGGAGACGGAAGATTCAAAGGTGATTGAGACTGATGCAGAAGAAAGTTCAAATGAGCTTTCAACAAATGAAAAGAATAACTCAGGTGAACGAAAACATGAAAGCAATAATCAATCTGAACGCTTACTTTTGGAGTAACAGAAAACATGAAAGCAGTAACAAAAATACTGAAATATACCTATGATCAATAGCTTTACAGAAGGAACGACGAAGACCAATAATCAATCAGAATGGTTGGAAAAGACATGAAGCAATCTGGTTTGTTGATTACAAAATAAAAGTCTACTGGAAAAGACGATGAAGCAATATGGATTTGAATTTCAAATGATAAGAGATAATATACATGTTGTAACTAATCATTCCTCAAATATAGGGTGGGGCGTGAAAATTAACTTAGGGGTATAATTGGAAGAATAAAACAAGTGAAAATAGGTTAAAAATACGGTTTGACTATTTTTCGAAATTACCTGTAATTTCTGGCTATTTCTGAAGATTTCCCAAAAGAAGGGGGAATGGGCTAGCCCAAATTCAATCACATGAAACATGAAGAAACAGTAACAAGATAAAGAAGGAGTTGTATATCATTAGTTAGGTTGTTATTATTTCAGTTAACCTTCTTTACCTAACTGTATGATTCACTGGCTATTTATAGCCTTGCTTCATGGATTAATAAAACAGATGAGCAAGACTTATTTACTCTCTTTGCCGTGATATGGTATCAGTTTATTTTTGACTTTCGTCGCATAAGAGAGTGTTTTTCGATCCTGCCCTTCATTTCTTCCGTTTAGACTACCATGGCTGATCCTGTTCACAATCCTTCTGATTCCAACTCCTCAACATCTGCAAATCAGCCTACCAGCCAATCTGTTATAGACCTGTATGTCAACCCGTATTATCTCCATCATTCTGATGGAACAAATCTTGTTCTTGTTTCTGAATTGCTTACTGAATCAAATTACACCTCGTGGCATCAAGCTATGCTTATCGGTCTTACAGTCAAGAACAAGCTAGGGTTTGTGGATGGTTCTATTGAACAGCCGACTGGTGATTTGCTTCGGTCTTGGACGATTTGCAACAGTGTTGTTAAAGCCTGGATTTTAAACGCGCTTTCCAAAGAAATTTCCGCTAGTGTCAATTACTCTGATTCTGCTCGCGATATGTGGGTCGGCCTTCAACAACGGTACCAACGAAAGAACAGGCCAAGAATCTTTCAACTCAAACGAGAAATCTCCAATTTGGTACAGGATCAGTTATCGGTCACTACATACTTCGCGAAGCTAAAAACCCTCTGGAATGAACTGATTTCTTATCGCCCATCGTGCACTTGTGGCCGATGTTCTTGTGGGGGTGTTAAAGATCTTGTTCAATACTTCCAGACTGAGCACGTAATGGCGTTCTTGATGGGTTTAAACGATTCCTTCAGTCAGGTACGTACCCAATTGCTTTTAATGGAGCCTGAACCGTCAATTACTCGTGTTTTTTCTTTGGTTGCGCAAGAAGTAGAACAGAGAATTTCAACTGCTCCTTCTTTTGCGACAAACACCAATGCCACTGCCCTGATGGCCAAGAACTCTCAGTCGAATCCGGCCAACTCGAGTCGTTCTAATTCTCAGGCTTCCAAAAAGAAGGAGCGACCTCATTGCACTCACTGCAATATTTTGGGGCACACTATTGAGCGGTGTTATAAACTCCATGGGTATCCCCCTGGTTACCGCAATCAAAAAGGAAGCTCTACTCCTTCGACTACTCCTTCGACTGCTCCAATTAAGACAGAGACCCCTCATTCGGCTGTTCCAGGCTTCACTACAGAGCAGTGTCAAATTCTCCTAAATATGTTGCAGTCTCACTTAACCACTGCCAAGGTTGATTCTGATTCTCCATCTTCTTCTGGTACCTCACATGTCGCAGGTACATGCTATTCTGTTGATTCTCTTAACTTTACAAATATTAGATGGGTTGTTGACTCGGGAGCCTCTGCACATATATGTTACTCGAAGGAGATGTTTTCCTCTCTGCATAGTGTATCTGGTTTTTCAGTCACTCTCCCCAATCAGAATCGTATCAAAGTAGATTTAGTTGGGGATATACGTTTATCATCTGAACTCATATTGCATAATGTACTGTTTGTTCCGAAATTCAGATTCAACCTCATCTCTGTCAGTGCCTTAGTTGCAAAGCTGCCTGTTTTGGTGTCATTTGTTGATGATTATTGTTTGATTCAGGGCAAGTCCTCTTCCAAGACGATTGGCAGAGCTAAACTTTGGCAAGGACTCTATACTTTACAACATGATTCATTGTTGTCTGAAAATTTACATCCTTCTACACAGCATGCTCTTAATTCAGTAGCTTGTAATTCTGAGTCTCAGTGTAATGCTTCTTTGTGGCATGAACGTCTCGGTCATCCATCTATAAGACATTTAACTGCTTTGAAAAGCATTTTACCTTGTCAAAACTTCAATTCTCAACCTTGCCTGATATGCCCTCTTGCTAAACAGAGGAGACTGTCTTTTTCCTCTAGTAATAGCTCAACAGCCATTCCTTTTGATTTAATTCATTGCGACACATGGGGCCCCTTTCAAACTCCAACACATTCTGGCTGCTCTTATTTTCTGACCATTGTAGACGATTATACTCGGTACACCTGGGTATTTTTCATGAAACGGAAGTCTGATGCATTGTCTATAGTGCCTAATTTTTTCAAACTTGTCGAAAATCAGTTTGAGTCTTCCATCAAACGTTTTCGGTCGGATAATGCATCAGAGTTAGCTTTCACACAGTTTTTTCAGTCCAAGGGAGTTGAGCATCAGTTCTCCTGTGTAGAATGTCCTGAACAGAACTCTATCGTCGAAAGAAAACACCAACATTTATTAAATGTTGCTCGGGTACTCCTTTTTCAATCAAGACTTCCAATCCGGTTTTGGGGTGAATGCATACTTACAGCCTCACACCTGATAAACCGAACTCCATCTCCTGTTATTTCTTGGCAGACTCCGTACTTTCGATTATATAAGAAAAATGCTGACTATATGAGCTTGCGTGTTTTTGGGTCCTTGTGCTTTGCTTCTACCCTACATTCACAAAGATCCAAATTTGACCCACGAGCTATACCATCTGTTTTTGTTGGATATCCGCCAGGAGTTAAGGGTTTTAAGCTCTATGACATTCAAAATATACGTTTCTTTGTTTCTAGGGATGTCATTTTCCATGAGCATATATTTCCGTTTCATAATATCACTGACCAAAATGACATTATAGATCCCTTTCCAGATCTTGTGTTACCTAGGTCATTTGACTATGCTGGAGTCCCCTCACTTGTTCCGAGTCAAGCAAACGTTTCAAATGTTAATGAAATCACTGTTGCTCGTGCTGATCCTGAAGCTGGAAGTCATATTGCTGAAACCATTGACATTCAACAACCTGTTGCTGATGCTATTCCTGTTGTTGATGTTGCTTTGCCAACCATCAATCAGTTGGTTCCACATACAGATATTTCCCAGACAAACCAGCTTAGAAGGACAACCAGACAAGTCAAGCAACCATCATATTTGAAAGATTTTCATTGTAGTCTTCTCAAGTCTGAAGTTGTGCCGCCTTCAACAACAAAGTTTCCTTTGCAGAAGTTTTTGTCCTATGACAAACTGTCTTCCAATTATCGGAACTTTGTTCTAAATGTCTCATCCACCTATGAACCTCAATATTATCATCAAGCGGTTCCCTTTGAACATTGGAGGAAAGCTATGTCTGATGAGTTGAAAGCCATGGAGACTAACAAGACTTGGTCTGTCATCCCATTGCCAAAGGGCAAGCATTCAATAGGATGCAAATGGGTATACAAAGTCAAGCATAAAGCTGATGGTTCTATAGAACGTTTTAAAGCTCGTCTAGTGGCAAAAGGGTATACCCAACAAGAAGGTCTTGATTATATTGAGACTTTTTCTCCTGTTGCAAAGGTAGTCACCATTAAAGTTCTTCTCACTGTTGCAGCTTCCTATCATTGGCCCTTAGTCCAACTTGATGTCAACAATGCTTTTCTCCACGGAGACTTGTTTGAAGAAGTGTATATGGACTTACCATTGGGATACAAACATGGAGTGGTTCCTTCTCAGGGGGAGAGATTAGTATGCAAGTTGCATAAGTCCATCTATGGGCTTAAACAAGCATCAAGGCAATGGTTCGACAAATTTTCTCATGTCTTACTGTCCCTTGGCTTCAATCAGTCAAAATCAGACTATTCTCTTTTTACAAAAGGTTCTGGTTCTTCGTTTCTAGCTCTCCTCGTTTATGTAGATGATATAATAATCACTGGTGCTTCTATATCTGTCATAGAATTGTTGAAAAAGCAGCTTCATGATATTTTTAAATTGAAGGATCTTGGTTCTCTACGTTATTTTCTTGGACTAGAAATTGCCCGGTCATCTAAAGGTATATTTCTATCTCAAAGAAAATATGTTCTTCAGCTCATTGAAGACACTGGTTTGCTTGCTTCAAAACCGGCTCCTTTGCCTATGGATCCCAACTGCAAGCTTGATTCCATGAATGGCACGTTATTAGAAGATCCCTCTTCTTATCGGCAACTGGTGGGTCGTCTACTCTATCTTACCATCTCCAGACCAGATATAACATTTGTAGTCCACAAGCTTAGTCAATTTCTTGCTAAGCCGAGAACTTCTCATTTGACTGCTGCTCACAACTTACTTAGATACCTTAAAGGATGTTCTGCTCAAGGGGTTTTCCTATCCTCTTCATCTTCTTTTCAGCTGAAAGCCTTCTCGGATGCTGATTGGGCTTCATGCCTTGATTCTCGGAAGTCTACCACAGGATTCTGTGTGTTCTTAGGAGATGCCCTGATATCGTGGAAAGCTAAGAAACAGACAACAGTGTCTCGATCTTCAGCAGAAGCCGAGTATAGGGCTCTTGCTGCCACAACGTGTGAGATTGTTTGGATTCATCAACTTTTAAGGGACTTACAGATTACATCTCCTACTCCTTCTCTCTTATATTGTGATAATGATGCAGCTGTGCATATAGCATCTAATCCAATGTTCCACGAGAGAACGAAGCACATTGAAATAGATTGCCATTTTGTTCGAGAAAAGCTAACTGCTGGTGTCATCAAACTATTGCCTATACGCTCAGAATTCCAGTTAGCAGATCTTTTTACAAAGGCTTTACCAGCTTCCTCTTTTTTGTTCTTACTGTCCAAGATGGGAGTATCAAATATCATGTCTCCATCTTGAGGGGGAGTAACAAGATAAAGAAGGAGTTGTATATCATTAGTTAGGTTGTTATTATTTCAGTTAACCTTCTTTACCTAACTGTATGATTCACTGGCTATTTATAGCCTTGCTTCATGGATTAATAAAACAGATGAGCAAGACTTATTTACTCTCTTTGTCGTGATAAACAGATTATCGATTAAGACAGAACGCCATTAAAGGCGGCAGCAAGCTCTGCTCAGAGATATGGAGAAATGTGTTTTGGAGCTTATGAAGAAGACGACTCTGCAAAGTTGTTACACTCTGTTTATGTTCAGACACAAACACACAGGTTTCCATTTCCATGGCCTTCTCAGAGAGACATGTCGGTCGACTGCCAATCTTATCATCATTGAAAATTAAGAAAAAAAAACCAGACATGAACAGTCTGCTCATTGATGTTCCTCCAAAAGTTTTGTCATTTGTGGGGGGAAGAAGAAACACGAGGGGATCCAAGCTTTTATTGATCCTGGAGATGATGGCTTTGAATTCCACTGTTACAGTTTTGAATTTTTCATTCACATCAATGCCTATCATTTTAAAGCTACCTTATCATTAACCATTTTCAATTTGGGTGGATTTCGACTATTCCTTTTTTTTTTTTAGTTCGATGACATTTGGGGTAGTGAGATTCGAACATCTGACCTCATGATCGAAGATAATGTCATTTATCGCTGGACTATACTCACTTTGGCAATATAACTCTGGTAGGTAGAAAAGTGCAACATACATCTTCATCGATATATAGGCTTTTTTGAGATAGAAATTTAAAGAAAATTATTCAGAGTTGTCACAGCCTGACAATATATCATATTATTGTAGAGAGATGTTATTATCTTAGTAAGAAGTTTTGACTATGAATGATTTTTTTTTTTTTAATTGTTTGTTTCTTATGGATGAATTTTTCTTTATTGTTTGTTGGGTTAAACAAATGTTTCATGTGGGAATGGAATACACAACTTTAAAACAAGATAGTTTAAAAAAAAAAAAAAAAACTTTAAAACAAGATAGTAAAGATAAAGATAGTGAGTGTTTTATCCATAATTGTGTCCAAATTGACCATGGGATTATAAAGTAAGTTTGTTAATTTTAAATCATGGGAATATGTGATTCTTGAGTTCGAATTTTTAATCTTAAATTACACAAATTTAAGATACATACGAAGTCATTTGTATGTAAGCATGAGTTCATCTAATATTTCTTTCATTTTCTTGTATTTTCTTTTCTTTCTTCTCACTTCGACACAATATGCACAATATGTAGAAGTGAAAATGAGGGACGCTAATTGTCACAAGCTAAAAGGAGACGGAGATGGAGAATATGATCCTTGTTTGTCTGGCTGGCTATTTGTTTATGCATGCATGTGATATTGTTATGATATTTAAGATTAATTTATACATGTATTTCAACTATTTGTAATTGTGAATTTTAAAATTTAAATTTAAGGATTTTATTGTTTGAGAGATTTTTGTTGGTTTTTTTTTTTTTGGGATAATATGTGGAGAAGGGAATTCGAACCACAGATCTTGTGGTTATCAATACAACTTTATGTCAGTTGAGCTAAACTTTGTTGGCATTTTTGTTGGCTTATGATACTTTTACATTTTGAACGTATTTTAATGAATAATTTCATATGATTTATGCATTTTAGTTTATTTAGACTAATATTATTTTATTTGGTTAAAAAAATATTTTTGGCCCTAAACATTTCTATAAAGTAATAATTTAGTCCTTGAACTTTATTTTATAATAATTTAATTCATGTGCTTCCAAATTTGTAGAATTTTAGTATGTAACTGTTCGCACGAGACTTCAAAGATGGAGACACGTGGAATAAACGATATACTTGTATTAATATTTGTATGCGTGTGGATATACAATCTCTAATGTTGATCCTCTGATTCTCTCTCTTGTGTGTGGATGTGTTTCACTCGAGGGCTGGAACGCTTGATCTCGAGTCTGGAGCTTCAACGGATTCTTGGAGCTTGAAGTCTTCCAAATCTTGAAAGAGTCTTCAGTCTTCAGGAAGTGTTCAGCACTTTGTGGATTTCAAGGAGTCTTCAGTCTTCAATCTTGATGAAGTTCTCTGAATTCTCTGACTCTGGCTTTGAGCTTCAAAATTCTGACCCTTGAAATGATGGTGAACCCCCCTATTTATAGAGTTCTCGCAGGATGGGCCCTGGTAACTTTTGGGCCTAACAACTTGGGCTTGGGTTTTATTGGTCTTGGGCTGAACGATTTAGTCTTGGGTTTGGTTTATATTTGACCCAAAACCATATGACCCAGACATTTAAAAGATCCAAATTTGATCCAAATAATTATTATTTTTAATTAATTGGGCAAATTAATTAATTTGATTGAAATAATTTAATTTTAATTAATTGATCAAATAGAAATTTGGCTCTATAAATTTATAATTGGCCAACTTTGTTTTCAAATTAAATTTGGGACACATGTCAATTTATAATTGGTCCCAAATTTAATTAACTTTAATTTCGTCATTAATTTTATGTAATGACGTGGCAATTCGTGATTGGTCAAAATTTCTCTATCAACAGTAACAATTTAGTCCTCATACTTTCAAATTTGTAACAATTTAGTCTCTATTGTAAAAAATCTCATCAAAATTAAATCTTAACAATAATTTTCACGATAGGGAGTAAATCAATACAAATTTTCAAGTACAATGCCTAAATTATTACATACTAAAATTTAGAAACTAAATTATATTGTTACAAAATTAAAATTACAGCGATTAAATTATTACAAACCAAAGTTCATGGATTAAAATGATTTTTAACCTTTTTTTTTTTTATTAGAAGATTTAAGAATTTATAAGAGGATTCCCATGGGTATTTAAACATTCAAGTGGGATCCTCCATGGGAAATTAGCTATTTAATTGAAAATTTATTTTAAAAATCATTTAATTGAACTTTTACAATAATAATAATAATAAAACTAAATAGGGAATCCCAACAAAATATAATTAAAAAAAAATCATGAATAGGAATGAAACGAGGACAGGAAAAGGGACGAAAATGCATCTTTAATAGATATTTGAACATTTGACCTTTAATCGGATTCAGCTCGTGTAGCGGCGCTCATTCATTCGGATTTGGAGGATCTGTCGAAGGTTGGGGCGTTGGTGAAGGAGATCAAACAGATCACAGGCTTGATGGAGTTTTGCTCTATTTCGTGGTGCCGGCGTTCTGCAAATCGGGTGGCACATGCATATGCCAAGTTAGCGGTGAGCGGCATCGTCGATGGAGTGTGGCTGGAGGATGTTCCGACGGGGCTAGAAGACAGAGTATGGTTTAGAGGTTTTTGGACAATCCTTCTTGGTTTATTCTAATATTTCCAAACCTCCTCTAAAATTTATTTTTTAAAAAAAAAACCCATGATTAAAAAGATGTATTTTTATATATCTAACACTATTAAAGCAACCATCACATTATATCATATACATTTGATAACTATTTGGTTTTTTGGTGAAGAGGGATATGTTTTTAGGGTTTTTGAAACTATTTGGTTTTTGGTGAAGAGGGAAGGTCATATTTGATAACTATTTGGTTTTTGAAAATTAAATTTATATAGACAGTACTTTCACCTATAAGTTTGTATTTATTATCTATATTCTTTCCATGTTTTCAAAAACCAAGACAAGTTTTGAAAATTAAGAAAGAATAGTTTTCAAAAACTCGTTTTTGTTTTTGAAATTTGACTATGAATTCAAATGTGTCCTCAACAAAAAATGAAAACCATTGTACGAAAACTGAGAAAAAAAACAAACGTACATAATTTTCTAAAACCAAAAACCAAGTGGTTGTTAAACTAGGCGTAAATAATTCATCATCAATTTGACTGACACTATATAAGAATTCCATCAACTTTATTCATTTCACACAATGTAGAATTTACAAAACTTTGACCAAAATTCATGAAAATTGAAGTCTCTGTGATGAAATTGGATGCAGGGTCAAGAGGGAAGAGCATTAATAAAAGCATTCAGATGTCCTTTTGGACACACACATTAGACTGTGAAAGGACAAATAATTGCTTCAACATGAAGGATCTCATTCAGATTTCCCTTAAATTTAGGGACTGACCTGCAACATTTATTATCACTTTTGTTCACTTCTTTGGTTGGTCTCACATTTTCATCAATAACAAAGGCCATTCCTTTCTTTCCCCATCATTCTTCTTCTTTCCCTTGATTTTAATTAAGAATCTATGTATAATTCTAGGTGTTTGGTCTATAGTTGAGGTTAAAAGAATATGATAATTAATTAAGGAGTGACTGTCAGAACATGTTTGAGTAGCTATCTTTTTAAATTGTGTTTTTGGTTCTTTGTTCTTGTCGAATAGGCTGTTTGATTTTCTTTCGAACAATTAGTATTGCTTTCATTTGAGAGAAATAAATATGATTGATTTTATAAGAAAAATAACAATCATATATAAAGTTACAAATACCAAATACCAACCTAGTTGCAATTCATCTCGATGTCTTGGCTTATCACCTCAACCAAGTGACCTACGTAGATTTGTGAACAAAATCTCCCATCAACCGACAATATCATATTATATCATGAAAATGTGAAAAGACAACTAAAAGGCTCGTTATCCTAACACAAAAGCCACCATTCATTCTCCATCACTAAAATTCGTTTTATAAGTTAAAGAAGTGGTCAAACAACGTATTATTAGAACCAAATTAAGTCTAAATCATGATAAGGGATAAGAAAATGCGATTTTCGAGATAAATTAAAACAAATTTCTCTTAAAAAAAAAAAAAAACATGATCGTTGATACACATGCATATTGCATATAGATCATATATGGTCAAACAATTCTCTAGGACTCCATATATAACTTAAAGTTCATAGAAATTTGAGGACATCAACCTTTATTTCAGTTCGTCAAAAAAGCAAGAAACAACATTAGTTTGGTTGCTTTTGTTATCTTCTTTGTTTGTTTGATACTTTAAAATGCCACCACAACTGTCTTTTTAAGGTTCTTGAAAATGATACATTGTGAGCTGTAATCCCATTTTTTTTTATTTGTGTTGGTGGGACAAAGTTAACCTTAAAAAGGGATATGGCATGCATTCATCTTACAACATTTCTATCATAGTTTTCTTTGTTTTTATTTGGTTGTATATAAATCTCCCCTTCACATCAACATTGCTTAAAACTTAATATAACTTTATATACTTTCAATTTATACTTCATTAATTACATGTCTTTTTAGACTTTCATCCCTTCTGATTTTACAATTATTGTATGTATTTTATGGGTTTCATTGTCTAAATATCTAGTGAGGTAGGTTTCAAAAGTTTGATTTTATGTAGTCTGGATTTTTGTGGCCGGTAGAATTAACATATACTTTTATCTTTAAATGAGTAAGTAAACATATCAAATGAACAAAGGTTGTTTCTCCTAATTTGGAGCTATTCTATGAGCCCCACATCTCCTTCAAATAGTTTTATTATTATTAAGTTTTATTTTGGTCCATGAACTATCAAACATTTCGTTTATTTTGATTATTATTGGTTTTTTTTCTTTTTTGAACTTTTAAAAACTATTTATTTTTTTAGTCATAGTCGTTATTATATTGTCAATTATTTAAAAAATGATGACATGGCCTTGAATATATGTATGTATTGTAATTGTCATCTACATAAACTAAATAGGCTAGTTTGAGATGCATATTAGACCGGACGAACATTTACAGTAGAATAATGATCATGACTAAAATAATATTTAAAACTTTAAAATATTCAAACTTGCACCTCATAAAAAGAGACACTAATATCTTACCACTATTCTTTTTTTAGCTCAACAATTGTGACTGTGAGGTTCTAGATCGAATCATCGACCTTTGGATTTATACTTAAATAAACTCTTCTAAAATAGCTAGTCCATTAAAATATACTTTTCTTTAGAATAATCACAACCAAACAGATTTATCTTAAAATGTATTTTAAGAAAAAGAAGGATGAAAAAAAAAAGTGGAACAATTTAGGGAGGAGAATGAGTAATTAGGACAATAACACTTTTTGAATTTGTTATGATTAAAGTGGATAATTAATCAAGTAAGGTTTTGTGCACAAAGTCAAAAGCAATGCTTTGTATTCAAACCAACAAAAACAAAAGCAAAAGAATTAGTTTTTAAAAACAAAAAGAAAATAATAATTTAATGGGGAAATTACTTTTTGGAAATGTAGATTTTTACATTCTAACTTTTTTCCGAATACCGATGTAACATGTTACACCAAACTTTAAATTATCACCACCATGTACTTTGAAAATCACCGTTTCTAGATGCCAATTATTTTCAAAAAAGGCTAATAGTTTAATTTAAAGATGATAATTTTCTTTTTTTATGGGGATTGCAATTTATAGAGATCCTAAAAAAAAAAGGCTTTTTAGTTTAGTTGAAAATTTATTTTTAGGTTAAATTATACTTTTCACAACAATTCCATATTTCTATATTTTTAAAAAGTTTTAATTTTGTCTGTCCTATTATAACTTATAGATCTTTTTTTTTTTTTTTGAAAAATAACTTATAGATCTTGATGGTCTTCATGTCAGATCTTTAATTTGTTACTTTTAACACTGTTTATTAGCTGCCTAAGGTTGGTAAATTAAAATAAAAACTGTAAATGTTGGCCTTTTCTCCACTGAGTTCTAAAATAGGATACCTCTTAAAAGTAATTTAAAATTATTGATGATTCTAATGAATATATATTTTTCAATTCAAATAAAGGAGGTAATTGGACTAAAAACTTTTTTTTTTTTAATTTGAAATTTTGGACTTAAAAACTTTTTTTCTTTTTATTTACAATATGTGGGGTAGGGGATTCAAACCACAAACCTTGTGGTCATCGATACAACTTTAAACACCATTAATTCTAATAGTTATATCTAATGTCAATTAGATTTCAATCACAAAATATTTCTATTTTTTTAGTTCAACGGGAGCGGGAGATTTTCGAACCTCTAACCTCCTGGTTGACGGTACATGTCAATTACTGTCGAACTATACTCACTTCGACCAATAATATTTGTATTCAAGGTGTTATTATTTTTTTTAAAACATGTTAACACGTTGGTTTAGGTATGTTATTTTTTAATTTTACATGCTAACACGTTGGTTTTACAACTAATATATAGTTAATTTAGGTTCAAAGATGAGATTAAAACTTTTTTAAAAGTATGGACTATGGAGACCAGATTTTTTAAAAAATAGAATAACAATTGACAATGTTATACTTTTAGTTTTATTTAACCAAAAACTTAGATATGTATGAGGAATGATTAAATTTGAACGGACTAATATTCAAAATGTGAAAAAAAAATGTAATGAGAATGAGTTGAAGGATAAGTGGGTAAAATGATTAAATGGGGACATATAAGCAAAATATATAATATATATTTAAGGCATTAGAAGAAGCATGCAATGCAAGGTGCCAATTTAACTTTGCTTAAAACTAAATTTCTGATCCCTAAATATTCTCTCATTTTATCAAACAATTATAATTTCAATACCTTTTTTTTCTTTTTATTATTATTATTTTTTTTAAGAATCCAATGTTTCTAACTTTTGCCCAAAAGTGGCCCCCATCATTGTTCCAAGTCTTCTTCCCTTTCACACTCTCAAATGTCTTCAAAATATTGTTGAATTCAAATCTTATTTTATTCATTAAGGGACCGTTTGGTCCACTGTGTTGGTTATAATAGTGGGGCTATTATAACCAACTCAGTGTTTGGGGCATCAACAAAAATAAAGGATGGAGTTGGTTATTTTTCCCCTCCGTGTTGCTACAGTAACCACTATTCAACCCACCCAATTATTCTATCCATTCTCTACAGTTTCCATGTGACTCATTGACTTTTCTACCGACGACTTTTCCGGCGACCACCGACAACTTTTTCGGCGACCGCCATCGACTTTCCAGCCACTTTTTCGGCGATCACCGACGACTTTTTCCCGCGACTTTTTTTTTAAAAAAAAAAAATCTTTCCTCTCATTTTCATTTCGAAAAATATAAAAAACGAAAATAAAGAAAGAAAAAAAAAAGAAAAGAAGTAGAAGAAAATGAAAGGAAAAAAGAGAGAAAAAATTTTCAGTCACCGAAATTTTTTTTGGTGGTTGTCGGAAAAATCGGAAAATTTCTAGGGACTTAGATACTTGGTTGTCTTTGTACATATATAAATATGGAGTTTTATTACATAATTACTTTTGATAATGAAGTATATGAATATTTACCTTCATCGTACCATATTTTTCATTCCAAATTATACTTATCGTATTTAAGTTTACCGTGATAATAATATATTTTTTAAAAAAATACTACTCAAGTTTTTATTTTATATGATTTCTATTTTATTTGATTCTTTTGATAATGAAGGTAAAAAGAGTTTTGAATAAGCATCACCATTTTTAGGTTAGAAATACATAAATGAAACAAATATGGTTATGGTTTTTCTATATAAAATTATAAAATGACTTATTTTGTGAAAAACCCATGACTCTAAAACAAAGAAAATCAACCCTCACTATTATTTTTGTTTCCTTTTAAGTTAAACACATAATTTAACCCATGTACCCAAAACTTTATTTTTTTTACAACTAAACCCAATATATTTTTTTTTATTAATATTTGAAGTACAAAGTTTATGAGGAAAATAAACAAAAAAAAAAAGTCAGGAAAAAAAAAATAGGCAGCTTGAAACATAGACTATTTGAACCCAGACTAAAATTATCCGCACCCCAAGCACAGACTATTTTATCTCAGACTATAATAATCTGCACCCCAAACACAGACTATTTTATCCCATATTATAATAATCTGCACCCTAAACACAGACTATTATAACCCCCAGCTATTATAACCAACCCAGCGGCCCAAACAGCCCCTAAGTTTTAAAATGTGTTTTTAACTTTCAAACCTTCCATTTTTCTTCCATTTTAATCACAAATTTTTTAAAATATCCTGTTTAGTTCAAAATATTTATTAAAAAGAAAAAAAAAACATTTTTGGTCCTTAAGGTTTGGGTTAAGTTACACTTTGGTCCTTGAGTTTTCAAACTCAACAAAAATACTCCTGAGGTTTGAGATAAGGAGCACTTTGGTCTCTGTCGTCTATTTTTCTGTTAAATCCTAATGGCTGCTGACGTGGCACTATTATGAAGAAGATGATGAAGGAGATGATGAAGAAGAGGGAAAGAGGAGAGAGATTGAAAAATAATTAAAATAATAATATTTTTTGTTTATTTTTATTTTTATTTTAAAATAAAAACAATATTTTTTTTATTAAAATAATAATGTCAAGTCAACAGTCGTTATGATTTAACAGAAAAATGGACTGCATGGACCAAAGTGCTCCTTATCTCAAACCTCAAGGGTATTTTTGTTGAGTTTGAAAACTCAGGGACCAAAGTGTAACTTAACCCAAACCTTAGGGACCAAAAGTATACTTTTTCCAATTAAAAATAATGTAATTTTGATTAGGTAACAATCATACCAACACTAAGTCTTTTTTGTTTCCTTTTTTGAGTTCAACAATATATAGAAATGGGAGATCAAACTTTTGACCCCTCAATCGAAGATATTGTACCTTAAACAGTTGAACTGAGTTCAAGTTAACATGACCTGTATTTAGTAGATAAATATGATTTGTTCAATAAGTATTAAAAATTAAAATATACCATTTAAAAGTTTGTATATATATATATAAATAAAGTAATAGACTTGAATGTCTAGTGAACTGAAGGAAATTAAAATACTTTTTTTTTATACTATTACTTTTGAAAAATTGGTATGGAGAAAAAAGAAATACAATTATATGGCTAAGTTCGAGAAGGAGGAAATTGACAATACAAAGCCAAAGGCCAATCATTATTTAACTAAGAGATCAGCCTTTTGTCACTATTCTGTCACACATGTTACAGATAACTAAAGCCATTTTGGGACTAGAGTTTTTTTTTCTTTTTTTTTTCTTTTTTTTTTCTTTTTCTTTTCCTCCAAAAGAAAATTTTAGTAAAAATAAGCTTAATGTACTTTATTTTTTTTAAAGAAAAACTAATTGTACTATTTTCTCTAATAATGAAGTTATCATAATTTATACTTTCTCAAAAAAAAAAAAAAAAAGTTATCATAATTTATATAGACATTGGTTTTAAGGGTACGGTAATATGTCTAGTCTTTTTTAAGTCATTTGATCATTTGCTTTGTAAAACAAAATTCCAAAACTGACATCTAAATAAAGCTAAATCAATTGTCCGAATGAAAAAATATATATATATATATAGTTGTCAAGTATTTTATATCTTTTTATTATAAGATTTTTTTTTTTTCATAAGGATGATTAAAAAGATGAAAAAAAATTATATTTTTTAGTTTAACCGTACTTATGGCAAGAGATTCGAACTTCTAACCAATGTCAATTGAGTTATGTTCATACTGACAGATGAAAAATAGGATTGATGTGCATATTTAATTTTTTTCTTAGAATATTACATTACAAATAAGGAATTAAAATAATTTTCTACTTATGATCTATATGATTTTTTTATTTTTTTTTAGTTCAACAATGTGGGAGTGGAGGATTCGAATCTCTATCAATGATATATGGCTTGATCAATTCAACTATGTTTAGGTTAACTTATATAGGTTTATCAAAAGATAACTTTCTAAATTAAAAAAAAAAATGTTCCACTTATTATATATTGTGCATCTATGTTATACCTAAAAAAAAAGTTACATTTTCTTATTACTTTATTTTTTGAAATTAGAATTGCAAAAACCACCCCAAGATTATAGGAGTTGTTACAATCACGCCCTCAGTTTTCAACTTTGACTACCCTATTTACTTAGAAAATTTTACAATTGAACCCCTTTTAATTGTAAAAATACAAACCATCTCTGAATTTTAAGAATTCTTACGTGTCACACATTTTTTTTAACTCCATAAATTTTGAAAACTAGAATAATAACAACGATTTAAGAAAACAAAAAAAAAAATTGATATAAAGAATTTGAGTTTGATTGTAATAATCTTATAGTTTTAGAGTTTAATAAGAACATCATTTAAAATTCATGATTTGAGGGACCAAACTAGACCATTAAATAGTAATCAACAAATTTTGTTATACAAATCAGCAATTGTACTAGAATATCTTAACTAAGTTGAAATAACTACATGTTTGAATTTAATCGTAATAATTTATTATATGAGCTACAAATTTAGTCTAATTAAAAATTAAAGTTACAGAAATGATAACTAAATACAATTTAAACGAGTCAAAATACGTTGATGAGTGGTTGTAATTAATCAATAGTTAAATTACAATTTTAGTAATTTGAAATTTCAAGTTTGTGTTGTCTAGTAGATTCTTCAACTTTTAAAATTGTATTTTGTTAATTCATAAACTTTAAAAATAGACTAATACATTCCTCAAATTAATTTTAAATTTTGTGGCCAAAGTGAGCATAGCTCAATACCAATCAAAGGTTAGAGATTTGAATCTCCTCAATTCCAAATGTATTTGAACTCAGCATAATTTATTTTATGTTTAATTGGTTGCTGACCTATTTAACAATTTTATTTGTTTTTATGTTTTACTTTAGACATCATATTGAAAACTTAAAAGACAGACACAAAATTAAAATTTAACTTTAAATATATTATTATTCAACTTTAAATATATATACATATTTTGAATTCAACCACCTTCCAAATATATATATATTTTTTAATTTAGACCTCCTATATATATAAAAATATAAAATTAAGGGTGTGTTTGGTTTAGCTTTTCACAACTACTAAAAATGAATTATTAGAAAATGAGATTGAAAAATAAACTATTTTGAAAGAAACACTTGAAATTAATTTTTTTTAAAAGAGTTTTTAAGTATATAATAACTTGAGCATAAAAACGCTCATGAGAATGTGTAACCAAACATAGAAGTGTTTAAATTATAAACAATTTTTATACAAAATGTTTTTTAAAAAATGCATTTTTGAAAAACATTTAAATTAAAATGTATTCTAATCGGATCCTAAAATTTGTGTTGGATAGGACTTTTAATTTTTTTTTATTTTTAATTTAGACCTCCTTTGGTTAAATGTTCGAACAGAAATTCCTAAATACATACTAAGTTCATTAATTTTTTTTTACAATAAGATCAAATACCCATAAAATAAAAACAATGTTAAAAAGGAAAAAAAAAAAAATGAAGGCCATGTATACATAACCCTTAACCTCTAAATCCACCCTTGATTATAACAATTTCTTGAGTACAAGAGTATAGTTTAAGAGAAACAAGATTTATATATTATTGTTATCCAATTTTAAGTACATATACATATTTTCAATTCGACAAAATTTGTAGTAGAAGATTAAATTTCTGATCTCTCCATCGAGTATATGCCGTAGTTCGATTGTTTAATTTAAAATATTATTTAAAAGAAAAAGAAATACGAAGATTTTGTATTTCTTAGACAAGAAAAATCACGAACAGTTTATGGTTTTAGCCCGAAAGTCGAGGACGGGAAGGCGTACACGAGCAATGGGACCCACAATCTTATAAATTTCTTTAAAGAAAAAGAAAAAAAGAAAAAGAAAAAGAAAAAGTAAGAAGAGAGTAGAGTTTGTCTGTGTTGGAGGTGGTGGGTCCCAGTGCATATACCTTTTCAAACCCGTGGGCCGTGGCCCAGCCCAGTAAATTTCTCTTCGCCTCTTCAATTATTATCACCATCGCCCCCTACCTCTATACTCTAAATCAAATAATTTCATAATAAAGAGAACAAAAAAAAATCATATATTTCCTTTTCTTTTTTTTTTTTTTTTAGAAGAACATATATTTCTTTTAATTAATAAGTATTTCACACATTTTAAATAAGTTCGAAATCTTTTTTTTTTTTAATTACTAAAATCTTTGGTTTGAGATTTGTGTACCTTTTACCTAATACGAATAACATAAGATCCACACATAATAAAAGTTCTTTAATGTAAAACTATGAAAATATTTCAATAAATCAACAGACACTCAACATAGTTTAGTGGATAAAACAACAAGTATCATCTCAAAGTCAATAGTTTGATCTTCTGTAGTGCAATTGTTGAACTCAAGAAAAAAAAAATGTAGAGTTATAATGGACAAATGAGATTTAAATTAAAACAAAAATGTCCAAGATAGTCTCATCTTAAAACTGTGTGTCCAATAGGTCATTAATATCTTGTGTGATAACTATTTGGTTTGTGAAAATTAAGCTTATAAACACTACTTCCACTTACAAGTTTCTTTGGTTTTTGTGTTTATTCCCATGTTTTTAAAAAATGAAGTAAGTTTTGAAAACTTGTTTTTGTTTTTGGAATTTGGTTATGAATTAAAAAAATATCATTAACAAAGATGAAAACCATTACAAGAAAATTGAAAGAAAACAAAGACCAAATGGTTATTAAATGTGACCTAAAATTTTAATTTTGTGTTAATAGTACTTTAATCCATCCACATTTTTTTAATTATCAACATGTAAAACTAAAGTTTAGGGTTATATTAGACACATTCCAAATAATAAAATTTTTAAAAATTTATTATACATTTTTGAGTTTAAAGCCCTAATAAACACAATCTTAAAAATTTGGGGATTAGACTCTTAATTTACAATATTTTATTTATTTAGGGAAATGAAAGTTTGTTTAAAAAATAAAAGAGAAAAAATCATTTTTAATCCTAAACTTTGAAGGTTGTATCAATTTTAACCCTGAACTTTCAATTTCATCAAATTTAACCCTAAACTTACTAAGTTGTATCAATTTTAACCCTGAACTTTTAATTTCATCAAATTGAACTTCAAACTTATCAGATCGTATCGATTTTAACCCCAAACTTGCATAAGTGTTACCATGTATACCTTTGGTTAATTTTTCGTTTGAACCACAATACGTAATTGATTATTTCTTTTTTTTTTTCTTAATTCACATTGCACCTGAATTAGTTTCTTGTAAATAAAATATTGGCGAAACTTGATTTTAGATGACGTTCTTGTTGTTGAGAACTTTGTGAGAGTTTTTTTTGCTGCTAACTAAGATTGTGAAAACAAAGAAACTTGAAAGATTTTTTATCTTTAAATATTTGCTAGTTTTTTTTTTGTCGCACTAATCTAATCACACGTTCCGTACAAGTACACTGGCCCACTCCAGGCTCACAGGTCGGCTTCGCGGCTCAGCAGGTAGCCCTAAAAGTTAGTTCATACGAATCTCACAGTCACAGGATGGATCTCACCGGCGCGTGATTTTATTCTTTCTCCCGCCCCCTCCCTTCATTTTTGTCCTTTTCTCTCTTCAGCTGCTTTTCAAACTTCAAACTTCAAACTTCAAACCCAAACCCCTCACTCTGTTAACCTTCTTCTTCTTCTTCTTCTTCTTCTTCCTCCTCCCAATTCTCAACAGTGAAATCAAATCAAAACAAAACCCACCACTCTCTTCTCTTTTTGACCAAATCCCATCTCTGGCTCTTCTTCAAAACCCCCTCCCATGGAAGCCACACCAGCAGCCTCCCCCTTCCCAGACCCTCCCCAAGCCTCCCCTAAACCCTTCAAGAAAAGCTTCGTCTCTTCTCTAATGGAGGCCGCCACTCTCCGCTCCCCCTCCTTCAAAGAGGACACCTACTTCATTTCCCATCTCAAATCCTCCGAGCGAAAGGCCCTCCAAGACCTCAAGGACAAGCTCTCCGCCGCCGCCTCCGACCCTCCTTCCATGTGGGGCATTCCCCTCTTGGCCGGCGACGACCGTGCCGACGTCATCCTCCTCAAGTTCCTCCGCGCCAGAGACTTCAAAGTCCCCGATTCGCTCAACATGCTCCAGAAATGCCTCCAATGGCGTGCCGAGTTCGGCGCCGACGGTATCGTCGATGAGGACCTCGGGTTTAAGGAACTGGAGGGGCTCGTCGCTTATATGCAGGGCTACGACAGAGAGGGACACCCTGTTTGTTACAATGCTTATGGGATTTTCAAGGACAAGGAAATGTACGAGAGGATCTTCGGCGATGATGAGAAGCTCAAGAAGTTCCTCAAATGGAGAGTTCAGGTTTTGGAACGGGGGATTAATCTCCTCCATTTCAAGCCCGGTGGGGTTAATTCGTTGATTCAAGTCACCGATCTCAAAGACATGCCCAAACGAGAGCTGCGAGTCGCTTCCAATTCAATTCTCTCGCTGTTTCAAGACAATTACCCCGAACTGGTTGCTCGCAAGGTACTTTTTAGGTCTTCATCTCTCTGACCCTTTTGCATTTTTCAGTTATGATTCGAAATCTGAACTCATTTCTCCATTTTTGTTTGTTGTGTTCTTGTTGGGGGGTTTCAGATTTTCATCAATGTGCCTTGGTACTTCAGTATGTTGTACTCCATGTTCAGCCCCTTTTTAACTCAACGGACCAAGAGCAAATTCGTCATCGCCAAAGAAGGCAACGTCGCCGAGACCCTTTACAAGTCAGTCTCTCCACTAAAAATCTCTCCCATTCTTCCCTTCCTCTCTGTTTCATTCACTCTGTTAAAAGATGGGTTTTGTTTCAATTTTCCAATCAGGTTCATCAGACCAGAGGATGTTCCAGTGCAGTACGGCGGCCTGAATCGGCCGAGCGACTTGCAAAACGGACCCCCAAAACCGGCGTCGGAGTTCGCCGTCAAAGGAGGGGAGAAAGTGAACATTCAAATAGAAGGCATTGAGGTTTTTTCCCCTTCACAATCACTCAAAACCCCCTTCAAATTTAGCCCATGAAGTTAAAATTTAACGAGATTTTTTCAAACAGGGGGGCGCCACAATCACATGGGACATCGTGGTTGGAGGTTGGGAATTAGAATACAGCGCCGAGTTCGTCCCGATCGCCGATGGAAGCTACACAATTGCAGTGGAGAAACCAAGGAAAATCTCAGCCAACGAAGAAGCAATTCACAACTCATTCACCACAAGAGAAGCCGGAAAAATGGTGCTCTCAGTCGACAACACAGCCTCCCGGAGGAAAAAGGTCGCCGCCTACCGCTACATAGTTCGTAAATCAACTGCCATCTAAAAGAACCAAAGAAGAACAAGAAGAAGATCTAAATCCTAATGTCTAAAAGTAAAGGTGTATTTTGAATTTGTAATGTGTTATCTGTATTGGGTTTTGTTTTGTTTTTGTTTTAGATCAGGTTGAAATGAATGAATGAGTCATAATTAGTTGGCTTGCTGCTGCTGCTTGTGAGAACTGGAAACTGAACTGAACTTACTTGTTTGTTAATATAAGTAAAAGGGAAAGCTTCATATGAGTAGTAGTTGCAGATTTGATCTTGTTTTTGTACAGAAATGGTTTGTTTGGTTTTGTTTTGAAACAAGTTGATGATGAAAAGAAAAGAAAAGAAAAGAAAAGGGGAAATGGCGGTGGGGATGAAAGAAGTGGGGTGTGGGGAAGCGCTTTTGGAAGTGTCAGAAGGGAAAGCGTCTAGAAATGGTTCTTTGATTTGAAGTTGAAGGAAGAGAGTGACAGAGGGAGGTGGTTCTGTTCTGTTCTGGTCTGTTCTGGTCTGGTCCCTGTGGGGAGCTCTGAGCTTTTGCCAACATCACAAGGGATCAATGTGGCGTGTTGTTTTTAATTTTTGTTGTGTTGGATTTTGACCATTTATGATCTTCACAGGATTTGTTTATTTGTATGTCACTTTCTCTCTCTCTTTCTCCTTTGATGTTTCCCTAAAATGGGGTTGGTTTGGTTCTTTTTCTCTTCTTCCTTAAATATGAAGATAAGGATGGTTTCATTAAACCTTAACTCATCTTGTCATGTTTCAAGTTTGAGCTGAATTTATGAAGACTTGTTGTTGGTTACTTTTATATTACATCAAGGAGTGAACATTTGTATTCAAAATTTTGGTTCAAGTGGCTGAGATAGTACTCGGTCGTTGTTTGTGCTCGACGGTCTCACCTCATGTCATGATGCAGCTGCTCATCTGTTGAATGGTCTCTATCTCAACCTCGGTACCCTCACCATCATCATTCATGTCTCCTACGTCGAAAAGAAACATTGGTTTCCACCCAATGGAAAATGATAGGTCGGTTTTCGACGTTGGTTTATACTCAAACTTAGTTATGATTGATTGATGTGTATATTACATATTAACTCTATAAACTCAAAATTTGAAGGAGTCATTTTTTTTTTTAATGATAGTTCAGATTGATTATACAAATTCAAAATTTTTAATTAGATGTAATCCTAAATTTGTCTTGGAATGTGTGAGATGATGATTAGGGTTTTGGACTATTTCTTCATGGTAGGGAGGATGCTCCTTTTAAGAAAAACACACAAGAAGAAAAAAACAAAACAAGTAAAAGAAAAAGAAAAACACAAAAGGGAGATTCCTCCATTGAGAGACAAATAAGACAAAAGAGACATGGGCAATGGTTCATGAGTCCAACCAATGAAAAGAAGCCAAAATAAAAGTAGATATAATTTCAACTACTCATTGGAATTCAAATTCTATTATAATATTTGGAAGAAGTTTCTCCCTTTTTTTATATAAAAAAAAAAAAAAAAGAAAAAAAAAATGCCAATGGATATAGAAAATTTGGGTATGTGAAACAAAAAATAAGACAAAAATTTAGTCTAAAAACTAAAAAGTTTGAATTTTTAATTCACAAATCCATTCATTTGCAGGCTTAAAGAAGTAATGTCACCATTGGAAGAGACATAATTTGAATTTTGAAACCAAGTTAGTTATTATTAGTTGTTAATATATTTATTAGTATTCAACCCAATATAAATGGTCCATTATATGATAATTTAAAATGTTAGTAAATTAGAGTTTAAATCATATTTTGATTTCTAAACTTTCAAAATTATTTTAAGTTGTTATTTGCAAATTATTTTAAGTTGTTCTTTGCGCTTTTAAAATTGTTTCACTTTTAGTGTCTGAACTTTAAAATATCTATTTTAGTACTTAATTTTTTAAAAAATTCTAGAAATTTATTTTTCTTTTAATAAATGAAGATAATAAAAATGTTTGTTACTTTTTAAAGTTAAGGGACTGAAATAGTCATTTCCCAGTTTAGAGGCCAAAGTGAAATCAATCTAAAATTTCAAAGGCAAAAAAGTGAAATTTAAATTCTATTTTTGATCCTATAGGCTATAACTCAATATATATTCTTTCTTTCAATTCCTAAGCTATCAAACTTCAAAATAGTTTGTTTTCTATCCTAAATTTTGCATAAAATTTAATTTTGTCCTGGCATTAAATTTTCATTAATAATTAAAACAATTCAAATTAATTCTAAAAAAGAAAAAAAATAATTCTAAAATTTGACATATACTTACCATACAGAACTTCAAACACTCCAAGGGTTTTTTTTTTTAAGTAAAAAAAAAAAAAAACGAATAATTTTAAAACTACTTATAGAAATAGGGTGTCTCGTGTTGAAGAGGCGTGACACCTTATTTCTCTAAATACTTTCAAAACTACTTGTTTTTTCTAATTTTTTTTCATTTTTTTTTTACTTTTCTAAAATACCCCACTCGGAGACGTCACATCTATTTTCTACTATATGATTTATGGAAAATTAATCACAAAACTAAAAATAAAATTTATACCTTCTTTCAAGTTCAAAAAAAGGATGGAAAATTTTGAACTCACACCTTGAAGAGGTAAATAATATCTTAAATATTTTTTTTTAAAATATATATTATATTAAATAATTAAACTATGGTTATGCCAACTTTTAAATCAAAATTTAATGATCAAAATTCAAAGATTAAAGCAAGCATATGAACCAATAAATTATATATGCTAACATGAGTCAAGCATAACTCAAAACTTTATACTTTTCTTTTAAAAGATCGTAGCTTTGAATCATTGCTCGTATTTTTGTGATCATATTTAAAAAGAAAAATGATAGCTACTCTATTTCTTAATTACATATGATATAAAGTTGAAATTTACATTATTTCAACCCAACATAAAAATCTTAGACCTCTAAGATTTTTTTTTTTTTTTTTAAATGCCACATGCACATGTCGTGGCTTCAAGGAACGATGTGTGGACACGTGGTTATAGGTCGAAGAGACGACCTTTAACTGACAATTTAAAACTACAATATTTTGATAATAAATTTGATAATAACAATATTTTGATAATAAGTTTAAAAAAATATAATATTAATAAAAAAATGTCCCAAACAAACCAACCAACAAACAAAATAAGATTTTTTTTTTTTTAACATAAAAAAAGAAAAGAAAAAAAGAAAGAGAGTTTCTTCTCTCCCTTGCTGTGCCGCTTTCTCCCGCAGGGCTCTGTGAGGAGTTTTATCAAACAGTTAGCGAGCTTCAACTTCATGAAAAAGCTTCGCGTTTTTGTGATTGTGGCTCAAAGTCCGTGTAAATCGAGGAATCCGCGTCTGTGAATTGGCTCTGTTTAACCCTTGAACAGCCTTCCAGTCTTCCTTTGAATCTCTATTCACAGACCCACCTTCTTCTTCTCCTCCTCTTTTTCTCTCCATCATCGTGAATCTACAGCTTCTTGAAACTGCAAGTTCCGAATGGCTTCTCACGTTCCGCCGCCCCACGCTCGTCATTGATTTCGTCAGCATTGGTGGGTTCTTGAAGAACAGGCAAATCACTGCACAGTCGTCCGTCGACCCCCCTGGAAATCGGCGTTTCCATTCTCGAACTGCCAGTTTCACCACCAATTTCGCCGCCATGCTTCGGTTCCTTGCTGAAGCGACTATGTTGATTACTTGCTTGTTCGTCAGTACATCCCATATCTGCAATTTCGTGGTAAGAATGAAGAAATTGATTAGGGTTTTGAAATTGGGGGTTTCTTTTTTAATTTTGAATTTTGACTGACCCCATCTGTTGCTAGAACGACGAATTCGTCTTTTCTGGTGAGCTTTCTGTAGGAGACTTGAGGGGTTGGGATGAGGCCGTAATCCTTGAGGCAAAAATCTCCCAAGGATCTTGACATGGCGAGGCCTGGGTAATTTTCATCTGGTACCCATACTCTGTATGTGTCTGGGTCTTCTTTTTCTGCAATGATTCTGCCCTGGCAATTCTTTATTCTTTCTGCTTCGTCTGTTTCACATTGAAAACAAAAGAATGAACATGATGGGCAGTTTGATAGATTGAATTGATAGATATCCAAGCCAACTTGAGCATTGTCAAACCATCATATCCTTGAGGTTCAAATCCCTACCCACTAAAAGAATTGATAGATACCCAAATGGCAACATTAACATTTGTAAGATTCTTCTGAATGAACCATATTTTCTATCATTTGTCTTGTCTCAAATTGATTAGATGGAGTTGATTGTTATGGAATATGCAATACCCACATGGAACGTTTGGTTTATGGTCAACTGTTAATTGGGTGGGAATATGTTGGTGTTTGTCTCCTCTGGTGCAGAGAACCGCCCGGGAGTCACCCACGTTTGCAATCACCAAATGCTCTCCCTGATGATCAAAAAGGCCAAGAGATTGAAGGGTTGTCTTTTTCCAGGAAAATTTGAAACAGAAGATGTTATTTTCCAGGAAAGTTTTGTAGTGGTGGTGATTATGGTATTCACCTGTTTGATAATGGTCACGGCTGTTGTTCCACTACAGAAACAATCAATAGATGAATCGAAGCCGAGATCTTGATCGAATTCCTTGAAAGATTCCTCAAAAGCAGCTTCCCATCTGGAAACAAATGGATTTTGTTGGTTTCCGCCATTGTTGTCTGGTTCAACAGAAGCTTCAGAAACCCCATTTTTGAGACGAGATAGCTGCTTCTTGATTGCCTTAGAGAGCTTCGAGGGCAGGAGCTCTCGTGCATGGCGAGCAACCTTATGACCTGATGGACCATGACCATCAAAAACTCCACAAAACACCAAATCTTTCTCCCCTGAGAAATCCTGTAAGTTTTGGTTCAACTTTCTTTGAATGCATTGACAGAAATCATATCCCAAAAAAAGATCATTTCATAATGAAACTTTTGCAGATCATCCATAGTATTCAAATTGAAGGAAAAACACAGATACAGAGATTCCTCTTTTTGTTTTTTGTTTTTTTTACCTCCCAAACCGTCATTGCATCTTGATTGATTCCTTTTCTTCCTCGTTGGGTGAACATTGATGAGAACGCAGAGGATCCACGGATTCTAACAGTGGCTCCATCTTCACCCTGTCGAACCTCTTCTGCATCGTCTCCGCCATTGGAATCCCTCTCGTCCTTATCACAGGTCGTGTAACCTCTTCCATACATATAATCTTTTGTACAGCAGGCTCCCATTTCTGAGACCCCCCACTAGGGCAATCTCAAAAAGGAATTTGACCCACCAGAAGAGATCAAATACCCACAAATTTTCTGGGAAAGAAAATGCATTAAAGCCAGGAAAGATTGGAGCTTTCTCTGATTCTGGACCCAAGGGAAGCAGAAACAGAGAATAGGAGGAGAGGAGAGAGAATGGAATTAATAGACAATGGAGAGAGAGAGAGAGATTATGAATTGAAAATGTTGTTAGGATTAGAATGTGGAATTCCAACAAACAGAATTATATTTAGAAAATCAAGGAATGGTGTCTTCCCACAATGGGTCTTGTTGACATTTGTGTTTTAGTGGGTTTGTTCCTTCCAATTCTTGACCTTACTAAGGTTTAACCCCACAATCTTATTATTTTTTTTCCTATTATTTTGCCAAAAAAGATTGAGATAGTTGAAGAATCACTTGTGATGAATGATATTATGTCTCTTGAAATGGCCAAAAAAGTGTTTTTTTGGTGGATGTGAATTTCTGCCACTTCCATTGGGTGGATTCCTTTGTCAACTCTTCGTTAAAAACCAATATAAATGAAGTAGATTATCTTCATTTAATTATTCTAGTCTGAGATTAATGGTACTTATATAATAATATCATTTCCTTGATCACAATGGAATTATTTTAAATCATGATGTTAGTGATATGACTTTGATACTTATCTTCTAATTATCATCTTACAATTGCAAATTAATCTCAACCTCTCATAAATAACGACCTAAAAAATGATCCAACAATCTCGATTTAGAATCCGACAAGCATCGCAAATAGATGACAACCTTAAAATACAATTTTTAAAAGCAATTTCTTTTAACACTAAAACATGAATAATTAATTCTACTTCGTTTATTGAGATTTCAGAAATTGAGAGAAAAATCTCCAGCAGCTAAATTAGAAATTTGTACTTTGGCATATTTAAGAATACTTCCTGTACTGTTCAGGAGAAAAAAAAAAAAAAAAAAAAACTTGCCTGTAACTTGTAAGAATGTTAGTTGAAAGTTGATAAATCAAATATCCAAATAACCAAATTTCCATCCAGATTTGCTCATTTGAAATAAATAGAAAATGGGCAACAGATGCAGGCCAAGCACTATCTATCATCATTCCTGGCTGGAATTGGACAAATCCAAGCTGTTGATACTCAGCCATACTTTATAACTCAAAAGGACACAGTTGTACAATCTACAGAACAGATCTGTTCAAATAAGGTACATAATTACATTTCAATGGCCACAGCTGAAGGAGAAGACAATGGCAGAAGAAGACATGATTTTTAGTTTCACAGAAGACACAGAGAATGTTTATGACACCCAACAGGGAGATGTGTAAAATCAACACAACTTTTACATTTGCAGTTTAATTTTTAACCAAAACAATGTGATTCTTGGCAATAATGAAGTTAACAACAGCTTTCTTTTGTGGGGAAAGAAAAATGTAAAATGAGATACAGTTTCAAAAGAATATTTATTCAAAAGAATGTATTGTGTTTGTTGTTACCACCATTGATGAACCAGAACTCCACTTTGTCTGAGAGAAGCAAACAACTCTATGCATTGAGAATATGTTTTCTCATACTTTGCACTCCTTTGCCCTGGGCAACACCTCTGCCACCTATTGTAATGGCATTCAAGAAACATCTCATCTATTAGACAGATCGCTCCCGTCTCAAAGAGTCTCGGAATCAATTCGAACTCGGTTCCTTCCACATCCATCTTCAACACCACGAAATCCTTCTCCAATACCGTGTTCTTCAACCAGTTGGCAAAATCAAACCCCTGAATCTGATTCACCTCGCCATCAAAATGGCCCGAAGATTGGACGGGTTGAATCCTGCCCATCCCTCTGCTGCCTTTCTCTTCCATTTCCTGACCTGGGTCTTTGTTGATCTCAAAAGCCAATGTCTCATTCCTCACCCAAGCAGCATAAGGCAACAGTGTCACCCCTTTCTTTGATCTATACTGTTCATGAAAAGTTTGATCAGCTTCAATGGCATAAACTTCAAAGGTTTTGTTCTGCTTTGGATATTGCTTTTTGAACCAACTCCCAATGCTGGAGCCATAGCTCCTAGCTCCAACATCAACATAGACATATCTATTTTTGAAGCTAATTTCAGCCATTGATGGCAAATACTTAATGTTCTGTATATTTCTCTTTAAAGTTAACCATGGCTTCAGTGGCTCCTCCAATATCAGAGGCTCAGCATTTCGGACCAGAGATAGCTTAAACCCAGGAACAGAGCAATTCTTCTTGGAAGAATCTCCATCCAGTTTCTGTAATCCATTTTCAAGAATCCTATACTCTTTCTTCAATACATATTCACGAATAAAAGGCATCGATGGAAGAACAACATCTATATCTTTTGATTTAACTATCTTGCAGCAATTGAATAAATCAACAAATGAATTGAAACTATACGTATCTTTAGCACTCACATGGACCACCGCAAACCCTTCGGGTTTCAGTATCCGATCAATCTCCGAAGCAAAATCATACGCCCGACGAGAAATGTCCAATCGGCCACCGCCGGAGAACACGAAATCAAAGGTCTTATCCTCGAACGGAATCCGATGACCCTCGCCCTTAATCACGAGAGGCTTCAACGCCTTCTTGAAAATCCCGACCGAGTCCGAAACCCCGATCTCCTTCAACGCCGACACGTCGGCTCCGGCAGGGGTTTCAACGCACAACGATTTCGAATGAGGCGATAAATAGCCCTCGGTAATCAGATCTTGGAAAACGGAGGAGTAAAACTGGACGGTCTTGATCCAATCTTCACTCGAATACAGATCCGGACGAGGAGGTCCGATGACGCGAGGATCGGCGTTGTCCGTGAACAAAGCAGCACTTCCGGCACGGCCGCCGCCGGCGATCATGAAATTGAAATTTTCCGGCAAAGAGAAGAAACAGAAGTCGCCAATGCTACACGATTCTCCGGCAATGGTCACAATATAGGCGAATCGACCGAGAATCACTAGAATAGAGAACAGCAAAACTCGAACCAGAAGGTTTCTCAGAGAGGCGAACTTCCCCGACATGGATCCCATAAATCTCCCTTAAACACTTCCAGTACAGAATAAAGAGAACATGAAAACAAAAGTATTGGAGAAGATAAGGCAGTGGTAATGATTCGAAAGAATTGAAGAAGGTTTAGCGGGAGCAGAATCGGGAGGAGGTGTGGTTGGCTCCGATAAGGGCTCTGGCTGAAGCTCCGGCGGCGGCGATTGGAAAATGGAGGAAGGAGAAATGGGTTAAGGAGAAAATCATGGTCGGCGGGAAGAATTTTAAAGGAATTACAGTAAGAAAGAGGCTATGGTGTAGGGACTGGTTCTTCTTTTTGCTGTGGGGAAAAGGAGACTGAAAATGGAATCAGAAGGTCGACGTTGAAGATAATGGGGAGTGGGCAACCGGATCAGCCAGTCACCATGTGGATAGGAAACTCAATGGAATGGGAATGGAACTTGAAACTTGAAAGTGAAGATGCTTTTTGTTTTGGCTTTTAATTAATGATGCAAAATTCCAAACTTCAATTAAAAATTCATAAACTTCAATTGGTTATATCATTCAGGAGATGGTAATTGATGTCTTATCCACTAAGTTATGTTTGAATGGACAATGTTACCGACAATTTAATAGTTATGTGACGTGGTGTATATGTTTAAATATTATGTGTGAGATGATTTCAGGTAGGTATTAGTATTTTTAGTAAGTTATTAATTAATATAGTTAATGATATGAAACTAAAAAAAAAAAAGTTAATGATTCCGTATTGAAGATTCTATAACTTATCAGAAACTTTTTATATGACTTAAACCAACACGACCTTAAAAATATAGGGACCAAACTAGTAATTTAACATAAAAGAAATAAATTTAGTTAACTTTTAACATTGAAAGTGATTCAGAGAAATAAATTATTAGAATGGATGTACAAAATAGATTTTTGTAAACTCTGACTTGGAAAAATAATTATTTTCATCATTTGAATCTCAAAATATTTATTTTAGTCGATGATGTTTTATAAAACAAATACCAAGTCTTTATATTATTTTTTCATCTAATATCCATTTATTCAATATTCATCTAACTTATATGATTCTGAAACATGTCTAAATTAACACGTAACATAAATAACTCAAAACTAAAAGAAAAGAAAGAACAAAAATTAATATTCCTTGAACTAATTCATAAACGAATATTTTTAAAAGTTGAAGGATTAAAATAAAGTAAACTTTAAAAGTGTAGGACTAAAATAGAGATTTTGAATTTTGAAAAAAAAAACTAGATTTAAATTATTAAAAATATGAAATTCACCTACTCCAAATAAAGTTTAGATAGTGATTAGTTAGGATGATGACTACTTTATAACTCATATTTAATTAGTCTAGTAAATTAAAATTGAATTCCTTTTAGTTTTCTCTTAAATAACCAGTTTTTGGTAATCTAAATGGCTTAATAGATAAAGCATAAAATATCATCTCAAAGTTCGATAATTTGATCATCAGCGTCATAGTTAAATTAAAGAGAAAAAAAAAACAAACTAACTAACTTTGGTTGTTACTCTTAGTAGCCAAAGTAATAAAATAGTATAATAAATATTTTTGCATATTATTCCCCCATCTTGCCATATCCTTACAAAACTCTTGGTATAACCTCCAATAATTGTATTTTGTTGTTTTTTGAAGTTCCAACTTCATTTGTAGTAATATATATATAAAGTTTGGATTTTTTTTTGGTTGGTGTCCCTACAATATTATATAGAGAATGAAAGAGAAGGATTGACCACAAAATGAGATAATTCTTTATCTTAAAAATTAAAAAAAAAGATAATTACAATATTGTCCCATGGCAATATTAAATTATGGAATAAAAAAATCACTATATATTTTTCTTACATGATAGGATCAATAACTTATAATTAATAGTCATCAAAGTGAACATAACCCAATGGTAATTGACCTATAATTTTTTTACTTGAAGTCAGAGGTTTAAGACACAAACTAGGAGAACCTCAACTCAAATTCAAGGCACAAGTAAGGATCAAAACGATAACAAACAAAAGTCAAAACAACAAAATGATTCAAAAATTATTTATATGTTACTCATAATTAATTATTTTTTTTGTACATTGATTGAGTTATATAATTAATTGAATTATATTTATTTATTAAAATATTAATAATTCATTAATCAACATATAACAATTGTATAAAATTTAAGTATTAATTTCACCAAACAAATACAAATATTGTTTCTTTTAAAATCTAATAAACATTCTTATGTAAAGCTAAACACAGTTTGATTCCTAACAATATTATTGTTATACATCTTTATCCTCAAACGCCGTATCTATATTATATATCTATGAGCATTTAGTGAAACTCTTATATCAAATGATTCTTTATATATTTTTTGGAGAGCTCAAATAGAGAAGAAATCACCATTTACACGAGGAGAGAGAACCTCCCTCTTCGAAAGTGATTAAAATTTAAGTCTATCAATTATTGTAGCATGTATAATAACATAGTACCGTAAATGAAGATAATGGTATAGCGTTTATTTAAATCTCATCTTATTATTCTAATTATTTTGGTCTTAAAACTTTTTAAATACTTATTTTTAATCCTTATTTTATTTATTTATTTCAAATTGATATGGACATATATTGCATACAACCATATAAGTTTGTTGATACATGTATTAGGGACAGATTTAAGTGTAAAAAATAATAACTTCCAAGATTAAAATGATTTTGATTTTCTTAAATATTTAAAGGTTAGATTAAACATTTTGAAAGTTCATCCATTGCAATAGTTAGAGACTAAATTAAACATTTTAAATTTAAAGGAATTGAAATAAAATTTAAATTTATATGTTTAATTAATCACATATTAAGAAAAAGCCGATTGATTAAACTTTTTGACTAAACATTATTTGTAACAAAACCAAAGATTATGCCAATCTCTTCCCTATTTTATTACCTGCACTTTTGACTGATAATTGTCAAGATATCGAGGCTTTATTTATTGTTCAAAAAAGGAAAAAGAAAAAAAAGAAAAAGAAAAATATATCGAGGGCTTTATTTATCCATGCTGCGAAGACATTTGGATAAAATCAGTCTCTTCACTCATATCTTTTCAATCTTTTATTGAATTATTTATACAATTTAATAAATCAGTTAGGAAAATTGCATTTGGGAATTGAAAATTTAAAGTGCCTAATATGTTCCTAAACTTTTAATTTTGTGTCTAATAGATCTCTGAATTTTGAAAAAGTCTATTAGGTCCCTAAACATTTTCTGTCTAACAAGTCTTTGACATATTCAAGAGTTTTAAAAATTAATAAATCTATTAGATATAAAATTGAATTTTATGCTAATTGGGACACTAAACTTCTAATTTTTTATCTAGTGGACTTGTGAATTAAAACAAAAAATGTCAAATAAGCCAAAGTTTTATTAGACATAAAATTGAAAGTTGGGAAACTTATTGGACATAAAAGTGAAAGTTTAGGGCCCGTTTGGTAACGTTCTCGTTTCTTCTTTCTTCTTTCTAATTTTATTAAGAAATCTAAGCATTTAATAACTATGTATGTTTCTTGTTTCTCATTTTTTAGAAACACTCCCAAAATTTGTATAGAACTTTTGGGAACAACTAAAACTAGTTTATCCTTTTTTGTTCTTGTTTCCAATTTTTTCCAAACATAAATAAGAATATAGGTTTATTATTATTGAATGTATATGTGTTAGGGTCATGAAATTATATTTTTCTTTATTAAAAATGAAGAAACAGAAACAAGAAACGAGAACGTTACCAAATGGGCCCTTAATGACTCATTTGATACTTTTTAGAGAAATTTCGGTAGATAAACCGTTTTGGAGCCATATTTTCACATATGTCCAACATTTGCCTTATTTACAAGATTAGATTTTCGGATAGATCTTCTTACATTTATACCCTTGGTCTTATCATTTATTTTCAAATAATATTAAAAAGTATAATAATATATTCCATAATAGCCAACCGTTTATGCTCCATTTTAGGAAGGTAAATTTTCGAGTAATCCCCTAATTTTAGGGATATTCCCATAATCGTTTTTTATCTCTCCTTCATTCTCCCTCCGTACTTCGTTTTGGTTTTATTTCCAGCCTCTTCCTATTTCTCTTCTTTTTTTTTGTTACAGCAGAATTTTCTCTCACTTTCGGTTGTCCATTGTCGGCGGTTTTGAAGTTTTTCCCCTCTGTTTCTGCGGTTTCAGACTTCATACAGCAGTTCACAGAATCTTGTTTGTTCGTGGTATTTTTTCCAGTATGTTTCTCTTTTGTTTTTAGGTTTTTTCGGTAGGTTTCCAGCAATCTGTGTTCAGTCTGTACGGTCCGCTTTCCAGTCATTTGAACATGGGTACGTTTTTAGTTTTTATATTTTATATATTCGGAGGGATATATAGTTTTAGCCAATGTAAGTTTCGTATACAGTACACATTATAAACACGTTTTCATATGGCTACGTTTTAAGTTTTTATATTTTATATATTAAAAGGGATATATCGTTTTAGTCAAGGTAAGTTTCGTATATATTTCATACACATTATAATCATGTTTTTTATGGCTTCATTTTCAATTTTAATATTTAATATATTCCAAGGGATGTCTCATGTCAGTCAATATCAGTTTCATTTTCAGTCAATTTTGTTTCATATATAACATGTGTGTTTGATATATATTTATTTCATATGTCAGATATTAGGTATATCGTGATTATATGCAGGGTTTTTTTTTTTCATATATCTTCATATTATGTATATCGTGATTATATGTCGGGTTTGTATATATGTTGGGTTTGTATATAATAGGTTTTGTTCATATATTTTATTGTTATTCTGATTATATTGTGTTCGGGTTTATAGAACATGTAATATCTTCTATATTTGGTTGTATATATCATATTATAAATATTATATATTCCAAAGCATAACAATATTTATATCATATGTCAGAATAAGATCAGAATCCCCTCACAGATGGAGTTCAAAAGACGGGTTAAATGTGGTCGTTGTGGCAGGATTTGGCATGATAAGAAGGCTTGTAGATTTGCACTAACACAGTAGTTGTTTTGTATTTCAATTTCTTAAGAACGTTTGAATTTCTCATTCCTTTGGGTTGTTATCTTTTATGTTTCAATTTGTTGAAAACAATTATCCTTTATGTTTGAACATTGTTTTTCATTGGTACGATTTATCGTTATAAAAGTTGATTTTTATTCCCTCATGCATTGTGGTTGAAATTCAATATATACTATAATACATATACTTTCATTACATAGGTATACCTTATACTATTCATCATTGTTAACAATATATATAAATATAAATTATATATTCATTATCAGTACTCATATATTCAACTACATATTCAAAATAGGTATCTGTTATATGTACACGATCTCTGTTATATGTACAGTAGCATATATTATATACACAAGAACATATATGCTCGACAAGTTAAAGCACCAGAACATTTTCTTATTAAACGAAACACCTGTACATATATACAAGTTGAAGACCAAATTAGCCTTCATATTATCGTTTAAACAAGTATGGACAATTTGGGTCCCAAATATATATATATATATATTAACATACAATATATAATCGGTATAATAAAATTATACATTCGTATTTATCAGATATCAAATGTTTGCAATTTTTTTTACTCTAGCCATAACCTAATATATATAGTTCATATACACCAGGATATAATATGCCGTAAGACATATATTCATAGAAATAATCTCAGCAATCATATATATATATATATCACCATACAATATATAATCAGTATAATAAAACTATACATCCGTATTTATCAGATATCAAATGTTTGGAATTTTTTTACTCTAGCCATAACCTACCATATATAATTCATATACACCGGGATATATTATGCATACAGAACACTAAGACATATATTCCTGGAAACAAAGATTATACAATTTCCCTAAAAAAAAGAAAAATAATGGATGCAAAACGGGATAAAAAATTAGGGAAAAAAGGTTTACCCAATTTCCCAAAAACGAAAAAAGGAAAATATTGATGGGAGAGAGAGAAAATATTCCGTCATTATTGATGGGAGAGAAATGTTTGACTATTAATGATGGGAGAGAGAGAAAATGACTATTAATGATGGGAGAGATAGGAAATGACCATTAATGATGAAAGAGAGAAAATATTTAGCCATTATTGAGGAGAGATGAAGCAAAGGACTCTATGGTAAAATGACCATGACTTTCATGTAAAAAATGGAGGCCCAAAGTCTATTCTTGAAAAAAATAGTGTAGTTGGACAAATTTGAAAATAGGGGGTCTAATTTGGGCTATTTGTGTACTTATCCCTACTTTTTAAAGTTTAAAGACCTATTAGATATAAAATTGAAAGTTCCAAAACGTATTTGACACTTTTCAAAATTTGGAGACCAAATCGATAAAACCTTGAAAGTTAGGGACTAAACTTGTAATTTTTTTATAATGACTAAACTTGTAATTGGACCTATAAAAAAATATAACATTAGTGAAATTTTGAATCTATAAGAAAGATTAGTTAACATTGAATTATCATAATATATATATATACACACTATTAAGAACATTAATACTCTTTATCACACTAAAAATCAACCATTGAACTGTATTTACTCAATTTACTTTTTATTTAATTACCCAAATTTTTGTTGTAAAAAAAATAACAATAGAACTAGATATTTTTAAAAGTTGTACAAAAATGTCACTTTTTGGTATTATACGTGGTTTACTGTTTAGTTAATTACCCAAATTTTTGTCGTAAAAAAAATAATTCAACAAATAGAACTAGATATTTTTTAAAAGTTCTACAAAAATGTCATTTTTTGGTATGATATTGTCCACTTTAGACGTATGACTTCATGACTTTGCTTTTGGTTCTTGGTTCCACCCAAAAGGCTACAATTTAATGGAGATATTTGTCATCTCTCATATATCATGATCCTCCCCTTATCTAGCCAACGTGGGACTTTGGTCGCACCCCCAATTCCCAACAATATCTCTAGACCTCTTGATCAAGCTTACAAGCTTTATGCTAATTGTGTTATGATGTTCTTGTTGGTTCTCTAGAATATATTGTTGGAGATAAAAGAAAAGTTCATTGATATACGAGATATTTTAACTCGTATGGTAAATCCAAAATAAAGTAGTCAAAATCATAATCAAATACTATTTTAGACCGGATCAAGAACTTCTTTAAATAACTCCATACAGATACAGCAATATGCTTTTCAAATTCATATAGAAAACATAACATGAATAAAATTGAAGTAAATGGTTAATTTAGTCAAAGAAGGAAAAAAAAAAAACCCCAAATGGGGGTGGATACCCTACAAAGATGTGAACCAAACTAGGCAATTAAAAGGGACACTTCAAAAAGAACATCACATGAATAATGGGTTTTTGTCATTTTTTCCAGTTTGGAAAAAAGAAAGGGCAGAGAAAGTACAGGCTTCCAGCATAAAAATGGGTCAGAAACTGAGACATGTCTTGTTTTGCACATGGGTTTGGTTGGAGAAGAAGAAGAAAGAAGAGATGGGTTTTAATTAGGATTTGCAATAACATCAAAATCAAACAGCTCAGCTTATGGAAAAAAAAATAAATAAATAAAGAGATTTTGTGTTAAATAACCACTCCACCCAACTCATGGTTATAAATCTTACGATAAATTTAATATTATATCAATACTTTAAACATCGTATTTGAATTTTTTTTTTTTTTTTTTTTTTTTATAACATCAACCTTTCATGCCAAACAGGCAAATCACTCTAAAGCAAAACAGTCCAGAAGACAGTCAACAGGGAATCAAAAGCACCACATACTAAGAGTCGTCCTCCCACCAAAGTCAAACCCGCCAGCCCGATAAAACACCCTCCCCTCTCTGAAGAGTGTGTAATGATCGCTAAGCAGACAGTCGGTGGAAATCATCTAGATTCAGCTAGCCATCCAATCCTCCATCATCTTGCCTCCAATATAATTGCTAATTTGTTCCATGAAGGCTTGAAGCCTTAGGCTTGCCACCTACATCAAAATATCACCCAAATAGAGCATTATAGGACATGAATAAGGTAAGCAATTTAGTGGGAAATGCACAATCCCATCACCCCGAAACTAAACTCATCCAATCACATGTAATCCAGAACCACTGAATGAGACACCAATACTCACAATCCTGCACTACATCTACTCAGCCTTTGGCTCAAGAGAAGTTATCACAACTAACAAAATATGAAACAAGTCAAAACTTTCCAAGAAACTCGTGTGTGTGCGCTGAGCCTTCATCAAGAAGCTTCTAATGGACCAGGAACAGATTTATGGGATACTCCACCTATCTTCTCCCTACACTGAAAACTAAGGCTTCGCATGGAAAACCAACTGGACCAAAATTAGAATGATATCAAAATGCCAAGGAGCCAGAAAAGATACCACTCAAACTTTCTTTCTTTTCCATTCCACCATTTCCCTTTTCCAACACCGATTTCCTTTTTTAATTTTTTTGCATTTTTGCTTTTTTTTTTTCCCCTTTTTTGCAATTTTCCATTCCACCATTTCCCTTTTCCAACACCGATTTCCTTTTTTAATTTTTTTGGATTTTTGCTTTTTTTTTTCCCTTTTTTGCAAAACACACAACTTCCCAAAGATCAAAACACATGCAAATCAAAACACATACTAACTTGCAGACAATCAGAAACTCCCTAGCTGAACCTTACCTCTATCGGAGTGACAAACCTTACCTCTATCTGAGTGACAACAGGCTTATGGACTCCCTAAAGCCGATCTAGTCCTTCAAGACTACCTAAAGGATAGGTCATATGTGTCCATAAGCCGATCTAGTCCTTCAAGACTACCTAAAGGATAGGCCATATGTTCAGATGGGCAAGAAATTCACACAGCTCTCAAGCAAAACTTCACCCATAATTCAAAGAGTACTAGACAGGACGAAGATGTCAATGACTTCTTTGTTTCCGCACAAGGATTTTTTTCCCCACCTCCTCTCGTTCCCAAACTTGTTAGGGGATCTCATCCTTGTAACCGTAAGAAAAGTGAATATCGCTCCCTCTTGTAAAGGTATTATGTTAGGTTAATGAATTATGATGTAAATGTAGTTTTGTATCGATACTTTACACGGATTTGAGACTTGAAAAAGGGAGAGGGAGATGATTGGAGGATTGATTTTGGTCCATTTGGAAGAGGACATGAGTTGATTGAGGGATTAGGAGAGGGCCCTTTTTTGGTGATGGTTTGAGACAAGAAGGCATGGAGAAAGAAGATGCAAGAAGATGCAGATGGGACTGAAAATTCTCTTATCTAATCATTTCAACATTTATGGATTATGACAATGAGGGATTGAGAATTGAGATGTGCCCTTTGATGTTCTTCTTGTGTTGGTGTCATCATCATATTCAATTCCAATGAAGATTTCAAATTGGTTTTTTTTTTTTTTGGAATAATTTTTTAAAATGGTTTTTGAGTGGATGGGTAATGATGTTGAAAATCAATTGGGACACTATTTTTGTAAAAATTAAAATAGAAGTTTTATTCTAAACTTTAGCATATGTCTATTAAAATTATAATTTAACACATTTTTTTACTAAAATTATGATGAATGATGAAAAATGAAAAAAAAAAAATGGTTGAAAATGAATAAACTAAATTATACCATAATCTTATGTTTGCTACTTTATCCTCACCTTTATACTTGTAAAATCAATTAAAGAAAAAGAGAAAGCAACCGACAAAACACATCAATCAAATAAAAAAAAAAAAAAATTGATGCCCCATATTAAAATCCTCTCATGATTCAACCTCGTAAAAAGAACAACAAAGTCAAACCAAAACTCATCTGAATCAGACCAAATACCCAAACTTCAAAAACAAACAACAACAGAACCATTTTACTAATTAACATAACAAACACGATAATTAATCTCCCACAATTATAATAAACCCCAAAAAAAAAAAAAAACAAAAAAGGAAAATAATGTTAATTAATATTTTACAAGAGGAAATTAAAGCGAAGAGACGAAGATGGAATTTATAAAGCTAGCTTATCCGGTGCCGGTAACTCCAAGGTCTTGTTTCTTGTCATCTTTTCCGGCGCCGAAGACCGGCCCGCCTTTGCCGGCGGCGTCTTGGACTTTGTCCTGAAGCTTATCGATCTGGATCATGCCGGCGTCCTCCCGGGAGCGGAGGTCGGTCCTGGTGCGGTTCTCGCCGCCGGGCACCGACTCGTAAGTGGTGGCGGTGAAGGACTCCTTCGGCTGCGCGCCCTGAGCTCCTGACATCTCGATATAATAGCTTATTATTATTGGGGAATCAGAATTTGATGAGAAGATTGAGAAAAGTTAATGTTTTTATTTATGGGTGTGGGGATTTGAAGAGGATTGAATCGTGGCGGCCATGCAGAAGGAGAAGGGAAGTTGAACGTGGCGGCCATGGACGCCATAAGACTCGTTCTCACCTGCGCCTCCTTCTGCCACCTCCTCTGTCTTGTCTCTGTTAGTCTTTCAGTCTTTTCACAGTTTTTGCTAATGGGATAAACCTTTGTTTATTGTTTTTATTATTTTATCCGAGTTACAAATTTAGTCTATGAATTTTTAGGTTTGCATTTTGTTGATGTCAAAATCCAGAAGACTCAATTTCACGTGACACCAACAGTGAATTTGTAGAAGCTGGAGAAGACGTAACCTACAAGACCAGCTGCACATCGGTGTGGTGTAGGTCACACCGCCTCCGATACTTAAGTCAAAAAACCGAGGAGAAGTTAGAGAGTAAGGGGAAAAGTCGAGAATAGAGTTTTTTGAACCCTTCTTCAATGGTGAAGAATGATTTAAATACTTGCTCATCCTCCTATGGTTTTTAGGAATGCAGAGGTGTTTCAGAACGAATCAGGCGGAACTGAGGCGGTCAGGAGCATCGGGGACTGAAAGGAGGTGACCACCGAATGGTCGGCCTCGGACTCGGGCCGAGGCCGACCCTTTGGTCCAGTCTTCCCCTGGGTCGGTTTTTTGGTCTTACTTTGCCCGATTGTCCTCGAGCTCCTTGTGCGTCAGTGGTCCAAAATTACATACAACACATTTAATATGTTGTTGGGGTAGGATTTTATCCTAGAGAATTAGTTGAATTTGTAATGTGTCGTTATTTCATATTAATTTTGGATCGTCCTAGCTAATGCTAGCAAAATCAAGAAATTGTATACGGATGTGGTGCACTCTCATGTGTTTAAGTCAGACCGAATTTGTATCGACGGTCAAAAGTAAAGATCGTAATGTATCTTAGCACATTGGGCTTCTCTTATCATTTATGTAGGGATTAGCATAGAGTTACTAGCGGCTCAAAGTATGTTGAACTTATGTCGTCATTGCCAATCTCACAAATTGCTAAATGTTTGGGCTCATCATAATGACACCTCAAATATATAATATATATTTTCGTTTTGAGAAATTATTGGATGTGGACGGTTTTAAAAAGGCAGCCACATGCATTGTAACAATCTCATGGAATAATTTGTCATTATTGCTTGAAGGTCAATCTTTCATTTGATTCTTAAAACTAATTCAAATGTGGTAATTTCACCTCTAACATGCATTTGATCTATAAATTTTCAAAGTATTTAATAGGCTTTTGAATTTTTAATTATATGTCTAGTATCAGATCTCACACATTTGATAGTTTTTAATATTAATGAATGTATTATAAATAAAAATGAATTTTGTGTCTAATGAAATCTTAAATTTTCAATTGTGTCTAATAATAGATACGCCAATTTTTTTTAAGTCAAATAGATCTAAGAATGAAAACTTGGAAACCTATTAGACACTTTTTAAACTTTATAGACTTTTTGTACACAAAATTGAAAGTTCAATGATCTATTAAAAACTTTTTGATGCTTATAAACTAAACTCGTTTTATCAAATCACCAATTTTATGAAGAAATTTTTATGATTTGATTAATTTTTAAGAATGAAACAATGTTTGTTCGAATAATCATTTTGGATTTGAGCCAACCAAATATAGCTAACTGATTAAAATATATACTACCAACCAATAGAGTAAATTTCGAATCTTACATTCTCAAATGTTGTTGAATTAAAAAAATATATAGTAAAAATATCATTTTAGTCCATGTACTCTCAAATGTCAAATTTAAATCTCTGTATTTTCAATAAAGCTTAAAATTGATCCTTATCATAAGTTTAAAGTTTTTTTTTTAATTATTGAAATTGGTTAAATAATAATACTAATAATTTTTATACAAGAAAAAATAGAATATGAATATATTCCTAAAATTTACAAAAGGAAGACTAATAAGACTAATTTTTTCTTTTAGAAAAATTAACAATAAATTCACCGACCAATTTTAAGTTTTTTTGAAGGTACGATAATTAAAATTGAACATTTAAAAATAATGAAACCTAAAATGGAACAAAATTCAAAATACAAAAACCAAGATGATACTGTTGAAAGAGAAATTTTGTCCAATCACAAATTGTCACGTCATTATTTAAAATTAATAACGAAATTACAAATAATTAAATTTGGGACCAATTATAAATTGACATGTGTCTCAAATTTAATTTGAAAACAAAGTTGGCCAATTATAAATTTAAAGAGCCAAATTTCTATTTTTGATCAATTAAAATTTAAAGAGCCAAATTTCTATTTTTGATCAATTAATTAGAAAATAAATTATTTTGATCAAATTAATTAATTTGACCAATTAATTAAAAAAATAATTAATTGGATCAAATTTGGATCTTTTAAGTATTTGGGTCATATGCTTTTGGGTCATATGCTTTTAGGTCAAATATGAACCAAACCCAAGACTAAATAGTTGAGCCCAAAACCAATAAAGCCCAAGCCCCAAGTTGTTAGTCCAAAAGTCATTTGGGCCCATCCAGCAAGAACTCTATAAATAGAAGGGTTCTCAAAGTGCTGAACACTTCTTGAAGATTGAAGACTCCTTAGATTGGAAGACTTCAAGCTCCAAGAATCCATTGAAGCTACAGACTCGAGATCAAACGTTCTAGCCATCGTGTGAAACGCATCCACATACAAGAGAGAGAATTAGAGGATTAACATTAGAGATTGTATATCCACACGCATACAAATATTAATACAAGTATATTGTTTATCCCACGTGTCTCCATCTTCGAAGTTACGTGTGAACAGATACGTCAACCCAAAAAAAAAAAAAAAAAACTCTATTTGAAGTTAAATTTATTCCTTCATCTTTGGCTATGCCACAATGATAGTTATATAACATTATTGCATCCCAACAAATGGAATGATGAATAAACGAGATAATTGATATTTCTCATCATAATCATTTACTTATTTTAAATTCTTATGGTGTGTTTGGTTTACCTTTTCAAGTGTTTAATTTTGAAAATAATTCATTTTAAAAAAATTTCTAGTGTTTGGCAACCACTAAAAATGACTTATTAGAAAATGAGATTGATAAATAAACCATTTTGAGAGAAACACTTGAAACCAACTTTTTAAAAAAATCTTCATAAGAATTTAAATGCAACCAAACATATGAGTGTTTAAATTTTAAACAATTTTTATACAAAATGTTTTTTTAAAAGTGTATTCTTGAAAAACATTTAAATTAAAAGGTATTCCAAACGGACCCTTAATCTTATTTAAATCATTAAACTTCTTATCAAAAAATCTCAAATGAATTTGGAAGATAAAGTTTATAGTATGATAATTGCCTTTGATGTACAGATTTACATCTCATCAAAAGTTTGAAATATGAATCTAGAAATTCTGTGCTCTCGTTGTATCATTTTGTCTACATATGATACAATGAGAATGTGTAGATTTATTTTCAACCAACACATGATTAATTTAAAATACTATTTAGAATATATATATATATATATAGTGCAATTTAAAAGATTGTCCTAGATTTAATATGAAAGTAGAGATAACTCAAAGTCATAGTGGTCTCATTGCATAAGATCATTTCAAAATATAAATTAAGAAGCATTTGCTGAAGGCCAATTTAATAAAAAAAAAATAACAATGATGAGGAAATTGTCATTTATATATTTATTTGTTTTTATTAAAATATATTTTAAACACAATATACAAACAAAAGTGGTTCTATGGTGTAGTGGTTAGCACTCTGGACTTTGAATCCAGCGACCTGGGTTCGACTCCCGGTAGGACCTTTTTTTTTTTTTCTTTTTACTTCTTTTGAAATGTTTTTTTTTTATTATAAATTAGGATTAGTTATAAGAGTTGATGCAGATAGATAAAGTTTATTTGTCAATTATTATAATCATACTGGATATTTGTTACTCAAAATTTGAATTACCAACTTGACTTTGTGCTTAGGTCAATGTATATTCAGAGTTACCTTAGGGAATTGTTTAACCTTAATTGGAGTATTTTAATTTAATTTCGAGTAATTTATTAGTTTCCTTCCCAGCCATTGACCAACATCAAAAGTACTTGAACTGAACATGATCTATTTCTTCTCATAGAATGTTTACACAAACAATTTACACACTTTCCCATTGGAAGCAAAGGGAAGAAACTATCTTCTAATTTCACTCAGTAGCGAGAGAGATTAACAGTAATAAAGCTTGGTGGCCATCTTGAGCAGCAAGAAGCCAACTTCTCCATGTGAAAGAGATGCTTTCGGACGCGGTAGAGGTGGACGGTGTAGAGCAGCGCCGCCAGAGTCACCGCCGTGAACGATACCACAATCAACTTCCAGAAATCCTGCCAAAAATACCAAGTCATACACAAATGATATTTTCATAGAATGTTCTTCAATGATGACGAAGATGCATAACCTGGGGGTTCGAGACGACGATTCCCATAACATATCCCATCAAGTCCATGGTTGATTGGAGAGCGTTTTGCGCGCCTCCGACGACGCAACGATCGGTTTCAGGGACTTGATCCTAATGACATGGAAAGCAGGCAAGCAGTCATAGTAGATTCACTTAGTAAAAGCTACCTTCCTCATTCATATCATCAAACTATCAAACTACTTGCTGATATAAGAATCAAAGTTTGTGGTGATTTGGATGAAGTGTGTTATATACCTGCATTTGTTGGATGACTGCCAAATCGAACATCCAGAGTCCGAGTCGCGACGCTGCCACTCCAATCATCAGCATGTATGCTGACAAGAGGCTGTTTTGCATCCATATTGAAGCAACACACACCAGTAAGCAGGTCCACTGCAAGTCATTGACAATCAATATTAATGACCGTTTGGTCAGTTGATGAGATATCGTTTCATTTCGGTAAATGACATTTCGAGTCTCTCGTTGGCCGATTTCCAATTTGACGTGGAAGCGTACCTGAGACCAAATAGACCAAAGTCCTGTTCGAAGCGTCAAAATTCGAGACTGTACAATAGGGTAAACGAGTGTAGCAGCAATGCCGATGGTGGCGCTTATTCCCCGTGCAATTCCAATGATATAGGCAGGTATACCTTCCCATTCTAAGGTTGCTGTCATTAAAGTACCAAAGCTGGAAGAGAGAAAAGTTTGAGAACGGGGAACTGAGTGTCAGAATATCTGTAATGAAGAAGATTAAACCAGACATTTAATGTGTTTAAATGAAACTTTGAAGTATAAAATCTCAGAGCAAGCATTAGGCATAAGCTTTGATGTCTTGATTCAACTGAACATATCCTCGATCCGGGCTACCAAAGCGAATCGACATGCTACTGAGGACGACTTTTAAGAATGTTTTGATTACCTGAGGACTGTGAAGAATAGCACAGCAAGAGCAATCCCTGGGAGTACGGTGTCTTGCTGCAAATACACTTTCCAAGCACTAATAAATGGGAACTTTGAGAACCAGTCGAACATTTTCGTTTTCCAGCTCCTTTCCACCAATTCTCCATCTTCATCGTTTGGAAGTAAGCTCTCTCTTTGTTGAGATGCAGAACTACTCTCTTCCACATCTCTTAGAACAAGTCTTGAGACCCTTCTTTGGCTGCTTTCTTCCAAAGCTGGAATCCCATCATATACAGAAGCGAAAAGCCAATACTCTAACCAAACCGATACGATATTCCAAACCGCCAAAGTCACAGCAGATGCTTTCAAAGAAATGAAACTAATGATGAAACCAGATATTACAGGACTAAGCAGCTTGCATATTAGATCGATCCGCCTCATTGTCGAGTTTATATTTGTCAGTACTTCTGGAGGATGGCGCTCCGATATGACCACAACCCTGTGCAGAAACCAAAGTTGCAATTTGCAGATCACATGGTTGGAACTTTCTTTTCTTGTTATATTCTCTTTAAAACAACATTCAATTACCATTCTCTTTCAATTAAGATAGTCCCAGCAAGAGACGAAAGTGCACCAACAGCTCCAGCAATATTGGTCAATATCACAAGCAAAATGAATCCTGTGAAATAGGTGGATTTCAAATCTGAGTAGAACAGTAGTGCAACCACCGTCACTCCAGCAATAATATAAGAAAGATTTTGTGTCGCCAGCCAAATTTTCAGAACCTGATAACATAGAAACGAAAACAAAAGACTACTTACAGTTGCAACAATTTAAATGAAACAATCATCAACTGCTTCAACCAGAGGATATTTGAAGACTAAACTGATAATTTCAGTGATCTACCATTTTAACCATTGTTTCATTTCATTAAAGTTATCCATATAGTCTTGGCTTACACATATATCTAAGGTGGATGAGAAAGAAGTTCAAGAACTCCAACAGTGAAAAAAAGGAGGAAAATCTTATTAGCCTGCCCATATAAGTAACTTTGTACATTAAAATCGGCTTCGATTCACTGTAGGAAGCAGAGAAAAAAGTGATGCACAGCATATTAAAATGTCAAGCACAATGAAGAAAAGTTTGATCTTTCTTTTAATAATGTAAAGTGAGCAAAATGATAGAGATTTAGAGTGACAAAAAGAGAGCAAAACCTTGACGTATGCTAACTTATCAACCCAATCTCCAACTACTGGACCAAAGAAAGCAGTGGAAGCAGATTCCACAACACCATAAATCGCCGCAAAGAGTAGAGAATTAGGCCACACACTGATCATATAAAGACCAACAGAGAATTCCCACATTCTGTGATGAAATTAAAGGCAATAAGAACAAACCCAAATCCAAATCCAAAGATCAAAATCAATCAATCTCATACAACAAGTCCAATTTCCAAAGATCTTTGCCCCCAGAAATGACCCCAAGTTCCAAAAACAACAATTCTACTACCCAAAACCCATATTGGATCGAGGAAAAAATACACAAACACCTCACCTGCAACTTCTGGGACATTGAAACTAAACGATCAAACAAAAGAAATCAAAAGGGGAAGAAACCTGGCACCCCATCTGGCCAAGAAGTGTCCAGCATAAAGACTCCAAAGAAGAGAAGAAGGAAGAGCTTGCGCTGAAGAAGGAGATTGTTCGGAACACAGAAGCGGCTCCTTCTCCATTCTGTTTAGATTGTTCAAAGAGAAAGGCGATCGGACATCTGGGTTTTGAGCAAATTGAAAAGGGTATGTAAATCCAAATTCGCAGGTTGAAGTAAAATCGTTTTCACTGTTGAATCAATCGTTTTCACTAATTTCTGTGTCTGTTTCTGTGGGCAGACGATCTTCATCTGAGTTATCTTTTGGGTGTTTTTAAATTGCGATTTGTGGTGTGAGATGATGAAAGACGATGGAGAATCTTGAAGAAATTAGTAACGACCATGCAGATAATAACTGGAAGAAAGGATTATTTAAACAGGGCTTCATGTTTCTTGCTTTTTGTCTCTGCTCGATAAGACCCTCGCTCAGTCGCTCGGATACTCGGATTTCATTTTGGAAAAAACTTCCCTACATACCGGTATGTAGGGATCTCCCTGCATACCACCATTAAAATGTTGACAATTAGGAGAGATAAAAAAAATTTCTCAAATTTTCTCATTTTCTCCCTTTCTCTTTCTTAGTTGTCAAGATTTTAATGGGGTATGTAGGGAGATCCCTACATACCGGTATGCAGGGAAGTTTTGTTCTTTTATTTTATATTTTTTATTTTTGGAGCTTTTTGTGTAAGTTATTATTATAATTTCTTTTAGTTCAACTGGAAGGGAGATTTCCTTTAAAATAATAGTGATCAATAAAACTTTTTTTTAAGAAAAATCAATGCCATTGGTTAAGTTGAAAACTTTGTGCTATTTATTTTAGAGGGTCATTAAAGGGTTAAGTTGAAAACTTTGGTCTATTTATTTTAGAGTTCAATCGTGCGTAGGCGGGAGAGATTTGAATCTTTAATATTTTTGGTCAAAAATATATCTTATCTATATGCATTTAGATTTGACAACGATACAGTTCTAGTCATTTGTTCAAACCAAATTTCGTTGTTGGTTAGGCTAACAAAAATTTATTATTATTATTATTTTGACAATGTGTGAGAGTGGGGGCACTCGAACCACAGACCTCTTGGTCGTTAGTACAACAGTTATGTCAGTTGAGTTAAGTTCATGTTGGATATTTTATTTTATTATTTAAGGTTTCGGATTGCAATTAAGGAAATTTCATGGCACACTAATGTCATTTATATTTTTCCAATCATTTTTTTACAACATATTTTTCCAATCAATTGTATCTTGAATTATGCCGCTGATTTCTGTATTTTTTTGTTTGTTTTTTTTTTTAATCTCATTTTGCAGAATACGAGGTTTAATATTATATATTATGACCATTATATGTATGTATGTGTATACATGTGTTTTGCAGAATATGATTGTTTAAATTTTTCGGATTGGATAAGTATTTGGGGTAAATAGACATAAATTTGTATGTTAGCATATTTACCTATATTTTCGTAATATGAACCTCACATTCTTCTATTACATCAATTCAAATCTAATATGTTTCAAAAAAAAAAAAAAAAAGTCTAATGTGATAGTGTTTAGTGTAGTTTGTAATTGTTACATAATATAAATACACTAATTATATCTAGAAGTTTCTTGAAATATCTACATGGATGTACATAATTAAGTCCTCTTAGATTTATCTTGAATATTGTAAATAGATATATAAAAGAATGTCTATAATTATCTCTTACCTAGGCTCCTTGTAAAAGAATGTCTATAATTATCTCTTACCCAGGCTCTAAAGAGTTCTCCGAGAATTCCTTTGGATAAAAATAAGTAGAGAAATATCTAGGATATTTCTAGATCCAAGAAGAGTCTAGAAAAATCTCATTTGCTTGGACTCCAAGAATCTTAGGCCTATAAATAGGGAGTGTGTCCTCAATATGTAAAACAACTTGAAGGAATAATCGCAACTTGGAGAAAGTATCAACAAGTTGGAGAAAGCATCAAAAGTGAGTGTGAGTAAGTGAGAGAGTCTTTTCCTAAGAGTGTCCGTCTTTATACTTTTCTAATAAAAGTTTCTTCCTTCCAAGTGTTTGTCTCTCTCCTTTTGTGTTAAATTCTTCAACATTTATATCATATGATTCATATCGATTCAAATATGAGTGTTTTATTGTAGTTTATAAGTATTACATAATGTATATCATATTGATTCTAAGAATAATTTTGTTTTAGTAATAAACCTTCAAAATTTTCTAACTAAAAAATATAGTTGATATGTACCATGTATACAATTTCCTTTTTTTCCCTTTGTGTGTACAATTTATTATTATTTTTTTTTTTCTGTTCTACCATCCTTAAAAGTTCATTATGAATTTGTATTTATATATATTTTTAGTTCAACAACATTTGGAGGTGAGAATTCAAATTTTTGACCTCTTAATCTAAGGTACATGTCAATTACCACTAAACTATGCTCGAAGAATTTATATTATTTGAGTTACTATAACTACGTAAATATGTATATATAAATACTTTATATTAATAGAAATATAATCAAGACTATTAAAGTAATTTAGAATGTCAATTTCAATTCTTGAACTAAAAAAGATTCAATAACAAGTTTAGTTCATAAACTTTAAGAGTTGTGTCAATTTGATTCCTGAATTTTAAAAAGTGTCTTTATTAAGATATTTTTTTAAATTTAAAGTTTTTAGATCTTATGAGACACAAAATTGAAAGTTCAAGGTCTTACCAAACAATATTTGGAGGTGAGGGGATTTGAACCTCTGACCTTTTGGTCGAAGGTACATTACCAAACAATATTTGGAGGTGAGGGGATTTGAACCTCTGACCTTTTAGTCGAAGGTACATGCTAATTACCACTGAGTTATGTTTGTTTTGGCATTAAAACCACAATGATTTTTTTTTTTTTTTTTTTGAATAACAATGGTTAAAAATAAAAGTAATCAGTACCTCATGACAATTACCTGCAATCTCACAAGAATAAGAGTAAATATCCAAATGATTTCTGTTAGAAAAATAAACGATTAAGAGGTCAGAAAAGGGAGAGAGAGGTTACTAATGTCACAGTACATAATACAATTACAATATAAAACTAGGTCTGTATAACATGAATATATATTGGTATAAATGTCACAGTCCCAAAGAATTTCACTGTACTAAGAAAGACGGCCATTATAATATACGGGGCCAGAACACAAGTACAAGAAGAGACACAAAAATATGCATGAGACGCTACTACAATTACAAAAATTACATCAAAACAAGTATGTTACATACCAAAATTTAATCCATTCCAATACCCATTTACATTTGCCAAGATTTTACTAAATACCCAGAAACACTGATTGGTCCAGCTCTTGATGAATAGTATTCTACCTCGTATCGTATGTCGTTCTCGTTGTATATCATTCGTTTGGCAAGTGGTACGCGGCTGTGTTGACGAACCAGAGCAAGAGACCAAAAGATAACCAAAATAGAGAGAGAATGGGGGGGGGGGGGGGGGAGGACATGTGACGTATGCTTTACATATATGAAGCTTTAGAGAAGAACACTAAACTACCGAAAATTACCATTTAAGGGAGAGAAATCTCAACCCAGTTCATGGCAGAGCAGTGATGGAGTATTTATGGATTGAAGAAGATGAAGTTTATTCAGAATCACTCCAACTATCAGTGTCGTCGTCTTCATCGCTTCCAGCCAATGCCTGGTTAATAGTGTTTCCAAATGAGTTCCATTTCTAAAAGAAAGAGACGGGCGGGTTGGGGATGGGGGGAGGTAGAGAGATACCTGGCGAATTGCATTTGCTTTCTCCAAGATAGCAGCGACCCTCAAATTAGTTTTCGGACCCTGCACGCTGGGTCTTGTTAAGACTGCAGGCTTCAAGCTGAAGGACTGAAAAGTACAATCAGAATATTTTGTTAGATTATAAGCAACTGCACTACGAAATTTGTGTCAAAATAGTAATAATACGAGCCAAAACTAATAAAAGCAAAGTTCAGCTTCAACCTTGGTTCGAATCTGCGCAAGCAGTGAATCTCTTTCATCAACCTTGGGTACAATTTCAGGTAATATCCGATCAGAAACTTTTCTCAACTGCAAATTGGTTAAAAAAGTTAATTCCATGTATTTTACAAGCATATCACCAAATAAGTTCTCAAAACAGGTAATGAAATATTATCGAACCTTGCTTTTATCGTGGGCAGCAACAGCATCAATGAGAGGGCTTCGCGGACGAAGTAGTTTACTACTGGTGGGTGGATTTCCATTTGGCATACCGACCCCAGATGTTGATGGCATAAGTGATCTGTTAGACGATGAAGCTACTTCTTCCTCTGTAGTTGGCAAATCATGCTGAGATTGTTCGTTCTTCACGAATGACATCGGCGCCATCATAGCATGGGAATTTATTTGTTCCCTTTCAAACTCTTGCGATACATGTTGAGATATATCAGGCTTTAAGCCTGTTTCTGATGCTGCGTTACTAAACGGTTGGAATGACTGTCCATACGAAGACACACTATTACTTTTACAATTCACATCGTCACTTGTTGGTCCTAGAGGAGGCAGTTTCAAATCAGACTCAACTTTTTCACCATCAGACTTGAGAGAATCATGCTCTGGGGTTTCCTTGGGCATTGGCGGTAATGATAAAAATGGGTTATTATATTGTTTCTCCATGGTAGCAGAACTATATTCAAAGTTTTCATTGCTAATCATGGGTAGCTGCAATGGGAATGGAGGAGGCTGCATTGTGTTATGTACCATGTGACCAGATATATGTGTAAGCTTGTTATCTTGAAAGGAAGTGTAGGGGTTCTCAGGTTGTAAAGTCGCTGCATTTGATGATTCTAAACACATACCCCTCTCTTCAGCTTTTGATGGTAATATCGATTGAAGTGGATCCTCACTTCTAGGTGGAACAGGAAAAGCTTGTTGAACCTTCCCTAACCTCCATTGCATTGGAGGTAGAGGGGGCAATGGTGGCATCTCATTCAAATTGACTTGAGGCACCTCAGGCAGCAGAATGTAGCTAGGTAGGACAGGCTGTGATGTATCCGTCGTTCGACCTGTCATATTGAGTTCACCAATCGGATGTTGTGTATATAACTCTGATAGAGAATGTCCAGCTTGAATGGTTGCTCCACTAGTTTTGAATTTAGAACTTTGATCCTGTTGGACTGGATCTGAAGACTGTACCAGTTCAACTTTTTCTACATCTAATTGACCTGGAGATCGTTGGTCAAGGCGTGAGGAATTGGAAACATTAACATCTGCCTGTACAAGCTCCATTCCCTTGTGTTTAGCTTGCAAACCTGGTGATGGTTCACTGGAAGTCTCAATGGCAGAGGAGAAACATAGAGGGGGAGGAGATATAAATTCATTGCCCTCCTTAAGATCACCCTGATGAGAAGAATTGGGCTCTGATTTCAGATTTCTTAGTTCCAAAGATTTTGGGCCAAAGGAAAGTTCGTCAACAACTGAAGTGCATTGGGTTTGCATAGGTACGGGTAAATTATGAATGCCATCAAGCATCCCTGAATCCGGATAGTCAGAAATCAATTCATCTTTGGAGTCTAAAGGTGCAGTAGCAACTTCTAAATGATTTACTTTGTTTCCATTTACAGGTCCCACAGAATAATCTGAAGCTTCTTTAAGTTCATTCTGATTTGGATATGGATTCTCAAAGCCAGGATGATTCTCTAGCAAATCACTCTTCATATTTTCCGATGTAGATAAAAGACAATTCAAGGATGGGCTTACAACTTCATTCACATCATTACTAGTTGTGGGATCAGCATCAGAAGCAAATCCATCTTCTTCAAATGTTCCAGTTGGGAGTTTATCTATGCTTACATTTTCATCATCACTGAAATGATTTAAATTCTTCGGTGTGACTTCAGTTATAATAGCAGTCTTGGCTACAAATGAAGTAGACGCAAGCACACCATCCCCTAGAACCATTACATCTGCAACATCACGACAGTCTACAGAATCAACCACCTCATCTGCCCGAACCTTTTCAGTCACAACTTCACTACAGTTAACAAAATCAACCACCTCATCAGCTTGAACCTTTTCAGTCACAACGTCACTACAGTTTATGGAATCAACCACCTCGACTGCTTGAACCTTTTCAGCTAAAATGTCACTACAGTTTACAGAATCGACCATCTCATCTGCTAGAACCTTTTCAGTCACAAATTCACTACAGTTTACTGAATCGACCACCTCATCTGCTCTAACCTTTTCAGTTACGATGTCACTACAGTTTACAGAATCGATCACCTCATCTGCTTGGACCTTTCCAGTTACAAGATTACTACACTTTTTGGAATCCTCATGATCCAGATCACCTGGTGAAGTAAGTTCATCATGGGAGGAAATAGAAGTGCTAGGGAAAGTCACACCTTCTGGATTAACTGTTTCAGTCACAAACTCTCGTGAGTTCAAATGCATCTCATGAACCGTATCGTTTGGACTACAAAGTTGTAGTTCATCCAAGGTATCATCAGCATGAGTGAATATGGTTACTTTTCCATCATCAGCTGCCCTTGTTATATCTACGATGTTTGCTTCCCTCACGGAATATGCTACATCAGTTTCTGTCAAACCATCTTCATCTTGAAGAACATCATCTGCTATATTTTCCACTTGATCTTTCAAATCCTGTGTCTGCGAGAAATCTGCTGCAAGAGGTAACTCTTCATGTTTTGCTTCAGCTACTACTATGTTATCATCCTTCAAGTCCTGTGTCTGCGATAGATCTACGGCAAGAGGTAAGTCATCATATTTTGCTTCAGCTGCCACAATGTTGTCGTCACCTTTCAGGACAATGACATCATATTTGTCATCTGAAGAATCATTTGTAGAATCACGTGAAATCTCAGAGGGCAATAATGAACTAGGAGATGATTCAATTTCTGGCAAGGATTGCTTGTCAATAGTCCTATCATTTGAAGAATCATTTGTAGAAGCACATGAAGTCTCAGAGGGCAATAAAGAACTAGGAGACGATTCATTTTCTGGCAAGGCTTGCTTGTCAATAGTCCTATCATCCTTGTATTCTTTTTGGAGCATTGTATCCTCAACCTTTTCTACCGCTTCAATCTCAACAGCTTGCCCCAAGACATTTGAAAGATGCAATGAATTTTCAGATGTGGCATCTACATCTATGCCCTCCCTGTATCTAACATGATGGCCACCAGATGGAATTGTGTGGTTAGCACTACTAACAGTCTCAGAGGGAACGACGAGGTGATCATCTTTATGACAACCTAGGTCTGTCTCTGTACTAGATATCTGTGAACCAAAATTAACAAGGTCGGTAGATGATTTTTTATATAACTTCGGTTCCACCAATGAGGATGGGGATGGGCATAATTCTGGGTCTAAAAGTGGTTGAGGAATTGAATCCAAAAAACATGAATCATCAGGTACTTCTTCAGATTTTGAGATTCTCTCTTCATCAATACTGGTATTTTCAAACGCTCCAAGTTCATCAGCATTGCTTTCATGAGAATGAGAAGTATAATCCGGATTACATGGCATGTTTTCAATATCCACCATGCATGCTTTAGAAATTGAAGGTAATGCTTTAGCTGTTCCTTCAGAGTCATATTGAATGTTGTCAACCACCAAACTACTTACTGTATCAGAGCATGAAAAACTGGATCTCTCTCTCTTGAATGAACTGTTACCATCATCTGATCCTGAGGAGTTTACACAGGATTGTGAATCTGATAGTTGAGCTTGGGTTTCTAGGTGTTCAGCATTTGCATCAGATTCACTTCTCTGTTTTCCAAGGTTAACATTTTTAGATCTAGGTTCATTGTCTGTTTCTATTTCTGACTCCATAGTAGCAAGAGCATCTACATAATTGTCTACTTCACTGATTACCTCGTCAGAACGATACCCATCTATACTGCTCCCTGTTTTCCCTTCTCCATATTCTAATTGGTTTTCAACCACCACCATTTGAAGATTGGAAGTTGTCTCAATGTCAACATCTGCAGTTGATTCAGGCATCTTTAAAATCTCCTGACCAGAAACATCACCGTTGATTGGTCTTTTTAATTCTTCTTCTTGGGCTAGACATGATGAGCATGTACTTACCCTTCCAGGAGACTTGCTTGCAGGACTCACAGTAGTGATATCAAGTATTCTAAGCCCCAGTTCATTGGTATTATCTGGCATTGAATGCACGGTTGGTGCAGCAACAGATGCTTCATAAACCATCTTATGCTCTGGAGAAGGAGTCTCCAAAAATTTTTCCATGTAGCTTTTGCCATTTTTGGAGTCAATACATCCATTCAATTGCCTTTTCTTCAATTTTACAAGCCGTGAAGGGTCGTTAAAACAACTATCAATGCGCTCCTCCAAGAACAATTGATGTAGTCTGCACAAATTAGAAAGATTTGACGTTACCAACCAAGTATCTATAAGTGAGCATATGCAGTTCAACAAGTCGAGAAAATTTCCAGAAGAAATAAGGAATTAGACACCCTACTTGGCATGGGATGTTGGTCCAATTTCTGGTGTTCCTCCATTCCTCCAGCGTGGTCCTTTCTTCTGCTAGGAGGCAAAGCAGCCATATTTTAGAACTAAATAGGTTAAGATCATACACGGATATGTTTCACTGTGTAGTAGGAAGAGTGTGTGTATAACATCCATAAATGACAGTCCTAGAATTGATAGATAAAATGGGCCCAGATGAACGCATTTTCTCTAAGAATTTAAAAATCCCATTGTTGTAAAGGGTGAATAAACTTAATAATTTTTTTTGAACTGATCCCACATATGCAACTCGCACATGCAGAGGCTGAAACATAAGCCACCCATATGCAAATTTAGTTTTCAAATGAAAATATTCTATAGGTGAATATGAATAAGTATTTCAATTGAAGTTATCTTTAGAGAAGCCAGAAAGATCCAAAATAATGACTCATGCATGATTTAACAGAATTTCCGCATATTGTGCTGAAAATACCGATCTGTTGAGTAAACAATCAGCAGCAAAATAGGTAAACTAAAAAAAGAGATGCCCACAAGCATATGCATAGTCTGCAAGAATACTTACATAAGAACAGTGGTCAATACATGAAGTAAAAGACACGTGCATTGAGATGGAAACCAGAGAAAAACATTGGAAGAAAATACAGGAAAGACAATTACCAAGTAATTTGAGGTACTTGGAAGTTGGAACCTTCATCTCTTGAGTACTTATACTCAAGTCAAAATTCACTAAACAATTGTCTACCTCCATCCATTCCCACCCACTCTCTTTATAACAAATCCCTGCTAACAACTTCCCTAACTAATTACTAGTATATCCTTGATACTTTAATAATATTCCTAAGTACTCTAACAACGTTCCTATCACATTCATAAAATGAAATGACCATGTCATTTAATATCACGTGGGAAATAAAAAGAAGACTGATTAAATGACCTAATTAACCAGTCACGTTAATTAGAGAGAGAGAAAGAGAGAGCAATCAAAGTGTTTATGAAATGGATAAGCTGTATTGAATTGACTACGGTATTGAATATACCTTCACTTTACGAATTTTCTTCTCCCTTTGAGGCTCAATATTCGATCTCCCAGAAGCTGTGGATTCCACTTTAAATACCGATGGATCAGTGTATCGCTTCAAACATGCCCCAGCCCCTGCAACATCAAACCTATTCAAAGGCAGACAGTCAAAGATTTTTTTTTTAAATCCTAATAACATATTGCTTTTACATTTACACAAAAGTTTACCATACTTGTCTAAAAGGAATAGACGTGGGGGCCCCCTGCATTCTTCATAGGAATCCATGACAAACCGAGGTAAGTCTCCACGAGCAACAAGACTTTGCTCCGACTGCAAATTAGGATGCCAGTCAAGTCCTGCAATATAATTCATGGTTATGATTTAAGAGCTTATCCTTCAGGTGTTGGAACCCTCTAAATACAAACCTCATTTCATTTTAGATGAAATTAAGTCATTTTAAACATACAAAATAAGCATAAAATAAATTTTGTTGGACAGCTAATCTAATGATACTAGCCCTACATCTAAAAGAAACAGTAGAATTTGAGTCATTCCTATGATGTGGGATCAAAATGATTGAATATGAAAAAGATTCGATAAGATAAATAATCACATACACCACATAAATAATTACATGCCTAATACATGCTACCTTCTGTGTATAACAAACCAACATTAAGTACAGAGGTTAGTTAGATTTTGCAATATCCACTCCAACCTTCCTACCAAACTGTGATTCTTTCACAATAAATATCTCATTTAAAAAAAAAATGCTTTGAATTAATTTACTAGTCATGATGGGGATACATGCAGCCCTCAAGAAACAAATAACAATATGTTGTACGTTTTTAACACCATAAATCAGTATTCAGATCATATATGCACTTAGAACATAAATAAGTAACCAGGCAACAAGACTATATTTTATAAATATAAAAATGAACATGACAATTCTGTGCTGCATTTGCATGAAGTGATACAGTGAGCACGAGTTTATTTGTTTGTAGCAGTAATTTTAAATGAGATGAAATTTTTTTGAGTAAATTTTCTAAATTCCTACATCACATTCTTTAAAATAATCGAAAAATAAAGAAGGAAAATTACAACATTGAATCAGTTCATGATCCCATATCAACTGTCCAAATCCATTGGTATAATCAATGTGGTGGCCATGATTGTTGGTAAAAGTTTAACGTTATACATTGTAGACTAACCTGCACTAGTGAAGAAAGATGTATGATTTGTTTGGGACAGAAATGCTTTCTCAATTGAAGGAACTTCTGCCTCAAGTTGCTGCACACGAATCATAAGACCATGGCCTCTTGCAGCCGTAGAAATGACCTCTTCATGTAAGTCGTGGAATACCTCAGCAGCAAACCTTTTAACAAATAAAGAGAAAAAGATGAATGCATATTTCTGGGGAGAAAATCTTCTTTAAATATTATGGAGGTAAAAAAAAGGATCTTAGAGCGCTATTAAAATGTCAAAAACAAATCCTTTCAATTTTTCAAAATATTTCCCCGTCCCCAGTAAGATATCCAACGTATTATCCCAACTTTGTGTCAATTACCAGAACAGGAAAGAACAATAAGAAGCTCAGCTGCTGAAGTTAATAAAGAGTACCATATTTACAAGTAGAAGTACAGAAAACTTAAGAAGGTTAATATTAGAATATATATAAATATTTTACCCATAATGCAAACGGCGAATCCAAGATTACTACAAAACTCCTAGGAACCACCGAGTACTTGATCAGTTATTAATCAACTCGCGTTGAGTTATAATACAAATCACAAGCCGTCAACAAGCAGTCTTAAGAACGTAATTTGGAAAGAAAAGAATCTGAAAGAGCTAAACGGATTGAGGAGCCACCAGAGAAGGTTAGTCTTCTAATTGAAAGAGAGAATTCAAGCCGGTAAATTCTAAAAATAACTATAAATCTCTCACGTCCAGCATTTCACTCGCCGCATTAATTTAAATCCACAACCAAATGAAGGCAAGGTCAACTGATTATACAATCTACACCTAAAACTCTGATTCAACACAAACTTCTCAATTCAACGCTCATTCCAATCACTCAACTCACAAACCATCACCAGCAATCCACAATTCCAAGCACAAAGAACTGAACCATTAGTAAACATCCACAATTTAGAAGAATCAGAACTATCCACTCCAAAAAAAAAACAGGAAAAAAAAAAAAACAGTAGCAAGAAAAAAAAGAAAAGAAAGAAAATCTCACTCGGCAAGGTCACCGAGCTGGCGCAAGACTCCGACGAGGCCGGCCATGGCAACGCCTTCAAGAAGAGCTTCGGGATCATCTTTATCGGCGGCCTTGTAGAGGTCCGGATCCGCCAAGCCGTACTCGTTCCTAATTTGGTACCTTGTCAGCGGCATTTCTTGTTCGTCCTCGTGTTGGTCTCGAAGCTCGAAACTGCAATCGTAGTGGTTGTGAAATTGACCGCCGTACTCCGATGGTCGTTGCTTCTACATTTCTCACCGGCAAAGTACCGAAGAGATTGAGACAGAGAGAAAGGCTGAGTTAATTGAGAATCGATAAAAAGATGTGAACCGATGAATTAATATACGGTTGGCTTAGCCTCCCTTAGAAACACTATATTTAATGACCCCAACCCTCTACTCAATTATACAACTTATTTACACAAATTTTATTATTAATTATTCTAATTTTTGTTTTTTCGGTAATATTTGCAGATCTAATAAACTATGAGTTTCGGAAGACGAGTTGAAAATGAGCGAGTACGGAGCATTCGTGCAACTAGCTTTGTAGTGAGATGATCGTGGATTTAGTTTCGGGAGGGAGTTCAGTGTTTGGACTCCTAGATGGTGATTTTGGCTTTGAGTGATGATGATTCTCGAGTGGAAACAAGGCTATCCTTTATTATGTAGTGGTTTTCTTGGATTTTGTTGTTTTCAAACCGTTTGTAATGTTGCTCTTACGCCTTATTGATTATGAATGAAAGGTTGATGTTCTGTTGATTTAAAAAAAATAAATAAATAAAAGAAATTATTCTTTCAAGTTTTGCATATCAAAATTGCTAGAGAATTAAAACTAAATAGGTTATGCGGAGAGAATTTGAATTTCTAACCTTTATAATAACTTAATTAATTCGAATATAGTTTAAAGAAAAAAAATCTGGAAAAGAAATTGATTTTTTTATATGTTATGGGTTGATTCCTTACTTTTGAAAAATAAAGTTTTCAGTTTATTTATGAATTATAGTTTCGTGATTCCTATTTTTTTTTATAAAGTAGTTGAATAAGATTATTTTGAAAATAATTATTTGACTGTAGTGGGTACTTTTTTATTTTTTAATTTGAAAATGAAGTTTATTTATCCATTTAACTTTCCAAAAATGTATAAATTTTGAGATTGTATCTATTTAATCTCTAAATCATAAACAATTTCATTTACATTCTTTTTTTTTTTTTCAGACGGATACATTTATATTCTTACAGTTTCAAATTTATATCACGTTAACTTTGTCGATGTAATATTTATGTAACATGCTAACTAAATAAACTATGAATTATATAGCATGACATAACTTATGGAGTATACTATTTTCATGTGACTAGCATGTCGAGATTAAAAAAAAAAATCAAAACCATTTAAAAATAAAAAAATTCAAACCTCTAACTTCTTGACTAAGAGTAAATGTCCATGATTCTTGCAAGATTTCTTGAAGAAAATAGATTTTGAAGAATCTTCCACACTTCTCGAGCAGTTTCGCACTCCAACATTTCTGAAAGGAGAGAATTGGACATTGAACCGAGTAGTCAGGCGATGATCAAGCTATCCTGTCGAACCCAATGGTCAAACACAGGATTAGAGATTTTTAAATCACCATTCTGAACGAACTTGGACGGAATATCAAAATCTTCATCTAGATGATGTTTTAATCCATGTCCCCGTAGCATAGTAAGAATTTGTAACTTCTAGAGTAGAAAATTGTCTTCATCAAGCTTCATTATGGTGATCTTGTTGCCTGGATTGATGATCTTTGAGGTCTGAGAGAAAATTTCAATCTCAGAGCTCTCTTTCTCTGTTGAGTGAGACTCCATCACGCGGAAAAAAAAAACAAAAAAAAACAAAAAAAAAAACAAAAAAATGTCGTTAGGATTTCAAGCTCCGATACCAAATCAAGAATAAAATTGAAGAATACAGAGAAATGGTCACAAGTAATAGAACTTGTTATTGAAGAATGATCAAACTCAATGGTCATTATATAAATTCACTGGAAATAGAATAAACAAAGCTTTCAACTGAAAATACAGAATTCTAAACCATAATACAGTTGAAGAGATAGAATTACATAACATAAAACTTGAGCTTCAGTGAGCTATCTTAACTAATTACCGCTCAATCATGCTTACTTTGAAGTCCAATATGGTGAGTTTATGCATAGAAAATTGAACCAAAAAAAATTGTCACATCTTATCACACGTTATTCCTAATGAATATCGTCAACAATTGACTTTAATAACAAAAATCTATTATATAAGATAGGAACACAATCGAAAATTTTTAAGTTAGTTGATTGGTTAATTCCATCATATCATAAAAATTAAAATTCCCAATTTGGAAATTTTTATTTTCAACATAAAAAATTCCAATTTGAAAAAAAAAAAAGAAAAAGGCATAAGTATTTACAACTTACGACAAAGCTAGCAAGGAGGAAGGCGGAGCACATCGTGCCGCTTATTTTGTGCTGGTTGTATCGGATCATGGTATCTATTTAATAATATCTTTTTCGCCGTTAGTTATCCAGTGTTCCCAACCCCACCGTATTTTCCTGTTCCCGTTTCATCACAACCGTCCTTTCTATTGACTTTCAATCATCTCACTTTCCTTTTCTTGCATCCTAAATTAAGAAAACCAATTGATTAAAAAAAAAAAAAAGGACAGCCATTATGCTTAACAAGTAATTCTCTTTTAGCTAAATTGTTTTTTTAAAAAAAAAAAACAAAAAAGTTTGTCTCAAATTTAATTCATACACTTTTGAGACAATCTCTCTCTCTCATAATGAGAAGACTACATTTTCAGCAAGGTAAACTTCAATTAGAGTATGAAAGAAAGTTTGAATCCAAGAATGAAAAAGAAAATAAATGAAAAATGGTTGATAATTAACATTTCAATAATTATTCATGTCAATGTTGATATCAAGATTGATATTATAGTTAAAGGAAAGTAAAATTGCCTAGGATTATAGGGGCTGATTTGCAAATTTGTTTTCAAAACTTAAAGGAAAAAATAGTGATTAAAAATGTTAGGTCAATTAAATTATATGCTTAATCCTCAAATTTAGTTTTTATGATTTTTAATGTTTTAATTTGATTTCTTGAGTTTAAAAGTCTCAATTTATTTTTATAATTTGGTCAAAACTCACAAATCATTTCTATCATTACAAGTCCTTACCACATTAAATGCATATCATGTTTTCTATTAATGTAAGTAAAAAATAACTCAAGGATAGTGTATACGATTTAACCAAATCATATAAAACTAAGAAAAATACTTGCATACTGATGTGTAGGGATCACTGCACACCACCATCATTAAAACGTCGATAATTAGAAGAGATAAAAATAAATTTTTCATTTTCTACATTTCTCTCTCTTAGTTGTCAAGATTTTGATGAATGGTGTAGGAAGTAATAGTGTATACTAATATTGTTTCTCTTATTAGTTTGTTGTATAACCATTCTCTGTTGTATTCAGTTATTTCTCCCATCTTGTATATATACTTATGATTATCTTAATAATAAAGTGTGGGAGAATTCATTTAGACTCTGAGTTTCTTTATGGTATCAAAAAGCACCTTGACTAACTTCAGCATTTTTTTTTTTTTTCGTTTTCTTCTTCCACGTGTCTGAACTGTTCTCGTTGAATTTTCCTCTGTGAAAATATGTCAACTGATAAAACTCTAGTTCAAACTCTCAGCTTCGAATTCATCTAATTCTTCTGTTTCGCTTCTGAATACCATTTGTAATCTTGTTTTTGTGCCATTAGATTCTTCAAACTATGTGCTGTATGAATCGAAGTATTCTTCATAAATTAAACTAAAACTTTTAAAGTCGTATAAGCCAAATTAAAACTAAGCCTAAATCATAAAGACAAAGTGGAAAATTTTAGAACTATAGAGACCAAATTAAAAAAAAACTTAAAACACACGAACCTAAACAATAATTCAATCATAAAGATAATATCAACGTACAACTTTCAAAATCACTATTCACAAATGTTAGAACAACGGTCACAATCTTTTTAAAAATAAACCCACATTTGGAAACCCAAACCTACAACTTAGAAAAATATATTTTTTTCCTAAAACTTCATTTCTAACAAACAGAAAATAGATTCCAAAACAAGTACCATGGTCCATTGTGTATGATTTTATTAATAGTTGTTGATTTACTAATTCAATAATTTCCTTGCACTTTTCTTTTTTGTTGCTGAAAAAAGAAAGGTATTTATAAAATTAGTAGAAAGCCAATTTTGAAAATAAATGTTATAAAAAGTAAATGCAAAATGACTTTGGATGCTATTGCTACCTACTCTCTAACCATCAAGCTCCTTTTCCATCTACCTTTGATCCCACATGGACCTGAGCAAATATTAGTAACAAGTCACTATTATACAGTACTAGGAAATATTTTACCTCATAAAAGAAAATAATAATAATAATTGAAATAAGCTTGAGAATCTTTTTAGAAAAATGGCTAAATAAATGTTCTGTTAATTTCTCTCTCTCTCTCTCTATATATATATATATATATATATATATAAATTTTATAATTTGGTTGTTTCAATTTGATTCCTAGTGTGTTTTTTTTTTTTCTTTAATTCAGTCATTATTTCACCCAACAACAAAATTAGTTAAAAAATGATGAAGTCCTATTGGTCACTAAAAAATTACTCATGACTTTAGTGGGTAGAATTTTACTATAGTAAAAATTGCTCGTTGTTGTAGAAAATCAACCCAGGAAGATGTTGCATGTAAGTGTCATTTTTTAGTATCTAGTTATTGTTAGAATTTAATTAAAAACATTAATACTTAACGGAGAAAATTGAAAATTTTACAACATTAGAAATTAAATTAAAAAAAGCATCCAAACATCGTGAACTAAAATATATATTTAGTGCTTAGGAAAATCTCAATATTTGTTTTGATGAAATTATAGTGAATGTATAATTTTATTTTTGATGTATATGTTATTCTTTTCATTTATGTTAAAAATGATGTTGAATGATGGAATGACGATGTGATATATGAAAACAAATGTATGTTTATTGAAACTATCAAAACCAACATTATTTTCTTTAGACCACCATCTTCTAAAAATTAATATCCACCTCACTTTTACTTCATTTAAAAAAAAAAAAAAAAACTTGTTTAGTCCATGTTAAAAATAAAAATCATCTTAATTAATAGAAAAAACCTACTAAAATATCATCTCATCATTTTGTTATCCGATTTTAAAAATCATATCATCGTTCTATTATTTAGTTTCTCTTTAATAAAGAGGTACAAATACCTAATTATTTGGGTTAGGTTTGATCTGCTCGATTAATCAATTTCAAATACTACAAATTAGAGATATTTCTCGAAAACAAAGTTAAAATGTGTTTAGTACGAAATTGGAACTTTTTTAAATACCGAGATTGAAGTTGAAAAGAATATTATATATTTGTAGGACCAAATATTATATTTAGACAATGAGAAACAAACTTGAAGAAGATGGAGGATTATAGTAATAGTTAGTTATAAAACAACGAAAGTAATTATGATTATTTATTTATTAAGCGAATTTGAAGAGAGAACAAAGTGGGTTTCTTTAATAATAATAGTATTTATTAATTATTATTTTGGGCCATCACAGACCGCAGTGTTATGCTCTCCCACACTCCCATGTAACAATTTAATATTCTGAAGCAGTATTTGTACACGTGGCGTCGTTTGGTACGTACAACAAGTCAGGGTCATAAATGTAATTTAGCTCCTGTGGAAACTGAAACCCGTGAGCGAGGGCATGCGGACAAAGCGCGTCTACTCTGGAAACGTGGACGCCTGTGGGCCCGAGTTTCTAGTACCCAAATTATTATTTTTTTTAAAAAAAAATTGATTATTTATAATTTTATTTAATTTTCAGATTAATTAAACACGATTCTTAATCGTTTTAATTCTCAATTTACTATTTATCAGTTTTTTTTTTAAGTTCAATTTTACCTTTAATGTATTAAAATATCTCACTAAGATCCCTCCATAAATTGTTTGTTAACCTAAAAAATTTGTTGTAACATAAGATTATTGTTTTTTTGACCATGAAACTAAATTAATAAATTAAGAAAATTTTGAGAATTTTAAAAGATTAAGGATCAAAACATAGTTCAACTAGCAGATGGTACTGATGATCGAGAGATCTGTGGTTCGAATCCCTCTACTCCCACATATTGTAAAAAAAAAAAAAAAGGACAGAGTTAATTTTTTTTTTAAGAGATTAGGTACAACTTTTATTTTATTTTTTAACAATATTTGAGAGTGGAGGATTTGAACCACAAACCTCTTAGTTGCAAGTTTTATGTCAATTGAACTATACTCATATTGGCATCAAAATATATACTTCAGTCCATACATTCTTTAAGAAATAATTAATTTGGTCATTTTCATTATTTTGTCGATATTTGTTTAGCCAATATATGATATGACTTTGAACATGTGTATTCAAATGCTAATATTGGTATTGTATAAGATTTACATAAATTGATTTGAGATGAATATGATGTTTGTTGATGGTCAAATTTGGTCGGAGGACTCACCTGACCTTCACGTACCACCAACGACAAATTTGTAGATGAGGGAGAAGACGTGGCCTGTAAAATAGAGAACCTGCACACTGGTGTGGTGCTAGCCACACCACCTCCGATGCTTAAGTCAGAAAATGGAAGTAGGAGAACTAGAGAGTAAGAGGAGAGAGTAGAGAGTTCGGGTCCCCTTCTTCTGTGGCGAAGAGGGGTATAAATACCTGCTCATGCTCCTAGGGTTTTTAGGAATTCGGAGGCGTTTCGGGACGGACCAGGCGGAACCGGGGTGGCTAAAGGCTGCAGGGACCGAACCGAGTCGGAGGGGCTCGGACATGAGGCCGACCATGGGCCTTGGCCTCGACCATGAGGTCGAGTAGAGGGTCGGGCCAAAAGCTCGACCCCTTCAATCTTGGCTCGTTCCACTTATCGGTTTCGCTTCTGGGGTCTATCTCCCAGTCCTATTTTCGTCCGGTTGTCTTCGTCAGCTCCTTGTACATCGGAGTGGTCCAAAATCACCTATAACAATATCATATATAACCTCATATATATATACTAGTGTGTTACCACGTGCCATGCACGTGTATTTAAATATTTATAAATATTTAAAATATTGAATATTTTAGTTGAAATATTATTCAAAATAATTATTTGAAAAAATAAATATATTGTCAATTAATTGCTATAATTTTTTCTAAAAAAAACGCTATAATTTTTAAAATTAGTTTTTTTTTGTTTATTTTGAAAAAAAAAATATTTCTATACTAAAAATATATCATTTTATTTTAAAGAAAATATTTCTATACTCAAATTTAATGTCACTTGCAATTTGAAGCTTAAGCTAAGCTTGATCTTGATCATCAATTGATATGGTATCAATCTTCCAATTATATTTCAAATTATTCTAGTACATGGGCAACTCATTCTCTTAAAAGGGTTAAATTGTTGTGAGAAGAGGTGCAGAGAGCTACATTTATATACACCAAATGAGTAAATTAGAAACTTTTAAATTTCCAACCTTGGTCCTCTTGAATTCCATTATTAATTTCAATTAAATATAAAATCATAAATAGTTAAAAATAAATAAACAAAACAGTAAATTTAAAAAATGATACAAGGGTCATGATTGACCAAAAATGTCTTTTCAAAATTGTAACTTTTAATATATATATATATATTATAAATTTGAAGAAATTTTCATAATTTAAATTTAAACTTTAAAATGATATTTTATGATTAAAACTAAAAGTATAATTTATTGAAATGGTAGATTCTAACCTCTTAACATCTTTTAAATTAAAATAATTGTTATTATATTTAGTAACTAACTTTTCATATTTAAGCCTTTTAAATACTATTTTACGAGTTAAATGAACCATATAAACTTTATAATTGATTTGTAAATTTAAGATATGGCGAAGGGGTAAAATAGTCCAAAAATGTTTTCAATGGATGAGTAAAAAAAACTTTTAAAATTCTAAAACTTCATTTTAAATTCCTTTATGTCTCTTCAAAATTGTATAAATGAGTGCAAAACTCTTCCCATTCTATCTCTCTACATTCCATTTATGTATCAATATTTAAATCTTCATTCATCCTATCTAATTTTCTATCCATTGAAGCTGTTTATCGTAAGATTTAATAAATTATCAAGTTATTTGTAATTTTCAACTTTTTTATTTGTTTTATAAAAAAATACATGTATTTTCATATATTATTTAGTAAAACATTATTTGACTAATTTAAATACTTGTTGTAGTTATTTGTGTTTAAATATTACATTTTTCACAAAAATAAAAGCATATTCTTATAAAATGTAATTAATGAAATAAACTATAAACATATAGTTGATACTTTGCTTTTCATAGAGAAAAAAAATTGTGTCGTAGGTTATTACGCTCCACCATACTTTTATTTTATAAGGTAAACAAATAAAAGACAACAAAAAAAAAAAATTAAGATAGTTCATCTTCCTTAACCATCTTCTTCAACATGAAAGGTTATGTTTAAAAAAAAATCGTACAATTGGACACAACTATTCTTTGCATGGTGTTGTTAGCAATGGGCTAACATTTCTACGTTGTCTTCGAATCTTCCTCTTCACTGAGTTTATATCTTCAAGTATCTAAATCTAAATATAGAAATTTTGAGAGAAGAAATTGAGGGAAGAAAAAAAAAAATAAACTAAGAAAGTGGAGATTTGCTATTCATAGAGAAAAAAAAAATTGTGTTATTACACTCCACCATACTTTTATTTTCTACGGTACACAAATAAAAGACAACAAAAACAAAATTAGGATAGTTCATCTTCCTTAACCACCATGGTTATGCTTCAAAAGAATACAATTGTGCGCAACTATTCCTTGCATGGTGTTGTTAGTAATGTACTAACATTTCTACATTCAATGTTGAGAGTAGGTTTAGATCTTCAAGTATCTAATCTAAATCTAAATATAATTTAAATATAGAAATTTTGAGAGAGGAAATTGAGGGAAGAATAAAAACAAACTGAGAGTGGAGACTCAAAATTTGTTGTAGAAAATGGGTAGGGAAGAACTCTTATATAGTTGTAGGAGAAGAAGAATGTTACAAAACTTTAGAAATTCCAAGTTTTAAAATTTAATCCTTAATTAATTGTAATCAAATGGTATGGTGTGGGTTTTAAAATTAATTTCTTAGAAAATAAAACAAACTAACATTTTATATTTTAAAGGTATTATATTAAATTTATTTAATTAGCAGTGTATTAATAATAAATAATAAATTCAATTAAAGAGTAATTAAAGAGTATGTAAAAGTTCTTTCTAAAAAAAATGTAAAAGTTACAAAAGTTTTGAATCCTATAATTAATCTGTTCGTGGGAGTTTAAAGGACAACATTTTTTGTAATAATTTTTTTTTTATTTATATGTATTTATTATAGTGGATAATTAATCATTTATATTTATAAATAATACTTAATTATTATTTTACTATTTGTAATTAATTGTTAGATTAAATTGAGTAATTAAAGACTATGAAAAAGTTATAAAAGTAATAAATTTTCAAAACTCTTTGAAATCCTATAATCAATCCATAAGTTCGTGGAGATAAAAAGACAACATTTTTTGTATTATTTTTTTAAAATTTATATGTATTTATTATAGTTGATAATTAACCATTTATATTTATAAATAATAAATAATACCTAATTAATTAATTTACTATTTGTAATTAATTGTCAAGGGTATATTTTGTAAATATATTAATTAAAGGAGAGATATAATTGTCCAAAAAAGTTTTTCAAAGATTGTAGCTTTTTAATATATTATAGATTATAGATATATATTATCTTTTGAGTGGGAGGACTATATGAAAGTTAAAAAATTAGAATAAAATAACTTAAAAAGTTGAAAACCCCCCAATAAAATTTGAACCAACAAATTTTTATTCATGCTAAACAAAAGTCAGATCTATATGTTTTTGTTGTATGGCTCTTCAATATAAAGAAGACAAAAAAAAAAAAAAAAACAAAAACAAAAACAAAGATCAATGAGTTATATCTATATTATTATTATTATTATTATTTTTAATACGATTACATTTATATTATTTATTTACATCTCTTCGGATTTTTTTTTTTGAATAAAAAAAAAGTGGAGGAAAAAATTACCGAATCTTTAATAAAGCACAGCTTCAATTTCCAACGTGGATTCCGTTGGAGGAAATCCTGACCGTTTGATGTTTTGGATTAATTAATTTATTTGATGTTGCATGAGTGAAAGCAGAAGATCATACCCTTCCTTTTTTTTTTTTTTTTTTTTAAAGTAAATGAGAAGGCACGAGCGATATAATTTTATGAAATACGGCGTCGTTGGACTTGAAACGGCTGGAAAAATTAAAAATTAAAAAAAAGAAAAAAAAAGTGGGGGAAAGGCTATCATATAAACGTAGCTTTAAAGAGTTGGGTTAGAAAGGTGAGAAGAAAGCCATCAACTTTAAGATTTAGTTGTAGCAATCGAAACCGTTTCCACTTCTCCCATTCTCGAAACTACACCCACCAAATATTAAATAAGTTCTAAACCATACTTTAAAAAGGGAATTGTTTCACCATCTAAACTATCCAAATCGATCGGAAAAAGTTACTTGAACGGACGAATGACCTGTGTTGGTATTATCTGACTTAGGTAAATAAATGAGAAGAAGAGATGGAAGGAGATCCAAACAATTAAACACGTGCTATGGAAGAAATGAACATTAATATGATTTTTATGTTGTACAGTCTCTGACTAATACGGATGAACGATGATGTGAGATTTCACTTGTGTATTGGCTACTAATGGTGAATCATCCTTAGAGGTAGATCTTCTAAGTTGCATCACTTTGTGATGAACTCTCCTACTTACCACTTTACTTTATAGTTTTATAGTTACGATGAGCATTATAATTTACTATTGTGACTTTTTGGTGCTATCACACATTTATGTACTATTATGATTCAATGAATTCACTTATAACAATGACTAAATGGTAAGGATTAATGTTATTAAGTAGGTTGGAATCATTATTCATAAATATATGATTCTAGAAAGAATAAATTTTCTTTCTAGCTTACGGGTTGTTTTCATGTTGCAAGGACTAATGGAAATCGATGGACTGTTGGAAAAAGAATGATAAAGAACCTAAACAAACAAAAGATTATTTCAACAGCAAAAATATAATCATGTGGAGTATCTGGAACACAAGAAATCAATTCCTCCAGCCCAAATTTTTTTTTCAGATTTACGGAAAGAATAAAACTATAAACCAAAAAACCAAAAAAAAAAAAAAAAACCTTTGAAGAGTGGTAAAGTTTTGTTAAAACATAAACATCAAATACTATTGACATTCATCAAATCCATATCTAATATTCTAAATTTGTTGATCTTAAACATCCAAAATCCAATTATTGATTCATTTATTTTTGTTTGGGGATAAAACTAAACATTTGTGGTAGTGGATGTAGGTATAGAAGAAGAGTAGTCTCAATTTTGCAAAAAGAAAAGGAATAAAAGTTCCAATCATGGACCCACTAAAACATTGTGGAGAGTATTTGTTGGACTGCAAATTGGGGTAGTTGGACCCACAAAAAAAATTAGCTTAAAAATGAACACTCATGCTACTTTTAGTTGAAAACTATAATTTACCCAAAAGGAATTCATATTATCCTTTTTCAACATAATGAGAGAGATTGATTTGATAACTGGAGGTAGTACACTTTTCAGTTTGACAACCAGTTGGATTTTGGTTTTTAAATTTTTAAACGTTTTCACCTAATTTTCTTCCCACAGTTTTTCATTTTTGTTAAGGACATATTTAAATTCTTAGTCGAATTCCAAAAATAAAAATGAGACTATTTTTTTTTTTTTTTTTAGTTTCCAAAACTTGACTTTGTGTTTTGAAAAGATGAGAAAAAGAAAGATAATAAAACAAATAAACTTATAGGTGGAATATTGTAATTATAAGTACTGTTTATAAGCTTAATTTTCAAAAATTAAAAAAACAAATGTGGTTACCAAACAGGATCTAAGATTTTGAGCAAACCCTACTAAATATATGGTACGAATATTGTAATTATATATGTTGACTATAAAAAATTATCATCATAAAGTAACATGTCCTTGTATGATTTGGAGTCAAAACTGTGGAGATATACATCTCCCCATGGGTTTCAAGAGAGTAGGATCTTCTGTCATATACAAAAAATTTGTGTGAAAAAAGCTTTCATCATTTGATTTTTAGTTTTTTATTTTTGAACATTTTTTTATGAACATTACTTCCATCGATAAGTTTCTTTGCTTTTGTCATCTACTTTCTTCCACATGTGTTTTAAATAACCAAGTTACGTTTTGAAAGCTAAGGCCTTGTTTGATAGCCATTTGGTTTTTGAAAATTAAGCTTGAAAACACTTCTTCTACCTATAAGTTTCTTGGTTTTATTATTTATCTTTCCATATTTTCAAAAACCAAGTCAAGTTTTGAAAACTAAAAAAAAAAAAAAAAAAAAAAAATAGTTTTCAAAAATTTGGTTTTGTTTTTGGAATTTGACTAGGAATTCAAATGTGTCCTTAACAAACATGAAAACCGTTAGGGTGTAAAAATCGAACCGAACCGGTTCAATTTGGTTTTCAAGTTTAATTCTAACCGAACCGACAAGGTTTGGTTCGGTCCTCACCCCTTATTTGCCCGAACCGACATATCACATACGCGCACGTCTTTTTTTTCATTCAGACCTAGGGTTTCGATTTCAAACGCCTCATCTTCTCTCCTGTCGCTGTCGCCTGTCCTCATCTCCTCTCCTCTCCTCTCGTCTCTCCTCAGTTTCATTCTCCTTTCGCCTTTCCTCATCTTACGAGTCGTGGTTGTCGTGGTTGTCGCTACAATTTGAAATGGAGATGAACTCGCCACCGCAGATAGACTCGCCGAAGATGACTCCACGCCACAAGTATGGGATGAACTCGTCGTACTTGTACCAGTCGTAGGGATGATGCAGATTCGGGTCGTCTTTCTCCATAAATTGGACCATCATATCGAGTATCGTATTCGAGGTTGATCTGCTGAAGCTCATCCTCGCTGAAGTTATCGACGAGCGGAACTAATGGAGAGTGGTTTGTGGGTTTGATGGGATTTTAGGGTTAGAGTTTAAAGAAGATGATTGGAGAATGGTGTGAGGGAGGTGGAGGAATGAAGATGAAGGGTTTAGGGATTTAGAGAGATGGAATTTTGGAGTGGCCATTTTAGATAATCAATTTGATTTTGTTAAATGTTTTTTTTATCAATCTGTTCGAGCTTTGATACTTTGATTTGTTAAATGTTTAGGGATCGAATACCAATTCACTCCTTCTTCTCCTCCTTTGATTTGATACTTTCTTCTGGTAGCATCATAAAACCAAATGATTATCAGAACTTTAATGTATATGTATGGAAAAGTGTGCCTCCAAAGTTTTATTTCTCAAACCAAAAGTGAATGCCTAGCATCATTGGCTCAAAACTTGTGAACTATGCTCATCCCAAACGATGTGGATGGTGGAGTCGATAGATCGTAAGTCTGATAAAAAAGTATAGAATGTTTGTTTGTGCTTTTTATCTTGGTCGATAACAGTATTGCCGTTTTTTAAAAATACAATTAAAAAAAACCTATTATTTTAGATATGAAATTAGTTTTTAGAATCTAGCATTTGAAATTCAAATAAAATTCAGGATGATTTTGTTTGAAAATAAACCCTGAAAGCTGAGAAGATTGTGTTGGATTGAAAGTTCAGATACTGTGTACGCATTTTTAGGAGCTAGTCACCTTACTAACTGTATGGGGTACAAATGGAATACTGAAAAGTCCCAAGTCACACACGCGGCACGTGTGACCATATTTCTACATTTTTAAAAATCCTGCCATATCACAAAACCGCTCTCCGTTTTTTGTCGTTACTGCAAATATCTCTTATAAATATTTGCATATACTTTTAGGGGTTGTTTGGGGCGGTGAGTTGGTTATAATAGCTGGGGGTTATAATAGTTTGGGGTTATAATAGTCTGTGTTTGGGGTGCAGATTATTATAGTCTGGGATAAAATAGTCTGTGGTTGGGGTGCAGTGTTTTGGGATGCAAATTATTTTAGTCTGGGTTCAAATAATCTATGTTTCAAGCTGACTGTTTTTTTTTTTCTTGACTTTTTTTTTGTTTATTTTCCTCTTACAACTTTGTACTTAAAATATTAATAATAAAAAAAAGGGTTTAGTTGTAAAAAAAATAAAAGTTTTGGATAATGGGTTAAATTATGTGTTTAGCTTAAAAGAAAACAAAAATAACCTAAAGTAAAGGTTGATTTTCTTTGTTTTAGAGTCATGGGTTTTTCACAAAATAAGTCATTTTATGATTTCATATAGAAAAACCATATTTGTTTCATTTATGTATTTCCAACATAAAAATGGTAAATGTTTATTCAAAACTCATTTTACCTTTATTATCAAAAGAATCAAATAAAATAGAAATCACATAAAATAAAAACTTGAGTAGTATTTTTTTAAAATTATTATTATCACGGTAAACTTAAATACGATAAGTATAATTTGAAATGAAAAATATGGTACGATGAAGCTAAACATTCATATACTTCATTATCAAAAGTAATTATGTAATAAAACTCCATATTTATATATATGTACAAAGACAACCTAGTATCTAACTCTCCTTAGAAATTTTATGATTTTTCCGACGACCACCAACAAATTTTTCGGCGATCTAAAATTTTTCCCTCTTTTTTCCTTTCATTTTCTTCTACCTCTTTTTTTTTTTTTTTTTTTTTTTTTCTTTATTTTCGTTTTTTATATTTTTCGAAATGAAAATGAGAAGAAGATTTTCTTAAAAAAAAAAAAAAAGTCGCCAGAAAAGTCGTTGGTGATTACCGAAAAAGTGGTCGGAAAGTCGACGGCGATTGTCGAAAAAGTTGTCGGTGGTCATCGGAAAAGTCGTCGGTAGAAAAGTCAATGAGTCACATGGAAGAAAGAGAAAAGAGTTACCGTAGAGAATGGATAGAATAATTGGGGTGAGTTGAATAGTGTAGCAATACGGAAGGAAAAATAACCAACTCCCCCCCTTATTTTTGTTGGTGCCCCAAACACTGGGTTGGTTATAATAGCGGGGGCTATTATAACCAACACAGTGGGCCAAACTGCCCCTTAAAGAATAAGTACCCGTAATGTCATGTGTGTCCGTACTCATGGCTCGAGAACTAAGGAGCCCATTATTGAGTTAATAATTGGGCTGAACGTGGGCTTACTATTGGGCCTCCATATATCATTTCTTTTCTTTTTGTCAAAAGTCAACTTTTTTAATGTGTAGAATTTTTTGGGGGAAAAGACACACACACATGCATATATAGACATTAACAAATCTAGTCTTATATAAGTAAGATTGAATAAGACACATCTTATTACTTTTGTAAAACTATAGTTGCATTTAATTTGATGATAGATTGAAAAAGTCTGAATGTGCCCTGGATAAAATATAACAAATAATAAATGTTTTTTTTTCTTTATAACATGTGGTGAGAGATTTGAACCTCTAATTTCTTGGTAAAGGTACAAATTTTATGTCGGTTGAACTATGTTCTTGTTGGTAAAAATGATAGATGTTTGTGGTTATCAAGAGTATGTAATGAACCATTTTTGCTCGATGGGAATGTGCCAAACATTAGGTTTTGAAATGAACTAAAATTTCTATTAATGGAAAGTTACCATGGTAAGAGATTGAAACAATTTTCTAATCTAAATTCTAGAAACTAAAATGGAACATTCAGTAATGGTTAATTTATAGACTAAAATAAACTACATAATTATGGGAGTGGAGAATCGAACCATCAACCTTTGAAATGGTAATTATCAATATCTTATCCATTAAGGTAAGTTCAAATTGGCAAAGAATGAAAAATCTAATATAGGTTATATTAAGTATGTGACACATTAATTTCTCCAAAGTTTGTAATTAATAATTCCATATAATTTTGCTTCACTAGTCAGTGTCTATGTCTTGTCACAAACATGAACCAACTGAATTTCATAAAGAATCTTATGGAGAGGGCCTTAGAGCAGTCAGCAAATGAGCTGGCTGTGACCAAATCCTTCATTAATGAGCTCTGTCTTTTGAACTTAGAATGGATAGATACCCTAAACCAAACTCACCCTCTCTCTCTCTCTCTCTAAACCATAACCATAGAAAAAAAAATCAGTCTTTCTTCTCATTTGTAAAATGTATATACATTCATAGGACCTTTACATATTTTTGAGTTTTGATCTACCATTTATCCCATGTCTTTTTTTTTTTTTTTAAGGTATGCTCTTAAAATTTCCTCCGATACATCTTGACATTTTCATATATGTCCAACGAACTCAATATTGATATAAAAGGTTAATTGATATTTTCGATGTGCAGGGAAAAATACCAACAAAAATATAAGAATATTTAATTGTTTTTTTAAAAAATGTGAAATACTAATTTATATTACTTTTTTTTTTTTTTTAAAAAGAACTTCTCTAGAAATATTGAATGACATCAACATTTTATCAATATTTCTAACTAATATACCCTTAGCCTATAATGATATGATTTAGGGGTTTTTTTTGGTGAGTAAATCAACATTTGGAGGTAGGAGATTCGAAGCTCTGACCTCTTGGTCAAGGATAATGCCAATTACCGTTAAGCTATGCTCGCTTTTGGTTGATTTAGGGATTTTGTGTTCTAAATTAATAATGGATTTCTCCCTATAAAGTGACACAAATGTAAGAAATTGTATATTGGTGATTTATTTTATATTTACATATTAGTGATATACTTCATCACAATATCCATGTATGAATGATACATAAGGATACAAAAATGATATAAGAAAAAAAAAATCATATTTACTAATTACTTTTCTGTCAAATTTACAAATATGACAACCAGTTTTATAGCAAATTAAAATTTCCTTTTGATTTAAATTCATTGATATATTAAACAAGTATTGTACTCATTTATGTGAAAAGAATCCTAGTTGAAGTTGTTTGAGATTTGTGTTTTGATAGAACCACATTTTGTTTCTATTATTCAAATTATTTTTAAGAACCCATCTATATTAAGTGGTTGCACTATATATGAGACTACTATTTACAAATTTTGGACAAGTGTGTACAATCAACCTTATGAAAAAAAATAAGAGCAAATAATTTTTAAGAAACACTTTATTAAGACATATTTTCAAAAGCCCTCCCTAATAGTTTCCTACCTAATTGAATATTATTGAAAGGGTCTAAGTCAACTATGATAATGAAAAGTGAGTGTGACAAGACATTATATTATATTGATGTAAGATAATTTTAGGTGATATATAGTGTAGCTCTTTTCTATGGCCACAAGTCCTTTTGTTTGTTTGGGAACTCAAAAAAAAAAAAAAAAAAAAAAAAAAATCCTTTTGTTTGGATATTGTTGTTTGTCTCTTTGATTTTTGGCTAAGAGCCAACTCTCAAAACATGATCACTAGTTTGGAATTCCATTTTTAGTTCATATATATATATATTTATTTTTTATAGATGAAATCCATTGTTATATGGGACTTAATTACATTAAGATTTTAAAAATCTCTAATGATGATTAATCTTTTCAAAATATAATTAAGTCTATGATGCATCTTTATAATCTACATATTGAATTTAAAGGGAAACAACAACTAGATTTTGTCATTAGAAATTTTTTTCTTTTTCTTTTTATTTTGACATCGATCTATAATCTTGAATGCTCAAAACTTAACTAGCAAAGCTATTTTCTCTAACTTCCAGACTATTATTCCTTTTACTTTATTATTAAATACATTTCAATTTCGCAATGTATACATGATTGTTAGTTGACAATTTTATATCATTTTTTTTTACATGAAATAATACTTGTTTGCATATCAGAGTGTAGGTATCGTCCTTTCTCCACACCACTATTAAAATGTTGATAACTAAGAGAAATAAAGAATAATTAAATTTTTTTTTCTCTTATAACTGTCAACATTTTAATGGTAGTGTGGAGAGAGATACCTACACACATCGGTATGCAACCAAGTAATTATTGTCTTTTCTTCACTTACTCTATTAACTCATATTACCTATTATTGTAATATAAGAATAAAATTCTATGTTTATCATCAAACTTACCAAAATTTGAGAGATTAAAATATAATCGGTTAGACTTCAAGATCGAGGTCTTAAAAAGAGCGGGTAGGATAGGCCCCAAATATTAATTAATATGAACATATGATGAATGAATAATGCACATTCACATCACAAACAACTCTAAAAAAGACAGCAAAAGAGAAAATCAAAGAGAAGCCAACCATGCAATTGTTTGATGCCTTTCATCCATCCATTTTTCTTTCTTTCTTTCTTTTGTGATTTGTGAGTTTTCAGTTCATTGTACAATCCAAACTGCAATAATAATTTCAGATTTGTGGGCTTCACTTTTGATTTTCAAAGAATGTCCCAAACACCTCAACAATAAATTCTGTATTTAATTATTAATTAAACAATTTATTAAATATTTTGTTTGAAAATGATGTTTTCCCATCTTTGTTACCATATCCAAAGTTCTTACGAGTTTTTATTATCGAATTTTTTTTGTTGATTAAATACAATTTTTACACTTTAAAAAAACGTCCTATAAACTCATTTTAAAATGTGTTCTGCCATAGTTTATTAACGTGTTATACACGCCAACAAGAGCATAGCTCAACTGACATAAAGATGTATTGATAACCACAAGTTCTGTGGTTCGAATCCCCCACTCCCATATTGTCAAAAAAAAAAAAAAAAAAAAAATTAACGTGTTATACACTGTTATTGCATTTTTTTTTTGGGTATAAATAATATAATTAATGATAACGAATTTCGGTGATTTTAAAATGTATGATATAATTGAAATGATTTTTTTCTTCTAAATATGAAAAAGAAATAATAGTGACAAACGATAATAAATAAATAAATGAAAATCTCACGCACACGAGTGGGTTTGAGGTGAGCTGGATCCAACTGGTGCTGTTTAATTCATGACCCATGCACGTACGTGTATATCATTGTCCTATTAATTACATTCAACTCTTTTTTCTTCTTTAAATATATAATAATAATAATAATAATAATAAAAATGAGAAAGAGAAATTAAGCAGTAAAGTTAATTAATACTCAAATGACCTCACACCACATTCAAATGAGAACTGTTGATGCCAAAATTCGGACGAGGAGAACTCACATGACCTTCGCGTGACACCAACGGTAAATTTGTTTGAAGAGGAGAAAGACGTGGCTTACAAGACAAGAAAATTAAACCTGCACACTGGTGTGGTGCTTGCTTCACTGCCTCCGATGCTTAAGTCAACAAGGAGATAGATGGAAGCAAATAAGAGAGCAAGAGCAAGAGAAGAGGGTTTAGAGAATGAGTTTTGGGATCCATTCTTCAAGGTTGAAGAAAGTTTTATATACCTTTTCTTGTTTTAGGGTTTCTAGGCGCACTACTACAAAATAAGCCTACAATGACGGTCAGGGAAAAAAAACACGGAGAAACAACGACGGACAAATTAAAACACGCGGAAGTTTTTAAAAAAATCTACAATCAAGTTACAATGACGGTCTAGCTCTTTTAATTGACCGCCATTAAACCCCTTTTTCATTTACTCTTCTTCCTCTCTTCACTCAAAACCCTAGGTATCATCACGCGACACCTCTTCTCTCTCCCTGAATCCTCTTCTCTCTCACTCTCATCGAATCCTCTTCTCTTTCTCATGGATGCTGCAGCTTTGCCTTCGTGGGTAGCAGTTCGTCGGAGCCCGCAGGCGGTGTTGTCTCTTTCTCCGAATCCTGTTTGACCGATTATGAGGCTGCCCTACCCAGTCCTGAATGCGGCAACGAGCAGATTTGAAACCTAAATCAGCAGGAACTGGAAACAAGAAGGTAGCGCAGGCTCCAGCGGTGTGGCTCAGAATCTTAGACATCGGACTAAGGGTTTCAGAAACCTGGACGGTTCGTACGATAGTTCGGAGAAAGCTGATGCCTCTGTTTCAATGTGCTCGCTGCTGCGACTTGGGCAGTTTTATGAGTTCTTCTCCTTCTCTCATCTGACATCACCAGTTCAATGTGAGTCATCTGTGTTTCTTCTCGATATTGACGTTGGTGGTAATGGAACCAATGCTTCGTGGTTCTATCTTCTGTTCTTGAAATTGTGTCTACTCTTCTGAATTTCAGTTCATTTTGTTTTCATTCCAATATTTTAATTGTTAATTGTTATGGTCGAGGTAACGAGTCAATATATTTTTATAGCCTCTGTTATATTTGAGAATAACTCATAGGCTATTTCAAGTCCCATAGTGTAAGATAGATACTTGGTCTTGTAACCTCATTCTGTTACTGGTAAAATGTTTGATCTGTACAGAAATTGAAGAGTGTTGCTTCGATTAAGATCATATATATATATATATATATATATATATATATATATATATATATATATATATATATATATATATATATTTATGTTACTTGGTCTTGTGGTTGGATTGCAATCTTAATTACTCTTTGCAGTTGATTTGATGCAACTCGTTATTTCAGAGAAGCTGAAACTATGATCTACATATTTTTTTTTCCTATTTAGTTATTTCTTGTAGACATGCAAAGATCAAATCGCCCATTCCTTGTGGATAAAACAGTAGACGATTTCTTTCAGATTGATGTGAGGATAGTCATTATGTTATCATTTTGCCATTGTAGAAGTTCTTTTATTCACTTAACTGGTCACTCATGGGAACTACCTAATAATATATTGTGTATGATTTATCTGAAGGTTCGTGTTTGCAATGGAAAACCAACAACAATTGTTGCTTCAAGGAAAGGGTTTTACCCTGTTGGGAAACATCTTCTTCTTAATCATTCCTTGGTGGGTTTGTTGCAGCAGATAAGCAGAGCATTTGATGCTGTAAGCAGTTTAACATAAAGGTGTTAGTCTTATTTTCTGTCAATTTATGCAAGGTTTCTTTAACCATTAAATTACAACATTTTTGGAGGCATATAAAGCTCTTATGAAAGCTTTCACAAATCACAACAAAGTAAGTATGTTTGACTTACAGTGTTAGGATCATAGAGAATATAATTCCATATTCAATTGTGGGGGCTTATCCGTGGCTTTTGTTTTCATGACAATTTGGGATTGCAACAATACAACATCAATCTTTAGCAGGTAGTTTGGTTGCATACAATTTTTTTGTGGTTTTGCCTTTTCTTGTGCTTAATTCAGCAAGCTTTTGACAGAGTTCAAAAGTTGAAGAAGCAGTTAGCAAATTTCTATGTTGTTGTTGTCCTTCCAACCAAGGAGCAGAATGATTCATTTGTACAATCTTACTTCAGGTAATTGAGTCTGGTATCTGAAATGGTAGCTTGCTTTATTTTAGTTTTATTTTTTTAGAGACCTTTTGAATCTTTTCCTCCCCCTCTAAATCTCGTTGAGAAATGGGATGGAGATTGGTAAGCCACCATTTGTACCAGTCAGGATATTGAAATGGGCATTGAGAAAATTGTAAAGATAGCACACTCTCACGGAGGTAGTGACCATTTTGAGAGAGGAGAGGAAGAACATGTGCTTATTCCTTCTTAAACTTTATTTGTTTAATATTCAATGTGGCAATGATATATTCTGATGTAGGACAATTTAGGACACGATCTTTGCTTAGGAAAGAAATTAGATGTAGGAGTGGCCATAGCTGTTGCGGAAATGAGAATTTTAAGTACCATCCAAATTTTATATATATATAACTGATACAAATTTTCATGACATTGGTTGTTTTACTTTGGCTTATTATTTTTCTTTGATATCTCTTCTGCTTGCTAAATAGTGTCTTCCAATGGTTCATGTTGCTGGTTTTTAGCTGTCAAGGTTCATGACCAACAAAGAAAAAACTTTCTCCTCTCTCACCGGGATTCTCTTCTTCTTCTTCCTCCTCTTTTCTCTTTGTTGATTTGGTTTCTCCGTCAGCATTAGTTTCCATTCAGGTAAAGATTCAAAGGTTTCTCCTTTTTCACTTTCTTCCTTGGTTTTCGTTGTGGGTCGTGTCCATTACATTCCATTAATTGGTGACCATGATGACATTTGGGAGATTTGGAGATTGGAATTAACGTGTGTTGTTGAAGGGAAAAGATAGATATGATGGAAACTGTGTATCAACCTTATTACGTGGATCCCCAGTTGGAATTACTCATTGAAAGAATTTACCCACCCAGGTTTGTTTTTGTAAATTATACATAAAGTTGTCAGCTTTTTTGAGTCACAGATGTTTATTTAATTCCTCTTGGAATTGGGATTATTGTTGCCATTTTGCAGAGTTTGCATAGGCAATGATACCTTTCAGGATTGCACGCTTGTGAAGGTTCGATCCCTATCTTCAAAGTTTGTGCTTTTGTTCGTTATGTCTCTCTCTGTATTATTTTATTAACTCGAAAGTTTGTGAAGGTTCCTCACTTTATTCATTCCCCTTTGGTTCTACACGTTTTGTTTTCTTCCCATTTGTTTTAATTGTTTCGATGGTTTTTCCTTCTAAAATTTTGTACTAACGGCTTCTAGTTGTGTCTCTTGATTGCTTTAACTTCTAATTATATGTTATGACTTATTACAAGTAGTTTTCAGCTTGCCCATTAAGAGTTGAGTTCTTTTGTGCACTGACTTTCTAATGGAAGAAAAATTAAGATAATGTTCTACAAAACATACTATTTATCTAGCCATTTCATTTTTTATTCCAGATGTGAATTTGGTACTACCTTATAAAATAAGTTTTCTGATTTCTACATGCAGCTCACTAGAATCACTTAAATATATTTGAAGTTTATTGAAATTTGAAATATATTTAAGTGATTCTAGTTTCGGTTTAATTGAAATTTGTTTCGGTTTAATCTAATTGAAATTTGTTTTTCTTAGGTTCTTCAAGATCGATGTACATGAGCAAGATTCTGCCGAAAAGAATGGATGCTGCATGTACGAGAATATTTGTTTTTCTTAAGTAGGCTTTTAATCATAGGTGCTTTCAAGTGTAGGTGCTTTGTAATTTTACTTTTTGTAATTTTACTTTTTTATATCAAACTTGTATGAACAAATTTTATTAATTGTTTTATCGGAATAAAATTAAGCAAATATTTGATTTTTATATAAATTGGCACATTTTTCTTCTAAAAAAAAGTTGGTAATGACAAACTTTTAATGACGGACTTTTCATGACGGACGACTTTTAATGACGGGCAATGCTCGTCATTAAAGATTTGGTTGGTTGGAAAATACTCTTTAATGACGGACTTTTCATGACGGACGGCTTTTAATGACAGACATTTCATGACGGACGGCTTTTCATGACGGGCATTGACCGTCATGAAAAACGTCTGTCATTGTAACTTGTTATGACGGACAGCTTTTAATGACGGGCAATGCCCGTCATTAAAAGTCGCCCGTCATAAAAAGTTACGACGACACTCGTATAGACGACGGACGCGCGCCCGTCATGAAATGTCTTTAATGACGGGCAATGCCCGTCATTAAAAGTGATTTTTGTAGTAGTGGCGATTGGAGACGATTAGGGGCTGAACTAAGTTGAACCGGGCTCACCAGGGACACTAGAAGCCAACCGAAGGGGGGAAAGCTCGGCTCACGTAAGTGGGCCGAGGGTTTGGCCCAACCCTTTCGGTTTGCCTCTCCTTCGAGGTCCGCCTCTCGATTGTGTCTTCGGGTTGGTGTTGGTCGAGGCCGACCACGACCCATGGGGTTGTTGGGCCAAGCTTGACCCAACCCCTTCGGTTTGCCTCTCCTTCGAGGTCCGCCTCTCGGTTGTGTCTTCGGGTTGGTGTTGTGTTGCCCTACTTAGTCTTTGAATATCGGAGTGGTCTAGAATTACTTATAACAAGAACCATCTTAAGGCTATGTAAGTATGGTTACAAATGAATTAAAAAACTTCATAATTACTACATATACAAAAAAGATATACACCTTTTTTTCAACAACTTATTCATGGAAATTTCAAAGTTAAGTGTGTGCTCGACTTGAAAGACATTCTAGGAATTTTTTTAAGGTCTTAACATATGAGTGAGATCGAATAGAACATGATAAAAAGATATGTGTGTTGGTTTGTGGGAATAGATCAGTCTTTACTCTTGAAAGTAGATTATATCCGACTAGTCAACTAGTGGTACATGAGGACAATGTAGGAAAAGGTTGGGGTCATCAAGTTAAAACTTAAAGCATGAGGTGTATTATACGTTGATAAAACAATAAATAAATATGACATTTACCAACAACATTGTAACGCCCGTAATTTAAGAGAAATTTCCAATTTCCTAAGTTTGGAGTTAATTTGGAGTTAAGAGGGAATTTGAGAATTTGAATATTGGTGAAAGTTTTAAAATTAAGGGCTTGGAGTGTCAAAATTGTAATTTTGCTGTCTTTGGAGCCAAGTCCAAGCCCATTAGGGTTTTTTTAAGGGGTTGTGTTGTTTCATGGGTTTGGATTGGATTGGATTGTAATGGAAATGGATGCCCTTGTTTGGTTGGCCGGGGTTGGAATGAAAGGGTGGGCATGTGGATTCCAATCCATTCCCACATTTTGGTGGGTCCCACTATTTCTCTCTCCATTTTTCTTCCTAATTTTGATGGGACCCACAATTTCTTTTTCTATTTTAACCACATTTTGGTGGATCCCACTATTTCTCTCTCCATTTTTCTTCATAATTTTGGTGGATCACACTATTTCTCTCTCCATTAATTCCAACTCAAATCCAATGCACCAAACACAGACATGGGAATCATGATTCCAACAAAATATTCCCATGGGCATCAGATTCCATTCCATTTCATTCCAAACCCATTCAATTCCGGCGCACCAAACGGCCCCTAAAAGATATGCACGAAGCCCGAGTGAGTCAGCCATCTTCTCTTTCTTCTTCCTTGCTTCAGCCGCACAACACAACAACCGCTTATATTTCTTGTTCTTCTTTTCGACCGACAACACCTCCTATCTCCGGCGTGTGTTGTCTCCGTCGAGTGGGTCTTCCTCGGCAAGAGGCGGCGACTTCGACAGAAGGGTTGTAGCAGTAGGGGCAGCGTGTTTAGGCGAGGCTCGCAGCGGCATTCTCTGTTTCGTGAAGGTAAGTGTGGCGCGACAGACACGACTCACAGCAGCAACGACTTCTTCTCTTTCTCGTCATCTCCGACGAGCTCGTCTTCTCCAGCGTTCGCGAGGGTCCACGGCGGCGCGTCTTGATCCACGACGGCAGCAGGTGGTCGCACGCGGCATGAGTAGCTTCAAACGAGAACTTTCTGACGTCTCTTCGTGGGCTATTTCCGGCAACGACAGCAGAGGTTCTGGGTGTTTGGAGCAATTTTCCAGCTTCTTCAACCTTGGGTATGTTGGCTAATTGAGTGATTAATGGTCTAGTTTTAACAATTAATTGAATACCCATTGATTTTTGGAACCCGTTCAGTAAGTTCTTGGCGTTATCAACAAGTTGGAGTAGTGGGTCTAAGAGTTTTTAGCGTTTGTGAGCGGTTCCGTCCTTGAGTAAGTTTTGAGTGCTTAAACTCTCCTTAAATCAATTAATTCCTAGAAGAGCAATAGGTTTAAGTCCTATTTAGTTTAAATGATTTTTTCCTTCTCCTTGAATCAAGGAGTTTGAAGATGATTGTTTTGGTAATAGTTAAGCCAATGTGAGTGAACTTACTATCGAACCCAGAACCCTTTTTAATTGGGTGCGAATATTTGATTTTCTAAAATATTCGTGTTTATGAGTTGTTCTTGAAGTTTATTGTGATTATTAAAAGCATGAAGATCGAGCATGACAATTTGTTATTTTAATTATGTATGAGTTATGAAAAGTTATTGAAAGCATGAAATTCATTATCATTGCTTGCATTTGTTAACGTTTAAAATAGTTGAGTTGGTGGTCTCTTTAAATTCCATTAAAGAAATAAGTTTAAATTAGTATACATGAAATTGATGTACATTCTGAGATGCCTACACAGGGCTTAGGGACATGAAATTGATGTATCTAAGTCGAGGTTTGTGAAATTGACGACCTCGAGGTTTCATGAAATTGACGGCCTCCGTAGGAGACATATGAAATTGATGTGTCTAGGATATGCATGCTTCCCTCTAATTAAAGTTTAAAATAAGGTTTAGAGCCATCAAAATTATATTTGTTGTTGATTTTAAAATCTTCTTAAAACGTGACCCAACCTCAATAGTAGGGTCACTTATTGAGTACTCGTTCTTTTCAAAAATATTTTTTCAGGTAAAGGCAAGGGCGGATGAAAGGCGATTGATGAGAATCCGATAGACAGCCATGAGAGGACCTGAGTTTCATATTTTTCTTCCACTTAAGAATTCTGCTTCATTTTATTGATTTATAAATCTGTTCAAGAAATTTTCTAGAGACCATGGATATTTATATTTTAGCAATTGTTTAAGAGTATTTAAAATCTTTAAAATCTAGGGATCCCGAAATAAAGTTTTGTTATAAAGTTTTTGTTTAAATTAGTGTTTATGTTTTCAAATTATTATTATTATTTAAAAAGACCTCTAAATGATGCATTGTCGTAGCGGTACCTTAAAGGTTTATTAAGAAGTCGGATCGTTACAAAAATTCTAAAAAAATATCAAACACAAACAATGAAAATTTCAAACCCTAATTACAAAAATAAGGAGGACAAATAAACTCAGGTAACAAAACATCTTACGTTACTATTACGTAACCCTCGTTGAACTACAAAAACGTTTTTAAAATTAGTCATAAATTTTAGAAAAAAATTGAAAAGCTAGTTAACTAATTGAACAAAGTAATTGCACAAAAAAAATAATAATAATTGAACAAAGTAAATTAACTTTTTTTTTTTTCTAATAATAAGTCCAGAGTCATGAAATTGAAAGTTTGAAGTATATATAAGTTATTATTCTAAACCAGTATTATTATTGATAAAGTTACAGGTCATCGTGTCAACATAAAATTAGTTCAACTGATATCAAACTTATATTAATGATTATCCAAAGATCGGTGATTCGAATTTTCCTTCACATATTGTCCAAAAAAAAAAAAAAAAAAAAGTCATTGTAAAATTATTGACACAAACTCCAAAGTTTGGAGACTAAACTCATTATTACACTCTTTTAAAATTTTTATTATTATTGATACAATTTATCTTAAACTTTAGTAGACATTTACAAAGAGAAATAGTCATATTGTAAAATTTAAGAGTCATAATGGTTGGTAACGTTTTGTTAAATGTGAGACGAGCTACAGACAAAAGAGATGGCGGCTTTGATGAAAGATCATTCGTACCTATAACATTGAAGAGGTGAGTGAACATGAGCATAGTTCAATGATAATTGAGGTCAGAGGTTCGACTAAGAGGATTCATATTCCTTCTACTCTAAATGTTGTTGAACTTAAAAGAAAGAAAAACATTGAAAAGTCATAAGGGGTGAGCTAAAAGAGTTTTGTGTATTTTATTCGTTTTTAATAATCTATTTTGATCAATAGGGAGGGAATATATAAGTTAAAATGTCTTAAAATGAGAATTACTATGACCACGTTTTATAACCATTTGATTTTTAATTGTTTGTTTGTTTTTTTTTTCCAATTTTCTTACAATGTTTTTTCTTTTTTATCTTTGTTAAGGACACATCTGCATTCTTGATCGAATTGAAAAAACAAAAACAAGTTTTTGAAAACTATTTTTTTTAGTTTTCAAAACTCCACTTGGTTTTTAAAAACATGAAAATTAGAAGATAGATAACAAAACAAGGAAATTTATAGGTGAATGTAGTGTTTGTAAGCTTAATTTTAAAAATTAAGACCCCGTTTGATAACCATTTGGTTTTTTGTTTTTGATTTTTGAAAATTAAGCTCATACACATCTATTCCTAGCTATGAGTTTCTTTGTTTTAGTATCTACTTTTTTCCTTGTTTTCAAAAACCAATTCAAATTTTGAAAACCAAAAAAAGTAGTTTCCAAAAACTTGTTTTTGTTTTTGAAATTTGACAAGGAATTCAAATGGTTTCTTAACAAAGATGAAAACCATTATAGGGAATTTGAGAGAAAACAAGCATAATTTTCAAAAACCAAACACCAAAAACCAAATAATTATCAAACGGGCCTAAAAAATTAAATGCTGATTAAACATGCCTATAATGTGTTTAATTTATTGAGAGAGATTTATTTATTTATTATTATTTTTATGAAAAAAAAATCGATCACAGTATAATTTAGAGAGTGCAAACAAAGTTTTAGCCCAAATAATATAAATATGCTTTATTGGAAAAAAGAGTTGAAACTAATTACTAAATATATTAATGATTAATAGTTGAAAGGGTTTTGTAATATTAATTAGGGAAATCCTTAGAAATGTCCAGAAATTACAGGGTACTTTCGAAAAATGGCCAAACCGGATTTTTTAACGAAAAATGGCCAAATCGGATTTTCTAACCTATTTTCGTGCGATACCAAATATCATTTTTACCCTTTAGTCATCCCCACGTCTCTTGCAGCCGTATCTGATTATTATTTTTTAAAAAATAAATCTATAACCTCTAATTCCATGAATCAAGGAACTAATAGTTACATGATCAATTTTCTCCCTCTTTCATCTGTAATCTGTTTTCCAGAAGATTTTTACAGCATAAATCATCTCTCTTCATCATCTATCCGAACCAGGTTGATTGAACATTGTTGGGCGACCATAGAAAAATGGTCAGATTTACACTGTCTTTTTGAAAAATGGTTAGATTTACACCGTATTTTTGAAAAATGGCCAGATTTACACTGTATTTTTTGAAAAATGGTCAAACATATTTTTTTTAATGAAAAATGGCTAAATCGTTTTTTAACCTATTTTCGTGCTTGAGTCAAGTTTCACGTTCACACCCAGCCACTATTTGATTTAATTATAAAAAAAATATCCTTAAATCAAGGAATTACAATATCTATCTTCTCTCCTACCTCTCAAAAATCAAAATCAGATTTTATTTTTATTAAAAGTGAAAGATTAAATAGAAATTAGGTTTTCATTTTTAATTTTGAATTAGATTCTTAGATTTTAATTATCTAATCAACATCTTTATCGTTTTTTCCCAACTTTTTGTCATCCCTCGATTGTTTGCTCTGTCGTTCATACCATTGTAAGGGTTATTGATCTACATCATAGGTATGTTAAATATTGTATTTTGTATTTATCTATCATTATTTTCCTCTTTGTATCTTATTTTTCAACACAAAGTATTTTTTTTTAATTCTTTTTCAAAGTCTTCAATGGTTTCCAAATGAAAGCTTTGGAGGAGGAATAGAATGGAGAAAAGTGCCCAAAAGAAAATCGAAGGTTTCTCAATTTCTTTGTAATGGTTGAAAGAAGATGAGAATGGGAAAGACCGCACAAACGGAAGAAAATTGGGAAGAATCTCGGTTTCAGATTTTTTTTTTTTTTAAATAAGGTGAATACTAAATCTCAATTTTCAAATTAAGTGAAAGGGAAATAGTGAGTAATGATTTCTTCTCGTTTTTTTAAATGATTTGATTTTTACCATAGTAAATTATTTGCATATTGTCTAATATGTTAGTTTACTATATACACTGTATTTGCATAATTTTTTTTACTGAATATACTGTATTTGCATAATTTTTCTTTTTATAAACTTGAATGTTTTTTATTGTTCTAGTAACCATTTGTGAGTAATGGTTTCTCCCCGTTGTTCAATATTGAAATCATTTGCAAGTTTAGTGATTACACTCCGAAGTTAGGTTATTGAGGGTTTGGAAAAGAAAATACGGTTTTTGTGTGTAGGTGAATTTAGTAATTAATTCAATCATTTTCGTGTCATCCCTATTTTGGTACGAGTTAACAATTTTTTTTTTTAAAAAGAAAATCTGCGACTCTCCCCTTGATTTGTGCTAAATGTTTGTTATCTTATTTGTTAGAAAATCCTCAGATATGACCCGGAATTACAGGGTAGTTTCGAAAATTATCCTCCTATTTTTTCTCTCTATTTTTTAATTCAAATCTTTTGTTTTAAATTTAGGTTGCCAGATTTATATTCCATTTAGTTTGAATTTCTGTTATTGATTTGCTAGATGTATTAATAAGCTAGATTCTCTCCCTTATTTATAGTGTATTTGGTTTATTTTATTTTCTAAATTGAGATTTGGATAGGGGTATTTTTGTCCACTTTGTTGCCAAAAGAGTTTACTAAAAATAGCTTTTGGCCATTTATCAAATTGGAATTTCGAATGACCCTTTTTCAAAACAGCTATTTTTATTTGGCCATTTATCTGGTTGCCCCTATTAATTATTGTCTTTATAAAATTAATACCCAATTAGGTTGCCCCTATTAATTATTGTCTTTATAAAATTAATACCCAATTAATTGAACAAGTGACAGTTGTAAGGGATTTCTAAGATTAGTGGTTATGTTGGATCGGAATATTGAAAACCTATTGGCTATTTTATTATTAACTTTTTTTATATAAAGAAAACCTAATTTATTGTGTGGGAGAGAAGAGAGTGAGTTATGTAATATTAAGGGAAAAATACACTTTTGGTCCCTGACGTGGCACTATTATTTTAATATAAAAAATTATTTTTGTTTTATTTTTTAAATAAAAAATATTAAAAAATTAAAAAATTAATATTTAATTATTTTTTTATTCTTTCTCTCTTTCTCTCTCATCTTCTTCTTCTCCATCTTCCTTCTTCTCCATCTTCTTCCTCCACCTTCTTCTTCTTCCTAAGTCCGGCGACCGGCGGCCACCACACGCCGCCGCCGCCGCCGCCGCCGGCCGCCGGCGACTGATTTTTTTTTTTTCTTCTTTCTTCTTTCTTCTTCTTCCCTTCTTTCTTCTTCTCTTCTTTTTCTTCAATATTTTTTAAAAAAAAAAAAATAGAAAAGGGAGGAGGAGCCCTCTGGACGGGGAGGGAGGAGGGGCCCTCCCTTTTCTATTTTTTTTTTTAAAAAAAACATTGAAGAAAAAGAAGAGAAGAAGAAAAAAAAAAAAAAATTCAGTCGCCGGCGGCCGGCGGCGTGTGGTGGTCGCCGGTCGCCGGACTTAGGAAGAAGAAGGAGAAGGGAGAAGATGGAGAAGAAGGAAGATGGAGAAGAAGAAGATGAGAGAGAAAGAGAGAAAGAATAAAAAACATAATTAAATATTAATTTTTTAATTTTTTAATAACAAAAATAATTTTTTATATTAAAATAATAGTGTCACGTCAGCAACCGTTAAAAGTTAATAAAAAATTTGACGGCAGGGACCAAAGTGCTACTTATCTCAAACCTCAAGGGTATTTTTGTTGAGTTTGAAAACTCAGGGACCCAAGTGTCACTTAACCCAAACCTCAGGGACCAAAAGTGTATTTTTCCCTAATATTAATCATTGTTTTTTTTTTTGTAAAATTAATAACGTAATTTATTGAAAGACTAAAGTTAGAAAACATTAGGTAATATCCATAGTTATGTTTTAAATATTAATACTAATATCACAATAATGAAGTAAATTAGTAAAAAAAATAAAGAATAATAATGCGTTTTTTTTTTTTTTTTTTTTTTCTTGCCAACAACATCATAGTTCAATCGACATAAAATATGTGTCTGTGACTAAGAGGTCCCAAATTCGAATCCCATCTCCATATTGTTAAATTAAAAGGAAAGAGTTTTTTTTTTTTTTTTTTAAGGTAAAGTAAATACATTCATTAATATAAATGATATTTGAAACATGAAATTATATACCATTAGTATAAACTTACGGAAATAAAATAACCTAAATTAATTATGTTTAGTCTTTACGTTCTTTTGTTTTGTTATCTACCTTCTCCCCATGTTTTCATAAATAAGTTAAGTTTTAAAAACTTTTTTTTAAACAAAAAAAAAAATTAAGTTTTAAAAACTAAAAAAAAGCAGTTTTCAATTCTTTTGAAATTTGGTTAGTAATTTAAATATGTCCTAGTCCTTGACAAAGATGAAAATTATTGTAAGAAAATTGAGAGAAAACAAACATAATTTTCAAAAACCAAGTAATTATTAAACGTGACTTTAATAATTCTAAAATTGATAACAAAATTATTTATTATTATTATTATTATTTAAAGTTTAACATGTATCTCTAAATTAATTTTCAAGACATAAAAATTGACAAATCAAAATAATTATATTCTAAACCAAGTGATTATTTAAAAAAAAAATCAACAACAAATGATTTTTTTTAACTAACTTAAAAAGATTTATAAAAAAAAAAAACTAACTTATAAATTAAATATATAAATTGTATTTTTAGAATGAATTGTTAAGGACCATCTATTATAATATATTTATAACATCTTAAATGAAATTTCATGAACATCTATTTTCTATACTTGTTTTTCCAACTCTCATTATTATGTTGAATATTATCATCTATTATCAATGTTGTACTGTACATGTGACAGTAAGTATTGCAATCAACTTATGTAGTAACAAGTTCATTTCATCCATTAGTACTTGATATAAAAGGAAACGAGCCTACAAATAAAAATTCTAATACATGACCTCATGAAAGAAGTTATTTTCTTCCTAGGCGCATTACAACTATTCCAATTACGAATCCTACAATGAATCTACTAAAAAATCAAAACAAAACAATCAAAATAAGAAGAAAAAATAATGAATCTAATAATGTACATGGGAACTTTGTATCTTCATCAAATTATCTTATTCAAAAAAAAAATTTAACAATATAATCTTGATTTAATATTTATAAAAATAATTATAAATTTTGGTTTTAATTGTCATGTAATTTAGAAAATTGAATATATCCCCTTAAAAAAAATGTGTTTTTCGTAGACGTGTTTGAGTTCCAATTATCATATAATATAAAACATAGAATATTGTTTTCATATTTGAAAAAACTTATCTAAGTGGAGATTCCAATTTTAATTACCATGAAAATTTAAAGAATTGAATTTTGATTTTAATACTTAAAAAAACGTATCTAATTGTCTTTTTACAAAATAATAATAATAATAATAATAAACTTATCTAATTGAAAGTTTGGGATGTGGGAATTTAAAACCAAATACCACCTTATTTCAAAAGAAAAAAAAAAACCAAATACCACCCATTTAACACAAAACCTACCACCTAAACAAAAAAGATCAGACGTGACTGATTTGACAGCCAGCAGGATCTCTGCGATTTCAAATTCCCATGATGTCGCGTCTCTTGTAGAGACGCGACATTTCCCACGCCGTCTGGTTCCATCTCGTCGTCGTCTGGTTGCATCTCGTCTCTGGCTGGTTAGCAAGGTCGCGTAGGTCCAATAGAAGCGATCTTACATGTTGCGTACGTTGGACCTACGCGACACCTCTTATTTCGAAATAGTTTCAAACTAGTCAGTTTTCTCTAATTTTTTTTAGTTTTTTCCCTACTTTTCCAAAAAACTCTGTATTTCGCATGATCATCTAATAGCATCCAAATTGTGACACGTGGTGATGGGAGACCAAAATTAAATAGCCTTGGATCACTCTATAAATAGGAGAGGTAGCTCAATATTTGGTTTATTTAGGAATGGGATTAGAAGTCAAGAAATAATACTCTAGAAACTCTAAAGAAGTCACAAATTAAAAGTAAATTAAAGACTCTAACATGAGTCTTTTTGTAGACAAATTGAGGACTTCACAAACTTCTTTATAAAATAAACAAAAGACAAGAGCTCCAAAGACATAAACATTATTAAAAGAAATCTTATAAAGTTAAAAGAGAAGCTATATAAGAGCCGAAAACTCAATCTTTTCATGCGTTTTCATTCTTTGAATATATAAATCTACATCCAATAGAGAATCAGAAGAGATCTTACATTATTAGAGAGTGTAACTCCAAAAATTAATATATAGAATTAGTAAATTCTATTCCTAAAGATCGAAAAATTAGTAATATGATCCTATACATATATATGTTAATTTGTTTAGGTCTTTAACATAACATATCAACTCTTAAATCTTAAACCAAAATGCATTTATGGTTTAAACCATAATTTGGTCCAAAACATTTATATTTATCTCATTTTTATTTTTCCAACCAGAACCTAGTTCAATTGACATAAAGTTGTATATTGATTACCACGATGTCTGTGGTTCAAATCTCCCCACCTCATATTGTCAAAAAAAAAAAAAAAAATCATTTTTATTTCTAAACTTTTTAAATGTTTGTTTTTAATCTCTAAATTGAAAAAGAAAAATATTTTGGTCAATCTTTCAAAAGGTGGGTATTTCTAAACTTTAAGAAAAGAAACCATTTTTGTTATTACTAATAATTTTGCACTAATACTTGTCTAATACTCTCCTCAACCAACGCATATGATTCAAATACATGTATTACATAAATTCAAAATTATGTCAAATTATGAATAGAAAAATAGCTTTAAGAACAAATATGGTTAATTTTTATAGTTTAAGGGTAAAATAGAATAAAATTTGAAAAAGTTCGAAAATTCAAAGACCAAATTAGAAAAGTTTTGAAAGTTAGACCAAGATGAGATTTAAATCTTTGCCTAACAAGTATCATAAAACTAAAGTATTTTATTTAGAAAAAAAATACATGTGGATATTTTTAAAACTGAATTAAATAATTATTATTTTGGTAGGAGCAAAGAAAGGTAAGGAAAATTGTTTGAAGAGTCCAGGAACTGTGCATCTGATCAAGGACAACTGGGAGCTTTTCAATACTCAATAGTACATGCACCCGAAAACGACGTCGTGTCCCTACCGCCGGTTGGCAAAAAAACGACAGCGAGGATCAGTCAAACAGTCAACTCATCGTCCACGTCATCTTCGTTTCGTCGCCGTCGGATCGTCTTAGGCCAGAAAAGGATATTTAATCATTTAAAAAAAAATTGAGACTAAAAAAATAATAAAATAAAATACACAATTTATTGGAAAAAATATACTGTTCCTGATATTTGGGTTGGGTTGCATTTTGGTCACTTAGTTTTAAAACTCAACAAAATCACGTTGAGGTTTGGATTTCGTTATACTTTTGGTCACTCGTTCAATTTTTGGTTAAACCCTAACAATTTGATGACGTGACTATTATTTTAATAAAAAATTATTTTTTAAATTTTTCTAAACAAAATATATTAAAATAATAAAATTATTATTATTTTTTTTAATTCTTTCTCCCTCTCCCTTATTCTTCTTCTTCTTTTCTTCAACTTCTTCTTCAACTTCTTCTTCAACATCCTCATTCTTCTTCTTCAGCAAATCGCCGACAACTTTTTTCTTTCTTATCCTTCCCTTCTTCTCTTATTCTACTTTCTTTTCTTTCTTCTGTTTTTTTTTTTTAAATAGAAAAGAGGGAGAATTGGGGAGGAGAAAAAACAAAAGAAAGAAAAGAAAGGAGAAGAAGAAAAGAAGGGAAAGAAAAGAAAGAAGAAAGAAAGAAAAAAAATATCAACGGCAAGCGACGGTGTGTGGTGGTGGCTAGAAGAAGATGAATGGTTGGGTTGAAGAAGAAGGAGAGGAATTAAGAATATTTAAAAAATAATATATTTTAATTATTTTAATATATTTTTATTTAAAAAAATCAGAAAATAATTTTTTAATAAAAAAAATTGTCACGTCAACATTCCGTGAGGATTTAATAGAAAATTTGACGGAGGGACCAAAAGTGTAACAAAATCCAAACCTCATAGGTAAAATTGTTGAGTTTGAAAACTCAGGCACCAAAGTGTAACCTAACCCAAACCTCAGGGACCAAAAGTGTATTTTTCCTAATTCATTTAAGAACCGAGAACAACAAAAGCATATGCCTATTGTTATTATATAGAATTTCAATATGTTCAAACTTATGGAACTTAAAACCTGATATGTTTGAATGCTAATTATGTTTGAAATATATATATGTTTGAATGCTTCCCTTTTTCAAAAAAAAGAGATCACGTATCCCAAACAATTTGTTTACCGATGGAAATTCTAAAGAAAAAAATTCAAGGTGTCGCTGGATAAATATTTGGTTTTTTTTTTATTTTTTTTAATTATTTTTTTTTAAAAATTAAGTTTATAAACACTACTTGCAATTATAAGGTTTTTTTTGGTCATCTGTCTTATTTCCATGTTTTAAAAAACGTATTTTTGAAGAAAAAAAAAATAGTTTTTGTTTTTGAAAATTGACTGAGAATTCAAATTGTGTCTTTAATAAGGATGAAAATCATTGTAAGATAAAATTGGAAGAAAATAAGTATAATTTTCAAAAACCCAAAATTTAAAAACCAAATAGTTATCAAACATAGCCCAAATCATTGGTGTTCAAAGATAATAGTAGGCTTAGTACACTTCCATCTTATAATGCTGACATTCTATGCAACTTGGATAAAGAGAGAGTGTCCAATTAAGAGTGTGTTTGGTTTAACTTTTCAAGTGTTTAATTTTGAAAATAAATCATTTTGAAAAAATTTATAGTGTTTGGCAACCACTAAAAATGACTTATTAGAAAATGAGATTGATAAATAAACCATTTTGAGAGAAACACTTCCAACCAACTTTTTAAAAAAGACTTCTTAAGTAAACAATAATTTGTGTATAAAAACATTTGTGAGGAAATGCAACCAAACATATAAGTGTTTAAATTCTAAACAATTTTTATACAAAATGTTTTTTAAATAATGCATTCTTGAAAAATATTTAAATTAAAATGCATTCCAAACGGATCCTAAGTTAGAGTGGGTTTGGTTTAACTTTTCAAGTGTTTAATTTTGAAAAAAAAAATCATTTAAAAAAAATTCTATTATTTGACAACCACTAAAAATGACTAATTAGAAAATGAGATTGAGAAATAAACCATTTTGAGAGAAAAACTTGAAACTAACTTTTCTAAAAAGAGTTTTTATGTATACAATAACTCGTGTATAAAAACGCTTATGGGGAAATATAACCAAACATAGGAGTGTTTAAATTATTCTAAACAATTTTTATACAAAATGTTTTTAAAAAATGCATTCTTGAAATTTAAATGTATTCCAAATGGACCATTATAATGCATTACAAACTTTTGTCTAAATAAGTTTACCTGCATGTCACATCCTCTTGATCAAATAAGATCTCTCTTATCACACAAAAAAAAAAAAAAAAAAAAAAAAAAAAAAAAAAATCACAATTTCATGATAAAAACCTAACACCAATCTAATACGTATTAGATAATTTGAGGTACCCATTAGTAGTATTGTTTTAGAAATTTGCAAATTTTCTCTCTTTCCAATGTTGGAAGAAAAAAAACTTAAGTAAAGAGAACCAAAATTTATTTCATATGGTATGGTTTATTTATATAGTAAAAAATACATATTACACTAAAAAAAGATTAGACATTCTGTACCATTAAAACCACATGTGCATTTGGAACCCAAGTTTAGTAATAACAAACTTGAAAATGTGCCAAAGTGAGCATGACTTATGAGTAATTTGACATGTATCATCGACTAAGAGATTAGAGATTTAAAAATCTCCTTTCCCTTAATTATGGTTAAAAAAAACTTGAAAATGTTAAATCTGCAAAGATTTTTTCTATCTTTTGACAACATGTGGAGATGGGAGATTTGAGCCACAAATCTTTTGGTTATTAATACAAACTTTATGTCTGTTGAGTTACGCTCATGCTGGCAAGTCTGTGACATTTGTTTGGCATATAGTTTAGAAAGTCTCAAGTTTGAGTAGGGTTGAAATCCACAAATTAACTTAGACTTAACAAACCTACCAGATGAACATAAGTTTAACATCGTAGTTAAGCCAAACCTATCAAAACCTAAGGGGGTGTTTGGGGCACTGAATAGGTTATAATAACCCCCTTTATTATAACCTATTCAATGTTTGGGGTACCAACAAAAATAATTGGTGAGGTGGGTTATTTTAACCCCCGATTATTTTATCCATTTTCTACAGTAACCATTATTCAACCCACTACAGTAACTATCTCCTCACTTCTTCCATGCGACTCCTTGACTTTTCCGACGACCGCCGGCCGCCGTCAGCCGACGAAGTTTCCGACGAATTTTCCGACGACCGCCGACGACTTTTCCGGCGATCGCCGATGACTTTTCCAGCCACAATTTTTTTTCCATATTTCTTCTCAATTTCATTTTGAAAAATATAAAAAATAAAAATAAAGAAAAAAAACATCAAAGGTTGCTGGAAAAGTCGTTGACAACATCGAAGGTTAATCAACTTAAAAAAAAAACATTCAAACGAAATTATATTTACCACACTCAAGTTTATTTCAAATGATTTTATTGATAAAAAAAAGAAAAAACTAATATGATTTTTGAACTAAACATTTACAAATTTTATTTTGGCAATACTAAAAGTTAACTAATATGATTTTTCTATACCAAAACCTAAACTTTTTTGCTTTGTAACAAAAAAAAAAAAAAACATAACCCTAAATCAAATCAAAGTGTTGTATATCATAAAAAAAAAAAAAAAACTAGAAAAAGAAAACATTCAGTTTGAACCTTTGATTCAGAACCTCATGTTAAAACAGATCAACACTCCAAACACAGATTATTTTATCCTAGATTAAAATAATCTGCACCCCAAACACATATTATTTTATCCCAGACTATAATAATCTGCACCCCAAACACAGATTATTATAACCCCCAGATTATAATAATTGCCAGATTATTATAACCACTAGATATTATAACCAATTCAGCGCCCCAAACAGCCCCTAAATCCTCACCCTAAACACAGCTCACAAAACCTAAATCTGTATCCTAAAAGACAACTCACAATTACCATTCGTAATTATATGGATTATAATTGAAACTATTTCATTCATTTTCAAAATTTAATCTCTCTATTCTTGCATGTCTCCATCATCCAACTTAATTTATACAACTAACAAAAAATTTCTTTTTGAAAAAGAGGAAAAAACTCAAAAACTCAAAAGCTTTTCAAATGAGAGGCTAGATGGACGTTGGATTTTCAATCAATCTCAAATAGTAAAGGATTCTTTTAGATTCAATTTGTTTCTTTGTGGTACCCATTTATTTTTGTCCTATACAGGTTCAGCCATCAACGTTTTTCCTCATAGGGAAAAAAAAAAGAAAAAAAAATCCCCCCTCTCTCTCGGACTAGAAGTCATTTCACACCGTTAGATGTCTAGGACTAAGAAGTCATTTCACACCCTTTGATCGTCTACGTCATCTTAACTCCAAATCATCTTAAGAGGTTTAATTGCAAATGACAATATTTAGCTGCATACTAACGTGTATGTAAACTCTCCACACGCCACTATTAAAACGTTACTGATTAAAAGAGATGATCTTTTTTTTTTCATTTTCCTATTTTCTCTCTCTTAGTTGTCAAGATTTTAAGAGATTGATAATATTGAGAGAGATAATTTTTTTCTTTATTTTCTACCTTTCTCTTTTTTAATTGTCAAGATTTTAATAGGTTCTTACACACCATTTTACAGTCAAGTATTATTCAATTGCAAATGTGGTCCTTGTACTTTCAAAAAAAAAAAAAAAACGTATTTCAATTTATCCTATAATTTGGTTAAATCACATGAATTGCTTTTTTCTCAAAAAAAAAAAAAAAAAAATCACATAAATTCCTTTTTTTTTTTTTGAAAATAAATCACATAAATTCCTATTAAACTATTATTTATTCACTCGAAAGTCCATGCATATTTTTTTTCTTATTTTATACCCAACCTAAGATAAATACACTTTTGGTCCCTGAGGTTTGGGTTAAGTGACACTTTGGTCCCCGAGTTTTCAAACTCAACAAAAATACCCCCGAGGTTTGAGATAAGGAGCAATTTGGTCCCTGCCGTCAATTTTTCTGTTAAACCCTAACGGTAAGCTGACGTGACACTATTATTTTAATTAAAAAAATTAATTTTTAATTTTTTTAAATAAAAAATATAAAAATATTAAATATATTATTATTTTATTATTATTTATCAAATTCTCTCTCTTTTCCCCATCTTCTTTCTTCTCCACCTTCTTTCTCCCTCCATCTTCTTCCTTCCCCCTCCCATCTTCTTCAGCTCCGGTGGCCGGCCGCCGCCGGATTTTTTTTTTTTTTCTTCTTTCTTCTTCTTTTCTTCTTCTCTTCTTCCCTTCTTCTTCTTTCTCTTCCTTTCTTCTGTTTTTTTTTTTAAAGAAGAGAGTTTCGGGGAGGAGGAGCTCCTCCTCCCCGATTCGACGCTGGAATCGGGAAGGAGGAGTTCCTCCTCCCCGATTCGACGCCGGAATCGGGGAGGAGGAGCTCCTCCTCCCCGAAACTCTCTTCTTTAAAAAAAAAAACAGAAGAAAGGAAGAGAAAGAAGAAGAAGGGAAGAAGAGAAGAAGAAAAGAAGAAGAAAGAAGAAAAAAAAAAATTCCGACGACCGCCGCCGTTCGCTGGCAGCCGACGGCGGGCGGCCACCGGAGCTGAAGAAGATGGGAGGGGGATGGAAGAAGATGGAGGGAGAAAGAAGGTGGAGAAGAAAGAAGATGGGGAAAAGAGAGAGAATTTTAAAAATAATAATATATTTAATATATTTATATTTTTTATTTAAAAAAATTAAAAATTAATTTTTTAATTAAAATAATAGTGCCACGTCAGCTTACCGTTAGAGTTTAACCGAAAAATTGACGGCAGTGACCAAATTGCTCCTTATCTCAAACCTCTGGGGTATTTTTGTTGAGTTTGAAAACTCGGGGACCAAAGTGTCACTTAACCCAAACCTCAGGGACCAAAAGTGTATTTTTCCCTAAATCTTATTATAGTTAAGTAACACAATTAACTGAATAAAAAATAGAATCACATTACTATGTAAATTGAAAACATCTCATACATTCAACGATGATTTAAGAAATTAAACTAGTCCAAATCATAAAAGCTTTCAAACGTGTCTTTGTGAACCAGAAATCAATTGCCAACTTCAACCTGAGATAACTAGTCAAAACATTGTCAAAGTGAGCATAACTCAACGGTAATTGATATATATCCTCGATCAAGGAGTTAGAAGTTTGAATTCCCCCATGTTGTTAAACTTAAGAAAAAAAAAAACATTTTATCCTCAACAAAAAGATCAAAGGATTGATTCCTATCCCCCAATTTCGATACTTATTAAATGCAAAATTATATTTACTAACATATGTTCTTTTTAACTTTTCGCAAATTATTAGGTGTTTCTAGTACAACGAGGTGTGTAGTTTTGCACTGTCGGATATACATCTTCAAACAGCTTGTCTACCACTAACAACCATTGAATACAAAATTGAAATACTCTTACAATTTCTCCCTCTTACATCCAATGGTGCAAAATTATCGGTATGATTGTACTGATAATTTTTCCAACAACCTAAGCTCTGCTATAAATAACCCAGCCAAAGCCACCATTGTTCTCCATGCACAAACCAATTCGAAAGCTTTTCAGCTCAATCCCCTCTTCCTCAAACATGGATTCCAAATCCACCCACATTCCAAACCACTCTGAAATCACCGACTGCACTGATTCAGAGCACCAAAACAGAGCAACCGCCGAGGTCCTCTACAAATCCCTCGCCGCCGGCCGCACCGACGCGGTGGCCAAGTTCCTCGCCGGCGACCTCGAGTGGTGGTTCCACGGGCCGCCGCATTGCCAGTACATGATGCGGGTCCTGACCGGCGAGTCCAGCCACGGCGAGTTCCGGTTCGAGCCGAGGAGCATAACGGCGATCGACGACTCTGTTATTGTGGCCGAAGGGTGGGAAGGGGCTCAGGCCTATTGGGTTCATGTTTGGACTTTGAAGGATGGGCTGATTACGCAGTTTAGAGAGTATTTCAATACGTGGCTTGTTGTGACGGATCTCCGGCCGGCGGCGTGGGAGGAGCTCCGCCACGATGGGCTGACGGTATGGCGGAGCCACCCCCGGGATCTGTTTCGCCGCTCGTTGCCGGCGATTGTTCTGGCGCTGTAGTTTGTCGAAAGCGTTTGTGGGCGGTGAACTATGTAATGTGTTTTTTAGAATTTTTTTTTCTTTAATTGGAAGAAATTTTAGAACTTAATTAAGAGAATTATGGGGGAAATTAAGTTGTGTGGATTATGGATGAGCATTCCAAATCTCAAAATGTAAATTGCTTTTATGTTGGGAGAAGAAAAAAAAAAGAGACATTTGCATGTGAAATAATCTGTTCATCTACCGTTTTTTCCTTCTCGAGATGTCAATTTGAGCATATTTCTTCAACTAGGTATAATTTTTGGAAGAAGAAGAAAACAAAGATATCACTATGTCTGATCAACCTACGTATAGTTCTAAGTGATTAAAACATTATATAACTTTAATCGAGAGATTGGAGGTTCAAATCTCCACTCCCACATTTTATTTAACTATAAAAAATTAGGGTAACTCAACTGGTTCACAAATTATTAACTTTTTTAAATATCAAGGATTCGAATTCTCAAATTTCGCTTATGTTTGAACTAAAAAACAAAGTTCCATAAATGTTTGAGTGATTGGATTAAAACTTTTTGTTAACCTAATTCAAAGTCAATATGACTTCATAAAAAAAAATAAGAAAAAAAAAAGTCAATATGGCTTGATAAATAGAGGGTGAGGTAAATTCATTTTTCACACAATTTGTTAGTTGTTAGGGGCAAACAACTCTTTAACCTTTTCCATTGTGACATTATGGACATAAAGGCTTGATATCAAATAATGGTTATATTGTCCTTCTAAATTTATTTAGGTTTATGTTAATTTATAAGAAGTTTGAAAATTTTGCCTCCACACACTTTCTATACATCACAATATCATATCTTTTGAAGTTGTCTATATGCATTGAGGCTTGGAAGATGTATAATTATGAAGATTATACCAAAAAAATAGAAAGACAGGTAAACACTTATTAAATTACATATACCTTTCACAAATCACATCAAGATTTTCATTCATCTCTATTTTCTCTCAAACAAATCCAACCCCTACTATTTGTAGAAGTTTTCTCGTACAATCTACGTTATTCTCTCACTCTCTCACTACATATTGAAAAATACTATATAAAAAAGAACCTCAAGGCTCGTACCTTGCACAATTAATATGATATTGACTAGGTGCAAACTCTTCTTTCGTGGATTATGGCTAATAACCAACTTTTTGGCGTTTTTCTAGATAACTGCCTATGATTTCAACATTCTCTTCATCTTTTTTGAACTTCAATCAAGTTTCAAGTAGACATCAAATGAGCTTCAAACCGACATCAAAATGAATCTTTTTAATGATTAGGCTCTACAAACTCTCTAACCTTTTAACTAATTCTTCTTCATTGTCATGTGTCAACATGATTAATTTCTATCCAATGTTGTGGGTGCCACACATCTTCAAAAGATTCTTTCTCCTCAAGCTTCAACCAAACATTTCTTCAACTTCAACTTATACTTTTTAGATCAATGATTAGGCTCCCCAATTCAAATACTCTTTTTGTTACCTTCCATACATAACATCACCTCTAATTCTCTTTGTTATATCCTCATCATCATATTCAAAACCAAACTTAAACCCAATTAATCTAAACTCCAATCAAGAAAAATTCCATAAAAAGGTTGATGTATACAATGTCAAAAGTATTAATATAATTAAATTTACCATAATTCATATTGGCTTAAGCTTTTGGATTGAATTATTGGTGATTTAACAATAGTATATCATAGAGCTTTTGAGTTGATTAGTGATTTACATGGCATCATAGTAGGGTCCAATGTTTGAATCTCCTATAATGTCATTTTGTTCCCGATTGATATTGATTTTCACTAGTTGGACATAATTAAACTTAACGTAACACGTTAGCAAGTTTATTTTCTAAACCTTCGTATTTGTGTTTATTAAGTCGAATATCAAATATAGATTTTATAACTTTCGATTATGTGTCTTAATAGGTCTATGACATATTCAACATTTATTAAAATCAACAAAACTATTAGACATAAAAATTGAAAGCTCAAAGACTATTGGACAAAAAATCTAAAATTTAAAGATTTATTAGATATTTTTTTAAGTTCAAGGATCTGGGTTTAAATCCTATTTTGGTCCCTAAAGTTTTAGGATTATTCCATTTTGGTTCTTGAACTTTCAAAATGTTCATTTTAGTCCCTGAACTTTCAACTTTGTTCCATTTTGGTATCTACACTTTTAAAATGTTTATTTAAGTCCTTAAACTTTCAAAAATGACTATTTTGGTCCTTACTTTTATTTTAATTTTAACAAATTAATGACATAGCTTGGAGTATGTGTATTAACTAGATTGGTAATATGAGCATGAATTCAAGTCAAATAAGTTAGGGACGAACATTTGGCAAAGCGGATTTGAAGTATAAAAGTAACATAACAAGAACCAAAATGATTATTTTTTAAAAAAATTGGGGACTAAAATAGACATTTTAGGTTCAGAACCTAGAATAAAACAAATTTGAAAGTTTAAGGACCAAAATGAACGTTTTGAAAGTTTAAGGACTAAAATAAAACAAACTTAAAAGTTCAGGGACGACTAAAATGAGATTTAAACCAAGGATCGTCTATTAGACACAAAACTAGAAGTAGTCTAAAAAATCTTATACGTACTATTGTAGCATTAGAAATTTTTTTCAATAATTGGTGCACGTCGCTTTCTTACGAGTCGCCATCGCACGTGTGGAGGAGGTGTTTTGAATTTCATCTCTCTACTGTCCTTTATGAAATGATTGGTGGGAGCCCTAAGCCTCAGATTCCTTTTCTAGTCGGCCATGATTGTAATGTAAAGATATCATATTTTCATAAACTCTAAGAAAGAGATGGAAAGCTTCCCTCTCTAATGCCTCTAAAAATTTTTTCTGCCATCACTGCAAGCTGTGTCCTACACACACAGAGAGAAAGAGAGATATAGTATTATTATGTTAGGTGTTCAATCGTAATCTTTTTTAATATATATCATATGAAAATACATGTGTTTCTCTTTCTTGTTTTAGGATATCGAAACGTACGAAAACAATAGCAAAGATTTGAATATTTGATGTTTAGAAAACATTATTGAGACCTTAACTTGTTAGAAGTTTAGTTTGACGTTTATAATATAAAAAGATTTAAATTTTAATTTGTGATCATTGAATAAAACATTTAATTTAGTTTTGGTTGTTAAAGTTATTGGTCCTCAAAGGTTTCTCTAGGTGTGTTTACTTAGACTTTATATGTTACACTTTGAAATAATTTGTATTTATTTAATCCTTGTATTTTTTTTTAATTAATATAGAATTTTCTTAATTCTATTAGTTCAACACTTTAGCCAATAACTGCTTTAGCTTGTCCAAAATTACCCAACCACACAATTTTTAATAATACATAATTGATAAGGGCAGTTACATAGATGACAAATTGGACCTAAATTAATAGCAAATATAGCACAGTTGCAAACTAATGGCATATATAGCATAATTAATTGTACAATACCAAAAAGCTGTTGTCAGATTCTATCCGTGTCTATCACTGATAGACTCTGATTATTCAAAGTATATTAGTATCTATCGCTGATAGATTTCAATTAATCAAAATCTATCAGTGACTATCACTGATAGACTTTGATTATCAAAGTCTATCAATCACTGAGAGATTTTGATTAACCAGAGTTTATCAGTGATAGACTCTGAATAATTGGAGTCTATCAATAGACTGATAGATTCTGATTAATCATAGTCTATCGCTGATAAACTCTGATAATCGAAGTCTATCAGATAGATTCTAATTAACCAGAATATATCAGTGTCTATCAGTAATATACTCAGATAGATTTTGCTATATTTGCAATTTTTTTTTACATTGTGCTATATTTGCTATTAATTTGGTCCAATTTACCACCCACTGCAAATTCTCTATTGATATGTCATATAAGTGTCTTATCTATCGAATGTTCGGCTAAGCTACATTGGTACAATTCTATATCCTTAAAGAAAAGAATGATATGTATTGGTCCTCTGAGTGACACACGCACATAATAATTTTTTCACTTTGACATTTATGACACTGAAGACCAATACATACATGTTACAAGTCACTTTGTCACTTGTTAGAAGCACAGATCATGAATTGGTCCAAACTATTGGTCCAAACTTATGTGTCACTCGGAAGGTCAAAGTTCAAATCACTCACCTTATTTGTTGTGTTATAAAAGAAAAAAGAGCAGTTGCATAGATGACAAGTTGGACCAAATTAATAGCAAATATAGCACTGTTGAAGGAGAAATTTCAGCCAATCACAAATTGTCACGTCACTAATATAAATTAATGATAAAATAAATTTGGGACCAGTTACACATTTACACGTGTGCCTAAATTAAATTAATAGACATTAAAATTCGGCAAATCAAAGAATGCCACTTGTCTATTAGTGATCCATCAGATAACATCAGCCAAGTTCAATCAGATTATGCCACGTGGCAATTGGACCCAAGCCCAAGCCCATATGAGGTCCATCAAACTCTATAAATAGAGGAGGCCACCATTCATTCTGGGGGGATTCAACTAGAGACAGAGAGGGCAGAGTCCAAAACATTCTCCCAAGATTGACCGATCAAGAAGATCAACAAGTCAGCAGGTCGATCATCTAAAAGAGATCAATAAGCCAATCGACCGATCAAGAAGACCAACAAGTCAGCAGGCCGATCATCCAAGAGGATCAACAAGCTAACAAGCTGATTCGACAGATCAATAAGCCAATCGACCGATCAAGAAGATCAACAAGCTAACAAGCCGATTCGACAGATCATCAAACCAATCGACCGATCAAGAAGATCAACAAGTCAGCAGACCGATCATCAAACCGATCATCCGAGAAGATCAACAAGTCAGTAGACCGATCATCCAAAAAGATCAACAAGTCACAACAGGCCGATCCAAGAGATCATTAAGCCAGCAGGCCGATCATCCAAGAAGATCAACAAGCCAATAAGCCGATCCAAGAGATCATCAAGCTAACAGGCCGATCCAAGAGATCATCAACCTAGCAAGCTGATCATCTAAGAAGTCCAACAAACCGGCCCAAGAAGAGCAACAAGCTAGAGGCCAAAGTTTATATATTTAAGAGAGAGAATCAGAGGATTAAAGTTAGAGATTTTACACTCACACGCATACAATATCAATACAATATATTATTTGTTCCACGTGTCTCCATCTCCGAAGTTACGTGTGAACAAATTGGATCAACAAGTCACAACAGGCCGATCCAAGAGATCATTAAGCCAGCAGGTCGATCATCCAAGAAGATCAACAAGCCAATAAGCCGATCCAAGAGATCATCAAGCTAACAGGCCGATCCAAGAGATCATCAACCTAGCAAGCTGATCATCTAAGAAGCCCAACAAACCGGCCCAAGAAGAGCAACAAGCTAGAGGCCAAAGTTTATATATTTAAGAGAGAGAATCAGAGGATTAAAGTTAGAGATTTTACACCCACACGCATACAACATTAATACTGTTGGGTTTTATGCCCTAAAACTCGTAGATAGTAAATGTAAACAAATTGTATACTTGTTTCAATAAACTGTTATTGAGTTTCAACAATAAAGTGTTATTGTTAAATATTGCACAATTTGACCCAAATCCAATAAACTAAGATCCAAGGTTGTTTGTATGTAACTTGAACTAGTATGTGGGGACATACGGGGATCGGTGTTCAAGTAACAACCTAAAAGGTCTATAGTATAGGGATAAGGCTGGGTACCTTATCCTGGTAACACTATGTGATACGGCCCGCTTTGTATTCGATACAGACGTATTGATCCAAAACGTCCATGTAGTAGACATGCAAGTGGGGGTATCCTATGCAATGAGTTTGCATAAGGCCGGACCACGAAATAGTCAACCATTAGTTATAACACCGTTAACTAGTTAGGTTACTGTTTCAATAGGATGACCTAGGTAACTCAGTCTTAATCCTGAGTGTGTCATGAACTCCTTCTGATGAGGGATTGTCCTTTGATTAGCATGGGTGAGAGTGGCCAATACGCCGACTCAATATGTCTTCCTTTTTGGGGACAAGACCGAGTGGGAGGCTGGGGACATGACAACACAAGAAGGAATTCACTCTTTCCCGCTTCTAGGAGAAGTAGATGAGTGTCCCCTTAAGTGGTGACTCCGGGACTTGAACAAAGGGATCCCGCCCTCTCACTGGCCCGAGAGGGACTTTCTGTTTAATGATTGGACCATAAACAGGTTGTTCATTAGAGGAGCGCTAGTACTTAAGGAGACAGATGTAACACAGGGGTAAAACGATAATTTGACCCAACTGTGATTACGGACACTCGTGAAGGATTGACTTACCGGCATAGGTCTACATTCATGGACACAAAAATTTTCTACAGTGAGAAGAGTTCAGCTGTGGGTCTTTAGTGGAATGACCCACAGTTAATGAATATTGGTTAACCTGATTAATGAGTTTAATCTATTAACCTCATATCATTGGAGCTTCTGATCTGTAGGTCCATTAGGTCCCCCTGCTAGCTCGTAAAGAGTAATTGGGAACAAATATATTTTGAGAGAATTTGAATAGTTCAAATTCATACTGGGAATTAAGTTAATTGTATGAGATACAAATTAATATAATGTATAGTGATGCATTAAAATATAAAGTCTAATTTGAGATTAAACTTTATTATGTTGAGAGATTGATATATTTGAAAGAGTTCAAATATATGTCTAATTAAATATATGGTATTTAATTAGAAGATGAATTAATTAATTATAAATTAATTAATTATTCAATTTAGTTTAAACTATAGTCTATGAGAGAAATAAATATTTGAAGAAGTTCAAATATTGATATGAATTTGATTCATATTAAATTTATAGGATATAAGAGAATTTGAAGGAGTTCAAATTTTAATATGAATTTGATTCATATTATAGAATTAATTAATTGAAGGCCTGAAATTAAATATATGATATTTAATTGGGTAATTAATTAATTAAGTAATAGAAGGTCTGAAATTAAATATATGATATTTAATTGGGTAATTAATTAATTAAGTAATAGAATGTCTGAAATTAAATATATGATATTTAATTAGTGATTAATTAATTAAAGAATTAATTAATTGGAAATTAATCAATTATGAAAATGATTAATCACTTATGGAAGTAATTAATCATTTATGGAAATGATTTAAGTGATCAATCATTTATGGAAATGATTAATCAATTATGGAATTGATTGGTCATGGAATTGATTAATTATGGAAAAGATTAATCAATTATGGAATTGATTGGTTATGGAATTGATTTTAAATGAATATTTTATTCATGACCTTCTCCTATAAATAGAACACTAATCCTAGGGTTTAGGTACCACAACATATGACCACCATAAGGCCCTCCCATATTCTCTCAAACTCTAGGGAGAATTTTCTCTTTGAGAGTTTTCCCATTCAAGATTAGGTAGTCCCACAACTACGTTCCTAATCTCAGAGTTATAGCGGGGAAGATCAAATGGTGGTGTTCTTCGTTGTTGCATAGCAATCAAGAAAGGCGTTCTTGAAGAATTCAGAGTCGTCAACGAAGGTATGTTTTTCATCGCTTAACCTTTTGCCAATGCATTGGTATTTTGTAGAACAAAATTAATTTACGAACGGTCCAATTGCTTCCGCTGTAACGGAATTGGGAATTCCAATCCTTCAAATACAATATATTATTTATTCCACGTGTCTCCATATCCGAAGTTACGTGTGAACAAGCACAATTGTAAACTAATTGCATATATAACACAATTGATTGTACAAAACCAAAAAGCTGTCATCAGATTCTATTCGTGTCTATCAATAGACTGATAGATTCTGATTAATCAGACTCTATCGCTGATAAACTCTGATAATTGAAGTCTATCAGATAGATTCTAATTAACCAAAGTCTATCAGTAATATACTCTATAAATTGTGTTATATTTGCCATTTTTTTTTACATTGTGCTATATTTGCAGTTATATAATTCTTATTTGCCACCCACTGCAAATTCTCAAAGAAAAACATAGATTACTTCTACTAGGTTGAAAGTTTGATCCTTCATCCGATATTATTTAACTCAAGAAAAAAAAAGTGAATAAAAATACTATTTTGTGATCACTGCACTTTGAGAGATTTGTTTCATTTTAGTCTCACTTTCGAATGTCCAAATTCGACCATTATACTTTCAATGTATATTTAAATCAGTCCACACAATTCATTTATGGTTAGCTTTTGCTTAAAAAATGAAAATAGTCCCTACAAGCCTTTTGTTTATAAATTTAGTGAACATATTCCCATTTTGTCTTTTCTTGAATAAAAATTATTATTATTATTTTGTCAAATCAGATAAAATTTAACTTGCAAACTAACAATAAAGACTAATTTTAAGATATATTGAAATTACAATAACCAAATTTGAATATTTGAAAGTATAAGAACTAAAATAAAACAAATTCCAAAGTACAATTAGAACTATCAAAATGATATTTTAACAAAAAAAATCCACACCAATGTAGAGGCAGAAATTTAGGTCAATTGAAGTTATGTTTGGGAGAAGTTGTTAAGACCTGAATTATTAAACTAAACTTAGTTTAGCTATGCAATATATGTTTATAATATAAAACGATTTAAATTTTAATGGGATACTTGAATAATCATTTCAATTTTGATTATTTCTTTTAGTTCAACAACAGTTGGAGGTGAGGGATTTAAACCTCTAATCTTTTAATCAAGGTATTAATTGTTGGTTTTTTTTTTAATTATTGGTTTAATTAAATTATAAGTTTCTTCTATGAAGTAGATGATAATACTTTTAAAAGTTTAGAGAAAGTTACCTTCTTGGTCCCAAGTTTTCACTTATAAGTCATTTTGTTTGAAAACTTGTAAGTCACTATGAATTTACATTATAATACACAAAACTATAGATTAGTTCATACATTGGCCACTTAAAAACAAGAAAACAAAACTGAATTCATAATCAAATTCGAAGTTTCAAAGTCCCAGTGGCTGTTCTCCTGCAAGATTCCTTGTAATTTTCAGCTCATCGCCACCTCTTTGCATTGATGATGAAGCAGGGGGCTTCATAAGCTGGTCTACTCCATCAGTTTCATCTAAGAACATGTTTGAATTCAGATCCTTTTTGGCCATCATCTCGGTTAACTTAGCGCTATCCCAGATTGGAGAAGCCGAGTTTAATCTAAACTCATGAACTGTTCCACCTTCACGAGGTAACGGAGACAGGAGTTCGTTCGTATCGTTGTCGTTCGTTCGGTTCTTGCAGAGGTTGTCTTCCACTGTTTCATAGTAATCAGCTGTCCTGACCTCTTGAGCAAGAGAGCAGCAACAGCAAAAAAGCCACTGTGTGCAGTCTGCAACATTTGGTTTCCCCCAACACGAGTTGTTCTTCGGCAGGTCGAACCGTTTCCTCATTTGAATCCTCCAGTATCCTCCATAGAGCAGCCCAAACACAGAAAGTAGAATGCCAATTAGACTGAGAGTTACTTTGACAGACCAAGGATCCACAATATTAGCTGCCAAACCAAACAAACAGAGTGGGGCAGTGCAAAAGATTACGAACGTCGCAACGTGCACGTACGTGTTCCCGAATCCTAGCCTTTCCATGTTCCATCCAAATAAACAGAAGCTGCAGAAGAGGGAAAGGCAGGCTGTCTTAATGTCATCCATGAAATGGAAAAGCCCCCCTCTCCATTCAGGCTTGTCAACAATTCTTGATGCAAATGAGACACTCTCTTCGATTCGGTTTGGATTTTCCTCATCGTCGTCGCAGTTGTATTCCTTTCCAAGTGGGCTGAAAATGGAGTATAAACCAGCACCTGCAGCAGCCAAGATTGCAACAGAGAGGCAGACCGAAACTCCGAAAACTGACCTTTCAGGTTTTTTGTATCCCAAATTAAGGCCAGATAAAGCATATTGGGCAAAGCAGTTTATGTGAAGCAACACAAGTAATACCATCATGTGTTTCCATTCATGTGGCTTGTAAGTTCCATTTTTGCAGTACATTTTTCGCAGTACAAGGATGTCGTTCGGTTTCCACCTACAAAGAAGTATCACGTGGTGAACCCGCTTAGGATGATGATATAAACACATGAGAGTGAAGAGAGCAGTCAGGATCTGGTTATTAACCTCAAACCAAACCTCTCTCTCTGATTTACTTGGCAGGACATTGTTCAACATTCCAGTCATTACAAGAAAAAGAACCGCTCCCGAAATCGTGACGCACATCATCCACAATAGAAGTGCCATGTTCAAAGGGTCTTTGATCCACAGTTTACAAAATCCTATGGAAGATCTCAACTTGATTTTCTGTATAAGAATCCCTCTGGAAGAAGGAACAGACCGCGAAATCTCGTCCATTTTCTCTGCTTTTTGCAGTAACTTGGCAGATGGGGAGGGTGCATCTGCAGAGCCCATCTTTGAATTTTCACCCCCAAGTAGATTCCTCTGGGATATCGAACCGTAAAGCTCGTCGTTGTATTTCACCTTATGTTCATACTTCATACTATGCAGCACTTAGAATTGAAGGTTCTCTTGAATCCATTTACAAGCCTAGGATGCTCAACAAGCTGAGTCCTTGGCTCCTTCATGAAAAACATTTCAAATTCCATTAAACTACTGGCTATTGGCAACTTGGCACATTGCATACAGTCTGTAAAACACTGAAAATTCTTCTTTTTTCTATAACTTTTCAAATTCCTGCAGCTTTCCTAAGCATTGTATTTGACATGATAGTCATAATTTTCATACCCAATGCTTCCAAGCCTGAATGTTCTGCTTGTAATCTGACTTTGTAGAACAGAAAATTGTTTCCAGTTTCACTTTTTGATAGGAGCTTTTCTGATATGTTGACTCATATCAGAAGACCAAAACATCACTCCCAACAGTAACTAGATCTACTCAACATTCAATATTGGCTTCTAATCATTCAAAAACTCACACATACAATAGCAGTGTGATTTGATATTTTGTGATCAGATGCTCATATGCAGGAAACAAGCAATAATGGAGTTGGGCATAAACACAAACACCAATGAATCTCTAACAGTGAACTTCTCTCTTTCAAATTTGAATTCATAATGGAGTTTGAAACATGGAAACACACAAAAGCTTAGATTCAAAACTCAATTTGGGGCAGCAATTTCCTTCAATTCAAGAGAAGCCCACATATCAAAATCAACATCCTCAGCAGCCATTCACAGATTAAAGAAAGTTAAAGCAAAAGTTACCAATATCACAAGAAACCCAGAGAAGCAAACTCAATAATTAACAACTCAAGAAGAAAGAAAACTCCATTGAAATGAAAGGGAATTTAGAAATGTACCTGAGTTTCAGTTCCAGCTCCTCATCAAAGCAAAAGCGGCAAAATTCCCTATTACTTGGGAACTGAGACTGAGAGCACCAAAAAACAAAATCAGCCATGATTAGGAATCAGGAATTGGGAATCATATTTGGTCCAAAAAGAGACGATACTCGTCGCTTTTCCTTTTACCCCCTTTTTCAAAAGAACTGGCTGGCCTTCGAAATGCGATGCCATGGTGGGAAACTTTTTCAAAAGTTCCCTTCTTTTTCAGTCTTCCCAGTGGGCTGCAAAGAGCCCATTCATGATCACGGATTGAATTCATCATGGGCTAAGATGGATTCATGATCAAGCTTGACCCAATTTTGGATGGGTTTTAAGAAGGGGAACAAGAAAAATTGCTATAAATAAATAGGTGGCTTGAAAAATGACTTTATAAATTAAATAGATGGCTAAACGATTTACTAATTAATAAATCACTATTTGTACAGGACAAAAATGCCCCCAACAAACTTCCTAACGTGTTCTTAACGTTTAAAGCCAAAATCAGAGTTTAAGAGAGATAAAATATACCCCTAAAAATAAGTTTGAGACATTTTAGGAGGTTTGAAATTAAAAAATCCAAGAACACAAAACTATTTTGAAAATCAGATGTATCATATTGTTACTACAAGAAAGAGTTGTTTCCCGAAAAAAAAAGGAGTAAATACCTTTATTGGGGAAGTAGTACAAAGTTCAACCTCCCTCAGTAGAGAGAAACACCTTCGAACTCCATTAATCGGAAACAACAGCCCTGTCAATAGGAAGATTTACTACCTGCAACTAAGAATACCTGAAAAATTAAAAAACAAATAAGAACACAGTAATTATGATACCTTACCTGCTGCAATTATGAGTTGTCATAACACCGCCCACCCTCCCACCAGAACCGCCTTCATGCACCAGCCCGTCCGTCCATCTTCATTTTCCACAACCCTCCATTCCCACCATTTTCCACCCCTTGAAAGACTTAATCCTCCATTTCCCACCATTTTTCACCTCCAACACAGAGTATATACCAATCCCTACCTCTTGCATCGCGCCGACGACCCACATCCGTCGTGCCGACGACCTTCTTCCGCCGCACCGTCGAGACTCTTGCTCGCCCCACATCCTCCATCGATTCTCCTTCTGCGCGAGGACGGTACAATTTCTCAGAAATTCAAACCAAGGTAACAACTTCATTCTCATTCCCTTATATTAGCAACAAACTGATACATTCCTCCGAGATTTTAGGGATTTCGTTTCTTCCATGCATTCCGAGAATATTACGCTCGATTGTAAGCAGAGACCAAAAAAGACTAAGTCCGTGGAGGTAAGACTATGTATTTACTCTTTAGGTTGTGTAAAACATGTTATAATTACCCACTTGTGAATTACAAATTAGAGAATTAAACTCCCTAATTAACATCCAGGATGCGAAGAGACCCAAAAGGAAGGACAGACGGACAAAAAAGGATGAAAGTGAGGAGGTCGAACCCACCAGAGCGGTATGTACTGATAAATACTATTCCATCATTATTGCAAACTCCTCTGGAAAGTATGTTGTGGTGCGGTCATATGAAAGAGTGTGAGAGGAGTTATATACCCCCTGCACCTTGCAATATATGTATTGGCAAGCCTGTGTACATTGTCTGCATGTGAACGTGTATGTATTAGTATATACATCAATGATCTCATACATTTATATATTGATATGTACAACTACTATCTCGTACATCTATATACATACATGCTCGTACGTACGTGTGTTTGAACAGATATATACCCTTTATTGTCTGCCTGTGATCGTGTATGTATTAGTATATACATCTATGATATCGTACGCATGTTGTCTGTGTAGATTGAACTGTTATATACAACTATTGAATTGTTTATGATGTATTTTTTTTTTTGGGTAATCCATCTGTTGACTGCTTCATGCCGCTAAAAAAGATAATTTTTTATCGTTAGAAAGCCTAAGCCTGAAAAATAGGTAAATCAGGATCATAACAAACCGCCAACCGATCCCACGTAAGTAAGGATCCATCCACCACGCAAAAAGGGGACGTTTGCAACAAAAAAGACTGTTAACGACGTTTGTATATAACCGTATATACCAGGGGTAAAAACGTCCAAAAAAAACAAGGAAATGGTTCCTAAAATTTCGGTAGCCACGCCTACAAAATCCGAACTTCCGTAGCCAAAAATCAAGAATGTTTTTTTTTTTTTTTTGTAGTCATTTAGCACAATTTCCCTTTTAAGAACATGGATGAAAAAAGGGAGATTCTCTCTCTATTTCTCTCTAAAAGTTGCTCATTTGCATTTATGATAAATTTGGAAACAAAGGGGGAAAAGAAACCTTCACCATTACCCAAAAATAACATATAAATTGACAAAAGTTTAATAAATTTTTTAGGAGATTTCTTTTTCTTTTTTTAAATGATGTACTTTTAACTCGATCAGATAATTTTAACTTAAAACTTTCAACTTCATCTAAGTAAACTTTATGTCATGAAATAAATGTTCATAACAACTTGAAATTTCTTCGTTTTAACTAAGTTATGAGATTTTTAGCTAGATCAGACTTCTTATGTTGTGAGTATTAGTTTTTTTTTTTTTTTTTTTTTTGTCATACTAGAATGTAGGTTAAATCACAAGTTTAGTCTTTGAACTTCCAGGTGTGTGTTAAATAGGTTTCGAAATTTGAAAAATGTATAATGAGTTTCTTAACGGTCAATTTTGTGTCTTTTAAAAATATTTCTAATAAGTCCCCAAACTTTAGATTTCATATCTAATAGGTTTTTTTATCTATTCGATAATTTTAAAATTCACAAACCTATTAGACATAAAATTGAAAGTTTAAGGATCTAGGTAACATTTTTAAATTTAGGAACCTAAACACATACACGAAAGTTACTAAAGTAGTAATTTAACCTAGATCGCCTTTAGCTAAATTTGTTGGTTGAATTTTGATGATTCATTGGTGGGTACATGGACAATAATTTGTTACTATAGCTTTGATGACATATCAATTTCACCATTTTTACAAGTTTATGATTCAAATAAAGTAATAGTTAAATCAAAGTATATTGAATGTGATAGTGTTGAATCAAGATATATACTTATCATACAAATTGATGCTCATAAAATTTGTTCAAAATCTCCATACCACAAATCTATACTATATATAAATGGGGTTAAGAGGGGAGAATCTTTGTCTTCCCATTTTGTCCTTAACATTTTAATAAATTCCTGTTTTGTCCCTCCCTTCGAATAGTTGCAACTGTTAGAAGTGTCCTGTTGAGAGAATTTAATTCATGGAGAGTGGTTACATAGTGAAACAAAACATTCTTTCACATATGAGTGTGACTATTCCATTATTGCTTCGAATAGTTGCAGTTGTTAGAAGTGTCTGTTGAGAGAATTTAGTCCATGGGGGGTGGTTACGTAGTGAAACAAAGCATTCTTTCACATATGAGTATGATTATTCCACTGTGTATGAGTGTTATCTAGACCGTAAATTTGAAACATCATGATTTAACAGTGGAGACGTGTTTATAGGTTCTATAGAAAACAACCTTTATGTTCTTATTTTTAGGTTATACAATGGTGTCCTAAATGATTGAGTGTTTAAACATGTTTAGTTCACGTTTATTGTTACAAACAATCATTTTGACATCCAATCCTAAAGTTACATGATACTTCATTAGGAGAAACTTCTTCTTTCTATTTTTCCTTTTTCATTTTTTATTCACTTTTTAATAATGTTTTCCTCAAATATTATATGCATATTTTAGTTTTTTGACATTTATTACTCGTGTTCTTTCAATTATATAAATATCAATATTTTATAGATAAAATGTTTAAAATATTTCATAGAGATGCAAATATGTCATAATATACCTTTTTTTCATTTAAATAAATGTGTATTTTTAGAATAATTTTCTTAAATTTAATTATTAATAATTAATTTAAAACAATAATATAATATATTTCTTTCTTTCTTATATGTATAAGACACAACACAACTATGTAAACAATTCTAAATTATATTTTTTTTTCAAAATTTTCACGAAAATGATAAAAATATAAAACATTAAAATGAAATTTTTTTTATGCATGTGTTTCACGATATCAAAATATTAACATATTCATTTAATAAATTAATTATTTGTGCAAAATTTCGTTTGTAATACATACATAAGAATTTTTATGAAAAGTCAATAATATGAAAACATTGAAAAAAAAGTTTGCTTTGTCTACCTTTTAAAAATTTATTAAAATAAAAATTATATAATATTTATTTATTTCATATTAGAAAACTATTATTTTCTCATATTTTAATTTAAAACTATAATATTAAAACTATAATATTTCACGTGCAAGGCACGTGTTACTCAACTAGTTGGATTTAAAAGGGCTTTAAAACCATCAAAGATGCCAACAAGAGCTTAACTAATAACCACACAAAGGTTTGTGGTTCAAATCCCTCTATCCACATAAATAAATAAATAAATAAATAAATAATAATAATAATAATAATAATAATAATAAAAAAAAAAAAAAAAAAAAAGTGAGATCAGAGGCAATCTTTCCTACTTTTTCTGCTTTGATTAGACATCAAATTTGGTTGTCATGTTTCCCACTAACCTAAATTTGTCCCAACTTTAATGAAGCTGAATTTTTTTATTTTATTTTATTTTATTTTTTGAGAGAGAGAATGAAGCTGATCATCTTAATTTCACAGGCTGTTTTAAGTTTTATTTGGAGGAGATTTTTTTTTTCAGGTACATTTCTAAGATAATATGGTGTATTTAGTTTGTGAAAAAACAATCAAGATTCAAGGTATGAAAATACCCAAAAACAGAACCCCACTTTAAGTCTCAAAAAATCTTTTTCCTTCCCAATAAAGGGAAAAAAGAAAAAAAAAATAATCATAAAGCATACACTTATTTGATGGTTATTTTTTATTGTCATCCCAATTTTTAAAAATGGATTATTAAGATCTCCTTTGATAATCATTTCACTTTTGTTTTTTGTTTTTGAAAATTAAGTTTGTAAACACACTTCTACTAGCCTATAAATTTATTTGCTTTGTTAAAACTTGTTTTTATATTTGAAATTTGGTTAAAAATTCAAATATTTCCTTAGAAAATATGAAAACCATTGTATAGAAAATGTGAGAAAACAAGTACAATTTAAAAAAACCTTATCAAATGGAGTCCAAGTTAATGTTTTGTTAGCCAATGTTAACAACATTGAGAATAAAAATAACTCAAAGTTTAAATATATAACGTTTTCTCAAAGTTAAAGTTGAAGTACTAATTAGACAAAATACTCCAACTATAGGGATGTACTTTAGCCTCAATTTTATTAAAAAATATATAAATTATTAACTAATTGTGACGATATAAATGAGAGATAGTGACTTGACCAAAAAGTATACATTACGAACATGAAACTATTTTTTTATTAGTTATTTTATTACTAAGAACCAAGGGTGGAATTTTTTTATTATGTCACTAAAAATGTAGGGTGAGATGTGATTAATAAAGTTATTTGGTTAGATTATGATTAGTCCAAGTACATAATTACTTTTATCACATACAATATTCTAAAGTATGGTGGGAAAGATTAGTGCAAAGGTGTGTATTTGCATTGGATTCTCAAACATCAAATCCAATTCTATAATGTTTATAAGTTGAATGTTGACATGTCCACCAATTACAAACAAATAAACAATTAATACATGCCCTAATTACACATTTAAATTGATGATTAAGTTTACATTTAGAGATGAAGGATTATTATTAATTTCTTGTGCAACAATTATTAAGAATTATTTTTTATAGGATTTTGAATTAGTAACCTATAAAAGTTTAATTATGGTGTATTTGGAATCAATGTTTGCAATTTGTTATGTAAAAAATAAAATAAAATGAAGAAAGAATGAAAGAATAACTTCAATTATTTATATATAATATTATAATTTAGTTTTAAAAGAAGAACAACTTATAGCTCCATTTGTCATATAAATTAGCAATCAAAAAATTGTTTTGAAATGTATGTATATTTGGCAAAAAATCAATGATATATAAGATTTTAATAAGAGAAATAATAACAAAAACACAATGTTCTTATTTAAAAGACATGCAGCAAAGTCAACCATTTAAAAAAATATAACAAATTTAAGACAGCTTTCTTTCCACTTAATGCAACAACTCACAATAATTTAAGTAAATTTCATGATTAAAAAACATTAAGTTAATTTTATTGTTAATTTATTGTGCTTTTTGGGTTTGCTAGTGCTATTACAACTATGTCCAATTGCCACAGCACAATACACTTCAACTACTTCATTGTCTCTCTAATCTCTTTTGTCTTTATAAAATTACATCACCAATCACTCCTTTTTTCTCCCGTCGACAACTATTTCATTTGAAATATATTAAGTTATGTCCATCTATATACTTCTACGACGGTTGTGTCAATTTCTCATCTCATATATTCCTATATTCCTTTTGTTAGAACTTAGAAGAAAAGGAAAAATGAAACAGATAGAGGTCTTTTTTGGTTGGAGAAGAAAAATAGATGTGAAGATGAAAACGAGAGACTAAAAAATGATAAAAGAATTTTTTTATAAAAAAAAATCGAATAGATAGAAGAATTTCATTAAAAAATAATAAATTAATTTTACAACATAAGCATATCAAAAAAAGGACGTCAATGTCATTAATACTTCATATGTAATTTAAGAAATGACCCATTACTATAACTAACAATTTTTTTTGGATACACTACAAGCTAACAATTAAACTAAATCATTTAAAACTAATTTACAAACATGGATTAAATTATAAAGTTTGAACGATCATAGATTGACTAAATGGTCACCGAGAGAAATGAAAAAGTGCGCTAAGAAATTAGTTCAAATCTCGTTAGGACCACCCTACCTGAGATATTAAATCCTACCTTTTAGTTACATGACAACTAAATATTGAAAAATTATATACTTTTATTATGAGATTTATTGAAGTATACTCAAGTTCAAACTGACTCGACTAATCACATATAACAAAGAAAATTTATACATTTTCAAAATCATGTAACAATCAAATACAAATGCAAAAGTTCGATGCAAAAGTTCAATGACTAAAAGTGTAATTTGACACACATATTTATTGGTTTTGTTTTTTCTTTTGTCTACTTCTACTCATATCTCTTTCATTTGCTTGTTTTAGTGGAATTACAGGTCAATATGCTACATCCAAACAATGTTGTCCAGCCAAAAAGTAAAAAACCATGGTTGGGCCAAAAATGCTAAATAATAATATTCTTCCCCATCTTTCAATTAAATTGGGGGCATTTTTGTCCACCTACTAAGATTTACTTTGCTACACATTTTTACCTTGGGAATCATCTAGTACTTTTTTCATACTTTCATTAGATTCTTCGTATTAAATCTTACCGTTACGAGCATAGTTCAGCAGTTAGATAACACTTTCTTCTCTTAAGATTATAGATTTGAATTCTCATCCCAATATATATATATATATATATATATATATATATTAGAACACTTCTCATCCAATATTCGCATATATATATATTGCACAAATCATGATGAATATTAATAAATGACTACAAATTCTACTGTTGTTTATATTTATTTAATCTAATCCAATATTTTTTTAAGATTGTGGACTAGGGATTATTACACTTTGCCAAAGGTTATGAATAGGTGAATTGTTATTTAACTATATGCTCTCTCTAGTGTATTTCACCGAGATTTTGTCAAAATTCATATAGTTTTGGGGTGTGTTTGTAGAACAAACTTCTATTAAAAGATGCAACCAAAATTCCACAAATAGATGTGAATGACTTTGATATCATTATGAGTATAAACTCGTGTAGTTATTCTAGATATACAATTATCACGTGAGACCACGTCAATATTACAATGAGGAACGCAACCTTATCAACAACTATCCAAATCTTTAGCAAATAATTTATTTGGAGAAAATGTTTCAGGGTCTTATGATAGCTTTTAAAATAAGTCCTTTTAACAAAAGTAACTTTAATTATATGCAATTAGGTAAAATTTGTTTAATCATAGGTTTGATTTGTTTTTTTCAAAAATATTTTTATGTTACTCTCTGAACATGATTTTTCCTAGGAGAAATACTTTTGGATGGACAAATGTGTTTTCGACCACTCTAAGATACTCTCAAACATCTCTTTGATATGGACGATACAATATAGCTAAAATTTTTAATTACCCAGAGAGAATGTAAAAAGTAGTCTTAACTATGCATTTATCAATTATGAAAATGATAGGCACATCATAGTGACTGCATTAAATTTTTCATCTCATTTATTAGATAAGTATCTACCAAATAAATTCACGACACGTCAAACGCATCTAATTAATGTATGCCACACTCAAACTTATGGCATCTTTTATCAAGGATCTTGAAAGCATTTTAAGGTGAAAATTGTACCAAATTCACAAGCAAATGTTGCCCTTTAATAATGGGGGACCCTAAAAGCAAAAGGGGAATGGGTTTGTGTTGGGACTACCCAATTTATTTTGTTTAGCTGTTTAACTTTTCTCTTATTTTGTTGTCTACCCCATGCATTGATTGACCTTAGATTAGCTGTTAGTGACTCACATTTTTCTCCTCTCTTCAAAAATTATACTTTGTCTTCTCCCTCACATTTTTTGAAACCAAAACTAATCGAGAGTATTTAGCTCATAGTTTTAATAAATTAGGGTTCATAAAGTTTGAGTTCGAGAAACTTGAACTCAAAACAAAAGTTATATAAATCTAACTCATAAGTCAAATATACCTCCTCCTTTAACCACTAAATTTTGGCCACATGGAACGACAGTTGATTTTTTTAGGCTAAATTATAATAAAAATACCCTTGAACTATGGGGTTTGTTTCAAAAATGTCCCTGAACTTTGAAAAGTTTCAAAAATACCCCTGAACTTTGAAAAATGTTTCATAAATACCCTTGCCGTTAATTTTTGGATGGAAACCGTTAAAGTTTCAGTTTAAAAAATACCCTTGAACTTTAAAAAGATACCCTTATTGAAAAATGCTTCTTGGTTTTTTCCTCATCTCACCGTAAATTCTAACGGTTTCCATCCAAAAATTAACGGCAATGGTATTTTTGAAACATTTTTCGAAGTTCAGGGGTATTTTTGAAACTTCTCCAAGTTTAGAGGCATTTTTCAAACAAACTACATAGTTTAGGGGTATTTTTTTATAATTTAGCCTTTTTTTTTTTACATCATTTATTTTCACACCACAATAAATTTGGTCGGTGACTAATAAGTTCTTAACTAAAGTGAGCACAACTCATCGATAATTGACATATACTCTCAATCAAGAGATAAAATGTTTGAATCTCTCCAATTTTGTCCAACTAAACAAAAAGCTTAGCAATTGTTTTTTTTCTTTTTTGGCAATGGAGATGCAAACAACAAAAAATTGTCTTCTTCCATCCATGTTTTTGAAGGCATTGAGAAAGTGGAGAGTGAGAGAGTTGAGGGCCTCCATTAAAAAGAAAGGACAATTTGTACAATGATGAAAGGCTTTTTTACAAACACACCATTGTTGGTGGCATGCTCATGTGCAGCCCTCTCTCTCACTCTCCCTCTTTTGATTCAACCACATGAATTTAAAATCTAAAGAATTAATGAAAATTCCCCAAATAATAATAATAATAATAATAAATTAAAAGCCACAACCAACCATCTCAGCCACCCTCTTGTTTGTGCTTCTCTTGGCCCACCATTATTCCATTTTCTGCCACAAATTTATGCCTCTAATTCCCATCAATGTTTAGCAACCCAATATTTATATGTTAAATGCCCAATCCCCCAATTTCTTCCCCTTTTTTTATTTTTTGATTGTGACCCTTAATGAGATATAAAAGGACTGTTGATATCATACTAATATTTAATTAGATTCCTCCTTTCTTATGTTAAAAAATATATAATATCAATATACCTTGCATTAGTATTATTCTTCATATAGGTGTAACATCTTTTGGTTTATTTCAAAAAGTAGGTTTACAGTTTCCACCTATTCTCCCACTCCCACCAAATAATTGTATATATAAGTTTTCTTTATTTTTTCTCTCTTCACATGTTTTGTTATTCAATCATGTACGTGTGCTTTCTTCCTTTATAGTTCAACTGATTGGAGTATATACTTTTGATCAAGAACTCAGGGATTCGAATCTCCCATCTCATATGTTGTTAAACTCAAAACAAAAACATGTGTACTTTCTATCTTCATATACAAGTCTCTCAAATTTTCTGTAGAAAATGGGAAATGGAAAATTTTGAATCCATGATATTGATATCTTTTTTAACTGATTAAACTTTGTCAATTGAGTTGTAAGCAAGCAGTAAGCTGGAAAAGCTCTTTACCCTATCTCTAATATATAACAAGGTCGGTTTCATAGCTCTAATCGAAAGCTACTAATGTCGAGTCGGTTCCTATGCTGCTAGCTATGCCCTGTTTGGTCCCAACACGGTGGAGGTTATGCTTTTTTCATTGCTTTGCAAAATGAAACTCTATTTTTTCTACAAACATTTTTTCACCAATGTTATTCTAGACACTTTTAATTTCTCATTAAATTCTCTTTTACATTCTTTCATTTTTTTTTTTTTTTTGGAAAAATACATTCTTTCTTTTTACTAATATACACCTTGAAACATTGATCTCTCATTGACTCTCTAATTTAAATTCCTAGCATGTCGCCTATATTGATCGATCTCTCTCTAAACATCATTCTATCTCACTAATTTTTTTAGGTTTATTCTCTTTATAGGTATTTTCTCTAACAATATTACATTTTATATATACCTATTTCAATGTGTTAGTCATTGTAAATATGTTCCAAATTAAAAAGAATTCATCATAAGAAATTTGAAAGGTCTTCAAGGAAAAGCCTCTCCTTATCCATCCTATTTTCTTCCTTTTTTATCTAATCAGTCTAATTTCATCTGTCTTTTTTCACCTTTTTCTTTCTTTATTATGCTTTATGTGCCCCACTATGCAACATAATTCTATAGGAGAGGACCAAAATTCCCATCAAAATTAATCAGAATCAGCCTACCTAAACAGCTACACAAAGTTATCTTTTTTTAATTTTAAAGTTGATATGATCATCAATTACAAGGTGTGACACCATCAAATGGCATTGCAAAAATATATGAAAGACAAAAAAAATAATAATAATAATAACTTTTTACTTTTTCCAAGTATTATAAATTATATATAGAAAAAAAAATTAATATATATAAGCTCCAATAGAAAAAAAAAAGTTAATATATATAAGCTCAACAACATGTTGGAGCGAGAATTCAAACCTCTAAACTTTTGATCCAAGATAAATACTTCAACCAAAAAAATATGTGATTAGAAAACTAGGTTTAATTTATTGACTTTTTTCATTATTGTTTTGATATTATTTATTGTAAAGAAACAATCAAGGTTGCAAGATTTGAGACAGCAACATTTCATAAGATTAAGACATATATATACAAGTGCATGTTCTGTGGTCAGAAGCAATCTAAAGAACATAGGCAAATGTGGGAAAAACCCCAGCTAAGATTTGAAAATAACCCATCATGATTTGTCAATTTTAAGCTGCTTTGTATTTTTGCACCTTGATATACTTTAGTATATACATTTACTTATCAAATTTAATCCCACCCACTAAACATTTTCTATTACATAGGGCTTTTAAAGCCTATAAAAATTATTGTCCCATTAATATCATGATATATAACATTATCTTTTCAAGTACATCAAATTAGTGTTGAAAATTATTCTATGATATGATACACTTTTGAAGTTTTCTGGGTTTATAGGAGTAAAAACTAAAAAGCAGCCAACATGAACGTAGGTCAACTGACATAAAAATATATATAATCTTGATCAAAGAGGTCAGAGGTTTGAATCTTTTACCTCACATATCGTAAAAATAATAGTAAAGGCCAAAATTGTTATCTTTTAAAAAAATCAAATGACTAATATAGACATATTGAAAATTAAGGGACCAAACAAAATATACCTAAAATGGTAAGAATCAAAATGAGATTTAAACCCATTACAATTCTACATAGTAAAAAAAAAAAAAAACTATTCTTTTTCCAGCTCATATATATCTCAAGATAGACAAGTTAGCAATCTAAGTTTAAAGTTCAAAGTGAGAACATGCTCACATGGTATCAAAAAATATATATATATATCCACCTTTCTTCTATTAACCATGAAAACATAAAATTAACTTCAAACTAACCATGAAGACTAATTTTAAGATTTATCGAGAGTAGAAGAGTTGAATTTGGACGTTTAAAAGTATAGAGACTAAAATGATATTTTAACCCAGAAGAAGAAGGAAAACAAAAAAAAAATCTAAGTAGAGTTGGATTTTGAGGTGCCTAGAAAAGAATTAAAAGAATAGAAAATGTGCTTGTGAGAAAAGTGATTTTGGGAGGAGTGGTCCTATAAATTCAAGTTGGTTTGAAGGTAGCTAGGTAGGTGTTTGGATTTGAAATCCCTTGTGAGGTCCCACTCCCAACTAAAGGCCTTTAATTTTCTTGCTTGCCTCCACACTCTCACACACCTTTAAACTAAACACAACCACTTGTGTTATAAACTACCAATATGCAAAAGCACTTTGGAGAAAAATCTCCATATCATCAATCTCAGAAGGTGCATGAAGAGCAAGATGGAGAAGCAGGGCACGTGCTGTACTAACTCCACTCAAATGCAATTCAAAAATCACTTCTTCTTCTTCTTTTTTCTTTTTTTTTTTTTTTTTTTTTTTTTTGGGTTTTCAAAGAAGAGATAGATTTTGAAATTTCAAACAAAAAAAATGGGTTTTTTTTTAAAAAAAAATTCAGCTTTGTTGCCTTTTGAGTTAGTTCTTCATGTGCCCCTCTTCGCCATCGTGACCACTGCTCCTTAATGAATTAGACTCCTGCTTCTGCTTCTGCTTCTGCACACAGCACTTCATTTTTGAGGTTAGACTTTTCCTTTTAATTTGTTCTACTTTATGGCATTGGTTTTTGGGGGTTTCTAGAAAAATCTGTACTTGGGTTTTGTTTTTCTATATTTGGAATCTGATTGACTCAGGGAATTTTGTGTAAAGCTAATAGAATCAACAGAATGTATGTGTTGCTGATGATAAAGACTTTTTTTTTTTTTTTTTGTGAAACACATTTTCTATTCCTTGGGTTAGTAGTGAGTTTGAGACAAGTTCTAAAATTTGGGTGGGTTTAAAATCACTTTTTGAAGTTTTTTGAAGTTTAGAGAATTGTGTTTCCATTGTGTTTAGTAACAATTTAGAGTGAATTTGGTATAATTTTGAGAAGAGTGAAAAATAATTTTGGATGGATTATCATGATGACAAAGATATGAAAAACCTAAGAACACTTAAATGTTTTTAGAAAAAATACTTTTTTTTTTCCTAAAGTGTTTCACTAGAGAACACTGTTTTAAAGAATCGTTCTAAACCCCACTTAGATTTTGGCCTTTCAAAAATATAATAATTAATTAAAACCATTAACTAATTATGATTGTATATGTTGGTTTTTTTTTTTTCAAAACAAATTCTTAGGATATGATCGCGAACAAGATCATAGTTCAAGGCATCTACTTTTTTCTTTCAATTCAAACATTTGAATCTCTACCCTACATTTGTTGTATAATTAGTAGCAATCTAGTGTGTAACAATTCGGTACTATCTAATTTTGCAACAACTTAAATTTTAGAGACGAAATTGTTACTTCGATGAAGGTTGAAGAACACAAAAATGTTTTTTTAACCCAACAAGAACAATCATAAAAGAAATGTACTTACAAGAGTGTGCAATTCTAGTTGTTTATTAAAAGATTTTTTCTGAGACATATGAAAGGAGAAGAGTCATTAAGGCTGAAGATTTTTGGTGTCAACTGATAGAGATTTTAGCAAGAAAACTTGGTACCGCAAAAAATTATTTAATGAAGTTGGTAGTTTTGCACCGTTGGATGTAAGAGAGAGGAATTGTAGAAGTACCTCAATTTTATATCCAGCCGTTATTAGGAGCAAACAAATTTGAAGATCTACACTCAGACATATTTAAGGAGACAATCGCATTGTAGTGACCTCATTGAATAATTTGTCGGTACAACCACTCAAGAGACAGACAGCCTCACCACCAGACATGTTTGTTCCATATCAACCTTTCATCTAAAGAGACACAGACAAGTTCTTTGCTTTTCTTCTTGGTTTCTAAATAAAAAGGACAAGTAAACATGTTTCCATGCCCACGATGTAGTTGGAAAGTTGGAATTCTGAAATTACGGTTGATATCGAACGATTCTATTATCCGTTTCTTGCAAATTTGATTTCATCTTTATCCAAAAGACTTCATATCAATGAAAGTACTCTCGTCTTAATCCACTTTTAATCGAAGACGGAACTCTAATTGAAATACAAGCACATATAGATAAAGAGTCAAAATTGATGACAGCCAGAAACAGTATGCAAAGCAGACTTGAAACATTGAGACACTATTTTTGACAAATTGGGCAATTATCTTGTGGTTTCAAGGGGAAGAAGTTTCAATTCTGAAGCAAATTTAAGAAACAAAGTTGTTTATGTTTATCCTAGTTTCTTTAGAGATTTTTGGCTTTAACCTTCAAAGATTCATGTCCTGTTTTGGACAGAGCAAGAAATGTGTATTGAAGTGGTGGCTGAACAAAATAACCATTTGATGGAGCACTTTGATAGATACCAAAAAAAAATTACTCAAAATGTTTTTTTTTTAGTTTAACCCGTAGAAGTGAGGACTCAAACCTCTTAATCGAGGGTATATGTTTTAACTAGTTGAGCTATTCACATGTTAGCTATAGAAATCAACAAGTTAATTAAAGAGCTCAAGAGATAAAATATACTTATACATTTCAACTGGAAAATTCCAACTTTTCTTGATAAAACCAAAACTTCCAACTTTTCTTAATCATGATTCAAGTACGTTCGTGTCTAAATATCAACGATGTAGAATTTTTTTTTTTTATTTACTATGAAAGATAGCAGATATAAGAAGGAACTCACTTGAAAAGATCATGGTTTATATGTTAAGATAACAACTAAACTCAAGCTTTAACTTAACCATATGGATGAAACCTTTGAATGTTGAACTGATGTGATGAGCCTTAACTGTCATACAATGTGATTGAACTCTATGATACAAATAGTTTGATTTGAAGAAGATGAGTTGAGTTGGAGGAGATTGATAGCTAACTCGAAATATTTGAGAAGAATAAAGCATTGATGAATATTTCAGGGGAGGTTTGGTGATTCTTTAAACAAAAGAATTGTTGAGTTTGCAATCAAAGTTCCTCGCTAACTAGAAAGTAGGAAAAGTAATGAGTTCAGGATGAGAAATATCTTTACTAATATGAGATTTTTTTTAATAATATATGTATGACGTTTTTCCGATATTTCTCCCATGAGTTAAATTGATTTCTTTTCCACTCAATATCAAGGATCTTTTCTTGATTGCATTCATCCCAATTGACAAAGAAAGTTGATTGACTAAAATCCTACAAAAAAGACTGGCTATTTCCAATTCTCTATCTCAACTACATCAAGATTTTTTGAGAAATTGAAATAATACTAAAATACATGTAATGGGTCAAATTAGTAGTTATCAATGAACTTAATTCACAATTTCAAGTACCTCCTTGACCACTATGCTTTGTGATTGTGTCCAATCAAAAAGCAGGGAGATTTATGAGGATGGAGATTTTTAATTTCAAACAGAAATGTGCAAGAAACTGGTGGATATCTAAGATTATTAACCAAAGGAGCTACTATTAAAAATAAATGTATCTCTTCGATGACAACTAAATAGTTTAGATTACTTAATTTGAAAATTAATTTAGGGTAGAAAATTTTCAAACTTACATTGAATGGTTTTTGTTCATTTTCTGAACCCAACTACAATCATCCTTGTGCGTTCATTGATTGATATCATTTTATAAATGCTGACATCAAAGATAAAGAGCAAACTCTTGTATATAAATAAACATTTTTATTATATATATTTACAAATCATAAACTTTATGAAGCTTTTTTTTTTTTTTTTTTGAGGAAATAAACTTTATGAAGCTATCAAAGCTTGTTATAGTCCATCTTGTGACTATTTATTAGAGCATATGGTAACTTCACATTTTTCGTCTTACCTATCTTGTACCTATGTGAACATAAAACATATACTCTATAAGTTTATGGACAACAAAGAATTTGAAATAGGAAATATTTGAGAGTTCAACTTTGATTTTGATTTGTTCTCCAATCAGAAATAATCTTAACTTATTCGTAATGTAATGGACAACAAAGGATTTGAAATAGAAATGGAAGTTTTTCCTTAAATGATCTTTGATACGAGCAATTTATTGCATTTGGAACTTTACTAATGGATACGATCTGTTGTAGAAACTCAAAGGAAAAATTACATAAAATCAAGCATTATATATTCACAAAATCAACAAGAAAATCAGGTCAAACTATGCGACATAATTACAAGTTACATAATGGTTAATGCAGGGGCAAAGTGAAACCAATAATTCAACACTGATCGAATATGGGCGCATCGAATCTCCAGAATTTCAGGAGCTAACCGATACGCCCATATGCAACACTAAAGATGACGAAAGCGATAGAAAAGAGTTGACAGCCTTTTACAAATTGAACGATGAGATAAGAACGATGAACACACCAGAAGAGAGGATGAACAATGGAAATATTTACACCCACCTAAACTATACAACAGATTTATTTGCCAAAGCCCCAATAAATATGACGGATTTTTCTTCCTGATCAGCTGTGAACCTGTACACCAGAGGCCAATAAATTTATAGCTTACACTGTTGATGATGGAGGGAGGTTTCCACGCGCTAAAAGCAAAGAATGGGGCAGCTCAACATATCATCGAATCGCACTCGGCGTAAACAAGCAATATGAGAACTGCATTAGACAACCCATAATAAAATCGATGCGCACATGCCACTTCGATGTCTAACCTGGCACTCAGGGAAATCAATCTCATCTTCCTTGAGAGTTTTCATCTGCATAAATAGATACACAAGCATCTGCAGCTCCAGCAGCGAGCAGCACCTCATATGGGTGAAAGGTAAGGCAGCTTACAGAACCAATCTTCTGGGGCATGAAGGTAGGATGGTATCTAATGGTGCCCAGTAGATCGCCATCTAGGCTGAAGACCTTAATGAGCTGTCTAGCTGAGCCACTGGCTAAGATAGGAGCATGTCTATGAACGGCTAATGCTGTAAGTGAACCTCTGTGAGCATCGATAGTTAGATATTTATCCCTGAGATTTCTGATATCCAAAAACTGAATATCACCAGCCTGAGAGGCACTGACAATCTGGAGCAGCACAAGATAAGAAGTATTAACAAATAAACTTCAGTGGGATACTAATATAGAAGCAACAGCGAATAAACTTTTTCACCTTTGACGAATCAAGACCGGGCTGAAAGCCAATCCCGACAACCTTTTCTACTTTTTGAATATGTGGTCGCATTGAGCAGACAAGCCTACGAATTAAGATAAGAGAGTTGTAGAAGGCATGAACGAATTGAAATATGCACTAAATATAAGACAATGGAAACATGCTAAAATGTTTCTTGAGTTTCTGATAGACAATAGAACTTTTCAATGAAACAACGAAGAGATAAGAGAGAAGACCAAGCCAGCTTAGAAAAAGGGTGCTCCCTTGGTCTTAAAACACTACACAAGGTTGGGTTCTGTGACAATTTCACAACATATACTACGGGTCTTATTGTGACAAATCAAAACATATTCAATTTAACATAAACGTAAGCGATAAGAAAAATTAGGTTTACAGCATACTGAACAATGAACCATTTAATTCATTCTATACATATATTTCTTTCATAAGCTTACTTATATTATTGATTCCCGTTTCCCAGTGAATGGTATGAAATTACGAGTCCTCTGAGTTCTTTATTTGACCCTTAAAACACAACAATCATTAATGTTTCATGACAAATTATATTATTACATTTCAGGAGTGCTAGCAAGTCATGGAAAGCTTAACCAATTGATGAATGTATTCAAACAAAAGCATCGAGAAAAAAAAAATATATGCTTACATTTCAGGAGTGCGAACATCATAAAGCTTGACAGAACCATCTAAGAAACCAGCTGCAAGCTGACCCCCATGAACTTGAGAAGCAGACTGCAAAAGTATGAACACGAATTCTTTAAATATATATATATATATATATTTTTTTTTAATAGAAAACCAGCTTTCATTGAGAAGAAATGAAAGAATACAAGGACATACAAAAAACAACAAGCCCACAAAAGGGAGTCCCCTTAAAGGAAGGAGCTCCAATCCAATAAGATAAGACCTAAAGGATAATTACAAAATAAACTCGTAACTAAGGCCCAAAGGGAAGCATGGAATCTCGATAAAGACCATACATCACCCGGAATCTCGAAAAAATGAAAGAGTTCTTTGAATATATATATATATATATACACGCCATTTCATTATACCATTTGTTACTTCATAAGTCTAAGCATTCAAAACAAGAACTAAAAACCTCATAAGCTAGAGCAAAATATAGCAAGCTTAGCAAGTATAAGATGAAAAGCAAAGAGGAGGAGAAAAAAGATCACCAAACAAAGAAGATAATTTATTTTTAAAAATATATAATATATATTTAACATTCACATTAAAACAAGTTGAAGGCATCAATATCTTAATAGTTGCTACCACCATTTTTAAGATGGGCACCTCAACTTGCCTATGATAACATCTTTATGATACTAGGATAAACACAGACAATCAATACAAGATAGCATCAGTTTGTATTACTATGAGCCATCAGACCGTCAACTCGCAGAACAATTCCCAATTATTCACAAAGCAAGGCATAAGAAATAGGATGATGAGCCATGTTTATAAGCAGTTCAAGATGACTCAAAGTAGGGGGAGTAACCTGCTACATCCTAAAGTATTGTGAAGACGTGAAACTCACCAATGCTGAGATGCTGCAATCTGATGATGAAGGAATAGGTTTAACAAGCTGCTCCTTATCAAGATCCCAAAGCATAATAGACGATATCTCACCCGCAGCATACTGCAAATCACATAACAAAAGAAAACAACTTTCAGTAATATCCCAGCAAGAAACAAGAAATGTCTTTTTTTCCTTTTGTGTTGGGGAACAGGGGGAAATAGAAGCTAGACTAAATACATACCAGATATCCAGACTGTTGTTGCCAGTCCACAACAGCATTTATACTACGAACACCAGGTTTGTGCCCCTGGATTGCAGAGAATGCAGTTACAAGCTTCTGTTTGCCCTTCAGAGTGTAATCTTTCCAAATACGAATGCTTCCATCGCCTGTGGGATATAGGAAAAGTTGAAGTAATGCACATTAATGAAACTTGAGTATTATATGAATATGACCACCATAAAAATTAATCAAAAAAAATACAGTAAAAAGAAAGCATTACATGAAGCAGCCAAAAGCAAGCTGTCATCAAGTTCATTCACGAGACAGAGCTTTGAAATTCCTTTGTCAGGAAAATCATGGTTGTCAAAACTGTTGAGAAGGGCAGGTTCTTCATAATTCCAGACCCTGGAGACACGTGCAAAAAGGTTAGGGTAATAACCAGTGAAAAAATGGTTATGGAAAAGCTTTGAACAACAAATGAACTCGTTTTGATATGTGTACAGTGTGACCTAAAACTAACTTCCAAATTATAGTCTCCGAAAACATAATCATAACAATAGACAAATGCTAGAGCTAGGCACTACAAGCTCTGCCACAAGGGAAATGCCCAAATGGTCATCTATTTCAACCGTGAGTCAGCAACACAATCTACTAGAAATCTACAGCAAGAAATAAATAACGAAAGCACACATACCTAATTCGTTCATTCTCATCAGCAGCAACAACAATGGGAGAGAATGGTTGAAGCAACAATTTCTTTGTACCCATTTCAAACTTTGTATCCCAGCTAGCAATTGGATTGTTGTTCAGCTTACTGACAGCTGATGAATATTTTATTTATTAAAAAAAAAAGAGAAAGAAGAGAAGAGAAGACAGAAGATAGATCCTCTATCAAATTCAATGATGAGAAGACCAAATAGAATGAATAAAATTAAAATTGAAGAGGCCTACGAGAATGTTGGCATTTTGCTATGCGTTCCAGTGCAAATTTCTCCCTCTCCTCTCTTCTAGTAAATATTTCTTCACCATCATCAGAAGCAGTAAGAAGAGGTTTTGAGAAATGCCCACAACTCCAGTTATAAATGGTTGATTGTGGAAGAAAACTGCGCTCAGATGTTCCTGAAGTTCCACCTGAGCCCCATAGTGGATCAGCTAAACCAGAGTCGGTCGAAATTAGCTGAGGCCGGAACTCTAATGAGCAAACTCTTCGCATGCCCGTCAAGTAACTTGGTCTGGGAGGGCTGACTGGAGGGGTTCGGAAAGTTAAAGGCAAATGACCTGAACGTAGAACCAAATTTTCAAAATCAGGAAGAAAATGGGGATGGTCACAGTTATAAGCACTGTGCACTAAATTTATTTTTTTAATAGAGAGAGAAAGCAGCAACACAGAAGAAATAACGGACATTCAAGTTAATCATAGCACTAATAATGACAGTTTTTTTAAATTGCACTGCAATGGTAAATAACGAATAACCAACCAAAATAAGCATACCTCCATTCATGTCAAACCATGAAGATGAACGAGCTAGTCCAGCAAAACTAGGAGGTTGAGATGCTGCTGTCCCATCAGTAGACTTAAGACCACTACTACTGGATTTTACAGGTTTTGTTACAACTTGTTCAATACCAATAATAGACAACACCCGCCTACCAAGGCTTGCAATGCGAGGAGATGGGTCATTGGCTAAAGTACACATAGTCAAAACACATTGTGAATACAACGCATTATTTAGAGGTTTGGGCCTTGAATGATTAACGGCTCCATTGCTCACTGTATCCTCATGCAGAACTCCAGAATCTGAATGCTGAGATGAATCATCTGAAAGTGGAGATCCATGCATCACTCCAGTGTTAGCAAGAGGACTACTGGTGGAGACCCTTCCTTCTCTAACTAAGGGTGAGTTTTCATTTCCAAATCTTAACAGAGGACCAATTTGAGAGGAAACAATGCTTGCATGAGGCATGTGCTGATTCGAACTAGTATAAGCAGTACCCGAACTTCTTATATGAGCCAAGGAGGGTAGAGAACTTAATAAAGAATTACAATGGGGCTTCCAATATGCCGCAGCAATTGACTTAAGGTGCTTGTTGTGGCCAAAGGCAAAGCGAGCAAGGGCTGTAAAAATCATAAACATTTTGAAATCATGAGTCAAAACACTAGCACATATCCAGCGCACCCAACTAAAAAGCCAAACTGATTATCAAGAGAAAGGAAACCTATTGGTGAAGGAATAAAACTAATGATACACAGCCTTGATCCCAAAACTTGGAGGTTGCAGGGTGTGTACTCCCTAATACAGTATACATCCTCAATGAAAGTTCAGACCAGAAACCCATAGGTTACAGCATACAAGATCTCAACAATAAGCCCACTGAATACATACTGGAAAGATGTAGACACCAAAGTCAGATTGTATTATAATCTATAATACTATAAATACTCTCCTAATCGTATCTGACTAACATCAATGACTCAACAACTGGAAACTTCAAAAGGCACAAAAAAAAACTATAATGGATAGTGGCTGATTCTTACAGTTTCCAGACGTCACCACCTGGCTCAACACAATTATCTTTATTTTAAATAAGAAACAAAATTCATTCAGGATAAATTCAAAAAATAGATGGGAAGAAAGCTAGCCAAAGCCAAGAAAATTACAAAAGGGCCTTCCAAATTTTCAATCTAATTTTCATTCGAACAGCCCTAATAACAGAATTCTAACTAACCACCCAGAGGCAGCAAAAAGATAAGCAGAAAATGAGGGGAATGAACTCATACCAACAGAAACCTCAGCCCTAACAAGTGGACTTCCATCTGAAACAACACTTAATAGACTTCCAACAATACTAGTTTCAGCCCTAATCTTTTCATCATCATCACAATCATCATCACCAACGCCATCTCTAGACGAGTCACTTCCTACGTCAAGTAGGGTACCCAGTGCGAAAATTGCCGATGCCCTGACCTGAAATTGAAATCTACATTTGAGATATACACTTTAGGCCTAAGTGTACATACACTTACATGTCCAAGAAGTATAGAATAAAGAAAGTAAATTATGAACCTCTGGTTGGGGCTCCGCCAATAGAGAAGTAAAGACAGCAGGGGCATCAGCCTGCAATCCTATTATTTGAGCATCTATATAGTCTTCCCACAGTTTTCCCAGACAAAGACAGAGCCATTGAAGAAATAGGGGCTCAGTTTGTCCATCATTTGGCGTTGAACTCTGAAGATGCTTCAAACAAACATGGATTAAATTAGCTTCAATGCATGCTTCCTGGCCTCGCCTGTGTCCATCAACAATTACAGCTAAAACAAATGCAGCCATTGCACGCTGTTCTGGGTAAGCTTCCAAGCTATCAAGAAAGCGGATGAAATATGTATGGCCACCATCCTTTACTAAATCAACCTGGCAAGACTGCCATTCCAGAGGAGTCATAGTTACCATACAGAAAATCATTTGCCCACAAGAAAGGTGAAGGAAAATGAAAGGCATAGAGAGAGAGAATTACGGGAAGAAAACAGCATGAAAGAAATTTCTGAATGAAATGACAACAGCTAAAAGTCCCCAATAGACCAACTTCTCAATATAAACCAAGAAGCAGGAAATCGTCAAAGAAACAATACTTCCATTTTCTTGAGAGAAAAATCTAGGCTAAGAGTATTAAGAAACTAAAAGTCAAAAACCCAAAGAACAAATACTTGAATTAAAAATTATCGTATTTTCCCTCTAAAGAGAGTTTATTTTCAAAAAAAAAAAAAAAAAAAAAAAAAGAAAAAAAAAAAGAAAGCCATGTGGTATGCTGTTGCTTCAAAAACATGTGCCATGCTGTTGTTTCAGAAATACCCCTGTCGATTGTTGATTTTTGAAACCATAATGACTTCCATAAATAACTATATTTGTAACTGTTTGTTAGTTTGTCAACAACTATGATTATGATGAACTTTTCAGGAAAAAAAAACACTATGATTATGATGGGAAAATTGTTCTGGCAAGTACTTGACTTTACACATTTTTTGAGTTGCTTTAAAAATTTTTAAAAGTGAGGATATGGTTGATAATGGGTTTGCCCATTAAGAAAACCCTACTCAAATGAGTCTACACAATAAAATGTTGATCATGAATCTTGAAAGGCAATTTTCAAAGAAAGCCACTCCATACATCTACACAAACCAAGACACGATTGGACATTGTAAATACACTAAGCACCAAAAGAACAATAAAGAGATTGAAGAGTTAGAAACTAGTTGTTCTATCCCAGAACATGAGTATCAATAAAATTAACAAGAAAGTAAAGAGACCATAGGCAGGAAACAAAAGTTTCCTCACAATATTTAAAGGAAATGGCAAAAAACACAGATACGTACAAGACAAGCATTTTGAGATACATTGGTGATAGGACAAATTTCATGAATCTTTATGTTTGCAAAACTATTTAAGTAAGAAAAAAAGCCAAATTCATTAACAAACCAACAAAAATTGCAAATACACTTGCTCGTTGGCACCAAAAAAAGAGAATATAATAGAACTCCTTAACTAAGCACCTCCAAGACAAAGAAATAAAAAATACATAACCCATAAGGAAAAGAGATCCTCAATATCCCATAAACAGCCCTTTTCTTTCAAGACGAAATTGCAAAAGAATAACCTAAATATATTATATACCTTATCTAGGGCCAGAATCTTTGTCCATATAAAAACCAGAATTTGTCGCAGCTCAGGTGTTGTTGTCTGCAGAAGCTTTAGAACATATGGGAATATTCCAACGGACAAGGCCTAAAAAATGAATTTGTTCTATTAGCAACTAGCAATAGTTGTCCCAGAGAGGGGAAGTATAAAATAGGAGAAGAAACAAACACAGTAATGATTGGCAAAGTCGTAAGACTACCAGATCTACAGCCCAAGGTCCCATATCAAGGAATCTACCAAGAAGAACCAGCGCCCTGAATCGATGTCCTTGGCTGAGTAAAACCTATGACAAAGGTCACTCTGCTGTAATTATACACAAAAAATTAAAAAGAAAGAAAAACGGTTCACTCTATGGAAAACGAGGTTACTTTATGGAGACGGATGAAATCAATAGCTATAGCATACATTGAGAACGGATCTAATTAAGGAAAGCAAGTTCACAATGACAAATAAGAAGGGTCTGGCTCTACAAGCATCTCTCCATACAATATTGATGGCGGCATTAGCACCCCAGAGTTTAAAATGACTACAAGGATGCATATTATTAATACACACACACAAAGCTAGCATGACAAGGAACATAACAGAGTTAGATATGGATTAGTATAAACTAAAGTATTATTCCAAGGGATCAAAGAGAGTTTGGCAATTGCTCTCTTGTGCTAAAATCAAGTATCCAACATGGAGAGTAGAAAGTCCCAGAGCCCAGTCAAAAGTATGACAAGAGAGGGAAACTTCAAGGCACAGCTCAAATTTAAGCTCCAAGACAGTATCCATTCACATTGACAGGTTGTAATTGCTGTTCATCAAACCAGTTCCAACAAACAGAGTTGAGCAGGACAGATGTTGTTACAGTGAGGCAATAGAAAACAGCTCTCTAGACAAAATGCTAATATTCAGAAGTAATGGCAGCTCAATACTAAAAGAAGGCATGCACATAATTCAAACATATAATAAAATTCAACTACCATAATCCAGAAAAGACAAGTACCAAAAAGAAGAAGAAGAAGACGGTGGCTTTTGGTACCTGAAGGACAATAGGCAACTGTTCTGGAGGTTTCTTATTTTCCGATCCATGATCAAGCCATACCTCAAAAGCTGTCAACTGTTCGGTGAAAAAGGGGCTTGGCTGAAACATTACAAAGAAAAAGAACTTCAATTAAATATTTAAATAAAATTGTGTAATTGTTGAAAGAGATTCAAAACGTGTGAGAATAATTTTAAATAATATCCCTGGGGTGTTGGAAACGGGAGACCCTATTTTGGGTCAATTTCCCTACCCTTTCAAAAAAAAAAAAAAAATAGCTTAGGACCCGTTTGATAACCATTTGGTTTTTGGTTTTTGGTTTTTGGTTTTTCAAAATTAAGCTTATTTTCCTTCATTTTCCTTACCATGGTTTTTATCCTTTTTAAGGACACATTTGAATTCCTAGCCAAATTCCAAAAACAAAACACAAGTTTTTGAAAACTACTTTTTTTTAGTTTTCAAAACTTAGCTTGGTTTTTGAAAACATGGAAGAAGGTGTATAACAAAACTAAGAAACTTAATGGTTGAAGTAGTGATTTTTAATTTTCAAAAACCAAAAACCAACAAGAAAACCAAATGGTTACCAAACGGGGCCTTAGTGAATTGGATTTTCCAAACTTGACTAGAAAGTGGTGGAGGGGAGGTTTGGACTACAATGCTGTTGCTGTTAAATTGATGGGCTCAATGACTTATTTAATATTAAGGCTGCCAGAAAATAAACATATTGGGATAAAGAAAGGCTGAGAGGATTTGGAACTTGCATCCATCATGCACTGCTTCAGTTCAATCCTTGTCTCGTAACCGAACAAAGGTTGGAAGCTTAGCAGAAGAACTTACAAAGTAAATTTGGAAGCGAAAGTGCCCAAGAAAAGATTAAGATTTTCATTCAGACAGTTCTCGTTTCCCTCATTGAAGCAAGGAATGGGCTATATTTTCTTCCTTTGTTCCTTTAGGAAGAAAATTTAAAGCTCACTACGGCAAATTTTTTAACTCTTGTGGGTTACTTTTTGGATGGAAATTAACTTCAATTGCTATATGGCAACCCTTTTAATATAATATCTAAGGAGCTTTGAATGATTGCTATCAAATCGGTACTTTAGGGCATTTGATTGGAAAGAAATAACCTAAGAAGCACGGACACGGACACGGATACGGGACACGGACACGACAGGACACGGCGATACGTCAAATTCTAAAAAACTAAGATACGGATACGTTGAAGATACGTTGTTTTTTTTATATATATATATATATATATATATTTAAAAAAAAAGATTAGTATATATATTTTTTTAAAAACTATATATAAAATTTTATGAGTAGTTTAATAATCATACATTTTTTCTTAATTTAAAAACAGTTTTTTTATTGGGCTGGCCTTTTATCTTAACTTTAAAAAGGAGGGTTTATTGGGCTGGGCCCTTTTATCTAGGTTAGGAGGGTTTTATCTAGGGTTTAAAAGATAAAGAAGAAAAACTTGGATGAAATAATCTTGCAACAGCCCACACCTGAGGTTTCTCTCTCCCTCTCTCTCTCTCTCCTAGACTCCGCGTGTCCGTGGGCGTATCCAGCCGTGTCCCCGCGTGTCCGAAATTTAAAAAAAAAAAAAAAAAAAAAAAAAAGGACACGCAAAATTGCGTGTCGGACACGTGTCCGGAGCGTGTCCGGGCGAATCCGTGTCCGACACAGATCCTCCCCCCATTTTGGCGTGTCCGTGCTTCATAGGAAATAACAAACAATTCTTTAGAAAGGCAAAAGATTGGAAAGAATTGTTTGAATTAGCAAATTTTCATGTTTCCTTTTGAATTTGTATAGGTTAGCAATATAGATAGCTAATTTAGCATCTAGACATCCTCCCTTAATAATTAACTAAAATTGGGGTAGATTTTTGTAAGTTCCATTGGAGAGTTCGACATTATACATAAAATACGGTATATTTGGCCTTTCTTTGTAATTTTCACTAATTAATAAAAGTTGGTTTCTTGTCTTTAGGACAAAATCATTTTTACATTTCAAGCTCCAATAGTCCAAATAAGAAAAACACCTTTAAGAAAAACCGACCTGAAACTCCAAATTAGGATCTTCTACCAATGCTGGAAGTTGAGAAAGACAAATCTCGGCAGCCATGTCCCATGCATCCCTGAAAGAAGCAGAACATCCACAAAGTGGTCAATGAACCATTTAATCGTTAACAGACCTAACTATCGAGGGTTTCTCAAACTCTACCACATATGATGCTGATGGGTTGGAGGCAACATTGGATGTGAAATTGGTGAACAATTTGCAGACCGCATAATCCGCTCAGCAAGCAAAAAATTTCTGAACAGACTGGCAACCAACAAATCTTGTCTGAACAACCTTTGAAATAGATCTGCACCATAATAACACATTAGCCAAAAATTTAAAAATAAATAAAATAAAATAAGAAGACAGCATTGGTTGAGTAAATCAGAAAACTACCATGAGGCAGAACATTCCAAGCAATTGTATCAGTGACAGCTGTGAAAATCCAATTCAATTCCCCAAGAAGTGTCTTCCGATCAGTTTGCCGACCAGGTATCTTATCTATCAGTGAATCATCAAGGGACTCACGGAGCAATGATCGTTTGCAAAACCTGAGAGACAAGATCCCATAATAGGAGAACAACATCCAGAATACAGTTAAAGTCCGATGCTTCATAAACAAACCAGAAATACAGAAAATAGATCAAGAATAAAAAATAACTTTTTTCCATGCAGGGGAGGAAGGACTATTTTTTTTCTTTTGATAATAAAACGAGCTTTCATTGAGAAAAAATGAAAAAATATACAAGCATACAAAAGAAAGGCCCACAAAAAAGAAAAGGGAGCCACACTATAAAAAGGGACTCCAATCAAGCCAGTGATGTTGAGACGATCCCAGGCGCTCGCCTAGGTCGAGAGGTGAGGCGATCACAAGGGGTCTTGTGCCTCATAAAGTTGGCCAGGCAAGTGACTTCCGCATCCTTGCGCAAGGCGTTGTCGTCGCCTTAAAGAAGGCGAGCGCCTCCTTGAATTACCACTTTTTATTTTTTACTAACTTAAACGAGAACCTAAGCCCATGTAAAAAAGGCCCAAGAGAAACTAAAAAACCATGCAGAAAGCTGGTTTTCAGTCCCTTCAGCTTTTTTTAATCGGCTACAACTTGCTTTCTCATGCAAAATTGAAAAAAACTCTTTGGTTGCTCTGAACTTCTCCTTATTCAAACGTTTCTGCATCTTCTTTGAACTTCAATTGTTGCTATTGCTTCTCCAATCTTAAGCTTCTACTTATTCTTTCTCAAAAAAAAAAAAAAAAAAAAACAAACAAACAAACAAACTTCTACTTATTTGACTTCTCCTTTGTCCTTCAATTATTCATATTGTTCATACTCGTTCTTGAGCCATTCTTTCCCCCCTTTTTGATAAGAAACAATTTCATTGATGTATGAAATTTACAAAAAGGATGAATAATCCATGGTGATTACAAAAGGATTTCCCAACTTGTTAAAAGGGAAACATAGGAGTATGATGCAAAGATCCTAGAAGATTTACACCAACATGTTTTAGTTTTATTTTGTATTTTTTCTAAGTTGTAGATGGGGAGGAGGATGATGATTTTGACATTTGATGTTTTCCTTTTAGACTTTTAGTTTTTGTTCACTGTTAACTGTTAACGTCTTCATGGTGTTTTGGAACAACTAGAAATTGGTTCTTGTGTGATGTTTTTGTAATTTTGGTGTTTTTGCTATTTAGTATTTAGTATTAATATGTAAATATTTGACACTTTGTGTAACTATATTTACTATATAAATTTATACTCTATATATATTTTTATTTATGCATATATTCATCGTGTCTCGCTTCATTCGAGCGTCGCCTTTTTGTCACCTCTCGCTTTGAGGCGATCAAGGGGCTTGTCGCCTCAAGGTGCATCTTTTTTTTAGAGGAGAAACGAATTTCATTGATGAATGAAATGAGGAGAAAAACTCTGATCACCAAAGGGTGAATTACATAAAAGTTTTCCAATTGGAAATCAAAAAAGATAAACTATAATCAGAGAAAGGGTGTTGACATTTACACCAGTACAAAGCATGAAAGAGAATTTTTTTTTTTTGATAATGAACCAACCTTTCATTGAGAAAAAATGAAAGAATACAAGGGCATACAAAAAAACCAAGCCCCAGAAGGAAATCCCCTTAGATAAAGGGACGCCAATCTAGCAAAATAAGACCTATAAACCAAAGGAAGACTGTTCAAAACAAGCCACCAGATCTTCTTTTCTCCATGAAAAGGATGACCCACAAAAATGAGAGTTAGAACATCCTTAATGCAATTTGGAAAAACGGTGGACCATCCAAAAGCATCAAGAATCTCTTACCAATATCTGGATGCGAAGGTACAGTGAACAAATAGGTGCCCAGAATGTTTTGAACTAGCGGCACACATTATGCACCATGATGGAGACAAATGAAAATGAGGCATCCGTCGTTGAAGTCGATCAGCTGCATTAGTAGCACCATAACTAAGCTCCCATAGAAAAATCTTGATCTTCTTTGGATAGAAATCGGTCCAAATTACCTTATATAGATCATTTGCCATAATCGGATAGTCTACTAGGTCCTCCATAAGAGATTTAACAGAAAAAATATTAGACGACTTCAAAGGCCATAACCAGGAATCATTACGGTTCTGTAAGCTAATGGAGGAAAGAATAAGAGATAATTTCATCCATTCCTCTGTCTCTAAATCATTTAAATTACGCCAAAGACTCAGATCCCATGTTGTTTGAGAAGCAATCCATGCCTCACCAACAAAACTCCTCGGACGATTCGTTAAACAACAAAGACGAGGAAAATTTGTAGCATAATACCACAACTTAACGATGAATCATGCTAGAATCAAGTAGCAAGACCATTACCCAACCTTCTTTTCACACGAGAAGATACAAGGTCAATAGTAGAAGAAATGAATCGCCAAGGAGATTTGTGAGAACTTCTTTGAATAATGATAGGCCAAAGACTAAGCAAATCAGAGTTATAATACTTAGCTACAATCAGTTTATGCCTCGAGGTGCGCCTTGCGCTTTGAAAACATTGAATCAAGCAAGATAATGCCTAAAGTATAATTACAAAAGGGCTTAAACACCGAGGCCCAGAGAGAAACATAGAAACTAAGAAGGGACCAAACATCCCTCCAAGAACTCTCACGTCCTTTGAAGATTCTATTGTTTCTCCCCCCCCCAAACCCCAAACAATCACACAAACCCCAGCCTGCCACAAAAAACGCTCTCTGTCACGAACGAACGAACGAATGAAGAAGCTCCTTGAAGGTCGTCCTGAAAGCCTAAGCTCTGACGAAACGAAAGCCAAACTCCGGGAAGAAACAGCTCCAAACTGTCGAGGCAAACTCACAACCCCAAAGCAAGTGGTCCAGATCCTCAGCTTCCCTCCTATATAGGATACAACATAACGGCTCAACCAAAGAAGACCCTCTAGCCGAAATCTAATCCATAGTATTAACCCTACCATGCAAAACCTGCCACGCAAAGAATCTAATCTTCTTCGGAATCTTTACCTTCCATAAAGAAGAGAAAATCGAGCCACTCCCCAAGGAAGAGTTAGTCAGACAGTGAAAGAAAGAGAAGCACAAAAAACCCTTAGAAGGACAAGAACTCCACAAGCGGATATCCCTCCTGTCAGGACAAAGACTAAAGGCCTCAAGCATCGAAAGAAGAGACAAAATGTCTATTGTTTCCTTGTTTATCAAAGGTCTACGAAAGCCCAAAGAGGGGGCAACCTAGTTGTCAGAAGACGAAAGAATGGTTGTCACCGAATGATTCCTCAAAGAAGACAACCGATATAAACGAGGAAACAAAGAGCAAAGGGGAGCATCCCCAATCCATTTATCCTCCCAAAAATTAGTATCTCTCCCATCGCCACCACATCGTGGATAAACTGAGAATAAATAGGACTAGGCTGAAATTTCTTTCCATGAGTTTCTGGAAGTGCCTTTAACCCCACCAACAATCCACTCAAAAGGGTGAGGCCCCACACTTGCTAGCAATAACCTTGTACCACAAGGCGTCAGGTTCATGATAAAATCACCAGAGCCATTTAGACGGGGGAAGGAAGGACTATGTATCAAAGATAAATTTCAAGAGCACAAACCCGAGACATGTAAATAATGAAAATAACTTAACAACAAAAATATTGAACTAAACAGAACGAGACGAATATAAAACCTTCTCAAGATCCAAAAACATTTACAGTTTCAAAATTGAAATTATTTTCAGAACATAAGAGAGCACGAGTGGCTTTTATAAACAAGTCACATTCTAAAGTACTAAATATTCAAACAATTTTTTTATCCTCCATTTGGAACCATGAAAGTTAGGATTTGAAATTTGAGAAATTATTTTAAATTCTCAGATTTAAAATGAATGCATTTAAAATTTTGTGTTTGGATGGTGATCAAAGAAGATAAGAAAATAAAAAGTTTACTGATAGTGCTAACCTAGGAAGCATGAACACAGGACACGACCACGGACACGGCAGGACGTCAATTTCTAAAAAATCAGGACATGGATACGTTGTTTAAAAAAAAGGTATATATATAAATTTAACATTTAACTTTAACTTTTAACTTAAGGTTTCAAAAAAAAAAAGAAAGAAATACTTAAACTTGAGAAGGAAAAATATACTTTCTAACGGCAAACTCGACGGAAACAGCGGTGACAACAGCGTCGGCCGATGACGGTAGCGGCAAAGTTGGTTGACAACAACGAAGAAAAAAAGATGAAATCATGGGTGGGTGATCGTGGGTGGGAGAACCGAAGAAGAAAAGAAAATGGAGGCATTTTGCAATTCAGACAGTAGGGTTTACATTTAATTCCACTTTTCTTTTTTTAAATTTTTTAATTAAACAAACCGTAGGCCTTTTTTACAAATCAGTTGGGCTTTCAATTTTGGGCCAGACATGTTTGGTTGCATGTCTGTGCGTGACCGATCAAAAAATAAAAAAAGGGACACGAATTTTTGCGTGTCCGACACAAATTCTTTGCCTATGTAAGTGTTTGTGCTTCATAGGTGTTAACATGTTGGCTAGCCACAAATTTTCCTTTGTATCGGTATATTAGATGGAGAAAGAACTCTTCAATCATCACCCTCAAGTCTTGAAAGATAATTGGTTGCCTCCAAAAAGAGGCAAAGAAAAAATCACAAATAGTACGAGCAAAATCACATCTACAAAGAATATGATTCAAGTCTTCCTTTACCTTCTGACAAAGAATGCAACAAAAAGGGCCCATCAAAGGAGAATTCCTTCTCAAGAGCATGTCAAAGGTATCAACTCTACCATGAAACACTTGTCAAATAAAGAATCTAACCTCACTCGAAACTTTCACCTTCCACAAAAGAGAAAAAATGGACTCACATGCAATCTAAAGTATTGATTTCCCATGTAAGATTTGTTGGACAAAAACTTAACCTTCTTAGGGATCTTAACCTTCAAGAACAAGGAAAACGAAGAGGAGTCAAGAAGAGGTGAGGAAGCGATCAAAAGATAGAACAACGAACTCGAAGAGAAACCCTGAGAGATAGACAAGGGGACCAAGTAGGAAGATCCCTCCTCCTTTATTGAATACAAACATCCTTCCAAAGTAAAAATAAGGTAGACGTAGAACTAGAAACCTTTGACAATTCCCTATCTGTAAGAGAGGGTTGAAAACCAAAAACAAAGAAAGGAAAAGACTAAGCCAAAGACAGGAAAACAGAAGCGATTGACTGTAATTCCATATTTGATAGGTGGTACAAACAAGGGAAAGAGGAGCAAAGGGGTATCTCCCCACCACCTAAAAGTCTTCCAAAAATAGGTATTCGTGTCATCCCCAATTAAGCATTTAACAAGCTAGGAAAAGGAGGGAACAACAAACGCAATATATTTCCAAGGGGTTTTTAGGAAACCCATGAGTTTACAACTACAAACCCATTAAAAGGATGAGGACCGTACTTGTTCATAATGACTCTATGACACGATGCCTCAAGCTCCCGAGAGAAATGCCATAACCACAACATAAACTTCCATCATTTTTGAAGGTATAGACACTATAACATCCAACCACTCAGATGAAGTTGATCACGTCGTTTAAAAACAATGACATGTCGACTGGGGACCAAATCATGAATTATATCATTGAGATAAGAAACATCGTTTCAATGTCTCGAACTATCAATACCCAGACCCCCAAACTCCAGCAATGAAACAGAAGCGATTTGTAATTCCATATCTGATAGGTGGTACAAACGAGGGAAAGAGGAGGAGCAAGGGATATCTCCCCACCACCCAAAAGTCTTCCAAAAATAGGTATTCTTGCCATCCCCAATTAAGCATTTAACAAGCTAGGAAAAAAAGGGAACAAAAAACGCAATATATTTCCAAGGGGTTTTTAGGTAAACCCATGAGCTTACAACTGCAAACCCATCAAAAGGATGAGGACCGTACTTGCTCATAATGACTCTATGACACGATGCCTCAAGCTCCCGAGAGAAACGCCATAACCACAACATAAACTTCCATCAAATTTCTGAAGGTACAGACACTATAACATCCAACCACTCGAATGAAGTTGATCACGTCGTCTAAAAACAATGACATGTCGACTGGGGTCCCCCCAAATCACGAATTATATCGTTGAGAAAAGAAACAGCGTTTCAATGTCTCAGATTGTCGATACCTAGACCCCCAAACTAAAGCAATGAAACAGAAGTGATTGACTGTAATTCCATATCTGATTGGTGGTACAAACGAGGGAAAGAGGAGCAAAAAGGTATCTCCCCACCACCCAAAAGTCTTCCAAAAATAGGTATTTGTGTCATCCCCAATTAAGCATTTAAAAAGCTAGGAAAAAAAAGGGAACAACAAACGCAATATATTTCCAAGGGGTTTTTAGGGAAACCCATGAGCTTACAACTGCAGACCCATCAAAAGGATGAGGATTGTACTTGCTCAAAATGACTCTATGACACGATGCCTCAAGCTATAACATCCAACCACTCGGATGAAGTTGATCACGTCACTTAAAAACAATGGCGTGTCGACTGGGGTCCCCTCAAATCACGAATTATATCAGATACCCAAAACTCCAGCAATGAAACAACCTCCAAACAATCCCCCCCCCCCCAATCAAACTCCTCCCCCAAGAAATCCCTCATAATCTTCAAATTCTTAAAAATCCTTCAATTTTTATATATCTGAATTTGACATCAAGCAGTTCAAATTTCTTTCAAATGTATATTTTATGTTTAGATATTTTCCATTGTAATTTTATGCATGCAGTTCATCAAAATTCAAGATAAGCCTTCCTGGTCTATATAGGTCACGTGGTTGAATCAGGAACCTAAAATCTATAAATTATAAACCTAATCTAGTAATCTTCAACAATGTAAGTCGTAAGGAACTTTTTGTGTTTCATAAACAAAGTAATGAAACCAACTAAAATTATCTCGAATGGGAATTCCAGAAAGTGATCAAACCAGCTACATCTATAATTCAAAAACACATGGTTAAAAAGAATTGGTAGGCATAACTGATGCAAATAAGCTTGTACACTAAAATAATAAACATTATATATAGGCGTATTGGTCACAGATAAATGAATGAGAATAAATTCACCATCTCAAGGCCATCTTGATTGGTGTTGTAAGGCAAGAGGTAAAAACATCTGCAGGAAATTCAGCTCTTTGTGGAAGAGTTTCGTGTGAATCACAAGCTGCAAGCAGAATGCAATCCCTTGATCCAGAGGGATCGTGAAGCTATAAAAAAGAAAGATATTTAAGGTATGAACATCATGAATATTATCCAAAAAAAAACAAAGAAAGAAAGGAAATAGTGCTCCTGATGATGATATATTACAACAGATAAATAAGTAATTCTAAAAGCATAGTTGACAGTAAGTACCTCAGTGAAGGCATTGATTATCATCCCAGCAGCAGAACAGTCAAACACGTAAATTGAAGGTGTCTTCAACCATGAGTCCAGATCACTAATAGGTAAGGGGATATACTGGGTATAACTCTGCACCATGAAAAACTGTGAGAATAAGATAATAACAGGGATTAACATAAAAACTATACTATACGAATATATAGACCTTGTTGAAAAGCCAAATTTCACCACTAGCAGTTGGCTTTGGAACACCGTGTCCATTATAGTGAAAGAGAACCCTTTCAGTCTTTGCATACTTGCGACATGTACTACAAAGCTTTTTTACCTCTTCCACGGTAGGATCCAGCTGAACTTTATAGCGAGCCTGCATGCATGTCATCAAGTTAGAAAATAGACTAGCAATACAATAAATCATACAAAGTGCTGGGCATAATGGTCTCCACCCTGGGTTGCCACCTCTCATACTGCACACTCAATGTTTTTCCAATAGTTTCAAGTGCTTTTTGGGGTGCCATAGAAAATGGATCTGCAACAAGAAAAATCATTTTAACAGACCTAAAAGATAACTTTAAAGATGATAAAGTGCATAATTTTAACTGGAACAAAATTAAAATATGAATCCCAATTTCTATCATAATTCTTTTCCTCTGCTTTCCAAGAAATCAAATGCATTGAGACAATTCAATGAAATGCATTGATATGGAAAAATAACATGTAAACAGCATCCACAGAAAGATAGTGCAAGGCAGACCTAAGAAATAAAAATGAGAAATAACGGAGTTGAGTTGAAATTGCGGGGGATAATTGCACATGGAGACACCATGCCTGAACTAATGAGGCAATATGTACAATGTCCATCCACCAAGGTCCTCCCACAGAAGGTAGATATTTTGCAGAATTCCATGGTGTATAAATTTATATATACCAAATAGTCAAGAATACAAATTAATATTTGATGCCATATAATAGTCTCAATAAATTATATTTTTGCTTTACTTTATCATGTTTTAAACTTCATGTATACAAGATAAACCTCATAAACATTCCAGATAACAACTATGCAGAGAAAACAATTAATGAACATCTTTATTACAACCTTTGCAGCCTGGAAAATTTTTAATCAGGTTGGACTTTTCGACAAATTTATTTATCATAACAATTGGAATGATATAAGGTAATGGATTTGTTAAACAAAAAATTATTAATATGAAGTAAAAGACAAGAATCGCAGGAAACCAAATAGAAGCACTATTTAAATAAAAAGAGCAGTGATGATGTAAAATATGCACCTATCCAGCACTCCATTCTGGCACAAGGAGAAATCTTAATTACATCGGGCGGATCAACACTAATGTTTAAACATAATACTAGAGCTACACATCCTGTCTTCATCTGCATAAAAAAGGTATCAGTTAAAATGTCTGGATAATGTCACAATTGTACAAGACAAGCACTTGCACTTCAAAGAATATGAAGGAAATGTTAAAATAAAAGAAATATTAAACATATACTGCAAAGACTCGAGCAAAACTTCCAATTTCCTAATGAGATAAAAGTTTTGACCTGTCACTTATTGATAATTGTTTCAAACTTAATTGCTAGAACAGAAAGACCAGATAGAACCAAGGCTATAAAACTATATTGTCCAATGTCCAGCATAGACATGAAGAAAAAAAGCCACCTCAAAGACATTGTTGTACATCAAAAGATGCTGATACAAGGAAAAAAGAAGCACTGTTCTTAATAAGAAACAGAGAAAAGTATATCCACAAGAGATGAGAACAGACAACCTAGAGTCACCAAGTAGAGATAACCCCTGCCCTAGAAGAAACTAATGGATTTTTTTTTTTTTTTTGGATAAAGAACCAAACTTTCCTTGAGAATAAAAGGAAAGAATACAAGGGCATACAAAAAACCAAGCCCCCAAAAAGAGACCCCATTAGATGAAGGGTCCCAAGTCTATAAGAATGAGAGGATAATTAAAAAAAAAAAAAATGTCACCGACACCCAAAGAGAAACATAATATCTAGCAAGGGACCAAACATCATGAGGATTTCTATCCATCCCCCTAAAGGTCCTATTGTTTCTCTCGCCCAACAACCCCTAAATAATAGCACAAATTCCAACCAGCCACAAAAAAATTCCTTGTTCCCGAAAAGGAAGATGGGAAGGAACTCCTCAATCATCTCCCAAATGCCCCGGGCCTAGCAAGCTGCAAGCTGAACAACTCAAAGAACGCATTCCAAACCGAGCTAGAAAAATCACAGCTCCATAAGATGTAATCAAGGTCTTCCTCCGCCATCCGACAGAGAATACAACAAAACGGACCATTAGAAGAAACTAATGGAATATTACAAAAGAAGAGTCTTTCCCTTGTTAATAATCCTATATGTGAAAAAGAGGCACTGATAAAATCTAATTCCACTACATGGTTATCTGTCAAATACTTATGGTTCATAAATCCAGATAAAAACTATATTCTAGGCTTTACATCCAAAAAGATCCCTCTCTATACGTCTATGCCATACAAATAAACCTTTAGTACATATTCCAGTACATCTACATATCTTTTCTTCACTCTAGAGTCAGCCCAACCAAGATAAATACCACCTCCCCCGACAATTAAGTATTGTGTTGTCTTCCAAATTAATTTGACCAAGCTTTTACATTTTGAACTTCCAAATTTTGGTTCATCCTATTACTAGACAAACAAAAATTGAACATTGCAGACAGTGTTGATAAACTTGAATTTCAGACCAAGGTTAAGAATAACAGGTCACTGAAGCATTAGTAAAGACGTGTCATGTGCATAAGCTCCAAAAGTAACAGGCCATTTAAGTTTTAACCAAGATTTCACTGTTCAAATGTTCCAAAAGCGTGTGGTAAGTGGATGTGTGTGGTGGTGGTGGTGGTGGTGGACTGTTCACTGTTGACCACCTTAGTTCTCCTAGAGAATCTGACTCAATGCTGGAATAATAAGGTATAGAGGATTCAGTTGACATTCTAGTGCCTACAGACATCATGATTGAGTGGAGTCTCTACAGAATAGGTGTAATTAGAAAACTAATTGGAAAGTTCGAACAACAAAACAACGTCAAAAAATTAATACATGATGAAATGCAATAAGCACCTTAGGCGACCACCACATTCAAAAAAAAAAGTTATACTTCACAATGAGGATTGATAATGTATTAGTGATGACGTTCTTCATTTCAGGTCAGTTCTACTGAACTATCCATATGCATTCACAGAACAACTAACGATTTAGATATTCTATTCGATGAAACACGTGATTAGAAACAGGATCCCATTCCTAAACTTCTACCTACTATGAACAACTCGATCATTTCATATAACTTCCGAAAATACCAAGATAAATCCCCTTTTTCCCGACACATAACGGGAAAAAAAGGATATATAGCGAGTTTCATAAGAAAATTAGATATCTCTATCTACTGCAATAATCGTATCTACAAAAGGTAGCAGAAGTGAACAATGGAGCACGAATTCTAACACGATAAGGTAGTGACAACGGAAATCCTCGAACGTATATCCAGAGTTATTATAGACAAACAAAACAGTAGAGAAAATGGAAATAACAAAAAAGTTCGACAACAGAAACAAATGTCTTACTCGGTCTTTAGGTCTCCATTTAGAGACCAAGCCGCTATCAGACGGACCAGCCGGCAGGCAAGCCTCAAATGCATCGTGTCGAAGCTCACACAAGACTATAGTCTGCGGCAAGTAGACCATGGTTGTGGCAGTACTGACGGCAGCATTGCCATAACTACTACTGGCAGCCTCGGAATCCCTTCTGAGGGAAACTAAATCCCCATCGTCCTCGTGGTTGGAAGCACAGTCATCCAAGTGATTTGAGACGACGGCGAGCGAAGATTGAGAAATCCGAGAGGCCATCAAATCCCCCAATGCCATCCAAATCCAAAACCCTGGAAACACAAAAACCAATCTCAACCTTGCCCTAATCGTACAACCATACCCCCGCGGAAACGGATAAGGAAAGCCACAAGGGTCCTGAAGACGCTGTTTGTGGATCGGTCTGAGAGCAAGCTAGAGAGAGATGGAAAGAGAGATAGAGAGAGAAAGAGAAGTACTCGGCGGCAGAGAAGAGAGAAGAAAAAAGGGAATTGGAAACTAATCGACGAAGCCGCTTAACCAGCGGCGCGTGGAGATTCGGCGGAGAAATGAGAGAGAATCCAGCTCGTAAAACCCTAAGAAACCCAGAGATGAGTCTGTGTGATAACCCTAGCTGGTGAAGAAGAAGAGGGTGGAGGCGCATAAAACAGTGGCGGCACCAACGGAAATAAAAACTCACCTCTTTTGCATTACGATTTTGTCAAACTCAAGAGAGAGAATCAACAAACAAACACAGAGTCTTTTTCTGGTGAGTTTGTTTTTTCTTTATTCTTTTTTCTTTTTTCTTTTTTCTTTTTTCTTTTTTATTTATTATTTATATATATATCAATTTTATTCACTTTTTATTTTATTACCATTATTTACTCCCCAATCTCGGTAACTTTCTCTCTCCATCTCTTACTATTCTTTCCCTTTTTCTCACCCATTATCAAGCCACGGATTTTCTTTTATTTTGAATATGGAAAAATAATGATGGGATTTCATTCCATCAACTATTTTGTAAAATTATAATTTAAGAGTGATGAAATTTATTTTAAAGTAGGTTCAATGTGTTTGTTCTTGATTTTAGATGAATTGAATTAATATTTTCGGCTTCCATATGGAGGACGGTGTTGAGAATGTATTAAATGTGTTTTTGTCTAAGAGTAATCACTTAATTGAAATAATTGATTTAGTGGTGTTTTAAGGAAAATATTTAAAATGTACAATTTTTTTTGCTACACCATTGTTGAGTGACAATCTAGGATGTGTGACAAACATAAACAAATCGAACTAGACTATAAATTATATCATTATAGTTGATTGTTGTGTATAAGGATGTTACAACAACTAGACAAAAATAAATAAACAAAAGCAAATTGTTACTTTCGTGTATCTCATATGATTTTCAAAGATGATTGTTTAAATGCTATGTTTTTTAGGTTATAGGCTATATAAATCGAAGATTGATTTAGTTCATTCAAGTTCCAAGTGGTGCACGATAACTACTTAAATTAACCTATAATCTATCTAGGTGAAATGTTCAGCATTCATTTTATAACAATAAGAAATCAAGAAAATACTTGACAAATTAATTAACTGCGCTGACATTAAAACACATATCTATAAAGTCCAAGTATCTTATAGTATGTTTGACAAAAAAAAAAAAAAAAAAAGTATAGTATGGATATATGTAATGTGACATCTACCAAACGCATCTGATTTTGGGAATAATACTAGATGAATGTCAAATAAGGATAAAAATTTGAATGGATGTTATGTCACAAAAGTGATATTCGTATCAAATATTATAGTTTAGACCGACATATCAAATCCTTGCCTTTTTTTTCTATGCAATAAAAAAATACATCTTATATGTGTATTGATTCAAACACATGTGAATAGATTAAATTTAACTTCATAGCCTAATTCAAATAAAGAAAATTGTACAAGCATATGCCAAATTGAGGCTCAAAAGTGGTCAAGCATTTGGGTTTGATGTAATATTTACCTAAGTACTGTCAAAATTTAATGTTAAAAATGTCTTGTTTCACTTTATTGGCCATACCTAACTCACCATAGAACAAAGATGTTGGTCACATTATTTGTAGTAAAAAAGATGCATAAACCTCCATGCATAACTCATGTTTATTGTCACTATTTATGTATTGATTTATATCATAGTTTGAAGTCTAATCAGATATCCAAAATTTGTGATTGGTTGTAATTTGTTGTCCATAGATTTAGAAATTTCAACTTAATTATGGATTTAACTTTGGTTTTGATTTGATGTTTATATATATATATATATATATATATATATATATATATATTTTTTTTTTTTAATTTCAATGTGATCCTTTTGTAGAGGGGTATAAAAGTTCAATTTGACATTCATGAATTTCAAATTGTATGTGCTGGGTTATATGATGTGGTTGAATTTCATGGATATCTCAAAAATTGTTTTGTATACTTTACCAATTTGTCGTCGCATAAAAAAAAACATATTATATGTTGAATATGTCAAGATAACAACAGAAACAATAGGTAATGTTTTCTATCCAAACATGAAAATCAAATTGAAACTTTTAAAATTAGAAAGATTAAACCTCTTGGTGGATGATACAATTCAATTACCACTGAACTATTTTCGCTTCGACATATTAAAACTAACTTAAATTACAGACATCGATCGAAATGATAATGTAAAGTATATTATATTATATTTTATGGCACTATTATTTATTAGTTGGCAACACTTTGAAAACTTAGGCCAGCCTTGCATCGTTGATTCGTGAATATGTAGCCCTCAATCTCATCCCATGCGTCCCATCTCTCTTGCTTTAGGGGGAAAGAGAAAGAAAAAAAAAAAACCGTTTAAAAGGGTGTATTTTGAGAAATATATATATATATATATATATATTTATTGGAGATGAAAAATTAAATAGTAAAACCAAAGGAACCCAAAAAAAGTGAAATTCTTATTCGAATTTTGGAAGTCGTCCCATTTTCCTTTTATGAAATTAGTAGACCATATTGAAATATCAGTATGTTTATTCTTGACAACTAAGGGTGTGTTTGGTTTAACTTTTCGTGTGTTTAATTTTGAAAAAAAAAAAATTTTGAAAAAATTTATAGTGTTTGACAACTACTAACAATGAATTATTATAAAATGAGATCGATAAATAAACCATTTTGAGAGAAATACTTGAAACCAACTTTTTTAAAAAGAGTCTTTTAAGTATACACTAACTTGTGTATAAAACACCTATGAAGGAATGCAACCAAACATATGAGGGGGTGTTTGGGGCACTAAATAGGTTATAATAACTCCCCTTATTATAACCTATTCAATGTTTGGGGCACCAACAAAAATAATTGGTGAGGTGGGTTATTTTAACCCCCGATTATTTTATCCATTTTCTACAGTAACCATTATTAAACCCACTACAGTAACTATCTCCTCACTTCTTCCATGCGACTCCTTGACTTTTCCGACGACCGCCGTTAGCCGGCGAAGTTTCCGACGACCGCCGACGACTTTTCCGACCATCGCTGATGACTTTTCCGGCCACAAATTTTTTTTTCCATATTTCTTCTCAATTTCATTTTGAAAAATATAAAAAATAAAAATAAAGAAAAAAAACATCAAAGGTTGCCGGAAAAGTCGCTGACAACATCGAAGGTTAATCAACTTAAAAAAAAAACATTCAAACGAAATTATATTTACCACACTCAAGTTTATTTCAAATGATTTTATTGATAAAAAAAAAAAAAGAAAAAACTAATATGATTTTTGAACTAAACATTTACAAATTTTATTTTGGCAATGCTAAAAGTTAACTAATATGATTTTTCTATACCAAAACCTAAACTTTTTTGCTTTGTAACAAAAAAAAAAAAAAAACATAACCCTAAATCAAATCAAAGTGTTGTATATCATTAAAACAAAAAAAAAAAAAAAAAAAAAAACTAGAAAAAGAAACAGTTTGAACCTTTGATTCAGAACCTCATGTTAAAACAGATCAACACCCCAAACACATATTATTTTATCCCATACTATAATAATCTGCACCCCAAACACTGATTATTATAACCCCCAGATTATAATAATTGTCAGATTATTATAACCAATTCAGCGCCCCAAACAGCCCCTGAGTGTTTAAATTCTAAACAATTTTTATACAAAATGTTTTTTAAAAAATGCATTATTGAAAAACATTTAAATTCAAATGTATTCCAAACGGATCCTAATAAACAAATAGATGTGATAACTAAATAGTGTTAATATATATAGCGATAATATTGTTTTTTAATGGTTAACATACGAGTATAGTTTAATTGACATAAAACTTGTACTAATGATCGAAATGTTTGTAGTTCAGATCTCTCACCACACGTATTATAAAAAGAAAAACGTTACTTTTTAATGCCAAGTCGAGCATAGTTCAGAGGTTAGAGGCTTCCACTTTCAAACGTTGTTAATAAATTGGAAAAAAAAATGTATTTTAATTGTTTAGTAATTAACAATCATTTTTTATTTATTAGTTTTTATGCTAACTTTTATATATTATCAAGGGAGAAGAGAAAGAGTTGGTGTCTCGATAAGTCGATATTTACATTTTGTCACGTTGTAGTTATCATTTGACAATACTTAACTCCACGACCTATAGAGATTTGATTCACAAGCAAAATAGCATTATTGGACCCAGGTCCGTTTGGAATACATTTTAATTTAAATGTTTTTCAAGAATGCATTTTTTAAAAACATTTTGTATAGAAATTGTTTAGAATTTAAACACTGATATGTTTGGTTGCATTTCCTCACAAATGTTTTTATACACAAGTTATTGTTTACTTAAGAAGACTTTTTTAAAAAGTTGGTTTCAAATGTTTCTCTCAAAATGGTTTATTTATCCATCTCATTTTCTAATAAGTCATTTTTAGTGGTTGTCAAACACTAGATATTTTTTCAAAATGACTTATTTTCAAAATTAAACACTTGAAAAGTTAAACCAAACATACCCTCTCATTGCTAAAAATTTATTTTGCTCGAGCAATTTGTGTATAGACTAAATATGAATGTTAAAATGGTAAATTTGAATGCTTACAACCCGGTTGATAACCATTTAGTTTTTCAAAATTATGTTTGTTTTCTCCCTATTTTTTTACCTTGGTTTTCATTTTGGTTAAGGAGGCATTAGAGTTCTTAGCCAAATTCAAAAAACAAAAACAAGTTTTTGAAAGCTACGTTGTGTTTTTTTTTTTTTTTTCAAAATTTGACTTGGTTTTTAAAAACATGGGAATGATGTAAGTTCAAATCAAAAAAATGGATAGGTGGAATGAATGTTATAAGCTTAATTTTCAAAAACAAAAAAGAAATGGTTATCAAACGGGCCTACGTTATCAAAAAACTTGATTATACTCTCTTCATGCACGTTCATAAAAAACCATCACGATCTCTTGATTTTAAGACTACAAAAAGTTGATCACACTCCCTTTGTGCACTAGCAACATATTTCATCTTTAACGAAATGTAATTCACTCAATCTAGTCGGTTATGAAGAAGCATGATTCTTCTTCTTCTTTTCAAAAACTTTGTTAACGACCCTATAATCCAAAACATATTAGTTTTTTTTATAATAAAACTTTTTTTTAGTATGGTGGGAGATTCGAACCATTGACCTTTTGGTCGATGATACATGTCAATTACTATTGAACTATGTTTGTTTTGGCAAAATAAAACATATTATCTTCTTAACCAATCATGCAAATTATTGAATTGAACACTTTTTTTTTTATGTCGAGCTTCATTAATAATTAAATTGATGCAATTAATTAGTATTTTTTACACCTTATCCAAAACAACAAGAATAATACTTTTATACAATTGTCTTTCGACAATTCAGTATATATATTTGAACCATTATTTTTAGAGGTATTTAATGATTTCGGAAAGCATGATTCGGAAAATAAATCAATAATTTATGACAAATAGAAGTGATTTTGCTATTGTTATAATAAATAATAGACAATTGGTATATATAAGAAGCTCCATACAAATTTCTATATTTGTTTAAAATTGACTATTGACCAAATGACTTATTGGCGTTGAATCATCTCCAACTAATCCGCAACTGTTTAATTAAAAAAAAGATAAATTATTTAATGCACCAAAAAAGTAGTCTGGGGTTTTCATATAAAAATTATACACAAACATATATTAATGATTTATCGTTGACATGCCAAAACGAGCATAGCTCAGTGTTATTTTAGGAAGAGTTTATTTTCATTATGTTTATTATTCAATGCAGTTGCAGTTTAGAATAATGTTAACCCTTCATTTAAAAGAATAGAGCGGTTTTATTTATTTCTTTTTTTTTTTTTTTGAAAAGAGCGGTTTTATTTCTTTATCAATTCGATTGTTGTTTAATTTTTTTATTCACATGTAAAATAAAAATAAATATGAACATAAACAATGTTAATAGTTAAATTTTTTTCTTTTTAAGTTTAACAATTGCGGGATAGCAGATCAAACTATTAACCTCTTAAGTGATAATTAGTGCATTACTTACCCAACTATGTTTGGATTGACATGAGAGAATTTAATTGTACCATTGTAAAATAATTAGAAATCTCTTGTATTTTATCTCCTAATGTTTTAAACATTCTCAATTAAGTCTTATGTTAAACAAAATGTTAAAAGTTGTTAAAAAAAAAAAAAAAAAAAACTTGATTGGCTATTACGTTATTGTTTCATTTATATATTTTAACACGTGGTGTCATCAAGATGGTATTTGACCCATGAGATCCAATTCATTGATGGTGAAAATCCAACTCGTCTATAAAAAAAAATCCAAGTTTTGTGAGATATAAGCTTCTTGTTTACAAAATTAAACCCTGAAAAAAATAGAGAAACTTTGACATATGTTCTATGAGAAATTGAGAATTTACTAAACGATTGGGGACCGTTAGTATATTTAGCCAAAAAAAAAAAAAAAACCAATGTATAATTTAAATTGTGATGTAATGTTGAAACTTAGATGTGGTAATATATTTTCAAAATTTACCATAATTTACATGTGTGAAAAAAATAAATTTTCCTTTTGAACTGGCCAGGTGGCGCGAGTGGAATGGAGGACTAAAGATTCTAACAAAGTAAAAATGTGATTAGAAAAATTTAGAGTTCAAATTAAATTCAAAATGATATGATTGGAAGGAAGTGTTCCACAAAAGAATGGGGAAAAAGTAAAAATAAAATAACTTTGAGGGGAAAAAAAAAGAAAGTGAGTCTACGAACTAGTGAAAGCGAAAAGATGGAAAATTAAGGCGAATGATTAGGCACTTAATTAAATTATATTTTGCATTAAAGATAATTTGCGCGTGCTTCCGGCAGGCCGTCCACGTTTTCCCATCTAATGCTAGCTTTTGTATTTTCCTCCCATAATATATATACAATCTAAATTTTATTTTTCTTTCCTGGATCGAATGACCGTTTGAATTTTATGGGCTCTAATACCATATTAGATTACATAGGGTTTCATCTCAAAATCAATTGACAATGGGTAGAGTAGCTCATGTATCTTATATATTATGAGGTCTCCACTTATCTTTCCAATGTGGGATCCTCAACAAAGCTAAATAAGTATAGATGATCTTGGACAAAGCGGAATTAATCTAAAAAAGCAATACAACAAGAACCAAAATGTTTTTTTTTTAATGTTTTTTGTCATGACAAAAATCGTAAATCAACGAATAAGAATGAAATAATGAAAAAAAAAAACAACACAAATTTTACGTAATTCACTAAAGGTGTGTTAGCTACACCAACGAACAAAGGGAGAAAACGGTCATATTAATGAAGAGAATTTGTTTGCAGATTACATAGATTAGGCATAGTAGGTTAAGATGATTTATATATAACATTACTCTTAACCCTAAACATAATAGGTCCAAAATAAAAGCCCAAAACGAAAATAACGTATCGAATCTCTATACATAATTTAGCCTAGGGGGACGTTGTCCCCGAACCCCCACCGGACGCTTCATAACAGGTTCAAGGCACATCAACACTTTTTTTTTTTAGGAACTAAAATGGACATTTTGAAAGTTTAACCAAAATAGAATAAACTTGAAAGTTCAGAGACTAAAAAGTGAGATTAAACCTATATGCACACACATCACAAAATAAAAAAACAAACATAACTGAACTAGTTGATGTATCATATATTTGTTCTAAACGTTGTTCGAGGGGAGAAATTGAACTCTTGACTTTTTTTTTTTTTTTTTTTTTTGAAAAATTGAACTCTTGACTTCAAACAATAAGTGTATCTTGTTCTAATCACAGAGAGTTAAGAAAACAAGAATTCAGTATATGTAAATCGTTGATTTAGTGAGGGGTTTAGAAGCAATTACCTTCAGCTAGTGCCCAAGATCATGAAATCCGACAACTCACATTTTGGCGCAATAAGCCATCAAGTCCGATTCGATGTGATCTCAATCGTCTGGATTTGCTATTTTAGTTGAGGAAGAGGTATTTTTTGTAATTCCTGTTGGTTTTGATTTGTTTTTCCTCTATCATTATCGTGGAAACTTGTATATCTTTGTGTTAGTTGAGGTTTTAATGAAGCATTTGTTTTAAAAACATCGATATATGTAAATAAAAGTGCAATGTTTGAAAGTACGTTAAAAGTCCAGTTTTTTGTTTATGAGCTTTTAGAATCATTCCATTTTGACTACAACGTTCAAATGATCTTATTTTAGTTCGTGAACTTAAAAATAATGGTAAGTTTGATTATTGTCATTACTTTATTGTCAATGTAATCTATTTGCATGCTCTCGTCGAATGACATATCCATAACTTAATGTCGAGAGGACTATATAAAAATATCTTTGAACACACATTGATATATGTTGATATAAGTTATATATATATAGTTTTTTAAATTTGATTAAAAGTATGTTTTGATCTTTGATGGTTGAATGTTTTTTCAATTTTTTTTTCTTAATTTGATCCATAAAATTTTCAAAAGTTTTAAATTATATTCCCTTACATTTCTTTAAAAAAATCATCCCTTATGTATTAAACTACTCTATCAAGTCCTTGCAATTCATTAAAGGTTGAAAGATTAAAAACATAATAATTTAAAAATAGTATTTCTATTACAAACTTGTCGTCTATCATATATCATACATACCAAACATTTAAATCGGTGGATTTTCTATCATGTACAACCAACAATTTCAGATTAAGCAAATTACTATGCACTAGATCACATGACGTGAGTAAATTTATAACTTTACAAACAAGTATCTTACAGACAACATCATCATTTTATCGATTAATTCTAACATTTTCATAAGAGACGATAATCGAAAAAACCAATAAAACGTTGAGGACGAAACTTTTTTTTTTTTTTTTTTTTTTTTTTTTTTTTTTTTTTTTAACATAGGTAGCTCAGTGTTGGGTAGAAGTTTGGTGTCAGCTTTGTCCGTAGGAGGAAAGCTGTATTTATTTGTTTTATTAAGTCCCATCCCTAAAGGCTGTCAATTGGTTAATAACAATCCTTCCTTCAATTTCTTCCCACTGACTTCTTGTCCATGCAATTTGGACTCTTTTATATGTCTTCTTCTATTTGTACCATTTTTCATTAATGAAATTTTTCATTCACATTCTTTCAACTACAACTATATATATATATATATATATGGTATTTTTAATTTAACATTTCTTGATCTATTCGTATGTATTAACAATCAATATCATCTGATCATTGTCTACGTTGAATCAAAACATTTGATTTAATTTAAAGTATATATCTACCAGCCATTTGGTTTTAATAGTATTCAATAACCTGGTTTGCTAACCAATATATTTTTTTTTTTTGGTATGTTTAAGATATATGTTATGACGAAAACAGTAACAACGTAACAAGAACGAAAGGGCGAAGAGAAACAACACACAGATATACGTGGTTCACCAACGGTGTGTTAGCTACATCCACGGGCAGAGGGAGAGAACGATCTTATTATGTGATGAGTATTCAGAATACAGAGATTAGGGCAAAAAATAAGTTAAGAGGGTTTATATATGGCACCACTCTTAACCCTAACATAATAGGCCCAAATAAAAGCCCAAAACGGAAATATCATATCTAATCCCTATACATAATTTAGCTTACTGGGTCGTTCGGAGCGCTTCATATCAGATTCAAGGCATATCAACAATATATCTTCAAAAAAACATCATAAACCAATTACAAGTCCTTAATCAAAACAAAATTTGATATTTAGATGTAAGTGATTTTATCTTTATTACCTTTTTTTAATTAAAAAACAATGCTTAAATCTCGTGCATTTTGGTAACAATATTGGGATATGAAAGTGATGCATGCATAACTTTCATAGATTAAACTTAAGAAATGTGAAATTTATGAATAGTCTCATTTGATTGTACAAAGGAACGAATCATCAAAAAGCAAAAGTATATTCAATACATGTTTAGTCGGTAAAGATGTGATTTGTAATAGTGAATAGCCAAAAATTTTGAGAGGTAAATTTTAGAAGTACATGAATTCAAATAACACATAAACCTTTCGGGATAACCTCAAATGAGATTTGTAATAATTTCACCAAACATCCAAGTTAGTTGGTGCTAACCTATCAACATATACAGTAACAAAATTAGAAGGGTAATCAAAATCAAACTCTTTCACAAATATTTTTTATTAAGTTTTTGTTTAGGTTAATTTTTTAAATCAAATTGCTTAAAATGGAAAAGGTGTTCATAATTTGTGGTATAATAATAAATAATATAATGGTGGAATTGTGGGTCACAAACTCACCCACTTGGGGTTTCAAGAATGAGGTCAGTTTTGCTGCGTAAGCAAAGCCAATAAGAATTTATAGAAAAATAAAAAAAAAAAAAAAAAAAAAATCCTAAATTACTTTCTAAAAAAAAACCCTAAATTAATTCCCTTTTTTCCCCATTGTAGTAGCCATGTGGGTCTATAAAAAGAATGAACAGAACAAACGCAATTGCATTTGGAATAATCAAAAGTTTATTTATGTCACTCAGTGCAATTCCCTCTCATATTTCAACTCTATTCAAATAAATACCTCTATTTAAAATGTGTTTATTTCCAGCATATTCTAGTGGTCAAAACAATCTTTTATTTATTTATTCTCTTAATATTTTTTTTATATATAACTGAATGGGTAGATTTGAATTTTACTTTTCTAAAAAAGAATGTAAGAATATCTTTGCGACACAAACTCTTCAAAATACTTGTATTTTTATAGTACTTGTGAGAATATGAGAACTCACTGTTACTGTAGAATAAAGTTTTTTTTTTTTTTTAATAAATAATTTAAAGTAATTTATTTTAAATAAATGAAATTAAACGTTTTCAAATGGGTCTCTAAAGAGTATTATGTTTTTTAGTTAAAAAAAAAAAAAAGAGTATTATGTTTTTAGCCTCTTCACTATGCACGAATAGAAAATAATAATAATAATTATTAGGGTTATGATACGATATCAAATATACCCTCAACTTCCATTCTTTATTTTTGGTTAAAAATCACTTTTGTCACAAAGCTTTCATGAAAGTAACAATTTAGTCCCTAAACTTTATTTTGTAACGAGTTAGTAGTCCACGTACTTTCAAATTTTGTAATGATTTAGTCTCTATCGTGAAAATTATTGTTAATATTTAATGAGATTTCTTACCTAGGTATATCAATAAACTAATTATTAGGAATCCTATGTTATAAACTACAAAGTCTATGTCATTAAATAATAAAAATCAACATTTAGTTTTGATGAAAATTTGTAAGGTATAAATTAAATTGTTACAAATTCGAATGTACCAAGACTAAATCGTTACAAACTTAAATTTAGAGACTAAATGGTTGTTTTCACAAAAGTTTAGGGCGCAAAATGATTTTTCATCTTTATTCTTATTTTATTTTTTCATATGGAAACACACTCCAAACCCTTTCTAACTTCCTCCAAATTCATTGAACCACAAAGAGCTCATGTGATTCCCACTCTTTAATTTCCCTCTTCCATTATTCAAAAGACAAGACTGTTTAAACCCAATTCACCTTCAAAACACATATACATGTACATTATATATATAAATAAAGACTATATAAAACTTTGGTCCCCAAGATGTGAAAATTAGTGGTAGCATAATTCATTTCATATAAATTATGTAAATTTAAAAGGATATGTATTGTTTATGAAAAAAAAGAAGAAGAAAAAAAAAAGATTGAGGTATAAAAGTGAATGAAGAATTTAGCAGAAACAAGTGTGAAACAGCTTTCGTCACCAGCTTTTCTCATGTCCAAACTTTTTCCCATATTGCCTTTTTCCTTAATCATGCATCCACCCAACCCATCAAAATAGACAGAGAAATAAATCTTTTTTCTTTTTTTAAAAAAAAAAGAAAATTCAATATTAGGTTTGGTAGGAGAATTTATAATATTCTCGACCAAAAAAAAAAAAAAGGATTTTTGTAAATGTGTTTGTGTGTTTCTTGGGCGTGAGCTTGAAGCCAAATCTGCCATTTTGAGTGCTTTTTGGTAACAAATCTAATCCACAACGTTGCCTAAAGAAAGCCTCACAAACCTAAACCAAAATACACATTCTCAAAATAGCACTATATATTGGTTGATTTCAATTTCAAAACATAAAAGGAATATGGTTCGAATTCGATCGCCGTATATGTACGTATATTATTACAAACGTTGCTTTAACAAAAAAGATAAGTTTGAATGAACTTTTGGATATAAATCTTTTGTTTTATTACCAATTGTGAATTTTTATTGTAAGCTTTGTGTGTTATTGCATAGTACGGTGTTTTAAACTATTTTGTATCAAGTATGATGTGATATTATATTTTGGAATATAATTAAATTTGATTTACTTTTCTTTATATATCAAATATATACAGAAATAAACAATTGTTTAATACAAAATTCTGGATATGGATGGAAAGAGTCTTAATGGGGATTTTGAAATTAGCTAACCAATCTCTAAAACACAACGTAGAGAAATAATAATAATAAATAATAAATAAATAAAAGAACAAAAGCATATTGACCATGAAAACAAAGATACGAAGAGTCATCGCGATAATGCTTGTTTTTTTTTTTTTTTTCCTTAATTGTGTGGTTAATTATTTATTAATTTTAAATAATTAATGATACTCGTGAATTCAAAGGCCTTATTTTAGAAACTAAAATTGATGTAAAATTGCTGTCCAGCCCTCTGGGTAGACATGCACGTGACACAACTCCACAGGTCACGAGGGAGAGCTAATACAGTGTCCTTCAAGATTACAGCTAACTAAAACCAATCATTTGTTCTGATTTGATTGGTATCCTATGACCTACGTACGGCATTGTTTGACTTTCCCCTATTTTGACTTTCTCTTTCTTAGTTTTCCCAAAATTTCTGTTTTAATATTTATTTTATTCTTTTAAAGGCCCCATTTTATATGTTTTTTCTTTTAAGTTAAGTTTATAAATACCATTCCCTCCCACTCATGTATTTATTCGTGTGTTCTCTAATTTTTAAAATGTTTTTGAAAGGTAAACATTAGTTTTGTTATAGGTAGTTTTGGACCATTATGAAATTTAATGAGCAGACCAGGACAACACGACACGAAAATCGAAGACACAACCAGGAAATGAACCTCGAAGGGAAAATAGGTCATATGGTTGGCCCAAGGGCGAAGGGATTGAGCCTTGACCCAACCCCACGCTCGAGCAGCCTGAGTCTCCTCCCCTCCGCTCGGTCCCTGAAGTACTTTGGTTGCCCCGATTCAACCTAGTTCAGCCCGATGGTCTTCCTACGCCTAAAAACCCTACTGTGCTAACCCATGCATAAATACCCTTTTCCTCACGTATGGAGAAAGGTTTGAAACGTGAATTCTTGTCACTCTTAACTTCCTATTTGGCTGACTTAAAACATTGGAGTAGGTGTGGCAAGCACCACATCGTTGTGCAGTTTTTGCAGGTCATGTCTTCCCATCCTCTACAAATTCTGTTCGGATTTTGGCATCAACAAGTTTTTTAAAATGTTGTAAAAATTCATATGTATTCTTTAAAAAAATTGAGAAATTTTATTAACAGAATGCGAGAAACATAAATATAAATCGTTATCAAATGGGGCCTAAACAATCTTTAATGGTAGAATGTTGACCTTCTATTTTTTTTTTTTTTAGTCCAACAATATAGGGAGGTGAAGATTCGAATCTCTAGCCATTGATCGAGAATATAATGATTTGAACTAATTGAACTATATTTATGTTGGCAACTTTTAATCTTAAAGATAGTAATAAGTGTTATTGAACTATGCTTTGTCAGACAATTAATTTAGTCTTATTGATCGAAATTAATACGACAGATTTTTCGATCTTAAGAAGAATATATAAATCGTAAAAACAATTATGGATGGGCCGAAATAATGAGCATTCCAGCCCATACTGACAACGGGTTGGGCCGACATGTCGGCAAGATCAAACAGTGGGGAGTTAGTTATTGGTGAAACAGCAAGCAGAGTACATCATCTAATGGGGCCCATCCCATTGGTTAAGAATGTCGGTTATTGGTCGGCTAATTTCCAGGTCATTAACGGACATTTTTTAAGACAATAATATTTTAAATAAACATTTAAAAAAAAAAGAAAAAGTGTCAGGTGAGGCTGTGAGCGAGAGCTCCAGAGATCACGTGGAAGATTTATGCGTGACAGCCAACCAATAGCTGTCAGTGTATTGGGATTTCGCAGCTTAATTATTGGTCTGTCTTCTTTGCTCTTGCTGGCATCCGGTGTGGTTTGTTGAAACTTAGAAATAGAGAGAGAGAAAGAGATTTCAATGGGCCGCCTCTGATTTTTTAAGAAAATAAATGGGCCCGACCACCTAATTTTGATGGGCCTCATGAACCGGAAAAGAGTAATCCTTCTAGATAGCCAAAAGAAAAAGAAAAGGCTGGTTTATATGGCTGAAAAAAAAAAAAACCAGTTTTGAAAAATAGAAACTGCCTTTATTCTTTAGATAAATAACCAAATCAATTTTTTGAGTTTTAAAATGGGAATTATCAACTTACGAAAATACCCCTTATGCAAAAATATATCTGAATTTTTTAGGTTATAGGGCAGTTAGATAAAATCTAAGATTCAAATCAAATCTAAAATTCAAATCAAATTTTTTAAATCAACTAACGTTAAGAAATTAAAAAATTGAAAGTACAAAATAATTAAATATTTAATTGGTTAATAATTTAATATCGATACATAATAATAAATAAAAAATCAAGAAAATCAAATCACCAAGAACATGTAAAAAGTATGTAAAAAAAAAAAAACATAGGGAAATCTTTGCAAACAACCATTAAAAAAAAAGAGTTATTGACTATAAAAATTTGAAAATACAAATTAATTTAAAAAATATATAATTTTCATATGCATTTTCAAATTCTTGTCCGTTGTCTATAAAAAAAAATAAAAAATACAAGGTAACTTTAAAAAATATATAATTTTTATATGGGTTTTCGGATCCCATAAATAAAGGGTCATTATTCATATACATAGTTATGATCCTAATTGTAAATAATGAAGTGAATAGTTTCAATTACCGTGGGTAAATGTGAAGTTCCCAAAATTTTGGATTGGGCATATAAAGTTTCATAATGGATATATAATTGAAAAAGTATCAATATTAGATGTTATATATATAAAAAATCAATATTAGACATTAAAAAAAAAAAAATCAGAGACATATTGGTCACCTTTTAAAGTTCAGATCGAGACTATATAGACCTGAATCTAAAATTTCACGAAACTTATAATTTCATCCTAATTGAGAAGTGTTTCTTTCCATTCACATTTGTAATCTCTAACAACCATTGATCGAATATTCTCTCTCATAAAGGCTATGTTGCTATATTTTCTCTCCTTTCCCTCCATTCCTTGTCTCTTTTTTTTTTTTTTTTTTTTTTTTTTTTTTTTTTTCTAGCTTTGATCCATTTGTCCATTAAAACATATCATTCATTTCTTTTTATGGATTATTCCGATACGTAAAAGATCTATCAAGCGTGACAACAAAATTACAAGAAAAAGAAATACCTCATCAGTGAAAACAATTGAATAAGAGCCAAACAACCTGTTGTTGGATCCACATTTTTCTCCTCAACATATTCATCACAGGCACCACAAGACACTCTCAACCACTATCAACGTTGCTCTGTCTCACATTGTCGTCACCATCAATCTACGTAGAGCAGATTTCATAGACCACCATTTTTTTGCTTCAAGAAGAAAAAAAAAAGTCGTAAAAATTTTGGAATTTTTGTGTTCTAAAGAAGGAGGCAAGTAGAAATATATGGAGAATTCTTAATGGTCTTTAAATAAGAGTGATCTAGTTTGGAGTTTCTGTGCAAGATGATGGCAAATTTGTTGCCGACCATAGATACAATTTTTTATGTTTCTTCCTTGGTAAGTATGTAAGAGGCAGAAAAGGTGATTTTGTTCATTTCTCTGTGCATGGTGGCGAGTTTTGTTGGTGGCCATTACCAAAATATTTTTTAGGTTAGTAGATATATATTCTTAGTCGGGCTATAGAATGCAAAAGAGAAATAGAAATTACAAGGTATTTGTGTGGATTGATGATTTTTTATTTACGAAGATATAGACACTCTCATTGTCATACTCTTTATCAATTAAATACAATGTATTTTTATGGCTTACTCAATGTTACACAGATATTCAATAGGAGTAGCAACATAATTTATTTTCATAGTTTTTTGATACAAGGTATTTGCATATCTCAATGCCTAGAATTTAAATTAGATTTTATTCATTAAATTAAATACATTATATTTTTTTGTGTCCTGAATGCATGTCATATGTTTTTGTTTTTTGTTTTTTTTTTGTTTTTGTTTTTATTATTATTATTATTATTTTTACATATTTTACATGTTCTTGGTGATTCGATTTTCTTGATTTTTTTATTTATCATTATGTATTGATATTAAATTATTAATCCATTATATATAAATTTTTAATTATTATGTATTTTCAATTTTTTGATTGCTTAATGAATACTTGATTTAAGAGATTTGATTTGAATTTTAGAATTTAGTTTATTTGATTTGAATCTCACATTTTATCTAACTACCCTATAATCCAAAAGATTCGGATATATTTTTGCATAAGGATATTTTCGTAAGTTGTTAATTCACATTTTAAAATTCAAAAAATTGATTTAGCCATTTATTTAAAGAATAAAGACAGTTACTATTTTTCGAAACGTTTTTTTTCTTCCTCCGGCCATTCTTGTCGTTAACCCACTGGAAAAAGCACTAAATAATAGTGGCCCACGAAATGTGTAACATGGCCCATTCTTGCCGACCCAGTCATTTTCAGCGTCTCATGATCTTTTTTTCGTTTGGTTTAAGGTTTTATAGATGACTGAGAATAAACGATGCCTGAAAATACTATGCATGGGAATCAAAGATAATTGTATTTGGTTGTGCATGAGAATGTCATCAGGATTCTATGAGAACGAATTATTTCAGTATTTTTTTTAGAATTAATCAGGTAAAATTTATGTAATTTTAATAAATTAATTAATAAAATAATCAAAATTAATTCAAAGTATTAATAAAAATTAATGAATTAATAATCAAGAAATAATTTTAATTAGATAAACCCTGTTAATTTAACTAATTAAAGTTATTAATGAATTTTATTTTATAACTATCCTTAACTAATGTAATTAAACGCCTATATTAGTAAATTCTTTTACTTTCCTTCCTTTTTGTGCAAACACAAAATTTTAAATGCATTCATTTTAAATCTTTTTTGTTCCTAAAATACATATAATTTAAAATTATTTTTTAAATTTCAAATCACAAGATTTAAAGTCATTTCTTGAACTTTCTTGGTTCCAAACAAAGGATTTAGAACAAGAAGAAAACAACCAAAAAAAACAAGTAAGAAAAATAGTGAGGTAATTATGTGTATTTACCATTTCCAACATTACATTTTAATTTCTAACACTTACCATTGCGTAAGGCTAATAAGGACGAGTGAAGAAACTTATGAGGTTGCAAAAAGGTATGTAATAGAGACCAATTTTCTATTGTTATTAGCGGTATATAAATGTATTGTATAACGGGAGTGGTCCAAGTCGTTGTTAAGAAAAGTTATACGATAAAATTGAATTAATTTTATGTAAATGTTCCTGTTATGGGTGAATTTGGACCTAACTCTAAGAAAGACAGGGAAACAAGCCCACGAAGGCCCAAGGGACCTAAATCAATCTCTAGGGCTACTCACTCTCCTAAAAGAAGGGGGAAAACCCTAATTTCAGCTATAAATAGAAGAGGTTCTCCCCAAGTCAGGGGGACTCCATTTGGTATCTATTTTCTTCCTCTATACTACTATTTTATTTGCCTCACTTACGATCTCCCCAAGCTTCCCTCAAACTTCTCAAGCCATGCAGGGAAAATGCTCGTCCTCATGCCAAGGCTAAGGCCGACCATTAGACAAGGAATGGGGCTCGACTGAGTCCGGTAGTCACTTCGCAGACAAAGTATCTGCACATGAGTCCAACTATGAGGCAAACAAACAAGTGATGGAGAAGCGAGGCTCGACCTCATGCCAAGGTCAGGGCCGGCTGCCTCAGCTTCAAGAATGAACTTTGTCCCCAAAAGACCAGGTATGACATTATATTTTCTTACTAAAAAAAAGAAATGCAACTCTTTAAATCTGAAATGCATATTTTGAGTGGGGGCTCGGGAAATTCCTCGACCTCCCCAAGTTTTCCCTGACTGGGTGCACACACCCTTGGAATGGAAAACAAGCAAGCGAACAACACAGAGAAGTTGGTCGGCCTCATGCCAAGGCCGAGGCCGACCATCCAGAGGCCAAGGCCGAGCTCCGCCCCTAGAGGCCCAGGTACGAAGTTAGTTTCTCCTTACTCAAAAAATGCACGTCCAAGGTATTGAACGCATATTTTGAGTGGGGGGTTGGAAGTAAGGACAAACCGAGTCCATCATAATCATGGTCATGTTGCGATAATTCTGATTTTCCTTTCTTACTTATTCAAGTTAGGATAACGTTATGAATATCAGTGGAGCTATTGGGGCAATTACTTATTTTCATTTTGTATAACACATGTCCACAACTTTTCTCCATGGTACAATGTTGACACTTGCAAATTTAATAAAGTTCTTTATACCGTGTTTGTATTTTGTATAAAGCATTTTTCCATAGGATGTGGTGACTCTTGCAGAGGCCAAACTTCCGTACTTTCCCTTGGAAAGAGACTAAATTCTTGCAGAGAGGTTGACACATGCCCTCAACCTCCCCAAGCTTTTTTTCCCCAAAAGAGTGTCCGCACTCCTGGGATGAATCCAATACAGAAGAAATGCCCAGCCTCATGCCAAGGCCGAGGCCGAGCATCCCAGTTCCGAAGCCAACCCTCAGGCGCACATTCAAAGCAGCATGATTGGTTCGAGTTCTCAATCACTTTACTTTTTTAGCACAGCCGAAGCGCTCAAAGCTGCAAGGAGATGCTTAAGGTAGGGTCAGGCAAGTCTACGCATAAGCCTAGCTGTCGAGCGAACAAGCAGTACAGAGAAGCTGGTCATCAAAAGGCCAGAGGCCAGAGGCCAAGGCCGATCCTAGCCTCTTTCCTCATTCTTCTTTTGCAGAGATTAACTTTTCAATGCAGGATTGTGAAATCTTCTGCTTATCCTATTTTTTACTTGTGGATAAGCCCCGGATCTGGAATGAAGCGTTCCGAATGACCAAGTACAGGGGTCTAGCTGTTGTGCTCGACCTTTTCCCTAGGTCGACCAGATAAACCAAAATGGGAAGCTGCTGTGCTCGACCTCTTTTCGAGGCCGAGGCCGACCAGATAAGCTAAAGGGGGAGATTGCTGTGCTCGGCCTCTTCTCGAGGCCGACCAGAGCCATTGTTGTAATCTCTCAACTTTTCTCATTTCCATTTCACCTAACCCCTTTTCAGGGAGTGTCTACTTTGTCCAGTTTGTCCTATCTCGCAGGATAACAAGGAATCGTACATAAGTCGGCATGGAACGAGAGTTATACTCTTAAATCAGGCTTAACGAGCTCAACCCTGCAGAAGGTCAAGTGTTACTGGACCGCACTAAAAGCTGTCAAGCCACAGAGGGTCGAGGCCGACCAGAGAATAAGTCGAGGCCGAGCAGCACACACTTCCACCAACACTGAATCTGAACTTATGGAGTTTTAGGGTTTTTCGTTTATTGCATTCTATCATTTCAGTATTCAGGAGTGTGCACAAGGCAACCGACTCGAGCATCTTTACACCAGGCGAGCCTGGATTGCCGAAGTCTACCTCGCCTCATCCAGAGTGAGACCATGTGAGCTTGGACCAACGAGTCTACCTCACCTCCTCTGGCCTGAGCATCCTTACACCGGGCGAGCCTGGACTGCCGAAGTCTACCTCGCCTCATCCAAAGTGAGACCATGTGAGCCTGGACCAACGAGTCTACCTCACCTCACCTGACATGAGTTCATACACTTCATCTAAGTCAAGCTCACCCTGCAGAAGCCAGGATCGAGCACCTCTTGCCAAGGACGAGCACCTCTTGCCGAGGCCGAGCACAAACTTTAAAGGTATTCTCCTATTTACTCAACTATACTTTGTGTTTTAATAAAGTTTTTCTTGAGATTGGGGGCTACAAAGGGGATATGCACTCCCTATTAAACACAAAGCAAGTAACAGGGGATATGCACTCCCTATTAAACAAAAAGCACCCATGTTTAGCATGTTCTACAAAAATTTACATGTTCAAACCTATTCTCTTGTTATTTCCCTACAAGGACTAACATATGGATGCAGGGAGCCAAATTTTAGGCTAATGGGGGCATGAGGCCGAGGCCGACCCTAGCCTTTTCCCTAACTTTTCTCTTGCAGACATGAACCTAAAATGAAGCACTCCGAATGATCCAGGGGCGAAGCGCCCGGCGGGGGTTCGGGGGCAACGCCCCCTAAGCAAAATTAGAAAACTGCTCGGCCACTTCCCGAGGTCGAGGCCGACCAGACCAGGCAAGCAGAAAGGGAGATAGCTGTGTTCGGTCTCTTCCCGAGGCCAAGGCCGACCAGCGCCACTTTTGTAATCTCTCACCCTTTTTCATTTCCATTTCATCTAACCCCTATTTAGGGAGTGTCTACTTCTATCCTACTTTGCAGGATGACAACAAAGATACACATAAGCCAGCCCAAGGCAAGGGTCATTACTCTTAAATCGGGCTTAAGGAGCTCAACTTATAGCAATAAGTCACCTCGAATCCCAATTCAAGGGTGGGGGCTTAATGTTATAAGCAATTTTGGACCACCCCGATATACAAGGAGCTGACGAGGACAACCGGGGAGAAATCGGGCTGAAAGATGGACCAAGGAGGCAAAACCGGCAAATGGGACGGGCCAAGACCGAAGGGGTCGGGTTTTCGGCCCTACCCCCTGCTCGGCCTCGGCCCATGGCCGAGGCCGAGCATATGGCCGAGGCCGACCCTCGGCCCGCTCGTGCGGGCCGAGTCCGTTCGATGCCGTCTGGTCCCCACCGCCTTTGGCCGCCTCGGTTTCGCCTGGTTTGACCTAAAACGCCTCCGAATCCCTAAAAACCCTAGGAGGATGAGCAGGTATTTAGATCCCTCTTTGCCACTGAAGAGGGGGGGTCGGATTCTATCCCTAAACATTATTCTATATTCTCTACTCTCTCCTCTTGCTCTTACTTTTCCACTACCTACCGTTCTATTTGCTGACTTAAGCATCGGAGCTGGTGTGGCGAGCACCACACCGGTGTGCAGGTTTACTGTCTTGCAGGCCACGTCTTCCCCCTCATCTACAAATTTACTGTTGGTGGCACGTGAAGGTCAGGTGAGTTCCCTCTGACCAAAATCGACCATCAACAGTTCATATGATTATTGTTTGTATATACCATTTTTAAAGTTCAACGACACTTGAAGGTGAAAGATTCGAACTTCTGACCTCTTAGTTAAGGGTATATGTCAATTTATTAGTTATTGCTCACTTTCCCATATATACCCTTATCAATGTGTGTGTTTGTACCCATTGTTTATTTGTCTTTTTCAATACGTTCTTTTAAATACACGCAAGTGTTTGATTGATTTGTGTACTTTCCATATATGCGAGTTGTTTATATGGTAATTGTTTGTATATACCTTTATATATGCAAGTTGTTTATATGGTAATTATTACATTCCATATGTGAACAAGTTTCTTATCCCATATATATGCCTTACTACTGTGTTTCCATATGTATTGTTGTTTCATACGTGTGAGACCTATTAACGATGTTTTGATATGAGAATTTTCATTGTTGAGTGTGAAATTATATATTAATATGTTTAATTTGGGAGTTTTGTTGTTGTAAAAGGAGAAAGATTAGGGTGCGTTTGGTTGGTGATTTGAAAACAAAAAATTCAATGAAAACAAGGTTCTTGTTTCTAGATATGCGTTTGGTAGTAGATTTAGAAATTGATTCTCAATTTAAACAATTGTTCAAAATGTGTTTGATTATATTTATAAACCATAAACTAGTTGTAGTTATCAACTAAATATTAAGTTGAATATAAATTATTATTAATTAATTTATAAACATGTTATATGTTATAAATTTTGTATAATTATTATTTTACAATATCTTATAATACGTTCTGTTATACATATTTTAATTTAACAAAAATGAATTGAGTTTAATTATAACCTAAAATACTATATTTATTAAAGTTTTAAGGATTTTTAATCTTATTTTGCATTTTAAAATTTAAAATTTAAAATCTGAATACACTGAAAACCTAAAAAAAATCGTTTTTTAGAATTTCTGCTATTTGGATCATAGAATTAAAAAACACACCTGCCAAACGCATCTTCACTGAATTTAGTGAGTCCGAAAACATAAAATAAAATTCGAATTGTCTACCAAACAAGCCCTTAACTACTCCCGCATCTAGGGATGACAACGGGGCGAGGTGGGGCCAGGGGTGCACTCCCCATCCCTGTTCTAGTGGGATTTTTAATCCTCGTCCCCGCCCCATTCCTAGTTTCGGGGTCGGGGTCGGGGAATCCCCGTTCGGGGATTGGGTCCTCGCCGGAAAAAATCTCCACTTTTTCATTATTTTTTAAAATTATTTTTTAACAAAAATTAATTAAAATTAAGATATATATTAAAATCATACATACTTTTATATTAACGTTAATATTATATTATATTTATTTATTTAAATCATTAATTTTTATAATATTAAACATATTTTATTGTAAATTTAAGCACCTAAATTAAATAAAAAAAGAAAAGAAAAATAAAAATATAAACTAAACAATACAATGAACCAAAACTTAAGAATTAAAAAAAAAAAAACTTTACAGAATGTTATTATAAATAATTATAATATATATAATATATATTTTAAAAAACAAATAAAAAATTATTCGGGATGAGGTCGGGATACCATCTCCATCCTCGTCCCGTCCCCAACCAGGGATGGGGCGGGGCCCACGGGGATTTTTGCCACCGCATCTAATCCAATGCCAATATAGGCCAAAGAGAGCGTTGGAGTTAAAAGATCTTGAAATTCAATTTATGTGAAGTTGCACTGGTGATGGGTCATTTTTCTGAAAAATTGCGAAGAAAATAAAAGTGATTGATATCTTGAATTAAGTTAAAGCATTTAAAAATCGATAGATTTAAATATTAACTACAAATCATAGAAATTTCAAAATCAAAGATAGAGGATAAAGATTCAAAACTCTGGTCATGGTTGATAAATGTTTTAATCATGATCCATATACACTTTGACCGCTAAATTCTCAGTTAAATTTTGCGAGGAATGGGATGGGGATTCCCCGCGGGGAATTATTCCCATTTATTTATTTTTTCTTTTTTCTTTTTTGTCTTTATTAAATCAAATATTCTTTTGATAAATTTTCAAATAGTTAAATTCGGATGAAAAATATTCATTAATTTTCTATTAAATAGTTAATTATTCACATAAATTCTTCATTTAGATAGTTAATTTCCTTAAAAAATCTATTTTTAAAGAAAAAAAATTCTTAAATCTCCTATTAGAAATAAAATAATATTTCATATCAAACTATCTAATTATCTATACATATAATTTTAATATTTAAACCATATAATTCAAACCTATCCAATTTTTCAAATCATTAACAATAAAACTTTAAATGTATATATAGTGAGAAATAATAATAATAATAATAATAATAATAATAATAATAATAATAATAATAATTTTTAAAAAGTAAATGGGGTGGGGAGAGGGGAATAGGAATGAGGAATACATTCCCGTCCCCGTCCCCGTTTAGCTCGTGGGATATTTTTTCCCTTACTCCCTCCCCCATTCCCCACTTAAACGGGGATTCATCGTCCCATTAGGGGCGGGTCCCCACGGGGTCCCGTCCCCCAGGGCAAATGGACATCCCTAGTGGTAACACCATTTTCTATTGCCAACAAGAGTTTAGCTCAACTGACATAAAGTTGTACGGATAACCACAAGGTCTGTGGTTTGAATCCCCCTCCCCAATATTGTCCAAAAAAAAAAACGTCATTTTTCTTTTTTAATATTTACAAACATGTTATTATAAATGTAATAGTATATATAGTTTTTTTTTTTTTGAGAAAAAGTATATATAGTTTTTTCAAACATAGTTAGCAATCCGAGCATGATTTAGTAGATAATTACCATTTCAAAATGTTAATGATTAATGATTTGATCCTCCATACCATAAATGTTGAACTAAAAAAATCTATACATATCAATATGCTTTAAATTTATGTAATAAAAGTCGATTCAATAATAATTGACTATAATAATAATATCTAAGAATTAGTTCAATAATTCCTAGATGTAGGATCGAACCATTGACTTTTGTGATGATAATTAATTTATTATTCACTAAGTTGTGCTCAAATTGATTTTCATTAATTGAACTGAGCAATAATTAACTAGAATCCTCCTAATTATTGAGACACTGTTTGATAACCATTCGATTTTTAAAAATTAAGCTTATAAATACAACTTTTACTATAAAAAAATAAATAGTTTTAAAAAACCAAGCTAAGTTTTTGAAAAACCAAGCCAAGTTTTGAAAACTAAAAAGGGAGAGAGAAAAAAAAACTTGTTTTAGTTTTTGAAATTTGGTTAAGAATTCAAATAATGTCCCCCTAACAAGTATGAAAACCATTTGTAAGGAAATTGGAAAAAAACAAAGGCATAAATTTTGAAAACAAAAAAAAAAATAAAAAACCAAATGGTTATGAAACGAGGACTTAAGAAACTAAACTTATAATTTAACCCAAAATATATTATACCACCATTTTGTTAAATAGTTTTAACATGTTGTGAGTTGTGACAATAAGACTTAAAGATATTTTTTGTTTAACTTTTTAAGTATTTAATTTTGAAAAAAAAAAAAATTCAGTGTTTTACCATCACTAAAAATGACTTGTTAAAAAATGAGATTGAGAAACAAACCATTTTGAGAAAAACACTTGGAAGCAATTTTTTTTTCAAAAATAGTTTTTAAATGTATAATAACTTGTGTATAAAAACACTTATGAGGAAATGTAACCAAACATACTAGTAGTTAAATTCTAAACAATTTTTATACAAAGTGTTTATAAAAGAATGCATTCTTGAAAAACACTTAAACTAAAAGGTATCTCAAATTAGGACCCTTAATTTAAACCTAAAATCTCAAGATCAAATAATGTTTTTTAGGGGAATAAAAGTCATTTTTAACCTTAAACTTTGTAGGTTGTATTAACTTTAACCCTAGATTTTCGATTTTATCAAATTGAACCCGAAACTTAGCAAACTATATCAATTTTAATCCTAAACTTTTTAATTTTATCAAATTATTGAACCCTAAACTTAACAGATTGTATCAATTCTAACCTCAAACTTACATAAGTGTTATAATGTACACATTTAGTTAACTTTTTGATTGAACCACCATTAAAACTTAAAACACTTAATTGACTATTTCCTTTTTTTCCCTCACTTTCTTTGTTAATTTGCATTGCACCTAAATTAGTTTCTTGTAAAAATAATCACTAAAGAAACTTTTTATTTAAATAAACTTTTGCTATTGAAAAATTGTATGTGAATTCTCTCCTTTTCTTCCTGATGCGTTTGTGGGTTTTATTTCTTTTTTTAGTTACCTAGAAAAACATGCAACTTTAGTATTATGGAAAAAGCAATTTTGTAGGGTTTTTTTATTCCTTTAATTTTAGATGACCTTTTCTTCTTATTAAGAACTTTTTTTTTTTCTTCAAATGTTTGTTGGTTGTGGTTTTTTTCCCTATTGTTTTTTCTTTGTTAATTAGAACGTGTAAATGTAGAAAACAAAAGCAAAACAATATTTCGAGTTTTTTATCTTTCATATTATGGATTTTTCTTGTTGCTAATAACTTTGTGATTTTTTGGAGAGGAATCTAATAACAATGAAAAGAATCAGTCTCAAATAAAGAATTTCTCAAATAAATTTCTTACCAGAAACCAATTCAGATGCAAATTAAATTAAAAAAAAAAAGAGAGGAAATCGAAAGTTTAGGGTTTAATGACAATTCAAATGGAAAATTAATTTAAGGTCTAAAAGTTCAAATAGATACAATATGTTAAGTTTGAGATTGAATTGGATGAAATCGAAAGTTTAGGGTTAGAATCAATACAATCGGCTCCGTTTAAGATCATAATTAGCTTTTATTTTAATTTTTAAATTTTGAAAGTATAGTAGGTGAAGTTCCACGTGTCTTTTCATTCACGTTAAAAAACCAGTGGCTTTGAGGGTATTAGGGAGGGTATTAGGGTAAAGAGAAAAAATTTGTTAAAAAGGAAAAAAAGACGGTTAAGAATTGAATGAGAATGTCGACATTTTCTGAGAGTTTTCAAACGGAAAGCAAAAATATTTTTTAATTTAAGGTTTTTTATATTGAAAGATGAGGTCATAATGTCTTCATTCAAATACAGACAATAAATTTGTAGACTTGTATCAAATTACAACAATGCCCTATTTGTCCTTTTCTATTTACATGTTTTTCTTGATGAAATTCCAATTTCATCTTATGTGCTACCCCACTTGGGTTTGTATTGGTCAATAATAAACTTTATGTTAGTTGAGTTATGCTTTTGTTAATATTTGTATGTTTTATATTAGAAATCATGTATTCCTCAAAAAAAAAAAAAAAAAAAAAAAAATTAGAAATCATGTATGTTTCAAAAAAAAAAATATTAGAAATCATGTATTTGATACTAATTACTAATTTTAAACTACTTTGGGTTTTTTTTTTTCAATCAATTTAGTGTGAAAATCAATTAGTCAAGAGAAAATGACGTAATAGAAGTTTGAACACATCGACAAAAACATAACTCAATTGGCATAAAACTTGTACCTCGACCAAGATGTTAGAGGTTCAATCCCCATCCTTATTTCTTATTTATTTATTTTTTTGACAACATGTGGGTTGGGAGAGTTCGAACCATAAACCTCTTGATCATTAGTACACTTTATGTCAATTAAGTTATGCTTTTGTTGGCAAGACTTAATAAATTTAAACTAATATATGAATTACAATAAAGATATATGACTTTATATATAAGGAAAAAATGTCGATATAGACTAAGTGATTAATCCACTGCGACCTAATTATAGTTTCAGTAATTATTATCACTTAATTAATTTTAGAAAGTTTCAATTCGAGGATGGTTGTGCATATATGGTAAAACATTATGGAACGTCCTCTTGTCGTTATATACTCACGCGGTTTTAAGAATCCCTTTCATTCCTACCCAATGTTAGTTCATTCATGCGTCTTTCACTTCAAAGTTTGTAACGAGTCGTCATTGTTCTTCGTACTGAGTTCTCTAATATCATCGCCTCTCCACACTTCCCAGCCCTGAATGTCATGTCTTTGTATTGAGTTCTCTAATATCATCGTCTTTGTTCTTCTTATTTATTATTTTTTTTGACAACATGTGGAGTGTGAGGGTTGGAACCATAAACCTCTTGATCATTAGTACAAACTTTATGCCAATTAAGTTATGCTTTTGTTGGCAAGACTTAATAAATTTAAACTAATATATGAATTACAATAAAGATATATGACTTTATATATAAGGAAAAAATGTCGATATAAACTAAGTGATTAATCCAATGCGACCTAATTATAGTTTCAGTAATTATCATCACTTAATTAATTTTAGAAAGTCTCAATTCGAGGATTGTTGTGCATATATGGTAAAACATTATGGAACGTCCTTTTGTCGTTATATACTCACGCGGTTTTAAGAATCCCTTTCATTCCTACCTGATGTTAGTTCATTCATGCGTCTCTTCACTTCAAAGTTTGTAACGAGTCGTCTTTGTTCTTCGTACCGAGTTCTCTAATATCATTGCCTCTCCACACTTCCCTGAATGTCATGTCTTCGACAACTGCAACTTACGATCCATATCATAACCAGGTATCACATAACCACTCTACAACACCCTCCCCAACCTCACTCAGTTTTCTCTTCAAATCACACTACACATTTCGATTGTCGAAAATTTATCTCTCCTTAAATTTCACCGTCCATTGAATTGCTAAAAACACAGTTCAACGTCGTTCCACCCTCTTTTCAATTTTCTTTCCATAAAAGAATAAATTACTCAAAGAGACCATTTGATTCTTTTTTTTTTTTGACAGTATGGGGGTGGGGGGATTTGAACCATTGACCTCATGGTTATCAGTACAACTTTATGCCTGTTGAGTTATGCTCTTGTTGGCCCATTCGATACTATTTCATCAAATGTAGGAGCGAATTTAAATTTTATAAATCAAACTTATATACCATGGTAAAATAAAAACATACAACTACATTAAATATATATATATACTTTTTCCCTATCACGACCATGTTGCTCCTTTAAACTAATATTATATTTTTTTCTCTCTCTTCCAAAAACAAAAATAAAATATTAAGGGTTTGTTTGATAACCATTTGGTTTTTGAAAATTTAACTTATACACACCTATTTACATCTATAAATTTATTTGCTTTAGTATAATCTTTTTCATTGTTTTCAAAAATCAAGTCCAATTAAAAAAAAATAGTTTTCAAAAACTTGTTTTTGTTTTTAGAATTTGATTAGAAATCCAAATGAATTCTTAACCACATAAAAGTTAGAGTAGTGAATTTAGGAGAAAACAAACATATTTTTCAAAAACTAAAAACAAAAAATCAAATCGTTATTAAACTACACCTAAATTAAATTAAAAAAATTTGAGAAATTCTGTATAATAGTGGAGAAGGCTAGAGTAGTGATATAAATAGTGGCCGAGTTTCTCGTGATTGACGCAGAGTCGAATGAATTAGAAAGAAACTTGAAAACATCTGAGAGTGAGAGAGAGATTCAGACGAAAGTTCAATCGTAGCGTCGCGTTGCAGAAAAGGAATGTCGTCTTGGGAATTTTCGAATCCGTTCCCATTATTGATGTCTGTGGTTCTCAGAAAGACCTCGCTCGCGTTCCGTGACGTTTCGGCCTTCATCAACGGTCTCATCGCCGCCGCCGCCTCCGCCATCCGATTTTCCCGCGAGATTTTCCGGTCGGTCGTCGTGGACAGCGATACGCCCGATAGGTACTCTCCGTCGTCGTTGATGATCGTTCGCCAGTATCGTTGATAGTTGAAATCGCTTTCGCATCTCGGTCGCTCTGCTTCTTCGAGTCGTTGCTGTTGATTTCGATTCCATTTTCAACAAATTTCAGGAGGATTTCCGTTTTCTTTTCTGTTTAGTGTTGTGTGTTTGCTTGCCTGTGTCTCTTTCTCTTGAAATTTGTGGTGAGTTAGGTCAAAATGTGTGTGTGTAATCTGATGGAATCGATTGTGTGTTTTAGTTTTTGAAGTGAATGTGGTTTTAGGAAGATGAAGTAGTACTAATTTCAGATTCCTAATGTGTGTTTGGCGTCAACAAATACAGACTGTTGCTGTTGAAATAAATTAGAGATCAACAGAAGCAGGTTTCAGTCCTACTTTTTGTAATGAATTGTAAGGCTGATTGATTTCAATTGGGTCTCTAAATTTGTCTGAAAACTTTTGAGTTTTGTTTATTTTCGTCCATGTCTATTTTAGCCATTTTTTTTTGTTTGTTTTTAATTTCGTTTAACAAATCGATAATGTGACATTACTTCAAAAAAAAAAAAAAAAAAAATCGATAATGTGACATTGTATATATGGATATTAATGTATGGGGCAGTTGCAATTAGACCAAATTAATAACAAATATAGCACTGTTTCAAATTAATTGCAAATATAGCAAAATTAATGATACAAGACTAAAGCTGTTGTCGGATTCTATGTGTGTCTATCATTGATAGACTCTAATTATTCAAAGTATATCAGTGTCTATCAGACTTTGATAGACTTTGATAGACTCTGATTATTCAAAGTATATCAGTGTCTATCCGTGTCTATCATTGATAAACTCTGATTATTCAAAGTATATCAGTGTCTATCGTTGATAGACTTCGATTAATCAAAGTCTATTAGTGATAGTCACTGATAGACACAAATATATTTTGATTAACCAGAGTTTATCACCGATAGAAACTGAATCGGAGTCTATCAGTAGACTGATAGATTTTGTTTAATCAGAGTCTATCGCTGATAAATTCTGTTAATCGAAGTCTATCAGATAGACTCCGATAGATTTTGCTATATTTGCAATTTTTTTTACATGGTGTTATATTTGCTATTAATTTGATCCAATTTGCCACCCACTACAATTTTCCATTAATGTATTCATGTGAACGTATATTCAACTTGCACAATACATCTTTCAAAAAAAAAAAAAAAAAACCTGCATAATACATATGATGAAACTGGCGTGTACCATTGACCATGAGATCAGAGAATCAAATCCCTCACTCCCAAATGTTGATGTACTAAAAAAAAACTGAATACTGGACTACCAAATATTAGATAATAAAATTACTTAAATAGAACCAAAATGTGTATTTTTTTTTTTCAGAAAGTCAAAATGTGTAATTAGTTTGTGAAAGGTAAGAAACTATTATCCAGTTTGATAATTATTCCATTTTTAGTTTTCAGATCTCAAAAATTAAGTCTACTCCAATTCCATTCAAATTATATAGTATGCTTTTCACCATTCTTCCAAACATATTTGAATTCTTAGTAAATAAAAGAAGTTTTTAAAAACGGCTTTTTTCTTCTCTAGTTTTCAAAATGTGGTTTGAATTTTGAAAAAAAAACTATTGGAAAGAAAATACCAAAAAAAAAAAAAAAAATCTCACAATTGAAAGCCGTGTTTATAAGCTCAATTTTCAAAATTCAAATGGTTATTTAACGAGAATTAAAGGTCTCGTGTTAGCGTTTTTACTCTCATTTTCACATTTCTTAAATAAAGATTTGAAATCTTAGCCAATTTTAAAAACAAAATCGAGTTCTAGCCTTCTCAAGTTTTCTAAACTTGAATTAAAAGAAGAAAAAAACAAAACAAAGAAATGGAAACTTTTGAAAAGTATTTCTATGCTTAAATTTTAAAATTCAAAGTAAAGAAAAAAAAAATCAAATAATCATCAAATTATGAAACTTGATATTTGAGGTTTCATTCGATAATCATTTAGTTTTTTTTTTTTTAATCAAAATTAACCTTATAAACACTAGTTCCACAAGTAACTTTCTTTGTTTTGTTATCTATTTTTACTCTTATGTTCTCAAAAACCAAAGTCAAATTTTGAAAACTAAAAAAATTATTTCCCGTTTGATAACTAGTTGGTTTTTGATTTTTAAAAAATCATGTGTTTTCTTTCAATTTCAAAATGGTTTTCATCTTTGTTAAGGAACTATGTGAACTCTTAACTGCCAAACAAAAACAAGTTTTGATTTTATTTATTTATTTAAGTTTTAAAAACTTGGTATGGTCGTTTTTTAAAACATAAGAAGATGTGAGTAACAAAACAAATAAACTTATTGGTAAAAGTAGTATTTATAAAATTAATTTTCAGAAACCAAAAACTAAATGGTTATCAAACGAAATCGTAGTTTTCTAAAACTTGTTTTTGTTTTTGAAATTTGGTTAATAATTCAAATGAGTCCTTAACAAAGATGAAAATCATTGTAAGGAAATTGAAAAAAACTAGCATAATTTTTAAAAATAAAAATTAAAAAACCAAAATGATTATTAAACGGGGAGAAAAAATTTAAAGACCGAAATACAAAACTTTATAAATTCACGTCAGAACCAGATAAGAAATATAAAGATATATGTAAGAAAGTAGAAGGAAACTTAGGATATATATATATAGTGTTTAATAACTACTAAAAATGATTTATCAAAAAATGAGATTGAAAAATGAACCATTTTGAGAGAAACATTTAAAAGCAATTTTTTTTAAAAAAAGAGTTTTTAAGTATGTAATAACTTGTGTATAAAAACATTTATAAGAAAATGTAACCAAACATATGACCGTTTAAATTCTAAACAATTTTTATATAAAATGGTAATTTTTTTTTAAAAAAAAAAAAACACTTAAAAGGTATTTTAAAGGGACAATTACATCACATGTGTGACATGTGTGAGAGATATGGGAGAGGAAAGAATTGAAGTGCATGCAACGATATTGTTCCGTTTTTCATCAAATCAAGTATGATCCAAGCTCATGAGCCACCATCCAATTGTCACTTCTCATAAGATTTTAATTACCATTTTGATTACTTACGTAATTAATATATACATATATATATATATATATATATATATATATATATATATATATATATATATATATATATATATATATATGTAATGTTATAGACAATTTTGGACCGCCCCGATGTACAGGAGCTGACGAGGACAACCGGGGAGAAATCAGGCTGAGAGATGGACCCAAGAGGTGAAACCGGCAAGCGGGACGGGCCAAGACCGAAGGGGTCAGGATTTTGGCCCGACCCCCTGCTCAGCCCGCTCGCCCGGGCCGAGCTCGTCCGACTTCGCTTGGTCCCTACCGCCTTTAGTCGCCCCGGTTCCGCCTGGTTTGTCCCGAAACGCCTCCGAATCCCTAAAAACCCTAGGAGGATGAGCAGATATTTATACCCCTCTTCGCCACCGAAGAAGGGGACCCGAACTCTCTACTCTCTTCTCTTACTCTCTAGCCCTCCTACTTCCGTTTTCTGACTTAAGCATCAGAGTTGGTGTGGCTAGCACCACACCGATGTGCAGGTTTTCCATCTTGCAGGCCATGTCTTCCCCCGCTCTCAAACAAATTCACTGTCGATTATCACGTGGAGCGAAGGTAATTTACCTAGCGAAATTTGATCATCAATAATATATATATATATATATATATATATATATATATATATATATATATATATACTATAAAATTTTGATGGCGATATTAGCTAATTAACCCACTGATTAGGATAATGAAATTAGTTCAAAAAAATGATTTTAAATCCTTTAATTTGAAATTCGAAAAAAGATTTTAAAATTTTGATGGCGATATTAGCTAATTAACCCACTGATTAGGATAATGAAATTAGTTCAAAAAAATGATTTTAAATCCTTTAATTTGAAATTCGAAAAATGATTTTAAAATCTGTATCATTTTGGAATGAGAAAGATTTAAAATGAGTGTATTTAAATTTTTGTATTTGAATGGTAACCCAAAAAAATAAAAAAATGTACTAATATTAGCTTTTAATTTTGAGTTATTAATAAAAAAATTAAAATATGATAAGGTTAAATAAGTAATCTACCTCTCAATTCTATGAAATAGCTCATTCTTGGGATAACACAAAACAACATCTCTCAAAATCGTAATTTTTTTTTATTTTTTTAATTTTTATTATTAACTTTTTTGACAATATGGGGTGGAGGATTTGAACTATGGTTACGAGTACGACATTATGCCAGTTGAGCTATGCTCTTGTTGGCAAATTGTAAGGTCTTTTTTTTTTTTTTTTTTTGAAATAACAAATTGTAAGGTCTTAAACATAGCATAAGGTAAGTTTTATATAAATACTTATTTAGACCGATAGAAGTAGTAAGAAAAATATAGAATATGGGACTATCATCTCATTAATGAGGCGTGGCCCTAATGTGGTCGTCCGTTACAACTCATTTAGATCACATATATTAGGTAATAGGTATAAATATTAAATATTCGGAAGTTTAAAACTTTGTATTTAAATATTTAGAATAATAAATGTTTTTTTTTTTTGAGAAAATAGAATAATAAATGTTTGCGTTTGAATATGCAAGATAATTAATATTTGAGCATTTTTTTAGAATAATATCTAAGCGTCGTAAAACGTCTAGGTTTGTTTTATAAGTTTATGAAAAAATAATTTAAATAATTTATACAAGATAGTTAATTAATAAATATATAATAACTTAAAACATTCAAAATTAATTTATACATCAATTACAAAGTAACCATCAAGTACTTTTATCTCTTTTATCTCTAATCATTTCTTAAAAAAAAAGTTCGAAATAAAAAAGTTTCATTGTCAAGGACAATAAAATCTACCATATAGTTATCATGGAATGTTTTTATCTTTGGATAATACTTAGGTTTTAAAAACTAAACATCCGTGAATCGAATCTGAATATTTTATATCTTTATCAAAACCAGTGAAACAAACACGGTCTTAATAACACCATTGGATAACAATTTCAAAATCTTCATGTCTCCCACTAACTACCGAATACAAATTTGAGATGTTTTAGGGACCGTTTGTTTTGTTAGTAATGTAGGGGCCGTTTCTCTTAAGCATCTACTAAAATGATTTCTTTTAGTTATTTATCTATAATTTCTCTTAGAACTAATACTAATGGTACATTTCAAAACACACATAAAATCCATTACAAACAAATATTATTCTCTAGAACGTTCTAATTTTGATAATGTGATTAATATAATATAATCCACTAAAAACACCCTGAATTATATTAATTATCTTGTTTTGAAAAAAAAAAAATCAAATTGAAATTAATTTTTAATAGTAATTAATATCTTATAAAACCCTTTACCTAATATAAATCATGCAAAACAAACATAACTATTTAAATATTCCCAGATATTTTTATAAATTATTTCTTTAAAACAAACATGGTTATCTAAAATGTCGGGTAGACATTTGAATATTCCGACTATCTAGATTCTAAAGAAAAACGTCCCCTCTTATACACCAATCAGTGTATAAGACTAGTCACATTCGGGTCGCTTCCTCACATCACTCTTGTGTCACATTTATTTGAAGGGGAATCATATTTGATAATTTCTCTGTCACATTTATTTGAAGGGGGAATCATAGTTTTGATAATCTTTCTGTCACACTTTGTCTTTTTATAATGATTGTTTAGATGGAAATTTTGGTTGTATTACAGAAAGAGAGAGATTTGGGGGAGGTGGGTTTCTAAAGTTCTCTCTCTTCTCGTTCTTTAAAGATGAAAAAAAAAAAAAAATACGAGAAATTTGATTATGAATTTACTAAATTTAATAGATTCATGTTATTAAGATTGAAGCAAATATATAAAAAAAGTTATTATTACATCAGCATTTCATATAATATAATGGGATCCCAAAAAATGTTCAGTAAGTTTTTTATTATTTTGAACTAATGTTTATTTTTCATTTTTGAATTGTGAGAATAAGAATGAAAAGCAAACTTTTGTGGAAACTTGTAAGTCTAACAGAAATATTTTTATCCCCCAAAAAGTTTCATCTTGATAACTAAATCTTTTTTTTTTTTTTCATTTTATTGAAAAAAAATCAAATTAATTTGATCATTCAGATTTTGCTTAAGAGGGGAGTGGACTTCATTCAATGGAATGCTTTATTGGTTTAACTCAAGGGGTCCGGTTTTTCGGTTTAGTGTGGACTGTGGAGGGAGGTGCTCTTTGTTGACCTTTTAGGAGACATGTTGTAATGTGAAGTGGCAAGATAATAGATATTGAGTCGATAATCAATCCGACGTTCAATCCTTCTAGAAATGATGATCTAACTTGTTAAGATCTCTTCTATGCTGAGAATCATCCGTGAATCTCCATTTTGATTGACCTTGACTGGTCATTGTTGGAAAATAGGACTTCGTCCTTGTTGGCCCCCCAATTCTCAACCGGCCCGACCTACACAAGTGGTTTTAGAACCCACATTTTGAAAAGTTTTGTTAGGTTCTAGCAATTGTTTAGAATGCAAGGGGTGCCAACAATGGTCCCACGCGTAGGCGTTTCGATGATCTTGCTTGGACCGGGCTTTAGTCTTTGGTTGTCATTTTGGAACCAATTAATGGTTAGAAGGGCCAACTATGTATCAAAATGGAAGCGGAGATTGCGTATGGATGGATGAATGTCGAACATCTCGCTTGAATGAATCCCCTGCCAATATCTTGGTCTTTTGGAGAGAAAATATCCTTGACATGTCCATGATTGAAGCCAATGTCCAATTCATTTCTACCAATGTAAAGATTAAATAATCTTAAAATACTCAAGGTCATCTCCTTACGTAGTAAGTTAACAAAGTTAGGGAGATTTCTCTTTCCACAAAAGCTGCTAGCAAGAGTTCCAAACCTTAAGTGACTTAGTCAGCGAGTCCATTCGTGGGTATGGCAAAGCAAGGAAAGCGGCTAGAAAGACAAAGAACTAATAATGACTGGCTTTAACAGGCGCGAAAGAGTCCCAAGATTCGTTCATTAGTAAGTTGTCGAAAGGAGTGCAAGTTTTGATTAAAAAAAATCACGATTTGTTTTAAATATACGGTATAAAATATCTATTTCATAAATTTGAGTTTTTATGGATTTTAAGAATAATAAACTTTATGCTAACCAAAAACATAACTCAACTAATTAAAAGGTACAAAATTTTTACTTCCCCATAAAAATAAGGATAGATGCTTGTTGGCTTTATCAATTCATTAAAAGAAAAAAAAATCGTTGGAAAAACAAAGCTAGACTCAATTATAAGATAAAAGAAAAGCCTTATAACACCACAAAAACTAATGTTGCCTTTTATTTGTTTTATGGATTTCGATGGTGGAAACTAAAAAAAGGGAGATGAGTTGACCTCAATGAAAATAAAAATGAAAATGAAAAAGGAAAGGAGATGGTAGGATGGATCCATGCAACTTGTAACTAGAAACATATGCATCAAATCAAATATTATTATTGTGCTTCAAGTCGAGCCAAAAAAAAAAAAACCCCTTATCTTGTTCGTATTCAAGTTAGGTTAAGTTTGTCGATTATGTCAAGTTGAGTGTGAAGAACACAAATTGTATTAAATGAACTTTAGATTCATTTCATGAGTACTCAAGTTGAAATCCAGTCGGATTAAATGAATTCAAGAGACATTTCAAACCTGAGTTCCAAATCCAAAACACTTCTAAGTATAACTTTATTTATGTTTGGTTGGTTTTCAAGACTTCTCAAACTTGGACTCAGTTGCAAATATTAGTCAAAACTCTTCTTTGCATTTTGCTCGAGTCTTTGTCATAGCCATAGGTTTGGTAATTTCTTCATAGGTTACTCTGAGTGGTCTTAAGAGTAACTGAGAGCTACAATACTTTCTCCCATTTAAAGGAGTTAATTAGCTGTAATTCAAGAGACATTTTGATATGACACGTCGACAACCAACTTAGAGATGTCCTACCTACCACGATGAACGATAAAACTTTACGATCCAAGGTCTAAAAGAGAGAGAATGCACTCATTCCATTGTAAAAGCACAAAGAGGGAGAGAAGAGTAGATCGTATAACAACCCCGAGAAGTGAATGCGAAACGAAAGAGAGACATGCATTTCAAAGCGAAGAGACAACGAGGTGTTGACTCATATTGCCAAGAAAACAAAGTAGAAATCTACACAAAGTTATATATTGATACTTCTTATAATACAGCCTTGATAAAAACACAGTGATACTATATGAATTCAGTTGCCCTGGGTAAGATATATCACCAGATGACATGCCTGCTTATTCATGCTTCCTTCTGAACTGTCACATCTTAGACATTGTGTAATCCATTGCATCCACAAGGAAATCTGTTACCAAAAGTTCAGAATCAAAGCTCAGTCTGTGTTTGAACTGTGGATAGAGATTGAATCACAGTGGACCTAGAAAAAAATTTATACCTGCATCTTCCTTGGTGAAGCAGAGTGGAGGAGTAATTCTAAACACATTTCCATAGTATCCACCTTTCCCAATCAACACTCCCAATTCTATATTTCAGAGTAAAGCTTCATTAATAAGCAGGAACTGAAGAAAAATATGGTGGTTCTTTGAACAGAAAATGAGATGGATTAAGGCGGAAAAACGTTTAGTAATATTGTGACAAACGTTTCTCCATCAATAAGCAACAATGCAATGTGTAAATAAGTTGTCTTATTCAATACTTAGCTGCATACCGGTGTGTAGGTATCTTCTTGCATACCAGAATTAAAATATTGGCAACTAGGAGAGAGATTTGTGTTTCATTTTCTAACTTTTTCTCTCTTAGTTGTCAACATTTTAATGGTACTGTGAAGGAAGATACCTAGGTATGCAACCAAATATTATTATTTAGTTAAAAGAGAGTATGACTAACCTTTCATTTGGTCCATCACATGCAAAGTTTCAGCTTTTGCAGGCGTTTTCAGCTCACGATCAGTAACAAGTTCAACACCTAGCATCAGTCCTCTTCCCCTCACATCTCCAATAACTGCACATATGCAGAATAGGCAATGTGATCTTCAACAGACAACCAAGCAATTTTATGTTTTGAAAACTATTTTCTTCCAACATTAGATTAAGACCATTAGTTTAATTAGTTTAACACATTTTCTTCATCTGATCATCATTTAACTTATTCGGTTGTCAACTTGTCATAGAGAAAGTTAAGGGATATATTACTTTCATATTTGTCCTTCAAAGCAGTGAGTCTATCTTTCAGATAGGTGCCAACGACATGGGCGTTCTCCTGAAGCTTTTCCTTTTCAATCACTCTCAAAACAGCAAGTCCAGCAGCAGTACAAACAGGGTTTCCACCAAAAGTATTGAAATAACTGCGACGAATCAAAACCTCTGCTATCTCAGGAGTGGTGACCACTGCACCAAGGGGAATACCATTGCCAATGCCCTGAATAGAACACAAAGAAAATAGTAACTAACTCACCCCATGCGTCCGTCCAGCTAAATTCTAACTAGAGGAATTAGGAACAGAAAATTAACCTTTGCCATTGTCACTATGTCAGGAACAACACCTTGAGACTCAAATCCCCAGAAGGAGCTCCCAGTGCGGGCGAATCCTGACTGAACCTCATCGGCAATACAGAGGCCTCCTGCTTTCTTTACGGTCTTGTACACTGCAGGCAAGTAACCAGGGGCTAATTCAACGATACCCCCGACTCCCTGTGCCGTTGAAATGTTAATTTTTCATGGAGAAACAGAACCAATCTATTACAACTTACAAGTACTTGTGGAAGTAAGAAATGTTACCTGTATTGCTTCAGATATAAAAGCAGCAACTTGACCGGAAGTTCCAAATTCAATCAATTCCTGCAGATCTTTTGCATACTTCTCTCCATCTGCACCAAAGACACCTCTGTATGGATCTGGGTTCAAAGCATGATGAACTCCACTCTGTTTCCATAATTAAGAATGTTGTTAAACAATCATGCTTCTGATACTTGGTCTATGTTGTGTTTTATTGCCAAGTAAATTATGGAAGTTCATCCTCTTGGGTTAAAAGAACAAGTACGGTGAACAGTGACCCATGCCTTATCTTAAACTTACAGATAAGATGGGCACAGACAACAATTGCACGTATTTCTCAACTTATGAGTACAACAAAGTGGCACGCATCTAACTACACATGATAACAATGAAATCAATATTGTAAAAAGACAAAAAGAAACAAAAACAAAATTCTTTCAAAGAGTTTTAACCATTTGTATTTGTATAGAACCACACGCTTCATTTCTTAAAAGGGTAAAAAATAGCGACCGTAATCATCGCCAATTCATATTAATATATAGAAATAGAACTCGCTGTCTCATTAAATATAATTAGAATCTGAACATCAATAATTTCAGGTGAAATGTAGAAAAGACCAACTCAGAACTTAAAAACTAGCAGAACGAAAAGCAGTAAAGCACAACCAAAAACACTTTGGTCTAAAGACCGTGCGATTTGCATTCCTTCCAAGTGTCCAAAAAGAATTTGCACTCATACAAAATGACATATGTAAGAAAAGACAAAGAGGAAACTGATACCTGTATGACATTGAATTTCCAGTTACTCTGTGCAGTGGCCCCCATGGTCCCGGCCGCATTTCCATGATAACCATTCCTTAGTGATATTATGTCGTGGCATCCAGTGTAAAGCCTAGCTATCATCATTGCTAGCTCGTTGGCTTCCGTCCCAGAATTGGTGAAGAAGACCACCTAAGTAATACGGCCAAATCGGAAGCCCCAAAAGTTATTTAAAATTTTGAACTTTCTTAACTATAGTGGATCATCATCATTATGAAACACGAAATATAAATACAGGATTTATCATGTTTTGTATCAGAGATAACGAGGAAAAAAGGGTCATAATTACCCAGTTAGTGCAACCCTAATGATACTCATCTTATTTTTCTAGCTAAAATCCAAGAGGATTTTTTCTTCCTTGCCTGAAATAATTTTCAGACTCAAAACACATGGCCCTTGTATTATCTAGCCAATAATTGTAACCTTTTAAAAAAAAGAAATGACATGCTTTTCATAAAAAAAAAAAAAAGAAAGAAAGAAAGAAAGAAATGAAATGAAAAGACAAGCTAAGTAAGTAAAAAAGCAACAACCAAGAGCCCGGATGCTGTTGTTGCATATTGCTAGTGATATAAAGAGACCGGATATGAAGATTCCATAAATTTTATATATCTTGTTGCTTAATTTTTAATATGTATACATGAGTCATACGACTCTTCATTTAGCATGAGAATTCATTGAACTACAACTGTAAATAGGACAACGCAAATGCTTGTTTGTATCGTATATGGCCCCAAATTAATCTTGGTGGATGGGGTTCCACTATAAATTATGAGATTTCTGTTGATGACTATAGTAAAAAACAAAAAACTGTGCCAGCGTTAATACTTTTCATTTTTCTCTATGCATTACTGTTTTTCTTTTTGGGCGAGGAATGATAATAAAGCACTAGCGAACCTTAAGATTTCCCGGTAACTTCGAGGCCAGAGCTTCAGCAAAATCAGAGACGGCTTGGTTAAGATAGAGAATAGTGGAATGTTGAATGCGCTTGGTTTGATTGACGATCGCGTCCACCACATCCGGATGACAGTGTCCACAACAAACCGTCGCGATCCCGGCGAAAGCGTCCAGATATCTACGCCCTTTGTCGTCGAACAAGTATTGCCTCTTTCCATCTACCACGAGCAGCTATAAAAAAGACACAGTCCAAAACAATCAATCCCCCTCATCAAACACGCAGATACATGAAAAACGTCTCAGAAACCAAAATCACGAATCAGTCCAGATTTCTCTCTCTATCAACTTTCTTACGGAAAAATCACAACAAAAATGGCAACGGAGATCAAATTAGATCGTCAAAAGGATCGGCATCCGGAAAAACTCAAGAAAAAGCAAGCAATCGCAATCCGGAAAACAGAGAAACCATCAAACAGAATCACAAACGGCCGATCCTAATTCCAACCGTATAATCGAAGCACACATACACAAACATGCAAAAGCGCAACATAGAGCGAGGATCCTCACCGGCTTCTTGTAGAAGTAACACATTGACATTGAAGGGCTGAGGAACTCCTTACGCTTGGCGAGGATCTCTTGGGCGGAGGGGCCATTGTAAGGCGGAGGAGAGTAATCGAAGGGCGGAATTGAAGGAAGAGGAACGTCATTTTGAAGAGAAGGCTCGTTGTGAGCGGGCTGAGAGAAGAAACGGAGGCGGGAAAGAGATTTGGATGGTGAAATGAAGCGCCTGCGAATGAAGCTCTGCATTGAAGCGTTTCTCTGGTTCTTCTGTCTTCTCGAATTCCAAGAAATTTGCCTGAATTGCAGGACCCAACAATGGAACCCCACAGCCAAAGAGAGAGAGAAAGAGAGAGAGAGAGACAGACAGAGAAAAACAGAGTGGAGTGTGAAAGGCCAAACCACGGAAAATGGTTATATAGGGACGAAGGAGGAGGGACGGTAACGTGATGACGTGTTTTTTTCATGTCTTGGATTAGATCGGAGAAGAGATTAGGAACTTTTTCTGGTAAATTATTACGTGTTAAATTACAACTTTACCCTCTCAATTTCTATGTTTTTTTTAGAGTAAAATTTCTATGTTTGTGTATACTTTTAAAAAAAAAAAAAAAAAAAAAAAATCATGTTTGTGTATGTTTATTCCTTAAAATTTAAAAGAAAAATACTTGGCTACATAGGTAGGAAGATTCCTATATAACGGTATGCAATATGAGTCAATTTAAAAAGTGTTTAATGTTATAGGTAATTTTGGATCACTCCGATGTACTAGGAGCTGACGAGGACAACCCGACATGAGCCCAAAAATAGGACTGGAAAATGGACTCTGGAGGCGAAACAGGCCAAAAGGTCGGGCCAAGGTCGAAGGGACCGGGCCTTGGCCTGACCCATATGAGGCCGAGGCCGACCACTCAACTCACTCCTTTCGCCTCCGTTCGGTCCTTGTTGCTCCTAGCCGCCTCGGTTACACTCGGTTCAGCCTTAGATCGCCTCTGAACGCCTAGAAACCTTAGGAACAAGTATTTAAACCCTTCTTTGTGACTGAATAAGGGATCCCAAACTCTAATTTCTGAACTTTCCTCTTACTCTTACTCTCTGGCTTCCCATCGTTCTGCTTTCTGACTTAAGCATCAGAGGCGGTGTGGTAAGCACCACACCGGTGTGCAAGTTTCTTCTGTCTTGCAGGTCACGTCTTCCCCCTTCAAACAAATTTACTGTTGGTGGCACGTGAAAGTCAAGTGAGTTCCTCCTGTCTAGATTTTTCCATCAACATTTAATATGCTTGTTTTTTGAATTACGTGTTAATGGTTTTCATTAGGATACATTTACATTCCTAGCCAAATTCCAAAAACAAAAAAAAGTTTTTTAAAATTATTTTTTTAGTTTTCAAAATATATCACAAAATAAAGAAAATTATAGGTGAAAATGGGTTTGTAACCTTAATTAAAAAAAAAAAAAACAAAATGGTTATCAAACGGGGCTCAATCTTTTAATTTTGTGTCTACTAGACATTTCATTTTTGTGTTCGATAAGTTATATACCTATTCCACATTCTTAAAAGTTCACAAGTTTACTATTCACAAAGTTGAAAGTTGATCTTATTAAACATGAAATTCAGTTTTGTATTTAATAGATGAGTTAATTTTTAAAAGTTTTGAATATATAAAGTATCTATTAAACACAAAATTCAAAGTTTAGTTTAGACATTTTTAACCTTTTTTTTTACCTAAAAAAAGTTAGACATTTTTATAATCCACAGGCCTATTAGAAAACTTTTTAAAGATCAGGGACCAAACAGACACAGACTTGAAAGTTCAGGGACTAAACTTGTAATTTTACCTTACTTGTTTTATCATTTAAATTTATTAGGAACTTTTTTAAACTAAAATAGATTTAAAAAAAAAAAAAATCAAGTGAACATTTCGAAAGTCTTTTGATTTTTTTTTTTTTAAGTGTAGAGATGAAATGGACCATGTAGGCCTCATTTGATAACCATTTGCTTTTTAAAAATTATGCTTTGTTTTCTCCTAACTTCGTTACAATTGTTTTCAATTTTGTAAAGTACACATTTGAATTTTTAGCCAATTGCCAAAAACAAAAACTATTTTTTTTTTTTTTTTTAGTTTTCAAAACTTAACTTGATTTTTGAAGAAATGAGAGAAAGATGTATAACAAAACAAAAAAAAATTATAAGTAGAAGTAATGTTTGTAGGTTTTTTTTTTAAAAAAAACCAAAAACAAAAAAGTAAGGTCTCATTTGATAACTATTTGATTTTTGAAAATTATGTTTGTTTTCTCCCAATTTTCTTACAAGGTTTTAATACTTGTTAAGAACACATTTGAATTATTAGTTAAATTAATTTTTTTTTTCAAAATTTGACTTGATTTTTTAAAACATGGAGAGAAGATAGATAACCAAACAAAGAAATTTATAGATAAAAGTAATATTTATAAACTTAATTTTCAAAAACTAAATAATTATCAAACATGTATGAGTCAAATTTAATAACATGGTTACATGGGCTTAACCCAAATGGATGTACTCCAGACAAGTTTAGAAATTCGAATACCCATGTGAACTCAGAAGAAAGAAAAGAAAACCTAATTTAACTAAAAATATATTAATTTAAATTTAGTTTTGGTTGACATATCTCTTGGATAACGAATTTGTTTTTTTGTGGGTTTTTTTTTTGTTTAAAAAAAAAAAAAAACTAACTTCTAAAAACTATATATGTATATGTTTTCTTTACCCAATTTTATTGTTTATTTAAAAAAAAAAACGTTTAGTAAGAGTATAGCTAGTGTGTACATTGACCAGAGGTCAGAGTTTCGTGTTGTAAAAAAATGCTTAATAAAATTTAACCCATTTTGAAAAAAAAAATAATAACTTTTGAGGCAAAATTTTAAACATTTGTAGTTATATATTAATAAGGTAAACGAATAAAAGAAATTGTAGATTAAGAATATTTAAATAATTGACAATGGTGAAAATAAATTTTAAAGGGAAAAATAACGGTCGCCAACAAGCGATGGTCGTTGGCTGCTTATTGCTTGAAAAGAAGGTTGTTGAAGAAGAAAAGAAGAAGAAGAAAAATAAGAAACGAAGAAAAAGAAAGAAGAAGAAAGAATTAAAAAAATAATAATAATAATATTTTTATTTTTTTTAATATATTTATATTTGAAAAAAATTCAAAAATAATTTTTTAATAAAAAAGTAGTGTCACGTCATCCAACCGTTAATTATTACGGAAAAATAGATGGAGAGACTAAAATGAAACAAAAATCAAATTTCAATGACCAAAATCAAATTGTTGAATTTGAAAACTCATGAACCAAAATGAAATCTAACCCAACCTCAGGACTAAAAGTGTATTTTTCCAATTTTAAACTTTTAACTATTTAGGAAATTTATTACGCTTTGCTTATTGGCTAACCATCTTTTAAAGATAACTAATTACTTATTGAAGAAAATGATTTTATAACTAATTAAGGGTTTAATTGATTGAAGTAAAAAATAAATAGATTAATTGTATTTAATTTTTCATAAATTGTCATAAGTAGCTCCATTATGATTGGTATTCTCCATACTAAAAAAAAAGCAAAAAAGAAAAAAAAAATAAATTGATGTTCTTAAATTTGTCTAATTCTTAAACATGTTGTTCATTTATATCTGGATTTTTTTGGAAATGTATGAAAGAAATTGAAAAATATTAAAGAATAAGGGGCCTTTGAAACTATTTAGAAATATAGGGTGTCGCATCTCTCAATTGATTTTTTTTTTTCAAACGGCGATAGGTCGCGTCTTGAGACGCGACTTCAACGCCACGTGTCACCGACTCTTGTTTCGTGTTTTTTCTTCTTCTTCTTCCTTTTTTTTTTTTTTAATTCTAATGATTTTGGTTTTTTTGTTAACTAACTAATCATTAAACGAAATGATTTGGTTTTTTTTTTAACTAACTAATGATTAAAAAAAACTAACTAATAATTTTTTTTAATCCATTTTTATGTTTTCAAATTAAATCCATTTGAAAGCTAAAAAAAATCATTGGATTTGGAACTTTTTTTTTATGATAAAAAATCTTCTTTGAAACCTAAAAAAAAAAAAAAACCATTGGATTGAACCCGTTTTATTATTTAAAAAAATCTTATTTTATTATTTGTTTTATAAATAAAATGTTTTTGATTACCTTTTTTTTTTTTGTTTCTTTTGAGATATTTATAAACAAGTTTGTTCTTCTTTTAAAACTCTTAGAATTATAAAACGCTTCTTTTTCAATTTTTTTATTGTTCTTTTGAGTTCTTTTATTAACAACTGATAATTGTTAACCATTTATGTTTTTTTATAATAAAAAATCTTTAGCGATTTGGAACTTTTTTTATTTCCAAAATTTTCACTCTTTCGTAAAAATAACTTATCAATATCATTGTAACGGGTAAAACACTTTTTATTTTCTAATATTTATAGTAAGTGAAATACTATTCATATGATATAAAGATAAAATGGTTTAAAATAAGAGGGCGCAAAAGAAAAAATATTTTTTTTAATATCCTAATGAAAGTTTCAAAAATAAAAAGAGAGAATTGTTTGAATGAGGATCTATTTCCTCAACCTAATTGATAGAGCATCCCACTAATCTCTAGAAGAAGTAATAAGCAAAAAGCCAATAATAAGAATAATAATAAAAAGATGTCCAAATTTGCATAACAACAAAATCAAAGCTAGATTAAAAGTTTAATTCCAACAATTTTAAATATTTCACTATCATTTATATGTTTTATAAATTATCAATTGATGCTTTTATCAGTACTAAAAATATAATGGTACTAATAAATTTTTTAGCCATTTTCAGTTTTCCTTTTTCTTTTTATTTTTTTTTTGTTTTTGTTTAACTATATATAATATTAAATCAAACGACATTTCAAAAAAAAAAAAACACAAATGATTATTTTTTTTTTGTTTAACTAACCTATAAAAATTTATTCAAAAAAATTCATCATGAAAGAAGTTATTTTCTTCATTGGGAAATTAAAACTATTTCAATTACGAATCATGTCATGAATCTACTAAAAAATCAAAACAATTGCATATAATCTTGATTTAAACTTTATAGAAACAATTACAATTTTTCGTTTTAATTGTCATGTAATTTAGAAAATCGAATATATTATTATCCTTGAAAAAAAAAACATGTTTCGTGGACATTTGAGTTTTAATTATCATATAATATAAAACATTAAATATAGTTTTCATATTTCAAGAACTCATCTAAGTAAAGATTCGAGTTTTAATTATTATGTTATTTTAAAGAATTGAATCTTGCATTATCATACTTAGAAAAAAAAAAACTAATCTAATTGAAGATTTGGGATTTAATACACTAAAGTTAGTCAAACTTACAATTACAAACAACAATAGTTTACAATATTGATTGTCATATTTACCATTCTCATTACAATATAATAATAATAATAAAAATAAATAGTTATAACCTCGATTATTACAACCAACCCTACACCCCAAGTAGACTATTTTATACCAAACTAAAATAATAATCTACATCCCAAACACAGATTATTTAGCTCTATAGATTATTATAACTTTGTTAAGGACGAGTCTCCCCTCAAATAGTCATCTATCCGTCAAACACTCCTTTACCAAGGCTTTACCAAGGAGTTTGCTCTTATCTAGGCCGAATGCCTACCCAATAGAACCTAACTACGGATCCCCACCAAGACTATGTTTTTCAAGGCTCACAAATTCTCTACACACGAGGAATTTACGAAACGTGGTACTTTGGTTGCACTCTCTAATTCCCAACAAGCAGCGTAGATCATTCCATATCTACATTCAGATGGGTCGTTCAACGTCGAAAACGGTCAGATCTACGTTCGGACCAGTCGTTCACGGTCAGATCTACGCTCGAATAGCCTCTCGTCGATCATTCCAACCACATCGGATCCATCGAATGCGTAGATCGACGAATCTGAGACGCAAACGAGCAACTCATATCGTTTTCACCCCTGTCGTCGAAACCCCTTTCATTTCAGCCCCATACCCACATCGTTTTTAGATCTGGAACTCGTGTCGTCGAACTCAAAGATTTGGGTTAGGTTTCAGCCCTGTTGAAGCCGCTGTTGAAAGCCTTCGCTCGAAATTGCCACACTCGCTGGAGAAGATGATCGGAGGGAGGCGTCGCCAGAGAAGGGGGTCGTGGGCTGTCATGAGAGAGAGAATGAGATGAGGGAAGAGGGAGAAAATGGGGAAAGGAAAAAGAAAATGAAAAGAAAAAATAATAAATAATAAAAAATAGGGAAAAATACACTTTTGGTCCCTGAGGTTTGGGTTAAGTTACATTTTGGTCTCTGAGTTTTAAAACTCAACAAAAATACCCCTGAGGTTTGAGATAAGCAGCATTTTGGTCCCTGCCGTCTAATTTGCCGTTAGATGCTAACAGATCGCTGATGTGGCCACTGAGCGGTGGCCGGTCGTCGATCACCGACAAGGAGATTTGAAGAAGATGAAGAAAGGGTGGAGGGAGAGAAGAGGATGAAGAAGAGGGGAAGAAGAAAGGAATTAAAAATTAATTAAAATAATAATATTTTATTGTTTTTATTTATTTTTATTTTAAAAATAAAAAAAAATTAATTAAAAAAATGTGGTCACGTCAGCAATCTGTTAGCATCTAACGGCAAATTAGACGGCAGGGACCAAAATGCTGCTTATCTCAAATCTCAGGGGTATTTTTGTTGAGTTTTAAAACTCAGGGACCAAAGTGTAACTTAACCCAAACCTCAGGGACCAAAAGTGTATTTTTCCCTAAAAAATATATTCTTTAATTTAAAATAATAAAAAATATTTTTGTTTTAATAAAAAACAAGAGTCACGTCATCTTTCGGAGTTAACAGAAAAATGGATGGTGGGACTAAAATGAAATAAAATCCAAACTTCATGGACAAAACTGTCGAGTTTAAAAACTCAGGGACCAAAATGAAACTTAACCCAAAACTCTGGGATCAAAAATGTATTTTTTTCCAATATATATATATATATATATATATATATCTAAAAAGGTTAACCATACATAAGGTATCTCCATCTTCTTAGATACTAAGACAAACTGTGCCAAAAAATAAAAAATTTTAATTGGAATCCTACTCAATGAAAATAGAGACGACCGTAGTTGATAAATCTTTTTTTTTTTTTTTTTTTTTTTTTTTTTTTTTTTGAAACTTAGTTGATAAATCTTCTATTAATACACAAACAATTGTATGGATTAATGGGCTTACTGTTCTTAGTGATTATAAATGGCGATTATGACACGAAACTAGTTTGTTGTTAGAGAAGAATAACTATATATTGTTTTTTTTTTTTTTGAAAGAAACTATATATTGTTTATATATATATATATTGATATCTATATATTGTTTATATTGTAACATATCTCATTGAACTTTTTGAAAAAAGTTTTATAACCAACATTTTTACTTATGTGGTGGGGGTAATATAACACATTTATTTATAATGACTATTATATACTTTTTGGATGGTCCAAATTATCTACCAACATAAATATTTATGGTTAGAAGCAATTTTCATATCTTTTCAAAAAAAAAAAAAAAAAAAGAAGCAATTTTCATATAGCTGTCAAAGTGTCCATTCCATCATAAAAAAGGAATATCGTATTTTTGAAACTTTTAATGTACTAAAAATTTCTTCAATGGAAAGTAGAAAACGACTTAAATGTTGTTTTCATGAATTAAGGAATTAGTGAATTTATTATTTGGGAAGTGAAGTATAGTTTAAAAAAAGTTTAAATCCTTATTTTAAAAAAAGAGGGTTTATAAATCTTATTTTGGTCCTGAACTTTCAACTTTATTCTAACTTTTGGTTTTGAACATGTTAATATGATTATGGAATTTTAAGCTGTTAGGACAACGAACCTCCATATATCTCCACAATGGTACGATCTCAGTCCATTTTGGGAATAAGCCTTCGTGACTTTGGTTGTTGGGTTTCACAAAAAAAGTTTCATATCAATGGAGATATTGCCTCTCATTTATATACTCATGATCTTCCAACCTTTTCCTAGCCAATACAATGTGGGGCTTTGTTTGCATTCCTTAATGCAAACAATAAGTTAGAGGTGAACAATTGAGCAAAAAGCAGATTTAAGGTAAAAGTAACATAACAAATACCAAAATATAGTTGTTCTTTAAAAAGTTTAGGGACTAAAATAAATACATATATTTTGAAAGTTCAAAGACCAAAATAGAATAAACTTGAAAGTGTAAGAACGAAAACAACATTTTGAAAATGTAGAAACCAAAATAGAACAAACTTAAAACTAAAATGAGATTTAAATCTTAAAAAAAAAAATTGAAAAGGTCAAGTTTTTTACACCGTTGGAAAGAATTTTAAATATAAAAGGCACGAGTGTTCGATAGTTAAAGTTCTTTTGGTTATATGCTTTTTGCAAGCATTTGATTGGATTTTTATGAAAAATAATGTTCTATCTAGTTTCAACAAATATAGAAGGAAGAACTTTGTTTTATCCCAATATTATGATGGTAAAGTTTAATCGCTTAATTAGATTAAAAAAAGTTCATTCGATCATATCAATTTGAACAATAATTTCTTGGACATAACATTGGGTGCAACAATGTTTAAGATTAGAAGCATCAAGTATACAAAGTTTAGGTGTATGTTGCATGATTAGACTTCCGACATATAACAAGATTGTTTTACTTTTAACACAAGTTCTGGTAGGAGATTTGTGGGTATAAAACGTGAAATACTTAGGGGCTGTTTGGGGCGCTGAATTGGTTATAATATTTGGTGGTTATAATAATCTGGCGATTATAATAGTCTGGGGTTATAATAATCTGTGTTTGGGGTGCATATTATTATAGTCTAGGATAAAATAATGTGTTTGGAGTGCAGATTATTTTAATATGGGATAAAATAATCTGTGTTTGGAGTGTTGATTTGTTTTAACATGGGGTTCTGAATCAAAGGTTCAAACTGACAGTTTTCTTTTTCTAGTTTTATTTTATGATATACAACACTTTGATTTAGGGTTATGCTTTTTTTTTTTTTTTGTTACAAAGCAAAAAAGTTTAGGATTTGGTATAGAAAAATCATATTAGTTAACTTTTAGTATTGCCAAAATAAAAATTGTAAATGTTTAGTTCAAAAATCATATTAGTTTTTTTTTTTTTTTATCAATAAAATCATTTGAAATAAACTTGAGTATGGTAAATATAATTTCGTTTGAATGTTTTTTTTTTTAATTTGATTAACCTTCGATGTTAACGACTTTTCCGGCAACCTTTGATGTTTTTTTTCTTTATTTTTATTTTTTATATTTTTCAAAATGAAATTGAGAAGAAATATGAAAAAAAAAAATCGGTGGCCGGAAAAGTCATCGGCGATCGCCGGAAAAGTCGTCGGCGGTCATCGGAAAAGTCAAGGAGTCGCATGGAAGAAGAGAGGAGATAATTACTGTAGAAAATGGATAGAATAATCGAGTGGGTTGAATGATGGTTACTGTAGAGAATGGATAAAATAATCGGGGGTTAAAATAACCCACCACACCATTTATTTTTGTTGGTGCCCCAAACATTGAATAGGTTATAATAAGGAGGTTTATTATAACCTATTCAGTGCCCCAAACACCCCCTTATAGAATTTGTATGTAGGTGAGAGAAAATCTCTTCTAACAATTAGATGACACGTGTGAATTTTCGTCTGTTATCTTATAAATCTTCAACTTCACAATAAAATTTGTATAATTTACCATTAAAATAGTTTTTTTTTTTTTTTTTTTTTTTTGCCCATAATACATTTGTGAAAGATTTTAGAGTGTTCAAATTCGCAACCATGAATAACTCAAAAAAATAAAAATAAAAATAAAAATATAATTTCTTATTAAAATAAACTCGTTGAAAATCACCTTTAAATTTTTATATCAAAAGAAATCAGTGTGCTTTCAGAAAACAAAAATCAATTGGCTGATGGGTTTGTAAAATCATTAATTGAATATCTGGTTAATCAAATGAGAAACTTAGAGACAAGAGACGCCATCCACGTCACTTGGCTGTCACGTATTTCTGTCAAGGTCCCAAAAACAATGTTTTGATTGGACGGTCACAATCAATCCTATCACCTTCATGCACCTCGTGGAATTAAGAAAAAAAGAAAAACAAATTGCCACATCATAGCTTTGATGAGAAAAATTGATGGGATGGACAGCTTTAAGATGAAGTTCAAAGAGTTGTTGGATGGGAATATTCTCCAAATCATGAAATCCTCTCAACACGTGGCATGTTTTCATATCAATAATTAAAAAAAAAATTCATAATATTATCCTTATATAAATTCATCATTATTTTTATTTCACTCTTCAAATTTTTAGAATTAAATATATCAAATAGTTTAATCTCAGATAATTCTCGATTTGGTTTTTAATCTTTTAATTCTTAATTTTACTTGTAATTAAAGTTTGCAATTTAGTCATTTTGTACAAGAATTTATTAGAATTTGTTAATGTAAAATTAAGGAGAAATGGGAGAAACCACCTCTAAACTATGAGTTTTGTTATAATGAACTTTTAATTTGATCAATCAACCACAATATTTTGTGAAGTGTTGTAACGAATTAGTTCTGTTGTTTAATTGGATTTTACATGTGTGATTTATACATGAGATAGGAGAGGACAAACTTGCGATTGAGGATCTTACAAGGACAATAACCCTCTTTGTGAGTTTGTATGGATTGGACAACGACATCATCATCTAACTTTTTTTTTTTTTTCCGATCTATTAATAACTAGTTTGCTTTTCTCTACTAACATGTGAGTCACACATGTAAATTCCAATTAAACAGTAAATCTTGGGTGTTTGGTTTAACTTTTCAAGTGTTTAATTTTGAAAAAAAAAATCATTTTGAAACAAATTATATTGTTTGACACTCACTAAAAATAACTTATTAAAAATTGAGATGGAGAAATAGAAACACTTGAAATCAAATTTTTTAAAAAGAGCTTTTAAGTATATAATAACATGTGTATTTCACTTATGAGGGAATGTAACCGAACTTATGAGTGTTAAAATTTTAAACAACTTTTATACAAAATGTTTTTTTAAAAAATGCATTCTTGAAAAACACTTAAACTAAAATGTATTCCAAATTGGCTCTTACACAATAACTAACAGAAGAGGCTCATTGCAACAATTAACAAAGTACATAGAGCTGATTGCAACACTAAACAAAGTACAAAGGGTGGTTTGTGTAATTTTTCCTAAAATTATAAATTGAATCATTTTTTTGTTAATATCTAGATACATACACATGCAACTTGAAAGAAATGAATTTGGAAAGGACTATATATTTCATGTGCCAAGTAGAATTTGTGTGACATGTACATGTGCTTGAACTTGTTAATGAAACATAAATTTTGTTAATGAATTTGAAGGAAAAGTCAATTTATACTCTAAACTTTCAAATGTTTGGGATTTAAATTGATACAATTTCCAACGTATAAGGATATAAATTGATTTTTTTTTCTTTAAATTTTATCAAATTTTAAGGGTTAGGAGTAGAATGGAATAAATTGAATAAATTACCTAATATTTTAGAGAATTACTTGGTATATTTAATTAATTTTTTTTTTTATATATCGAGTTACTATCTAGTATTTTTTTTTTTAGTACATTAACATTTGAGGGTGGGGGATTAGTCGAAGGTATATGTCAATTACTGTTGAGCTAAACTCACTTTGACAATACACTCTTTTATTTGATAAAGTGTCAACATCATTCTAATAATATAGAATAACTGCCAACGAGAGCTTAGCTCAACTGACATAAAGTTGTATTGCTAACCACAAGATCTGTGGTTCGAATCTCCCTTTCCACATATTGTCAAAAAAAAAAAATATATATATATAAGAATTACTTTTTGAAAAAAAAAAAAAATAGAAGAATTATTAGTATGGTAATATTGGAAATATTTTCCTTCTTTGACAAGGAGAAAAAAATAATATGTGCAAATGGGGTGGCCTGGTTTCCATCTTTGTTTTTTGAAGCTAAATTAAACGACTGATATTCTTTGAATCAAATCAACTTTTGCATATAGGATATTTAATTTTGGCTGGTCTAAGTAAAGTTCTTCAGTCTCCCATTAAAAAAAAAAAAAAAAATTCTTCCACTTGTATATTGACTATTTTAAGTTTGTAATCTTATCATTTTTTTTTACATTTATGTTCGGGTTGGAACATATCTTTTATCTTTTATCTTTTATCTTTTCAAAAAAAATAGGGTCGTTATCTCAGATAGATCCTGATAATATAGTTTGAGGGGTCAATTTTGAAAATTTTTTGGAAGCCAAAACGTGTAATTTCATTATATCTACTAATAATCAACTCTGAGAGGTCTTTTAGAAATGGTTTTCAAACTTTAGGGACCACTTAAAAATTAAATTCAAATAACATTCCAGACCAAGTATGTTACTTTTGAAACTTTATTGATCAAATAGAAACTAAATTCAAATATCAAGGACAAAAAGTCTTAAGTTTCTAGAATTCAAGAATCAAATAGAAATTAAGATTAAATCCTATTATCGAGTCCAAAATTGTATATAACTAGAAAAATAAAGTTACAAAAATAAAATTACAAATCCAATTTAAATCAAGATATATAAGTTAGTTATTGTATATTACATAACAAATGATCAATACATAATTTGGTCAATCATTCTTGTTGATTATAGTTAACCAAATATAATTTCATTAAGTTCACTGATTTCTATATATCAAGTTTTGCATTAATTTAAGTTTGATTAGTTCGCAAATTAACCACTAACAACATTGTCAAAGCTCATAAATTTTAACAAACATTTAGCTCTAATATCGTTTATTTGAAAATTTAACAATTTTGTACCATGCATGTGTTCTATAATTAACTAAAAAAATATGAGAATACTTTTTTTTTTTTTTTCTTTTTTAACTAAGTTTCAAAAGAAAACTTTTGAGAGGGTAAAAATTGCAATATTTTTGCAAATTTAAAGTTCAGATTGTAATAAGTTTTAATTTTTGTGCTACAATTTGATGAAATTGAAAGTTTAAGTTAAAAAGATACAAATGGACAAATTTAGAGATTAAACTGATTTTTCCCTACAATTTCATTAACCTTTTTTAAAACAAAATTTAACACATAAAAAGAAGGAAATAAAGGGGGAAAAATGGCCACACAAACATATATATTTTTGGCCTGCTTGTTACTCATATATATAATATATAATATAAATTTATTGGATAATTTTTTGAATAGGATATTTTTTGGTTAGTTTAATAGTTGGAGAATGATATTTCACTTGTATATTGACTATTCTTTATTTATAGTCTTATCAAATTTTTACAACATTTATGTTTGACTTAGAATAAATGCTTATATTTATCTTTCTCAAATAAAAATATGTGGTTACTCATATATTTGTTGGATAATATTTACGTATGATGCTTTTAGTTAGTCTAAAAGTTAGAGAATGATTCTAGTTATATATCTTGCCTGCTTAATATTTCCAATCTTATCAAATTTGTTTTGCCAATTTATGTTCAAGTTGGAACAAATATTTATATATACCATTTTAAACGAATTACATGGTTTCTCATATATAGAATATATATCTATAAAATTGTTTTTTAAATAGGATTTTATTTTTATTTATTTTTATTTTTTTATTGATGTGGTGGTTGGAGAATGTTTAAGTATTTAGGTCTCATTTGATAACCATTTGGTTTTTGGTCTTTGGGTTTTGAAAATTAAGCTTATACACATACTTCCACCAAGTTTCTTGATTTTAGTATCAATCTTCTACCTTATTTTTAAAAACCAAGTCCAATTTTGAAAAAAAAAAAAAAAAAAAAAGTAGTTTTCAAAAACTTGTTTTTTTTTTTTTAAAATTTGGCTAGGAATTCAAATGCAACTTTAACTAGAATGAAAGTCATGGTAGGAAATCTATGAGAAAACAAGCATAATTTTCAAAAACCAAAAACCAAATGGTTATCAAACGAGACCTTAATTATTTAATTATTTTTTAGTCATTAATTTTTTCCTTTCACAATTATGTTTAGCTGGGAAAAAAAATTGATGTTACTTTTTTACTCACATATTTGTGGGATCATTCTTACATATAGGGACCAAAAGTGTATTTTTTCCTTTTTTTTTTTTTTAATGTACGGAATAAATTCTCATGTTTTACTTTGAGAAATATGTGGTTAGTCATATACTTGTTGGATCACTTTTGGGATATTTTTGGTTGGTGTATTATGGTTAGAAAATGATTCCATTTTTATATTGACTATCTTATGTTCACAAGTCTCAATATTTTCTTCTTCTATTTCTTTTTCTTTTTTTCCTTTTTTTTTCACTTATGTTCGACTTGGAACAAATTCTTCAATTTACTTTCTTTGATGAAAAAGCACGTGGTTACTCTTATTTGTTTGATCATTTTTACATAGGATATTTACCGTTGGTGTGGCTGGAGAATGATTCCACTTGTATAATTGACTATTTCCAAGTTTACAATCTTACCATTTATATATATATAAATGTTGATGGTCAAATTTCGCTCAGGAATTTACCCTTCGCTCAACGTGACGATCAACAGTGAATTTGTAAGAGAGCGAGAAAGACGTGACCTGCAAGACGAGCAAACGCTGCACACCAGTGTGGTGTAGACCACACACACTCTGATGCTTAAGTTAGCTTTGGCCGGAAAACACGTAGAGTGCGTTTAGGGATGGATGTTTGCATACCTGAATGTGTGTGTGGTCTTCCTTTTTATAGGCTCCCCTTAAGGTTTTCATTGTTGTCGGACTGAGTGATCATCGGGCGGGCCGAGGTCGACCTCATCCTCGGCCTCTCCCTTGGGCCGAGGCCGTGGATCGTGGCTTTGGGTCGGAGGGAGCTCCGGCCCTTTGCTTCATTGGCTTGGCTTCTTTCGTCTTCGAGTCCGACTAATTTGGGTATATCCTGCATAAAATATCATTGGCTAATTTTGTCCATAACATGTATATATATATATATATATATATATATATATATTCATTTGGGAAAAAATGCTTGGATTTACTTTCTCAAATAAAAGTACTTGGTTGGAAAATGATTCCACTTTGAATATTGACCATTGTATATAATATTTACTTTCTTTTTCTTTTCCTACTTCCTTCATTCCGTATACAATATTTACTAGTATTTTAAGATGGTTTAGATATTGAGATTGGTACGATATTGAATTTTCATCAATTTTACCAAGGAAAAAAAAAGTTCAAATAGTCTTTATTTCTTTTTCTTTTGGAGAAAATAAATGCCACAACTAATTGCTATCCACCATTAATGAAGTTGAATTACTCTCTCTTACTATTTCATATTAATCATAGTTCCAAAGAAAGAAAAAAATGGCCAGAGTGAGAGGCAATTGACATGTACTCTCGACTAAGCAGTCAGAAGAAATTGGGAAATCCTTAGAAATGGTCAAAAATTACCGTGTAGTTTTGAAAAATGGCCAAACCAGATTTTTTAATGAAAAATGGCTAAACTGCTTTTTTAACCTGAGTATCGTCTTTCCAATTATACCATTAGTCAAGTTTCACGTTGACACACTATTTGTAGGAAGTATTTAATTTTAAAAAAACATAAAAACAAAACAAAACATTTTATTCCATAAATGAATTACAGTATCTATCTTCCCTCTCCTATCTCTCAAAATTCAAATTCAGATTTTATCTTTATTAAAACTATAAGATTACATAGAAATTAGGTTTTCATTTTTAATTTTCGATTAGATTCTTATATTTTAATTATCTAATTAGCATCTTCATCATTTTTCCTAACTTTTTGCCATCCATCGATTTTTTGCTATGTCGTTCATATAGCCATTGAAAGGGTTATTGATCTACATCATATGTATGTTAAATACTGTATTTTGTATTTATCTATCATTATTTTCCTCTTTGTATCCTATTTTCCAACACAAAGTATTTTTTTTTTTTCAAAGTCTTTACTGGTTTCCAAACGAAAACTTTTGGAGGAAGAAGCATTTGGAGGAAGGTGCCCAAAAGAAAATCGGAGGTTTCTCAAGAATTTCGTTTGTAATGGTTCGCAGAATATGAGAATGGGGAAGACCACACAAAACAAAGAAAAGGGAAGAATCGAAGGGTTTCAATTTTTTTTTTTTTTTTAAAACAAGGTGAATACTAAATCCCAATTTTCGAATTAAGTTGGAGGGAAATAGTGAGTAATGATTATTTCTCGTTTTTAGATGATTTGATGTTTACACTAGTAAATTATTAGTTTACTATATACATTGTATTTGCATAATTTGTTTAATGAATACACTGTATTTGCATAATTTTTCTTTTTATAAACTTGAATGTTTTTTATTGTTCCAGAAACCATTTGTGAGTAATGATTTCTTCCTAAATACACTTTGAAGTTATGTTATATTTGGTGAAGGTTTGGAAAAGAAAATAGGGTTTTTTGTCTAAATGAATTTAGTAATTTAAATACACACAAGTTAACCGATTCAATCATTTTCATGCACTCCCTATTTGTAAGGTAAGAGTTAACATTTTTTTTTTAAAATTCTACAACTATCTCCCTTAATTCGTGCTAATTAGTTGATTTTTGTTATCTTATTTGTTATGCTAGATTCTCTCCTAAATTCTTTCTAAATTTTTGTTGTATTTGTATTTACAGGTCACTGTATTTGAATTGATCGGTACGGGGGCATTCGTTGTAAAAAAACCTACTAAAAATAGCAATTGGCCATTTTTCAAATGGAAAAATCATATGGCCATTTTTCAATGGCTCCTCTGTGAGCCTCTTGATGACATACTAATTACCGCTAAGCTAGGCTCGCTTTGGCAAAAAAAAAAAAAAAAAATATATATATATATATACCTTGCCAAAAGTGAAAAAAAAAAATGAAAACACATTATTTTCCTTGGGGCAAAAATGATAATCTTTTGTGCAGATATTAAGAACATTTGTTTGGTTGAAAAGTTTTCATCTTTTTAAATTAGGGTTTAGTGGCTTATCTCTTACACGTTGGATATGGACCCTCTTTATTTTCCGACAAAATTTAGACATTTTTTTCATGTGACAAAATTTATATAATTTTTTTCTTTCAAAAAAGTCATTTACTAATGATAAAAATGTGATGGAGAATTGAAAATAGTAAAGTAAAAGGCCATCAAGATTGGAATCATTTTGTTATTAAATTGGACAAAGCCTCACCTTCTGAACATGGTGTATTGTATGTGATGGAAATAGTAAAGTATAAGTTTTTATTTATTATTATTATTTTTTTTGAATAGAAGTATAAGTTTTTATTTAAGTCAAGACTACCAAGACAAATGATTTCAAGAAAACAACTCTAAAATTATTTTTCAAGTTTCACTCTTTTATATATATTATTTGTTTATTTATTATAACTATGAAGTCGTGTCTTCAACCTATGATTTCATTAAAGAAACATAGTCTTATTTTCAGTTGATCTACCTCATCTAAACTTGTTGATTTTCTTTAGTATATCTTCCTAAATTACCTTCTTTTTAAATAAATTATTAAGCTTAAGATTATATGATATGAATAAAATAAATCCTTTTTCCATTGCATCACAAAGACAGCAACCCATTTAATTGTCTTTCAATTTAAAGAAAAAATTGGACGAACCTGGAAAAGATTGAGGCTAAATTAGGATACAGATTAGTGGAATAATGTATCTAAACCATCTTTGTAGACTACTTTCAGTCGATATTTTCGAGCTTTTCGATGCTCAAATTCCCCACAGATTGCATACATCAGCCAATTTGTTAAATAATTGTTTGCAAAATGGTTGAGAGCCTCTGTTTTGTTTAAACACAATTATATAAACAGGTGTTCAGATAAATATTTTTTTAAAGGTTATATATTAAAAAAAAAAAAAAAAAAGATGACCTCACAGCCCGAGGACAAGACACAAAACCAAAGCAAACACAAAAAGTTAAATAACCAAAGAAGACTCGATAGAAAAGGTTTGAATGGGGAGGGAGTACTATAGCCTCACAAGCATTAAGCGCACTTGGCCAGAAGGAGCATCCTACGATGATTTCAAGATTTCATTGTCTACATTATCACTAATTTTCAGATCTAATATCATCACATTCAATTCTAAACACAGTTATGATAGACACTTTCATCATACTTGTTGCAATTTCTTTGTCATCAATGACTCTAAACCTTCGATAAACGAGATAAATGTTTGTTGCCCCAACAGTTTTTATAAATTCTGAACCTGATAAGGAAGAGGGATAATCCAAAATCCTAATAATATCTATAACAAGTATATCCTATAATGAACTCCGTGGCTAAATTTGATATTTAAACCAAAAAAAAAATACACCAAAGTTGAGCAACAGTAATTGACATATACTCTCGACCAAGAGGTTAGACACTCGAATCCCTCCATTGTAAAAGGATTAAAATTTTTACATTCATTTATCACTTGATTTACAGACAGAAGTTCATGGAGTTTCAAATTTTTTATCATTCACTGAAAATCTACAGGTAGTGAATAAAACAAGCATCCAAAGAACATGAAACAGAAACAGAGAATAGTTACATTCTAGAATTACAATATTCCATTTAGATGATCATGTGATTATTAAATACGACAGCCATTCACTTGTACAGGACAAACAAGAAGACTAAAAAAGGAAAAAAAGACACTGTGGTGATCTAATACTTTCTAAAGGTAAGATTTAGACGCCCAGGACGAAGACCGGTATGATGAAGCAAAAACTTAGGTGTCGATTTTGGTATGATTGAAGATACTCCATGAAATATATGCCTAGATTCACCACCAAATATCAGAACATCACCTGATTCCAATACAATCTTCTCTGCTTTATCTACATATCTTTGATCTCCATACAAGAACTCTGCTGAATTGCCTAAAGAAAAGGAAACGACGGGTAGTCCGCTACCGAGACTCTCTTTGCTTTCATCACGATCCTGCAAGAACTACACTGGTTAGAAAAAGATTATCATGTGAACTAAAAATGGCCTACAGAACACGTGGAGATGGAATTAGACTTATGCTCGACAACAAAAATTATTGGTGGTACAAAAGGCAAGCACCAACCTGATGCAAACCCAGTCTTCCATTCGTTGTGTAGAAATTCACAATGCATATGTCAGGAGACATTAATGGAAGTATGTCTTCTATGTTACTTGTATTGCACTCGTTCTTGATCAAGGCGTGTGCATCTTTAAGTGCTCGTTTAACCAGGATAGAAAATTCAGAAGGTATATCTGGTGGTCTATTACCATCGACAGCCCTCTTATTTTCATATTTCCTCGTTTGAGGATCCCAGTCCAATCCAAGACACATCATCTGAAGCCTAAGTTTTGCGCCATCTTTATAACCAGGCTGGTAAAATCCCCCTGGGCCAACACCAAGATTTTGACAAGTTTCCACTATATTGACCTGCAACAAGAACAATGGATCGTCAGATGCTAAGTTGTAACTTCCATATGGAACAACATGAGATATAAACAACACATTTCTTCATATTAAGCAATGTAAGGCAGCAAGTAATATCAGCAAAGAGATTAAACTACAGGGCACCTCTTAACAATGGATGAGATCGGAAATTTTATAATTACCAAAACAAATAATCAAGTTGTTTGATTTATTAAAGACAGGTTAATGTCCACTATCCATCCCAACAAGGGTCTTCAAGGCAAAAAAAAAAAAGCTTGTCGGGCTAGAAAGAATAGTGCACTTCTAGTTCATATAATTATCAACACTTTAAGCTAGAAAGTACCTGTTCAGATAAAGTAATGTAATGCTTTAGTAAAACCATTCCAGGCCTCAGCACTCTATCAGTGCCCTTGCCTTTAACTTGCCAATAAGCTCTGGATTTTGCATTCCCTCTTCTTTCAGAGGAACATATGTTGAATGGTCCAGTGGGAGGCAAATTGTCTGTAACTAGAGAATTTTTTGGACCGATATCCACAGACCGGCGATTTGGGACATAACATGGTCCATTTTTCCGCCCAAATTGATTAGGAAGAGATAATTCATCCAGCTGACTGGCATTGTTGAACAATTCAAACCTCTCCACTTGAAATGAGCTTGTACTATTCTTAAAACCTCTTTCCAACCCTAAATCTATCCGGCTTCTTCTAGTATTTGTTCTACAAACAGGTGAAAACTCATCATCATGGTAAGAACTCGGTACATTTGCAGGAATCCCTTTTTGATCTCTTCCCAACTCAAAATCATCACATTGATTAACAGACAACCGAGATAAAGATTTCTGTCCATTTCCCCTGCTACTTAGACACACAGGAATACTTCCAAATATTATCACATTTGAATTATGATCTCCATTATGCAAATGTTCCTCGTTGCCGCCACCAGAACTACCAAGAGAATCAGGTAATGCCTGAAGAATAACGAAGTCGACTTGCGTTCAAAATCCAATTAATAGGAAACACTAGTAAGATGAACAATACCACGAACAAAAGTGTAAAAATGAAGAATCAGTGCTTCATTCTCTATTTTAAGCGCAATTAGCCATTCAACAGTCTCGAATTACAGTTTAACTACACAATTAACCATACATTCATATGCATAAAGAAAAAGAGCGACTAAGAATCTCACTCTTCATCGATTACTAACAGAACTTTCAATAATATTCACGCAATGAAATCATCACAACTTAAACACTCACATGGCTATTTGCCGAACTGCCAAACGAATCCATCCGCTGAAATCGAAGCAATCGAAATCTGCGTTCGCCGGTAAATCGAGAAGCGGCGAACAAAAGCCGATGAAGATGACTCGACCACGGGGACGGCGAAATCGGAACTGTACGGATCAACAACATTGGGAATTTGGATGCTGCAGAGATACTTATAGGTTTAAAAAATTGAGGATGAATCTAAAAGTCGGAAAAGGAGAAGGAAATGGAACCGTCGGAGGAGAATCGGATTGACATAATGACGAATTTGTAGGCTTAATCCGCAAGTTTCGGTCGCCGCCGTGTTGGCCGAGGCGACTGCACCGGGAAGCGGAAGGAGTAACGATTTCGGCCATTTTCAAAGCCGTGAGTGACCATCTCCTGTGATCAAGTGTAGACTGTGTAGTGAGATATTCCCAATTGGAATTCGAGTTCATCAATATCACCACATTGTTTTCCATGGAAATTTAAAATCCATATTCACTATTTTCTTATTAATTATCGAGATTTAGGAATTGAAATCATAGACTCATAGTTTGTTTTCTTTGAAAAATCCTTTTTTTTTTTTAATCTTATGAATTAACATGAAGACTTTTACTTTTCAAAAAAAAGAAAAAAAAATTCCAGACTTTTTTTTTTTTTTTGAATAAATTAACTTCAACAATTTTAAGGGTCGTTTGTTTGGTGGTAATCCAAGATTCCCAATGAATAGGCATCTAGGTAATGGGATGCACGGGCATCCTAGGATGCCTATACGGGAGACATTTAATAAGTTTTATATGAAGTCATCTCCCCCACTGTGGCCTTTGTTCCAAAAAGACTCATTTTTGATAATGTTATCATTAGTTTCGAATGCACTCACCACTTAAACAATAGAAGGGAAGGCAATGTTGGTTTCATAGCCCTGAAACTAGGTATGAACAAGGCCTACGATGGGGTCGAATAGAAGTAATTGAGGAGAATTATGGAAAAATTGGGCTTCGTGGAAGATTGGATAGTAAAAGTAATGAACTGCATTGAGTGGTCAGGTATTCGGTATTAGTTAATGGTGTCCCTTAAGAAGAGATCATCTCAGGTAAAGGTATCAGACAAGGAGACCCTTTATCCCCTATCTATTCCTTTTGTGTGCGGCCTATCTGTTATGCTAAAAAGGGAATGACACTTAAACAATTTTAAAGGTTTAAAGATTAATCGTTATTGTCCGTCCTTTACTCATTTGTTTTTTTTTTGCAGATGACAGCATAATCTTATGCAGGGCTGAGGAAAAAGACTGTGAAACGATAAAGAAGATCCTTAGAGATTATGCTTTAGCATCCGGCTAGACAGTGAACCTAACCAAGTCCACCTTCATGACCAGCAAAAATGTGGAGGCCACCAAAGCAGATAAGTTTAGCCATATCCTGGGGATAGAGAAGGCTGAGGAGCTTGGTGTCTACCTCGGAATGCCCTCTCAAACATGCCGAAACGAATCCAAAATTTTCTCAAAAATCAAGGATAGGGTCTCGAAAGCTCTCCAACCGTGGTAAATGAGGTTATTTTCAGCAGGGGAAAAAGAAATCCTCATTAAATCTATTCTCCAAAGCTATACCTAAATTCATCAAATTGAACATAAAAATTCTTTTTTTTAAATAAGATATTTTGTACGAATTTCTTTTGAGCGTAGAATTTCTTTTTAAAACAAGATATTTTATGCGGATTTCTTTTGAACTTAGAATTTATTTTTTAAACAAGGTACCTATTACATTTCTAAGATAAACTAGTTGAGGATTTAGTCCAATTTAAGCATAAATTCTCATCTTCATTTTCACCTCTTGTGAAACTTTGAACTTTAAAAAGAAAAGTTAGAGTATTAACTCTCTACCTCCTAGTCGTATGTTTGAATCTATATTTCCTTATTTGAATTATAACGTGGAAAAAAAAGAAACTTAAATCTTTGTGAAAAATACATAAATCTAATCACCAAAAATAACCTGCAAAGAGGAATGTATATGTAATTATAATCTATAAAGTCCATTAGAGTACAATAATTCAACATTATCCTCCACCCCTACATATTAAGTTCGATTTTTTTTTTTTTTTTGACATACCAACCTTTTGGACACATCCGTATTTGTGGCGTAATGTTCTAAAAGTGTGTGTATGTATATGGTTAAATTCAATGTATTAAATTTTCATCGACATGTTGACATTTCCATCGATATTTTCACATGTCCATGGATTTGACATTGACATGCGTGGTGAATTGACATTTCCATTATATAGTAAGAAAACTGATAAAATGTAAACAAAGTAATAACAAAATGTAACTAATGTGGACATAATATTTATCATAAGTATTTTTTTTTTTTTTGGATATTTTTCTTGGAATATCTATCGACAGACACGACACAAATCTCCACAATGGTATAATATTGTTCATCCAAAAGGCCTCATAGGAGATACTTGTCTTCCCTTGTAAACCCATGATCATCCCCTTGTCTAGCCGGACTTTGGTTGCACTCTCTAATTCCCAACAGAATCCATGATTCCCTCTAGAAATATAGACAAATTAAAAACATGGTCAAATCGTGCATGCCACATGACTTTATTATTTCCATTTTTACCCTTATCTGAAATTTAATATCTTTTATCCCAGGTGTATCTAAACAATCTCTCCTCTAATTTAGGGTCCGTTACATTTTGTATAAAAATGGTTTAGATTTTAAATGTTTTTTTTACTGCTGAGCTATGCTCGCTTTGGCAAAACTGATATGTTTGGTTGCATTTCCTCACATTAGTTGTTGTTTATTTAAAAAGTCTTTTTTTTTAAAAAAAAGTTGGTTTTAGGGTGTTTCTCTCAAAATGGTTTATTTATCGTTCTCATTTTCTAATAAGTCATTTTTAGTGGTTGCCAAAAAAAATTTTCAAAATGATTTATTTTCAAAATTAAACACTTCAAAAGTTAAATCAAACACACCCTTAATCCCAAGTTATTTAAATAGATTCTATTTACATGGATTACGATTTGAAATTAAAAAGATATGATTTCAATCTCTAATCCATTGCATCCCGATGAACACGGTGTGCTCTAGCCCTTCCCCTCATCCATATGTCGTCTTCTCCAAATTCCCTTCTTTGTCTAAAATTAACAAAAACCGAAGGCTGCGAATTCACAACCCCAGACCTATGCAAAGAAAGTTCTCACAAGGTCCAACTTTTCTTGAACTTCTATGAGCAGACTATCCAGAAGTGTTTGTTAGAGGATTGGATCCATTAATCGATTGGCAAAAGAGATATTATGGAGGATTGAAGAAATCAGGTAAGAAAGCGCAAATGCGTTTCACAACTTCTATGGGTTTCCAAAATTACCAGAATGGTCTCTGTTCATCATAGTTGTGAATTTTGTACAAACATAAGTGCTCCAAGAAAAACAGTTGAAGAATCATAATCACAGATTCAGAGTGAAACAGATTGATCGTCAACAAATGCAAGATTAACAGCTTTATACGGTATTTGATTCCTTTTCTTTATGATTGATGTGGTTCTTAGAGGTAATTTAGGATCACCATGATACACAGGGAGCTAACGACAATCGGACAGAGGCAAGACTAGGAATCGATCCAGAGGAAGACCAGACCAAACCAAATGGGTCGGGCCAATTGGGCTCGACCCATATGGTCGGCCTCGGCTCAAGCCGAGACCGAGCTCGTTAGCCTCCTATCGGTCCCTACTGCCCCTGTCTGTCCGGGTTCCGCCTGGTTTGACCTAAAACGCCTAGGAGGATGAATAGGATACCCCTCCCACGGAAGAAGGGGACTCATACCCTAATCTCGAAACTCATTCTATATTCTCTACCTCTTGCTAATCTCGAAACTCATTCTATATTCTCTACCTCTTGCTCTTACTTTTTCACTCCCGTTCTGCTTGCTAACTTAGGCATCGAAGTCGGTGTGGCGAGCACCACACCGGTGTGCAGGTTTACTGTCTTCCAGGCCACGTCTTCCCCCTCTTTTACAAATTAGGGTCAGGGTTCCTCGGACCAAATTTGACCATAACAGTGGTATATTAAATCGAATTAATGAGGAAAAGTCTAGCACGAAGGATTGTGTTGCTTTGGTATGAAAAATGAAAATGATGGTTGAAGGTGAATTTAATAAATTTGTTTCAATTATTACTTTTTTTTCTTTGAGTACAAAATTAATTTCTTTTATTTTTCCTCCCTCCTCCTCTCCGGCGCCAGAATTAAAGGGGGTTTTCCCCCTTCGTTTTGTTTTGTTTTTTTTTTTTAACGGTAAAAAGAGGGAGGAAGAAAAAGAAAAGGAGAGGGAGGAAAAAAAAAAAGAAGGCCGCCGGCCGCCGGCCACCGGAGATATGAAGAAGAAATGAAAGGATGAAGAGGAAGATGAGAAGAAGAAGGGAAGTAAAGAGATGGAGAAAAAATTAAATAATTAAAAAAATAATAATATTTTAATCTTTTTTTATTTTTTATTTTAAAAAATTTTAAAAATAATTTTCTTTATTAAAATAATAGTGCCACGTCAGCAACTGTTAAAATTTAACAGAAAAGTTGACGACAGGGACCAAAATGCTCCTTATCTCAAAACTCAGGGGTATTTTTGTTGAGTTTCTCAAAACTCAGGGGTATTTTTGTTGAGTTTGAAAACTCAGGGACCAAACTGTCACTTAACCCAAACCTCAGGACTAAAAGTGTATTTTTCCCATTTTTTATTTATCATGTATTTGTATTAAATTATATAGATTTTTAATTATTTTGTATTTTCAATTTTTTGGTTGCTTTGGTTCCCTGAATTGATTTGATTTAATTTGAATTTTAGATTTGATTTAACTAATTCAAGATTTTCGGTCATATTTCTAGTGAGGGTAGTTTCGTAACTTAATATTTCATATTTATTAATTCATAAAATTGATTTGTCATGTATCTATAATATATATAAAAGTGAAACTTTTTTTTTTTTGGACAATATTGTCTTTGATTTTTTACGAAATACCTAAAATATCCTTCATTTAATTACCTCACTCCACCCAAGAGAAACTTTCTCTTTATGTCGTTTTAAAATTTATTTATTGCATTTTTTTTCATTTATTATTTATTATACAAAAGTTAAAGGTGAAGCACCAAAATGCATGAACCTATTGTTTCAACTTCCATAAAAACTCATTATTTTATTATGTAAAAATTAATTGGAACTAACCTAAGCCATCAATATTATCTCAAAAAAAAAAAAAAAAAAAAAAAAAAAACCTTAGCCATCAATATCAAAAAATGGACTTAAAGGTTTAAACGTTTGATTCTTCCTTTTCTCCTTTTTATTAGGTATTATATTTTAATTAGAAGAAAATAAAATTAATGAGTTGATTATGTTTATTAATTCACGGTGAATGATTGTGAGTTAAAAAAAAAAAAAATCATTAAGATCTTTAGACTACTCAGCTTCCTCATCCTCTCATCTTCCCCTCTCTCAATTCTTTCATCTTCGTCTTTATTTTGGTATAAAAATAGTTCTTTACTCATTCAATTGGCAAAATGGATGGAAAAAACCAGGCCAAATTGGAATTCTTGTTCAAGTTTTAATCTCTTGGTTGTTTCTTCTATTTCATCTCGATGAAGTTGATAATTTTTTTCAATACTATATATTTATGGTTGCTTTTTAATACCAACTGTTAATATGTTTACTATTTTTTTTCTCTTTTAGGAAACTCCTTCAAAAATGGCAGAAGTTATGTTTAAACCCCAATACAACTGAGTTGAGAAGTTGTGATAACAGTTTTTTTTTTCTCCTTTGAATTTGTCCATTCTTCTTATCTTGCTTTTTCTAATTGAAGAAGGTGTGGAAACAATGTTAGATTTTCTTAATTCATTTGGTTTAGATAATTCCAAACTTCATGAATAGGTGTTCCCAAATGTGGATTACATTATGATGAATGGGCTTCGACATTTGGTTTTTTTTTTTCCTTAATTCAAGTATCTGATTTCTTTTGTTAGAATTAAAACTCTATTGGCTATATTTGGCCCCAAACAACATCACACGCTCGCTCGATATAATGAAGGACTGGAATGAAGTTGAAGATGAAGAGATGGAGAGATGTGGCAAATGAAGTGATATCTCCGGTCTTGACAACAAATTGGAGGTTGGTAGGAGGGAAGAAACGATGGTATATGAAAAGCTTACTTTTTAATCTCTTACTTGCAATTTTCAAATTTCGAAAAGCTAGACAACGCAAACACAAAATGAAAAAATAAATAAATGAAAGACGAATAAGAATAAGACAGTCGTGGAGAAAAAGACGATGAGACATAAAAAAGAAAAAAGAAGTTCTTAATTTAGTATTAATAATATACTTTTATTAATTGGGCATTATGTTTCTTTTTCATCTACAAATTTTTTCGATTTTGTTAGATAAAAAATTTGTACATTTAGTTATCTAATAGTGTTTATTGTTTAAGATGTTTTTATTAGGTATTATAATTAAATTTATTATGTTTGATAAATAAAATACCTTAAAGTATTACTTTATAATTCGCTGGATTCATTTAATTACAAATCTATAATGGTATAATTTTTTTATGAGATATTAGCGTGACAACATAATTATTAAAGTTAGTTTTTTAAAATGAGAAAAAACTAGTCTAAATAATAGAGGCTGTTGCTATTTTTCAAAACTTTTTTTTTTTTTTTCCTCCTATTCTTGTAGTTAACCCAACAGACAAGTAGCCAGTCGAATAACTATTAGAAGCCCGATAAAGCCCAACTTGAAGAAAAAAAACGAAGCCCAAAGAAAAATCCTAGAAGTACCTAAATGGTCGTAATTTTCAAATAAATAAATAAATGGTCCTAAAATTACATTTTCAACCACCATCATGCATAATAAAGTTGTTGAGAGTTCTTTCAAAAAAAAAAAAAAAAAGTTGTTGAGAGAGGGGAAAAAAAATCTAGATTAATCACAATATTAAACAATAAAAAACCAAAAAAAAGACCTTCTTGACCTGCAAAAGCATATAAAATATAAGGAGAATAAAAATTTTAAGATAAAATAAATCTTTGTCCAATGCAACAACAGCATGAGATTCTTATGATGCCTCAATATTTGTAAGCATTTGAAATGACATGAAAAAATAAGAGGTCAAGAATGGAAGGGAAAGGCTTGTCCAAGACAAGCAATATCAACAACAATGTCAAAACACAAAGAAATGATGGGTTTTTTTTTTTTTTTTTCTTCCTTTTTCCTTTTTCCTTTTTTGCTTTTTTTTTTTTTAAAAATTTAAATTTAATTCAACTTGTTTATGTCATTTCATACCTTTTTGGTTAAATTATCAAAAATACCCCTCGACTTTAGGGTTTGTTTCAATTATACCTCTGGACTTTCAAAAGTTTCAATTATGCCCTTGAAGTTTCAAATTTGTTTCAAAACTACCCTTGGAGACATTTTCCGTTAAATTTATCGACAAAAATTGATGCGTTTGCATGTGTTTTTATCGTTTTTTCGACGTATGTGTTCAAATCTATTCACATAAACAACAATATATATGCAAACACGTCATTTTACATCCATGAATTTAACAAAAAAAAGCCTTCAAGGGTAGTTTTGAAACAATTTTAAAACTTCAAGGGCATAATTGAAACTTTTGAAAGTCTAGGGGCATAATTGAAACAAACCCTAAAGTTTAGGGGTATTTTTGATAATTTAACCTACCTTTTTTTATCTTAAGGTTTTCAAATTTTGGGCCACAACTATGTCTCAAGTAAATCATTAGATATCAAATAAAAAGTCATCAACATTTTTTTTTCTAGGGAAATATTTTCTCTTAACCAAAGATAAAGATTAGGGGTGTGCTTGGTGATCCAAAGATTTGGAAGCAAAAGATTTGTAGTTTGTTTGGAATAACTTTTTTTTGTAAAATGTTTTTTTAATAAAATTAATTTTTCTATAAACACCGAAAAAATTAATAATTTAAATTGTGTTGCTTTTTGAGTAATTTTAAATGATCAAAAGTGCTTTTTTTAAGCACCTTACAAAATTGCTTTTGGAACAAAATCAAATTTTTTATAACCAGACTTTGAAAAAAGTATTAAATTAAAACGTGTTTACTATAGCTTCTTGAATGATTTTTAGATGATCAAAAAATTTTTTTTTTAACAAAAATCTTAATTAAAAAAAGAACTAAAAAAATGAATTAGTTTAAAGACTATTCTTGGGGTGCATGTGATTTTTTATTTTTCCCCTAAAAGTTAAGTCTTTTGACCACAAAATTTAAGCATTGTGTCATTTTTATTCTTTGTAATAATAAATCTCCATATACAATATATGGGCCCATGCATCATTATATTGTCTGCGAAAATTTCAAGTACTAAGGTAGTACATACTCACTCCATTCAGTATTTGACACGTCATTTAATGATATAGTATTTTATTCCATGGATCCCACCACTTTTAAATACTTATTTCATGACAAACAATGAATGAAGTTAGCATGGAAAATTTTCCATACTACCGTAGTACTAGAAACTTTCACATATTGTCCTAGAGAATGTTGACATTGACCTTAACTGTCTCCCTCTCCATTCCATGTAATGTTAGATTTGGAACTCATATGAATAATAATAATAATAATAATAAAAGATACACAAATTTAATCTTAATATTATTCATAATAAATATAGGATAAAGATAATAGAGGCCGTTCTTCTCAAAAAAAAAAAAAAAAAAAGCCGTAAAAATGGTAACATTCAACATAAATTGAGATGAAATTTTATAGTATTAAATATAAATGGAGATGAAAATTTATAACATTAAATATAAAAAGAGGTAAAATTTATAACATTAAATATCAAAATATATGTGAAAATTATAACATTAAACCAAGCCATGTTGGCAAAGCAATGTTGGCGACTTATTAAATACTCAGAAAGTCTCTTAGCCAAGGTGCTGCGAGGGTGTTATTTCAAGACGGGGCATTTTCTAAAGGCATCTATTGGCCACAATCCTTCATATATTTGGAGGAGCATTTTATGGGGTCGAGAGTTGTTTAAGAAAGGATATAGGTGGAGAATTGGCAATGGCCTAAGCATTGATGTTTCCTCGGAGCCATGGATTCCGAACGAGGGATCGTGTAGACCTTTGACCATTCATCCTGATATTCAAGACTTCACAGTGGCACAACTCATAAATAGTGATGGTCGATGGAATGAGGATTTGATCCGTAGACACTTCATGCTAGAAGATGTTAACAAGATTCTGCACATTCCCATTAGTCAGAGGCAAAGGGAAGATGCAAAACCATGATCCTAAAGGAATTTTTACAGTGAAAAGTGCCTACAGACTGGGTATTCAGATCAGTCAAAGTGATAAGGCTTCAGTTTCTAATTCTCACAGTCAGGAAAGATTATGGAAGTCTTTTTGGAGGTCCTAAATTCCGAACAAAATCAAGCTTTGTGGCTGGCGTATTTATAATGATATTCTCCCTACTCTCAATAACTTAAACAAACGAGGGATGGATATTAATCCAACTTGTATTTTATGCAGGAGCAAAGTTGAGACAGCTACCCACCTATTTTGGGAGTGTAAACTCACAAAAGGTTTGTGGCCAAAATTCTTTTCTCCTACTGAATTGCTTTGTTTGGATGACAGGAGGGAGTGGACCACACCAGACTATTTTGAGCGTTTGTGGAAGAGCAGTAACGGAGATAGCGAGGAGGAGAGAGCAAACTGATCAGAAGCCTTATCATATGCTGGCAGATTTGGAGCTATAGGAATGCTATTGTTCACAAAAAGCAGAAATTGGAGCCAGGGAGGTTGCAAAATCAAATTCAAAAACACATGGAAGATCTATACCTCAAAAAAGATACTGTCCTGCGAAATTATCCTCCAAGAGATGAAGTGCTTCGCCTGAATCAGCAGACGGAGTGTAGATGGATCCCACCTCCAGTTGGTTTATGGAAGATGAGCTGTGACGCCGCGTGGAATGAAGAAAGGAACCAGGGAGGATTAGGCTGGGTTCTCCGTAACTGGGAAGGTCGGATGCTGGTCGCCGGTTGCCGCTGTATCAATCGGCCATGGGAGATTTCTTGGCTGGAAACCCATGCGATAATCGACGGCCTGCAACACCTTCCGGACGATTCTCCTCAAACTCGAGTTGAATCCGACACCTTGCAGGTGTTTCGCCTTCTGAATCATCAAGCGCGAGATGAGTCTGAGTTAATCTTCTTCGTGGATGAAGCGCAAGCCCTAGGCAAAAGCAAGAACATCGAATCCTTTTCTTATGTGGCTAGAGATCATAACCGTGTGGCCCACCAACTAGTAAGGAAGGCTTGTTTAATGGATATGTCTAATGTTTGGTTTAATGAGTTTCCTAATTGGCTAATAAGTATTAATGAAGATGATATTGGGCTGTATAATACTACCAGTGGGGGACTTTGTCCCACAGGTGGCAACCAAGTGAATTATTTTATGGTTTTAATGTAAGTGAAAACTATAACATTAAACAGATATCTAAAAAGAATTATAACATTATACACAAAAAAAAATTATTACATTAAACATAAACAGAGATTAAAATTATAACAATCAAGAACAAACAAAATATGGAGAATGAAGAGAAGATTAAGAACATTATAATCTAAAAAAAAAAAAAAAGTTGGAAAGAGAGAGCTCTACAGCTAGAAGAGAAGAGAGCTTGAGAGCTAGTGAAAGGATCGAGAAATAGATTGAAAGCTGGAGAGTGGCGAGGGAGAAGAGTGTTAGGTGGAAGGTTTTTATAGGGAAAAATATGGGTTTTTCTTTGTGGTTTTTTTTTTTTTTAATATAAAATAAAAATAAATCGCCAAATCAACCTTGCTCCAATGTATTAAATTTTCATCGACATGTCGACATTTTCATCAACATTTCCACATTTCCATGGGTTCGACATCAACATGCAGGGTGAATCGACATTTCCATTATATCGTAAAAAAATTGATAAAATGTAAACAAAATAATAACAAAATGTAACTAATATAGAGATAATATTTATCATAAGTATTTTAACTTATTTTAAAAGTGTACAACATTTATTTGTTAATTTAAATATTTTTTTTATTTTTTTTGTTTTGAATATTTTTCTCGGAATATCCATCGACATCGACATTTCCATAAAATTGAGACCTCGACATTTCCGTCGACATCAACATTTTAACCCTTGCCTTGCTCCAATATCCATATCGACTCCTAAAAAATGACAATATATCGTGTGAGATTTCACCAATGTTTAAATCGTTTGATCGTATATGACGCTTTTCTAAAAGGGGTCATTGACTCTTTTTGTCACACTCAAATAATATTTTAACAAAAATCAAAATAAAACTCTCCTGAAATGTTCCATAATTTAAAACGAAGTATTTCAAAGTATAAAATGATGTAAATATTGCGACTTTGTTTGATAATCATTTGAGTTTTGAAAATTATGGTTGTGTTCTCCCAATTTCATTGCAATGGTTATTCATCTTTGTCAAGGACACAATTCAATTCTTAGCTAAATTCCAAAAACAAAAATAAATTTTTGAAAACATGATTAAAAGGTAGATAGCAAAACAAAGAAACTTAAAGGTGAAATAGTATTTATAAACATAATTTTTAACTGCGTACCAAAAACAAAAAACTAAATGGTTATCAAATGAAACTTAAAGTTCGAGACGTTGATGGGTTGGTTCATGTAACCGACCAACCGTTTGATGGAAATCACAGAAGGGCCAACTCCAATTATATATGTGGGCAAGGAGAGATTATATACAACCTTACTTGAGCAGAATCTATTCTATAGGTTGTATAACTGTGTCTTGTGTTTTAAGGAGAGATTATACTCTTATTCACTATATTTTTGTGGCTATTTTTCTATAATTTAGAATTAGTTTTCTCTTTTCAATGCTAAAAACATAAAGTTAGATTATTGTAAAAAAAAAAAAAAACAAACAAACATAAAGTTAGATTTATTTGAGAATAATAGTTAAGAAATAAAAATATTTTTTTCACCATGTTATCCAAATTAACTGCACATATACCTTATTAATTTGTCAACATGAACATAGTTCAAGTGGCATAAAGGTAGTTTCACCAAAAAAAAAAAAAAAAAAAAAGGCATAAAGGTTGTACTAATGATCATGAGATTTGTAGTTCAAAAATCTCCTCTCGACACTGAAGAAAAAAATGCATTATTAACTTGAATATAACCTTACTTAAATTAATTAAATTGACATATAGAGAAGAAATAAAAAAAAAAGGTGCACAATAACAAATTCCAAGCTTTCAAACATGTTTTAACCTTAAAAAAAAAAAAAGTTTTGAATGCTTATACCAAAGTTTTAAATATCGATGTGAGATTTCAATTTTATGGAAATATAGATGTAAATATTGATGTAAAATGTCGGTGTTAAGAAATATTTCTAGAAAACTCATAAAAAGATCGAGAAATTCATAAAAAAAATATTTAAATTAATAATTAAGCATTTCACCGTGTTTATATAAGTTAATTAAAAAAATTATTATCAATGTTATCTTCACACAGTGATATTTTATCAATGTATCTATCTTTTTCTTTTTCTTTTTTTTTGAAATAAACAATGCATTAAAAACTAAGAAGAGTTTGGTACACCAGCATAATCATCCCTAATTAATTGGGAAAGCCAACAAGGGACAACCCCCCTCACACAAAACGAAAGAACTTCCAGCGTGGAAGATGAAGCAAGCCCAAAAAAAGAAGAACCGTCGACAACAACGGACGACAGAAGAAGATCCGGCCGAAATCCGGCCGCCACTCGCGCGAGAGAATGCGCGATTGAGTTTGATGCCCGCGGGCATTTGACGAAAGCAGAAGTCCCTGCAGAAGCCGCCAACTGAACGATGTCATCTAGCAAGAAATTGGACTCCGTCTCCTCCTTGCTCTCATGGTTCAAGGCCTTAATCACCTCAAGCGAATCAGACTCAACAATGATCTTATCTGAAATTTTTTGCGGCGACGACAGGTACGCATGTAGCCCTTCCCGAATTGCAAGCGCCTCCAAAGATTTAATTGGCCAATTCCTCTGTAATTTTGCACACCCTGCAACCACCGGAGATCCGAGCGAATCATGAGCAATCCACCCGACGCCTCCCTGGTTCAGACACTCATTCCATGAAGCATCAACATTAATCTTCACGAAATTCCTTGGGGGAGGGGTCCACGCAATATGATTCGCCTGGCTCTCAGCGATTGCATCCAACAGGTTTGTATCTCTGATCTTGAGATGGCCTTCAATCTGTCTTTTGATTTGCCTTGAGAGGTTCTGAAAAATTTGGTTGATCTCTGCCCATAGATTGTTAGCTTTAGGGCTTCAATCAAACCAAGTATTTTGATGATAACAAACTCTGATTTTTTATACTAACATTTTCAGTGTTTCAAAGTCAGTATCTTGTAGAGCTCGAGACAACAATTCCAACGCCTTTTGAATCACTCAAATCGGAGCTCAAACGAAAAAGTTATGGCCAAAACAAATTTGATGGAGAAAAACCTACGTGGCAGTGACACGTGGCAGGCGCTGATGTGGCACAACAATCGACCAAAAATGATGATGTGGTAGCTGACGTGGCAGATGACGTGGCTCCACAACGGTCAAATTTTGCTGACGTGGCGATGACGTGGCAAGTGACATGGCGGCTGACGTGGATTACGTGGACCAATGGAATAGTGACACGTGGCAAGCTATGTATAAATAAATTTTCACCCAAAATTCCTCCCAATTCAAATTTTATTTTTTTCCAAAATCCATCCCAAAAATCCTGGATTTATTCTCATTATCTCCAAAATTTCATATCTTCAAAATTTGCTCTTAATATCAAAATTCCTCCAAATTCAAATTTGATTCTTTCCAAAATTCATCCCATGAATCATTGATTTTATTCTCCTAATCCTAAAATTCCAATCCTTCAAAATTCTCTCTTAAATTTGAAATTCTTTCCTTTTCTAATTCTAAATTCAATCTCCACCATTCATCCTTAATTTGATCCAACGGTCAATGTTCATCCTCCTCGCCTATAAATTGGACTTGATTTTCTCATTCATAGACACACCAAAAGCTTTCAAGTCTTTAAGCTCTCAAAGTCTCTCTACTCTTAAAATTCTTGTCCTCCATGCTCCAAAATTGGCCTAGTTATATTTTTGTGAGGTTTTCTTTTTAGAGTGCTCAACTTGTGTATCTAGCCTTCAAGAGGCAATATTGTGAGGTTCTCTTTTCTTTTCTTTTTGGGAATTGTATTAAGGTGTGGGTACACCTTGGGTTGTGAGAAAAAGAAATTGGTTTGATCCTGAACCAGTTAAAAGGATCTTGGGTTTCTCTTTAGCCTAGGAAAAAGAGGGTCGTGTGTCGGTTTGGTTCTCACCCGCAAGAGGATCACTTAGTGAAATACCCAAGAAGGAGTCTTGGGGAGTGGAGTAGGCAATTTGCCGAACCACTATAAATTCCCGGTGTTTTCTCTTCCTCTCTCTCTTTTATTTTCTGCTCTTAATTATCTCTTTGCTTTATTGTCTTAATTTTTAATTTCTCTTTAATTGCATGATTTAATTTTAGTGGGCTATTTAAATTTCTCGTTGATTAAATCATATTTAAATTCAAAGCTATCTTAGTGTGCATGCTTTAGGTTTTATCTTGCTTAATTTTCTCTTAAATTAAATTTGTGTGTTAATCTTTAATTGAGCATATTTCATAGATAAAATTATTTTTAAGAATTGGTAGTCAACCCTATTCACCCCCCCTCTAGTGTTGCCTTTCGATCCTACAATTGGTATCAGAGCGGGTAGCTCGGTTTTCTTATTTCAAAAAGGTTTTTAAATATTTTTTCCTTATTATACATTCTGTTTTTTTTAATCTTTTTAAATCTGGAATTTTTCTAATTTTTGCAAAAAGTTTGAAAAATTGAGTTTTAAAAACCGTCTTCACTAGAATTTTTTTTCTTGAAAATTAGTTCTTGAAACCTCATTTTTATTTTACTTCTTAATCTTTAAAATCTTTTTGATTAAAATCTAAATTTTAGAAAAGTATTTTTTCTTTATAAAAATCTTAAAAAAAAAAAAATCATATTCTCTATTTTTTTCAAAAACTTAATTGTTCGAGCTTATGGCAACCACTGGAATAAATGGGTATGGTGAAGGTCAATCTACCACTAGGCCACCCTTGTTTGATGGTAATAATTATGCATGGTGGAAAACTAGAATGAGAATTTATTTAATTTCGATTGATTATAATTTGTGGGAAATTATTTCTAATGGTCCTCTAATTCCTACTAAGTTAGTTGATAATAAAGATATTCCTAAGGAAGAAAAAGAGTTTAATGATGAAGATAAAAGAAAGTTTTCTATTAATGCTAAAGCCATGAATTGTCTGTTTTGTGCTTTATGTCCTGCTGAGTTTAATCGAGTCTCTGCATGTAATTCTGCTAAAGAAATTTGGGATATGCTTGAAGTAACTCATGAAGGAACTAATCAAGTTAAAGAGTCAAGAATTAGCATGTTAGTTCATAATTATGAATTGTTTAAAATGGATGCAAATGAGACTATATCTGAAATGTTTACTAGGTTCACTAACATTGTTAATGCTTTGAAAGGATTAGGAAAATCTTATACCACCTCTGAAAATGTGAGAAAAATTCTTAGATCATTGCCTAAGAGTTGGGAAGCTAAGGTGACGGCGATCCAAGAAGCAAAAGACCTCTCAAAACTTCCACTGGAGGAGCTCGTTGGATCTCTCATGACGCATGAGATAATCATGAAGGCCAATGTGGAAGAAGATGTCAAAAAGAAGAAGAGCCTAGCATTAAAGTCCACTCAAGTTCAAGAGGACTCTGAAACCGAAACTGAACTAAATGATGAGGAGTTCGCCTACTTGACCAAGAAGTTCAAAAAGCATTTCAGGAAAAGGAACTTCTCAAAGAAAGTCAACAGTCAAGAAGGTAAAGGAGAAAAGAGCAACAGAGATACAATCATCTGTTATGAGTGCAAAAAGCCCGGACACGTGAAGTGGGATTGTCCTCAAAGAAAAGCCACCTCAAAGAAGAACAAGAAGGCCATGAAAGCTACTTGGGACGAAAGCGACGAAAGTGAATCTGAAAGCGAGGAAGAAGTAGCAAATCTGTGCTTTATGGCTTTTGGAGACGACGACGACGACGACGACGAGGAGGTAAGTCCTGAAAACTTTACTCTTGATGAGCTCATTGATGCATATAATGAAATTAAAATTGAATTTGAAAAACTAGGTTGCAAATATATGTCTCTTAGGAAGAAAAATGCTAAATTAGCTCTTGAGAATAATAACTTATTAATTGAGCTAGATAATCTAAAAGAGAAAAATGAGACATTAGAAAAAGATCTAGATTTATCTAAATCAAATTTGCATGCTTTAAAAGAAGAGTATAAATTATTAGAAAATAAAAATGAAGATATTTCATCTACTCTTTTAAAGTTTACAAATGGGAAAAAGAATTTAGATATCATGATGGGTAAGCAACAAGACATATTTGATAAAAGTGGCTTAGGTTATAAACCTCACCAAAAACAAAAGAAATTTACAAATTACTTTGTGAAAGAAAATTCTATTACTTGTCATGCATGTGGAAATCATGGTCATAAAGCTTATGCATGCAATTTAAGAAAAATCAATATTATGAATGATAATAAAAAGAGATGGATTCCTAAATTTTTGTTAGCTAACCCCCAAGGACCCAAACAAATTTGGGTACCTAAGGTTACATCTTAGAATTAACTCTTTCAGGTATGTTTGAGATCGATAAAGAATAAGTGGTACTTGGACAGTGGATGTTCAAAACATATGACTGGGGACCACACAAAAATTCACATACCTAGAAAAGAAAGATGGAGGATATGTTACCTTCGGCGACAATAAAAAGGGTAAGATTGTTGGCAAAGGTAATATTAGTAACGGTTCAAATTTTATGATTGAAAATGTTCTGTTGGTTGATGGATTAAAGCATGATTTATTAAGTATTAGTCAGTTATGTGATAAAGGATATAGAGTAATTTTTAGTGATAAAAATTGCACCATAGAAAATGCATGTGATGGAAAGATTCTGTTTGTAGGAAATAGAGATAAAAATGTTTATACTATTGATTTATTAGATTGTCCTACAGTAGAAAATAAATGCTTATCTGCTTTGCATGATGACTCGTGGTTATGGCATAGAAGGTTAGGTCATGCTAGCATGCATTTAATTTCAAATATTTCTAAGAAATCCCTTGTTAGAGGTCTTCCAAAATTAAATTTTGAAAAAGATAAAGTTTGTGATGCTTGCCAAATGGGTAAACAAACTAAGTCTTCTTTCAAACCAAAGAAAATGGTTTCTACTTCTAGACCTTTGCAACTATTACATATGGATCTTTTTGGACCTACTAGAGTTGCAAGTCTTAGTGGAAAGCATTATGCTTTTGTTATAGTTGATGATTTTTCAAGATTTACTTGGGTTTTATTTTTATCTCATAAGGATGAAGCTTTAAAATCTTTTATTAGCTTTTCAAAAAGAATTCAAAATGAAAAAGGTTTTATGATTTCAAAAATTAGAAGTGATCATGGAGGAGAATTTGAAAATGCTTCTTTTGAAAATTTTTGTGAAGAAAATGGAATTTCTCATGATTTTTCCTCTCCAAGAACACCCCAACAAAATGGTGTTGTAGAAAGGAAAAATCGATCTTTACAAGAATTAGCTACCTCTATGCTTAATGAATATGATTTACCAAAATCCTTTTGGGCTGAAGCTGTTAATACTGCATCTTATGTAATAAATCGTGTTTTAATAAGACCTGTTTTAGATAAAACTCCTTATGAGCTTTTTAATGATAAAACTCCAAATATTAGCTATTTCAAAGTCTTTGGTTGCAAATGTTTTATTTTGAAAGACAAAGGGAAACTTGGAAAGTTTGAATCAAAAACGGATATTGGCATATTCTTAGGATATTCTACATGTAGTAAAGCATATAGAGTGTTTAATAAAAGAACTCATGTAGTTGAAGAGTCAATGAATGTTGTTTTTGATGAAACGCATGTTGCCATTAATAAAATCTCTGCTAGTGATGAATTAGAAATACCTGTTGAAGATCTTAGTATTAAAGATAGGGAAGCAACATCAAATGAATCTCAGAAAGAGCCAGAGAAATCCCTCCCTCAGGATTGGAGATTCTCTACTCACCATCCTCAGGAGTTAATAATAGGTGATGTATCTCAAGGGGTAAGAACTCGCTCTTCTTTAAATGCTTTAAATAATGTTGCTTTTGTGTCTCAAATTGAACCAAAGTCCTTTAAAGATGCTGAATCCGATGAGTTTTGGTTAATTGCTATGCAAGAAGAGTTAAATCAATTTGAAAGAAATAATGTGTGGGAACTAGTCCTGCGTCCTAGTGATCATCCTGTTATAGGTACTAAATGGGTATTTAGAAATAAAATGGATGAATCTGGTAATATTGTTAGAAATAAAGCTAGATTAGTTGCTCAAGGTTATAGTCAAGAAGAAGGAATAGATTATGAGGAAACATTTGCTCCTGTTGCTAGATTAGAATCTATTCGTATGTTACTTGCATTTGCATCTCATAAGAATTTTACTTTATTTCAAATGGATGTAAAAAGTGCTTTCTTAAATGGTTTCATAATGGAGGAAGTGTATGTTGAACAACCTCCTGGTTTTGAAAGCTTTGAAAATCCAAATCATGTTTTCAAATTGAATAAAGCTCTTTATGGTCTTAAACAAGCTCCTAGAGCTTGGTATGACCGTTTGAGTAAATTTTTGCTAGAAAATGGTTTTAAAATGGGACTTATTGATACTACACTTTTTATCAAGACTAAAGATAATGATATTTTATTAGTGCAAATTTATGTTGATGATATTATATTTGGTGCTACTAACTCTTCTCTTTGTGAAGAATTTTCTAAGTGTATGCACAGTGAATTTGAAATGAGCATGATGGGAGAACTTAAATTCTTCCTTGGGCTTCAAATCAAACAACTTGAAGATGGAATCTTCATAAATCAAGAGAAGTACATAAGAGATCTACTCAAAAGGTTTAAGTTCGATAATGCAAAAGTAGCAAAGACCCCGATGAGTACCACTACAAAGCTGGATAAGGATGAAAAAGGTAAAAACGTAGATATTAAAGCTTATAGAGGTATGATCGGATCCTTGCTTTACTTAACTGCGAGTAGGCCTGATATTATGTTCAGTGTATGCATGTGTGCTAGATTTCAATCTTGTCCTAAAGAATCGCACTTGCATGCTGTAAAAAGAATTTTTAAATATTTACTTGGTACAGCTGATTTAGGCTTATGGTATCCTAAAAATGCATCTTTAGATCTGATTGCATATTCTGATGCTGATTTTGCTGGTAGTTTAACTGATAGAAAAAGTACTAGTGGAACATGCCATTTCTTAGGTAGCTCTTTAGTATCTTGGTATAGTAAAAAGCAAAATTCTGTTGCATTATCTACCACTGAGGCTGAATATATTGCTGTTGCTAGTTGTTGTTCTCAAGTTTTATGGATGAAACAAACCTTGCGTGATTTTGGTTTAAATTTTGAACAAGTACCAATCTTTTGTGATAATACTAGTTCAATTAATTTAACCAAAAATCCTATTCAACATTCTAGGACAAAGCATATAGACATTAGACATCATTTTCTTCGAGAGCATGTGCAAAATAAGAATATAATCATTAATTATGTTAATACTGAGAACCAGGTGGCAGATATTCTTACAAAAGCTTTAAATGAAGAAGCTTTTTGTAGAAATAGACTTGCACTTGGCATTATTAGAATTTAATTGCTTAATTATGTTTGATAGGGGGAGCATTTATGTTTTATAATTTATTGAAGGGGAGCATTATTTGTATGATTAAGGGGGAGTAAAATCATGGTAATATCTTTTTGTTGATAACAAAGGGGGAGAAGTATTTCTAGTATTATGGTGGTTTGTCATCATCAAAAAGGGGGAGATTGTTAGCTTTAGGGCTTCAATCAAACCAAGTATTTTGATGATAACAAACTCTGATTTTTTATACTAACATTTTCAGTGTTTCAAAGTCAGTATCTTGTAGAGCTCGAGACAACAATTCCAACGCCTTTTGAATCACTCAAATCGGAGCTCAAACGAAAAAGTTATGGCCAAAACAAATTTGATGGAGAAAAACCTACGTGGCAGTGACACGTGGCAGGCGCTGATGTGGCACAACAATCGACCAAAAATGATGATGTGGTAGCTGACGTGGCAGATGACGTGGCTCCACAACGGTCAAATTTTGCTGACGTGGCGATGACGTGGCAAGTGACATGGCGGCTGACGTGGATTACGTGGACCAATGGAATAGTGACACGTGGCAAGCTATGTATAAATAAATTTTCACCCAAAATTCCTCCCAATTCAAATTTTATTTTTTTCCAAAATCCATCCCAAAAATCCTGGATTTATTCTCATTATCTCCAAAATTTCATATCTTCAAAATTTGCTCTTAATATCAAAATTCCTCCAAATTCAAATTTGATTCTTTCCAAAATTCATCCCATGAATCATTGATTTTATTCTCCTAATCCTAAAATTCCAATCCTTCAAAATTCTCTCTTAAATTTGAAATTCTTTCCTTTTCTAATTCTAAATTCAATCTCCACCATTCATCCTTAATTTGATCCAACGGTCAATGTTCATCCTCCTCGCCTATAAATTGGACTTGATTTTCTCATTCATAGACACACCAAAAGCTTTCAAGTCTTTAAGCTCTCAAAGTCTCTCTACTCTTAAAATTCTTGTCCTCCCTGCTCCAAAATTGGCCTAGTTATATTTTTGTGAGGTTTTCTTTTTAGAGTGCTCAACTTGTGTATCTAGCCTTCAAGAGGCAATATTGTGAGGTTCTCTTTTCTTTTCTTTTTGGGAATTGTATTAAGGTGTGGGTACACCTTGGGTTGTGAGAAAAAGAAATTGGTTTGATCCTGAACCAGTTAAAAGGATCTTGGGTTTCTCTTTAGCCTAGGAAAAAGAGGGTCGTGTGTCGGTTTGGTTCTCACCCGCAAGAGGATCACTTAGTGAAATACCCAAGAAGGAGTCTTGGGGAGTGGAGTAGGCAATTTGCCGAACCACTATAAATTCCCGGTGTTTTCTCTTCCTCTCTCTCTTTTATTTTCTGCTCTTAATTATCTCTTTGCTTTATTGTCTTAATTTTTAATTTCTCTTTAATTGCATGATTTAATTTTAGTGGGCTATTTAAATTTCTCGTTGATTAAATCATATTTAAATTCAAAGCTATCTTAGTGTGCATGCTTTAGGTTTTATCTTGCTTAATTTTCTCTTAAATTAAATTTGTGTGTTAATCTTTAATTGAGCATATTTCATAGATAAAATTATTTTTAAGAATTGGTAGTCAACCCTATTCACCCCCCCTCTAGTGTTGCCTTTCGATCCTACATAGATATCTTGTTTCTGTAGTTCCATATTGCCCAGATGATAATGGCCGCCTTTTCTTTCTCTTCGGAAGACATTCCTCTCGAGATTCTGTCCCACACGAGCACAACCTCCTCCTCCTCCCTACAAGATGAAACAACCTCTTTAATATTAGGAAAGTAACGACACCATACTTCCCTTATAAATTTGCATCTCCAAAGCAAATGCACCGGGCTCTCCCGTTTCAACCTGCACAATGAACACATTGGGTTAATATCCAATCCTTTTCAGATAAGATTAACTTTGGAAGGGATATAGTTTTTCAAGATTTTCCAGACTCCTATCTTTGCTCTAGGAGTAATGTTCAGATTCCAAAGCTTCCTCCAACTTTCCTTCTGACCATAATCGAGGGACCCCGAAGCTTCTTTAGCGTGGAGGAGTTGATAAGCAAGATGATATGCACTTTTGACCGAAAAGACTCCTTTGGATTCTAAGGCCCACACTACCTCATCTTTTCTATTCCCATCACTAAGGGGAATGGCAATAATTTCATCCACATCTGCGGGGATAAAGTTGTTTCTGATGAGAGGAACATTCCAGTCCCCATTATCAATCAAGGCTTCCACTCTTCCCCATTTTAGATTCTCAGGGACTACTAGAGGCTTCCTAGCTCCTTTTCCCAACAGCCACGGGTCTTGGCTAATGTAAATATGTCTCCCATTTCCTACTTTCCACCTATATCCCTCGGAGAACAACTCTCTTCCCCAAATAATGCTTTTCCAGGTCTGAGAAAAGTTCAAACCCACTTTGGCTTTAAGAAAATCTCCATCTCGAAAGTATCTACCTCTAAGAACTTTGTAGAGCAAACTCTCCGGGTTCCTCAGGATCCTCCAACTTTGTTTAGCCAACATAGCTTGGTTGAAAAGATGGAGGTCCCTGAAACCTAATCCCCCAAAATTCTTGCTTTTACAAAGGTCATTCCATTTAGCCCAATGAAGTTTTTTCTTATCCCCGGTTGCTCCCCACCAAAATCTAGCACACATATTGTTGATCTCCTTACATAAGCTTTTTGGGAGCTTAAAACAGCTCATGGAATAAGTGGGAATCGCCTGGATTACTGCTTTTATAAGAACTTCTTTGCCCCATGCAGAAAACAATTTCTCACTCCATCCTTGAAGAATGTTCCTTATCTTATCCTTAAGCTTGCTGAACATTTGAGTCTTGCTCCTAATAGCTTGCGAGGGCATTCCAAGATAAACCCCTAGGTTCATGGCTTGCTTTATCCCGAGGATATCCCCAATGGCTTGGGCCTCTCCTTGGAGGACATTCTTGCTAACCATGAATCTAGATTTATCCAGATTTATAGCTTGACCTGATGCCAGCTCATATGCCTTAAAAACTTTCTTGATTGTGTGACATTCCTCCTTAGAGGACCTGCAAAAAATAAGGCTATCATCATCGAAGAAAAGGTGGGATAAGGGGGGACAAAAATTGTTAATTCTAAAGCCTTTTAAGTTTTGAGACTCTACTTCCCTGTTTAATAGGCCTGAAAATCCTTCTGCACACATCAGGAAGATGTAAGGGGATAGCGGATCCCCTTGCCGGATGCCTCGACCCGGCTTGAATTCTTCTTGTGGAACTCCATTCATAAGGACCGAGAATGTTACCGTCTCCACGCACTTCATGATGTTCTGGATCCACTTCTCACTGAACCCCATTTTTGTAAACACATTTCTGATGTACTCCCATTCGACGCAGTCGTAGGCTTTGCTCATATCAAGCTTGATAGCTACATGCCCTTCTTTCCCTTTTTTTCTATTATTTATAGCGTGGATACACTCAAACCCTACTAGGACATTATCAGAAATGAGCCGCCCTGGAACAAAAGCCGCTTGAGTTGGGGAAATAACAGCATCGAGAATCTTTTTAAACCTGTTAGCAATGGTCTTGGCTACAATCTTGTAAGTCACGTTGCATAAGCTAATAGGCATGTATTCTTGCATTCTCTTCGGATCTCTGACTTTTGGGATGAGCGTTATCAAAGTCTTGTTAAAAGGAGTTATATCAGCGTCATGGTTAAGGATTTGGAGGCATTCCCTCACTGTATCTTCGCCCACTATATCCCAATAAGCTTGGAAAAAGGAGGCATGGGTTCCATCTATCCCCGGAGCCTTGCCAGGGTGGAGATTTTTTATTGCAACCTCAACTTCTTGCTTGCTATATGGCTGATCTAGGACTCCCCTTTGCTGATCCGAAAGCTTCATGCTAACACAGTCAGAGACCTCAGAGATCTGGCCCCTTCCAGGGTTGGAAGATTGGAAAATATCTCTGAAGTAACCTGTTGCCACTCTAGCAATTCCCTCTTCATCTTCTCTCCACACCCCCTGCGAATCAAAAATGCCTTCAATCTTATTCCTCTTCCTCCTTTGGGAGGCTTTGGCGTGGAACCATTTAGTGTTTTTGTCCCCACTTTTAAGCCACACTTCCCTTGATCTACTTCTCCAGTAATACTCTTCTTCTTCGAGAAGTGCATTCAACTCCAACTCTGCTGCTTCTATTTCATTCCCATCCAGAGAGTGATTCTCGACTTCTAGCTTCTGAATTTCCTCCTCTTTTTTCCTGATGGCCGAACTGATGCTACCTTTGAGCCTGTCCTTGCTCCAGCGATGCAGGTTCTTAATACACACTCTTAGTCTATTATTGATCTGATGCGCTTCTCTGCCTCCCCCACCACTCCAACTATCAGCCACAATGTTCTTAGTATATTTGAACTTCAACCAACCTTCCTCGAACCGCAACAATCTGCCTTTGACTCGATTGGCAAGCAAAACAGGGGATGTATCAATAGTGGCTATAATGGGCCTGTGATCCGAAGAAAAAAAACTAAGGTGTTGAACTCGAATGCTCTGAGACTTTTGGGATAAAGCATGGTTAACAAAGAACCTATCAAGCCTCTCTTTAATCTGCTTCTTTTTCTGTCTGCCCCTTCTCCACGTGAACATATCCCCCCTAAAGCCTGCATCCATGAGCCGACAAATGTTGATCACCTCTTGGAACCCATTCATTTGGGATTGGTTCCTCACTGCCCCTCCTTTTTTTTCATCCGCTGAGAGAATTTCGTTAAAATCCCCTCCAACAAGCCAAGGAACATCATCAATGATATTCTGTGGACATTTTTCAATACATAATGAGAATGTCAATTCACTTTCTTTTTCTTAATGTCGAACTCATAGACATATAGAAATGTTGAGATGTCAATGAAAATTTAATCCCTTGACCTTACAGTTTCATGAATTTTTTGAATAACATAAATACAAGTAATTGATAGATCCAAAAAAATCTTTTTACTCTTATCTTTTTGTCTTACCTTATTAAAAAAAAAAATTAGTAACGGTCAAATTAGTATAACTTTTGCAAAATTTCCAAATAGTCAAATTTATCCTTCTCAATCCCCACCAATAAGCAGCGGCGGATTTAATTAAGGCCCAGGGGGGGCTCGAGCCCCCCCTCAAATTTTTGTGATTTATATATAAATAATATAAAAAACGCTTTTTATATCATTTGATAAGCTTGCCTGGGTGGTGAATGCGCCTTAGCCCCCCCTCAGATCCCAGGTTCGAGCCTTGTATTCCATGTTTTTTTAAATTTTATTCCATTTTTCCAATTCATCCCCAAACTTCCGTGTTTCCCCATTGCGTGCTTCAATTCCAGCAATAAGAATGGTTTTAAAACAAAAAAGGAAAAAAATAATTACATTGTTTATTATAAATTTCTTTAAATTCAAACTCTATTTTTTTTTCCTTTTATGTTATAATCATATCCTTATAATCAATTGAAACCCTAATTTTCTATACTCCATTGTTTTTCACTTATCAAGTAGTGTAGCCACCACATATTGTTTTGAACCTAAAAAAAACTCCTTTCAAGTCAAATTGTTGCCGACAATTTCAAGAAGTCAAGAATTTTGAGATTAATTTTATAAGGTACATTTACTTTTCGTATTTCAATTACTTGTATGCATTTAACTTTCATGTTTCAATTACTTTTAAACATTTAGTTGTCATGTTTCTATTATTTGTATACATTTAGTTTTTATCATTCTTATTTCTAGGTTTTAGTTTCTTTATTTTATTTATTTTTATTAATGTATTGTAGATCTAATTTGAAATCTAATGGAGAGATATTTTAAAAGAAAATCGATTGGGTCATCATCTCCGTTGAAGAAAAGTAATAATAGCTCGGATAGAAATTTCACAGAAGTAAATTTAGAAGAGTTACCCGCAGATCCTGGTTTAAGAATTAGAATGCTTGATTATAGTTGTAATATTCGAGATCAAGTTCGTAGAGCATATTTACAAAAAGGACCTTGCCAGCCTCGAAATCATACTTTTCCATTGAAGAAATTTGGTTCACAGTCAAGACGATTTAATCCAGTCTGGTTCACTGAATATTCTAATTGGTTGGAATATAGTATTTCAAAAGATGCTGCCTTTTGTTTATGTTGTTATTTATTCAAACAAGAAGTTGGAGAACAGTCAGGAGGTGACCATTTTGTTGGTGAAGGATTTTCAAATTGGAAGAAAAAAGAGAAATTACAAATTCATGTTGGAGGACCAAATAGTGCACATAACCAAGCTTGGGGTAAATGTGAAGCTCTTTTGAACCAAAACCAACAAATTGAAACATTTTTCAATAAGATGTCTGACCAAGCAAAAATTGAATATCGAATTCGATTAGGTGCAACAATTGATTGTGCTCGATTTTTGTTACGACAAGGTCTTCCATTTCGTGGACATGATGAAACTGAAGATTCAAGAAACCAAGGTAATTTTCTTGAACTTCTACGATGGTTATGCAACCATAATAAGGACATTGAAGCTGTTGCCTTGAGAAATGCTCCTGAAAACCTGAAATTGATTGCACCAGATATCCAAAAAGATGTTGTAAATTGTTTTGCAGTAGAAATTGTTGATACAATTATAAGAAATATTGGTGATAAGTTATTTTCAATTTTGATTGATGAATCGAAGGACATATCTTCAAAGGAGCAAATGGCAATTGTGTTGAGATATGTGGACAAAGGACACGTGATTGAACGATTTGCAGGTATTGTACATGTTACTAATACAAGTTCTCTGTCGCTTAAAGAAGCTATTGATGGATTCTTTTCTAAACATGGATTAAGCATTGCTAGTTTGCGAGGACAAGGATATGATGGAGCAAGCAATATGCAGGGAGAATTCAATGGATTGAAAGCATTAATTTTGAGAGAAAACGAATGTGCTTTTTACATTCATTGTTTTTCTCATCAGCTTCAATTAGCTTTGGTAGCTATTGCAAAAAATCATGTAGAGATCGCTGGACTTTTTTTTTTAGTTGCAAATGTAGTGAATGTTATTGGAGCATCAGCAAAACGTCGAGATATTTTAAGAGAAAAACACAATGCTATAACTGTTGAAGCTTTGAATAATGGTGAATTGTCAAGTGGGCGAGGATTGAACCAGGAAACAATGGTCAAACGTCCAGGAGATACACGATGGGGATCACATTATAACACTCTAGTGAGGTTTATCTCAATGTTCTCATCAATTTGTGATGTACTTGAGACAATTGTAGATGATGGATCAAATTCTGAACAAAAATATGAAGCACAAGTTCTAATAAATTCAGTTCAGTCATTTGACTTTGTTTTTCATATGCATCTTATGAAAGCTATCTTGGGAATTACAAATGATTTGTCTCAAGCATTGCAGAGAAAAGATCAAGATATTGTGAATGCAATGAATTTGGTCAAAATTTGTAAAGAAAGATTACAATCAATGAGAGAATCAGGTTGGGATTCATTGTTGGATGAAGTTTCAAATTTTTGTGATAAGCATGATATTCTAATTCTTAAGATGGATGATATGTTTTCAATTCGAGGGAGGCAAAGACGAAGATCTCAAGAAATCACAAATATGCATCATTACTGTGTTGAGGTTTTTTATACGGTTATTGATATGCAACTTCAAGAGTTGAATAATCGTTTTACTGAAACAAGTACTGAACTGCTTTTGTGTGTGACATGTCTCAATCCAAGCAATTCATTTGCTACTTTTGACAGACAAAAGCTTGTCCGTCTTGCACAATTTTATCCTAGAGATTTTTCACCTACTGAGCTTGTTGTTCTTCAGGATCAACTTCAAAATTACATCATTGATGTGCGTTCAGATAACAAGTTTGTAGAGCTAACAGGTATTGGTGATCTTGCACTAAAAATGGTGTTGACAGCTAAAGATAAAGTCTACCCGTTAGTTTATCGGTTGCTCACTTTAGCATTGATCTTACCAGTTGCAACAGCTACCGTAGAGAGGACATTTTCTGCTATGAGTATTGTAAAGACTCAGTTGCGTAATCGGATGGGAGACCAGTGGATGAATGATAGTCTTATAACATATATTGAGAAAGATTTATTTGATAAGATAGACAATGAAGTTATTATGCAACGATTTCATAATATGAAATCTCGTAGAGGACAATTGTGATGTATGAAATTAAAATTTCAGTTCATTTATGAATTTTGATTAATTTTTGGAATTTATTACTTGTAAATTATTTTTATTGAATTTGAGTAAAGCCCCCCCTGAACAAAATTTCTAGATCCGCCACTGCCAATAAGAGATCATTGATGATACAAAAACAACCAATTAAGTTATGTTAGAATGTTTGAATGCAAAAGTGAACCTTGATTGATGGAAAATTAATTTGATTTTCAACAAGGCTCTATGGTGGTTAATTGACTTGATTTTTTTCTCTTGATTTTTCTATGGGGATGTTTTCAATGTTCATCAAATTAGCTTTTAGCTAACATATATAGTCATCCCACATGCGAGGAAAGGAGACAAGGGCATTGGACACCATGAAATAAGACAACTCGGTGTGAACTTCGATGAGTTGAAAAATCTAACCTAATTTATAGACTAACCTATTTGAATTAACACATTTAGATCGAATTGAATAGACTCAAATTTATTTATTTATTTAAAATAATTAAAGTTATTCCTTCTTTTTGTGTTTTTTATTTTTATTTTTTGCAGATTAGATGAGTGAGTTTTTCAGTGTGATTCTCGAGTATCAATCTTTCATCTCTAGACAAAAAAAAAAAAAAAAAAAATCCATCATCTTTAAGATTTCCACGGTTATTAAAATTGCAATTGGAAAACCAATATTTTAATGACTTCCCTCTTCAAAAATCAAATAATATATATTTAATTAAAAACTTAATAAGAAGTACTTTCATATTATAGATTAGGATTATCAATCTAAGTCGAGAAGAAAATGACATTCCTCAAATTTAAATATAGAAAGAAATATAATATTAAATTACAATTAAATTTAACCTTTAAGTTGAAGTAAATTTAATAATTTCCAAAATATTTTTTATAAAATAAAATATCACATTAGAATAACATTATTTTAATTTAATATGAGAAAGCAAGCCAATATATCTTCAAAAACATCCCTTTATTATTTTTCTCCCATAAATAGTCTTGAGTTACATATTCATCTTAGATAAATTTTCAACCTATCAAAATAACTCAATCAAAATCAAACCTACAAATTTATTATTATTTTTTTCACAAGTATATAAATTTTACCTTTAAAAAAGAGAGAAAAAAAAAGACTTTTTTTTTTTTTTTTTTTTTTGCATAAATAAAAACCTAGCCCGTGAACCCTTTCATATTATTATTGCTAACTCTCACATCAAACAACAGAGAGGCCTCAGTGACTTGAAATCTCCTCTACTTCAAAGTGACAGTTTTCACACCAAGAAAGTAAATAATGCCTCAGTGATTTATTAAATGAACTCAAAAGAGTATTTATACACAAGCAGATAAATAATAATGAGGACTTATCTGCAAATAATCAATAAAGCAATATTCTGTACAACATATATCCTATATGCCGCCTCAAACGAATGAGGGTAAAGTCATGAGTTTGGATCGAAGAAACTGAAGACGATCAGCGGACAAAGCTTTAGTAAACAGATCAGCAGGCTGTAAGTGTGTAGGTAAAAATTGAAGGGAAAGAGCCTTGGTAGCAACACGCTCACGAACAAAGTGAAGATCAACCTCGACGTGCTTCGTTCGACCATGAAAAACTGGATTGCGAGCCAGCTGTATAGCGGACTGGTTGTCACAGTAAAGGGTCGGAGAAGAAGGAAGAATAACAAAAAGCTCTCGAAGAAGCTGTTGAAGCCATAGAAGTTCAGCAGTGGTGGTAGCGAGAGCACGATACTCAGCCTCAGTTGAGCTTCGAGATACGGTAGTTTGCTTCTTCGCAACCCAAGAAATAGGATTAGCACCTAAGAAAATCACATAACCAGTCGTTGATCGCCTATCTATCGGATTACCTGCCCAATCCGAGTCAGAAAAGGCACTCAAGGAAAAGGAACCAGCACGAAAAAATAAACCCAAAGTCAGAGTACCACGCAAATAGCGCAAAATGCGTTTAACAGCGGCCAAATGATCATGACTGGGTGAATGCATAAACTGAGCTACTCTACTCACAGCAAACGAGATATCCGGCCGAGTAAACGTTAAGTAATGCAAAGCTCCAACTATACTTCTGTAAGCAGTTGCATCTTCTGGAGAACAAATAGCAGATGATGAAGAAAAGGCATTAGTTGAGCAAGGAGTAGTACATACCTTAGCCTCTGCCATACCAAATTTATTAAGCAAATCCTTCACATATTTCAACTGAGTGACTAAAATACCAGAGGACAAACGTTTAATCTCAAGACCAAGAAAATATGATAGGCTGCCCAGATCAGTCATCACAAATCGAGTTTTGAGTTGATCAATAAGAGAGGCTATGTACATCGAGTCATTTCCAGTCAACACAATATCATCAACATACAATAACAAGTATGTAAGAGAGCCACAAACATTCCGAACAAACAAGGACGGATCGGATAAGGAGGCTTTAAAACCACAAGAGAGCAAGGAGCTAGTAAAGCACTCAAACCAAGCACGAGGGGCTTGTTTGAGACCATAAAGTGATTTGTTCAATTTGCAAACATGGGAAGGAAAACGCTTACTAATAAAACCCTGAGGTTGTTGCATATAAACTTCTTCCTTTAAATCCCCATGAAGAAAGGCGTTTTTAACATCAAGCTGACGAAGATCCCAACTATAATGGGCTGCCAAAGAAAGAACAATCCGAACCGTGGGTTTCTTAACCACGGGACTAAAGGTTTCATCGTAATCAACACCTTCTCGTTGATGATAACCTTTAGCAACTAAGCGAGCTTTATAACGTGCTACGCTACCATCCGGGTTACGTTTAACTCTATAAACCCATTTACAACCAATTGCATTCTTATTAGGTGGGAGAGGAACTAAGGACCAAGTTTGCTGGTGTAAGAGAGCATCATATTCATCACTCATCGCACGCTGCCATTCAGAAATTTTACAAGCCTGAGTATAGGAGCTTGGTTCACAGACAACACTGGACTTATCATCAGGCAAAATCTTAGCCATATAGACTTTCTTCTTGCTAATGCCGGATTTAGATCGAGTTCTCATGGCATGAGAGTTACCAGAGCCACGAGGTAAAACACCAGAAACAGAACCAACAACCGAGCTAAGCGCGGATTCAGTAACAGGCAAAAAGGCATCAGCAGGAGGCACACAAGTTTCAGACAGAGATTCAACAATAGGATTCTCAGCAATAGGCATATTAACAGGCACAACAGTAGTATCATTCATATGAGCAGCAGAATTCTCAGCAATAGGCATATCAGCAGTATCATACATTTTAGCAGCAACATTTTCAACAAAAGGTGTAGCAGTATGCTCATTAACATCATCAACTGAGCAAGCAAGTGATAAATCATGTTCAACAGTTGGAACATGAACATTAGACACAGAAGGCAAATCTTCAACTGATTCCATGGGCTTGAAAAGACGAAGTAAAACAGGAAGGTTTGAAGAGAGTGATGGTGAAGATGAGGAGGGCAAGGAAGAAGAGGGAGAGGCAAAGGGAAAGACATGTTCATCAAAGACAACATGTCGAGAAATATAGAGTTTCTCAGTAAGAGGATCAAGGCACAAATAGCCTTTATACCCAAGAGGATAACCGAGGAAAACACATTGAGTTGTTCTCGGTTGAAGTTTGTGAGAGGTATAAGGCCGAAGAAGGGGATAGCACGCACAACCAAAAACACGAAGGTGTGTGTAGTCAGGGGGTTTACGAAACAAGAGCTCAAAAGGAGAGCGATTTCCAAGAGATGGAGAGGGTAATCGATTAATGGTAAAAACAGCGCACGCAAAAGCATAATACCAATATCGAATAGGAACTGAAGATTTGGACAGAAGAGAAAGGGCAGTCTCAATGATGTGACGATGTTTGCGTTCAGCAACACCGTTTTGCTCAGGAGTGTACGGACAAGACTTTTGGTGAATGATACCATGGGACTCGAAATAGGACCGAAGGGCATGACTAGTGTACTCACCACCTCCATCACTACGAAAAGTTTTGATCTTGGAGGAGAGTAAATTTTCAGCCAATGGTTTAAACTGATAAACAGTAGATATAACATCGGATTTGTATGCAAGGGGATATATCCAAGTGTAACGAGACATATCATCAATGAATGAAATGTAGTAACGATATCCATTTATTGATAATTCCGGGGATGGACCCCATACATCGCTATGGACAAGCTCCAAAGGTTGAGAAGAAAAGGAACTAGACAAAGAAAAAGAGAGTTTGCTCATTTTTCCATTTAAACAATGAGTACACAAAGAACTATCAGCAGAAGAAGTAATATCTAACAGCTGTAGGACATTTTTAAGAACAGACACATTGGGATGTCCTAATCGGTCATGCCACACTGAGTTATGAATCTTGGTTCCTAGCTGAGCAGTAAAGTTGCTAGGAATAGATGAAGAAGATTGAGTTGTCAATGGATAAAGTCCATTGATACTAGGCCCATGGTAGAGAGTGTGACCCGTGCGCTTGTCCTGAATGGTAAACGAATGAGCATCAAAGATAAAACGGCAGTTATTATCAACACAGAACTGATAAACAGACAAGAGATTAGTGGATATATGTGGTACACGTAGGAGATTAGATAAAAGAAAGGAAGCGGAATCAGTTTGAAGAGATGCACAACCTGTGTGTGTCACGGGTAGAGCTTGTCCATTGCCAACAGTCACACTAGATTCACCATTGTATTCGGAAGAGATATTCATATTGGCAAGATCAGAAGTAAGATGTGCATTGCAGCCAGAATCAGAGAGCCAAACCTGAGAATTACCTCCTGAATTCGACAAAGATACACCAGAAGGTCCAGGGAGCTGATTACCAGAAGAGGCCGCAAGAGCTGCCAACTGATTCGGAGGAAGACGACCACGAAAGTTAAAGCCATACCGATGATAACAATCCAGCGCATTGTGACCAAATCGTTGACAAATTTGGCATATGACTTTCGGTGAATTTACAGAAGAAGAGCCACTGGAAATATTTCCTCCACGATTAGATCCATTTGATACAGCACCATTAGAAGGTGTAGATCCATTGAGAGACCCCACTCCTCCAAAAAAATCAATGATTTTGATTGATTTTAGAATTATTTCTTTTGTCTCTCTTTTTTAAAAATTAAAATAAAATAATAATAATTTTAATATATAAATGACTTTGGAGTGTCCATTTTTGTTCTTGCTGGCATCTATCTCTTCGAATTATGTGTATGATTTGGATGAATCATCAATCAATCAAATCCAATCCAATCTTATATAAGTCCTTATTTTTAGATCAAAAGTTTATTATAATAATTTATTTTTTGAAAAAAAAAATCAAATTATATTTTGAATTTTATAGGTTGAATAAAGTAATACTCTAAATTAATAGTTGTAAGGATTAAATTTAGAACTTTTATAGGTTCCTCTATCTTTCTCAGCCTATTTAGGAAAAATTAGTTAATAATTTTTCTTCCTACTTTTAATATTGTTACTTAAGTAATTTTGAGTGGATTTTAAGTAGAATCATGTGTAAATTAGTTATAAATTGTTAACATAAATTGATTCCTTTACAAAAGTAGAATCATCAGGGCAAAACCGTAATAACAAAAATAATAATAATAAGATTTTAAGAAAATTGTCATATTTGCAAAATCTTATTTAATGTGCAAATATAAAATAATCTAGAATAGCTACCCATTTCAATTACTCTAATAATGATTATGATGATGATATGATGTTGAATTATATTCATGTAGCGGGTATTATTCAGTACGTTGACTGCATCCTTCCAAGAAGTCTGTTTTATCCATACGACGAGGCAACATAATATATAGTAGCGTATACTCTTGTAAAGAGAGGTCGACTCAAAGAAGCTGTATTATGGTCGTTTCCTTTTCCATCTTGGGTTGCAAAATCTGGTGAATACCGGTTCATGTAATTCTCTTGGTCATGTGCGATCGTTTCCATATTTATAAGATTATGATATTCTCAAAATAATAATAATAATAATAATAAGAAGAAGAAGAATTATGCTCATGTAGCAAATATTAAAGAGGGGTTATGATATGAAGTTGAAAATTGTGTATGGTGTTTATGTCATAATTTTTTTTTTCTTTTTTTATAAGTAAATTTTGTTGTTTATGTGACATTAAATTATACTCCCGCTTTATATGACAGAAATAAATCTTATCAAAAGAACTAATTAGACATTGAATATCTGCCACCACAGGGAAGCAATTTGCTTGACACCGATCTTCTATACGAATAATGGTGATCAACGATAAGGAGTCCGAGCAAACCGTTGCCTTACAAATCCCCAATGAATAAATCATTTTAAGACCTTCGAGAATCGTCATCGCCTCAGCACATAATGGAGATGAAGGTAAAGGAATCCTTTTTTGTAAAATGGCCACCAGCTTACCCGTCTTTGTGCGCAACACCGCACCCACACCACTGATTTTGGTATGTTTGTTCCACGCTGCATCAACATGTAAAATAAAGTCCTCTCCAACTGAAAGCATCTGAGAAACCATATCCCTTTTGAGGCTGATATTATATCTGTTGATATGCCTTGAAAGATATGAGATTTTCCGATTTTGGGCTTTTATTTTGGGCCTATTATGTTAGGGTTAATAGTGGTGTCATATATAAACCCTTTTAACCTATTTTTGCCTTCTCTGTATTTTGAATACTCCTCACATAATAAGATCGTTCTCTCCCTCTGCTCGTGGATGTAGCTAACACACCGTTAGTGAACCACGTATATCTGTGTGTTGTTTCTCTTCGCCCTTTCGTCCTTGTTACGTTGTTACTGTTTTCGTCATAACAATATCTTTATCTTACAACAAACTAATACTTATTTTTTTAGTTCAACAACATTTGAAGGTAGGGGATTCGAACTCACGACCTCTTGATCATAAGCACACACTTTATGTTAATTGAACTATGCTCTTGTTGACAAACTAATGTTGTTGGTATTAATAAGATATGAGAGGTTCATCTCTTTAAAAAAAAAAAAGATATAAGAGGTTCATCATTCTAATAGGGTGGCATAAAAATCACAACATAAGTTATCTTTTTTTTTTAAAAAAAAGACAACATAAATTATCTTATGAAGTATATTTTATAAAATTTAATTAGATTGAATGTATGGTGTATAGCTAGGAAGTTAATTGCATAAAACAACCATTTCAGGAGAAAAAAAAATTAATCCTGACAAAACAACTATTTCAATGTACTAAAGTGACAAATAATGACTAGTCAAAAGAAGAGGAACAAAATGTGTACTAAAATAGAAAGAAAATAAGAGGTTGTTCAAAGTCTTCTTCGAGTCAAGGAAATGATTGCTAAGAAGAAGAAGAAGAAGAAAGCCCCGAAAATCATGGAGGGAAATCTTCAAAAATTAAACAAAAAAAAAAAAAGAAATTTAATTATTTCTTATTGTGAAGGATGGTTGAGTTCTATTATTGAAAATATATGTTTAGAAGAAGATAAGTTAGATTTGGTATAAAAATAAAATTTTGATGTAGTAGAAGGTAGGCATATAATAATTGTTCGAGAACATTGATTACACTAGTAACAAATATATATACAAGAGTATAGCTGAGCTTACCTTGAATCGGGACTTAAGTTAAACGTCCAAATGTTAACTTGGACGAAAACTAAAAATTGCAGCATGAGTAGTCTTAAGCCACTAATTTTAAAGTTATGTGAACACATAAGCACATGTCCTACTAAAAGATGAGACTAAGTTTTAAGTCAATGAGTAAAGTTTATATATATATGAACAAATGAGTTCAACAACATTTGGGGTGGGAGATTCAAACCTCTGACCTCTTGATCGAAGGTATATGCCAATTACCAACTATGCTCGCTTTGGCTAGTAAATATATTATTTCATATTAAATAGTACAAAATTTAACAACAATTTTCATATTATAATAATTACACAAAATGTATAACATAAAACAAGTTCGATAATGCTAAGATTAAACTACTAATCTATAATATTATGCATATCCAAAAAAAAAAAACATTTGAAATTGTGATTTAATTTCTAAATATTCTACTAAATACATATATTCAAAATTCCAAAAACATGAAATACAACCCTATTTGTTTTCAATTTATGTCTTCAGATCACCAACAAAAAACACCTATAATGCTCTCAATTACTTTTAAAGTGTCCGTTAATCCTTCTCGTCCACTAATTAAGAAAATAATATTTATATATCATTAAATTAAATAATAACACAAAATCATGGTCCATGTTCAAGATTCGAAGATATTTTCTTACAAGTGTGTATCAATCCAATAATGGGTAGATAATAGGTAAATCACAACTAACCAACACAAAGAATATATATATATATATTAAAAGTATAAAGTTTTATTAATTAAGATATGAAATTTTAATATTTATTTATATCCGTCAATTTGGAGTTTAATGTACACACAGATTTTTAGCTATATTCTGCTTTGCTGCAGGCATTATTTGCTTATAATTCTCCCACTGTTTTTGTTTTTGTTTTTTTGTTTTTTTTTTTAATGAATAGTAATATTTTATATAAATATGGAGAATATTATATCACGAGACACATTTCCAAATGAAAAAACTATTTGTATTGATTTCAATTTTGTTTTTTCTTTTTCTTTCTTCCACGTGATGTGACACCAAATCAACCACTTTTTAGTATTTATTTATTTTTTTTTTTTCAAATTGGGTCTACCTCTAATTTTTAGTTTATGCAGAAAACATTCTCTAAGTATGTCGTTTAACTATAAAAGAAGGGCAAAAGAATCATTTAAATATATAATTAATTGACCTTTTCACATAATATTTTTTTAATATGTATATATATATATATATAACAAATCTTCGGGGATTGTAAAAGAAATCAATTTTCTTAATGTGTTGGCGCAGCTGGCTATAAGTTGCAATTTGCAATCCCTTTTCAACTTTCTTTTTTTAAAAAATTATATGGAGAAAGGTTAAATTAGATGTTTCGATCCTACATTTTAAACATGGTGTCTGCTTAGTTTTTAAATTTGAAAAAATAAAAATCTTGATCGAAACTTTATACTTTAAACTGGGCTTATCTTTAATCTTTGTCGATAATATTAGGTTCAATTACAAGTTTAGTCCTTAGAACTTTCAGAGTTGTGTTAATTTGGTTCTTGAACTTTAAAAAATTTCAAATAGATCCTCAAACTTTCATTTTTCTGTCCATTAGGTCTATGAACTTTAAAAAGTATCCAATAAATACTTAAACTTTCACTTTTGTGTCAAAGAAATCTCTCAATTTTCGATTTTGTGTCTCATAAGTCTTTGACCTATTCGACATATTTTTAAAATTCACAAGTCTATCAGATACAAAATTGAAAGTTTATGGTCATTTTAGGCCTAGTAGATTGGTTAATTTTTTAGAATCTCAAATATGCATGTCAAAGACTTATTTGGCACAGAAATGAAAGTTCAGAGACGTATTAGACATTCTTAAAGTTCATGGACCAAATTGATAGAACCTTGAAAGTTCAAGGATTGAACTTATAATTTAACCATAACATTATTAGTGGTAAGAATGAATGCATCACACAACATAATAGCATGTTGGGTCAACTTCCTCAACGAAAAGGTCAATGATCCAAATTCTTCTACATGCATATTGTTGGACTCGAAAAAAGAAAGGTGGGGCAAATTATACTTTTAGTTCCTAAAATTTCACTACGCAATCAATCTTCCAAGTTTGTGCATTACATCTAGAGATAAGCATAATATAAAATATATATTCGAAAATGAAATAGATATAATACTCAAACTATCAGGATATACTAATGAATATATGTAGTTTTCATTGTAGTTACACATCTTAAATATACTTCGTGAAAATCATTTCAAAGTTCAATTCACATCTCATAATCGAAGGAGAAGTAAAACCTCGATTGATTTATTTATTAATTTTCATGAGTGGATGAAGAAAAATTCCTTTTAAGTAATGATTAATAGAGAAGAAAATAATTAACAATTTCTTTTTTAATTTGGATTAGTGTGGATTTTAAGAGAATGAGTTGGACATATGGTTGAATTATCAATCATCCATCATGGCCAGCTGCATGAGAATGGAAGGAAGGAAGGGGAAATAAAGAAACATAGACAAATAAAATCAAATCAAAGTCGTCTCACATTAATCTCTATAATTGCATCAGCCAAACACAACACAGCAAAATCTTGTTCTTATTGTAAAATTCAAATCCACTAGTGGGCCCTCCTCAACATTTCTACCTTATATTTTATATAAACGAATCGACCCGAACCAAATTGAATCAACTGTTGGTTGTCTCTTTGATCAGATTTTGTTTAATCGGATAGAATCAAACTGATTTAATATATAGCTATCATTTTTTAATATAAAGGTAGAGATATTATATTAATAATAACACGAAATAAGCCAAAAATAACAAATCTGAGACCAACATAGCTGAAGTGGTTAACATATAAATAACCTTTCTTATGAGTTTGAAGGTTTAAATTCGTACTCCTATGTTTATAGTTTTATATCCTTTCAAAAAAACATATTGAATTGTATTAATTTATTTCCTTTTTTTCTTTATTCTATATTGATTGGTTGATTCAATCGACTATTAAAATTAATGTATTCAAATCTTTCGTGTCTAATAGAATTTTTCTAGATCTTTTTTAAAAGATTATACATTTAAGCGTGGACGAAGAGAGAAAAGGTTGGAACAAGCGGGGTAATAAATGAAAACAAATAAGAGATAAGTCAAAATGACAAATCTAATCGAGTTACTTCAAGTTGTCATTTTCGTTTCCTTGGATTCAATTCAGTTCATGAATATGGATTGATTTGATTCGATCAGCTCTCGTAGTCAATCCAACAGGATGGAAGCTATTTTTTACCTTCACTTTTTTGGAGGGAAAAAAGAGTCAATTGGTCATAGAATTGTTGAAAATAGGGGTTTTTCTAGGCCATGAGAGTAGAGAGGAGGGGAAAAGTTGAAACAAAAGGGGAAAAAGAAATAACTTAGGAGTAAGTCAATTTTTGTGTTGTGATGGAAAATTGTTTGGTTGTGATGATTAATGGGTACACGTGAATAGGTGGGTACATATGCGGTTTGTTTGTGTGCAATCAAGACAATGTTTTTGGGGGAGAAAAATAATCTCAATAAATAGCGACTTAGTTTTCGATTCCCTCTCTCTTTTATAGTATACAGCTGGGTTTGGGTTTTCGAATCTAAATGTCGTTATATCTTTTTCGTCTTGTTGTTGAACTTTCATTGGTCGAGAATATGTATAATCTATTGGAAAGATTTAGACAAATTTGAAATTAATGGGTTGAAGGAGTTCATCCACCATAATTTCTGTTTAATCTTTTATACATATTCTCGACCAATGAAAGTTCAACAACAAGACAAAAAAGATATAGCCAACAAGAGCATAGCTCAACTGACATAACACTGTACTGATAACCACGAGGTCTGTGGTTCAAATCCTCCACCCCTATATTGTAAAAAAAAACAAGACGAAAAAGATATAACGACATTTAGATTTGAAAACCCAATCCAGCTGTATAGAGAAAATGTTGAGAATAATTAGATATGTATATTAAAAAAAAATTAAATACATCATAACCAATAAACTTAGTGTTGATGGTCAAATTTGGTCGAAACTCACCTGACCTTCACGTGCCACCAACGGTAAATTTGTAGATGAGGGGGGAAGACGTGGCCTGCAAGACAGAAAACCTGCACACTGGTGTGGTGCTAACCACACCGACTCCGATGCTTAAGTCAGAAAACAGAAGTAGGAGGGCTAGAAGGCGTTTCGGGACGGACCAGGCGAAACCAGGGCGGCCAGAGGTTACAAGGACTGAAACGAGTTGGAGGGACTCGACCTCGGCCTTGGCCTTGGGCCGAGGTCGAGCAGGGGCCCGACCCCTTCGGTCTTGGCCCGTTCCCCTTGCCGGTTTTGCTCTGGGGTCCATCTCTCAATCCTATTTCCGTCCGATTGTCCTTGTCGGCTCCTTGTACACCGGAGTGGTCCAAAATCACCTATAACACTTAGCATTAGATTGTAGTTAACTTAAGCTAGCCAATAATCATTGTAAATTTAATATATTTTAAATATAATATACTACTATATGGAATGAAAGAAAATTTTAAATATAGCTTTTAATAGATTATTGTAAATTTAATATTTCAAATATAATAGACTATTATATGGAATGAAATAAAAATAAAACTTTAATAAATCTAATATATTATCAATTGAACTTATGCACATGATAAAATCTAAATATACTATTTCTCATTTGATAATTATTTTTTAATTGATTTTTTAAATGAGAAATAAAAATGTGCTTGCTAACTATTAATTTTTTTCCATCTTTTTTTATTCAAAGAGGAAAAACTAATATATTTGGGCCCGTTTGGTAACGTTCTCGTTTCTTGTTTTCGTTTCTTCATTTTTAATAAAGAAAAATAGAATCTCATGACCCTAACACCTATACGTTCAATAATAATAAACCTATATTTTTATTTATGTTTGGAAAAAATTGGAAACAAGAACAAAAAAGGAGAAACTAGTTTGAGTTGTTCCCAAAAGTTCTATACAAATTTTGAGAGTGTTTCTAAAAAATGAGAAACAAGAAACATACATAGTTATTAAGTGCTTAGATGTCTTAATAAAATTAGAAACAAGAAATGAGAACGTTACCAAACGGGCCCCTTGCTACCCATTTTTTAATGAAAGGTTTCACTTTCACCCTATCTTTATTGTTGTAACATCGTGATCTTGTTGTTGTATAAAATAAGCAAATTTCTTTATATATATCGAAACAATGAAAGGTTAAATAATCTCTTCAAAAAAAAAAAAAAAAAATTAAAGGTTAAATAATTAAACTTTTGAACCTTAAAATAAACGAAGTTGCCCCAATTGCCATGGCAAGCTGGTTCATTAAAAAATGTGAAATAATTGATTTTGAAAAGAAAGAAACAAAGGAAGTAAATTTGGCCATTGGGCATTGGAATAAGCTAGTCGAGCTAGTGGATTGCGACGAGGCAAGTCGAAAAAAAATAGTAATTTAGGTCTCGTTTGATAATCATTTGGTTTTTTGTTTTTAGTTTTTGAAAATTAAGCTTATATACACCTACTTACACATATAAGTTTCTTTGTTTTAGTATCTACATTTTTCCTTGTTTTCAAAAACCAAGCTAAATTTTGAAAAAAACCAAAAAAAGTAGTTTTCAAAAACTTGTTTTTATTTTTGGAATTTGGCTAGGAATTCAAATGAATCCTTGATAAAGATGAAAACCGTGATAGAGAATTTGGGAGAAAACAAGCATAATTTTAAAAAATCAAATGGTTATCAAACGGGATCTTAATATCTCACTCTTAATTTAACTCTAAACGTAAATTAATGGTAAAATTAGTACTTCCAATTAGTTATGTTTTCAATTCTTTTAAAGATTTGTAACTAAAATAAAAGTGCATTGATGATATATTTACTATTACAATTAGAGCATGATATTGAATTCAATCATGTTATGCTTATGTTGATGGTAATTTTATTGCACTAAATGATTTTTAGTTGAGTTGAGATATTTTGTTTATATGTTTGTGCTTTTGATTTTGTAACTAAGTTCAAGTATTTTTAAGTTTTTTTTTTCCTTTTTGAGTCCAACAAATCAGACTTCAATTTTAGGAAAAGTATTTTGTATATTATCTTAAAAGCTAGGTTCGGATTGACAAATATTATGAGTGGTTTTAATTCAATTTTGTGTGATTTGTCAATTGATTCGTATGTCAAACTTCGTAACTTAGATTTGAGTAGGTCTAGGTATTGACTACACCAAACGTTCAAATTACTGATTTAACTTGATAGTAATAGAACTTTAATTATTTTTTAGTTCAACAAAAATTAGAAGCTTGTTGTCGACCACTAATTTTTCTTACAAATAGAAAGAAATAATAGGGAAAAAAAATGAGATAACAAAGATATTTTATAATAAAGAAGATAAACATTTGTAAAAAGAATTTAGTGAGGATTAACATGAACTAAGAAAGTATTGTTCAAATAATGAAGATTAGTCACAAGTCAATATGGGTACAACTTAGCCGTTAAGACCTTTTAGCTACTTTTTTAAAATGTTATAGCAGGTTTAAATCTTCTCACTCCATGTATGATGTAATATTTTTTAAAAAACAATTCACAAAGTAAATAATGGAGAGAGAATAAGATTTTAAATTATCATCGACATGTCGATATTTTCATATATTCATTAGTTCAACATGAAGTCAACCTCAGAGTACGAGAAGGGCGGGATGGGACGGCACGTGCATAGAGAGAGTTGGAAAGTGAGGGGTAAAGCAAAGGAGTTGAGTGGAGGAATCTGCACGTGATGAGAGAAGAAAAAGACATTACATTTACAATTTTACAAATACAACAATAAGACCTTTTTTTTTCTATTTCAAAAAAAAAAAAAAAAAAAAAACAATAAGACTTTTTAGAGAGAGAGAAAGAAAAAGAAAGTTGAAACTTGGAAATGAGAAAAAGAGTTGGCGTTTGTTAAAATGGTATTTAGCTGTCAATCCCTCCAACTCTCTCTCACGGGCTCCCCTCTGCCCAAGCTGACCAAAACTCTTCTCTCTCTCTCTCTCTCCTTATACTTTTCATTTCCTTTTCCTAAAATGACCTCCTCAAAACTTTTTAACTTAAATTGTAAATTTCTTTTTTTTTTCTTTTTCACGTTTATGGAGAGATTTATTAGATAACATCGGGTTCATTTCAAAGTAAATTAACAATGAGTAGAGTAACTTGTGTGTCTTATAAATTATGAGGTCTCACTTATCTTTTCAATGTGAGATCCTCAACATGTCCCCTCATGATGATTTTTTTTTCGTGGACCAAATATCCTTTTGAATTTTATGGGTTCTGATACTATATTAAGTAACATGAGTTTCCATCTCAAAACCAATGTTGAGGATTTCATATTGAAAAGATAAGTGAAGACCTCACAATTTATAAGATACATGAGTTGCTTCACTCATTGTTAATTGGTTTTGAAATGGAATCTCATGTTATTTAATAAGATTTGTACTTATGACTTATAAATAAATAAATGTGTTGTTAAATCTGATGTGGAATGGCTTTTTTTAATGCTTTAAAAAGTGTTTTTAAGTATTTACGAAATCATTCTAAATAGACCCTTAAACTTTTTTTTTTTTTGAATCGAAATTGACCCTTAAACTTGTGTTGACAAGATAAGCAACAAAATTGGTTATTATTCAATCGTTTTAATTTGGAATTTATAGTTTGGTTAACCACGTTAATTATCCATAAACGAAACTCCAATACAAACAACTAATACAATCAACCAAATGAACTAAAAAGAACACAATCAACCAAATAGAAACCATCCATTTATTATCAAATAATGTTCAGCTTGGCAAAATCATATCACATATTCAATATGGTATAACACAGACAACATATGAGGTAAGTGAATTTGAACCACAGACTTTTAAGTCACTTGTTATAGGCAATTTTGGACCACCCCGATACACAAGGAGCTGACGAGGACAACCGGGGAGAAATCGGGCTGAAAGATGGACCAAGGAGGCAAAACCGGCAAATGGGACGGGCCAAGACCGAAGGGGTCGGGTTTTCGGCCCGACCCCCTGCTCGGCCTCGGCCCTGGGCCGAGGCCGCCCCCCGGCCCGCCCGGGCGGGCCGAGTCCGTTTGGTCCCGTCTGGTCCCCACCGCCTCTGGATGCCCCGGTTTCGCCTGGTTTGACCTAAAACGCCTCCGAAACCCTAAAAAGACTAGGAGGATGAACAGGTATTTATATCCCTCTTCGCCACTGAAGAGGGGATCCCGAATTCTATCCCTAAACTCTACTATCAATTTTCTCTTTTCTGCTATTGCTCTTACTTTTCCACGCCCCTCCGTTCTGCTTTCTGACTTAAGCATCGGAGCCGGTGTGGCGAGCACCACACCGGTGTGCAGGTTTACTGTCTTGCAGGCCACGTCTTCCCCCCTCAACTACAAATTTACCGTTGGTGGCACGTGAAGGTCAGGTGAGATCCTCTGGCCAAAATCGACCATCAACATCACTGATACAAGTTTCATGTCAATTAAACTATGTTCATGGCATGGGACAAATAGGGTAGGTGAGTCAAAAAGCTTTGAGGCAAATAAATCAACCTATTTGCAATTTAAATTTGGACAAGTAATTTAACCTTCAAAATTGTTTTTTTTTTAATTTAAATTCAAAATGTTTTTAGCATTGAGCTTTGCATTATCTTTGGTTACTTCCATTATATAATTAATGAATTAATTACCTTAAGTCCGATGATGCATAAAAAAAGTATATGCCGTATGCCCACTTGATAAATTATAATTTTCAATATTACACTAACAAATCTATATACAATCCCTACCCATTATTATATCCTAAGATGTAACTAATTGCTTATAGATTAGATGTATCATACCATTTTTAGCGAAAAGTTTGAACGATTACACTTAACACACATGAATAATTATATATTTTCCTTGTGTCTACCTAATCTATGGATTTAATGTCTCTCGTGTATCAATAGCTTCAAATAGAGATGTTCGATCGACTTGATTTTAAATGTGGTAATGACTCTCCCTAATAAATTGATGCTATGTATTATGCCTAGATTTTTAATCAACTCGTGCAATATAAAGTCAGTTGTTAGAGCTTTAGTATTTAATATATTTATCTTTTTTAAAAAAATTAAAAGGTCTAGTCTCATATAAATATGTAATTTTTAAATTTCTAATATTTAAAATTCTCCATTCGGACTCTCAATTGCTAAACAAGAATGAATGTAACCACACATGCATATGTGTGTGTATATACATACATAAGTAAAATTAACATGATATACATATACATATATATTTCATTACATCTATTAAATATAGCACATATTTAATAAATATAATACGAAAAGGACACAATAAACAGTAAATAGTTCCAGTCAAAACGAGCGTAGCTTAGCGGTAATTGACATGTAACTTCGACCAAGAGATTAGAGGTTCAAATCCTTTCATCCCAAATGTTGGTGTATTAAAAAAAAAAAAAAAACAGTAAATAGTTCCTATACTTACTCTCCAAGCCGGCATCATTATAACGTTTGAGTACATAAAATTATTTACCTTGATTTTTGCAAAAGCTTGACAAGGACTTTTTGGGGAAATTTTTAGTATTACCACATATCATACTTCTTTTGTTCGCACTATATGTTATAGGTAATTTTGGACCAACATGGCGTACAAGAAGCTGACGAGGACAACCGGGCAGAAAAAGAGCTGAGGAATGGATCCAATGGACAAAACCGGCAAGTGGGACGGGCCAAGACCGAAGGGGTCGGGCTTTATGGTCGGCCTCGGCCCGCTTGCGCGGGTCGGGCTTGTCCGGCTTCGCTTGGTCCCCATCGCCTCTAGCCGCCTCGGTTCAGCCTGGTTTGTCCCGAAACGCCTCCGAATCCCTAAAAACCCTAGGAGGATGAGCATGTATTTATATCCCCTTCGCCACTGAAGAAGGGGACTCAAACTCTAATCCTAAAACTCATTCTATGTTCTCTACTCTCTCCTCTTGCTCTTACTTTTCCACTCTCCACCGTTCTGCTTGTTGACTTAAGCATCGGAGCCGGTGTGACGAGCACCACACCGGTGTACAGGTTTTCCGTCTTGCAGGCCACGTCTTCCTCCTCTTCTACAAATTTTACCGTTGGTGGCACGTGAAGGTCAAGTGAGTTCCCTCTGACCAAAATCGACCATCAACACTATAATTTTACTTTGATGAATATATCTTTGATGTTAGTAGATCCTACATCACTTTTTTCAAATAATGATGACATGACAAACAATAAATGAAATGAGTATAGTATAGTAGTACTCCAAATTTTCTCATACTTTTTTTACCGTTTAAACGTTGTTTTTTCCTTGGTAGTTCAATTAGAGAGGAGGCCACAGTAAAACTTCTAATCTTAATCAAGAACATTCTCGAATGGGAAAGTTCCTCTACTAAAAATGACCTAAAAATTAAACTCTTGAATAAAAGGTCAGTTTCGTCATTTTATGCGCTACTTTCACTTTCTACTTCTAGCCATGTTGGAATTTTTTTTTAAAAAATGGTAATCACGTAAATATCTTCATACAAGTACAAAATTTGAATTTCCCAAGTGAAATAGAAGCACTCGTGCAAAAGGGAAAAAAAAAAAAGTTTAATTAGAAAAAAAAAAAAAGAAAATTGAAAATAGAAAAATGCAAATATAAATAAAGAGAAACTCGTGGTCTGCTTTTCTTTAAGAGCTGATCGGCAAGGGAAAGAAAAGAAAGCAAAAGGCTCCGGTGGCGCGTGACCGGCGAGTGGAGGAGAGACGGCGGACGGCGGAGTTTGAATTGATTTTTCCGGTGGCTCTGAAATGGGTTCGAGAGAGCGAAAGAAAGCAGCAGCTTCTTCTCTGAATCATCATCACAAGTCCAAAGAAACTCGTGCATCCACAAGCTCTAGTGCTGTACTTTTCTCATCATTCAATTAATTTCATTTTCCCCTTTTGAATTTCATGCTTCCAATTTTCAACTTTGTTTTCTCGAATTCAATCGGTCGAAAACCGATTGAATCGTGGTCGGTTTTGTCTATTTGAAACCAACCATATTTGTTTTTTAATCGAGTCGATTCCTACATCAGTTTGATTCGATCAATATACATCTAAACGTATTTTGGTTCGTGATTATTTCTCTATAAAAGTTGAAAACTTACTAGTGAGTAGGAAATCTCTCTTTATCTACCTAAACTTTTGACATCCAAGGAAGGGAAGAAAAGAAAAAAAAAAATCTTTTTATTTTTTGTTTAGAAAATAGAATAAATGCAAAACACATATTAGGATGGGTAGTAAGAATTTTTTACCAAGTAGTCAAAACTCAAAGCCAATAAACTTTCCAAAAAAAAAAAAAATTCTTGGTAGTAAAGAAAATGATAAATTTTGTTAGTTTTTTTTTTTTTTTTTTTTTCTAAAAAACTCTTGGAAACATAAAAAAGATTCATAGTAGTGAAGAAAATGATAAATTTTGTTAGTTTTTTGTGTTAATATTTATTTACTAGATTCATAACTTATATTATTAATATGGAATGAAAGTATATGGATTCAAATTTTATTTTTTAGCTTTTTTTTTTTTTTTTTTTTTGAGATGGAAATTTTGAACATGTGCAGGTGGTGAATGTGGAGAGTTTAGAGAGGGGATTTCTAATAAACGTGTTTTTGGAAAGGAATTCCCCAGGATTGCTGGTTCGGATTCTAGAAGCCTTTGAGAAATTGGGACTCGAAGTCCTCGACGCCAACGTGTCTTGTTCTGATTGTTTCCAACTCCAGGCTGTTGGGGAAGAGGTCCGATTTTTATCTCTTTTAGAATATTACATCACATGTAAAATGACGGATAAACGAAAGGAACATAATTCAAAGATCAAAAGTTTGAAATTCTCACACTTACCTTTGAAGAAAGTAGGAATGCATTAACAAATTGATATAGTTATCTTAAGCTGTCCCATGTAAAATTATTCAACAAGGTGAAATAAATTCCAACTTTTAATTCCCCTATATGATTGATCTATATTTATGCAGCAATAGAAATCAAAGACTGCTCTTGATAATAATTTTATTTTCAGTGTCTTCTATTTTTAGAAATCTTGTTTTATAAAGTAATTAATTACAATCTTGTAACATTTCTAAATCATAATTATTTTTGTTTCTAACATTTTTTTTTTACAGAATGAAGGCACCAAAATCATAAAGGCCCAAGTGGTGAAAAAAGCAGTAAAGCAAGCAATCAAGGAATGGAGTGAAAGTAATGAGCAGGCATGAAATATTACATTATTTATTTCCTTTTTTTCTTTTTTATTTTCCCCCAAACAGAACATCTCTTCTGTGTATAGGGTAACAATTTTTCAACTCTTCCAAGTGTAGAACTCAAAAAGAAAAGAACTCCCAAAAAAAAAAAAAAAAAAAATCCCCAAAAAGTGCAAGTCCTCTCAAAACCCTTAGAAGAAATTCAGAAAATTGTTTTTCTCTCTCTTCTCTTCTCTTTATTTCCCTCAAATTCTGTTTGTTCTAAAAGAATATGTACTTAAATTTTCTTTCCAAGTTTCACTCTCAATCTAATCCTTTCCCCAATTCATGTCACTGCTCTCTCTTTCATTCAAGGACAATTGAAAGTGGAGATTCGAACATCTGACTTCTTGATCGAAAGTACATGTCAATTACTACTCACTTCGACATTCATGTCATTATTTTCATGAGCCTCATTTTGTGTATAGTTTGTCAACTACTAAACATAGTTTCTAACAAAACGTAAACACAACAAACTAAAAATAAGATAAATATTATACAAAACGATCTCAATAAATTTTGTATTCTAGACGATATTTTTTTCTTTTCAACATAAATGATTTATATCATCATGTAAGAGATGAATATTACATGCAAAGTCACTCTAATTTTGTTCAAATAAGGGGAATTGCAATGGGTAGCAAAAAATATTAAGATATTTGCAAATTTAGCTATGATTTTTAAGGTTTGCAAATATAGCAAAATTTTTAAAATCTGATTTCCGATTTTTTTATTATTCCAATTTTACCCTTGTTGGTATATCAATAGGTATATTAGTAGTATATCTGATATACTTTATATTTACTGATATATGAAATATAAAGTATACCAAATTTGATATACTCGAATGAATACAATGATATACCTAATATACTAATGATATATCTAATATATACTTGATTTGATAAACATAATATTTGATATACCAATGATGTACTTGATATGTTACTTTCTTTACTTATATTTGTTATATTTTCTTTTCTATTTATTGAATTATGTTGTATTATTTACATATTTTAAATGAAATGTTTGTCTCTTCTAAAATAAATGTTTGTCTTTATGAAAGTTTGATACACCGTTGATATACTTTTTTTTACTACTCAAATAATTAATAAATATATAGTTAAATACATCAAGAGGTTAGAGGTTTAAATCTTCTACCACACATATTCTAATTCTTTATTAATGTAGTATATCAAAGATATCTAAACTAATGAAAGCTCGTGTGTAAAATATATTATATTCACAAAATATACATCTGATATACTATATATTTAGTATATCAGTTGATTGATATACCAAATATAGTATATTTTTAGGGTTTAATATACCAGATATTTGGTATATCAGTGGACGACGAGCTGAGGTTATTTTAGTCTTTTTACATTATTGTCTAGAGCGGGCCAAATTTTTTTTGCTATATCTGCAAACCCAATAAATGGAAGACACGCTTGCAATTACCATTTTATTTTTTGCTATTGATGCAAATGCCCCTTCAAATAATTAGCATTTCGTCATTTTCAACTCAAAAGTTCAATTTTGATATAAGTTTGGTATTATTTTCATTTGAGAAATTCAACATATGAATGTAATGCAAATTAGTAATATGAATGATAAAGTCGTAAGTCATTTGCCGATAAGAGTTTGACTCAATTGGCGTAAAGCTTGTATTCTAACTAAGAGGTTGAAGGTTCAATCCCCCACTCCACATTGGTAAAATAAAAATAAAAATAAGGTCGAAATCTTTTTTTTGGTCCTGCCTTCTTAAATATTTATAAAATTCATAATTCCATCGGTATCCATTAGGTCAATTATTAAATTAATTCCTATCACCCTAAGTAATTTACTTTAATAATGGAATCTTGTTTCTACATATGATGTACAATTTTGATGACGAAATCTTTCTTTCGTGATACGGCAATTGAGAGGAATTTTCCGAATATATTTTAATTGAGAGCAATTGAGAGGAATTTTAAAAGAAAAAGAAAGCATATTTTAATATTAAAAAAGAGGATACTTCATTTAAATTGTTTGTTACTTCCTAAAACACAAAAACAATTTAATTCATCTATTCAGTAGACATAAATATAAAAATTAAAAAAATGGTCTAAAATCTTCCTTTGAATAGACAATTTCAATTAAATGGCTAAGAATTCTTATAGTGAAGAAGAAGTCTAGAAATACACACAAAACCTAATATACATCAATGTAAGAAATCCATCGTCTCAACAGGACCAAAAGATTGGTGGTTCGAAATCGAAATTCTCCACCTCATATGTTGTCAAAATATATATATATAGAAAGATAAATATTTATATCCAACTGTAGAGCTGTATCAATTCAAAGCTTAAACTAATAATTGTATCAAATGAAACTCTAAACTTTCGAGAGTTAATCAATTTAAATCCTTCATTAGTGATTTATAACTATTTACACTTGATTCCATTTAAAATCAATTAATAATCATCAGGGTCTCAAAAACCTATAGAACTAGCAGAAAATTATACCAAAACCACTCATTTTATTGAAAAACCACTACTATTCATTTGATTCCAACATTTACTCTAATATTATGTTAATCCCTATATTCAAAGACGTTTTATACACATGTGTAAATTATGAATTAACTGTATTTAAACGGAATCGAGTCTAAATCGTCTCACTTGTAAAAATTTGGTTTTTTTAGATATGAAAATTTAGGGTTTTAAGTTATACAACCCCTAAAATTTAGGAGTAAATTGACATGTATTCTCAACTAGAAGGTCAAAGGTGTGAATTTATATGCTCACATCTCTAGTGTTATACATTTAAAAATATTCTTTTAATATAAAGGTTTATTTAATTAATGTCAACTAAAGAAACAAAAACACAAATAAAATTAGAGTTACATATTTCCAGCCACTTAAAACGGAAAATATGTGTTTTTTTTTTCTGAAAACATGTTGTTTGGGGGATTGAATCTCCGACCTCTTGATCGAGATACAAGTTTTATGTCAATTGAGCTAAGCTCATGTTGGCAACAGAAAATATGATCTCTTAAAGAAAAAAAAATGGCAAAATATGAAAAGAAAAACAAATAAAAGATGGGGCAAAATTGAAATGCAATGAGGAGAAGGGAATACTGAAATTTTGTTCAATTTCCAAAAAGAAAGAGGCCGCCACCAGATCCTAAAGACCGGTCCAATAGTGTGTATTTGGGCTAGGCCCATACATTGAACTCCTTCGGTACCCAATTCAAACGGGGCCCAGCCCAACATCACAAATAAAATTTGGGCTTTGTAAACATTTTGGGCCGTCTCACCAACCGACTCTTTCAGTCTTCAGTCCCCCGGTTTTCTGAAACAGGCGGAGGAATTCCAATGATTTCCATTGGCTGCCGGCAAACAAGAAACAGCGGTGGTTTTTTTCTTCTTCCTCTTTGTCAACGAAAAATCAACGAAAAGGATCGGTCTCAGTAAGCATATAAAGTAAAAGCTTCGTCAATCATGGATGATCCACAAAACTCCAGTGTTTTGTTTCAGAAGATTTGCCTGAGCGGTTGTTGTTTGGCCATCGGGCGAGAAGAATTTGAGGAAATTGCGAGAGAAAGATAACGAAACGATCGTAATGTGGAGGAGTTTGATACTGACGAGAAGATGCATTTCAACTTCAACTTCAACTTCGAAGGCGCTCAGTTTTGGATGGTTTGATCATGTTAAACCGGCTCCGAAGGATCCGATCATCGGTGTTACCGAGGCTTTCTTGGCCGATCCAAGCCCTAACAAAATCAACCTTGGAGTGGTAATCTATATTGCTTTGATTTTGGAATTTCTTTCGAGTTCGGGGAAGGTTTTCGTGTTTTTGATTTGTGAATAATTGGCTTGTGGAAGGGAGCTTATCGGGACGATGAGGGGAAACCGGTTGTGCTTCAATGTGTTAGGGATGCAGAATCGAAGATTGCTGGTAGTGAGTTCTTGTAAGTTCAAATGCTTAGTTTAGATGGAAAAGCAAGCGAGGTTGAGTTTTCTTGTTTTTCTTTTTGTTGCTGAGTCTTGCATTTGTTGTCTTTCAAATTTTAGAGAGTCGATTTCTGCTGCGGTGAGTTCAACATTTGTAGAGGAGAGTGTTAAGCTGATTTATGGAAAGGATTCAGATGTTATAAAGGAAAGAAGATTTGCGGGACTTCAGGCACTTTCTGGGACTGGCGCATGCCGACTGTTTGCTGAATTTCAGAGGCATTTCCATCCTGATGTTCCAATTTTCTTGCCTGAACCAACTTGGTCTAAGTGAGTGGTCTATTTATTTATGGTCCAATTTTCCCAGTCCCTCTCTCTAAAATTTACTAATGAACTGCAGCCACCACAACATTTGGAGAGATGCTCAAGTGCAAGTGAGAACCTACCGCTACTATCATCCAGATTCAAAGGGTTTAAATTTTGGAGCATTAATGGACGATACCAAGGTATGATGGGAATTTTGTGTTGGTTAAGGCCTATTTTCGTCTTTTCAACTTTCTTATCTATGTTCTAAATTAATTTCTAAATTTCTAAATTCTCTATTTTAATCCCTAATATATTTGGATTCGAACCACAAATCTTGTAGTTAAACGGTACAATTTTATGTCAGTTGAGATATGCTTTATTGGCATTTTAATCCCTAATATTCATTTTAGTGATTGTTGTTAGTTTTTTAATGACTGTTTAACATAAATTTGAATTCGTTTTCAATTTCAACACTTGACCTGCTTTAAGTATTCGTGTAGACATATCCTCGAGTAACAAAGAAAACACATACCTAGTTCAATTTTTCCTATAAATAATTTATTAAAAATCAATGACAAGGTAAAAAATGGATTATTATGCAAAACAGGAGGTTTTAAGGGCTTGAAATTTTATGGGTCAAACTTAAATCTTATTTAATTAGCCTGTGATAAATGTTTCTTCTTACGGTGGCAAGTGAAACTTTTTGCTCTTATATGTTAGTTCTTATTTGGTGTAGAATGCCCCAGAAGGTTCTTTCTTTCTGCTCCATCCTTGTGCTCACAACCCAACTGGCGTCGACCCAACGGATGAACAATGGCGAGAAATTTCAAATCAGTTGATGGTAGTTGCGAATAATTTGATGTTCCACTTTAACCCTTGCATGATTATTATAGAGAATGATGTGACTTAACTCCAACTTTGCCTGCCAGGTGAAACATCACTTTCCCTTTTTTGACATGGCGTACCAAGGTTTTGCCAGTGGAGATCTTGAAGAGGATGCCAAAGCTATACGGCTGTTTATTGAAGATGGACATATAGTGGGATGTGCTCAATCCTTTGCGAAGAATATGGGTTTATATGGACACAGGGTTGGTTGTCTAAGGTTAGTTTATATTGGGAAGCTGAACTCTAGATTCTTATCAATAAGAAGTAAATATTGCTTAGTGTCAAGTAATTTTCTCGCATAAATGGAAGCACATAAATTGACATGGACACTCACAATTATATCTAAGAAGAGAGAGATGTTTGAACACTTTTTAGTGATAACGTTTTGGTCCATATAGTTCCTTTAATAATGGTATAGTCATTGTCCTTTAAATATATAATAATTGAGTCCTTGACGCTAAAACTTCTTTTTGGTATGAGGCATAAAAATAGACAAATAATTAAATCACTTTTGATAAAAGTCTACTGTCCTTGTCCAATCAAATTTTTAACGAAAAGTTTAGCTTAAAAGGGCTCGGTTTTATATATATGAAAATATTAAGACTAAATTGCTATTGATAAAAGTATGAGGACCATAATGTTACAAAAATCAAAATACAGAGATTTAGTGTATTTCAACTGAAAAGAAACTAGACAAAGTTGGTTGAAGCTTGTTCCATTCTTAAGGAATTCACACTTTGGCCTGCACCTTTTAATTGTGGTAAATTTGGAATCTTAAGTTGATAGAAGTTAGTATGGTATTAACTTAAACCTTTTTCTCATTTTATGATTGCGTTGCATCACTTTAATTCTTGACCTCTGCCTTTTTTCTGCCTTGTATTCTGACATTACATTCTTTCTTCACATTTTGGCCCCATTTTCTAGTGTTCTTGGCAAAGATCAACAGCAAGCCATGATAGTAAGATCTCAGCTTCAGCGACTGGCCAGGGCAATGTATAGCAGTCCTCCCATTCATGGCGTGTTATTAGTCTCAACAATCTTGAGCGATCCACGCCTGAAGGCTGAATGGATTGAAGAACTGAAGGTAAGGGATGAATAATTTTGTAACTTCTTGATTCCATGGAGGATATAGATTCTGATGTGCTTCTGTCCGTGCTACATTTTAAGGTCATGGCCAATCGCATTAGATCGATGAGAGCTAGTTTATTCGATAATCTTGAGAAATTGAATTCTCCTCTCAACTGGGACCACATAGTCAAACAGGTCGGTGTTATGATATTACAATTTTGGTTAAGTTACATTTCTGTTCCTCAATATATCTGCTTTAAAAGTTTTATTATCATTGCATTCTAAACTAACGTCGACATTCCAGCAATTATTATTGGTTGGATTCCAGCTCTCTGATTTCTTTCCAACTAAACTAATGTCCTATCACATGTCCATATTTTCTATCATTATGATCTCTTTGACCCATATGTCATATCATTAAAATAAGATTATATCACAAGATTCATTTGTCACATTCTGGATTTCTGTTCTCATTAGTTAACAATAATCACATCTTGTGAGGTTTCTTGATGAGTCTATAGAATATTGAGAGGTCAAATTAACATATAGTTCAAAAGCATTGAAACATCAAATTGTAATTTAACTAAAGACTGTCCGGATTAAATTTGTGATAAAGCTGTTTAATATTTGTCTATTTACCAGTTGTAACAAAATGCAGGTTGGAATGTTTTGCTACTCTGGATTAAACTGTGAGCAGATTGATCAGCTGGCCAGAGATTTTCATATATATATGACCAGGGATGGACGTATGAGGTACCTTACAACATTATTAAGCTAAATTCAATAATTTTGTTGCTTCTTTGAGTTATTTCCCACAGAAAATATTCACTTTTGATTGTGATCTATGGGGCAGCATGGCGGGTGTGACGACGAGAAATGTGAGTTATTTAGCAGACGCAATGCATCAAGTCAGCAACTATGATCCAGAATCCTTAAACGTCTCAAATGCTAGCATCTAATAATGTCATCTCAAAAACAATTCAACTGACAAGGATTAGTTTCGGTCCAAATCTTCCTATTCCCAATTGTATTTATAGAAGAAATATAATACCTCAGCCAACAATCTGTTTCTTTTTATCAGCTTTGGTGGCAGAGACTTGGATGGAATTGTACTGTAAAGCTAAAATAACTGCTTTCTAAAGAAGCAGAAATTAATTAATACTGATAGGATAGAGAGATCCCCAATCCATTTTCTTCTAGTTTTTCAAAATGGGAAGTGAGTGAGAACTTATTCTTTTCTTTTCTTTTTTTTTTTTTTTTTTGAAAAGGAGATATATTAAAGGAAAACTAATAGTAAAATAAAATTAATGTCTAACCTTTCTTTGTACAGGGTAGTTGAGAATTTCCATACTACTGTTTATTTACATTTAAGTGTGTTACCAAAAGTAATAAAATAAAAAACGTGAGATTTATGTAACAAAATTAATGAATATGTTGATGTAGTTAAGTCTGTGGTACCCAAAAAAGTTTCAGTAGGAAAGGTGGGTGAAAAAAGGAATATATGATATTTATTGTTGGTATAAATGAATGTCTGAAAAGACTCTGTGGTGGGTCTTGGCTGGTGAAATTGTTCTTGTTCATACGTGTGAGCATACCAAGAATCTTATCAAATATTTGACGATTAAAATACCATTTTAGTCCATATATTTAGAAAATTCTAGAAAATACTTTGAATCTAAAAACTTTTAGGGGTTGTTTGTTTCACGGGTTTGGATTGGATTGGAAATGGATGTCCATGTTTGGTTGGCCTGAAATGGGTTTGGATTGGATTGGAAATGGATGTCCATGTTTGGTTGGCCTGAAATTGTGTGGGTTTGGAATGAAATGATTGGCATGTGATTCCAATCCATTCCCACCTCTTGGTGGGTCCCACTATTTTTCTCTCCATTTTTTCTTTTTAATTTTGATGGGACCCACCATTTCTTTTTCTATTTTAACCATATTTTGGTGGGTTCCATTATTTCTCTCTCCATTTTTTCTTCATAATTTTGATGGGACCTACCATTTTTTTTTTCTATTTTCCTTATAATTTTGGTGGGTTTCACTATTTCTCTCTCCATTAATTCCAATTCAAACCCAATGCACCAAACACAGGCATGAGAATCATGATTCCAACAAAATATTCTCATGGGCATCAGATTTCATTCCATTCCATTCTAAACTCATTCAATTCTGACGCATCAAACGGCCCCTTAATGACCTTTTACCTTTTGAAATTTGGTTCTTTGACCTGTTTGAGGTGTGAAATTTTTGGATTAAAAAACATCAAATACCTCTGCTTCTCTCATCTTTGTCTTTTTCTTTTCTCTTCTCTCGTCTTTTTCTTTTTCTTTCATCCCATCATGACTATTTTTTATCATATAGACAATCGTTAGTATAGATGGATCGCCTACACGATCCTATATTGATCATCTTATTTTATTGATGATCATAGAGAAGGGAGGGATGAAAGAGAGAGAGAATGGTGGAGAAGAGAAAAGAAAAAGACAGAGAAATTTTGGGTATTTAATGTTTTTGAATTCAGTGGTACGAAGGAAATTTCACCCCTCAAAAAGGTTAAAAAAAAAAAAAACACAAGGTTTCAAAAGGACATATCATTCTTGAAAAAGTTTTCGGATTCATGTCATTTTCCGAAATTTTTCAATGTATTTTGGGATTCATTTCATTTTAATCATTGTACTTTTAATTTTTAAATATTCAATTTTAGATTTTGTACTTTCAATAAATCTTCAAGGTTAATTTGCATGAAGTTGGCTAAATAATAATAATAATAGGTTTTATGAAAAGAAAGACATCATTTCAATGTTTAATTTATAAAAGAAAAAACTAACAGTGACTAAATGTTTTTTTTTGGAAATTTTAATAATAAACTTATTGGAGAGACTAATTTAAGATTTATTGAAAGTAATTGTATAAGAACTAAAATAGAAAAATACTCAAAATGCAAGATCAAAATGGTATTTTAATCTAATTTATTATTATTATTTTAGTTCAATAACTGTGAAGTACATAATCAAATCATCGACTTTTTGAACAATAAAAGTCACCTTATCCATTAAATTATGCTTACAAAACTATATTACTATTCAAGTATTAGTTTCTTTAAAATTTATTTTGGACGTGTCTAACGTACAATACAGGAAGATTAAAAGTTGAATACATATATGTAATGTTATGTTTTTTGGGGAAAAAAATTGATGTTGGATGTGTGACAAAAGAAATGATGGAAGGAATTGTTTTAAAATATAGGCTAAATTATAAAAAATACTTCTGAATTATGGGGTTTGTTTCAAAAATGCCCTGAACTTTAAAAAGTTTCAAAAATGCCCCTAAACTTTGAAAAATGTTTCAAAAATACTCTTGCCGTTAATTTTGGATGGAAACCGTTAAAGTTTGAGTTTCAAAAATACGCTTGAACTTAAAAAAAAATTCAAAAGTACCCTTATTGAAAAATGCTTTTTTTTTCCTTCTCCCACCGTAAATTAACTCTTCTTCCAAAAATTAATGAGAAACTTTACTTATTTGTCATGTATTCATAATCTAGGAGCTTTCTTTCTCTTTTAACACATCCAAAGCATTTGGCTAGATTTTCGTATCAAATCTTCAAGATGACTTTTGTTTTATTCTTGAAATTCTACATGTGCTTGACTTCATTTGTTGGTAGTCTTTTCAATATTATTTCCTCACCAACTACCCCATTAGCTTTCTCTATATTCTTTTTACGAAAAATAAATGAAACTATTGTTGTATACGGATTCTAACAATTCTTAAATATCAATAAGAACAAAATCATATATAAAACTTTTGATTGCTTAATCTTATAAATTGGACCAAACCCACGGTCTTATAAACATTTCTTCTTCTTATCATCAAGATACACAAACATAGAGAGCAAAAAATGAAATAAAATATATACATATATATGGTGTTTTCTCACACTTATCTTCTTTACGTTTTTTAAAAGAGAAAACTCTATTTCAAAGTATCTTTTTATTTGGTATTAAGTTGCACGCAACCTTTATAAGCAAAGTTTTGCATTAATTTTTATAGAGAAAGAATTTACGGTGACAGAGGAGGAAAAAAGAAGAATCGTTTTTCAATAAGGGTATTTTTGAAATTTTATTGAAAGTTCAAGGGTATTTTTGAAACTCAAATTTTAACGGTTTCCATCCAAAATTAACAAGGGTATTTTTGAAACATTCTTCAAAGTTCATGGGTATTTTTGAAACTTTTTAAAGTTCATGGCCATTTTTGAAACAATCCCCATAGTTCAGGGACATTTTTTATAATTTAACCTAAAATATATTGACATAAATAGTATTAAGTTAAAAATGTTCAAAATTTAAATATTTAAATATTTGAGATTCTCAATTGGAAATTAAATTAAATATCTTGATGGTAATAGATACCTATCTTTCTGGATTTACATAAAAAAATTGGAGGAGGAATTTATTATGAAGTATTCCAATAATAGTTGTCAAATGCATTTGAAATAATAACTTACATTTCGATGTTTTACCTAACCTGGGTTATAATTTTAAATATTTCACAATAAACATAATGGAAAAAAAAATGTTTGAGCATTTTATTTTGGAGAAACTAAATATTTTAAGGAACTAAAAAAAAAACACACAAAAAAAAATTAAGAATATAGCTTCTTCATTACCAAATTGTAATTTTTGTTAAATTAAGGGACCAACTATCTGTAGTTCAGGAATGAAAAAGGGACAAGAGTGTCCAGAAAAATTAGTTTAAATTGGTGAGAAAATATGTGAAATTAGTTAGAAAAAGGATAATGCCTAAAGAATTTAGAAAGAAAAAGATTGTGTCAATAAACAATATATATAATAAATATATATTCAAAATATTCTTTTTTTTTAATCTCAAATTATTCATTTTATTATTTACGTGGAACAAAAGTTCATGTGGATAAAATTATTGCTCAAGTATTTCATGTGAGGAGCGAGTAAGTATAGTTAGATCATAGATGTATATGCCTACTTTGTATAACAAATCTATTTTATATTATAATATAATATGATATCATATTCTTATTAAAATATTAGAGTTTTTTTTAAGATTAAATTATTAAAAATACCCTAAATTATGGAGTTGGTTTCAATTATACCCCTAAACTTTCAAAAGTTTCATCTTAAATCTTGAAATTTGTTTCAAAACGATCTTTGAGGATGTTTTTCGTTAAATTTATGAATAAAAACTAATATGTTTGCATATGTCTTTATTTTATTTTTTCACTTATGTATTCAAATCTATTCACATAAGAAATAATACATATGCAAACACATTATTTTTCGTCCATTAATTTAACGAAAAAAACCTTCAAAGATTGTTTAGGAACAAACTTCAAAATCTAAGAGTTAAAATGAAATTTTCGAAAGTTAGGTATTTTTAATAATTTAACCTTTTTACAATATCTAAATTAAAACAAATAGATTCGTTGAATTATTAATAGTAAAACAAAAAAAAAAATACTTTCCTTTTTTAGTTTGATAAGAAATCTTTCTACTTACTACTAAGATGGATGTCTATTTTTTTTTTTATCTTTCTTTTCTATTTGTGAGTAAGAATCTTTGGTTGACTTATTAGTAGATAAATATTATTCATGGTGTTAATATGTCAATTACCGCAGGGTTATATACTCGTTTTGGCAAAAAAGCAAAAAAAAAAAAAAACTATGCGTATAAAAACTACCAAAAAGGAGTATCCATTATCAACAAACTATAATATACAGTGTGAACTAAAAAATAATAATAATAATAATAAGTAAAAGCTATAATAAACAGTGAAATAAAAAGGATGATCAGTTAAATTTTATTATTATTATTTTTACAAATTTTCAACCAATCCCTTTGGCTTTGTCGATACACCAAATGAACAGAACCATTATTCTGAAGCTTTCTTCTCCGACTCCGATCTCGACTCAGAACCTATGAAGATTGTAAATCTCGCCGCCGCTCATCTGCCGATTCCGAAACAAAGTACCGAACCAGTGGCCGCCGCCTCCTCTTCCTCCTTCGGACACGAGATTCCGCTCGGAAACCGCCGCGCCAAACGGCGTCCGGTGAACTTCGCGCCGGCGGCCGAGTCGAACGCCGATCCGGAAGAAGGCAATGACGCCGATTTGGAAAACGGCGGCGTCAACAGATCGATTTTCCTCTTCGGATTGAAGAAGATGTGGAGAAGAGAGAGCGATTTGGATCGCTTCTTGGCCGGTTTTTTGACGGAATCAGAGAAGTAAGAGGGAGGAGGAGTGAGAGGAGGAGTCAGGTCATCGGAAAATCGATTAATAGGCGTACCTGGCTGAGACTCCCAAACGAAAGGAACGGCGCCGGCCAATCCGCCATAGTAGATTCTGGAAGAGTAATTGGCTCTGGAACTCTCTCTGGTTAGAAGCTTGGAGAAGAATTTGTCATTCTGCTTGATTTGGAGCGATTTCTGAGGATAATCGGAGCCTTCACGGAGCATAATTGTAAGTTTGTGAAATGGAATCTCAATCTCTTGATTTGCGATCACTGTGAGTTCTTGATTCTCTCTTTCTCTCTCTGATTCTTTTCCGCGACGCCATTGATTAGGGTCTCCTGAACTGTTTATATATGTGCATCTGCACGGCCTTTGGTCCCCACTACAAGATGGGCCTTTTTTTTTCTTTTTTCTTTTTTCTTTTTTTCTGGTAAGTTTAAATAATTATAAAATTAAAAAAAAAAAGTTTCTTTTAGGTTCTAAATTATGTGCTAAATTATTTTTTGGGTAATTCTTAATTTGGTAATGTAATACTTGAAAATGTTATCGATAATGAGTTTATCGATGGCAACAAGAGCATAGTTCAACTGACATAAAGTTGTACTCATAACCACGACGTCTGTATTATAGAATGACATGTTCATGTATTATAGATATGTTAATAAATAATAATTTAGTGAGACAAGTGCTTTTGTTAATAGATTTTAACTTTTTTTTAAGAGTCTAATTAGGAATTAAGGGTAGATTTGAGAATTAATTACCTAAAAGATTATAGGCTATTTGGTATGTTTAGTCTTATATTAATGGTGTTTGTATTTTGACTTCTATTCTAATCTAAATTCTAAATATGTCAATGATTTATGGTTAAATTATAAGTTTGATATCACATTGTATCTACCATAAAAAATATTGAAATTGGATGCGTAACTCCAAAGTTTGGTTCTTACGTGTCAAAAGTTTGTAATTCGTCTTTAAACATCAAATTTTGTGTTTAATAGGCTTCTCTTTGTTAACTTAGTGTGACGATTGTATTGTTTAACGATTACGTGGCAAGTTTTATTTTGAGCTAGTGTTTTGTCGTATAGATATTAAATTGAAAGAGTCAAAGGATAGATTTTTTATTTCATTAAAATTGATAGAGTTAATGATAGATTTTTATTTCATTTTATTTTATAATTCTAGTGGCAGATCTATTAATTTTTTTTAGAGTATGTATATTGAATAGATGCAATCCAAAAACTTTAAAGGCTAAAGTTATAGTGTTTGACTATGTTTTATTATTATTCTTTGTCATTTTTTTTAAAAAAACATTATTCTTTGCCATTGGTTTTTTTGTTTATAAGAAAAACATTATTCTTTGTCATTGTTTTGTTTTCTTTTATTTTTTGTTTTTTTTAACAGGTTAGATAACAGAAGTTCAATGCGCAGTGAGTCATTGATTGATTTGAAGGTAAGAATTAGCAAATATGGATTTATGTTAATTTTTAAGATTTTTTTTTTTTTAAAAAAAAATTATATATATGTGAAAGAAAATGATGGTTGGATTTGTATGGCATTATTAATTTTCAATGTACTACTCACACCTAATTTCAGATATTTATTAATTTTAAATCGAGAGGTAAAAACAATAATAGATATTTGAATTATTCTAGAGTTGACATTTTTTAGTTTTCTTTTTCTTTTTGTTTTCTTTTTTTTTTTTTTTTTTTTTTTTGTGAGGACATTTTTTAGTTTTCTATTTGAAAAGTTGGTAAAGAATATATATTCTTTTTTTTTATATATATATGAATTAGTTGTAGGATTAAAATACCCTACCGGCCATAAAATTATAATTAATAAAACAGGATATGAGATCTATTCGAAAACCTAAAATAATAACTCTGTATTATTTTGTTGAGCATCATTTATATAACTTTTTACTTTAATATAAAAAAAAAAAAAATCTTTTAAGTCTCTTAAAAATAAAATTTAAAAAAATTACGACTTTTAAAAGCTATAATTATTTATTTATTTATTTTTATTTAAATAGTTCATAACTAAATTAGAATATGGATGTGTATAGGGACATTGGGACAGGTAATAATTTGAATGTGGTGGGGACCTTTGCCATTCCATTGGGCATAGTGTGTAAAATTTTTACGAGGGAATTACAAAAACAATATATAAAAAGTACATAACATTTATGGTAATATATTTTTCTTATTACAAAAACAATAAAATAAAATAAAAAATCAAGATAAACTTTTTTTTTTTTTATATAAATTCATGATAAGTTAAACTATGAATTTAGTTTATATAAATTTTGAATATTGTATTTAGTTAGTTGTTAAACTTTAAAGTACATCTATTAACTTTTGATTTTTTTATTTATTTATTTATTTATTTTTTTTTTTTGATAATATGTGAGGATGAGAGATTCAAATCATAGATCTCATGATTATCAATACAACTTTATGTCAGTTGAGTTATGCTCTTGTTGGTCATCTATTAACTTTTGATTGTCCTTTTATTTCATCGTCGTCAATAATTTCATTATCAAAATACTAAACATGATCATTTACCTAGCTATTAGCATTAGCATGTTCAATTGTATGTCCTATCTATCAAAAAATTTCAACCAAACTTTATAGATTGTAAGGATCGAAGGTTAATATTAAATGGTAATAGCTAGTTTATACATACTTTACAAGATAATCCAAATTTTATGAGATTTCTCAATTTGGTGAGTTCTTTCTCCTAAAGTATCTTCTTTCTGTTTTTGTTATAACAATTTTGGCAATAGTTTAATGTGGAAAGTTTTCTTACTTTTAAAATTTTACTAATCATGTTAACAATAGTCTTTGGAGGGTGTGGATTCAACCTCTTAAACTTGGAAATGTTGAGCAAAAAGTTTATTCAAGTAGAGTTAACCAAGTGAATGAATGAGTTTGAGGGAACTGGTTTGGAATACACTATTTAAACTCACGAGTTATCCATGTCCGACAAATCCAAGCTTAAAAAAGCTTACGCGACAAATATGGCTTCGGCATCTTAAATCAAAACCCCTCAACTCCAAATCCTTACCTTCCAAACTCCTCTAGAAGAATAATATGGAGACTATAAAACAAAATAATATATCGATTTATTATATGTCCATATATAAATGGAGAAACCTAATAAATATAGCTCAACATGACATTTATGACTTGTATGTTAAGAGGAAATGTTCCAATTTTCACTTTCAAACGTGCAACGAGTAATGTAATAATAATAGTGTTGATGCCAAATTTCGGGTAAGGAGAAATCACCTGACCTTCAGGTGACACCAATGGTAAATTTGTTTGAATAGGGAGGAAGATGTGACCTGCAAATTAAGGTAAACTTGCACACTGATGTGGTGCTTGTCACACCGCCTCCTTTGCTTAAGTCAGCAAGGAGAATGAAGATGAGCAACCAGAGAGTTAGAAGAAGATGGGAGAGTTCAAAAGTAGAGTTTTTGTATCCCTTTTTCAAGGTTCAAGAAAGATTTATATACCTTTTTTTCCTTTTTAGGGTTTTTAGGCATTTGAAGACAATTCGTGGCTGAACCAAGTCGAATCAGACTGACCATGGACTCCAGGAATCGAGAGGAGGGGGGAGGACTCGACCCACACAAGTGGGTTGGGTCGAGCATAAGCCTTGGCCTTGGCCTTGGTTAAGGCCAAGTTATATGGGGTGGCCCAATCCCTTCCATTTGACTCTCCTCTAGGATCTGCTTCCTGGTCGTATTCTTGGGTTGGTGTTGTGTTGTCCTGCTTAGTTTCTTGAATTCTAGAGTGGTCCAGAATTACCTATAACAAACAGTAGAATTGTTTAGGCCTCGTTTGATAACCATTTGGTTTTCTGTTTTTTATTTTTGAAAAATATGCTTGTTTTCACCTAAATTCTCTACCATAACTTTCATCCTTGTTAAAGATCCATTTAAAATTCCTAGCCAAATTCTAAAAACAAAAACTAGTTTTAAAAACTACTTTTTTTTCTTTTCAAAATTGGACTTGGTTTTTGAAAACAAGGAAGAAGATTGATACTAAAACAAAGAAACTTATAGGTGGAAGTAGGTGTGTATAAGCTTAATTTTTAAAAACAAAAAACCAAAAACTAAGGTTCCGTTTGATAACCATTTGGTTTTTGGTTTTTGAAAATTAAGCTTGTTTTCTTAAAATTTCCTCACCATGGTTTTCATTTTTGTTAAAGACACACTTGAATTCCTAACTAAATTCTAAAAACAAAAACAAGTTTTTGAAAACTACTTTTTTTAATTTTCAAAAATTGACTTGGTTTTTGAAAACATGGCAAGAAGGTAGGTGAAAATCCAAAGAAACTTAGAGTTGGAATTGATGTTTATAAGAATAAAAACTAAAAACTAAAAACAAAAAACCAAATGGTTATCAAACGGAGCCTAAGTGTGTAGGTGATGATACGGAAATTGCTTGATGTTGTATTTTCAATATAATATATATATATATATATATAAAAGAGAGAGAAAAAAAAAAAAACGTACCATGCTGACGTCAGCAGAACCATTTGGCGAAGAGACAGTATTGTATGCCTGTTTAGTTTGTTGGTGTGAAATAATAATAATTTATTTGAATTGACTACTGATAGATTTGTTATTTGTATATATATTTTAATTAGTTAAATTATATATTTTCCATCAAAATATTAGAAATTTGAATCATTCTATTTTCATGTGGTTAAATCAAAATAAATTTGTGTTTACCTCTAATCCCCATATTAAGAAAATTTTCAAAACTAGTGTCTTATAAAATATTGCAAAAAAAAAAAAAAAAAAAAAAAAAAAAAACTTAGTCCTAAACTTGCCAATTAAATCAAATTTTCTCCTAAACTTTCAATCTTATCAAATTAGACTTTGAATATAGATAATTGTTGCAATTTTCATAATCTTTTTTTTTTTTTTTTTTTTTTTTTTTTTTTTTTTTTTTTTTGCTAATTCACTCACTAATTTTAACATAAAGCAATATAATAAAAATCAAGTTTGGTGCAAAATTAATTTTGCTTTTTTAATACTCACAAGTCTTATTAAAATTTTTGCAACAACGTCACTTTTCTAAAAATTCTATTGGTTTTCTACCATATATATGTTTTATAGTTCATCGAACCTATATGAAAATACTTTTGTTAACATTTTTTTTAATAGAAGACTTATTCAAGGGTGAAAATTGCAACAATTATTAAAATTTAAAGTTAAGATGGTAATACATATCTAAGAAAGGTTAACAATCTTTTGTAATTTAATCTAGACTAAAATATTGTTTCGGTCCTTGTACTTTGGGTTTTTTTTTTCATTGTAGTCCTTTTACTGGTTTTATTCCATTTTGAGATTTATATCGAAATTAGTTAAATAATGATCATAGTTCATGCAAGAAAAGACACAACATGAACATATCCAAAATTTATAGAGGAAAATCTAATAAAGACGTTTTTTTTTCTTTTTTGGAAAGATAATAATAAACTAATAAAAAGGACCGATTTTAAACTTGGTTGAAAGTATATAGATTAAATTTTGACATTTAGAAGTACAAATACTAAAATTGAATAAAAGCCAGAGTACATTTCTCCAAAATAATAATAATTTCTAAATTACAAACACCAAAATAAATACAAATATAACAAGTATTTGGAAAAACGTGCACTTTTTTTCTTTTCTGTTGCATTTTTTGGTGTTAGTTAACTAAAATATTTATAATTTTTTTGTAAACTAGTTAACTGATTATATATATATATATATATATTTTGTAAATTAGTTAACTGATATTAAAGTTATAATTTATACTGAACAAATAATTTCTTCTGACTGTCTGAAAAAAGGGGGGAAAAAGTCTTCTATGATTGAATTATTTGCTTCATGATTTTTGTAAAGGTCACTTTATGAATTATGGGGGTTTGAAATTTTAAAGAAAATCCCGACAAAATCTTGTGGAATCAAGCTATTTTTATTTTTAAGTGGGCCGAGCTGCTCGGCCCACTTTCTTCCATTACAATGGTTGCTTTATATTCTGGGCCAGCTCAAATGCAAAGTAGATTGCAAGTCTTGTGGCTCTGATTTTTTTTTTTTTTTAATTATATTTTTTTTTTTTACATGTGGGTGTAGATCGAACATAAATTTTGACTACTAGTTTTTCAAATCTAATTTTTAGATATGTTTTTTTTATTTAGATTTTTTGAATTTCTTTGTTGTATTTTCTTACAATTTTACTCCCTAAATATGATAATCCCTTCTCATTTAATGAGTGATTCAAATTGTTCCTTCTTTGTTAGACCTAAATTAAATGTAGTTAGTACTATAACAATTAACTACAAGAGTCTTTCTTGGTGGAAGGTTTTGTGGATGTTAAATCTTCCAAACAAACTAAAGGTCTTCGCTTGGCGGGTTAGTATGAATATTCTGCCCACTATGATGAATCTGGAAAATCGTCGTATCAATAATGAACCCAGTGCCCACTGTGCGGAAAGAAAAATGAAACAACACTTCATGCTTTATGGGATTGTAAGAAGGTAAAAAAGCGTTGGGTCCGCTGGAGTCCAGTGCAACCTCTCCTTAACACCCATTATGTTGATGCTCTTGATCTGTTTTGTAGGTGTCAGGAGACCCTCACTACTGATGATTTGACAACCTTTGTGGCAATTCTTTGGTCAATATGGAACAATAAAAATAAAGATGTTTTTCAGGGCAATAGGAGTTATATACAACAGGACTACGATCTTATAGATTGGACATCTGCTTACATATCAGACTACAAGGAGGCCCAAGCAAAGCATCATGACGACATACGAAATCATGAGCAACTGATAGATGATGATGATCCCAATCCTACTGCGTGGATTCCGCCGCCCCAAAACCATTTCAAATTGAATGTGGATGCAACGTTAGCAAATGGAGATATGAGATCATGCATGATCATTAGAAACTCAAGAGGAGAATCAATGGCGACGGCAGAATATTACAGGAGAACGAGTTGTTCAGTAGAATGGGTAGAAGCACAAGCTCTTGTAGATGAAATTCAATTAGTTGTTGATTCAGGATTATCACCAGTATGGGCAGAGATGGATTCCAAAATTGTATTGAATCTACTTCATGATGGTGACAATTATCATAATGAAGTTGTTCCTCTAATTCATCATCTCAAGCTTTTGGCCATAGATAAAACCATCAGGGGGGGTTTTGCTAACAAAAAGAGAAGGTAACAAAGTGGCACACCAGTTGTCTACTCATGCTCGCACAACGAACCATTCTGAAGTTTGGTTAGAAGATAATCTTCCTTGGACTAACGACATTGTTGCTCAGGACATGCCTCGAATGGATGTCCCAACTTTTCCCTTTGTTTCATTGTAGTTTTTTTTTTTTTTTTTAATTTTGTTTTAATATGTTTTTCTCTTCAAAAAAAAAAAATAATAATAACTACAGGATAAAAGATTTCAAAGGAAAAAAAATCACTTTTATTTTTTTGACATGTAAGGATGGAGATTGGGCCTTTTAACTTCTTGAAATTTAAAATGATATTATTGAATGGTTATGATTAAACCATTTGGGGAATTGTGTTAAATGGCTACAAAAAAAAAAAAGCGGTCTTGATTTTTGGCTACGGAAGTTTGGTCTTTGCAGGCGTGGCTACCGGAATAGTAGGAACTGTTTTCTAGATTTTTTTTGACATTTTTACCCCTAGTATATACGACTATAGACAAACGCCGTTAACAGATTTTTTTTGTTTTCATTCAGTTTCTCCCCCCTTTTTTTGGGATGGATGAATCCCGATTTATAGGGAGTTCAGTTGGCGGTTTGTGTTCAAGTGTATAAAAAGATCTACCTATTTTTTAGGCTTAGGTTCAGCGTTTCCAACGATAAAAAAAAAAGATTTTATCCCTCACATTTTGCCCCTCATTATCCATGTTACAAAAGAACAACAATAAAAGTCGTAAGTAGCAGTACATACAGACAGATGACAGTACATATAAACTACAGCGTATATATAACTCATATGGGGGGTGGGACTGGGGTAAGTATGCATACACACAGGATGCATGCGGAACACGTATGTATGTAATACTATATACAGATATCAGTTATGGCATTTCATCATGTATTTGCATTCAGGTGAACATGGTACGGGGGTTATTATGGTTGCATATAGCAACACAGACAAAGACAAAGTGTATTTTTATTGGGCATTCCAGACATACACGATACAGGGGGTGATTAACTCAAATACAGGGGGGATTAAGTGTATATACACACAAGTAGACACATTAGACCATTCCATGGATGTATATAATAGTACAGACAAATCAAAGCATTTTTTCTATTAGACATGTCAATGTGTACGCACACATACATATGAGTATACCACAAGCACACTTTTTCCAGAGAAGTTGTAATAACGATGAAATGGTATTTATCAGTACATACCACTCGGGGGAATGTAATAACGAAATCCTAAAATCTCGGGGGAACGTATCAGCTTGTTGCTAATATAAGGGAATCGGAATGAAGTTGTTCATGTCTAATAGAAATGGTATTTATCAGTACATACCACTCGGGGGAATGTAATAACGAAATCCCTAAAATCTTGGGGGAATGTATCAGTTTGTTGCTAATATAAGGGAATGAGAATGAAGCTGTTACCTTGGTTTGAATTTCTGAGAAATTGTACAGTCCTCGTGAAGAAGGAGAATCGATGGAGGATGTGGGGCAAGCAAGAGTCTCGACGGCACGGCGAAAGAAGGTCGTCGGCACGGCGGATGTGGGTCGCCGGCGCGATGCGAGAGGTAGGGATTGGGATACACTCTGTGTTGGGGGGTGGAAAATGGTGGGAAATGGAGGATTAAGTCTTTCAAGGGGGGGCAATGGTGGGAAGGGAGGGTTGTGGAAGATGAAGATGGACGGACGGGCTGGTGCATGAAGGCGGTTCTGGTGGGAGGGTGGGCGGTGTTATGACAACTCATAATTGCAGCAGCTAACGTATCATAATTACTGTGTTCTTATTTGTTTTTAAAAATTTTCAGGTATTCTTAGTTGCAGGTAGTAAATCTTCCTATTGACAGGACTGTTGTTTCCGATTAATGGAGTTCGAAGGTGTTTCTCTCTACTGAAGGGTGTTGAACTTTGACAAGAAAAATGGCTATAAATAAATAAAGGAGTAAATACCTTTATTGGGGAAGGAGTACAAAGTTCAAGGTTCTTAGGTGCAGGTAGTAAATATGCAGATGGACAGGTTTTAGGTGCAGGTAGTAAATATGCAGATGGACAGGGATGTTGTTCCTGATCAATGGAGTTCAGAGGTGTTTCTCTCTACTGACGGGGTGGTTGAACTTTGTACTCATTGTCCGACAAGGTATTTACTCCTATTCCCGGGGAACAACTAGGGTCTTTGTACTCATTGGTGTGTCATAATTCCGGTTTCTTAATTTTTCAGCAGATGTGTCATAATTCCGGTTTCTTAATTTTTCAGAGGTTCTCAATGGAGTTCAGAGGTGTTTCTCTCTACTGACGGGGTGGTTGAACTTTGTACTCATTGTCCGACAAGGTATTTACTCCTATTCCCGGGGAACAACTAGGGTCTGGTACATTTGGGTTTCAAAATAGTTGTGTGTCTTTTTTATTTTCGTATTTTTAAACCTCCTAAAATGTCTCCAACTATTTTTAGGGGTGTTTTTTTATCTCTCTTAAATGATTTTGGTTTTAAACGTTAACAACATGTTAGGAAGTTTGTTGAGGGGCATTTTTGTCTTGTATAATTAGGAAATTATTAATTAATAAATAGTTTAGCCATCTATTTAATTTATAAACGTTTGTAGCCATTTTTCAAGCCACCTTTTCATTTGTAGCCATTTTTCTTGTTGCCCCAAACCATTTTCATTCTCTATAATTATTCTCCATTTTTATTTTAAATTGTTCTAGCCGTTTTCAGGTCATTTCTACTGACTTTATTTCTCATGGCCTATTTCCAACTATTTGTGACACTAATTTCAAATCTAATATAGACCATGAATATATAATTTTTTTTTAGTACAACAACAATTGGGGTGGAGGATTCAAACCTCTGACCTCTTTGGTCGAAGGTACATGTCAATTACCGTTGAGCTATGCTTGCTTTGGTCCATGAATATATAATTCATGATTAAGATTGTTTTAGTCTTATATATTCGTTGTCTATGCCAATATAAACATAGCTCAACTTAGGAGTGAGCAAAAACTGAGCCGAACCGACGAACCGAACTGACTGGTTCGGTCGGATTTTTTTTTTTAAAAAAAAAAAATCGGTTTCCTCGGTTCAACCATGCAGAAAACCGAGATGTTCGGTTCGGTTCTCGGTTCACAGACGTGAAAAACCGAAAAAAACCGAACCGAACCGACCTCCTTTATATACATATATTTTAGTATCCAGTCCACTAGCCCACTTTTATGTTTACATATGAATAAGCCCAACCCAGCCCATTTTCATTCATAATTAAATAAATTCCAGCAGCCCAACCCATTTCTATTTCTATGATATTTTAGTTAAAAAAGAATTTCTAATCCTAGATTCACTTTACTTCACGATTTCACGCCTCCTCACCTCAGTCCCCATTTCACGCCTCCATCTTCTTCTCCTCCATCTCTCACACGCCGCATCCTCCCACATCTCTCAACTCCGCCGCCAGATTTCTATCTTCTACCACCGTTGCTCCCTCAGAGTCTCATTTATAAGGCCAGTTGAGTTTCTTTTTGTTTTTTCCTTCTATCCTCTCGACTCTCAGTCCATTTTTTCGCCGCCGTTGAAGGTTTTTTTTTTTTTTTTTTTTTTTTTTTTTTTTTTTTTTTTTTTTCTTTCGTTCTGTCCTTCCCTTTTACAGTAGGTGTGGGATTTGGAAATAGCAAAAAAAAAAAAAAAAAAAAAAAAAAAAAAAAAAATAAACTATGAATTTAGTTTTGGTTACTACAATAGATTTCATATTTGAAATTTAGTTTATAGGAGGCTTTGGATTTGGAAATTTACACTAGGCGTGGGGCAAAAAGAAAACAATAAAGGGCTGGAAAGGAAATGAAAAATGAGGAGGAAAAAAAACGTTTATAATCGGACCGAGATATTTTCGGTTCTATCGGTTCAAGAGGTCAGAAAACCGACCTACTCGGTTCCGTTCATGGTTCGACCCAAAATCGAACCGAACCGAACCGTGACCACTCCTAGTTCAACTGACATAAAACTTATAACCAAGAAGTTTATGGTTTGAATCTCACCGTCTTCTTCGCAGTTGTAAAAAAATAATATAATATTCCACCCATATTTACTTAAAAAATAATAATGTACCAGCCATAAACTGCATATTTAATTCATAAACAGGTTCTTTTTCTCAAAAAATAAAAATAAAAATAAAAAAAAGGTCCTTATCTTCATTACTACATGAGTTCATCTTCTTGTTCTTCTCTTTCATGGCGGCTTACAATTTTGCATCTTGTGGGAGACCTTTGTCGTCAGGAACGTCGAAACCTTTCAAATTCCTTTTGCCTGTTTCTTGGAAATCATTAACGAAATCGGTGAAACTAATAAACTCCTTCAATTTAGCATGTTTTTGGGAAATTATTGACAAAAACTTTCAAATTGGAAATTGTAAGCCACATCCTTATGGATAATTGTAATGGGTGGCAACACGAAGGTAAATAATTACAAATATAGCAATTTTTAAAAATATTTGCAAATATGACAAAATTTTTGAATTAATTTTTTATATTTTTCTAAATTGCCCCTGTGTGCCCATCTTCTTCTTCCTCGTCAGTTTTTTTTTTTTTTTTTTTTTTTTTTTTTTTTTTTTTTTTTTTTTACTGATAGAAAGTGTTTTTATTACGGATAGATTCTATCAGTGGTAGAAAAAATTTCTATCAGTGATAGAAAGTTTCTATCACTGATAGAATAAAGTTTCTATCAGTGGTAGAAAAATTTTCTTTCGGCGATAGAAAGTTTCTATCACTAATATTTCTATGACTGATAGATTCTATCAGTGGTAGAAAAATTTTCTATCAGTGATAGAAAATTTCTATCACTGATAGAATAGAAGATTTCTATCACTAATAGAAACTTTTTCTATCAGTGATAAAAGATTTCTATCACTGATAGGTTCTATCAGTGATAAAAAAAACTTTTTATAGAAAATCATAGAAAAATTTTATAAAAAATCTTTCAATCCCTGATCACCCATAAAAATCTTTCTATCTCCGATAGAAATCTTTCTATCACCGATATAATCTATAAGTGATAGAAAAACTTTCTATCACCGATAGAAAAGCTTTCTATCAGTGATAAAAGATTTCTATCACTGGTAGAAATTTTTACTATTCTATCAGTGATAGAAAGATATTCTATCAATGATAGAAAACTCTTGATAGAAAATCTTTCAATCCCTGATAGAACCTATCAGTGATAGAAATCTTCTATCACTTATAGAAATTTTTTCTATGAGTGATAGAAAAAATTTCTATCATTCATAGAAAATCTTTCTATGAGTGATAGAAAAGTTTTCTATCTCTATCACTGAGACTGATAGAAAAACTTTTCGTGAGTTATAGAAAATCTTTCTATCACTGATACTTTTCTATCAGTGATAGAAGATCTTTTGTTTCTATCAGCGATGGTGATACATGGTGAAATCGAGCATTGAAAAATAAAGCAAAAACGAACGATTATAGAAATCAAACACTGAAAAGCAAAAACCAAACACTGATAGAAAACCAAATAACAACAACCAAACACTGATAGAACACCGAACAAGTGATAGAAAAATATCTATCGCCGATAGAATCTATCAGTAGTAGAAAAAATTTCTATCATATGATAGAATCTATCAGTGAAAGAAAATTTCTATCACTGATAGAATTTATCAGTGATAGAAAATTTCTATCACTGATAGAAAATCTTTCTATCAATGATAGAAAATTTCTTTCACTGATAGAATCTATCAGTGATAGAAAAACTTTCTATCAGTGAAAGAAAATCTGGAAGGGTATTTTAGTAAATGTAACACACAAAATATTAGATTTTTCCATTTTCGCAATTTTTTTTGTGGGTTGCTAGATTTGCAATTATTTTGGCCCATATTGCTATCCTTGCAACCGGCCCTTTCCTTATTGGTTTTTTTTTTTTGGGTTCACATTTGGGAGGATTTTATTGTAATTGTGCTGTGACTTTTTTTGTTATAGAAAAGGATCGTCGGACACTTGTGTAATTTTTTTTTTTTGGACAATATGTGGGTTGGGGAGATTCGATCTTAGTTTATGTCGGTTGAGCTACGCTCTTGTTGACAAACACTTGTATAAATTGCATTGATTTTGGACAACATTGAAAAATAGGTCCATTATGAAATGATAAAGTCCACCTAGGTCAGGTCCATTATGAAGAAATAAAAGAGAGATAAAGAAGAGGAAATATGCATGAGAAAACCTATCCTTATATATAAGGAGTATCAATGCAATCAAGCCATATACATAGGCCTAGGGAGAAAAAACTCCTACATAAAATTCTGAAATTTTCTCTCATCCTCACTCTCTCTCGAATCTTCTTCTTTTAACAGAAAATGCATAAAAGAAATAACAAACCCTAGCATGATACAATCGACAATACAGAGAATGAATAAAACAAGGGGGCAATAAGAAAAATGGCTAGAAATAAATAGGTGGCTTGAAAAATGGATACACAAGTTTATAAATTAAATTGATACCTAATTGATTTTATGATTAATAAATCCTTATTTGTAGAAGACAGAAATGCCCCCCAACAAACTGTCTGTTTCTAACGTTTAAAAAAGTTTGAGAAATTCTAGGAAGCTTGAAATTCAAAAAAATTATGAACCTACCTAAAAAAGTGGAACCAACCTACCTAAAAAAGTTAGAGAAATTCTAGGAAGCTTGAAATTAAAAAAATCAAAGTAACCAACCTACCTAAAAAAGTTAGAGAAATTGTAGGAAGCTTGAAATTCAAAATCCAAAGAACCAACCTAATTTGAAAATCTAGATGTGACATATTCTTAGTACTCAAGAACTGTTTTCTGGAAAAAAACACACGGGACGAACTCAAGAATCGATACCTTTATTAGGGGGAAACATGTAAAATTCAACCCCCTCCAACAGGAGAAACACCTTTCAAATGCGTCGATTGAAAATCAGCTCTCTCAATCAGAAGATATACCTCTGCAAAAAACGTTAAAAATGCCTCAAATTGGAAACAACTAAGAAAAATGAACTTAAATGTTGCAATTATGACAAATCAGTGTATCGCGCTTCCTACCTCCTACACCGCGCCGACAAACCATTTCCGCCGTGCCGACGAGCTTCTCCCGCTGCTCCAACGAGCCTTCTACGCAACCCGCAAGCTCCATTGAGTCTTCTTCTCCACAGCGACTGTCACCAAAAAATTTAAAATAAGATATGTAGATAACGGCTTTATTTCTCTTATATTTGCAACAACCGTATACATAATCCCCCGATTTTAGGGATTCATTTTTTCCTTCCAATCCGCGATTATACCACTCTATTGTAAGACGAAAAACATGGGCGTGGGGAGGAAATGCATGGAAGCGATTTTGGTGGAGGGTTTGTGTTGATTTGACTTAAATGTTGAACCCGTCAGAGCGGTATGTACTGATAAATACCATTTCATGGTTATTGCAACTTCTCTGGAAAAAGTGTGCTTGTGGTATACTCATATGTATGTGTACGTCCCCCTACACTATACACATTGGCATGTCTAATAAAAAAAATGCTTTGATTTGTCTGTACTATTATATACATCCGTGGAATGGTCTGGTGTGTCTACTTGTGTGTGTACACTTAATCCCCCCTTGTATTTGAGTTAATCACCCCATGTATCGTGTATGTCTGGAATGTCCAATAAAAATACATTCTGTCTTTGTCTGTGTTGCTATATGCAACCATAATAACCCCCCGTACCATGTTCACTTAGATGCAAATACCTGATGAATGTCATAACTGATATCTGTCTATAGTATTACATACATACGTGTTTCACATGCATTCTGTGTGTATGCATACTTACCTCAGTCCCACCCCCCATATGAGTTATATATACGCTGCAGATTATATGCACTGTCATCTGTCTGTGTATACTGCTACTTACCACTCTTATTGTTGTCCTTTTGTAACATGGATAATGAGGGACAAAATGTGAGGGATAAAATCTTTTTTTTTACCATTGAAAATGCTGAAACCTAAGCCTAAAAAATAGGTAGATCTTTTTATATAGTTGAACACAAACCGCCAACTGAACTCCCTATAAATCGGGATTCTTCCAGGGCGCAAAAAGGGGTACGCGAACAGCATGAAACAAAAACAAACGTTAACGTCGTCTGTATATAGCCGTAAATACCATGGGTAAAAACGTCCAAAAAAGTACGGAAAACGGCTCCTAAAATTCTGGTAGCCACACTTGCAAAATCCGAACTTCCGTAGCCAAAAATCAAGGATGTCTTTTTTTTTTTTTGTAATCATTTAGCACAATTCCCCTAAAACAAGAGCCAAATGGGCCAAACAATGGGCCTAAACAAATACAACAGAAACATGACTCGAGCCCATATTTAATGGGCTATCTTAACATGAAGTGATAAAGTCCATCTAGGTCGTTTATCCCAAAACTCAATTTTACAGTGAAAAAAGAAAGTTATTATTGTAACTAATTAGTTAAAATATGTATGAATTAAAACAAGTGTTTGCATTGTACATTCTTATAAGTGAATGAAGATCACAAAAATTGAATAATAATAATAAAACTTTGAGGTGCTAATTTCAAACTTCAAAAATATTAAACATTGAAGAAAAACATTGTGTAATCCAATTTGAGGTCCAAAACGACCGTTTTTTTTTTATTGAAGGGTCGAACAAGCCACATTTGGTCCCTGAGTTTTGAAAAATATGTGCATTTGGTCCCTAAATTTTCAAAATTAACATTTAGTCTTCGAGTTTTGAAAAACAAGTTTAAAAGGTCGATAAGTTTTCAAAATAGATATTTTTAGTCTCTCAATTTTGATAAATAGGTTTAAAGGGTCCTCATATTATTTTTTTTTTCAACTTTTTTTAATTAGTATTTTTATTTATTTTTATTTTAAAAAGTCCTTCGATATTAAAAATAATTTAAAAAAATATTTAAAAAAAGTTGACAAAATAATATGAGGACATTTTAAACATATCTTTCAAAATTCAGGAACTAAAAATAAATATTTTGAAAGCTTATGGATCCAAAGCTTAGGGATTAAAAATGTTATTTTGAAAATTCAAAGACCAAATACACCTATTTTTCAAAACTATTTTTTCCTATTTTGACTTTTTGAATTCACTATGTCTCTGTTTCTCTTCGTAAATGGCAACTAAATATAACTATATCAACAATACAAGATTTAAAAGATTGTTCTCAAGAGTTCATATGGACACTTTTAAGTTTACAAACACCACCTATTTTTTAACTTTTTGGATACAAAACACTTTTGATTCATAGACTATCATAATAATAATAATTTAGTATTTGAACTTTTGTGACACTTGAATATAGGAGGGGTGCATGAATGAACCGATACCACATCCGAAAGAGAGAGATCAAGAGGATATGAAAGTATGGTCAAGATCTTTAAAAAAATTGATAATAACTACTCATATCAACAATGTGTACCTCTTCTTTTGTCGGCTCAATCATAAGCACTCCAAAGCGTAGTTCGGTGAAGTTCTTTGGGTATGTGTTTATTGTTGGGTGACCTTCTAAAAATTTTATTAGAAAGCATATGAGTAAGGATGATGTGTGGTCAGGTCGTAAGGAATGTATGAGGTTCTGCTGGGTTTAAATTTTGGGTTTTAGTTCAAGTTTTTCCCCTTTATTTATAAACATTTTTGGTTTAAAAAAAAAAAGAATAAATAATAGTTAAAAGAAGGTTAAATTATTAAAAATACTCTCAAACTTCAAAAGTTTCATTTTAGTCATTGAAGTTTGAAGTTTATTTTAAAACGACCCTTGAAGACTTTTTTTTGTTGAATTCATGAACGAAGACATTTTTGCACAAGTATTGATTCTTATGTGAATAGATTTGAACATATTTGTAGAAAAAACAATTAAAACACATACGGATACATTATTTCTTGTCCATAAATTTAACGGAAAATATCTGTGATGATTGTTTTGAAACAAAGTTTAGGAAATTCAGAGATATAATTAAAACTATAAGGTATTTTTGATAATTTAACCTTAAAACAAAAAGGGAGAAAAACAGAAAACTTGACCCATTTGGTAACGTTCTCATTGTTTGTTTTTTTTGTTTCTAATTTTATTAAGAAATTTGAACATTTAATAATAACTATGTATGTTTCTTGTTTCTAATTTTTAGAAATACTCTTAAAATTTGTATAGAATTTTTGGGAACAGCTAAAACTAGTTTCTCATTTTTTTTTTTTTTTTTTGTTTCCAAATTTTTTCAAACACAAATAAGAATATATGTTTATTATTATTGAATGCATAATTATTAGGATCATCAAATTCTATTTTTCTTTATAAAGAACAAAGAAACCGAAACAAGTAGGAAAGGGTCCTAATCTTCTTCTTCTCTCTCACCGGCCGCCTGCCGCGAAAACTCCTCGAACCACGGCCGGCGAGCCTTCGACGACTCCTTTCTCCGGCGAAGCAGAACCCTCACGAGCGGCGCAATCGAACGAACGGCGGGCGAGCAGTGTGCTCCTTCCCCTTCTCTGGCAACTCGCGGCGGCGACGCGGTCCCAGCAGCCCTGACCCGACGCGAGCAGCCGTTTTCTTTCCTCTCCGACCGTCTTCTTCCTCCAGTCAACGAGCAAGCGTTACTGGCAGCAGCTTCAGTTCTCTGGCGGCAAACTGCGGCGTGAGCTTCATCCTCCGGCGGCGTAGATCCTTGAACCAGCGGCAAACTCGAACGACGCAGCTGCCGCCGTGCCGCCATCTCCTCCGCCGCATTTGTGCCGGCGCCGTCCCTCCTCCGTGCCCTCCTTCTCTCTGGCATTTTCCCCATCCCTTCACGGATCTTCTTACCCTCTCTTCGTCTCAGGTATTCTCTGTATCTCCATTTTTTGTCCTTCAAGTTTCATTGCTTTCAATGGATGAACCCTTTGATGAAATTAGAAATCGATTTTGCCTAACAATAAACATTGGTTCCACTGTTCATCCATACAAATAATCGAGACTATCGATTCTATCTTTAGTTTAGCCAAAATGGAAGCTCAATGTTCTCTCTCTCGATTTTGCCCAAATCCATCCATTCCATTGTTTCGATCTCCTAAGCATTCGTTAAAGCTTCCGTGTTCTTCTTCTTGGTCTTTTTTCCGAACTACTCATTCAACTTCGCCTAGTGTTTTGCTCAAGAAGAATGTTGCTCCTAGAAAGAACTCTCAAATGGTTGTGAGTGCAAGTCTTGAAGGGGAAGTTTAAAAAACTGTGATTAGGAAGAAGAAACTTGCTGTTTTCGTTTCCGATGGAGGCTCAAACTTCCGTTCAATACACAAGGCATCTCTTGAAGGATCAATTCATGGAGAAACTGTTGTTCTAGTCACTAACAAAAGCGATTGTGGTGGTGCAGAATATGCAAGAACTAACAACATTCCAGTTATTTTGTTTCCCAAAACAAAAGATGAACATGATGGCTTATCTGCTTCTTCTGATCTTGTAGCTACCCTTAGAAGTTTTGAGATTGATTTCATTCTTCTAGCTGGATACCTAAAACTTATACCATCTGAATTGATCCAAGCTTATTCCAAATCTATAATCAATATACACCCATCACTTCTTCCAGCTTTTGGAGGCAAAGGGGATTATGGAATGAAGGTGCACAAGGCAGTGATTGCCTCTGGAGCTCGATTTTCGGGTCCGACGATTCATTTGGTTCATGAACACTTTGACACTGGACGGATTCTTGCTCAAAGAGTAGTTCCTGTGCTTGCAAATGATGCAGCAGAGGATCTGGCAGCTAGAGTTCTTAAGGAGGAGCATCGTCTCTATGTCGAGGTAGTTGCAGCATTGTGTGACGAACAGATCGTTTGGAGAGCAGACGGTGTTCCTCTCATTCGAAGCAAAGAAAATCCTGATGAATTCGTCTAACGAGCTGGAGTGTTGAGGATCTCACATTGAAAAGGTCTCCACAATTTATAAGATACAAGGGTCATCCACGGTTGATTTTGAGATTGCAGACAATGGAGTTTGAGCTTCTTCTGCGTACAATGAAGTAGCAGCCTGCCTGCCCAATTCAGGTAGATTTCATGGAAACAGTTGAAAAATCATTTGACTGTTGTTGATGGTCGATTTTGGCCAGAGGATCTCACCTGACCTTCACGTGCCACCAACGGTAAATTTGTAGTTGAGGGGGGAAGACGTGGCCTGCAAGACAGTAAACCTGCACACCGGTGTGGTGCTCGCCACACCGGCTCCGATGCTTAAGTCAGCAAGCAGAACGGTAGGGCGTGGAAAAGTAAGAGCAAGAGGAGAAAGCAGAGAATAGAGAGTAGAGTTTAGGGATAGAATTCGGGATCCCCTCTTCAGTGGCGAAGAGGGATATAAATACCTGTTCATCCTCCTAGCCTTTTTAGGGTTTCGGAGGCGTTTTAGGTCAAACCAGGCGAAACCGGGGCATCCAGAGGCGGTGGGCACCAGACGGGACCAAACGGACTCGGCCTCGGCCCATGGCCGAGGCCGACCATATGCTCGGTCTCGGCCATGGGCCGCGGCCGAGCAGGGGGTCGGGCCGAAAACCCGACCCCTTCGGTCTTGGCCCGTCCCATTTGCCGGTTTTGTCTCCTTGGTCCATCTTCAGCCCGATTTCTCCTCGGTTGTCCTCGTCAGCTCCTTGTGTATCGGGGTGGTCCAAAATTGCCTATAACAACTGTGTTTAACATAGTTCTTAGTTTTGTGTTATCTGTGAAGTATAACCAAGTCTGAGTTGCTTACTAAGCTGTTTTGAACCGTGGAGGAACCAAATGACAATTAATTTTTCCAAATTATATGGTGTTGAATTGTTGTCATTCATAGGAAGCCTTGGAATTGTTGTCTTCATTTGTTATTCTGCCTGATTTGGAGCAATATTTGAGGATAATAGGAGCCTTCGCACAGCATAAACACAAGTTTGATAACCATTTGGTTTTTTATTTTTGGTTTTTTAAAATCAAGTTTGTTTTCTTCCAACTTCCTTACATTGATTTTCATCTTTGTTAAGAACACATTAGAATTTCTAGCCAAATGAAAACTTGACTTGGATTTTGAAAATATGAGAAAAATGTTGATAACAAAACCAATAAATTTATAGGTGGAAACAATGTTTTTAAGCTTAATTTTAAAAAACCCCTAAACCAAAAACCAAATAGTTATCAAATGGAGAAAATTTTTTATTGTTTTTTTTTTTCCTATTTCTTTATCGTGGATTCATGTTTTTTTTTTTTTTGGAAAAATACACTTTTGGTCCCCTAGATTTGGGTTAAGTTACACTTTGGTCCCTGAGTTTTCAAACTCAACAAAAATACTCCCAAGGTTTTAGATAAGGAGCACTTTGGTCCATGTCGTCAATTTTTCTGTTAACTCCGGTTGCGTCAATTTTTCTGTTAAATCCTAACGGTTGCTGATGTGACATTATTATTTTAGTAAAAAAAAAATTGTTATTATTATTTATTTTTTAAATAAAAATAAGTAAAAATAATATTATTTTATTATTTTAATAAGTAAAAATAATATTATTTTAACAAAATAAAATCTTTAGTAGAATAAAAGAGAGAGTTTGGAGATCGTTGCAAAGCTGGAAGGAAAAACTGTTTTCCGCAGGTGGCAAGGAAATTCTCATTAAAGCAATAGCGCAGGCGATCCCAACCTACACCATGAGCTGTTTCAAGCTCCCCTCCTCCTTTTGTGCCCAAATCGATAAAGCTTGTGCTAATTTCTGGTGGGGCTCTTCGGAGTCAAAAAAAGAAAGTTCACTGGATAGGTTGGAAGAAGCTTTGCTCGAGTAAGGACAGGGGTGGGCTCGGTTTTAGAGAGCTAAGTCACTTCAACCAAGCCCTCTTGGCTAAAATGAGTTGGCAAATGTTAAAAAATCCAAACTCCCTTATGGCCAAAGTTCTCCAAGATAGATACTACAAAGGAGGTTCCTTTCTCCAGGCTTCGTTAGGTTCGAATCCCTCCCTTACTTGGAGAAGTATAGTGTGGGGACGAGAACTCTTCAAAAAAGGATTTAGATGGAAGGTTGGGAATGGTCGTCATGTGAGAATCGATCAAGACCCTTGGATTGATCAAAGAGGCTCCTATTCCTCGGTTTGGGTTAAAGATTCAATGAAAGACCACTATTTATCCTCCATCCTAAATCCCGATGGGTCCTGGAATTCTGAAATCATTCAAGAAATTTTTAGCCCCATTGATTTGGAAGACATTGAAAATACTATTGTAGGAGGACTTATGTTCCAAGACGAAATCATTTGGAACTATGAAGCAAAAGGAATATTTACCGTCAAAAGCGCATATCACCTTGCTACAGATATCCAAAATCATGCTAAAGCCTCCCCTTCCTCTTTGGGTGTCGTAAATCAGATCTGGAAAAGATTCTGGAAGCTGAATGCTATCCCTAAAGCTAAGATCACCGCGTGGAAGATCATCCAAGACTCTATCCCAACCGGTGCAAATATCAGGAAAAGGGGCATAACTTCTAATTCTCTTTGTCTTTTTTGCAGAAATCACGAGGAATCAATTGCTCACCTTTTATGGAACTGTAAAATTTCGAAAAGCATTTGGCTTCACTTTATTCCCCGAACTAGATGTTTGTTCAATTTGGACAGAAGATCGTGGACTCCATCTGACATCTGGGCTTGGATGTGAGAAATCAGTCAAAATGGGATTTGTATTTCCTTTGTTTTATTACATTACTGGTATGAAGATTTTATACAAGGTACAAAAGATAAATAAGGAAGGAATATGGACACCAATATTACAGCAAATGTTACAATTATGGGCATAAATCAAGGTAATATTTAATGAAAAATATTCTTGAAATATTCTCTAATAGGATGAACGAAAATTTGACAAATTCAGACTTGGAGAAAGCTATTCTAATTTTAGGAGAGATTTGACATCACAGAAATTTCACATTGCACAATTCAGAGAAGGCAAACTAAGCCCGCATCATTAGAGCAGTGGGTTCAAGAATCTCAGAACATCAAAATTCCTGGAAAGTAAATATTCTGTTTCGCCCAAAAGATCGAAGACTCAGTTGAGTCACTCCCCGTGGACTCCTCCCTGGCAAGGTGCCTGGAAACTGAACATCGACGCCTCCCGAGATGATTCCAAAGACAGGGCGGGAGTGAGATGGATCATGCGTGACTCCGCTGGTTCTACGATCTGCATGGGTGCGAGAAGAGTGGAAGGAAAGTGGTCAGTTAAGATGCTGGAGATGAGAGCCATCCTTAAAGGGCTTAGAAGCTTACCTGTCGGTCAGAGCTTCCAGACTAGATCTCCACATTCCGACCATTGAGGTCGTTTCAGACGTCGTGGGTGTGATCAATCTGCTCAACCATGAAGAAGCAGATCTTTCAAAGATTTCTTTTCTTGTAGCTGAGATCGAGCGCTTGTCCTCTGGCCTCGACGAAATCTCTTTCTCCTACTGCCCTCGCTCGCAAAACTCTGAGGTGCACGTTTTGGCGCGAGCTGCAGCCTTTGGCGCTTCCGCCAGTTATTTTTGCTTTTTTGAAGCCTCTCCCATTTTGGAAGAAGGGTGTTTTTTTTTTGTGTTGAGTGAATATGTACCCGATTATTTCCCCCCTTTTCCTGGGGTAGATGTAACTTTCGTTGGTTTGTTTACTGCATTGATTATTATTTAAAAAAAAAAAGGAAGATGTTTATAAATCTAATTTTAAATTTTAAAAAATAAAAAACTAAATATAAATGGTTATGAATCGGAGTCTAAATATAAACACTATTTTCTTTTTGCATTTGGAGGCCATTGACTAGGTCTCCTAAACAGTTTATATATGTGATTCTGCACTGCCTTTGGTCCCAGTAGAAAAAGGGTTTTTTTTTTTTTTCTTCTTCTTCTTCTTTTTTTTTTTGGGTTAAGTTTAAATTATTTATAACATTGAACAAATAGTTTCTTCCAACTCTCTCAAAAAGAAAAGGAACAAAGTCACTCTTCTATGATTGAATTATTTGCTTCATGATTTTTAAAAATGTTGCTTTTATGAATTATGGGGGTTTGAAATTTAAAGAAAATTCCGACAAGATCTTAGGAATCAAGCTATTTAGTTTCAAAAAAAAAAAAAAAAAGCAACCACATAAATGAGCATATTAAAATAATTGTTTTGAAAAAGGGCCATTCGTGTTTTATTATGAGGAATGGCCAAAATCTTACTTCATAAATAAATTAAACAAAAAATACAGCAAAGAGAAAATCTAGGATTCTTACAACAAATAAATATGAGAACTCAAAATTTAAATCAAGAATGACTAATAACTTACATGTTGCAACTAGGATTAAATAAAAAAAAATGAAAGAACAACTAGTTTAAAAAAAAAAAATGAAGAACAACTTCATGCATCTAAAACATCAGCTCAAGAATAAAATGCTAGTGATAACATTTGGTAGGCATCATTAAGTATTGCACCTAAAACATCATATCAAAAATAAAGTATAATCTGGAACAATTTCAAAAGCAATTCACAGATCCAATTTCAAAAAGAGAAAATAAAAAGACTCACCAATCTCATTAATATCACTGTAAATGAGAAAATAAAAGCAATTGACCAAAAACTCTTCATATTCTCTCTTTGAAACCCTCATTTAAAAAAAAATCAAAAAAGAAAAGAGAAACCGTACCGTTCTTCGAAAGAAACCCTTTCAGCTTCTCGATTCTTCATTCTTTCGGGAGATACCTTCAACATTCCCCGTTCCTTTTAGCAAACCCCATCATTCTTCTTCTTCGATCCTTCTTCTTCAATTGATTCTCCTTCAATCTTCGTCTCGAAACCAAAACCCTCAACAGAGTAGTTACACCGTATCTACACGGACATCCGACGGGACATTCAGAAGCTCGAAGGAGTTCTGTCTACATTCCAGGGTATGCATGCTTCAATCTCTTCTAAGATTTTGGTTTATATAGATATTAGCTATTTTTTCCTTACAAATAAGACAATCGGGAATGAGGACCAAAGCTAGGACCCACCCTTTTAATAAGAAATAATAGACAATAAAGTAGGTAAACGAGATTCTGTTTTACTGTTAGCCGTATCTCTCTAAGTTTTCAAAATAACAAAAGAAACGAGAAAGTAAGGATCTTTTTACTTTCTAAAAAGTACCACACACCATTTTAAACTCTCAAACAACATTTTAACTGATCAAGCTCGTTTTAATAGCAGACATGGTGAAAAAAGAAGAAAAAAAACAAAAACTAGTGAAAGGCTGCAATCGACTGCGAAAATCTTGAGGAAAAAGGTGCAAAAGGATTCAAACCCAATAACGATCAACAGTGAAGAGGTAAAGTAGTTTGTTGGTTCTGTTTGTTTCAAATTAAAGCGATGCTTTGTTTTGGGATGTAGGTAGGATAACCTAAAGCTATAAATCTAATAATTGCAAATTTATTGGTTAATGGAGAAGATGAAGAAGACGAAACTGAGGTAAGGTTTTTACAATTACAGTGTATATGAAAATGATTTAGACTTTAACAAATAAGGTATTCTGTTAATTACATTCTAGTAATATTGGTATACATTGTAATTGCATAATGACACATGAAAAAAAATGGATTGCAAACAACGAAGCAAAAGTGAGGTTGGAGGGACAAAAAGGAAAATCTTCTGAAAAACAAATTGCAGATGGAAGAGAGAGAATTGACCCTGTAACTGTTAGTTCCTTTGATTCATAGAATTAGAGATTACATATTTTTTTTAAAAAAAAAATAATCAAATACGGCTGCACAAATATAGGAGATACGTGGGAGGTGACTAGAGGGTAAAAATGATATTTGGTATCGCACGTAGGTTTGAAAATATGGTTTGGTCATTTTTCATTAGAAAATCCGGTTTGGCCATTACATATGATTTTAATTACTGCAATAAATACTGTATTTTAAATTTAAGGAACAAAATCTAATTTAGATTTTAGACAATAGATACACAAATGTATATTGTAATCTTTAATTGCGAAATAAGTAGTACATAATATGACAATGAGAGTCTTACTTCGTAAATAAAAAAATTATTCATTCATACAAATACCCTATACTCAACCTATACTTATATCTCTCTTTTCATTCTATAGCTATACTAAGAATATTATATCTATAAAAATAAATACTAACCTCAAATTAACTTATCCTTACATTACAGACTTGGAAGTTTCGTAAATTTTTTTTCGAGTGTTTGACCTTTATGGTTTTGCTTTTTGTTTGTTTCAATTTCCCAAAAAACTTTACTGCATTACTCTCGGATACTCCACCTACAACCTTCGAGATTCAAATAAACCAAAATAAAATGCCACAGAACTATCACTTGAAATCAAAAACTCACAAATTGATTGACACAAGATCATGGAAAAAAAATCAATCCGTATCGAACCAATGCCGCTGAAAAGGAATTCGAGATCCTCTAAAATGAATATTCGAAACAACCCACCTGGGACTCTTCGTATCCCAACCCTTCATGTAAACAAAAGCTTCGAATTCTCTATAACCCACAATTAGACTTCAAACCCACTTCAATACAATGCAGTTTCCTCTTTTTTGTAAATTCTAGCATGAATGCAGAAAACCGAGCAGCCTCTGCAATGTAAAATAAATCTATGTGATAAGTTTAAAAATAAATCAAATCAAGAGAGAAGTTATATGATTGTTGGAAGATACTGTATTCTTGATTCTTGATTGTAGGAAGATCGGTTGAATGGAGAAAGAGAATCGGATACACTATCCTCAATTTTAGGAAGAATGATGAAGACGATTCTGCAAAGGGTATAAATGGAACTATATGACAAGGATTTCTCAATTTTACAATGGTCATTTGATTTTGTTGTATTGACAAATATTTGATTTTTTTTTTTTTTTTTGTGTATATAAATATTTGGGGGAGGAGATTCGAAGCTCTGACCTCATGGTCAACGGTACATGTCAATTACCGTTGAGCTAAGTTTTGGCATATTTAAAAATTATTTTAAAGAAATAGAAGAAAGAAAGAAATAAAATTGTTATATAAAGGTGTAATTGGCCTGGTGCTGGTAATTTGTTTTTTGCCAAAATTTATGCTTTTTTTTTTCTTTTTGTTGAGAAAAAAATCAAGGGGCAATCAGCTAAATGGCCCTTAAAGGTGATTTGAAAAAGAGCCATTTGTATTTTCATTTTGGGATATGGCCAAAAGCTAAATTTAGTAAATGTTTTTGGCTAGGACACAAATACGCCCACCCAAATCTTAATTCATAAATAACTTAAATTAAAATACCCTATAAAAAAGGAGGAAATCTAGGATGGTTACGTATTAATTCAACAACCAAATCAATAACAAACCTACAAATTAAACCATTAAATTTGGAGAATTAAAATTGAAACAACAGATTCAAATTCAAACGGGAGAAAAAATAGGACAACTCAAAATTTAAACGTAATATATTGGATTGAATCAAAAAATTAAGACACACTTAAAAGAACTTACCCCATTGAAATTGCGATTAAATAAAAAACTGAAGAACAACCTGATGCATCACACAAATTGGGTCAAAAAATAAGATGTAATTGATAATATTTGGTAACCATAAGAAAGAAGACTCCAGAATTAATGATAACACTGTAAATGAAACCCTCAAAGAAGCAAAAATCATACCAACGCATGGATCTAATTTTATAAAATCCATAAAAGCAAATAAAAAGGTCTCACAAAGACCATTCAAGATAAACTCTTGTCATTCTCCACTTGGAAACCCTCACAAAGACCAAGCGCATTCTATCCATTTTCAAAAAAAAGGAAGACCCTTCAAGTTCTCTCGGGGGAAACCCGTTTGAATTTGCCAGCGCGCGTGGAAACCCGTAGATTTACTGCTAAGGAATCAATTTCAGTGGAATCAATGAACTTCATTTTTTGTTTTTTCTGGGAGATAATGAGAGACGTATCTGGATTCTGTTGCATACACACTGTATTTGTAGACTCACGCTGGACAAAATCCACTATGATGCTAAATTCATTGATGTTGCTGTTGGATATAGAAAACAAGAACCAGGCAACGTCTCTATCCTCACAAAGCCTAAGTACAGTGGGCTTACCAGAGATGTTGTTGTACAAAGAGATATAGTGAATTTTCCCACTATTCTGAGATGAGAGCTTACTATCAATGCAATTGACGAGTTGTTCGAATGTACAATTAGAATCTACGCACATTGTTGACGTCTTAAATCCAGTGTATTGATAGCAACTATCCCACACACCATCGTACCATAAAGAAATCGGAATGGAAGACATCTAGTTCTGGAAGAAAAGGAAGGAAAAGCATCAAAAGGACAAAACCAATGAAATTTTAAGAAAGTGAATACATTCAGGAAAGCAATACCTATAAAAAGCAACATTCTCGGATATAAAGCAATACCTATGATCGTCCAACAGTGTTCAATAAACCTTGTCCGGATAGATGATGAAGAATGAAAAATGAGCCTGTAAAAATCTTGTTCAACCCAGAATGTAGATGGAAGAGCGAAAAATTGCGCCAACACAAAATTCTGTAAACTGGACTACAGATTGAAGAGAGAGAATTGAGGCTGTAACGAATCTTGGAAACAGGAATATAGATTGAAGAGAGAGAGAATTGAGGCTGTAACTGTTAGTTCCTTAATTCATGGGATTGAGGATTGTAAGTTACAGATTTCTTTTTAAATGAGATATACGACTGCAAAAAACTAGGAGAGATCGTGTGAGACACTTAAGGGTAAAAATGGTATTTCGTGTTACTCGAAAATAGGTCAGAAAATATGTTTTGGCCATTTTTCATTAGAAAATTCGGTTTGGCCATTTTTTAAAAGTACCCTGTAATTTTTGGTCATTCCTAGGGATTTCCCAAAAATGAATTTATACCCCTAAATTTGGAAGTTGTATCAATTAAAACCGTAAAATTTTCAAGTTTATTAATTAAAACCCTAAAATTTTGGATTTATCAATTAAAACCCTAAACCAAAAGTGTATTTTACCCTTTCTTTGTTTTATACTTTTAAGAAATCAAACTAATCAACATCGACATTTTGAAGTCAAATTAATTGAACCAATTCATAATCTTTCAAGTAAGTAAGTATAACTTTTTTTAGTTTAATTAAGATGTAGAAAATGTATACTTAACATCTCATTTTGAAGTGAAGTTACTAGTGTTTGTCCTGATTGTGTTAGACTCAAATTGATCGTAAACTAACTGATAAAGAAACATTAAATAAGGAACATGAACTAACAAATAAAGAAGGATTAAATAAGAAACGAAATCAACAAAGGTTTGTCTTTAAAACATCATTTTTACTTTTGAAATGTAGCTAAAATTTAAAAAATGAACCAAACAAATTTATTAATCAACCTTATTTTATAGGTAAATTTGATTCATTCAATTCTTAGAGAGAGGAAGGATCCATCGAAAATGAATGGAAAGACTAAAATAGTATTTTCTTGCCAAATTAAACTTAAATATAATATTGAAATTCAAATTTTCAGCTTATAAAACAAGCTTTTTTTTTTTTTTTTAATCACCTTAAAAATTAGGTTATCAATGCAATTGTGCAATTTGGCGCTAGCATAAACATTGTTTATTATTTTTTTTCTTTTGTAAGTTGAACATAGTATGATTGAATCGTTAAAATATGAATAACCTTCACTAAGATTAAACGTTTGAATATTATCTCTATAATTGTAGTGTTATGACCAATTCAAATATAACTTATCTATTATCTTTTCAAAGGTCGATAGTCGATCACCCTCGTAAAAAAAGGTTTAGTTTGGAAAATTAAAAACAAATTCATTTAAATGGCTCCCTTTTCCTATTCAAATATAATTTTCTTTCCTGATAAAACAGACTTGTACATATTCTTAAAAAAGAAAAAAGACAGTCTTGTACTTTTCAAAAAAAAGAAAAAAACAGTCTTGTACAGTTTATTTATTTATTTTGAAACCAGTCTTGTACAATTTTAGTTAGAAAGAAAAGATTTTTCATTCACGTGAAAATAACGGGAAAAGGAAAGGAAAAAGAAAAAAACAAAAATTTATAAAGGAAAAGAGAGAATCGCCAAATGTTTCAAAAATACCTGAACTTTGAAAAGTTTTAAAAAAATATCACGAACTTTGAAAAATATTTCAAAAATACCCTTACCATTAATTTTTGGATGGAAACAGTTAAAATTTTAGTTTAAAAAATACCCTGAATTTTCAAAAAAATTTAAAAAATACCAAAAATGCTCATTCTTTTTTCCTCCTCTAACAGTAAATTCTAACGGTTTCCATAAAAAAAAAATAAACGACAAATATATTTTTGAAATATTTTTCAAAGTATAGGAATATTTTTGAAACTTTTCAAAGTTGACTTTTATTTTTGAAACAAACCTGGAGTATTTTTTATAATTTAACAAAAAAAAAAAAAAAAAAATCGAGCATTTCATTTTCCTTCTCTTGTCTGTGTCTGCAAAAAAACACTGTACACACTGCACTGTAAAACTTTCTTATCTGTACCTTCTTCTGTTGCTGCTCTCGATTCCCTCTCCTCTGAAAATCAAACCAGACGCCATTGTTGTTTCTTTCTCCATCATCTTCCTTCCTTTACTATTCCTCTTAATTTATCAAACAACAAACAGTTTCGAGGTTTGCTTTCAATTTGCCTTCGTAAGTTCTTGTTCGTCTTTAAATTTTTTACTGAATCCCTAATATGCCGCTCGTTTCCGTCCAGGTAATTTGTGCTGCAGGAGAGAACAACTCCGACTCCGAGTTTCATCCCGGGATGGAGATTTGAGAGCCGTGGGAATCTCGGTTCGGGGAGTGGAATGGGGAAAACCGGTGGCGGCGGCGATATGGTGAAGGACGGTGGCGTTAGGGCGGAGATTGATACTTCGGCGCCGTTCGAGTCGGTGAAAGAGGCGGTCAGTAGGTTTGGCGGAAGCGGCTTCTGGAAACCCTCTTACAGTCATAGTCACAGTCACAGTTACAGTCACAGCCAGCTATCTGAACCCGAGGTTCTTTCCGCCCACTTCTCTCTCTTTCTCTCGCTCTGTTTTGCTGAATGTGGGTTTTGTTTGGGGAAAATGATGTTTGTTTTGGAATTTTCAGATCCTTGTTGAATGGACGATTTCGATCATTACAGCTTGTATTATAAATGTCTCTGCAGATTTTGTTATTGTTATTGGTAGTGACCGTTCTTGTTCTTTTGTTGTTGGTTTATTTTTGTTGTCTTTTGGAGGTAGTAATTTGAGGTGTTTATATGCTTAGTGGTCAGTTTGTAGATAGGATAAAACTAGAGGCCTGATTTGAAGCTTGAGTTGTTTTCAATTTCAACTATTAGTGATATTGTCAATTTGCCACTGGCTCTTTGCATGCTGTGCAAAAGAAGATTGTATGGTTACAGAATCAGAAAATTTTGGATATTTTCGAGTGACTCTCAATGGCGCTGGATCCTGTTCTTTCTGCTCTTGTTTCCACCTTTGAAATGTTTGAAGGTAGCCAATTTTGATTTTTCATCCTGTGTTTTTTTTTCTCCCTTTCTAATGTGGGTCTTATTTCTAATTGAGAAGGACTTCAATAAAAAGGAGAACCTCTATATCAAAGTGGTCCTGTTAGCCTTAAGGTGTAGGGGGTGTTTGGCGAGGGTCTAGATTTGGATGATTTAACTTCGAACATTGAACTTGTGTTTGTCTAGTGAATTTGTCAAGCATAGAGTTTGTTGGATAAAACCATGAGTTTCAACAATACCTCAAACTTACTTCCCCCAACCTACCACTCCACATAGTTTTTCTAAATTCCGACTTCCTCAACCCTAGCCTAGGTTTTCTAAACCTAAACCTAAGGTCCTGTTTGATAACCATTTCGTTTTTGGTTTTTGGTTTTTGAAAATTATGTTTGTTTTCTCTTAAATTCCCTACCATGGCTCTCATCCATGTTAAGGATCCATTTGAATTCCTAGCCAAATTCTATAAACAAAAACAAGTTTTTGAAAACTTTTTTTTTTTGTTTTCAAAATTGTACTTGGTTTTTGAAAACAGGGAAAAAGGTTGATACTAAAACAAAGAAACTTGTGAGTGAAAATAGGTGTGTATAAGCTTAATTTTCAAAAACCAAAAACCAAAAACGGAATGGTTATCAAACGGGGCCTAAGTTTTCTCAGCCCCAAGCTTATTATTCTTAGGCCTAAGATGCCAAACCCATGTTTGCCTTGTGGGTGGAATTTGTTGGACAAACCCTTTGGGTTTCAATAATATTCAATTTACTCAGGCACGCACTTGCATACATAGTTTTCTAAACTCAAGCTTTTCAAACCCACACCCCCCCCCCCCCCCCCCAGATACAGGGTTTTTATAACCAAGCTTCCTAAATTTTCCAATTACACTTCCAAGCTAACATTCCTAATCTTGATCTTAAGATCTCAAAAAAACCCACATTCCCAATATCCTCTTAAATTACATTGGAACTGGAAATGCAAAGAAACATCTCCATGTAGATTAGTAGGTGGGAATGGGGTTCCTGAAATGGTTATAAAAGAAATATTATTATGCTTGTTAGTACTCAGAGAATAGCCATATCTGCTTCTCTCAAGAATCAAAGACAAGCTGGTTTTTATTTTCATTATATTCGTATTTTGTATAAGGCCTGACCTACATCATCATCCAGTGAAGACTAATTCGAGAATTAAGTTCGTGCCATGTCCGCTCCGCTGACCTAGTATGTCTTTTTTGTCTCTTCTTTGTCATTAGCATGATAAGGACGAGGTTGAGGTTGACGCTGCAATACTGGAGAAGCAGGCAATGAACATGGAGAGTGAATTGATTGTCAAAGAAAGGGAGACCCTGGAAGTGTTAAAAGAACTGGAAGCAACCAAGAGGATTGTGGAAGCTTTGAAATTGAAGCTGCAGAAAGAAAAATTTGAAGTCAGCGTTACTCAGGATACGAAGAGAGATGATGTGAATGCAACTTCTCCTAACGAAGCAGATAAGGAAAACCACGTGCATCTCGACAGTTGTGATCAGAGTGTGCAAATCTCCCCTTCAGCACCTGGTTTAATTCTTATGGAATTGGAACAGGCCAAGTTAAATCTAACTAGGACCACTAGTGATATTGCTGAAATTCGATCTTCTGTTGAATCTTTTAACAAGAAATTAGAGAAAGAAAGAACTGGACTTGAGAAAACTCGAGAGAGGTTAGCCCAGAATTCGTCTAATATAGCGGCCCTTGAGGAAGAGCTAAACCAAACAAAACTGAAGTTACAAGTGGTGAAAGATGCTGAGGCAAAAGGTTTTCCGGATAACCCTTTAGAGATTTCAAAGGAGCTGCAAGAATTAAGTTCCGAGGCAGAGAAGTTTAAGAAAATGAGGGAAGTGGCCAGACTAGAAGTTTTGAGAATGGAATCCGAGATTGAACAGAACAAGACCATGCTAAAAACGGCTCAAGTCAAGTTGGTTGCTGCCAGAAAAATGAAGGAAGCTGCTCGAGCAGCAGAAGCTGTTGCTCTATCTGAGATCATGATTTTGACAAAGCATGAGAATCCATCTAGTGATTTTTCACAAACTCATGGCAGTGAAAGTGTAACTCTTTCGTCGGAAGAATATTCTACTCTTACTCTTAAAGCTTTTGAAGCTAAAGAAAATTGTAGAAAGAGAGTTATAGACATCATGCAACAAGTTGATGCTGCAAACGCATCGAAAATGGAGATCTTGAATCAGGCTGACAAAGCTTCTGAAGAACTCAAAACAAGTAAAAGAGCATTGGAAGCAGCTCTGAGCAGGGTGGATGCTGCAAACCAGGGAAAGCTAGCAGTCGAAGAAGCGCTTCGCAGATGGAGGTCAGAGCACGGCCAGAAAAGGCGTACTGTTCAAAACTCTACCAAGTTCAAGAATCCTTGCCCTTCTTACTATAAAAAAGATTCTCGGCTACTCGATGTAAATGGAGTGAATATGGTCAGTGATGGACCGACGCCTGTTTTGAAGCCAACCCTTTCGATAGGGCAAATACTAAGCAGGAAGCTGCTACCTCCCGAACAATTTGAATCGGTAACTCTCCCAGATAAAAGCTCAATTAGAAGAAAGATGTCACTTGGTCAGATGCTAAGCAAACAAAATGATGATGTATCCTCTTTAAAGAAGGCTGAAAAAGATACCAGCCAGAAGCAGACTTTTGGAAAAAGAAAGAAGTCAGGATTCGCTCGGTTTACTCTACTGTTGGCAAAACAAAGTAAAAAGAAGAAGAAACCTGCAGTTGTTAAGAAGTAACAAGTTAGTTTAGTTTAACTTTGATCCCAAGTTCATCCATAGCTGGCTTCTAAGTGCTTTCTCTTGTATCTTCCCTCCCCTTGTTAGGTCTTATCTAGGAAGATGTTTATATTTTGGATAGGTTCTAGATGGCTTTGCCTTATATATATTGTATGAGTTCTTACATCTTGTTCTTGATCTTTTAGGATTGTTATGACTTATGACCCTAGTGCAAAGTTCACCACAGTAATCCAGTCTCTGAAGTTCTAACCATTTCAGCTCTGGTGAATGGATAAGTATTTGTCCAAAAGAACAATTGCTTATACCAATTATGAACTTATTAGTGTTTTAGTCTAGAGAAATTGAAGTTATACCTTTCCAAACTTTTTAAAGTCTACTTTTAAGTTACTGTTATTTTTTTTTTTATAAAAGGATAAGTTTACAAATCAACTGCATGCTACATAAACATAAACTCGAATTCGTAGAACAACTCCGTGCTCTGTACAATTCAAGTACGAAAATTTTATACGAATCGAAACTTTTTAGTAGTAGGTTTAAGAATCCGAGCTAAGATAAAATGATTATCAATCTCAAAATAGAACCCTTCATGCCCATAAAGCTTATCCTTTGCTTTGAAGGAGTTGTTTTTGTTGAAGGTTTCTCCATTGTGCCAAACATTAATTGCCTCAAATAGTAAATGTTCAAGTTGAGTAGAGTAAAAGACATGCAAGAGTCAACACCTTGAGTTGGTCTCAACGAATGAAAGGCTTTGTAGAGTCGTGTCGTTTTGAATTGAGAGTGATTTCTTGACCCAAAGATATGTATGAAAGATACTTTCATACCTGTTTTTGTCTATTTGGAGCCAAATACCTAATTTTCCCTCTCGAACATTTGACATCTTGGACAAAAGTACATGCTTCATGCATGCTCATGTTGGTGGCTTAAGAGACTCGTTAGACATAAAATTAGTTTAAGATGTTTATTAGACATTTTTAAATTTAAGGGACTCATTGGACATAGAGGGTGCGATTAGTTAGTTATCTATTAAAAAAAATGAAAATGAGAGGTTAAATTAAAAAAGAAAAAAAGGGTTGTATTTCATATTTTCAGTATTTATTATTATGTGTTTGAGAGTAAATTTAGAAATTGGATCTCAATTTAAAAGTTGTTCAAAATGTGTTTGGTAATAAATTTATAAATAATTTTTGTTACCATTAAATATTTGATTGAATCTAAACTATTATTAATTAATTTAGGAATACGTTTTATGCTATAAATTGCGTATCATTATTATTTTATAATACCATATAATTTATAATATACTTTTTATACATGTTTGATTTTAACAAAAATAGAATGGGTTTATAATAAGAAAGAGTTTGTTTATAATTTTGTAAATCTTTTCAGTTTAATTATGCATTTTTTTAATTTCAAATTTAAAATTTGGGTACACGAGAAACATAAAAAATGTTAGTTCTATTTAGATCCCATAATTAGAAAACAATTTAAAAAAAAATTGGCCAAATATATATTGATATAATTGATTTGGTGAATTTGAAAAAAAAATCATAATATGAATTTTATACCAAATAGGCCTTAACCTTTCATTTAGGAAAAAAAAAAGAGTAGTTTTTACCCTTAAATTTGTCGATATGTATCAAAATTTACTCATAAACTTTCAATTTCATTAAATTATACCTCAAATTGAGATAAGTGTTGCCAAAGCAAGTATAATTTAATGGTAATTGACATGTATCCTCAACCAAAAAGTTCGAGATTCAAATTTTCCGTCTTAAATGTTGTTGAACTAAAAAAAAAAATGAGATAAGTGTAACACTTATCTTTAAACTTGAAAGATATTGTCATTTTTTTTATTAAAAAAACAAAAGAAAAAAAAAAAGAGAAAAAGTATTGTCATTTTTACTTTCTTGTAAGTTTTCATTTGAAAAATCATTAATGCTCTGTTTGGAACCTCCTTGATTTTGGGAGATTTCAAATCATAATGGATTTGAAATGAATTTTGTTGTTTGGTACCTCAAGAAAGATAATGATTTCAAATCCAAAATGATTTCAAATCATGTTTTGACGTAAAAAATTTGGAAAAACCTTGGAAATAGCCAAAAACAATAAACGATTTCCAAATAGCCAAAAACAATAAACGGTTTGGATAGATAGACAAAAAATAAAAAGGGGGAAATTGCCAAATCGTGGGACCCACACGACTGTATTTGTTACTTGAACTTCCATTTTTACCCCTTCTACCAAAATCACGCACACAGTGCAATACCTCCTTCTCTCTCCAAATCTTTTTTTTTTTCAAAGACTCCATCCAAAGATATAAGTTAGATATAAATTTTTAAAATCAAATCTCTCACTCTCTAAATAAGGCATGTCGGTTGTGAACATCACCATTCTCGCTTCTTCACCATTTTCGTAGTCGTTTTCAAATAGTCTCTCTCGTCTCTCTCCATCTCACCTCTCTATCTCATATGTCGTTCATTTGTCATGCCGTGAAAAGAGGAGGCAGGGCGACGATAGCCTGCAATCCGATGCGCTGCGGTCAGAATGAAGAAAGAGGCAGAAACGAAGAGGAAATACACGTTTTAGATTCAGACCTTGACGAATTGGTTGCTGAAGCAGGAGCAAGCCGATGTGATGGATGCTGAGCTAATGATTGTGCTTTGGAGCATTTCGATGGCATGTAAGCAAATCGCTACGCTGGTGTAGAGGGTGAGCATTTCGAACTTGATTGGAGTCTAGGGACATCATATTCAATTCTGTTGGGAGATCTGAGTGAGATTTATTCTACTTTCTTTAATAGTTTCAAATTTAGTTGTTATAATTTTAAAATCGAGATATAATCTTTATTAGTTGATTGAAATTTTAAAAAAAATGTATAATCTTTGCTAGACATTTGAAGGGCATTTGTGGTTAAATTTATCACTCTATTTATTGCTTCTCATATTTTCAATTTTACAGTATTTCTGGCTTGCAGCAAGTTTTTGTTTAATTTTTAATGATATTTTAGTATAATGATAGTATTAACCTACATAGGAGAATGTTTTTGGGATGAATAAAGAGTTAAAATGAAAATATTGAAATGATATAAATGAGTAATAATATGATTTGGGTATTTGTGGTTAAAATTATGATATAATCTTTTATTAGTTGATTGAAGTTAAAAAATATAATCTTTACTAGACATTTACAGGGTATTTGTGGTTTAAAACGAATAGTTAGCTCAAAAATGTTTTTAGAGATATTTGCGCGTATCTTAATGCTTAAAATCTAGATTAGATTTTGAATTTAAATTTAAATACATAGATATCTCTTTGTGTCTTGTGTTTTTTATAGACCTTAATTTTTTATTATTAAATTATTAACATTATTTTAATTATTCTGAATTTTCAATTTTTTTGAATTTTTGGGTATGAATTTTTGGGTTTGAATTTTTGTGTATCATCTATTTTTTTAATCACTAGATTTCGCTAAAATTTGAATTTCAAATCCGATTCCTTAATTTTAGGTTTCTGTATTTGAAATTGATTTTATTTAAATTAAATTATGTATTCGGTTGGATGTACATTGTATTTATGTGGTTTTTGCTATTTTAGTGTTTGAGGGTATTTTGGTAAATCGATAATTCAGATTAATTAATGCATAAACTCGAATTGGCCATTTATCTAAAAAATGAGTCAGGTTGTCATTTTTCAAAACGCCTATTTAATTTTGGCCATTCTTGTTGTTAGCCCAAAAAATTTTCTCAACTAAAACCATTGGATTTTGCAGGATTTCTAGGAAGTGAGAGTTAAATTACTTATTTATCCTCATCATATTTAAATTTTCTATTAATAACTCAAATTAAAAGCCTATATTAGTACATTCTTTTACTTTCTTTCCTTTTCCAACTACCATCCAAACACAAAAATTTAAATACATTCATTTTAAATCTTTCTCGTTCCAAACAAGACAAAGAATTTAAAATCATTTCTTGAATTTCAAATCACAAGATTTAAAATCATTTCTTGAATTTTCTTGGTTCCAAACGCAGAGTAAGAAAAAAAGAATTCCATAAGGCATAATTATAAAATATATTATGGTACAAAAAAAATTACTTTTGTTAAAATGTGTGAGTTTTGGTACTATTTAATTTGTGCATTAATCATGTCCAAAACGAAATGAGTGAGTTTAACCAAATTATTACATTGTTTTTTTTGGTTAAAATTAGTAGATTAATGGAAAAATAAAGGGGAATTGTGGTAAATGGCTAGAAAAAATACTAGGGGGCTGGTTGCTCCGTTATATGCATGCTAATGGGGCTAGTATGTTTCTCATTGTGGTTCACCTTCATATTTTTCGTGGTCTATATCATGCGAGTTATAGCAGTCCTATTCTCCATTATTCTAATCATTGAATTAGGTAGGACACTCGCCCTACTTGTAAGTCTCGATAGAAAAGCTGGGAGAGGGTTTCACTATCTCTTTTCTTTCCGAGTCTACTAATTTTTTTTTCGTCTGAATATTTTGGAAAGACCAGTAAGTGGTTTTGGCATATCTTATGCAATCGATTGATTCTATCAGGTCTATTCTTCGGTAGTGCATAGGCTCTGGCTTCTTCCTCTAGCCGAGCCACTACTTGCGTGAGGGGGGTTCGCGTCTATACGTGTAGTGTGGTGGTTGGGCCTACCCACCCTATTTGTTCCATGATCTATGGGTCTACTGGAGCTACCCACTTCGATCAATTAGCCAAGATTTTGACCGGATACGAAATCACTGGTGCTCGATCTAGTGGTATTTTTATGGGGATTCTATCTATCGTTGTAGGATTCCTATTCAAGATCACTGCAGTTCCTTTTCGGGCGGCTGTAGGACGGACGGCCGCCTATAGGTGGTAGGGTAGGGTGGGTGGTACCGAGAACAATAGCTAAGGTTCCAGATCTAATTGCAGACATGACTTCCACCTTTTTAGGAACTTCTTTTCGGAATTTTTTTTCCATTTTTACCCCTGGTATATACGTTTATACACAAACGCCGTTAACAACTGCATACAGATTTTCCCCCATTTTTTGGGTGGATGTACCTTGATTTACAGGAATTTCGGGTTTTGATATCCCTCCAACTGTCAAACAAGATTTTTTTTAGGCTTCTTCTATCCCTCCAACCCTAAGAAAAGATTTCGTTTGTTAAGTTCAATTAATCTTCCTATATTTTTCCCTTATTTAAATATCATAGCTTAGTTTATTTGTTTTTTGCATATCATGATCAAAATAGTGGTGGTAAGTTTGTAATTAAAAGTTTTTCTCAATCTCACCCTCCAATACACAAGACAAAGTTATATCTAGATACATACATCTCAATTTTAGGCTCTAGTACACATAAGTAGGTCATAAACGGTGTAAATAATATATGTATATATCAGTACATACCACTCTGATGGGGCCAACTTCTTCAACTAGATATTTCTTAATCAAATTATAAGATGTCACAAGGGGTGGATGTAGTTGACATTTTTCACATAAATCACGAAATATTGCCAAAATAAATAAATAAATAAATAAGTCCCTAAAATCAAGGGATTATCTATAAAGTAGGGGAGGCACACAACTTATATACTGACTAATATACATGTATATAAGAGTACAGACACACAACAAAGTGTCATTCAATAGACATTCCAGCACACTTTCACCATTCAATACACAGGACAGAGTTATATCCAGATACATACATCTCAATTTTAGCGAGCAGGTCATAAACGGTGTAAATAATATATGTATATATCAGTACATACCGCTCTGACGGGGTCAACTTCTTCAACTACATCTTTCTTAATCCGTTTGTTCTTTTTGTTTTCCTTGCAAGGTCCTTCTTAACAACATCCTGGACGATTTTTACAATAAAAAACAATCAAATTATAATAACATGTCACAAGGGTGGATGTAGTTGACCTTATTCACATAAATCACGAAAATATTGCAAAAAAAAAAACAAAAACAAATCCCTAAAATCAAGGGATTGTCTAGAAAGTAGAGGGAGATCGCTGCAAATATAAGGGAAGGGAATAAAGTCGTTACCTTAGTTCAATTTTTTTGGTACAGTCCTCGCGTAGAAGAAGAAACAATTGAGCATGCAAGAGATGGTCGTAGGCGTGGCGGGGGAAGGTCGTCGGCACGGCGGAGGTGGGTCGCCGGCGTGATGTGAGAGGTAGGTAGCGATATACACTCTATTTGGCGGTGAAAAATGGTGGGGAATGGAGGTTTTTGGCTGTTAAGGGTTTCGAGATGTGGAAGACGAAGATGGACCGACGGGATGGAGCGAATGCATGAGGGCGATTCTGGTGGGAGGGTGGGCGGTGATATGACATGTCATAATTGCAACATTTAAGGTATTATCTTTTTAGTTTAAGTTCAGATTTCCTTAGTTGCAGGTAGTATATCTTCTGATTGAGAGGGCTGTTTTTTCCAATTAACGTCATTCCGAAGGTATTTCTCTCTACTGAAGGAGGTTGAACTTGTTGGGTTTTATGCCCTAAAACTCGTAGATAGTGAATGTAACCGTTGACCGGATATTAATGAAATAATATTGGTATATTTTTCCATTAATTATTATTAGTTATTTTATATTTGTCTTTGCCTAATAATAACCTTAATCCAATAAACTAGACATCCAAGGTTGTAATATGAGTCTTGAACTATATGTAGCGACATATGAGATCATTGTTCAAGAAACAGCCTAAACGGTCTATAGTATAGGGATAAGACTGGGTGCCTTATCCTGGTGACACTATGGATACGACCCACTTTGTATTTGATACAAACGCTGCGATCCAACGCGTTCGTGTAGGAGACATGCGAGTGGGGGTATCCTATGCAATGAGTTTGCATAAGACCGGACCGCGAAATAGTAACCACTGGTTATAACACCGTTAACTAGTTGGTTTTCTATTTCACTAGGACGACCTAGACAACTTAGTCTTAATCCTGAGTTGATTATGGACTCCTGCTCATGAGAGATTGTCCTTTGATTTGTATGGGTGAGAGTGACCAATACGCCGACTCAATAAGCCTACCACTTTGGGGACAAAATCGAATGGGGAGCTGGGAACATAATCGTACAAGATGGAATTCACTCATTCCCGACTTTAGGGAAGCAAATGAGTGTTCCCTTAAGTGGTTACTCTGAGTCTTGAACAAAAGGCCCTACCCTCTCAATGGCACGAGAGGGTTTTTTGTTTGATGGTTGGACCACAAACAGGTTGTTCATTAGAGGAGAATTGGTACTTAAGGAAATAGGCCAGGGGTAAAACGGTAATTTGACCCAGCTGGTGTTACGGACACTCGTGAAGGACTAACTAGTCGATATTGGTCTATATCCGTGGACATAGAAAATATGTCTGTAGTGAGAAGAGTGCAACTGTGAGTCTATAGTGGAATGAACACACAGTTAACGAATATTGATTAATGTGGTTAATGAGTTTGGCCAATTAATCTCACATCGTTGGAGCTTCTGATCTGCAGATCTATTAGGTCCCCATTGGTAGCTCGTAAAGTAATTTGAGGCAACTAAGTAATAAAAGTAAATTTAAAATGTTCAATTTATTAAGGGAAACAAATATAATATATATTGATATATTATTATGAGAGAAATTAATATTTGAAGAAATTCAAATATAAATTTATGGAAGTTTGAAAGAGTTCAAATAATAAATTAATTAATTTAAGGCCTTAAATCTATTTGGGCAAAATTAATTAATTCTAGGCCGGAAATTAAATATGTGATATTTAATTGGTGGTTAATTAATTAAAGAATTCATTAACCGGGAATTAATCAATTAAAATAATTAATCACTTAAGGAAGTGATTAATCATTTATGGAAATGATCTAATCACTTATGGAAATGATCTAATCACTTATGGAAGTAATTTGTCATTTGTGGAAAAGATTAATCAATTATGGAATTGGTTGATCATGATTGATTAATTAAGAAGTAAGATTGAATCAATTTTGGAAAAGATTGATTTAATTGAATATTTTATTCATGGTCTCTCTCCTATAAATAGAACACTAGACCTAATTGGTCATGACACTTAAAACAAGACCTAGAATTCTCTCTAGCCTCCCTCTTAGAGAAAGACTCCCACAAGTCTTTTGCCTCTTAGACCTAGAGTCATACCGGTGTAACCTCTGTGGTTTGTGTCAAGAAGAATTTTTTTTCCAGCGATCACGAGACAAAGGAGGCTGCTGCGTTTTGTTCATTGGAGCATCGTTGGCGAAGAACGGTCAAGACTATAACGGAGGTTTGTGACGGTTCTTCCCCTTTTTCTTTAGAAAAGCATGAAAATAAATTTAGATTTATTTTTAAGCATGTTTAAACTAAATTACCAGCAACTTTAAAGAGAGTTTAAAGTTTGTTTGAGTTTTCGTAACGGTTTTTTAATGTTAATTAATATACGGTGTAAGGTCCAATGGATGCGCTTCCGCTGCGTGGGGACTTTTATTCCCTTCAGAACTTTGTACTTCTTCCCCATAAAGGTATTGACTCATTTTTTCGAGAAACAAATTTTTTCAGTAGAAAACGATTGTTTCTTGGATTTTTGAATTTCAAACTTCAAATTCAAAAATTCAAGAAACTAATTTGAAAATCTAAATGTAAGTTTTTTCAAAAAAAAAAAAAAAAAAAAAAAAAAAAATCTAAATGTAAGAAATTAAAAGTGTATAGTGAAATTTAATAAATACAACTTACAATTTTACCGGTAAAATTGAAAAATTCCCTTTAATTAAATGTTCAAGTTCCAATCAACACTCATTTTTCCAACGTTGAAGGAATCAGTTCCATCTTCTCTTTCGGACGTCTGGGAAGAACGGAACCAGAGCCTGGCTGTCTAAGACTCTCACCGAAGGCATGTATTTCTCTGCAATCTGATCTCTAATCTGTTACCAATCCACAATTCTTTATCCTGCGCGCCGAGAAACCTTGGGAACAAGATTTGACGATCATCCACGGTTCAATTTTCCGAGAATCAATATCTTTTTCCTTCGTTTTCTTGGTTGCCAAACAGATTTTCTACGGGTTTTTTCTCCCTCCCTTTCTCTGAATCTCTTAATTTTAGCCTCTGCATGATCGACGCATCGCTTTTATAACCCTCTGTCGTTTGTTCTATTTGTAATTTGTCCTTATTTCATTGATGATATCTGTTTGCAAGTATGTTTCAATTTTTATTGTCGTTGTTCGTCGGTAGAGTCCATGCTGTGGTTGGATCAAAATGCTTTTATGAATCGATAAACGTTGACTGAAAAATCGCCATCTAATACGCTTCCCCCTTCCATTTTGTTGTTATTACATTAATTTTTCGTTGTCTTTACAGGCATCAGGCGCTATGGATTTGAGATTTGGACTTGTTTTCCTTCTTGTGGTGGGTGCTGCTTGGGATTGTGATGCTAGAAAATTTGCATCCTCTGGTAATTCTTTATTGTTTACTTTTTCCTTGCCAAATGGCAGTTTGATCAATGTTTGTGGTTGTTTAGAATTAACGTAGTGTTATGTTTCAGTGTCGGCTCTTGTCTTTAGAAACTTCGATTTTATCGTTTCAAGTCCTCACCGTCACTAATTGTTAAAAGAAAATTGTTGTGCAAAATAAGATAATAAAAGGATATTTTTGTTATGATGTTTAATGGGTTGAGTAAAGTTGCTTTTACTATGGTCTATGGGTCATAGGGTAAGAAGAGAGTAAGCTTTCGATTTAATTGCTGGATGTGTCTATTTCATCAAATTACAATTGGGAATTTCCAACTCAATGAACAAAATCTGTTTATGCCCATATCATTTTGTCAATAAATTTTAGTGTCATAGCAAATTTTTTATTGAAAAAAATTACCCAAAGGATGAAATTGAAACTTTTAAAAGCTTTGGAACGAAATTAAAAAATGGCCTAAACATGAGAGGCTAAATAATACATACCAGCCTTAGAATTCAATGGTTCTGTTTATGTATCCTGATTTTCTGTCCTCTTCCATTACTTGTCTTTAAGACTTCCAACAAACACACTTGATATGTGAAGATGATTTTCATATTGAGAAGGCATTCAGTCTTTTGCTTTGAATGATATGTTTATCTCATCAGAGAAGTTTCTATTTCTGCCTTTTCAGATTCTGAGTTAAGCTACCCAGAGCTAGAGAAGGACGTTGAGGCTTTATCTGAAGCTTCTAGCAATCCAAAGATATGTAAACTTTGTGAGAGCTTGGTCAGTCAGGCAGTTGAATACCTTGCAGATAACAAGACCCAGAATGAGATCATTGGTATTCTCCAGCAAACCTGCGCTGCGTTGGGCGTGTTCAAGGAGGAGGTATGACTGCTTAGGTGTACGTGTACCTAAGCAACTTTTTTATTTCATGAATCTGCACGAGTGTGTTTTTGAAATGACAGGTAACTGTTTCCCATTTAAAATGAAGAAAACCTTCAATGTCTTGCAGCCAATCCTATTTATATCTTCCATCCTTGTCTGAAATGAAGGAACAGAACTATAGAATTTGCTGTTGTTGATATTATGTTATTTTTTAACCAACTTTCAGTGCATCACTCTGGTGGACGACTATGTTCCTCTCTTCTTCTCAGAGATTTCCTCAATCGAACCTTCTAGCATCTGCCAATCAGTCCGCTTCTGCGAGCAAGTTACTATAATCTCCTCTCAGATTCAGGAAAATAGCTGTGGATTCTGTCATGAGACTATTTCTAAAGTATTGGATAAACTGAAAGATCCTGACACACAGGTTTGATATTTACATTTTACACTCTGCTAGTTATGTGGGTCTTTTTTTTTTTCCTCTCTCACAATAAGAAACAATTTTATTATGAAAATAAAATTTACATTGATAGGGAAAAGCAACATAGATGGAGCCGATTTGCAATTTACTTGAAAATAGTAATTGTAATATGCACAAGGGTGGGTGAATTAACAAAAAATCGTGCAAGTGGGAGAAATGTGAAAACTAAGGTGGATGAGATGATATGTGCAAGTTTTACGGATATCATAAGAAATGGACAGATTAAAAATTCGAGAAGATTGAATGGAGAGAATTTTGGTGCAATCCTGCCATTCTGAGAGGTTGAGCTAGGATGTTGGGGGTATTGTGTGGTTTTTACTATTTTGTGGGAGCTCTGAATTCAAAGAAAAATGATTAACTTTTGGCAATACATTTAGAAGTATGAGGACTGTTAGGTATCCAAACTAAGAAACACCAAACACTAATATATTGCAATAACGAAATATAATTACAATATATCAATAGTCTTTCGAGAGGACTAACTCTCTCACAAAGTCCCACTATGAGACATTACCCAAAATTTTTCACACCCTCTATGGCTCCTCACTTCTCTATTTATAACCAGGCTCTTTAACTAATAACAACTATGTCCTTACTACTAATCTAATACTATTCCCCATATATCCTAACTAGTATTCTCACAAGGACATTGCTTTACTTGCTAAACTGTGGTGCAGATCTTTAGTCAGGACGACTATTTGGTGAATTTGTGCTGATTTGGAAGTAGCAGGAATATGTATTTATTTACGATAGTGTCAAAACTTACCACAAATACTATAGTTGTTAAGAAATATATATATCTCTTGAGGACGGTAGTTTCCTAGAAAACTTTCATGTTTGCGAAGGTTTTTCATTCTCTTGAATATGACCTAAACTTTATTATTCAATGGGGAGAAATGATGCATGATTAGATGATATCTTCCGTACTGAACGTTCCTGCTTTCTGTGTATCAGATAGAGATACTCCAGACGCTTCTGAATATGTGCGACTCTTTGGGGTACCGCGTGAAACAGGTATGAAGAAACTTGGTTGTTAATGCTTCCAGTTACTTGTCCACATATATTTTAGTTTTGCTGTTTGAGAATAGTGAAAAGCAAATATGGTTCATGTCTCTATGTCTATTCTTCATCTTTATCCATTTCAATTCCAGTAGTCATCTAAAAACCTTGGTCTTTTTTTTTTTTTTTTTTTGAAAAGAACCTTGGTCTTTCTTTGACATATATATATCCAAGATTCCAAATGAACCAGCTGAGAGAGGTTGACCAAGTGCCCCACATCCATCCTTCCTATATCCAGTCTTGGGTGGCTCTTTTCAGCCAACTTCTTCTCCTATCTCGAGTCTAGGCCCCACCCCTTATGTTAAGTTCATGACCACACCACCCTCAGTAATCTTTTGGCAGTGTTCTCTAGAGCGGGAGGTGCACTCAAGCGCAAGGTGCAAAAAGGCGTTTTTTTTAAAAAAAAGAATTAATTTTAATTTTTGTTATTATTATTCTTTCTTTTTTAAATGATGTGAAATGATTGAAAAATGAAGATAAGTTTCTTTTTAAAATACAAGGATTCATGGAAAGGAAAAAAAAAAGAGGAAATCAGAGGTTTCCTAAAATATTATTTAGAGAAAGAGGTTTTTCCTTTTCCTTTTTCTTCTTCTTCTTCTTTTTATTTTCCTTTCCTTTTCTAACATGGGAGTGAGAGGGTTCGAACTTGATCTCTTGGTATGCCTCAGTTAAGTAGCTTAAGTTATGCTTAAATCGGTGAGAAAAGAGAACTTTTGAAGGACGCCAATATAAAATTGAAAAAAAAAAGAAGCCGCTGAGGCATGCTGCCTTAGTGAGTGTCCTGCTTTGAAGTGAGGCACCCTAGGTGGTTTTCACCCAGGCATGCTTTTCAAAATACGGTTCCTAGGAGATTTTTCCCCCACCCTTAGACTAGCTTGAGGAGATAACAAAAGTTTTAAATTATCAAGCTTTCAATTTGAAGGCTTGAACCTAGGACATCCGATATTATTTCTAAGAATTCCAAGTTTTTACCATCAGCTTTCCAGTACTTTTTGTTATTGCCAATAGACATTTTTTTCCAACTCAAATCTAGCTCAATCACTGTGGTTTCTCTCTTTCATTCATAACAACAATATCACATAACCCATCACATGATTGACAATCAATGATCAGTACGTTATTTTGATATTTTGACATTTTCCATCATTGAACAGTGCAAGAAATTGGTATTTGAATATGGGCCTCTGATTCTTGCCAAGTCGGAGAAAATTCTAGAACAAACAGATATTTGCAAAGCAATACACGCATGTCCGGCGGTAGCTGGGGGTGAGAACGCCGCATCATCTTTTGGAACTGTGCCTTCGCTTGCCGACGCTTGAATTCCCACACAAACACGATGGGGGGGATCTACATTATCGTGTCTGAATGGAAATGGGTAAGAAAATTACTTTTCTCTTGCCCTTACTCTGTCTGTTTATGAATCTATTATGATAAAATCTTTGTCCATGGATGGTCTGTGCTGTGTAATGATGTACATTGATATGTGGATATATATGATTTGGCTGTTGCTATTTTGAGTAAATAATTAGTAAAGAAGAATTTGGAACCGTCCATTTCAGGCTGCTGTTGCTATTCGATTTGAATTGTTGATGATGCTTTGCTTGAATAGGAAGTTAATGTTCTTTTACTTTTTAACTCGTGTGTTGTGAAGTAAAGAGAAAAAGCTGACTTTGGCTTTTGGGGTTGGTAGGCCCCAATGTGTTAAACGTGCAAAGTCTTATAGTTCGGGTTTAGGATTTAAGAAAATAAAAAAGCAAAAAGATAGGGTAAAAGTATCACGACCTTACTTACTTGAACTGGATCTGTTCTAAAGGTTTACGGCTATGCCATTGAGTTCTAAAGAAACAGTAAAATTACCAAACATGTCTTAAGAGTGCTTGCGAATTTTGTAGTGAGGTTATTAGAGGATCATGGGTATAGAGTTATCTCCAATAGAGTATAATATACTGAGAGAACTAGAAGCATATAGGGTATTATCACTCAGTCTCATAGCGCTCATAGTTCATTCGTCTCACCTCGATGTCGATGGTAAAACCTCTACATAATGTTCCAACCCTCTCACTCCCATGTTAGAAGAAGAAGAAAAAAAATAAGTTTAGGTCCTGTTTAATAACCGTTTCATTTTTTATTTTTGGTTTCTCAAAATTACACTTGTTTTCTTCCCATTTTGTTACCACAGTCTTCATCTTGGTTAAGGAGACATTGAAAGTTTTCAGCCAAATTTTTAAAAAATAAGTTTTGAAAACACTTTTTTTTTTTTTTCAAAATTTGACTTGGTTTTTGAAAACATGGGAAAGAGATAGTTCAAATAAAAGAAATGGATAGGTGAAATGAGTGTTCATAAGTGGTTGAGTGGCCTTTCATTACATATAAATATATATAAATATATATATATATATATATATATATATATAAAAAATTTAAAATCATGTTGATGTTTAATATTACAGGGGATAAAAGCATCATACTAGTTCTTTCTCACGGAGCGCTTTGGTGCTGTCAAAAGTCTGAAATATGTTCTAGTATTATTATAGTTATTTTTAAATTAAATAATATATTGGAACTTCAATTTTTTTTATCATGAATATAATATCTTAAATTGTTAAGCTTTACTCAGGTTAGACTATATGTCCTAGTAAATTTGTAACTTTAAGATGAAAGTAATTTCATATATGTACCACAAAATTTTAACTATACCATCTACCTTACAAGCTTGGTACCTCTTCCACCTTATATATATATATATTTTTTTTAAAAGAAAATAAATAAATGGCTACTTTGAATGAACTCCAATTACATTTATAAGGACTTGAGCTCTAAAATCACGGAGACCATATTTCAAAAAAAAAAAAAAAAAAAAAACTTTTTGGTTCCTAAGTTTTGAAGAATAGATGCGGTCTTCAAGTTTTCAAAATCGACATTTTTAGTCTGTGAGTTTTGAGAAATAGGTTTAAAAGATCTCTATGTTTTCAAAATGGATCTTTTTAGTCTCTGAATTTTGAGAAACATGTTTAAAAAGTTTCTTATTTTTTTTTAATTTTTAAAATTTTTAAATTTAAAATAACATTCAAATTTCAACATTAAAAATTAATAATAATAAAAATTAATTTAAAAAGTTGAAAAAAATAAGGAGAGACTTTTTAAACTTATTTCTCAAAATTCAAGAGTTAAAAATGTTTATTTTTTAAACTTTGGGACTTTTAAACATATTTTTCAAAACTTAAGACATTTTAAAAACTCTAAAATTAAAAATACTAGCTCAAAGGACTGAAAAGGTAATTTTGTAAAAGAAAATCATGGAGACCATGCAATTTTGGGCCACCAACACCAGCTTTTCACGAAGAACAAAAATGAGAAGGTTAGCCGCCAAGGCTATTTAAGTAAATTCAGACCATCGGGAAACGACAAAAAAAAAAAAAACATAGAATCCAAGGAATGGAAGGCAGAGAAATCCAGAAAGCAGAAAGAAGGAAGGTGTGTGGCTGGAACTGGACCAGTGGCTGTCACGGTGAAAGCGTCATTGTCCTAGTTGTCATTCAGTGATTGGTTGGGGTGAGGAAATTAGGTGACAGACAGTGGCCGTTGAAGCGCGTATGATTCACTGCTCCATATAATGATAGCCAATCAAGCCGCTATCGAACACGTGTCCCCCACCTGTCTCCTTCTTCTTTCCTCCAAATTTGTTTTCTTAAATAAAAAAGTTTTATTTTTAAGAATTAAATTTGAAAAAATTGTTGGTTACCAACCATTAATTAACCACTTATACTTAGAACTAGTGGTCACGTCGTCTTTCATTTTTAATTGAATGAAAGAGATTTTAATACATTTATTGAGTGGGTAATTAATTCGTTTGATTGTTATATATTTAATAATTTCAGCTTTGCATTTATGTCGTTTTTTTAAGTTTTTTTTAGTACATCAACATTTAGGGGTGGGACTAAGGCCCCGGGTCCGGATGGTTTTCCTGCTATTTTCTACCAGTCTTATTGGGATATTGTTGGCGCTCAAACGGTTGCGAGCTGTCTTGAGGTACTGAATAATAAGAGATCTGTTCGTGACTGGAATAAGACAAACATCACTCTTATTCCAAAAACTAACGCCCCTTCTGTGGTGGGTGACTTTCGCCCGATCAGCCTATGCAATGTCTCGTACAAGATTGTGGCTAAGGTACTGGCTAACAGGTTGAAACATGTTCTGTGCTCTGTGATTTCGGATGCCCAATCGGCTTTTGTGCCGGGTCGTGCGATTACTGATAATGTTATAATCGGTCATGAATGCCTGCATTATATTCAACATCGGAAAAAGGGGCGAGTTGGGTTTGCGGCGTTGAAGTTAGATATGAGCAAGGCCTACGATCGCGTTGAATGGTCCTTTTTGGAGCGACTCATGCGTTGTATGGGGTTTGCTGATGTGTGGATTAGTCTGATCATGGATTGTGTTACAACAGTTGAGTTTGCCGTCCTTATTAATCGAGTGGCCTGTGGGAGTATTTTTCCGAGTCGCGGTCTCCGACAGGGGGATCTTCTCTCGCCGTATTTGTTCGTCTTATGTGCCGAGGGCTTGTCTCATGCTCTATCAGCTGCTCATGCTTCACGTCTTATCTCGGGGGTCCAAATAGGTTCGTAGTGCCCTTCTGTTTCTCATTTATTTTTCGCGGATGATAGCTTGGTCTTTTTTAAGGCGAATATGGTGGAGGGTTGGCATATTAAACGGATTTTGAATGAGTATGAGTCAGCATCGGGCCAGTGTGTGAACTTTTCAAAATCGGCCTTACTCGTTTCGCCGAATATTTCTGTTGCTGGAAGAGCTGCTTTGGGCTCGGTGTTGGGTGTTCCTTTTGTGGATGATCTAGGAACTTATCTGGGGTTGCCGTCTCGTTTTCCACGTTCCAAAAAGTTGTGTTTTCGGAAAATTCTTGAGAAAGTTAAAAAGGTGGTGCAAGGATGGAAGCGTTCTTTTTTTTTCTACAGGTGGGAAGGAGACTCTTATTAAGAGTGTGGCGCAGGAAATCCCAACATATGCAATGAGTTGTTTTCAACTTCCCAAATCTATTTGTCGGGAAATAACTAGGGAGATATCTCGGTTCTGGTGGGGTTCTTCCGAATCTCGCATGAAGATGCATTGGAAATCATGGGAGACGATGTATTTACCAAAAGAAGCTGGGGGTCTAAGTTTTCGGGATGTGGAGTGCTTTAACCAAGCCTTGTTAACAAAGCAAGTTTGGCGGGTGCTGAAATTCCCTTCTCTTTTGGTTTCTCGGGTGCTTAAAGGGAAGTATTTTCAAGATGGTTCAGTGCTTTCTGTGGCTCGTTCTTCGTCAGGATCTTACTTTTGGCGTGGATTTTTATGGGGGAGGGAGTTGTTGTATGGGGGTCTTCGGAAGCGTATTGACGATGGCACCTCCACATATTTTTATTTGGATCCGTGGCTTCCTCGTGCTGTAACTTTTAAGCCTCTCCTTGGGCCCTCTCAGTCTCTTGGTAATTCTTCGGCCCGGGTGTGTGAGTTTATCACTACTTCTAGAGAGTGGGATGTTGAGAAGTTGTCAGAACTGCTTACTTATGACGATCTTCAACTGGTGCAAAGTATTCCTATTGGTCGGTTGGGGGCTGCAGATATTTGGTTATGGCATTATGATAAGCGAGGGGTGTATACGGTTAAGAGTGGGTATAAGCTTCGAATGCTCCAGGGTCAGGTGTCACAATCCTCTGATTCTTCCTGCTGGAATTTGTGGTGGTCGTATTTATGGTCGCAGCAGATTCCTGCTAAGGTTAGGATATTTATGTGGCGTGCGGTTTTGTCCATCCTCCCATCTATGACTAATCTTATTCAGCGTGGTATTGTCGCGGATCCTATGTGCTCCTTGTGTAAGAAATTTCCTGAGACTATAGACCATGCCTTAGTGACTTGCTCGCGAGCGAAGCGGTTGTGGAAGACTTTATTGCCGCAGGTTGATTGGTCGCTGAACTTCAACAATAGTTTTTGGGATCGATGTTTATTTTTACAAGGACTTTTGTCAGTTTCAGATTTTGGGTTGTGGTGTGTTGGTTGTTGGGCATTGTGGAATGATAGGAATGCGTATTTGAACGGTTCGGTCCTCCCGGCTATCCCTGTTAAAGCTGAGTGGGTTGGCAAGTATTTGGGTTCCTTTTCCTCTGTGCATGAGAGTCGAAGGTCGGATATTTGTGGGTCTATTGTTCAAGGGCCAGTTCAGTTTCGCAGTGGGTCTGTCCTCCCCAGGGTTGGTTCAAAATTAATGTTGATGCTTCCTGTTCATCAAAATTTAGTCTGACTGGCGTCGGCGTGGTTGTTCGAACGGCGTCGGGTCGTTTGCATGCTGCCCAACTGGAGGTCGTTCCTATTGTTCTTGCTCCTTTGCTCGCTGAAGCCCGTGCGGTACTCGTGGGTTTGAGGTTGGCACTGGTATTGGGTCTCGTGTGTGTTGAGGTGGAATCAGATTGTCTTTCTCTCATTTCCATGTTGACTGGGTCCTTCATTTCCCTCCATGAAGAGGGTACTTATGTTGATGAAATTCTTGAGTTGGCCTCTCACTTTACGAGTGTTGTTTTCCGTCACGTCCGCAGGGGAGGAAATAGGCCAGCGCACATTCTGGCCTCTCATGCTGGTGTTGAAGGTTCAATGTTGTGGTATGCCTCTTTCCCTGAGTGGTTGACAGATGTTGTTGGTCAGGATTCTTCTCCTGCTAGTTGTAACCCTTGTGGTGATTTGATTCTCTAATGAAAATTGTGATGGTTATCTCAAAAAAAAAAAAAAAAACATTTAGGGGTGGGAGGATTCGAATATCTAATTTCTTAGTTGAGGGTTTATGCCACCTAAGTTATTCTCATTTTGACCATTTTTTAAGCTTTGTATGTCTTATTTTTAATTTTTTTAGGTCAGCGAATCTTTTCATTTTTTTCTTTTTTTTTTTTAACACAAATCTCATACCTTTTGATCGATGTTCATGTCAATTATTTTGATTATTGTAAGTCTTAATCATCTTTGATACTTTTTTTTTTGCTTTGCTTTAATTTAATATATTACGTAATACTTACTTCATGTGGAGTTATGTGTCAAATGATATTTATTTTTAGTACTTGGGTTGAGATCCGTGAAGCTCGAAGTTTGCATGAAAAAATTTAATATATATATATATATTTATTGAGTACATCAACAATTGAGGGAAAATGGGAGATTCGAACCTCTAGCATGTACTCTTGACCTGGAGATTCGAACATCTGGCATGTATTTGACCTGTGTGTGTGTGATTCGAACATCTGTGTGTGTTCTTCACTACTCTATTTGATCAACGAATAGCTTAAGATATTTATTAAATTAAATATGCAAATTTAACCATATTATATAAACATAGTGACTTTTCAACAACTTTAATAAATGAGATTTGAACCCTAAATAGAATTATCGACCAATCTAACTTTGTAGATGCAAATAAATATACAATCAAATGTGTAGTATTTTTTAGAGATAAAAAGCAAACCTTATCATTCTACAACTATTCATTATATTCTCATAAAAAAAAAAAAAGTTATTTTTTAAAATTTTTAATAAAGGAAATAGTTTTAATTTAAACAGTACAAAAAAAAAACTAGAATTTAGGTTTAACACGTTTAACTTTTATATTGAGAAGCTCAATTTTTTTTTTGGTGCTCTTGGCATCATAAGCTCCATTCTTTTTTTTTTTTTTTTTTTTTTGACAGTCATCATAAGCTCCATTCTAATATATACTAATAATTTTTGTTTTTCTAATAATATCTAATGTAATTAATTTATTGAGGTCCCGTTTGATAACCATTTGGTTTTTGGTTTTTGGTTTTTGGTTTTTGAAAATTATGCTTGTTTCATTTCAAATTTCTTACAATGGTTTTCATTTTTGTTAAAGATACATTTGAATTTCTAGCTAAATTCTAAGAACAAAAACAAGTTTTTGGAAACTTTTTTTTTTTTTTTTTTTTTTTTTTTTTTTTTTTTAATTTGATTTTGTTTTTGAAAACAAGGGAATGATATGGATAAAAAACAAAGAAACTTGTGGTTAAAAGTAGAGTTTATAGGCTTAATTTTTTTTTTTTGGATCAAAATGAGAATTTCATTAATTTGAGCAATCACAGTTTACAACACATTTGCAATGGGATTGTTTACCCAATGATAAAAGCCATTGTGGAAAATTATTTAGCCACAACATGGTACGATGGTGCACTAACGCATCATTCGCTAAAGCATCCGCTTGTCTATTATTACTCCTTGGAACGTAAAAAAAAGATACCACATGTAAACTCTTGCATAGCTCATGGATAGTGGTTATCCAATGAGAAACTTCCACCCATACTTCCAACTCTCCATTAATCATTCGAATGGCGTTTATCGAGTCTGAGAATATATTGACCACTTGGAAATCCATTCTAATAACCAATCTGAGACCTTGAACGATAGCTTGGACCTCCGCTGCAAACGGAGACAACACTGCCATATCCACCATTTCCATAGCAACTCTCATTTGACCCTCCTCATTGACCACAAGAACACCATAACCAGCACCATCAGCAATCGGAGAAACTGCAACGTCTGTAATCATTTGTGCACTCTTCGTGCAGGTCCTCAGACTTGCTGTCAAGTTCTTGAGACCCAGACCGTCAGTATGTCGTTGGCTCATGGTTTCTCCCCAATAATTAACTATCCACTCACACTGTTGTTGCCATTCGACAACCGGGGAACCCATACGCCCAGAGTTTCTGTTGTTCCAATTGGACCAAAACGTAATGCACGCTTTCTCAAAGTCTTCTTTTTTCAGATTTTCCGCTAAGAAGACAATTCGATTTGCAAAATTATTTTCCACTTTAATATGTTCATCCAATCTTTGGAAAATATGATCACAAATTGTCTTTGTTCTTTTACAACCACAGAGCACATGGTCAATAGTTTCGAGCTTCTTCCTACTTAATTTTCAAAAACAAAAACACAAAAAACAAAATAGTTATCAAACGGGGCCTAAATTATCTGGACAATTTTAAATATATATATATATTTTTGATGATCTACTTAAAAACTTTTGACTGGAATCATTAAAGTAAACAATATGTGACCTGTACTAATTTCTTAATCAAAGGTTTAAATGTCATCACGGCCACACAATTCAAATAATGACTGAGATGGCAGAATCTGTATTTTGAAGAACGTTGGAGGGCGTTTTGGTAAATTCCTAAAAGATATCCGACGGTTATGGTATCTTTCAGAGGACCACAGTATTAAAATGGAGAAAGTGGGCGGCCAAATCGAAGCTCGCATTCAATTTGCCTTTGCATTTGCGTTCTAGGGTTTGGTTTTTCGAAATTTCGCTGAAGCTCCGTTCAATTCCGTTGCGTGCATTCTCAATCTTCTTGCTGTTTTGCAGCTTTTATCATCAGCTTCTTCTCAATTCCTCTTCAGTTTCTCGGTAAGCCACTGAAATTCATGTTCGTTTCATTTTGCACTGTAATCAGCTGATTTTGTTGTCGGTTTTCTCTTTGTTACTTTTGTTTCTAGGCATTGAAGTCTGATTTGCGGTATGTGATAATGAAGTTATGAATTGAAGCTTCTATTTCTTGTGTATATTCTGTTCTGTTTAGTTTTGGAGAATGAGAGGATATGAATTCTCTTGAATTACTTTCCTCTGTCTCGATCTCGATTGCTCTTCAGAGAGAGAGAGAGAGAGAGAGAGATTCTTCAGTTTCTCAGTAAGCGATTGAAATTTCACTTTCCTTTTTTTAATTTTTTAAACACTGTAATTATATGATTTCTTTGCCGGTTGTCTCTCTGTCAATTTTGTTTCTAGGCATTGAACTCTAATTAACGTATGTGATGATGAAGTTATGAATCGACGTTTTCGGTTTTTATTTCTTGTTCTTGTCTTATATGTTTTTCTTCATTTCTGTTACGAGTTTCATTTCCGCCGCTTGTTTGTTTGGTTCCGAGAATGAGAGGATATGAATTTTCTTCATCTCTCTCTCTCTCTCGATCTGTTCAAGTCATTCGTAGTACGTGCTAATTTTGTTCCGAGAACGAGAGGTTTTGTTTTTTAGATGCACTGACTGTATTTTATGGAATTCGATGACTCGTACGTTCTTATTCCATTTCCATGTTATCTACATGATTGATTATCCTGGACTTTTTAATCAGTAATCCTTAAAAATGTTTGATTGTCTGTGATTCTCAATTTTAATTTTAGACTATTAGGGGAATTCTTTCTGACTCGCTTCATGTTCTGTAGTTTGATTAAAGGCACTTGGGAATGCTGAAATATGTGTATGCAAGTCGAGGCTTTCTTCTCTGAGCTTGATGAGGTCATTCATCCATCGTGGATGCCCTGTTACGTACTTCATGAAATTGGTTATTTGATTCATCAACCATGCAGATTGGGAGGCCAAATGCCCACTACAGCTTGCAGTGCAAGAGAACTTGTATTCAAGCACAGTGATAGTGAAGATGGTTGAGTTTTATGTTTAAATATTACTTGATCAGTTTTTCTGTCCAGTGGCAGTAGCTATTACTATTTTTTTTAGTGAAGTACATTTGTCATGGAGAACAAAGGGGCTGTCTTGATGCAACGTTATGAATTAGGAAGGCTGTTGGGGCAGGGAACCTTTGCCAAGGTTTACCATGCTAGAGACGTTAAAACTGGCGTGAGTGTGGCTATTAAAGTTATTGACAAAGAGAAGATCTTGAAGGTTGGGATGATTGATCAAATCAAGAGGGAGATCTCTGTCATGAGACTAATTAAGCATCCCAACGTTGTTGAGCTTTATGAGGTTATGGCAAGCAAAACCAAAATTTACTTTGTCATGGAATATGTCAAAGGCGGTGAGCTATTCAATAAAGTATCCAAAGGAAAGCTTAAAGAAGCTGTTGCGCGAAAATACTTTTGGCAGCTGATCAGTGCTGTGGATTATTGCCACAGTAGAGGGGTATGCCATCGAGATTTGAAACCAGAAAATTTACTATTGGATGAACATGGTAATCTGAAGGTTTCTGATTTTGGGTTGAGTGCTCTTGCTGAATCTAAGCGCCAAGATGGATTGCTCCATACTACCTGTGGGACACCTGCTTACGTTGCTCCAGAAGTCATTAACAGGAGAGGTTATGATGGATACAAAGCTGATATTTGGTCGTGTGGAGTAATCTTATTCGTTCTGTTGGCTGGTTATCTCCCATTCCACGACTCAAATCTAATGGAGATGTATAAGAAGATTGGAAAAGGAGAATTTAAATTCCCCAACTGGTTTACACCAGAGGTGCGCAAGCTATTGTCGAAGATTTTGGATCCAAACCCAAATACCAGGATATCTATCGCCAAAATAATGACAAGTTCTTGGTTAAGGAGGGGCTTGAACGTGAAACCCCAAATTAATGCAGAAGAAGTTAAAGAAGGTGCTCCTTTGGACGTTGATGCAGTTTTTGTGTCTACAATCGAGGACCGAGATTCTGTTAGAGGGCTGAAGCAAGAAGTGGAGAAGCCATTGAATTTGAACGCTTTCGACATAATCTCCTTGTCAGCAGGTTTCGATTTGTCAGGATTATTCGAGGAGACTGATCAAAAGAAAGAAGTAAGATTCACATCGAACAAGCCTGCATCCACCATCATCTCGAAACTGCAAGACATTGCAAAGTGCTTGAAGTTGAAAATCAAGAAGAAAGACAGAGGCCTGTTGAAGATCGAAGGGTGTAAGGAAGGTCGTAAAGGAGCCGTATGTATCGACGCCGAGATTTTCGAGGTCACCCCATCATTCCATATAGTGGAAATGAAGAAATCAAATGGAGATACACTGGAATATCATAAAATTATGAAGGACGATATAAGACCCGCCCTGAAGGACATCATCTGGACCTGGCAAGGCGAGCAGCAACAGCTATCACAAGCCGAACAACAAGAAGCGTAATAACAGTCTTCGATTTCACCGGTTACCACTGTATTGCATTATATAACACAGGACTCTTGGAGGCATCATAGAGTATATGAGGTAATATACTCCAGCTCTATCTTTTGTGTTATTATATTTATATCCAGGAAGCTTATGGCAAACCATTTTGTAGTAATGGTTTTTGCTTATTTGTTAATGTTAAAAGCTAATGATTTAGTTTCTGCGGCTTCCTTCCTTGCGTGTTAAGTTTGCTTTCTCCGTATTTTTGTGTTGACTAGTAGACACTAGTTAGAATGATCACAATTCACAAGTTCACAACTTTTGTTATATGCGTCTTGAAAAAGACATGGGTCCACATCATAAGCTTCGATGGAAACGTTTGTGGCAATTAATTCGATACACAGGCTTAAAGCTTTGGCATATACCTTCGTTGGCACTAATATAAGCCACTTTGTGTTAAAGTATGGCTCCACGACACTAATAATTACACTTTGTTCATATATGCATACCACTTTTTTAGGTGAGCCATCTCTCTGTCAGTCGATTTGGAAGTGTTATTAAGTATTGATGAATGCTGGCATCAATGATTTTGTAGGTCTTTGTTTGATAATATTTTTGGTTTTAGTTCTATTTCTAGAATTGGACTAAAAATTGTAAAACATTTTTGGAAGGATGGTTAAAAAAGAATACTCAAATTTAATTTTTACAAATAAAGAACTATTTTTGCTTTTGTTCCAAGAAAATTAAGTTTTATATAATGTAACATTATACATATTTCAGAAATAAAAATGGGTCTTAATAAAATACATTTTCAGTTTCTGAAGGTTATGATTTTAAGAATGGCTACGTAGATTAGCCAAAAGCAAAAAAAAAAAGGTATTAAGTATACTTTTAAACAATAAAATCCCAGAAATAAAAACATCATTTAATTTTAGAATTTTAGATCTCCATAAAATTTTAGAATTGCTTTCGCAAAATTTAACTTACGGTGCTAGTATGAACTTGATTTTTAAAAACGAAAGCATATAACGTGTGGCGGAAACATATACTTGTTCTCATCAAATCTGTTAAGTGTTCTAGCTCAAAGCCGAGTCTCGGTTGTGACACCTGCACTAAGAAAAAAAATATTGACATTTAATTTCCCAATTAATGGTCTTTTGTTGAAATTATTTAATATATTTTAAATAAACATTGATTTTTTTTTTTTTTTTTTTTTTTTTTTTTTTTTTTTTTTTTTTTTTTGGAGAAGGACTAATACATTGAATAGAACAACAAAAATTTGAGAGAAAACAAACTTACATTTCAAAAATGGAAAATAAAAAATGAAAAGTTAAGGGGCCGTTTGGGTGTTCGATAACCATTTTTGTTTTTTGTTTTCTGTTTTTTAAAAACGTTTTTGAAATTATAAGTAAATTTCAAAAACCAAAAAAAGTAGTTTTTAAAAACAGAGTTTTGTTTTTCAAAAACTCATTTTTCTTCCAATGCTTACATTTCTTCTCTTTTACCTATCTTTCTCCAACAAATTCCTTTCTCTATTTTTTTTTCTAAAACGTCTTTTACTCTATAGAATTTATTTTCTCTCAAAACTTTTTTTTTTCTCTATATCTTGTCTATTTATAAAAACTTATCAATAATTTTTCTCTCCTTAATTAACATGTTTTAATTTTTCTTTTGAAAAAAAAGTCACCAAAATTTTCTATCGCTACAACTTTTCTTTATTTTTCTAATTTATCGTTATTTTTTTAACATATCTTTTATTCTTAACCTTATTATCTCTCTAAATTTTCTTTTTTTTTATTTAATTTTTTTAATATAAAATTTATCGCTTTTACTCTTACTTGTTTTCTATTTTTTCTCTAACTAATATCTTTTCTCGAGTCTAACTAATATTCTTTCTCTAAATATTTTCTTTCATCTCTCTAAATTTTCTATGTTTAACTTTTCTCGTCTTTAAAAAAAAAAAAAAAAAAAAAAAAAACTTATCTTGAAAACATTTATATTTGTGTCTCTAAATTTTTGTTTCAACGTCTCTATACATTTTTTCCCTCTCTAAAAAATCTTTTCATCTTTCTAATTTAAAAAAAAAAAAACTGAAAACCAAAAAGCAGTTACCAAACAAGGTTGGTTTTCTGTTTTTTAAAAACAGAAAACAAAAAACAGTTATCAAACATATATGGTTTTTGTTTTTAAAAAACCAAAAACCAAAAACTGAAAAACCAAAAACTGAAATGGTTATCAAACGGGGCCTAAATGGTTATCAAAACAACCTCTAATTTGTAATAAAGTATGGTTTGATTTTTAATATATCACAATATCAAATTTCTAAACGGAAAAAAAAAAGAGAAAAGAATATGAATTTTTTTTTTTTTTTTTTTTTTTTTTTTAATTAGGGATTGGCATTAATCTGTAATATGAATATACATTTTTTCCCTCTCTAAAAAATCTTTTCATCTTTCTAATTTAAAAAAAAAAAAACTGAAAACCAAAAAGCAGTTACCAAACAAGGTTGGTTTTCTGTTTTTTAAAAACAGAAAACAAAAAACAGTTATCAAACATATATGGTTTTTGTTTTTAAAAAACCAAAAACCAAAAACTGAAAAACCAAAAACTGAAATGGTTATCAAACGGGGCCTAAATGGTTATCAAAACAACCTCTAATTTGTAATAAAGTATGGTTTGATTTTTAATATATCACAATATCAAATTTCTAAACGGAAAAAAAAAAGAGAAAAGAATATGAATTTTTTTTTTTTTTTTTTTAATTAGGGATTGGCATTAATCTGTAATACGATGTAATTACTTAGATTGTTTTTTAGAGTATAATTTTGTTAGTTTTTAACATTAGAAAATACAGAGTATGCTTTTGAGTTTTCCAACTCCATTTTAATAATTTTGATTTTGATTTTGATTTTTTTTTTTAATTTTTTGATTTATTATTATTATTATTTTTTGAAAACAGAGTTCAACTGGTTTTAAACCAGAATCAGTGAGATAAAGGTAGCTGGCACTGGCAGAATAATTCATGACATGAATTTATACACCTGCAGCAAATTATGTCTAGGTAATAATAAAAATATCATTGGAAATTATGATACTGATTATTTGAAATAATATATTCAATAATACATCACATCATGAGCTTCTCTTTTTATTTTTTTTAATATTTATTTATTTATTATTATTATTATTATTATTATTATTATTATTATTATTATTATTATATTTGATAATTAAGTATGTATAATAACTGTAACAATTATAGCTCAAAAAAGAATAATAGTAACAATTATTTTAATCAGTCAATATAATTAGATAATTATCAAGTATGTATAATAATTATAACAATTATAGCTTAAAAAAATAGTAACAACTATTTTAATCAGTCAATATGATCAGATAAAATTTGTTTAGTCTTTTATCAACAATTTTTTGACTGCACATTGAAATATATATTTATATTATGAGAATGAATTATAATAAAAATATAATATGCAATGCAGATATAAAAAATAGTCATGCAAGTGAATTTTGCAATGTGGCAGCCACGATTTCTGTTTGGAATGGGAAAAGAAAAGCTAATGCATACCTTCTCCAGCGTTCCAAGGTGGATGAAACCGCCAAGCCTTCAGTTCGACACTGCAAACTAAATTAACATAAACGATAAGACTTGCAGAACAGGAAAATGCATAAAAATGAATTAGTTAACGAGGATCACAGAACTGAATCCTAAGCTAAACCACGAGTGAAGCGTAAAGAAAAACATTTAACAAAAGTTAATGAGTATGACTTAGTAATAAAGCAACAACCACTACTCTTTCAAAGGTCGATTGTTTCCACTCCTATCATTATTAAGTGAAGAAGGAAGAAAAAAAAAGACATTGACAGAAAAACTTGTGCAAATATGATAAGTAGATATAATTAATGAAGATAATGAACTTAATATCTTGGGAGACCATTTTTGGTAATCTTAATATCTACTTTCTGATAAACTATTTTATTTTCTAGACTTCACTTTATTTTAAAGGTTAAATTATAAATTTGGTCCATATGAATTTAGTCTCTTTAGTTTTAAATTTTGAATTTCGTTTTCATGGTTTGATAAAACCTCATTAAATACTCCCTACTGATAAGTTACTGCTGAATTTAGTACGTAGTCATTAAAACCACTAATAAATTGAGTATGTGACAGTGATATGGATAAAATTCCATTCCAATCGAATGAGTATGTGGTTGTGACTTTTTAATGAGGTTTTAAGGACTAAATTTTGACTTTCTTCAAACCATAAGATGTAACCTATTTTCAAATATTGGGACATTATTGAAAATAAATGATAGGACAGCAGATTTACCCACTATATGAAGTTCTCACTTTGACACACCACCAACAATCACAAGATTCACAACAGTAGTAACAAAAAGTAACTTATGGTAACTATAATATAAAATATCAAAATCATTTTACCTTTTGACCGGACAGTGATGGGACTTATTCACATCCTCTTCTGTCAGTAAACTATTTTTCACCCCGATATGAAAACCCATCGAATCTGAATCGCTTATTACAAGAGAAATGAACAATTGATCTGCTTGACATAGACATGGTGGGTTAAAGCTTAATGATGCTTGAAGTAATGGAGGTTGTTAAATAATGATTAAAGCCAACGGAACGTAGAAATAAGACAGTTTCCAATCATCTTCATTTGATGGAAACGATAGGATAATAAGATTAAATTACATATTGAAATTATCAAAGAGTGGATGATTAATTAGTGAAGATAATGAAATGAATCATAAGCTAAGCCATGAGTACTGAAAAACATTTAGCAGAATTCATGAATGGTGATGAGTACGAATAAGTTTTTGCTTATATTTAAAACCATATTGATTGATATATTATTTTACTTTGAATATTCGATGATATATTTAAATATTGACATGGTTGAAAATATAAAAGGGTAGTAAGAACAATTTTCTAGTACTACAAATTTTCTTTCCCCAGTATGACAATCACTTTGGATTCTACTATCACAACAAAAGTAACTTCTAGTACGTCGTAAAGGATGGAACTTGAGTTATTATATAGTGAATAAAATACCATCGATAAGTATCATAATCGTTTTTTACTTTTTTACCTATTTACCAGACGGTGATGAGACTTATTCACGTCCTCTTCTGTCAATGAACTTTTTTTTCACTAGTAATGAAACATCATCGAATCCGAATCTTTTATTTGCTTTTTGTTGCTTCTTGATTAACAGCTACTGGCACCTGCAGACAATGTTCCAAGAAGGAAGGCCCTTTAGCGATTTATCTGCATACAAACGCAATAAGTGTGTGTCTATATGTTTTGTAGACACAAGTTCTACAGTAGAACACTTACAAGAACTGGTTAGAAGAAAATTACTTAATAAGTGTGTGTCTATATTTTATTTGATTCCCAGAAAAAGAGGATTTTAAAAGGTCAACAAGATTTCTGTTTGTTGAAGTCACCAATTGATGAAGGTCAAAGGTTGGTTTCAGTTATGATCAATTCACATTTCGAAGCCATTATTATCGAATGCAACACATAACGAAACAAGTGTATTAAATTAACAAAAAGATTTGACCGCTACAATTTTCTAGAAGGAATGGAAATTACTCACTGAGAATGCTTTGAGTGATTATTTGAGGATCATGATTTTCAATGTCTTCGTTTCCAACCTCATTTGAAGCATAAAAAAAAAAATGATACTAGCTGGCATAATGACGCAATTTATAATCACCCAACATTCCATCCCTCCTCGCTGTGCAATCCTACAAAAACCGTATATTATTATTTCAACTTGTGGAAAGGGAGAGATAGCATATCGAGTGAAAGGACAGAAACAGATGCTAGTTCGACTATACATCGCAGCAAAAGCAAGCGATAAAGTAGAAGTTTGAACAAAAGGATTTTCATAAAAAAAAGCATCTAAAAACATTAAAATAGATTTTAAGAAAAGCGGCAGAATTAAGAACACTTAAGAATGAAATATGGATCCCATTCTTCCCGCTCTTTTCTAGCTACAGAAGGTCTTGTAGTTGCCAGTTATAACTCGTATGGCTACCATATGTAGAGTGATTATATCACTTGAAATTTGAGTCAACTGTGATTTTTCTGAATTCTAAAGAGAGAACAGAGGACGCTCGCGCTCCTTACACTCATTTTTCTCAGGTTTTTTAAATTCAATTCGTTCAAAGTTCTTTCCTAATCCAAACCGAACGACGCTTTTCACCGCAGTCCAGAAAAAGAACCAAAATATAGGATAGGAATTAATTAACTAACAAAAGCAATTCCAGAAGCTCAGATACCAAAATAGAAATAAAACAGAGAATGTATGGGGGAAAAAGAACCAGCAACAATCATTTCAATGAACTGACATAAACAAGAAGACGAACGATTAGAATCAAACCTAATTACAAGCATCTTTTCAGAGGATCGAAGTGTATAAACTTTGCAAACGATGGCGAGAAAATAGCGCGAAACAAGAGCCGCAATCACCGAGCGATTCAGCACCACCGGTCACCGTCGAAGGAAGCAGATGGAGACCTCCGCAGTGAACCTATCGATAAACGGCGTAAATCAACAAGTAAAATGAGAATCGAAACTACGATTACAGAATAGTAGAATACGAGAATGAATCTTTTACAATGACGACGGAATTTCTGAAAACGAGAGGCGGAACTGGGAGGACGCTTAAGCAACGCCTGTGTACGACGACGGAGGAGGATACGATTTGATGATTCCGGCAGTCGAAGCGCGGCCGTGCGACGGTGCGAGGCAAATACGGAAGCAGAAAAGGAGAGAGGAAGAGGAAAATGGTAAGAAGTATTGCGTAGGAAGAAAGCAAAATACAATTCAATCCAATGAACAGAGTATTCAGAAAGGGCCACCGGGATACGTAGGTTACGTCGGTTGCGAACAGGTTTCTTACTGGGCCAAAATTAGGCCCGTTTACCTAAGTGGGAATATCATGCAATTGAGAATTGACCAAAATGCCCTAAGAGGAACAAGTTTCGAACTGTTAGTTAAAGTACACATTAATGTGTTGGATTTTATGATAATTTCGTTCATTTAAAATTTAAAGTTGATGAATTAATTGGATTTTAAATGATTTTTGTTGTCGAAATTTGGACAAGAAGTTTGAAGAGAAAGACGTAACTTGCAAAATAAGCTACACATCGATGTAGTGCTTGCCACACCAATTCTGATGCTTAAATTAGCAAGCAAGAAGATGAAAATTGTTGAGTAGCTAGAGAACCAGAGGAAGAAAAGAGAGGTGCAGAAAGCTAGGGTTTGGAATCTCTTTTCCAAGATTGAAGAAAGATATTTATACCTGAGTAAGTTTTGAGGGGTTTTCCTCTATTTAGGGACGATTCAAAATTAGATCAAGTCGAATCGGGCTTCGCATGGACTCCTGGGATTGAGCATAAGGAGAATTGGGTGACCCACGAGCATGCGCCGAGGGTCAGCCTTGACCTCGGTCAAGGCTAGGGATTGGGCTTCGACCCATTGTCTTTCCAGTGGTTGGTCCTCGATCATGTTTCGGGGTGGTGTTGCGTAGCCTCGTCAGCTCCTTACCTTCTAGAATGATCCATATTTACCTATAACAATTTTAAATAAGATTGTATGTTGTTTAATGGTCATCCAAATCTAATTAGTCTATATAAAACATGTATTTTTTAAATCTAGTATTTATTGTTGGAAAAAAAAATTATTGTGTGTCTTGTATTTTAAACATTTTTTAATGGTTAATACTTTTCTAATGATTTTTGGTAAAGGAAAATTACATGCTACCTACCACTAAATGCTGCACACAAGAAAGCCATCTTAGTTATTGATCCTTGTACCCCTTACATGTTTGAGAAATAGAGAGAGGAAGAGATTAAAGAAGAGAGATTTCCTTTAACGTTTTTTTTTTTTTTTTTTTTTGGGTGAAAAACACACACATATCAAACTTTTTATGACAGACGCCTACTCCCTAGTAAGCAACAAAGTCATTTACGATACTCAATATGAAGTAAATTTACATATATATTCAACAAATAAGTAGAAGTTGGGTAGGAAGAATTAATATAGTAAATATCTCATGAAAAACGATGGTCCAAATATAAAATCATGCCTACACAAAACCATCACTAAGTGTTCTTAATGACTTTTGATGTGGTACATTTTTAGTGAATTTTAGTAGAATCGTCAAAGTTATTGTTGTACTAAAAAAATAATTTTAATAACATCTATTTATCTATTAAATATAATTAAAATAGACAAAAAAAAATTACATCACATAAGAAAAGTTGATGAGATATTTTACTAATTTGGTGGGCAGTGGGTAGGAAAATATTGTTCGAGGAAATTTAAATTTATCACTTTTGATGTTTGCATGTCTTTGTCTCGATTCAAAGCAAATCCGACACCATGTCTGCCATTTCTGTTGCCCCTCTAAGTCTAAACCCACCATTTTTTTCTTCTTCTTTAGGCTTTATTGTCCACCAATATTACAAAGCCCTAATTCTCAAAAAAACTGATTTGCTGGTGGGTATAAATTTTCATGGCTAAATTACCAATTAAATCCAAATTTTGTTGGTTATATTATATAATATATATTTTTTATATAGTCTAATAAATCAAATTAAAATTTAATGTAATAAGTTATCGAAATAATGACTAATGATTTAGAATCACCATACAATGAATGACGCGAGAGCATGTCAACTAAGCAAAATAGATGGTTGATGAATCAAATAAGGGTCCGTTTGGAATACATTTTAATTTAAATGTTTTTCAAAAATGCATTTTTTTAAAAACATTTTGTATAAAAATTGTTTAAAATTTAAACACTCATATGTTTGGTTGCATTTACTCACAAATGTTTTTATACACAAGTTATTGTTTACTTAAGAAGATTTTTTTTAAAAAGTTGATTTCAAGTGTTTCTCTCAAAATGGTTTATTTATCAATCTCATTTTCTAATAAGTCATTTTTAATAGTTGCCAAACACACCCTAAGTTTTGTTTAGAATTATAATTGATTTTGCATGTTTGTCTCTGTTATGAATTTTACTCTTATTGTTATGTAGTTGACTTTCTCTCTGGTGTCACATCCACTTGTTAGTTAAATAAACATGTAACTTAATTAAAGTGAAAATTGAAAGTTCAAGAGTGTAATTAAAACTTTTCAAAATTTATAGACAAAATAGACATAATTATCGAGTTTCATATGTGATTTAACCCTTTCATCCTAATATTTTCCCCTCCCATTTGTTCAATAAATAAACTCTTCAATTTTAGGATTTTTTTTAATTTTATTTTCTACTTGTTTATTTAAAATCTAAACTAAAATTTCAAAAGGAAAAATAAACTATGGGATTGTTTGTGTGTCATTTAAAAAAATGTGTTACATATTAATGTGTCACCCATTTAATTTGATTGTAATACACAAATTTTTAGTGCTCATAAAGAAAAAAGTATTATTTGCATATGTTGATCCTAACAACTAATTTATAAGGTGAGACTATACTTTCAAAAGAAATAATTAGAATTAAAATTGTCGTATCTTCTAAAAAGGAGCTCCTTTTTCTAACTTTGTGATCTAATTTTATTTGGATAATTGTAATGGGTGGCAAAATTAGGGTAAATAATTGCAATTTTAGCAATTTTTTAAAATATTTGCAAATATGACAAAATTTTTGAATTAATTTTTTATATCCCTATTTTGCCCTTAATTGCGCGCGCATCTGGTGGATTTTTCTCCTCTATTTTTGTTTTGGTAGGTTTCTAAGTGATAGAATCTATCAGTGATAGGAAAACTTTCTATCAGTGATAGAAGATTTCTATCACTGATAGAACGCTTTTCTATCACTGATAGAATCTATCAGTGATAGAAAAACGTTCTATCACTGATAGAATTAACTTTCTATCAGTAATAGAATTTTCTATCACTGATAGAATCTATCAGAATAGAAAAACGTTCTATCAGAGATAGAAAACTTTCTATCACTGATAGAAATCTTCTATCATTGATAGAGTTAACTTTCTATTAGTGATAGAAGTTTTGTATCACTGATAGAAAGTTTTTCTATCAGTGATAGAATTAACTTTCCTATCAGTGATAGAATTTTCTATCATTGATAGAAAAACTTTCTATCACTGATAGAATCTATCACATCAGTGATAGAAATCTTCTATCACTGATAGAAACCTTTCTATCACTGATAGAATTAACTTTCCTATTAGTGATAGGAAATTTTTATCACTGATAGAAATCACTGATAGAAAGGTTTCTATCACTGATAGAAAGGTTTCTATCACTGATAGAAATCATAATTCTATCGAAGATTTCTATCACTGATAGAAAATTTTTCTATCACTGATAAAAAGTTAATTCTATCAACTTTTTATCAGTGATAGATTCTATCAGTGATAGAAATATTCTATCATTGATAGAATTAACTTTCTATTAGTGATAGAAGTTTTGTATCACTGATAGAAACTTTCTATCACTGATAGAATTAACTTTCCTATCAGTGATAGAAAAACTTTCTATCACTGATAGAATCTATCACATCAATGATAGAAATCTTCTATCACTGATAAAAAGGTTTCTATCAGTGATAGAAATCATAATTCTATCCAAGATTTCTATCACTGATAGAAAATTTTTCTATCACTAATAGATTCTATCAGTGATAAAAAACTTTTCTATCACTGATAGAAAAATTTTCTATCAGTGATAGAAATCTTCTATCACTGATAGAAAGTTAATTCTATCAACTTTCTATCAGTGATAGATTCTATCAGTGATAGAAATCTTCTATCATTGATAGAATTAACTTTCTATTAGTGATAGAAGTTTTGTATCACTGATAGAAAGTTTTTCCATCACTGATAGAATCTATCAGTGATAGAAAAACTTTCTATCACTGATAGAAACTTTCTATCAGTGATAGAATTAACTTTCCTATCAGTGATAGAATTTTCTATCATTGATAGAAAAACTTTCTATCACTGATAGAATCTATCACATCAATTATAGAAATCTTCTATCACTGATAGAAAGGTTTCTATCAGTGATAGAAATCATAATTCTATCGAAGATTTCTATTCACGGATAGAAAATTTTTCTATCACTGATAGATTCTATCAGTGATAGAAAACTTTTCTATCAGTGATAGAAGATTTCTATCACTGATAGAAACTTTTCTATCACTGATAGAAATTTGGGTGGCTTTAAAATTTTATCCCTCCGATGAAATCGTAATCCTCCGACATCGCCGCCCGATCATCCAAATCCCTAATCCCTCAAAAAATCAAAATCACGCAGCTAATCCCAAACTCCGCTCTCCATTTAACGCCCCCGACTCTGTCGACCTTGTGATCGTCCGTTGGAAACTCGATCTCGAGGTGGTGGATCCGGGCGAACTGGCGGAGGAATTGCGTCGGAGAGTTCTGCGACTCGGATTGTGCGAGAATAGGGGAAATCAAATCGAAGAACGACTTGACGACGAAATGATAGAAATCAAAATGAAGGTTGAAATTGAAGCTGAAATCGTGAGGAAATGAAATGGAGAAGACGGAAGAATGAAGAAGACGGGAGATGGAGAAGAAGACCGATGGAGATGACCGGAAAAGTAGAGAAGAAATGGAAGCTAATAGAAAGGGCATTTTAGTAATTTTACCTTTTAGATGGCAATATTTTTTCATTTTTGCAAATAGTTTCAACGGCTGCTATTTTTGTAATTATTTTGGGCCGGTTTGCTGCTTTTGCAACCGGCCCATTTTATTTTTAGTGGAAAAAATTATTAATTAGATATATTTATTTATTAAATGTAATATAAAAAGAATCAAATTATTATCCTTACCACATCAGAAAAATAATAAGGATAACTTTTCTTTACAGGTGAGGGGATGAGTTTTATTTTTGAAAATAGTAGTGAAATAGACCATTCATTCAAATAATTAAATGCTCAATAATAAATGAGAATATGTTACACATTTCTAACACTGATGTTTGATACAAATGTATGGTATGGTACAAAAATTGTTGCCACTGGAAAGGTCGTTGAGAAAATTTTTAAATGATGTCTCAGTCTAATTAATGAGAGTTGAAGATAATGTTATATGACAAATATGTAAAAATATCCCATATTTTAATTTAATAAAAAAACTAAAATATAAATGGTGTGAATTTCAATTAGTTAAAACATATATTATTATCCACTAAAAAGTCAAAAAATTCGAATATTCATCTCCACACATGTTAGACCTAAAAAAACTAAAGGGAAAAATACACTTTTGGTCCATGAGGTTTGGGTTATGTTGAACTTTGGTCCCTGAGTTTTAAAAATCAACCAAATTACTCCTGAAGTTTGGATTTCGTTACAGTCTCTCCGTCCAATTTTCTGTTAAACTCTCACAGTTTGCTGACGTGACATTATTATTTTAATAAAAAAAAATTACTTTTTAATTTTTCTAAATAAAAATATATTAAAATAATAAAAATAATATTATTTTATAACTTTTTTTATTAAAATAAGAATGTCACATCAGTAAACTGTTAGAGTTTAACAGAAAATTAGACGGAGGAACCAAAAGTGTAACGAAATCTAAATCTCAGGGTAATTTTGTTGAGTTTTAAACTCAGAGACCAAAGTGCAACTTAATCTAAACCTCAAGGACCAAAAATATATTTTTTCCAAAACTAAATTATAATGAAAAGCCTAAGAATTTAGGTATAACTAAAGAGTAACACAACTGTTTGATTCTTGACCGAACTCACAAAGCACAATTCAATAATGTATATATTATGCATAAATTAATATTAAGATAATAACTTTTAGCACTTGTTGATGCAAGAATCTAGAGAAGATACTTGTTGGTAGGCAATTTAAATACACCCAAGTGGGAGGATTAGTTTAAAAGAGTTAAAACATAAAAAGCCTAAATTGAAAAAACATCCCAACATATATCACATCATACCAATCAACAAATTAAATAAGATTATACTATAAGAATATATAAAATTAATTAAGTCATTTTAAAAGATAATTATATTGAATAATATTTTATTGTCAACTTGAGAATAACTCAATGATTAGGGAATATATCATCGACTAAGAAGTCAAGGTTGCCAACATAATATAGTTGAAGTATAAAACATATATCATCGACCAAGAGATCAAAAGTTCAAATCTCTAAGTCTCTCCATATTGTCAGAATAAAGAAAAGGATGAAGAGGTCAAGTTCGAATCTTCCACACCTCCATGTATATTGAACCAAAAACAAAAATATATAGTTTACTCAAATTATATAAAATTTTAAATATTTAACCATTTAAAAAAATACCCTTCGGGGATCTTCTTTGTCTTAACGAAGGGTGTGTTTGGTTTAACTTTTCAAGTGTTTAATTTTGAAAAAAATACATTTTGAAAAAATTTATAGTGTTTGACAACCACTAAAAACGACTTATTAAAAAAATGAGATTGAGAAATAAATCATTTTGAGAGAAACACTTGAAACCAACTTCTTGAAAAAGAGTTTGTAAATATACAATAATTTGTGTATAAAAACATTTATGAGGAAATGTAACCAACACATGAGTGTTTAAATTCTAAACAATTTTTATACAAAATGTTTTTTAAAGAATGCATTCTTGAAAAACATTTAAATTAAAATGTAATCCAAACGGACCCGAAGTTTCTTTGATAAAAAAAAAAAAAAACACTTAGTAACACATTAGGTCTTCTAAAAAGGAGCTCCTAACTTTATGATCTAATTTCATTTTTTAGTGGAAAAATTGTTAATTAGATATATTTATTTATTAAATGTAATATAAAAAGAATCAAATTATTATTCTTACCACATTTGAAAATAATAACATTATTAGTGAAATTGACCATTCATTCAAATAAATGCTCAATAATAAATGAGAATATGTAACGATTTTACAACACACTGAAGTTTCATCCAAATGTACGGTACAAAGATTGTTGCCGCGCTGAAAACTTGTCGAGAAAATTTTAAATGATGCCTCAGTCTAATGAATGAGAGTTGAGAATATGTCATATGAAATAAATATACATTGTCTTCACAAATATAAAAATACCTCTTTTTTTTTTAAAAAAAAACGAAAATACCTCCTATTTTAATTTAATAAGAACAATATAATTCAATTGATTAAAGTATGTATCATAGACTAAAATGTCAGGAGTTCAAATTTTTATCCTCCACATGTTGTTGAACTAAAAAAAAACTAAAATATAATGAAAAACCTAAGAATTTGGGTATGGCTAAGAAGTAACATAATTGTTTGAATTTATTGGGTTGAAAATCATACATAGTACATGAATGAATAATGTGTTTCAATTTTTATATTGACCGAACTGATCAGAGTGGACAATTCAATACTGTACCCCTACTGCATAAATCAATATTACAATAGCTTTTTGCACTTGTTGATGCAAGAATTTGGAGCAGATACTGATTGACATGGATAATTTCGAGCTAGGTATCAAGTGGGTCTACTAATAAAGTGAGATTTAGGAGTGGGAATATTACATCGATGTGGTGCTATGTCCATCAACTCTTTGATGCCTAAATCGGTGCGTAATTGAGATTTTGTCAAGCTGAGAAAGAGTAGAATCATGTATCTAAATACAAAAGTAAGCTCCACAATTTATAAGATTCTTGATCATTAACTCGTAGGTTTGTACTTCACGTTGTAGTGGAGATTCTATCGATGGCGAGCATATAGCTCGACTCGATTAAGACCGAGCTCATTTGCTTGGGTCGTTCATGGATTTCCCAAGCTTTTCCTACCGCCTGCAAAGTGTGTTTAGAGGTTGTCTCTGACACATGGTTCTAGGAGGGAGCCATGCAGAGGGCCACATACGCTACCTAGTTCTGAGGGAAATTTTGGGTACAACGGTAGTACTATGGAAAATTTTCATGTTATCCCCATTCATTGTTTGTTATGAAATAAGCATTTAAGAATGATATGAGACTGATGAGATAAAATATTATATCACTAAATGAAGTGTCAAATGCTGAATGAGAGGACTATGTACTATCACGTAGTACTAGAAATTTTCCCTCTCGTTTTCACCCATACCAACACTAATATCATTAGACTTGTAGTTTACCTAATTCCTCCTCACATAATAGATAGTGTGATTTCAATTATTCATATGACTCGTTAACTTATCTATTCGAATGTATTTTGATGTTTTATGGACTTGAAAATGGGAGATCAAACTCATAATTTAGTTAATTATATCTCTATTCAATTGTATTAGTAAATTATTGTGTCAGAGAAAAAGTAGAGCATAAAGGGGCTATTTTTTTGTGAGTAGTTGAGGCACACTCAAAACTCAAAAAAGGGAGCTGAGGGACTTAAAAAGGAAAAAGGAAAGCTCATCAGTTTTTGATGATTCAGAATCCACCAAAGCAGCTGCATGTAAATGTAATATTATTGTAACATTATTGATCTGCAAAATGCATTTCAAAACTTATTGCAAAAAAGGACAAAACTTTTCAAAGGCCTAACGAAGACCCCACGAATCTTCCTCTATCTTTGCACTCTACAGCTACACATTTTTGTTTTTGTTTTTGTTTTTTTTATTATTGCAGCTTTTTTCATCATAAATTCAACTTTCCGTACACATGGGGAAAGAAAACTAAAGCAATGTGCTTGTTATTATTATTGAGTTAAAAATCACTTTTGGTCTCTAAACTTTTATGAAAGTAACAATTTGGTCCCTAAATTTTGATTTGTTACGATTTAGTCCTTGTACTTTTAATTTTGTAACAATTTAGTCCCTAAACTTTAATAAGTAACAATTTAGTCCCTATACTTTCAAATTTGTAACAATTTAATCCTTGTTGCAAAAAAATCATCAAAATTAAATGTCGATTTTTATTATTTAATGATTAAACTTTGTAGCTTATTAACATATTGGGTCCTTAATTAGTTTATTGATCTATCTTGGTAAAAAATTTCATTAAATCTTTACATTAATTTTTCACGATAGGGACCAAATCGTTACAAATTTGAAAAGTAGAGGGACTAAATTGTTACTCATTAAAGTTCAGAGACTAAATTGTTACAAAATTGAAAGTACAGGGACTAAATCGTTACAAATCAAAGTTCAGGGACTAAAATGTTACTTCATGAAAGTTTTGGGACTAAAAGTGATTTTTAACCTTATTATTATTTTGGCGACCCGACCACGTTACCATACTTGTCTTAAATTGCTTCCAAGAGTGAAGACTGTCTCCACAAACCAACACAGAGTCCTTTTAGGATGCTTTGTCCTCACTCACATGCTTGAGCCACCGAAAAGGAAGGTGCACCTTGTTGGTATAGGTAGTATCTATCAATTCTTTTAAGCTTTTCTTGAACATACTTTCATGTTCTCAGAATCCCTCTCATTCGGATGTGGCCTCGGTTCATTCGTGTACCTCTCCTACCTCGGGTGTTACGTAAATGGAAATTGAACATTGAACTTAAATAATGAACTTAAATAATAAATAATAATAAGATCATTACCCTCCATTATTTGATTTATTTGGACACTTTGAAGAAACTTGATTTTAAACTTTTACTTTGATGATGGAATGTTGTTCATTTTAAGCTCTGAGTTTTTATGATTTTGTTTTTGGTTTCATTTCATATCAATAGAGACGTGATTCCTTTTTATGAGAAATTATTTTCTTTCTCCGTCAACGAGCTAGGTGAAACTATTTTTAATTATAAATGAGTTTTCTTTTTCTTACTACTTTATATCATATAGTTTAATACAAAGGAATAACTACAAAAGTGTGTTACAAGTTACAACATAAAGTTGGGAAAAGGCAGCTAAAAAATTGGTATATTTTATCTGTAACCCAATGAAGATGGCAAAAAAGGTCAGGTGTTGAAAAAGATGGAGGTTTTTTTTTTTTTTTTTTTTTTTTTTTTTTTTGGCACCAAACCATGCTCGCTCCCACTCTCTTGACTTGACCTAATTCAGACATGTCGACAACTACATGATTAAATTCTCATCGACATTTCTACATATCTATAGTTCAACATCGACATTTCCATTATATCGTAAATAAATTGATAAAATATAAACAAAATAATAACAAAATGTAACTAACATAGAGATAATATTTATAATAAGTATTTTAACTTATTTTTAAATGTTTAACATTTATTTGTTAATTTAAATCTTTTTTAAAAAATATTTTTTCCAGAAATATATCTATCGACCTCGATATTTCAATCTTTGGAGAAAACACCGAGATTTATGAACTTCTTTCTTATTTATTTTTTAAAAACGAGTCTTCATTTCGTTGAGATACAACCAACATTAAATATCCCGATCTACTAATTAGGGTGTGTTTGGAGTGTGGAGTCGATGTCATAAGCTTGAGAATGTTAATTAAGATGATGAGATTGGTGTTGGAAAATGAGGGAGGGAGTGAGATTGGATGGAGTAGATTTTGTCGAATAAATTAACCTTAGACTTGATGAACACATGGGACAAACATAGGTCGATTAAGATCTTGAGCAAAACTCACTCAAATACGGACTCCAAACAATACCAAATTTGGCTCAAGTGGTACTTGATTTTATTTTCTATTTACATCTTCTTATTTGTTATGTAAATACATATGTACTTCCTTTGGTGTATGTAGATTAATATTTATCAAACTAGCTACAAAATAAATTTACGCCTAGCTAAAAGAACACTCACACTTGGGTCACTTGTCTCAGAAAAATTAGTAATTCAACAACCGAATAAGTTTAAGAGGTAATTTGATGAAATCTAAAATTTAAAGTCAAAAAGATGATACAACCACCTAAATACAATGTGGACAATGAATATTCTCCAAAATTTACCAATGGTTTAATGACATATATCTATAGGTAAAATCTAATTATTAAAAAATAATTATATTTAAAAAAAGAAGAAAATTTGAACCTTTTTTACCATCTTTTTTAGAATATAACCTTCACAAAAATAGGAATATGTATGTATGTATGCATATTTGAAGTTTCAAACCTTCGATCTATGAGAAAAAGTAACTAGAACATTAATCAGTTAAACTATGTTCTCAAATTCACTAATATTTGACTATGTTTTCAAATTCACTAATATTTGACTGTTTGAATTATATTGAGGTCGGCAAGAGATCTAAAGTTTCACCGTTAGGCAACAAATCTGCATTTATTAGGATAAATGGTGGGTGGTGAAGGGTAGGGGCCGCTCTGAGACATATAAAATAGAAATTAAAACGACCCCACAACTTCAAAGACCTTAAGCCTCAAATAACAACAATGTTAAAAAAGAAAAAAGAGAAGAGAGGAAAAGAAAAGTGGACCCTAAAAAGTAAAATGCACAAACTTTGTCCTAAAAACTTTTGTCAAAAGTACAAGTGCTATTCTCATTAGTTTAAATATGAACCACTTATGTAACTAATCCATCAATCAAATTTATATTATCTAGAATATAAAAGAAAAAAAAAAAGAGAATTGGTATATTAAAAATTTAAAACCATCCTCACAAGTGCAATATTGAAATGGGTCCCAATCCCCATCAAATCTCACGCTAATCAGGAATAAATTGGGATAGCTTCAACCTGTGTCCAATCACCCCCACTTTCTCTCTCTGTAGACCACATTTATTAAGGAGTCCGACCAGGAGTATACCGTAGGACCATGTACCCTACAGACTGTGTCATTTGATGGGTCAATTTGGGATTGAGAAGTATATTATAGAGGCAGTTTTCGTGGAAGATATCCAGAAGAAAAGGGCATCAACACCAATATTAGGCCCCTCAGGTATTATGAGATTTGTTCTAAAAAGGAAAAAAGAAAAAAGTTCAATAAGTTAGACTTAGTTTGAGATTGTTGTAGATTTTAAAATAATTGTTCGTAACTGTGTTTCAACAATTATAATATGAAGTAAATTAATGTTTGGTAGGATAGTGCATGTTTGGGACTGAATTTGAAAGGGTTAAAATCACTTTTGTCATATTGAAGATCACTTTGAAACATATATTTAATCATTTAAGATCAATTTTGATGATATGAAAATCACGTTTAAAAGTATAAAATCAAACATGAAATTGATTTAAAATAATTAAAAATATGTTTTGGGGTGTTTTCGAACATGAAAAAAAAAGGTGATTTTGATTCAAAATTACTCTCAAACATGTCCTTAGTTTTAAACTTGTAAAAACAAGTTATAGTGCTTGGTAAACGAGGACTAAATTATTGTGATTTTAGATGTTGATGCCAAAATCCAGACAGAAGACTCACCTGACCTTCACGTGACACCAACAGTGAATTTGTAGAAACTGGGGAAGACGTGACCTGCAAGACCAGCAAAAACCGCTGTACACCGGCGTGGTGTAGGCTACACCGCCTCCAATGCCTAAGTCAGAAAACCGAGGAGAAGCTATAGATAGTAAGGGGAGAGTCAGGAGTAGAGTTTTGGAACCCTTCTTCCATGGTGAAAAGGAGTTTTTATACCTGTTTGTCCTCCTAGGGTTTTAGGAATTCAGAGGTGTTTCAGGATGAACCAGGCGGAACCGGGGCGATCCGAGGCATCAGGGACCGAAAAGAGGTCACCAAGCTCGGCCTCGACCTTTTGCTGAGGCCTACCATATGGCCCGACCCTTTGGTCTGGTCTTCCTCTGGGTCGGTCTTTTGGTCCTACCTCTGCCCGTTTGTCCTCGTCAGCTCCTTATGCGTCTGTGTGGTCCAAAATTACCTATGTTGGGTTTTATGCCCTAAAACTCGTAGATAGTGAATGTAACCGTTGACCGGATATTAATGAAATAATATTGATATATTTTTTCATTAATTGTTATTAGTTATTTTATATTTGTCTTTGCCTAATAATAACCCGAATCCAATAAACTAGACATCCAAGGCTGTAATATGAGTCTTGAACTATATGTAGCGACATATGGGATCATTGTTCAAGAAACAGCCTAAAGGGTCTATAGTATAGGGATAAGACTGGGTGCCTTATCCTGGTGACACTATGGATACGACCCACTTTGTATTTGATACAAACGCTGCGATCCAACGCGTTTGTGTAGGAGACATGCGAGTGGGGGTATTCTATGCAATGAGTTTACATAAGATCGGACCGCGAAATAGTAACCACTGGTTATAACACCGTTAACTAGTTGGTTTTCTATTTCACTAGGACGACCTAGACAACTTAGTCTTAATCCTGAGTTGATTATGGACTTCTGCTCATGAGAGATTGTCCTTTGATTTGTATGGGTGAGAGTGGCCAATACGCCGACTCAATAAGCCTACCACTTTGGGGACAAGACCGAATGGGGAGCTGGGAACATAATCGTACAAGATGGAATTCACTCCTTCCCGACTTTAGGGAAGCAGATGAGTGTTCCCTTAAGTGGTTACTCCGAGTCTTGAACAAAGGGCCCTACCCTCTCAATGGCACGAGAGGGTTTTCTGTTTGATGGTTGGACCACAAACAGGTTGTTCATTAGAGGAGAATTGGTACTTAAGGAAATAGAGGTAACCCAGGGGTAAAACGGTAATTTGACCCAGCTGGTGTTACAGACACTCGTGAAGGACTAACTAGTCGATATTGGTCTATATCCGTGGACACAGAAAATATGTCTGCAGTGAGAAGAGTGCAACTGTGAGTCTATAGTGGAATGAACACACAGTTAACAAATATTGATTAATGTGGTTAATGAGTTTGACCAATTAATCTCACATCGTTGGAGCTTCTGATCTGCAGGTCCATTAGGTCCCACTGGTAGCTCATAAAGTAATTTGAGGCAACTAAGTAATAAATGTAAATTGAAAATGTTCAATTTACTAAGGGAAACAAATATAATATATATTGATATATTATTATGAGAGAAATTAATATTTGAAGAAATTCAAATATAAATTTATGGAAGTTTGAAAGAGTTCAAATAATGAATTAATTAATTTAAGGCCTAAAATGTGTTTGGGCAAATTAATTAATTCTAGGCCGGAAATTAAATATGTGATATTTAATTGGTGGTTAATTAATTAAGGAATTCATTAACCGAGAATTAATCAATTATGGAAATAATTAATCATTTATGGAAATGATCTAATCACTTATGGAAGTAATTAGTCATTTGGGGAAAAGATTAATCAATTATGGAATTGATTGATCATGATTGATTAATTAAGGAATAAGATTGAATCAATTTTGGAAAAGATTGATTTAATTGAATATTTTATTCATGACCTCTCTTCTATAAATAGAACACTAGACCTAATTGGTCCAAGACACTTGACACTTTGTTCTTGCTCATAGACTCTCAAGACAAGATCTAGAATTCTCTCTAGCCTCCCTCTTAGAGAAAGACTCTCACAAGTCTATTGTCTCCTAGACCTAGAGTCATACCGGTGTAACCTCTGTGGTTATTGTGTCATTCAAGAAGAATTTTCCAGCGATCACAAGACAAAGGAGGCTGCTGCGTTTTGTTCGTTGGAGCGTCGTTGGCGAAGAACGGTCAAGTCTACAACAGAGGTTTGTAACGGTTCTTCCCCTTTTCTTTAGAAAAGCATGAAAATAAATTTGGATTTATTTTTCAGCATGTTTAAACTGATTTTTCAGCGACTTTAAAGTATGTTTAAAGTTTGATTGAGTTTTCGTAACGGTATTTTAATGTTAATTAATATACGGCGTAAGGTCCAATCGATGCGCTTCTGCTGCGTTGGGACTTTTATTCCCTTCAACCTATAACATTAAGCCCCCATTCTTGAATTGGGATTCAGGTGCGACTTAATGCTATAGGCCGAGCTCCTTAAACCCAATTTAAGAGTACAATTCTCGTCTCGTGCGGACTTTTGTATGACTTCTTTGTTATCCTGCACTTTTCGATTTCTATCAGTGATAAAAACTTTCTATCCGTGATAGAAAAATTTTCTACCACTGATGGAATCTATCAGTGATCGAAATATCAGTGATAGAAACTTTCTATCACTGATAGAAAATTTTTCTACCACTGATAGAATCTATCAGTGATAGAAACACTTTCTATCAGTGATAGAAGATTTCTATCAATAATAATAATAATTAAAAAAAAACTTACGAGAAAAAAGAGATGCGCGCGCAGGGGCAATTTAGGAATATAAAAATTAATTAAAAAATTTTGCCATATTTACAAATATTTTTAAGAATTGCTATATTTGCCATTATTTATCATGATGTTTTTTTTTTTTTTTTTTTTTGAGAAGAAAAATTATTTATCCTGATGTTGCCACCCATTACAATTATCTTAAAATTTTTTATGGAGTTGAAGAGAAATATCCAAATACATGACTTTTTGTATCAAATAACATTTGATTGATATGTCTGCATTGTACGTATGTTAATAAAATAATAATTTAATAATACATCAATTTTTTAAACAAAAATTTGTGAAAGGAATAAATTGAGAATTATCTAGAAGAATCAAGACAATTTGGTATAGGTAGGAAAAGGAAAAACAATTATTAACTTTTTTTTTTTTTTTTTTTTTTTTGAAATTAAAGCTTCATTAAAAACACCAACTAACCACCAACCCTCAGAGAACCAGAGGGAATACAAAACGTCGGGTTCACCACGATGCCAGGGGCTACAAAATGAGACCCATTTTCCCGCGAGAGGGGAGCCTCCTGGCCAAAACGGAAATGAAGATTACAAGCGTTTCTCGCTACACAGTGGGCTACTGTGTTCGAAGACCTTCGACAATGGCGGAAATCCACCGAGACCAGCCGCGAAACGAGACTGATGATTTCATCTAAGATGACCTTCGACTCAGAGAGATCTTCAGATTCTCCCTTCAGCGCTCTGATGATTTCGAGCGCATCCGATTCAATTTCGAGGGGGATTCTTTGACGAAAGCAAGTATTCTCGATCATCTTAACCCCCTCTAAAATTGCTTTAGCTTCCAAGGATTTTATTGACCAATTTCTCTTGATGCATTTCGATCCGCTGCAGATCAAGGATCCGTTCGAGTCATGAACGACCCACCCAATTCCTCCACAGTTCGCAGCTTCATTCCACGCTGCATCGGAGTTCAATTTCCACGAATTTTGCGCCGGGGCTTCCCACGAATCTTGACTCGCTTGGCTCCTAGGCCTGCTCACTGGATGATGCTCTTCCAGGTTTGTATTTTCCCAATCCTTGACATTCTTTTCGAAGCTTTTGTGGAGAGAATCTGCTGATGGAATGACTTGAGAATGTTCTGTTTTGTTTCTAAAATTCCACACGCTCCACATGGCAATAAGGCTTCTTTCCAACTCTTCATTTGAAAGATTATCTCTCATCCAGCTCCAATAGTCTTGAGGATTCCAATTTTCCCTGCCACAATTGAACAAAGATTTAGTTTTCAGAATAGCCCCTTCCCAAAACTTTTTGATAGTTTTGCACTCCCATATAATATGAGGGGTGGATTCAACAAACTTTCGGCATAAAGGACAGAGAGGGTTGAGAAGAACTCCCTTGTTAAGAACGTTGGCCTTGCACGGAATAGCGTCATTAATGATCTTCCATGAGCAAACTTTGGCCCGAGGGAGGATTTTGGTGTTCCAGATGCTGTTCCAGAAGGAGGACTGCTTGTTTTTATCCGATTGGGAGGCTTCTTGGGCATCTCTAGATTCAATTGCTAGGTGGTAGGCACTCTTGACAGAAAAGATCCCTTTTTTGTCCGGTCCCCAGAAGATCTCGTCCTTGGACTCTTTCTTACCTGTAGGAATGTTAAGTATGTCTTTCGAAACTTGGGGGGGAAAAGATTGGAGGATTAATGCTTCCTTCCAATGATTATGATCATCAAGAAGGCTATTCACCCTTAGGCCTTTGAGGCTGTCATTACAAAGAGTTGGTCTCGGGTTGTTTGCTCTTGAGATCCAGGGGTCTTCCTCAATCGTGATTTTGTTACCATTGCCGACTCTCCATCTCATCCCTTTTTTGAAAAGCTCTCTCCCCCAACATATACTTCTCCAAGTCATGGAAGGAGCTTGACCAATGGGGGCCTCAAGAAAATTACCGTCCTTGAAGTATCGCCCTCGCAACACTTTGAAAAGAATGTTGTTCGGGTCTCTAATGATTCTCCAACTGACTTTTGCGAGCATGGCTTGATTAAAGGCAACTAGGTGTCTAAAGCCCATCCCCCCAAAACTTTTGCTCTTGCACATCTTTTTCCAGCTTATCCAATGAGTTTTGTTCTTATCTCCCGTCGAACCCCACCAGAATCTGGCGCATAACCTGTCAATGTCATTGCAAATAGTGTTAGGGAGACGAAAACAACTCATAGTGTAAACTGGGATCGCTTGAACCACTGATTTTATCAGGACTTCTTTGCCTCCAAGAGAAAACAGCTTTTCTTTCCATCCTTGGAGGATTTTCTCCACTCTATCCTTGATTCTCATGAACATAGCTCCTTTGTTCCTTCCTCCCTGGGATGGCATTCCAAGGTAATGGCCTAGAGACTCAGTTTTGGAGATCCCCAGAATCCTTTCGCATAAGCTCATATCTTCCCTCCTCAAATTTTTGCTGGCCATGAAGGAAGACTTGTCCATATTGATGGTTTGCCCCGAAGCTTTCTCATAACTCTCTAGCACCCTCTTGAGCGTCATAAACTCTTTTCTCCCTGTTTTTATGAACACAAGGCTGTCATCTGCAAAAAACAAATGAGATATAATTGGACAATGTTTATTTATTTGAAATCCAGATAAATTGGAAGAAGCTTCCTCCCTTCTAAGTAAAGCTGAGAACCCTTCGGCACACATTAGAAAGAGATAAGGGGATAGGGGATCCCCTTGTCTTAGCCCCCTGCTAGGAGCGAACTGTGCTTGGGGGCTTCCATTGAGAAGGATAGAATATTTGACTGTTTCCATGCAGTTTAGAATTTTTCGAATCCACACTTCTCCAAAGTTCATTTTCACCATGATATCCTTTAGGAATCTCCACTCAACTCTGTCGTAAGCCTTGCTCATGTCGAGCTTAATGGCCACAGCCCCTGATTTGCCTCTTCTTTTGTTTCTCATGGCGTGGATGCACTCAAACCCAACAATGACGTTATCCGAGATTTGTCTCCCAGGAACAAAAGCTGACTGATTTGGGGAGATAATAGAGCCGAGCACCTTTTTCATTCTGTTGGCCATAGCTTTCGCAATGATCTTGTAGATAACATTGCATAGGCTTATAGGCCTAAAGTCCTTCATGGTCCTAGGATTTTTGATTTTCGGGATGAGAGCGATGTAAGTTTCATTGATGGGTTCCATACTATCATTATTATTGAGGATGCCGAGGCAAATCCTAACTGTATCCTCCCCCAAAACATTCCAACACTTGTGGTAAAGCATAGCATGGCCTCCGTCAGGACCCGGGGCCTTGGAGGGGTTCATGCCTTTTATAGCTATCTCAATCTCAGCTTTGGTGAATGGCATTTCTAGGTGGTCTCTTTGGGGATCAGTTATTTTAGTATCAATAGCACTCACTACTTCCCTGATGTCCTCTGTACTGGGGTTGCTAGAGCTGAGAAGGTTACTGAAGTAATTGGTAGCAATCCTCCCAATTTCCTCCTCTGACTCGGTCCATTTACCATCCGGCCCCTTTATACCTTTAATCTCATTCTTCTTTTTCCGGTGAGTCGCTTTGGAGTGAAACCACTTAGTATTCTTATCACCGTTTTTAAGCCAAACCTCCCTTGATCTGAGCCTCCAGTACCCCTCTTCTTCTTCCAGCAGATTATTCAGCCTAGATTCTTCCAAATAAAGCTTGTCAAAATCTGTCGGATCATTGGAGGTTGACAGCCTTTGGATTTCAGCCTCTGTTCTTTGAATAGCCCCCTTAATGGTACCCTTGAGCCTGATTCTGTTCCAAATATGCATTGCCTTCAAACCCTCCTGAATCTTCCTATTGAAGTTGACGTTCGTTATCACTGCACTTGAGCCCCACGCATCTTTAAAAGCTTCTTTGCTACCTTCATGGGCTAACCACCCCTCCTCCAATCTCAAAAGCCTCCTAGATCTAGCCACCTGCTGGGAAGAATTAATCCAGGTCATCTTCAAAATGATTGGCCGATGGTCTGAATGGAGGAAGCTCAAGTGCTCCACTTTAATGTCCCTGACTAATGGCAGCATTTTGGAGTTCATAAAAAACCTATCAAGCCTTTCCTTTGTAGCCTCCTTGTTTTTTTTGTTTTTTGTCCATGTATACCTGTCACCAATAAAGCCAACATCAATCAGATCACAAGAGCTTAAAGAGTCACAAAAATCATTAAGAGAGTTTAGAGATTTCGGAATTCCCCCTTTTTTTTCGTGACTGAACATCACTTCGTTGAAGTCCCCTCCTATTATCCATGGGAGGTTGACCATGTTATTAAGCCTCTCGAGAAGACGCCAGGAGTCTTTCCTTTTGCTTTGATCCGGGTTCCCATAAAACCCGGTAAACCTCCACCACCAATCAGGATCCTTGATGGTGATATCGATATGCCCCTTCGAAAACGAATTTACAACAACATTTATATGGTTTTGCCACATGAGGATTAACCCTCCACTATGGCCTTCACTACCCACACTGATGCAATTACTGTAACCAAGCTTGCTTTTCAACCTCTCTGCTGTATGATTGTTACCTTTCGTCTCTGATAGGAAAACTAACTCGGGGTTGTGCTTGAGGATGACATGCCGCAAGGATTGGAGTGCCCGGGGGTTCCCCACCCCTCGGACATTCCAACTTAAAATTAACATGGCGTCCGGCGGGGCTGCTCATCAGCTCCCGCCGATATCCCAACGGTTAGACCGAAGTAGTTTGTGCATCTTTTTTTGTTTTCTCCTTCTTCTTCCTGGCTGTCTCGATCATGTTTCCCTGCCCCAGCTAACTTCTCGTTCTCCTTTTCTGTTTTCCAGTTTTTCTGTTCTTCCCGAGCCCTTCTTTTCCAAGATCTTCCTGTCTTCTTCTCTGTTGCTTTACCATTAACTTCATCCTTCCTCACTAGCTGCTCAATTTGCATTTGGTCTTCAGGTTCTTTTTCCTTTAGTTTAGGTTCTGTGATCATCAAGCCTTTTTCCATATCTGGGTGTTTGCTGGACTTACTAATAACTTGATGACTTTGGCCCAAGTTTTTATCCAGCTGATCAAACTTGGGCCTTGGTTTTTGACCCTTTTCCCCATTGGTTTCTTCCTCTGATAACATCTTTTGGGGAATGTTGGAAGGTAACGTGCATAATTCTGCCTCATGAGCCTTTCCTTTCCCTTTGTCTTTTTCTTTGGGATTTGAGCTGATTTGCTTTTGATCTGTCATGTTCGTGTCAGCCTTTACAGAGTACCCAGAACTATCCGTTGTGTCTGTCCTGCTGTCCTTTCTAGCCGTACCGTCTTCTTCCTTTTTTCCCGGTGACTTTTCCGGCCAGCTTTCCGGCCTGAAACTTATATTTTCTTCTCTATTTTCTGTCAACTTTCCGGTAGCCTTGCTTTCCTTACCTCTGTTTTGCAATTCTGGTTTCTTGTTTTCCATATTGATCTTCAGTTTCCCTTTGTGCATAAATTCCATTCGTAGCCCAGGGCCATAACGTGGTTTGTTTTGGTTCATCGCCTCCGTATCAACACAATCCCTCGCTAGATGCCCCATTCTTCCGCAACCATAGCAGTAATCGGGTAATTTTTCAAACTTTAAAGAGATCCACTCCTCATCTCCTTGGGATCCTATTCTTATCATGGTACCTCTTTTCAGCGGTTTTTGAACTTCTATTTTAACTCTAATTCTCAGAGAGTTGTCGCCGCCCCTTTCTATCTCATCCAAGTCCACTCGTTCAAACTTTCCTATTGCATTGCCCAACACTTCTGCCCATTTTCTGTTAAGGCAAACTCTTGGAAGGTCCAGAAACTGCACCCAGAATGAAGCATACAGGAACTTTAATCTGGAGTATCTTTCCCCACCTTTTATCTCTTCAAATAGCAACAGAGCTCCATCATATATCCAGGGGCCCCCTTCCCTGATTCTAATCTTTTCTCTCGTATTTATAAACTGACATTCAAACATATTCTCTCCCACTTTTTTAATACTCACTTTCCCTATGTTCTTCCAGATTTTCGGGATCATATTTTTGAATATCTCTGGATTGATGTGTTTTTCTGTTAGTATTTAATTTTAAAATGAGAGAAAATTACATTTTCGATCTTTGCCTTCTGCTCTTTTCCAAATAATGTTTAGCATAATTACAAATATAATATATAGATCTCACTACGGCATGTAAGATATCAATATCCACCTTCTCAAAAAAAAAAAAAAAATCAATATCCACATTTCAATTGTTATAAAAAAGAAAAAATATCGACATTTAAATTTTACAAAAATATAGATGGATATATTAGTATAAAATATCCATACATTGACAAATATTTGTGTAGATACAAAAATATTTAAAATTTATATTTAAATTATTAAGGTCACGTTTGATAACCATTTCGTTTTTTATTTTTGGTTTTTGAAAACTAAGCTTATAAATACTAACTTGACTCACAAGTTTTTTTTGTTTTGCTATCTGGACAGGGAGAACTCACCTGACTTTCACGTGCCACCAACGGTAAATTTGTTTGAGAGTAGAAAGACGTGGCCTGCAAGACAGAAAAACTTACACACCGGTGTGGTGCCTCCGATGCTTAAGTCAAAAAGCGGAAGGATGAGAGCAAGAGAGCAAGAGAGTAGAGAATAGAGTTCGGGATCCTTTCTTCAGCGATGAAGAAGAGTTTAAATATCTGCTCATGCTCTAGGGTTTTCAAGCGTTCGGAGGCGATCCAGGGCTGAATCACACGGAATTGGGGCACCTCAGACCAAACAAAGACGGAAGGCCTCGGTCCATGGCCGAGGCCGAGCAGGGGTTGGGCCAAGGCCCGGTCCCTCCGACCTTGGCCTGACCTTTTGGCCCGTTTTGCCTCCGGAGTCCATTTTTCGGTCCTATTTCTGGGTTAGTTGTCCTCGTCAACTCCTTGTATATCATAGTAGTCCAAAATTACCTATAGCCCTATCTATATCCTTTCTAGGTTTTCAAAAACCAAGTCAAATTTAAAAAAAAAAATATATAGTTTTCAAAAACTTGTTTTTTTTTTTTTGGAATTTAGCCAGGAATTCCAAATGTGTCCTTAACGAACATGAAAACCATGATAAGAAAATTGGGAGAAAACAAGTATAATTTTCAAAAACCAAAAACCCAACTAAACTAATTTAGTTATAGATATTGTTATGACTATTTTTATTTATATTGAAATCAATAGAAGATAACTTATTAAGTTATATGGATAATCCTCACTATCTCCATCGAACTCTTTGATTTATCGACAGATATTTTCATTCTTACACGTTTGGACGTAGAACAAAAAGATGCTTGGAACGAACCACACAAAATCAAGTCTAAGGAGAAGGAAAAAGAATCAAACAATTCAAAGTCATCAAGCTAAACTAACAAAAAGAACAAATAAGGAGAAAAGAGAGTGATGCATAGTTACTTTACTACAATGAGAATCCTCACCATTTCGATTTGGAAGAGATAAGGATGTTCGTAGTACTCCCTTTTCGAAATTTCCAAGGTTGACTCTTGAACAAAATTAGTTTTAAAATCCCATCTTATTTTACTTCTTAAATTTCGTAAATGATATTTTGATACATGATGTTTCAGCAATAATTTAAAGATAATCCTTGTAAATAGTATTTAGTGGTACTGATAGACATATATATATATATACATTTTAGAAAGAAAACAACTATTTTTGCCCATGAATTTGTTTAAGATGTATTTGTTGATGCCAAAATCCGGACAGAAGACTCACCCGACCTTCACGTGACACCAACAGTGAATTTGTAGGAACCGGGGAAGACGTGACCTGCAAGACCAGCAAAAATCGCTGCACACCGGCGTGGTGTAGGCCACACCGCCTCCGATGCCTAAGTCAGAAAACTGAGGAGAAGCTTCAGATAGTATAGGGGAGAGTCAAGAATCGAGTTTTCGAACCCTTCTTCCGTGGTGAAGAGGGGGTTTTATACCTGTTTGTTCTCCTAGGGTTTTTTAGGAATTCGGTGGCGTTTCGGGGCGAACCAGGCGAAACCGGGGCGATTCGGGGCATTAGGGACCGAAAAGAGGTCACCGGGCTCGGCCCGTGCAAACGGGCCGAATGGTCGGCCTCGGCAAAAGGCCGAGGCCGACCATATGGGTCGGGCCATTTTGGCCCGACCCTTTGGTCCGGTCTTCCTCTGGGTCGGTCTCTTGATCCTACCTCTGCCCGATTGTCCTCGTCAGCTCCTTGTCCATCAGTGTGGTCCAAAATCACCTATAACATTAAGCCCCCACTCTTGAATTGAGATTCAGGTGCGACTTTAATGCTATAGGCCGAGCTCCTTAAGCCAAATTTAAGAGTACAACTCTCGTCTCGTGCTGACTTTTGTATGACTTCTTTGTTATCCTGCAAGAGAGGGCGAGCTATGCAAAGTAAAAACTCCCTGAGTAGGGGTTAGGCGAAACGGAAATGAGAAGAGTGATAAGTTACAGAAGTGGCCGGAGGGCCTCTTTGGTCGGCCTCGGCCTCGGGAAGAGGCCGAGCACAACATTTTTCATTTTAGCTGGGTCGTTCGGAGTGCTTCATTCCATAATTAACAATAGGAAAAACAGAAAACTTCACAACCCTGCATTGAAAAGTTAATTCCTGCAAAAGGAAAACAAGGGAGGAGGCCCGGATCGGCCTGGGCCTCTAGCTCCTGTTAGCTCAGTGCTTAGCCCCCTGCATTCATATGTCAGTCCTTACTGGAAAATAGTGGGAAAGTTGCATGATGATTACAACAAAGGAACGGAATAGCCTTAACCTACCCCTTATTCCCAGCCTCCACTCGACATGGGCATTTATTACCTCAAGCGTTGCATTTTTCGAGCGAGAAGGACTAGTTCCATACCTGGCCTTTTCGAAGGGGGATGGTCGGCCTCGGCCTTGGCATGAGGCTGACCAGCAGCTCTGTACTATTTGCTCGCAGACGTCCAAGCTTATGTGCAGATTTGCCCGATTCTACCTTAAGCATCTCCCTGCGGCCTTGAGCGCCTCGACTGCGCCAAAAAGTAAAGTGACTGTGCTAAAGTCACGCTGCCTTGAATGTGTGCTTGATGGTTGGCCTTGGAGTTGGGATGCTTGGCCTTGGCATGACGATGCGTACACTCTTCTGGGGAAAAGGCTTGGGGAGGCCCAAGAAATTTCCGAGCATCTCTTCAAGCTGTCACGGTCATCCCAGGGGTGCGTACACTTTTCTGGGGAAAAGCTTGGGGAGGCCTAGGAAATTCCCGAGCCTCTCTTCAAGCTGTCATGGTCATCCCAGGGGTGCGTACACTCTTCTGGGGAAAAGCTTGGGGAGGCCTAGGAAATTCCCGAGCCTCTCTTCAAGCTGTCATGGTCATCCCAGGGGTGCGTACACTCTTCTGGGGAAAGGCTTGGGGAGGCCAAGGAAATTCCCAAGCCTCTCTTCAAGCGTCATGGTCATCCCAGGGGTGCGTACACTCAGCCGGGGGAAGTGCGGAAGTCTGGCCTCTACAAGGATCATTCTCGTCTGGCCACACGCATTACATCCTATGGAAAAAGCACTTTTATGCGAAACACAATGCAAAGAACTTCATTAAACTCGCAAGGAAAGGAAAGGAAGTACCATGGACATGTGTTATACAAAACGAAAGGAAAATCAAAACTGTCGCCACATGACCATGGACTCGGCCTGTCCTGACCCCTACCCCCCACTCAAAATGTGCATTCAATATCTTGGACATGCATTTTTTGAGTAAGGAAAAACTAACTTCGTACCTGGGCCTCTAAGGGTGGAGCTCGGCCTTGGCCTCTGGATGGTCGGCCTCGGCCTTGGCATGAGGCCGACCAGCTCCTCTGTGCTGTTCGTTTGCTTATTTTCCATCCCAAGGGTGCATGCCTTCTGTTGGGGACCTTGGGAGGTTGAGGGCATGCGTCAACCTCTCTGCAAGAATCATTCTTATGCAAAACACAATATAATAGTTTTTATTGAATTTGCAAATGTTTGTGTGTTTTACAATGAGATAAATGACAGACAGTTTCTATGTAAAGTAAACATAAGTAGTGAAAGACATTGTTCCTGGTCGGCCTCGGCCTCCTCTGGTCGGCCTCGACCTTCCTGCAGTGGTGGCGTTGCCTGGCACTTGTTTCTGCTATGGCTACTGATAGTAGATCTTCAAGTGTTCTGCATTCAATGGGTGTGGAGTTGGTTTCCCGTTTTCATCAACCAAGGCATAGGTGCCGGGGCGGACCACTTTGCTAACTTGATAAGGTCCTTCCCATGCTGGGCCCAACGCACCTGCATTGGGATCTCTGGTGTTTTGCATGACTTTCCTCAGTACTAGGTCTCCTTCTTTGAAGGTGCGCCTTTTCACTCTTGCGTTATAATATCTGGCAACCCTGTTTTTATACTCTGCGACCCGGAGTTGAGCTATTTCACGATGCTCGTCTAGGAGGTCCAGGTTCAACCTCATTGCTTCATCATTCCCTTGCACACTAAACTGTTCTGTCCTGGGGGAGGGGATGCCGACCTCCACTGGGACTACTGCCTCTGCCCCGAATGAAAGGGAAAATGGTGTTTCTCCTGTTGAGGTTCGTGCTGTTGTCCGATACGCCCACAGTACACGCGGGAGCTCTTCGGCCCATGCCCCTTTTAGTCCTTCAAGCTTCGCTTTAAGATTCTGCTTGGTTATTTTATTCACAGCCTCCACCTGGCCGTTAGCTTGCGGATGGGCTGGGGATGAACAACGATGTGCTATGCCCAAATCTGAGCAAAACTTCCTGAAAGCGGCATTGTCGAACTGCCTACCATTATCTGATATAATGGTGTTAGGAATCCCAAAACGGCACACAATATTCTTCCATACAAAGTCAGTGACCTTCTTTTCAGTTATAGTTGCTAGTGGTTCTGCCTCTGCCCATTTTGTGAAGTAATCCACAGCCACAACTGCATACTTGGTCTGTCCTTTACCTTGGGGGAGAGGTCCGATCAGATCGATTCCCCATTGTGCGAACGGCCACGGGCTGATAATGCTCGTTAAAGGCTCAGGTGGTTGCCTTGGAGTGGGTGCAAACCTTTGGCATTGATCGCAAGATCTAGTGAAGTGCCTAGCGTCTTGCAACATGGTTGGCCAATAGTAACCTTGCCTGACTATCTTGTGACACAACGACCTTGCTCCTGAGTGATTTCCACACACCCCCTCATGTATCTCTCTCATAACGTAGTTAGCATCACTAGGGGGAAGGCACCTCAACAACGGCATCGAGTAGCCTATTTTATACAGTCTCCCTTCCCTTAACACAAAATGGGATGCTCGCCTCTGAACCTTTTTAGCCTCTGTCCTCTCTGTTGGCAGCTCGCCTTTCCCTAAGTAATCAAGGATCGGATCCATCCATGAAGCTTCCCCTGCTGATGGGATACCCTCACCATCCGCCGAATCACCAACCTCAAGCCTCGGATCTTCCGCCTCGGCCTCGGACTTATCCTCAGGCTCAGCCTCGGAATTATCCTCAGGCTCGGCCTCGGCCTCGGACTTGTCCTTAGGCTCGGCCTCGGCCTCTGCTCGGCCATCTGTCTCGAGAATCTCCTCTGCACATACCGCAGGCTCTGACAAAACCTCAACTGGCACAGTCCTGCTCAACTCTGTATCATAGGCAGCCGCCAAGCGAGCCAGTGAATCTGCGTTGGCATTCTGAGACCTCGGGATTTGTTTGATCTCCCACTTCTCAAAGTGGGACAGCAGTTGCCTGGCCTTGGATAAGTACCTGCTCATTCTCTGTTCCCTAGCCTGGTATTCTGCCAACACCTGCTTCACGATTAGCTGTGAATCGCTTTGAACCATGATGTCTGAAACTCCGATCTCCCTTGCCAACTTCAATCCTGCCAGGAGGGCCTCGTATTCAGCCTCATTATTCGAGGCCTTGAAATTGAATCTCAGGGCATACTCAAATCTTCCTCCATCAGGGGATTCCAGCAAAATTCCTGCTCCACAACCCTTGGTGTTAGAAGACCCGTCTACAAAGAGTGTCCAAGTCTGCTTCACCTCCCTTACACTCAGCATATTGACCTCTGTGCCTGACTTGCTCTGCTCGGCCTCGGACCTCTGAGGGTCGGCCTTTTCCTCAGCAGTCGTTAATTCTGCCAGGAAATCTGCCACAACTTTCCCTTTCATGGCAGTTCGAGGTTTGTAATGGATGTCGTACTCACTCAGCTCAACTGCCCACTTCATGAGGCGACCCGAGGCTTCTGGCCTCTGCAACACCTGTTTTAGAGGAAAGTTGGTCAAAACTGTTACCTTATGGGCTTGGAAATACGGACGCAACCTTCTGGCCGACGTAACTAAGGCCAGAGCGAGTTTCTCCACTTGGGGGTATCTAGTCTCTGCTCCCACCATCGACTTGCTGGTGTAATACACAGGTCGTTGGAGCTTCTCTTCTTCTTTGATCAGTGCAGAACTTACAGCCGTATCCGAGGCCGCGACATAGAGCAACAGCTCGTCGCCAGGGAGCGGCTTGGCCAAGAGCGGGGCCGAGCTCAAATAGTCCTTCAGCTCCTGGAAAGCCTTTTCGCATTCTCCAGTCCATTCGAAACGTGACCCCTGTCTCAATATTTTAAAGAAGGGTAAACACCTGTCAGTTGATCTACTAACAAACCTGTTCAAGGCAGCGATCCTCCCGTTCAAGCTTTGAAGTTGCTTGAGATTGGTCGGGGAGGACATTTGCATGATTGCTCTGATCTTGTCTGGGTTTGCTTCTATCCCCCTCTGATGCACCATGAATCCTAGGAATTTTCCTGATGTCACCCCAAAAGCGCACTTACTCGGGTTTAGTTTCATTCGATACTTCCGGAGGATCTGGAAAGCTTCATTAAGGTCAGACTCATGGCATTGAGACTTCAAGCTCTTTACCAGCATATCATCCACGTACACCTCCACGTTCTTTCCCAGTAACGGAGCAAACATGCGGTTTATCATTCGTTGGTATGTCGCCCCAGCGTTCTTCAAACCGAACGGCATGACCTTATAGCAATACAACCCTCGGCTGGTGATGAATGAAGTCTTTTCCTGATCGGGCTCGTGCATTCTAATCTGGTTGTACCCTGAATATGCATCCATAAAACTCAGCATCTCGTGCCCTGCTGTTGCGTCAACCAGCTGGTCGATCATGGGCAAAGGATAGCTGTCCTTTGGACACGCCTTATTCAGGTCGGTAAAGTCGATGCACATCCGCCACTTCCCGTTAGCCTTCTTTACTAGTACCACATTGGACAACCATTGGGGATAATGAACTTCCCTGATGAACCCTGCCTTAAGCAGCTCATCTACTTGACTGGCAACAACCTCATTCCTCTCAGAGTTAAATGCCCTTCGCCTCTGCTTTACTGGCTTGAAATCCCTATCCACATTCAACTGGTGAACCATCACTCCCGGATCAATTCCTGGCATATCCTCGTGCGACCACGCAAACAGATCCGCGTTAGCCCTCAAGAAATCTACCAGTCTGCCCCTCTGCTCAGCCCCCAATTTGGTGCCGATGTTCACTCTCCTTTCCTCAGACGTTAGTGGTACAGATTCCAGTTCCTCTGCGGGCTGTCCCCTTGGGTCAAGTCCAGCAGCATCTCTGACATACGGAACCTCGCTACAGCCTCCGGGGTTAGGGTCGGCCTTTTCCATACCGAGGCCGACCTCAATCTGATTCGGCGCTTTCTGCTCGCAACAGCCTTCGGGGTTAGGGTCGGCCTTTTCCATATCGAGGTCGACCTCAATCTGATTCGACGCTTTCGGCTCGCAACAGCCTTCGGGGTTAGGGTCGGCCTTTTCCATACCGAGGCCGACCTCAATCTGATTCGGCGCTTTCCACTCGCAACAGCCTTCGGGGTTAGGGTCGGCCTTTTCCATACCGAGGCCGACCTCAATCTGATTCGACGCTTTCGGCTCGCAACAGCCTTCGGGGTTAGGGTCGGCCTTTTCCATACCGAGGCCGACCTCACAATGATTCGGCGCTTTCTGCTCATACCTGAGGTTTCCTTCTAGTTTCTGAACTCGATTCATCCTACAGACCACCACCGATGCGCGATCTGAACTGGCAAGCACTCTTCCCCACAGACGGCGCCAACTGTTGATGCCAAAATCCGGACAGAAGACTCACCCGACCTTCACGTGACACCAACAGTGAATTTGTAGGAACCGGGGAAGACGTGACCTGCAAGACCAGCAAAAATCGCTGCACACCGGCGTGGTGTAGGCCACACCGCCTCCGATGCCTAAGTCAGAAAACTGAGGAGAAGCTTCAGATAGTATAGGGGAGAGTCAAGAATCGAGTTTTCGAACCCTTCTTCCGTGGTGAAGAGGGGGTTTTATACCTGTTTGTTCTCCTAGGGTTTTTTAGGAATTCGGTGGCGTTTCGGGGCGAACCAGGCGAAACCGGGGCGATTCGGGGCATTAGGGACCGAAAAGAGGTCACCGGGCTCGGCCCGTGCAAACGGGCCGAATGGTGGGCCGAGGCCTTTTGCCGAGGCCGACCATATGCTCGGCCGAGGCCGAGCATATGGGTCGGGCCATTTTGGCCCGACCCTTTGGTCCGGTCTTCCTCTGGGTCGGTCTCTTGATCCTACCTCTGCCCGATTGTCCTCGTCAGCTCCTTGTCCATCTGTGTGGTCCAAAATCACCTATAACAGTATTGATTTTTATTGTTCATTTTCACTTTGAACTTGAGAAGACGTTAGCTTTATCTTAAACTTGGATAGATATTGCAATTTCTACTCCTTTGAAACATGAAACGTGTCTAGTACAAAATTGATAGGACTTCAAAGATAAATCATAGTAAAATAAGTAATTTTTTTTATTGAAATTTGTGAATTTTGACAAAGTTATTCGAAGATTGGTTTGTGCATTAATCAATTTAATCAAACTTTCATTTTATATTTATGCAAAACTTTATTTTATTGAAATTCATGAACTTATGAGGATTTTTACACTAATTTTTTTGTTAAAATTAGTGACAATTGAATTGAGAGTAAAAATTGAAATATTTATTTAAGTTTAAGGTTCAATTTGATGAAATTGAAAGTTTTATGGTCCAAATGGATACAACCTTACAAGTTTAAGGTCAAAATTGATACAACCTAGCTAGCTTAAGGTCAAAATTGATTTTCCTATAATTTTTATAGGTTAAATTATTTTTTAGTTTTTATAGTTTAATTTTAATTTTAATTTAGTTCTGGTGCCCTTTAATTTTCATTACCATCTCAATTCATTTTATTTTTTAATTCAACAAATGTGGGGTTGAGAAACTTTTTACTATAGTTTATCAAACATCAATGAAAAATAATACAAATTTGAATATGACAATTATTCATGAGAATATGAGATAGATCGACGACTCTTCATGTAATTATAATGTTAATTTTTTATATTTCATTTAAAAAAAAAAAGAAAAAAGACAATGGAATTGAGAAGAGAATAGAAGAAAGAAAAAAAAACACAAAAAAAAATTCACCGGAAGTCACCGCCGTCGGCCAGTGTTGAGTAGTTGTCGGGGACAAGTTAAAGAAGAAGGAGATGGGTAGAAGAAAGAAGAAGGGATTAGGTGGAAAAAAGAAGAAGAAGAATGAGAAAGAGGGGGAAAGAAATAAAAAAAAAATTATAAAATAATAATATATCTATTATTTTATTATATTTATATTTTAAAAAACTTAAAAAATAATTTTTTTAATAAAAAATTTTGCCACGTCAGCAATCTGCTAACTATTAACGAAAAATTGAATGAAGGGACTAAAATGAAACTAAAACCAAATCTTAGGAGTTAAATTGTTGAGTTTGAAAACACAAGAATCAAAATGAAACCTAACCCAAACCTCAGGGACTAAAAGTATATTTTTCCAAAAAAAAAAAAGTTAATGTTTGATATGCCATATTGATTGAAAAATATGAATTTAATTCAAGTTTAAATACATTATTTTCTTTGAAAAATGATTTAGGAAAGAAAAGGAAAAGAAAAAAACCTGACTAATTCAATTTGAAGATATAATTGAGCATACAAGGGCAAAGTAATACCATTCCTTTTTTCAAAAAAAAAAAAAAAAAATACCATTCCTCAAATATTTTGAGAGAGAGTTCTTAAGAATTATAAAATGTTGGAATTTGGGATTTATACTGAATTATAAGAATTGTTTGAAGGGGATTTTTGGTTAGGAAAACCTCACAAATTGACTTGCATGTCCATTACTATTTTAGATGAAAAAAGGGAGAAAACAACTAAAAAACGGGCACACAAAGTACATCGGTATAATGCTTGTGTAACACACTTTAATGGATCAAATGTCGAGTTTGAGCTAGAGTAGAAATTATATACCTAATATGTAAGAGAACTTCTTTGTTTATTGTATTAGTCATGGTTGGTTCGTTAATACGTGTCAATTACTATTAAATTATTATTGTCATTCAAAAATATTTTGTATACCATTAAGTAAAAAATGAATGTAGGGTCTCATTTAAAAGTATAGTTAAAAAATGCAAGAATGAAAAATGTTTTTCTTTTTTAACTTATGAAAAACATTTTTCTTAAAAATATGTCCAAGTGATTAATAAGGTATTGTCTTTCTCAAAAAAGAAAAAGGTGAAGTGTTTTTAGCCAAAAAAAAAAAAAAAAAACACTTGATAATGCAAAATTAAGTTAAATAATTATATATATATGGCTAAAAACACTTGATAATGCAAAGTTAAGTTAAATAATTATATATATAGCCAATTTAGACTAAAGTGAGAGTATAATTTAATGATAATTGACATATACTCCTTCCCTCAATGTCCGAAGATCAAATCTTCATACCCCACATTTGTTGTATTAAAATTCTTTCAATTTATTATGTTTTTTTGTGGTTTTAAACGTTTTAGTTTGTATGACTTTGACTTATTTTAGTTGCTTATAAAGCTAAATTGAACATAGTTTAGTGAATAGGACATTAATTACTATAGTAAACTTCAATGGTTCAATACTCACCTTGCAATTGTTAGAATAAAAGCCAAATAGAAAACACACTACCATGCAAACATAAAACAATTTTTTAAAATGAAATATAAAGCATGTTTTATTTTTGAAAATACATGTTATGTGTATTAAATGAAATATAAAGCATGTTTCATCCACCATAAAAACCAATTTGAAACTTTTCAAATTATAGGCTTCTCTAAATGAAACAAGACCTAAATTATAAAGACTAAATTGAAACTATTAAAATCATAAGATCAATTAACTTAAAATTAATACCAAACCATAGAAAATTAATTTAAAATTCAAACTTTTATGACTAAAAGATTTATGGTCAAACGTTGTGTGGGAAGGGATAGAATTCTTACTTGATTGTTTCGACAACGAGTTGCATGTCGAAGTGGAATTTGATTCGCTCCAAGTTATGAGATGCCTAGACCTATGAAGAGAATTTTATCAGAAATCAAGAATATCTCAGATGCTATTGTCGCCATGACTCATCATTTTCGAGTGCTTACCTTCAAGCACTGTCCGAGAGTACAGAACTCGACTGCTCACGGTCTCGTGCGCGAAGCTACCTTCTTTGCAGGAAGAAGAACCAGTTTTTTGGACCTCTGATTTTTGCCCTTGGGTTGTATATGATTTTGGTGTTAATTTTTTTTCCTTCTTTATGATATTCTCTTTTTTTTAAAAAAAAGAAAAAGATTTATTTTCAATATGAGCATGCAACCAATGTCAATTCTTATTCAATAGCTCAATAAATAAAGCATCTGAAACGTCATGCATCATTCTACCACCCTTACAATTGTTGATTTTCTTTTTTTTTTAAAAAATAGTAGAGGAGACAGCAGTTGAACAAAACACCTATTATTTTCATAGTTTCAATGACAATATAAGCATAACTCAACTTTTAAAGCATTACTTCCTTGAAATCGGAGATTTAAATACTTCTCTTACCTTCACTTCGGTAGGACTTCAAGAAAAAGAAAAATAAAGAAATAAAAGATTTATTAACAAACAACAACAACATACCTAAAGCTTGGAGGTTCAAATTGTTTACGATCCACACCATTAAGTTAGTTGAATTTTTTTTTTACAACCTAAGGTGGAGGATTTAAACCACAAACTTTCTGCTTATTAATACAAGCTTTATCTTAGTTGAATTATGTGGTTAGGTTAATTAAATTTTACATAAAAGACAAAAAAAAAACAATAAATAAATAAAACTTGAACATAGCTTAGTCTTTGCTCAAAGGTAAAAAGTTTTCATTTCCACTTCTAAGTTTGGATGAACTAAAAAAACAAAATAATAATAATAATAATAATAATAATAATAATAAATAAATAAATAAATTAATTAATTAAATTAATTAATGAACAGAACAACATACCTTGTATGAGAGAATGGTCTTTAAAGCGAAAAAAATAATCTGACATCACTGCACTGTTTTCAAATTTTAGTTGGAAATAAATAGCTGTTTCATTGGCGGACAGAAAAAACTTGAACAACTTCAACACACACCCACTACTCTTCCTGCTCTTCCGCAACTCACCACTCAACAACCACCTCTCATGGCGGCGCCCACGACGGCAGCGCCTCTACCTTCACCGCCGCACCGGAAGCCATCTCTACCCACCAGGCTAAACTCTTTCGTCGCCACCACCCGCCTCGGAAAGCGCTTCAAACTCGCCGAACGAAACACCACCTTCACTACCGAGCTCCGCGCCGGCACCGCCACTTTCCTCACCATGGCCTACATTCTCGCCGTCAACGCCAGCATCCTCACCGACTCCGGCGGCACGTGCACCATCGCCGACTGCACGCCCCTCTGCTCCGACCCCACCGTCCCACTCGCCGCCTGCACCGGTCCGACCCACCACGTCATCCAACCGGACGCTTCCTGCAAATTCCGACCAGTCAACCCGGGTTACGCCGCCTGCTTGGAAACGACCCGGAAAGATCTGATCATCGCCACCGGAGCCTCGTCGCTCATCGGCAGTTTCGTAATGGGCGTTTTCGCGAATCTCCCTTTAGCCTTAGCTCCCGGAATGGGAACCAACGCTTATTTCGCCTACGCCGTCGTCGGGTTTCACGGGTCGGGTCAGCTGCCGTACAGAAGCGCATTGGCCGCCATTTTCATCGAGGGCTTAATCTTCCTTCTGATCTCCGCCGTCGGATTACGAGCCCAAATCGCCAAATTAATCCCAAAACCCATCAGAATCTCGTCCTCCGCCGGAATCGGATTATTCCTCGCCTTCATCGGATTACAGAGCAACCAAGGAATTGGGCTCGTCGGGTACAGCGCCTCGACGCTCGTCACACTCGGAGCCTGCCCGAAAAGCTCTCGGGCAGCGTTAGCTGCTGTGGTAACTGCCCCGAATGGAACGGTCAGCTTGCTCCCGAACGGCGCCGTTTCGGATCAGATCATGTGCCTTAACGGCCGGATGGAAAGCCCCACGTTCTGGCTCGGCGTGGTCGGATTCGTGATCATTGCGTATTGTTTGGTGAAGGACGTGAAAGGAGGGATGATATACGGCGTCGTTTTCGTGACGGCGATTTCTTGGTTCCGGAACACCGCGGTGACGGCATTCCCCGGCACGGCGGCCGGCGACGCTGCGTATGGGTATTTCAAGAAGGTCGTCGACGTGCATTTGATTAAAACCACCGCCGGAGCTTTGAGTTTTCGGGATCTGGGGAAGCCCCATTTCTGGGAAGCTCTGGTCACGTTCCTTTACGTCGACATTCTCGACACCACCGGAACTCTGTACTCCGCCGCCCGTTTCGCCGGATTCACCGACGCCAACGGCGACTTCGAGGGGCAGTATTTTGCCTTCATGTCGGACGCTTTTTCGATTGTGGTTGGGTCTCTGCTCGGAACCTCGCCGGTGTCGGCGTACATCGAGTCGTCGACGGGAATCCGGGAGGGAGGGAGAACGGGGCTGACGGCGGTGACGGTGGCAGGATACTTTCTGATGTCGTTCTGGTTTACGCCGCTGCTGGCGTCGATTCCGCCGTGGGCGGTGGGGCCGCCGCTGATTCTGGTGGGGGTTCTGATGGCGAGATCGATGGTGGAGATTGAATGGGGGGATATGAGAGAAGCAATTCCGGCATTTTTGACGATGATTTTGATGCCTTTGACATATTCGATTGCTTATGGATTGATCGGCGGGATTGGGACGTTCGTGGTGCTGCATCTATGGGACTGGTGCGGCGTCGTTTTGGAGAAGCTCCGAGTTCGTAAAAGTTGTTGTAACAGAAATAATGGTGGAAAAGAGATCCAATTATCCAATGGAAATTCCAGTGCTTCCTCTAGGGAACGCCCAAAAACACTTCATGTTTGATTTTTTTTTTTTTTTAAGGCTACATTGTAGATTTTAGATGGAAAAATACTGGTCTGCATACACGTGTAGAGATCTTCCTGGCCGTTAAAATATTGACAACTAAGAGAGATAAAAATGTTTTCTCACTTTTTTTACTTTTTTTTTTTTAGTTGTCAAGATTTTAATAAGATATATAAGGAGATCCCTACCCATGTAGCCAAGTATTTTCTTTTATGCAATTTTGACTATGTAATCTTGTTTTTGGTTTTTTAACTTCATATATATCTAACATAAACTTTTTAGAGTTGTTGTAATTGGTCATTATGTTTTTTTTTCTAATTTTTTTTTCAAATGGTTTATTTGGATCTTTTTACTTTCAAAATATTTGTTTTTTTTTAAAGTACATCAATCAAAATAGATGTTTTGAAAGCGACGATGCATAAATCGGACTTATGTGTGTGATTGATGGTCCAAAAAGAAAGGGACATACAACTAGGATGAATACTTAGCACAATGAACTTACACTAATGATGTGATGCTCAGCCAACCACACTTCGATGCTTAAATTAATGTAAGTCTAAAGTGGACTACGGGTGAGGAGAATTTTTGTGTATTTAGATATGAGGTGAGTCCCACTATTTATAGGGATTAGAATGGACATCATATTCGGTTGTAACTTGATTTACAACGATCATTACGTTGAATATTTACTTGTGAGGTGATATCCTCCGCATGGTGTGGCCATCTCAAGAGAGAGCCAAAACATGAGACTTGTCTGAGGTTTATCTCATTGAAAGATCTATCATAGGTCTACACTGTGGGAGGGTATTTTCACCTATAAAAGAAATTACAAAACCAACACCAACGAAGTTAAAAGTATTAAGCTTTCAGAGAAAAAGAAAAATGAAAAATGGAAAAAAAAAATGAAAATGTTAAAGAATAAAATTGTTGTTCAAAAAGTTTATAGATTAAAGTAGACAAAAATTAAAATATAAAACCATTGTAATATTTAAACAAAATTTATTTCATTTTTAACTGTTATTTTTTCATACATTATTTGATAGTAATTAGATTTGACAGGATTTTTTTTTTTTTTTTTTTTTTTTTTTTTTTTTGTTCATTTAGATGAGTAGATGTTTATGCAGATTCACATGTTAGAAAGGATTATATCGCAATCCATTTTCAGATATAGCAGTTGTGTCTATCATTTGTAGACTATAATCGAAGCCTATCAATGTCTATCGATATCTATGTGTTTTTTTTTTTTTAAAAAAAAGTGTCTATCAGTGTCTATATGTTAAAAAAAAAAAAAAAACGAAAACACAGATCAATTGGTTTTGATCCCAAACCTAGTTATTGTTTCAACCTTGAAATGGTCAAATAATCAAGGACTCGGATTGTCCAAGATTTTATTAGATTTATAATTAAATTACTTATTTGACCCTATCATATTTTAATTTTTTATTAATAAACCAATATTCCTATATTAACAAACTTCTTACTTTCTTTTCTTTTTCCATTACAACCCAAACAAAAAAATTTAAATACATTCATTTTAAATTTTTTTCTTTTTTTTTTTTTTTTTTGAAAATTTTTTAAATCTTATTCATTCCAAAAGAGATAGAATTTAAAATCATTTCTTGAACTTTCCTAATCCACACGGAGGGATAAATTCCATTTAAAATAAGGGTAAAGCAAGAAACTTTTTTAAGAGATTTAAAAGATTTGTTATATTTGCAATTTTTTTTAAAAGTTGCTACCTTTACAAATAACAAGTCCATATTTGCTAGCCATTATTGTAATAATCCTAAATAATAAAATACAAACCACAAAATAAATTACAAATTTTAAAAACCTCGTTCAATAGCCAACAAGAGCTTAACTTAACTGGCATACAGTTGTATTGATAACCACAAGGTCTGTTGTTCGAATCCCTCTCCCCAGCTTAAGGTACCCAAACTAAATCATTAACAAAAAGTTTGGTGGACACCTACCTGAAATTTAATATCCTACGAGTCATCTAACAATCAAATGTAGTAAGATCATATTGTTATCTTGTAAGGATTGTATACATGAGTGCAAGCTGGCCCATTAAAATAAAATATCTATTTTGATTTATTTTAAAATTGTGGACATGAATAGTGGTGTCTTAGACATGATTTTTGAAGAGACCAATGGGAAAAATGTAATGGTTTGATTATTTCACACCTTGAAAATAATAATGTAGTGGAAAACATTGTGTAATTTAATTAATTGGTTGTTGTAATTAGGTCTAGGAAATTTGGAGCAATTAGAGTGTGGTTAGGTTGAGATAGTCTTTTTTACTATATTGAAAAATGGATATACAAAAAAGTGACATTTTTCTCTTTTTAATTTATATGATGTGTCTCTACTTGGGGAAGCAAACAAGTTGGGAACAAGATCTCTTACACATGCAATGAGATTTTGGGTAAAAGTGGTTTTTTTTTTTTTTTTTTTTTTTTTTTTTTTTTTTTTTTTTAAGTTAGGTTTTAATTTTTGAAATAGGGGGTATTATTAAAAAGAATAATGATGATAAGCTTTGTTTTGGAAGATGTCTTAGACAAATATCATGAAAAGAAGAAGATCAAGGTCCAAGGACTTTTACACAATTATCTTTTTTTTTTCCATGAAAATGATTTATTTTTTAATATTACTTAAAAATATTAGAAAACACTTTTTAAATAATGAGTAAAGGTTATTTATACTCGTAGACGTGTAAATTTTAACCTTAGACTTTGATTTGATCAATTCAAACCTTGAACTTGAATAAGTGTTACGATTTAAATTTTTACACGAATAAGTGGCGCAATTAAACCTCCATTTGAGCTTAAAAAGAGTTAATTAGCTCTATTAATTAACGTCCCGTTTGTTAACCATTTTGTTTTTGTTTTTTAAAATCAAGTTTTCATAAATTAAATATACTACATCCACTTATAGGTATCTTGTATTGTTGTCTACTTTTTACAAAATCAAAGTCAAGTTTTGAAAACTAAAAAAAAAAAAAAGGAAAAAAATCAATTTTTACCCCTGAACTTTGTAGGTTGTATCAATTTTAACCTTAAACTTTCAATTTTATCAAATTGAACCTCAAACTTAACAAAGTGTATCAATTTGAACCTCCAACTTGCATAAATGTTGCAATGTAGACTTTTGGTCAACTTTTCATTTGAATTTCTATTAAAATATGTAATTGACAATTTCCTTTTTTTTTTTTTAATTCATATTGCATTTGAGTTAGTGTTTTGTAAAAAATTTGTTGGAAAAAACACTTTAAGAAATCAAATATCCTATACTATTTTTCTCATTATTACCAAAAAAAAAAAAAAAAAAAAAACACACACACACACAAAGTTATTGGAAACAAGAAAAATCTAGCAAATATGAGAAATAAAAAACTCCAAATTTCTTTATTTCTGTTTCCCTAGATTTGTACATTCTTCTAATTAGTAAGAAAAAAAAACATTAAAAGAAGGAAAAAGAATCTACAAAGTTCTTAATAACAAGAAAAAACCCGAGAATATTTAAAGATAAAAACCTCCAAAAATTTCTTTGCTTTCGTAATCTTAAATAGCAGCAAAAAAACCGTCACAAAATTCTCAACAACAAGAAAAAGTCATCTAAAATAAAGTTTCTTCAATATTTTATTTATAAGAAAATCAATTCAAGTGCAGTGTGAATTAAGAAAAAAACAAAAAAAAAATAAATTACGTACGGTGGTTCAAACGGAAAGTTAACCAAAGGTATACATTGTAACACTTATGCAAGTTTGAGGTTAAAATCGATACGATTTGATAAGTTTGAGGTTCAATTTGATGAAATTAAAAGTTCAGGGTTAAAATTGATACAACTTGTTAAGTTTAAGGTTCAATTTGATGAAATTGAAAGTTCAGGGTTAAAATTGATACAACCCTCAAAGTTTAGGGTTAAAAATGATTTTTTCCCAAAAAAAAAAATAGCTCTTAAAACTTGTTTTGTTTTGGGAATTTGGTTACAAATTCAAATGGTTCCTTGAAAATTTGAAAACTATTATGTAGAAATTGTGAGATAAGAAGCACACTTTTAAAATTAAAAAAAAAAAAAAAAAAACTAAGGCCCCATTTGAAAACTATGAGAGATGAAGAGATGTTTTCGAGAGAGAAAAATGTGCGAAGACATTGAAATGAAAATTTAGAAACATAAATATATAAATGTTTTTTTAGAGAAAAGTTAAACATGTTAAATATTTAGAGAGAGAATATTAGTTAGACTTCATAAAAAATATTAGCTTTAGCGATGTGAAAAAGAAAGTGAAAGGAAGAGAAAGAAAGTGAAAGGAAGAGATAGATTTTAGAGAGAAAAAAGTTAAATAAAATTAGAAATTTTAGAGACAATAAGATTAGTGAGAGAAAAAAACATGTCACAGATAACAATATATATGAAAAATAAAGAAAAGGGGTAGGAAGAGAAAATTTAGAAAGTTTTTTTTTTTCTTTTTAAAGAATAAATTAAAGTAAGAAATATGTTTATTAGAGAGAGAAAAAGTTTAAGAGAGTTTATTAGAGAGAAAAAAGTTTCAGAGAAATTTTAGAAATGGGTAACTCAAAAAGAAAGAAAAGCTTTGAGAGAATTTTAGAGAAAATGAAGGTCATGTTTGATAACCATTTGGTTTTTGAAAATTTTGCTTGTCTTCTCCTAAATTTCCTTCCAATGTTTCCATCTTTGTTAAGGATTCATTTGAATTCCAAACCAAATTCTGAAAACAAAAACATGTTGAAAACTGTTTTTTTTTTTTTTTAAAATCTGACTTGGTTTTTGAAAACAACGAAAAATGTAGACACTAAAACAAATAAACTTATAGGTAGAAATATGTGTGTATAAACTTTATTTTCAAAAACCAAAAACCAAATAATTATCAATTTTTTTTTTTTTGATGTCACCAAATAATTATCAAATGGGGCCGAAATTGTTTGATTTTCAATTGCAAGGAGAGAAATATAAATGAAAGTTAAATAAAAATAAACATTTTTAGAGAGAAAGAGAAAGAAATAAAAAATCATATAAGTACGATATCCTTTGCTGATGCTGATAGTACTACTAGCTCTTGACTTAAAGGGCAGTAAGTTGCTCACCAATTTCGGGTGTACGCGTCCCGTAGTCTAACTAGTATTCATGTCTTCTATAGCAGTATGGTATATGTAACGTTGTTGGTTCCAGGTTGCTTAGGACTGTCAGGTTGCTAGTCTTTCGATGGTTCCCAACCCTTTTTCTCAAAAATCTCATTTCCTTCAGTTTTTTGTCAAGACGATAAAAGAAAGATAAATAAAAGGAGGATTGAACCAAAATGCATCTTTAATAGCTTTTTCTCTTTTTTGCTTCTCGTTTCATAGAATGCGTAGTTCCTTGTATTATCGTTCTACCTAGGGTTTCGAAATGGTTTAAACACCAATTCCACAGGTAAAGGGTTGGGTATGTAAGTCAAAAGGCCTGATTTTCCTGGAATCCTACCAAGATTTTATAATAAACCAAGGGAAGTTATTTATATATATAGTATGAAAAGATGGATTAAAAAGAGACCCAGATCAATTACTTGAAATTACGGAAATGGTGACTCCAATAACGACCGGTCTGCGGTGTCCGATCCGTCCTTTCGAGGTCTTTTGACTATTAAAGATTCAAAATTTGGGAGAGGGAGAGAGAATTTTTTAGAAAGAGGAGTAAAAAATTATATTTAGATAATAATTTTAGAGAGGGAAAGAGAAATTTCTTAGAGGGAGAAATTTAGAGAGAAAAAAAGGTTAGAAAATGAATTTGATGGAGAGATATATCAGAGAGAAAAAAATGAGAACGAGAACAAAATGAGCTTTAGAAAAAAAAATCTATTTTTTATTATATATATATATATATATATATATATATATATATATATATATATATATATATGTTTTTGAAATTTGCTTATGATTTAAAAAATGTTAAAAAAAACATAAAATAAAAAAAATGGTTATCCAACAACCGTGGTTTTTTAAATAAAAAAAATAAAATAAAATAAAACTTCGTTTGATATGGATTTTGAAAATATTTGTAAAATGTGGATTTACAAAGAAACCTGGGTGGAATTAGTGCTTTTATAAGATTAATTTTCAAAAGAAAAAAAAAAGTCTCCTTTAGTAACCATATTTCATTTTTGGTTTTTTGTTTTTGAAAAATAATCTTAAAAACACTATTTCCACCTATGATTTTTTTTTTTTTATTGGTTTCAAAATTTAAGTCAAGTGAAGTCTGGAAACTAAAAAATGTAAGTCATCATGTTTGATAACCAATTTGGTTTTTAGTTTTTATTTTAGAAGATTAAGCTTACAGACACTAATTCCACTTATAAGTTTGTTATATACCTTCTTCCCATATTTTCAAAAACAAGTCAAGTTGAATATTTTTCAAAAACTTGTTATTGTTTTTGGGATTTGGCTAAGAATTCCAATGTATCCTTAACAAAGATGAAAACTATTGTAAAGGAAATTAAAAGAAAACAAACAAAATTTTCAAAACCAAATGGTTATCAAATGGAGTCGTAGTTTTTAAAACTTGTTTTTGTTTTTTTGAATTTGGTTAAGAATTCAAATATTATCCTAACAAATATGAAAATTATTCTAAAGAAATTGTGAAAAAACAAACATAATTAAAAAAAATCAAATAATTATCAAATGAGATTAAATAGTTATTGAATGGAACTTAGTTTTCAAAATTCTGATCAAACTATATTTGCCAGTATATTAGTTTTTCTAACTTTATATGTTGGATGCTTTAGTTTGAATTAGTTGAATTTTGACATCTGTTTTTTTCTTTTCTTCTTCTTCTTCTTTTTTTGTTTTTTTTTTAAGTTCAGTTGAATTTGGACATTTATTTTGCTAAGTTAGTACATTATTTTTTATTCACTTGATTTTATGGCTAGGTTAGAATATTTGATGATTTCATTTCATTAGTCAAATTAAATTTGGTATAGTATATTAGGTAGTTCTCATGGTCAACTTTTTTTTTATTTTAGTTTTGAGGAGATATCCATTACCGGCCTTATTTAAGTTAAGAAGTTAGATGGATGAAATTAAAAGTTTAAAATCGAAATTTACTCATCAACCTAAGTTTTAGGTTTAATTGAGGGGTACAGATTAAGCTTTACATTAAGATAAGATCAATTAAGTGTACACCAATCAATCATTCTTCCATCAATAATCAACTTGTATTTAGACTTAGTTTGATTAGATTGTTGTAGCTTTTAAAATAATTGTTGCTAGCTATATTTTCAAAAAAAAAAAAAAAAAGTTGTAATCAAAATAAATAATCTACAAATTTTGAAAAATAGTATATTACATTATTATCGCTGAGCTATGTTCGCTTTGACAAGAATAATGCATTATTCCAATATCATGCTAAGAAACAGGTAATTCTTCATCATCATTAATATATTAAAATACTTTTCTCAAAAAGAAAATATTAAAATACTTAGAAATTCGAACATGATGTGAAAAGTGATAAACCTAAAAAGCAATTTACTTTTGAAACTTGAAGACAAGCCATATACATAGAAAGAGATAATAATGGTCCATTAAAATGAAAATATATATTATATTTATAATTCCTTATTAAAAATGTCTCGAAATATTTTATGGATGGCCAGTAAAAGACAATGACGTCTTCGAATTTTCCAAAGACAGGATGGGAATAACGTGGTCTTTTTGGTTTCCTAATGGAAAAACAAATAAATTAATCTAACCTATAATTAATTATAATTTAAATGCATTTGTCAACTTTAATTTCACTAATGCTATAAGATTAGACTCATGACTTGCTACTCAAAATTGTTTGGGAACTTTTTTTTTTTTCACCACCAAATACCAATATTCCACTTTCAGTTTGTGTGGAGGAAAAGAAGGACAAATGGTTGTCCTCTCTTTCTTTCAAAAAAAAAAAAAAAAAATGACAGGGAGGTATAGATTCTTTAAAAGAAAAAAAAAAAAAAACATAACGTCACAAATATGAGAGTGAGAATTCAAATTCATCATTTCTTAGAGGGAGGTGTAAGGGACGAGGACACACACATATCTCCACAATGGTATGATATTGTCCACTTTGGGCATAAGCCCTCATGGCTTTGTTTTTGGTTCACCCCAAAAGGCCTCAGACCAATGGAGAACTTATCCTCCCTTATATACCCATGATCTTCCCTTCATCTAGCCGATGTGGGACTTTGGTCGCATTCTCCCACAATCCTCCCCTCGAACAAAGTATCACCGAGCCTCCCCTCAAATCGTCATTTTTATCCGTCCAACACTCCTATACCAAGGAGTTTTTATAGAGTCTAACGACGGATCTCCAACATGACTACGTTTTCAAGGCTCACAAACTCTTTGTTCGGCACCCGAGGAGTTTTACGACACGACTACGTCAGGGGCATGGCTCTGATACCACTTGTAAGGGACGAGGACACACACATATCTCCAAAATGGTATGATATTGTCCACTTTGGGCATAAGCCCTCATGGCTTTGTTTTTGGTTCACCCCAAAAGGCCTCATACTAGTGGAGATAGCTGTCCTCCCTTATAAACCCAAGGTCATCCCCTTATCTAACCGATGTGGGACTTTGGTCGCACCCCCAACAGGAGGAAACAAAGATCTCTTAATTGACGAGTTATGTTCTGTTAGCTGATATAATTTTATTAGGACAATTAGTCTCTTCATATGAGTTTACTTAAATATTCAATTTTAAATAAATAAATAAATAACTATATTATTTGTTTATATACCCAATGTTTTGAGTAAACTTGGGCCTAATCAACCATTCGAGACTGAAGGAGAAGTCAACAAAGCAAGGGAAATCAACATGTAAATAGACCTAAGCCTGAACACGTCTAAATTCGACTTAGCCTCTGACTCGATCAATCACACCTAAGGTCCATTTAGGCCCTAAAAAACATGGACCTTGGGTCAAAGATCCAATTATTAAGCTAAATACATCATTTACATTTTGGACTCACTAAGCATGTTCCTAGTCCAAGGAGACCTTTGGGTTACTCGAAAAGTTCTCCACCTTGACCAGGTTTTTCTTCTTATCTGCTTTGCCTTCAAATTCTTCCACATTTATGCTGATTTTCCTTATCGTTGATTGAGGATCTGCCTGACTGCTGCCGTGAAGGCATTGGTTCCTAATGTTCCAAATATTCCAAAGAGTTAGGGCAACCATATTTAACTCTGAGGTGCTTAGAGCCTGAATCATTCCTTCCCAGAAGTCTATAGCTGCCCACCTTCCCCTGCAACCATTAAAAAGACTGAATAAGTTCGGTAGGAAAAAACTCCACAGCTTCCTAGCGAATTTACAATTCCAGAACACATGTTCTGTCGATTCCTCTTTAGACCTGCACAACAAGCAAAGCATATTAGTATTCATTCCTCTTTTAACGAGGTTTAATTTGGTAGGGATGGAATTGCTTATGATTTTCCAAACAGTAATCTTGGCTCTAGGGATGCAGTTGAGGTTCCAAATGGCATTCCACAATCTCCTAACTTTTAAATCATCCGCCCCAGAGGCTTCTTCCTTATTAGAGATGTTTTAAGCAAGATGATAAGCACTCTTAACCGAGAATAAACCCTTAGGCTCTTTGTCCCAAATAATTGAGTCAGAGTCTACTGATCTACCTCTCGGAATGCTTAAAATGGTACTGGCTTCAGCCGAGTAAAAACTTCTTTGACCAACTCAGCATTCCATTCACCACTCTCCTTTAACAGAGACCCAACACTTTTCCCTTTAAACTCCTCCTTAACAGTCAGAGGGACTTTCCCTCCTCCATCCACAAGCCACGGATCTTCATCAATTATAATTATTTTCCCATTACCTATCTTCCATTTCATCCCCTTAAGGAATAATGATCTTCCCCAAAAAATGCTTCTCCAGATGAAAGATGGGTTGTTCTCCGTCTTGGCTCTAATAAAATCCCCATCCTTAAAATATCTTCCTCTAAGGACTCTGGCCATCAGGCTATCCGGATTCTTAACGACCCTCCAGCTCACTTTGGCAAGCATAGCCTGGTTAAAATCGTTTAGATCTCTGAATCCCATGCCCCCTTTACTTTTGCTCTGACACATCTTGCTCCAGCTCATCCAGTGTACTATCTTCTTAGAACTTGTGGACCCCCACCAGAACTGCGCACAAAGCCTATTAATCTCATTACAGACACTGTTGGGCAATTTAAAACAACTCATGGTGTATATCGGAATTGCTTGGGCAATGGCTTTAATAAGGACCTCTTTTCCCCCAAGAGAAAACAAGTTTCCTTTCCAACCTTGCAACACCATCCACACACGCTCCCTCAATCTTTTGAACATCTCTTCTTTCTTTCTGCCCGCCTGGGCTGGCAATCCAAGGTATTGGCCCAAGGAGTCCGTGAGCTTGATTCCCAGAGCTGTGCTTATCTCTAAAGCTTTTGGCGCTCCAACATTCTTGCTAAATTGGCACTCAAATTTATCCAAGTTAGTCTTCTGGCCCGTCGCCTTTTCATAAGTAGCAAGCACATCTTTTATCCTCAATCCTTCTTCCACTGACGCTTTGAAGAAAATTAAGTTGTCATCTGCAAAAAAGAGGTGCGTAAGAGTGGGGCAATGGTAATTAATACGAATACCAGATAAGAGGTTAAGAGATTCTTCCCTTCTAAGAAGCGTCGAAAGCCCCTCTCTGCAAATTAGGAACAAATAGGGAGACAAAGGGCCCCCTTGTCTTAGACCCCTTCTAGGCTTGAAAGTGTCTTGGGGACTCCCATTGATAAGAACCAAGAAAAGCACTGACTCAACACATCTCATAATTTTCTCAATCCAGGATCTCGAGAAACCCATCTTAGACATAGCTTGCCTAAGGAAAGGTCATTCCACTCTGTCATATGCCTTACTCATGTCGAGTTTAAGCGCTGCCCACCCAGACTTGTCTTTCTTCTTGTTGTTCATAGCATGGATGCACTCGAATCCCACTATCACGTTATCCGTTATCAGCCTCCCAGGGACAAACGCTGATTGGGATGGCGAGATGATAGCCCCCAACACTTTTTTGAGCCTATTAGCTAGAGCTTTTGCTATTATTTTATAAATAACACTGCACAAACTAATAGGCCTGAAGTCTTCCATCCTCTTCGAGTCTTTATTTTTAGGAATTAAGGTAATGAAGGTCTTGTTTAAAGACCCCATCTCCTCCCCATTGTTTAGAATTTTGAGACAAATATTCACCACATCGTCCCCCACAATATCCCAGTACTCTTGGTAGAATCTAACATGGACCCTGTCAGGACCCGGGGCTTTACTAGGATTACAGAGACCTTTGGGTTCGATTCATGCCTTTTTCAGTCCAATTTCAAAAGGAGACGAGAAACTTTATGTCATTCCTCATATAAATACACATTTAAAACTCCATTGAAGAGAACTTCTTCCTCATTCTAAAAAACCTAAGCTTGTTACATTGTTTTCTAACTTATACATCAAAGCCTATATGGCAAGCACTATGCAGAACTAGGTGGTAGTGCAATGTTCGTTATTTTGCCGTTACTTCTTGCTCAGGTCACTTTTTTTCTTCTTTCTCAAATCATCTCTTTCCCTTGAAATTAAAAAATTACCTCTGAAGCACATACAAATTAGACCGATTCTCCTTGATTTGATTTGGGCATCAATACCCAACATTTTTTAAACTACTTTCTAACTATTGTGGGATGGACGTAAGATGAATCCTGTTAGAATATACTTCAAATGAGGTGAGAAGTCTCTGGTTTAAGATGAGGATGGTGATTGAGAAAGTAAGTTAATTTTTCAAAAAAAGAAAAAGTTAATAATTCTTGAGAATGAGAATGGGGAAAGCATTTCTCATCTCGACAATGACATTGAATTATCTCCACCTCAGCATTATTCCGTCTCCTTTTTCTTTTTCCAAAAAGATATAATTAGAAGTAAGAGGATTAAAAAAAGTGAACTTTTCATTTGATGAACATATAACCCACCATCTCCTTGTGACAAAGTCTCTTTTTGATTTTGACTATGGAACCATATACCATTAAAATTACTCTAATTCTCTTGTCCAATCCTTTGAACAAAGAGTATACATCATGAGAATAAAATTTCAATGAACATAATTGACTAGTATAGTATGAAAAGAACATTGATGAAAATAATTAACCAATAAATTTTATTTTAGAAAATTTCCTACGACAATTTTTTTTTTTTTTTTTTAATGTAACCAATACCCAATTTTTTATAATTTGCTCTCTATGGCAATAATCTCACTCAAAATTGTCCGCCCATTTAAACACAATGTCGACCTGCTATTTGGGCCTATACGGCCCAGCCCAAATTCACAATTGGGCCGCAGAATACCGGGGCCTGTATATGGAAGCCCGGCCCATATTTTGTATGCAAGCCCATTAATTCAACAGTAAGCGCTAAATGGAGTGTTTTTTTTTTTCTCTCTCTAGAGAAATAGCTCTATTTTCTTACATTCATTATCGTTACTACTTTTCTTTTTAGTTCAACCATTATAAGGGTGAGAGATCGAACCATTTACTCTTGGAGAGATAATTTGCATCATTATTCAATGAACTATATTTGAACTAATATTCTTAATACATTTAAAGGTACAACATTACTTATAAAGAATAAAAGTACAATATTAAAGAGTCATTTCCGGACGATTTTACTTCATTTTATTAATTGATAATTTCAATCATATCATTAATGTAATTATTTTCATTTGATTAATAAACTATATAATTTTAATTTAACTTTACTAAGTTTTATTTGAAGAAAACACATTACAATTACTCATGTGTAATCAGTTGTATTTAGTTGCTAAGGGCCCGTTTGGTAACGTTCTCGTTTCTCGTTTCTTGTTTCTAATTTTATTAAGAAATCTAAGCATTTAATAACTATGTATGTTTCTTGTTTCTCATTTTTTAGAAACGCTCCCAAAATTTGTATAGAACTTTTGGGAACAACTAAAACTAGTTTCTCATTTTTTGTTCTTGTTTCCATTTTTTCCAAACATAAATAAGAATATAGGTTTATTATTATTGAATGTATAGGTGTTAGGGTCATGAAATTCTATTTTTCTTTATTAAAAATGAAGAAACGGAAACAAGAAACGAGAACGTTACCAAACGGGCCCTAAATGTGCTCTGTTAACAATCATGAGCATGTGCATTACTTGTAATTTTCTAGGAGTTTTTATCCTAAGTCTATATAAATGACTAATCTTTATTCGTATCAATCAAAAAGAAAATTTATTGAACTAAAGAAAAAAGAAAAGAAAACGTCAATAGATTGAAATCTAGACTAATAAAGTAACACACATACCAAATTATTTGAGCTATAAATGCTAGCAAATATAGAATTAGAGATTGAACTTTTAACGTCAACAAAAGAAATAGACATCTCAGGACTTGTTTGATAACGTTTCCGTTTCCTGTTTCTTGCTCCCGTTTCTCTTTTTTTAAGAAACAGACTTGTTTGATAACTCATTCATGTTTCTTGTTTCTAAATTTCTAGAAACGTTTCTAAAAAAAAGGTCAAATTTGAGAAACTACATAATGTTGTTTCTCAAATTCTGTTTCTGTTTTTTTTTTTTCTCTATCTTTCATGCATGTATCCATCTCTCCTTCCCATTCATACACCAATCTATTCTCTTCCTTTATTTTTTAACCACTTCCTCGTCTTTTTTTAATCTTTTTTCTGTTATTTCGTTTTCTTTCCTTTTTTTTAAAATTTTTCTTTTTTCGTTATTTCTTTCTCTTTCATTTTTTTTATTATTTATGTTATTTCTTTCTTTTTTTTTTCCTTTTATTATCACCTCCATGGTCTCAGACTACCGACCATTATCGTTGAAATTCGACTATCGATCGCCATCGACCAACCGCCATTGTCAACCTCCGACTATTAGCTGTCGTCGACTGATCGCCTTCGAAGACCTTCGACTACCGGCCGTCGCCGACCTCCCCCGATTGACCGTCGCTGACGACCTCGGACTACCGGCCTTCACCGACTTCTGTCGACCTTCGAATACTGGTCGTGGTCGGTCGCTACCGTCAACCTCCGACGACCGGCCGCTGCCGACCTCCACCGACCGATCACTACCGTTGACCTCCGACTATCGACCGTCGTCGACCTCCACCGATCAACTGCCACAGTCCACCTCCTACTACTGGTCATCGCCAACCTTCGTCGACCGACCACCATCGTTGACCAGGACTACCGGTTGTGGCCGACCTCCACCGTCAACCTTCGACTACCGACCTTCGTCGACAGGCCGTCATCGTCGACCTCCGAATACCACCGACCTCCGACGACCGACTGTCGTCGACCTCTGCCGACCGACCGCCACCTTCCACCTCCAGCTACATTTCACGACCAAATCACAACCGTTAACCTCAAGAATCGATTATCAAACACATTTGTGTTTCTATTTCTTTTTTCAGAGAAACAAGTAACATAAATAATTATCAAACATGTTTCTGTTTCTTGTTCTTAAGAAACAATAAACAGGAAACAAGAAACGAGAAACAAGAAATAGGAAACGAGAACGTTATCAAACGAGTCCTCAATGGCTGAGCTTATCTATATTTATGTTAGGCAAAAATTATTGAAGATATACCATAAAAAAAAAATGAAGGTTAATATTTCATTATATTATAATTTAAGTTGTTCTTTTACGCAATTATAATTTAAAGTTGATGGGGGCACCCCACAAGATCTGATGAGTCATATATTTACGTATATACATATATACAAAACTAAAGTGGTGTGACCTCAATTTCCACTTACTGTCCTGATAGTTTTCAATGGATAGTTCATAATAAAAGTATTCATATATTAAATCTGATAAATTTTCAAAAAAAAGGAAAAAATCTGATAAAATATAATATTTTTAATAAAATTAATATACTATAATGTATAGTCTGTAGACATTTAATATTGCTTTGATATATGTAAAGTCAAATACATTTATATTCTAACATTATGGATAATGACGTTAAGTTACGTGTAAAAATATCAATCACACAATAGGTATATAAACACAGTATAAATTACATCTATTCAAATATATTTAAACTAAACCAAACTTTTAAATATTAAATAAATAAAAAATCTAGAGTAATCACATAAAATAATCCATTTGAAAACTAGGAGTTAGTAAGGATTTAAATGTTATATCTCTTAACATTTAATTAAGGCATAAATGTAGAATAATTTGTGTCAATATAAATATGCATGCTGAATTGACATAAAATTTGTATTAATGATTTAGAGGTATGTGGTTCGAATCTCGTCAAAATAATCATAATAATTATTATAACAATAATTTGTAACTTATCTTATTGCCATTAATAATTGTGATAAATGTAGAATAAATAACACATGAGAGTAGTTGAAATAATGGTGGCCTAAAAATGGACTAAATTTATTTGAAGTGGAAGATAATGTTACTTGTAGAAAATTTGGAAAATGACATTTTAAAAATTGACTCTAAGAAAACCTATTTGGCATAATATATTTTAATTCAATAAAAAAAAATCATTATATTTTAATTAGTCTCTTCTATAAATACCCTATCATTTTTTTTTTTTTTGGAACTAAATATTCTATCATCTAAACATTACACCGTTTAACTAATTTCAAATGGGGCTTTATCCACCCAAATACTAACTTTGAAAGACAACAAGGATCGATTTTGAACGTTTAAGAACTTGTTTAATAATAATGTTTTTGTTTTTAGATTTTAGTTTATGAACATCCGAATGTCGACTAAATCATCAAGAGTACTGTAACTAGAATTGTCACTATCACTATGACTAGGAATGTTGTTATTCATATTATTTATAATTCTGTTTAATAATAATGTTTTTTTTTTAGATTTTAGTTTATGAGCATCATACTTATATAAACATTTAAAAAAAATCATCCATTGAATATTTCAAAAAAAAAAAAAAAATCATCCATTGAAAAAACATAACGAAAAAAAAGACAAAAAGAAATATTCAATTGCATCTTTTTTTTTTTTTTTTTTTTTTTCTCGGAGAGCAAATATTTCAACTTACCCCTTCGTGAGCTTTAAAAGTTACATATTTGTAGAGAGAAGTTTAAAGTTTGATTAATTATTTAAACTATTTTAATTTTTTTTAATCGAAGGATGATGACTTAACCATTAAAATTTTGGCCTCCCCATTTTTTTTTTAAATCTCGATATCAATTATGTGGTTCTGAGTTCATCAAACATGATTCCTTCCATTTCTAGCTTTAAAAAAGATCCCAATTCGTCATTTACTTATTTATTTATTTTTATCCTCTCCCCTAAAATCCAAAAAAGAATCGTTTCCGTAATTATTTTTTTTTAAGTTTCGTCTTCATATTTGTTGATATTTTCTCTGTGACTCCTATTTAAAAATAAAATGAAATAAATATCAAAGTTGTTTGTAAAAATAAAATGAAATAAATATCAAAGTTGTTTGTAACTTGGCCAAGTCCAATAACACCGTTTTTTCCCCCCTAAATGGGGGGATTTATATTTTTTTTCCTGAATGTTAATTTTTTTTATTTTAATTCTTAAACTTTTAAAAAAAATTATTCCAAAATTATCCTGATGTCTATTTTGCTTAGTAGAGACTTAGGTGAATTTGTTAAAAAGAAATAGTAGGCAACGGAAATTTGTTAATAAAATAATTTATTAATAAAGATTTTTTTTTGTCAAGTTAGCTCAACAGTAATTGACATGTACTATTGATCAAAAGGTTAGAAGTTCGAATCCCCTTACTCCCAAATGTTTGAACTAAAATAATAATAATAATAAAATTTGCTCTCCACTTATTTTTTCAACGTGGGATCCTCATCATGGTGCCTCTTTTGGGTTCACCATTCTTAGGTCGAATCATTTTTTTTTTTGGACCGAATACCTATTTGAGCTTTATGGGCTCTGATATCATATTAGAATGAATGCAATTTCCTCTCAAAACCAATTGGTAATTAGAGGAGTAACTCATACATCTTATAAATTGTGAGTTCTCCAACTTATCTTTTCAAACTGGGATCCTCAACCACATCCATGTTCCTGTCTTTCTTGTTGCAATTAATCATTGTGATAAATGTAGAATAAATAATGCACAATGTTAGTTGAAATAATGGTGGTTTTAAATTGCTAAAAAAAATATATAGTGGTTTAAATATGGACTAGATTTATTTATTTGAAGCAGAAGATATATTATTGATAATATTAAATTTTGAACACCGACATTTAAAAAATTGACTAAAGAATTCCTATAAATGGTATATTTATTTTATACTACTATTTAGTTCCTTCTAAAAGTATTCTATCCTTTAAAAAACTTACTATCCTTCAACTGATTTGAAAGGAAGTACATCCACTCAAAGACTAACTCATTGTTTTTAAAATATTAAAAACTTTTATTTTATTTTAAGATTTTAGCTAATAAACATCATACTAACTATTTCAAAAAAAAAAAAAAACGTCTCTATTATTTTACTAAAAATACAAACTTTCTAAATTACCCTTTGGCGAGCTTTAAAAGTTACATGTTACATGTTTGTGGGGAAAAGTTTAAAGTTGGAATTAATTATTTAAAATATCTAAAAAAATTTAATGGAACAATAATGACTTGGGCATTAAAATATTGGCCTCCAACTTTTTAAAAAATCTCCATATCCAAATTATGAGGTTTTAACTTCATCAAACATGCCAACAAGAGCATAGCTCAATTGGTATAAATTTATGTCGTTGACCACAAGATCTGTAGTTTGAATTTTCCATCCTCACATATTGTCAAAAAAAAAAAAAACTTCATCAAACATGATTCCTTCCATTTTTTAAAAATTGAATGAGATCCCAATCCATCATTTATTATTTGTTTTTATCCCCTCCCCGCCCACAAAATACACAAAAAAATCGTCTCTATAATATTTATTTTTAAGTTTCCGTCTTTATATTTATTGATATTTCTTTAATTATGTGACTCTTATTTAAAAATAAAGTTCTGTTTGTACATGGGCAAGTCCAAATGAACCTTTAAAAAAAACTGAAGGGAAAAATAACCCGGTTGTTAAGTCATATTTCTTGTTTTCTTTTCCTTGTCCTTTTTAACAAAAAAATAAATAAAAAGTTTAAATTTTATTTTTGTCTGAAACTTTAAAAATATCTATTCTAATTCTTGAATTCTACTAACTATATTCTTAACATTTGGATGTACAACCTAAAATTACCATATACATTTTGTCAAAGTAGGGAGGAAAGTGGATCTTTTTTTAGTTCAAAGATTAAATTAGACCTTTTGATATTATTTTTTTTTATTTTTTTTGGATAACAGACCTTTTGAAATTAAAAAAAATAAAATAGATATTTTCAAGGCTTAAGGATAAAATCAAATAATCTTGAACATGAGATTTAATGTAAAATAAACACAGATGTTTTTTTTAATGGTCGGTGGATGAAATACCGAAATAACTTGGTAACGTCATTGATTGGCGTGCCCTTCTATGGATGCTTGAAAAAACTAATTTAGGCGGATAACCATTTCGTTTTTAGTTTTTGGTTTTTGAAAATTAAGCTTATTAAATTCTCATTTCACCTATACATTTCTTTGGTTTGCTACCAACATCCTTCCCATGTTTTCAAAAACTAACCCAAATTTTGGAAAAAAAAAAGTAGTTTTCAAAAAGTAGTTTTTGTTTTTGGAATTTGCCTAATTAGAACTCTAATGTCTCCTTGAAAAAAAAAAGAAAATCATTGTAAAGAAATTGAGAGAAAACAAGCATAATTTTGAAAAACCAAAAACTAAAAACCAAATGGTTATCAAACGGAATCTTAATTTTTAATTTTTTTTAATTATTAGAAAATTATTTAGAAGAAGATACTTTGTAGAGAAAGATCACAACTTAGAATTGAAAAAGTTAATTGAAAGCCATTGTAAGTTGTAACTAGCTGACATTTCCATAAGTTCGACATCGACATGCGGAATGACTCGACATTTCAATTATATCGTAAAGAAATTGATAAAATATAAACAAAGCAATAGCAAAATGTGACTAACGTAGAGATAATATTTATAATAAGTATTTTAACTTTTTTTTTTTAATGTAAAACATTTATTTGTTAATTTAAATATATTTTTTAATTTTCTTATTTTAAATATTTTTTCAATAATATCCATCGACATCAACATTTTGTCGATATTTTCATCAACATTTCCATAAAATTAAGATCTCGACATTTCCATCGACATCAACATTTTAATCTTTGGTTGTAGTATATATATATATATATATATATATATATATATATATGTTGCACATCATATAAGCATTTAGTATTGCTTTATACTATTGTAGTGAATTTTCCAAATTGATATTGGTATTTTAGAGGTCCAATTATAAGTTTAATCTTGGGATGGTGTCTCTAATTAAAACCTTAAACTTACAAAATTTGTAATAGGTATCTAAGGTTTTGTTTGATAACCATTTGGTTTTTTGTTTTTTATTTTTGAAAATTAAACTTATAAACATTATTGCCATCTATAAGTTTCTTTGTTTTGATATCTACCTTCTTCCAATATTTTCACAAACCAAATCAAGTTTTAAAAACGGAAAAATGGGCTCCATTTGATAACCATTTGGTCTTTTGTTTTTTTGTTTTTGAAAATTAAGCTTGTTTTCTCTCAATTTCCTAAGAATGCTTTACATCTTTGTTAAGGACACATTTGTATTCCTAGCCAAATTCTAAAAACAAAAACAAGTTTTTGAAAACTATTTTTTTTTTTTTTTAGTTTTTAAAACTTGGTTTGGTTTTTAAAAACATGGAAAGAAGATAGATAAAAACACAAAGAAACTTATAGGTGAAAGTTGTGTATGTAGGCTTAATTTTCAAAAACCAAATGGTTATCAAACAGACCTAACCTTTTGGTTTTTGGTTTTTGAAAATTTTCAAATATGATGGAGAGACAAATGATAACTTTCACATTGATCTTGAGATTGAACTCTCTCTTAAATACATGTACATAGGTGGGTAAAATAACAACTTTGAGTAACAAATGCTACAATTATAGTAAAGTAACAACTTTGAGTAACCAACTACAACCATAGTAAAGTTAATTGACTATAATACATATATATCTAATACCCGCCCCTCAAGATGGACAATGGAGATTGAGGATGCCCATCTTGACCATAAAGTCCTTTAAAACAATAGCGGCTAACGGTTTAGTAAACATGTCAGCTAGCTGGGAAGAAGACCGAATGGACAGAAGCTTGAGAAGACCTTGATCAATCTTCTCTCGGACAAAATGGCAGTCGATTTCAATATGCTTCGTACGCTCATGAAAGGTTGGATTCGAAGCAATTGAAATGGCAGCCTGATTATCACAGTAAACAAGAGCAGGCATAGGAGAAACAATATGCAGATCAGTTAGTAAATGAGATAACCAAGTCAACTCACTGGAAACTGTAGACAAAGCTCGATATTCAGCTTCTGCAGAGGAACGGGAAATGGTGGCATGTTTCTTAGTCTTCCAGGAGATGAGAGAATTTCCCAAGAATACACAGAAACCAGTAACAGACTTTCGAGTGTCAAGACAAGACCCCCAATCCGAATCTACAAAGGCCTTTAATCGAAAATCATTAGTAGCTTGTAGCAATATACCTTGACCAGCCGTTCCTTTAAGGTATCTGAGCATATGATGAGCTGCTTTTAGATGATCAGAATAAGACTTAGCAATGTATTGACTAAGCTTATGTACACAGAAACAAATGTCCGTGCGAGAAATTTGCAAATAAAGCAGTCTACCAATTAATCTACGATATTCAGATGCAACAGAAGAATCCAATTTGGTGCCAGATGTAGCAGACAGACGAGAAGAATGTGACATGGGATGAGCAACAGGCTTAGAAGCCAAAAAACCACAATCCTCCAAAATCTGTAAACAATATTTCCTTTGGGAGAGATAAATCCTAGTAGTGGAACGAGACAACTCAAGCCCAAGAAAATATTTAGCAGCTCCAAGGTCCTTCAACTTGAAATGTGTATTTAACATATATTTTACAACAGTAATTTCAGAAGGAGAAGGGCCAGTTATGAGGATATCATCAACATACACCAACAATGCCACAAAAGAAGAGTTTTTCCCTTTAGTAAACAGTGAATAATCAGCCTTAGATTGAGAAAAACCATGAGATATAAGTACTTGAGAAAACTTGAAAAACCATTGCCTTGAAGCTTGTTTGAGGCCATAGATTGACTTATGTAGTTTGCACACAAGCGGAGCACCAGTGGAAGACTTATGATCATTATAATAGCCAAGAGGCAAGGACATGTAGACTTCCTCAAACAAATCCCCATTCAAAAAAGCATTGTTTATGTATAATTGTGCAAGGCCCCAACCAAAAGATGCAGTGAGAGACAGTAACAACTTGACGGTAACTATTTTAGCTACAGGTGAAAAAGTATCGAAAAAATCAATACGTTCCTGCTGACTATAACCCTTTGCAACGAGGCGCACTTTGTATCGATCAACCGAACCATCTGCTTTATGCTTAACGCGATATATCCACTTACAACCCACAGCTTGATGGCCAGGAGGCAAATGAACCACACTCCAGGTTTGAGTTCGTTCCATAGCTGTAATTTCCTTATCCATAGCAGTTTTTCATTGAGGAAATTTGATGGCTTGGTGGAAATATGATGGCTCAAAATAGGTTGAGATATTGAAGATAAAGTTCCTGTGAGGGACAGCAAATCGGTTATATGATAAGTAACCTTGAATAGAATAGGGAAACTTATCAAATTTTGTAGTAGTCTGATGTATTAAGTTGCAATGATAGTCCTGTAGAAAACCAGGAGGATGACGAACTCTAGAAGATCGTCTGATGGGTTCCACTGGCTGAATAAGAGCATCAGTATGAGAATCATGCTTGTTTGAATTAGTGCCCTGTAAATGCAAGTGACCAACATCCGAACTAATCGCAGAGTCAGTAGGACCATGAATATTTGGAGACGTATCATCAGAAACAATGCTCGGAGAATGAGTAGTAGGATCATCAATAGCAATGTTAGGATCGACAACACCAGTAGGTTGAATAACATCAGTAGGTTCAACAACAGCAGAAGGTCCAATAACATCAGTGATAACATTTGGAAATTCAGTAGGGATAAAACCAGAGGCAGGGCACAGTAAAACAAAGTCAGGGAATATGTCATCAACATCAGGCACATCTTTAATGTTGTGAAAGGGAAACTGATCTTCTATGAATATAACATCACGAGATACAAAAACTTGTCGCGTGGCAATATCATATACTCGATATCATTTCATACCAGGAGGATATCCAAGAAACACACATGCAGTAGCTCGAGGATTAAACTTAGATCGATGCACAGTCAAAGTAGATACATAGCATAAACAGCCAACGGTACGCAATAAAGAATAATCAACATCCTGCTTGTGGACTACGGAAAATGGTGTAGCATTGGATAATAGAGGCATTGGTATGCGGTTGATGAGATATGTAGCAGTTAATACACATTCACCCCAAAAACGAATAGGTACCTTAGACTGAAAAAGCAGTGCACGAGCTACATTGAGGAGATGTTGATGCTTCATTTCAACTACTGAATTCTGTTCGGGACGTTCAACACAAGAGAATTGGTGTTGAGTGCCAGTGGATGCAAAAAAATCATCAAAGCGAAGCTCAGGGGCATTGTCAGACCTGAAAGTCTTAATAACTTTGGAGAATTGAGTTTGAACTAGTTTAAAAAACCGTGGAATAATAGTGTGCACATCAAACTTTGCACGTAAGAGATATACCCAGGTATACCGAGAGCAGTCATCCAAAAGTGTCAAAAAATACCGATGACCATTATATGTGGGTGTCTTAAAGGGACCCCAAATCTCACAGTGGACCAAATCAAACACATTATCAGCTACATGATTGTTAAAAGGAAATGACAAACGTCTTTGCTTAGCTAAAGGACAAACATCACAATGTTTATTATGAAAATCAGGAAAAGAAAGAGTATCTTTCATTAATAATAATCGTTTAGGGGATAAATGGTCTAAACGACGATGCCAAGTCTCTGCTGAAATAGAACAAACAGGTACTTCAGTCTGTGGAGCCAACATGTACAAGCCATTAAGGCAACTAGCCTTGCCAATCATCTTCGACAGGAGATTGTCCTGTATTGTGCAGTAATCACCAGAGAATTGAAGTGTAAAGTTAGGTGACACCAATAGGCAACTCACAAAAATGAGGTTATATGAGAAGTTTGGCACATATAGGACATCTCGTAGAATAAAGTCTGGACTAAGTTGAATATCTCCAATATAATCCACATCAACACGATAGGAGGTTGGAAGAACAATCGATATATCATGCACACGACGCCAGTTATGAAACATAGAGTAGCAATATGATATATGTCTGGAGGCACCCGAATCAACAATCCAAACATTAGATGCAATTGATGAAGAAGCAGCAAAACAAATACCTGAAGCATGTAATGTAGATGTAGCAACTGTTATCGGCTCAGTTTTGGCAGCTTGAAGATGCAAAGACAGAAGCTCCATAAGTTGGGAGCATTGGCTAGCATTCAAACTGGAAAAGAAATTTCCTTCAACTGAAGTAGGCTGCGCATTCTGAGAAACAGAATTAGTACTAACAACTTTAGAAGAATTATTCGTACCATTTGTAGGCTGTGAATTCTGTTGATTTCGTGTCCTATAACCCGGTGGATAGCCATGAATTTTGTAACACCTATCAACAGTATGACCTTTTATCTTGCAGTGTGAACAGATTGGTCGTTGATCATCTTTGGAATTATCTTTGTTTCGTGGAGAATTAGAATTATGTGAATAATTCTTTTTCACATTCGAACTATTTGCAGTGAGTAAGGCAACCGGATCAGATTTTGGAGTAGAAATTTCAGCATTCCTCTATCGTTCCTCTTGAATAACTAACGCAAAAACTTTACTGATAGAAGGAATGGGGTTCATTAAGAGAATTTGTGTATGGATGGGAGCATACTGATCATTGAGGCCCATAAGGAAGATCATAATGTATTCAGATTCCAAATGCGACAAAAAATCCTTAATCTTTCCGCAAGAACAATCAATATTAGGGCGAAAATCATTTAGGTATTGCCATATAGTTTTTAATTTCGTAAAGTAAGCCTCAATAGACAAATTACCTTGAATGGTGGTGATTAACTCCTTCCGTAATTGATAGATTTTTGGTCCATTGCTTTCCTTAAATCTATCAGCAAGTTCGTCCCAAACATCTTTAACAGATCTGGTGTAAACTATGCTGGCTGCAATCTCCTTCGAAACTGAATTCATAATCCATGATGCGATGATGTCGTTGTTGCATTTTCCATGCTCTAGCCATTTTAGTCGAAGCAGGTTTGGTAATCGTGCCATTGATGAAACCATCCTTGTTCTTCCCGGAGAGAGCCATCAGAACTGCTCTGCTCCATGAGACGTAATTATCAGCACCAATTAGTGGTTGATTCACGAGAGTAGTCGTCGAAGTGAAGGAGTGATGCAACAAGAATGGATTCAGTTGAGCGTCGATGTCCAAAGCTTGATCGCCAGAGGTTTCTTTCTCCGCCATTGAAGAGTAACGAACAAGAATGACGAAGCCGGGAAAAAGACGTGGAAAAAAGAAAAAAAAGAATCAGAGAATATATTCTCTGATACCATTTCAAATATGATGGAGAGACAAATGATAACTTTCTCATTGATCTTGAGATTGAACTCTCTCTTAAATACATGTACATAGGTGGGTAAAATAACAACTTTGAGTAACAAATGCTACAATTATAGTAAAGTAACAACTTTGAGTGACCAACGTGTTGGTAAAGTAACAACTTTGAGTAACCGACTACAACCATAGTAAAGTTAATTGACTATAATACATATATATCTAAGAAAAATTAAGCAAAGTTTCTCAAATTTGAAAATTGAAGATTAAAATGAATACAACTTACAAGATTTTAAATAATAACTTAGTTAAACCTCAATAAAAAAAAATATGTTACATATGTATAAATAAAATTTCTTAAAATCGAAAACTGATACGATGGAGAAGTGTGGGGACGTAAATTGTTTGAGAATGATCCAAAGAATATGCCGAAGACAATTCAGAAACTTTATCGTGCAAAATCTTGTGGGCATTAACTTCTGACAAATGTAACATATTTTCTATTGAGCTTTAAATAAGTTATTATTTTAGTTTCTATATGCATCCGAGAATTTGAACCATAACTTTGTTTTAGTTCAAGGACATTTGGAGTTGAAGAGATTTAAACTTTTGATCGATAATACATGTCAATTACTCATGAGCTAAGTTTATTAATTTTGACTTTTAATTCTAACCTTAGAACGATCATATAATACCTAAATCAATTGAGTTATGCTTGGATTAATAGAAGTTGTTATCATTATGTATCTCTTTATCTCATTGAAGGCAAATAAAAGAATTGACTTTTATTCCCTTTTTTTTTCTCATTATTCTATTTTGGAGAAAAAAAAACCAAATTTGACATTGAACTTGGAAGGTTGTTTCAATTTCATCAAATTTTACCTCAAACTTAGATATCAGTGTTTCAATCTTAATCTTAAACTTTGAAAAGTATTGCAATTTTTACTGTAACACTCGAGTTAAGAGGGGGTACATGAATGAACCGAGGCCACATCCGAATGAGAGGGATCCTGAGGACATGAAAGTATGGTCAAGATAAGCTTAAAAGAATTGATAGATACTACCTATACCAATAAGGTGCACCTTCCTTTTTGGTGGCTCAATCATAGGAACTTTGAAGTTAAGCGTGCTTGGCTTGGAGAATTCTATGTTGGGTGACCTCCTAGGAATTTTCTTATGGAGCATGTGAGTGAGGACAAAGCATCCTAAAAGGACCCCGTGTTGGTTTGTGGGGACAGTCTTCACTCTTGGAAGCAATTTAAGACGAGTATGGTAACGTGGTCAGGTCGCAGGGGAATGCCAGGGTCGTTAAGGGCCGAATCCGGATTCCGAATCCTGGGTCTGGGGCGTTACATTTACCTTATAATAAGCTTTCACTCCAAATATCTTCATAAAAAGTGCTCTTATGCATTCAATGATTATAAATCATATTTACAATATATAATTGATAAAATTTTAGAGAAAAATAACATTAGAAAACTATACTTTTTTTTTATTGAATATATGAATTTTTACAAAGTTATTCCATGGTGAATTTGTGAATTGGTAATAAATTTATCTGTGTAAAGTTTTATTTTATTGAAATTAATGAATTTATGAATATTTATTCATTATATATATATATATTTAAAAAAAAAATTAGTGGAGGAAGAATTAAAATTAATGATGATTGAACTCGAAGAAAAATTACAGCACTTATTGAAATTTATGATTCTATTTGATGAAATCAAAAGTATAAGGTCCAAATTCATACAACACTTTGGGTCAAAATTGATTTCCTTTTTCTCTTGTATTTTTCTTAAATTTTGTAGGGACAAAAATATAAATGTTTTGGACTGTGTTATACGTAGCAATTAAGGAAAACCTAACAAAGTGAGGTCGAAATGTTATTGGCTGTCTGTTTGAATTTGTTCTCACACGTGTCAGGCATTTGTTTCGTTCAATTTCTTATGAAACGTGTGAAAGCACAAATTTCCAAAGAAGAAAAAGGGAAATATTTGAAAGCACTTTTGTATTTTTGTTCGATCCAACTTAATTTCCCAAATAAGATTTATATATATATATTTGAAATGATCCACATTGCACGTGTTTAGTAAAGTTTAAAATATAATTTAGTTTAGAAACGTCAAATGTTGATATTATGCACATCATTGTTGTCACTTGAAGTTGGAATTTTTACCAAAATAAAAATAATTTAGATAGTGGTCAGAAAATGTATAAATTAAACTACTCATTTTAATCTTAACCTCAATAAAATTATGTTAATAGCCATTACTATGAGTACCAATCCTATATTACACATATGATCCTTTTTTTTCTTTTGAAAAAACATGATCAAATTATATTTTTAATATTTTAGAGAAAAAAAAAGTATATTTGTATATGTATGCAATAAATTATGTAAAATATAAATAATTGCATGAGTGAGATAACATAATTAAGATAATGAGAGAAGAAAAACCATCAGAATTAACGAACGAACAAATCCAACCTGGAATAAAATGAACCAAAGTCTCACATAATCTCAACACTCTAACTCGCTTAGCAATACGATCAACAACAACATTACACTCAAGAAAAATGAATTTCAAACAAGGAAGGAAAAGCGTCCAAATAGCCACCAACACTCCGACATATATAAATATTGTTATTATAGATTATTGAAATTCCATGTAATTTGATTGCTATTGTGCACTAAGGAAAGATGTGTGTTTGGGATTACTTTTGGGAGGGTTAAAAGCAATTCTAGGAAAATCTTAACCGTTTTACTTGTCTGGTAAAATTGATTATTAAATAATTTATCTAAAATCATTTTTCACTCTCTTCCTTAGTGCAAAATCAGCTACCTAGCAGCTTTTTAAAACAACTTTCCTAAGAATTTGCCTTATTCTTTAACTAAAATTTTAAAATTACAATCATATCCTTTTATCTATCTTATTTTTCTTTCACATTTATTTCATCTTATATCAATAATATCTAATAAAATTTTGATTTATTCAATTTTTATAATAATTGTTTTTCCTAAAGTTTTATCCAATAATTTAGATTAAACAAAAAAAACTTATCTAATTTATACAAGTTTTTAAACAATTAATTTATAATAATATAGATGTTAAATATGAGTCATTGAAATAACATGTGTCTACTTTGGTCATTATAGCTCAATCACAACAATTTTGTATTATTTTACCAAACACTATAATATGTTTTTTCAGGTTTAAAATTAAAATTTACAGCAATCCCAAACTAAGTCTTAATTGTCCAATATTTAAAACCTAATTAATTATTGTCAACAATAGCATAGTTCAACTACCATAAAAATTATACTAATAACTAAGGGGCCGTTTGATAACCATTTCAGTTTTTGGTTTTTGGTTTTTCTGTTTTTGGATTTTGGTTTTTGGTTTCCTGTTTTTTAAAAACAAAAACCATATATGTTTGATAACTGTTTTTTGTTTTCTGTTTTTTAAAAACAGAAAACCAACCTTGTTTGATAATTGTTTTTGGTTTTTAGTTTTTTAAAAATTAGAAAGATGAAAGGATATTTTAGGGAGAGAAAAATGTGTAAAGACGTTGAAACAAAAATTTAGAGACACAAATATAAATGTTTTCAAGAGATTTTTTTTTTTAAAAGACGAGAGAAAAGTAAAACATAGATATTTAGAGAGATGAAAAAAAGTGTTTAGAGAAAGAATATTAGTTAGACTCGAGAAAAGATATTAGTTAGAGAAAAAAATTAGAAAACAAGTTAGTAAAAGCGATAAATTTTAGATTAAAAAAATTAAATAAAAAAAGAAAATTTAGAGAGATAGTAATGTTAAGAGTTAAAGATATGCTAAAGAAATAATGATAAATTAAAAAAATAAAGAAAAGTTGTAGCGGTAGAAAATTTTGGTGACTTTTTTTTTTCAAAAGAAAAATTAGAACATGTTTATGAGTAGAGAAAAGATATTGACGAGTTTTTAGAAATAGACAAGTTATAGAGAAAAAAAAGTTTTGAGAGAGAAAATTTTAGAGAGAGAAAAATAAATTTTAGAGAGAGAAAAAAAAGAGAAAGGAATTTGTTGGAGAGAGAGGTAAAATAAAAGAGGAGAAAAGTAAGCATTCGAAGAAAAATGAGTTTTTGAAAAACAGAAATCTGTTTTTAAAAACTACTTTTTTTGGTTTTTGAAATTTGCTTATAATTTCAAAAACGTTTCTAAAAAACATAAAACAGAAAACAGAAATGGTTATCAAACACCCCTGTTTTTTAAAAATGAAAAACAAAAACAGAAAACAGAAAACGAAATGGTTTTTTGAGATTTGTGTTTCAAATTCCCTTTATCTCCACATGTTATTGAAAAAAAAAACTTTAACTAATTACATTACAAAAAATGGAGTTAAAAAAACAATTACAATAAATTAAATAGTAAATCGAAAAACAAAATGGAAAAATGAGGAGAAAAAGTTTCTCCATTAAAGCAAGTACTAAATTTGAAGTTAAAGTATTAAAAATATCTTTGAATTATGGGTTGGTTTCAATTATACCCCTGAACTTTCAAAAAATTTATTTTAACCCTCGAAGTTTGTTTCAAAATAATCTGTGGAAATATTTTCTGTTAAATTTATGAACAAAAAATGATATATTAGGCTAAAATGAAACTTTAAAAAATTCAAAGGCATAATTAAAACAAACTTCATAGTTGTAGAGTAGTTTTAATAATTTAACCTATCGTCAAATAATAATAATAATAATAATAATACACTATTCCATTTTTTTAGATTTTTTTTTCTGTTGTCGAATTTTAGATTGGAGGGAAATAATATTTTTTTGTGGACTGAGCTATTTGTAAGTATAAAAAATCGTAAAAAGCAACTAGGGGTGCAAGCAAAAACTGAAAAACCGACAAACCGAACCGAACCAAACCGATCCAATGGTTTGGTTCGGTTATTTTGAAAAAATATGGACATATCGGTTTCATTTTTGGGAAAACCGAAAATTTTCGGTTCGGTTCGGTTTTTCATTCAAAAAACCAATAAAAAACCGAACCGAATCGACTATATATACCACTTAAAAAAACCCTAACCTTTTGTATATTGCCTCTTTCCACATCTCACTTTTTTCCTAAATTGGTTGGAAATCTCTTTTTTCTATGTAATTTAAAGTATAAATTATGATATTATTTGTATGTTTATCTTTATTATGTATATTTATTTACCATCAAATATTTAAAAATTGTTATTCACGGATTTGTTTGAGAAAATTAAGTTATTGTATTGAATAAATTAATTAATTGAAGTTTATATTGAAAAAGTGGGGTACAATGGGTCATTGGGCCAAAAAAAAAAAAAAAAAAAGAGCTGAAATTAGAAGAAAAAATTGGTCATTTAAAAAAAAATAAAAAAAGTCCACATTGGGCCCAAAACCGAAAACCGATCCATTGGACAAACCGAACCGAAGGAAAACCGAACCATTGGACATGTCTCATATTGGACATTGGTTCGGTTTAGAGTTTTGTAAAACCGATTGGATCGGTTCGGTTTGCGGTTTGGTCAAAAACTGACAAACCGAACCGAGTATCACCCCTACACATCAAAAAACGCTATTGGTTGGTTTTTTTTCATTTTCTACATGTGAACATTCTAAGCTATACACGGTTTCAAAGACATGTGGGACCACTGTAAATATATATATTATTATTTCATAAATGGAGCGAGTGTATTCCTCTCATCATTTAGTCGATTGCACTATTGAACGAGAGATCTTCTTTCGTCAGCAATGGACGGGCCCTGGACTTGATCCCGACATACTCGATAGCACCAAAGCAAACAAACAAAGTCGATTCTTTTGTTGAGTCAACAAAGTGGATAAATGTGGATTGCACAAGGAGCCTCTCATCGAGAATCAACCCCCTGGATTACAGAGGGCGTTAGCTCAATTCATAGTCTTCCTTTCTTTACGAGATCAGGTCAAAAGAAAGAGTAGCACTTGCTGAGAAGAGTAAGCTTGCACATTGAGAGGCTTCCCCAATCAACATGGAGAAGGACAGTCGATAGAAAGCAATCATCTGAAGACCTTCCTTCACTATTGGTGTTCCATATTCTAATTAATAGCTATATGCTTTTCTAGTCGATGTTACATCCCCACACCTTAAATATTGTTAAACACAAAAAAGAAAAAAAAAAGTGAATATATTCAACTTCAGAATGAGAAGTTTGCTAATATCTAATTATTAGAGTTGTACTTGAATTGGACACTTATGTATTTGTATTCGAGAAATTATTCAATGAAACCGATACAATAAAGTTGGTAGTTTTTATATTTTTTGATGTGCGAGAGATAAATTGTAAAAATATCTCGATTTTGTATCTAGCGGTTATTAGGTAACAAACGATTTAAAGATAATCTTCATCCGACGGTTTTAAGGAAACAACCACTTTATATAGAGTTTAAATTTGTGCCAGTATTAAAAAATTTTAAGACAAATTCGGTGATTCAATTTTAAATATTAAAATTTTAATTTAATTTCTTTATTATAAACTGCCTTTTTTTTTATTACAAAGTTTCAATTAATAATGAGACTTGAAGGTGAAAATAAATCATTTGGACTTGACCAAATGATTTATCAGTAAGAGACAATAAGTAATAATAATTGATTTTAGATGCTTTTGGCCTAAAAAATGTAACACCTTCTACATTTTAGAAATATTTAGTTATTCTATGATTTAAATATACAACAAACAAACAAATTTGGAACAATAATAAGCACCAATATAAAATTCCATGAACTTTGGATTCCACATAGAGAGGAGATAAGGACTTATCATATAAACGTAGAGGGCATCACAAGACCTAATATATGTCCCGCCATGTTACCCATCTCTTACGTCTATCTTGTGTGTCTTGTTGTGTTATCATCTTAAGTCAACATCTCACTCTCTGGAAAAATTATTGAATTAAATTTGAAATAATGTATCTCTTCTATACTTTATTAGTCGACACATGTGTGATCATTCAACCATTAAACCTTTTAAGTTAATATAATATTAATGAATTTTTGTCCATTTTTATTTGAAAATTCATTGCTTTCAATAATTATTTTGTTTGTGGGTGACGTTTTTTAGAAATTATGAATATGTCATATAATTATTTAAATTTAGGTATTTTCGTGATCTTTAATTCTCATATCTTTTTATGAGGGTCACAAGTATACTAGATACTCTTGTAATCTCCTATTCTTCAACAAAATAGAGCGATGTCTATATTAAAATTTGATATTTTAATTTTTCTTCCATTACAATTACACATACCTATAAATCAATGCAATTAATAAGACAATCCAACGCAAGTCACACTCTTAAATTACATGTGGTCTAGGATCGAAAGATCCAATTTATTTATGGGTTTCATATTCAAATTAATATTAAAAATAATTGTTACACATTAAGAAAATGAATTTTCTCATATCCCCTACAATAATATTCATTTTCATGGTCTACACCGTATTGTTTTTAGATTTTACTCGAAAGATGTCGCACCAATATCATTATATATTGTCGTTACTTAATATATATCTAAAATCCTCCCAACTTCTAATCTGCGCATTCATTATTCTTTGAATGTCAGAGTGACGTATATATCTATTATCTAAAATAAAAAAACAAAAGATAGGAATTTCAATCAAACAGTTGAATGGGAGAGAGTTATTTACATATATATATTATTAATTTGTGTGTGGTTCACAAGAATTTCCAAAAAGAAGAAACAAAGAGTGAAAGCAAAAGGTGATAGGCAAGCACAGCACCTGATCTGTCATGGATATATTGAATTTAATGATCTTATTCTCATTCCCATTATCACATCCCAAAGTGGCCCAAAATATGATTCAAAAAAAAAAAAAAAAAAAAAAAAAAAAAGCTCCACCATAAATTTTGTGTGTACCCTATCACACTCGATTGATTCTCCATCCCATCATTATTACAATTCTATCCATTCAAATTTATTCTTTCTTTTTCATTCCTTTTGTCACAACCACTTATATGATATAGTGGATCTAGAAAATAAATGTGAATTGAGCCGCTGAATCTCGACCTGGTTCATATTTGTAATGTTGTATTTTTAAAAAACGAAATGAAAATCTTTCATCGTAGTAAAACAACAAACAACCACTATATAATAAAGATGTAGAATGGATGTCCTCGTCGACAAGTTAAAATGGTAAAGAAGAGAAATCATCTATCCAAACTTACTAGTAGGATTCTATCAAAGTTTATCGATCGAGCTCATTAAACACCATTTGTAATGATGTTCTGAGTTCGTTTGATATATCGAAACACTACACCAACTGTCAAAGAGGCTTCTATAATAATCAGATGTGACGGATTTGCAATTATATCACATCATATCTTTGCAATTATATATATAATATGTACTTGGAGCTTCAACTTACTTACTTTTACTTTTGGACTTTACTAAAATGGTTTGATGTATTACTAAGAAATCGTCGTTAGTTATATACTTTGAATATCCTCCATTTTTAACTAATATGAGATCATGTTCAAATTTGTCAAAATTGAGGACACATTTTACATGAAAAAAAAAACCATTGCAGCACTATATAATATGCTACACGCGCGTCATTAAAGTGTTACGAAAAAAAAAAGAAAAAGAAAAGTGTGATTTCTTTTTTTTTTTTTTCTATTTAAGAAACTACGTAAATAAAAATGGGTTAAATGATAAATTTGATCCCTATCATTCCGGTATAGTTTCAATTAAATACTCTATAATTTAAAAAAATTTAATTTAGTCGATGTTATTTGGATTTAATTTTCATTTAGTCTCTAATAGTTTTTAAAGTTTCAATTTAATCCTATGATTTTATCTCACAAATTATTCCTAGATTATATATTTTATCTCCGAAAAAAAAAACCCACCTCTATTTCATTTTATTTTTTTTACTTATGTTAATGTAATTAGGCTAATTTAAGTTTTGTATTTCCCTTTGTTTATCGTCTTTAATTTGTATTTCTTCTTCAACTTATTTTGTTCTCTTGTATGATGACATGTGTCCTGTAAAACTGTTATTTATTCAATCATTGGAGCTTAGTATGTTTTGGCTGAGCACATTTCAATTTACGAATTATTCTTCTTGTTTGGTTCACATGGTATCAGAGCTTTGGTGACCTCTTTGAATTTTTTTTTTTCGAATCGTCTTCTTCGTCTTCCGGTGTTCATGGCTTCTACCTCGAGTACATCTTCGGCTAGCAGTGATCGGCTTCCAGTCTTACCTTCTTCTTCCACCGTTATCACCCCTGTCACTACACCTGTTCCGACCCCGAGGCCTCACCCTCATACGTCTACACCTACCACTACCACTCACACCAGACCCCTAAATCCCAATATCCCTCCATTTCAGTCCACATTTGTTCAAAACACTTTTATACCTGTTGGTTTTCAGTATCCGTCGGCGTCGCCCTCATCTTTGCCCTTTGACTACTTGTGCTAGTTGAGTATATTAAGATTTGAGACCCTCAGTAAACAATATTGTTTACTTTTGGTGATTTAATGGAAATGAATATGAGTTAAAATTGTAACACATGTTTAAGTTTAATGTGGTTAAATTAAAAGTTTTGAGTAAAAATTGATATCACTTCAACTTGAGGATAGTTCAACTCATTTAAACATTATAACCTCACCGAAATTTAAAAGTTCGAATCCAAACTTACCCTTACATATTTTTTAACTCAAAAAAAATGATATTACTGGTCAAGTTTAAAGATAAAAATTGATTAATATTCAAATCATTACACTGTTAAATTATAGAGTGAATTTGCAATTACGATTATGTCAAAAAAAAAAAAAAAAAAGAATGCAATTACGAATTACGATGTACATGGTATTTAGTTTGCCTACTCAATATGAATTTTAGAGGAAATTAATAAATATAACGTAATATTTTTTGGTACAATAAATATAACATAATTAAAACAATATATTACATTTACAGCAGTTGATTTTCGATTTTTTTTTTTTTTTTTTTGAGAAGAAGGACAGAAAAGAAAACAAAGTCACAAAAAACTACAACGAAACAAAGGAAAAGGTTGGGATGTCCCTTTGAAGCATGTCCTGAGCAACAATGCTGTGAGTCCAAGGAGGATTATCTTCTAACCAAACTTCAGAGTGCTTCATTGTGCGAGCATGAGAAGCCAATTGATGTGTCGCTTTGTTACCTTCTCTTTTTGTTAGCAAAAACCCTCTGATGTGCTTATTTATTGCAAAAAACTTGAGATGATGAATTAGAGGAGCAATTTCGTTTTGATAATTGTCGCGATCATGAAGTAGATTCCATACAATTTTGGAATCTGTCTCTGCCCAGACTGGTGATATTCCTGAATCAACAGCTAACTGAATGCCGTCTACAAGAGCCTTTGCTTCTGCCCACTCTACTGAGCAACTTGTTCGCCTGAAATACTTTGCGGTTGCCATTGGTTCTCCATTCGAATTTCTGATGATTATGCCTGATCCCATATCTCCATTAGCTAAAGCTGCATCCACATTCAACTTGAAATGGTTATGGGGCAGCGGAATCCACGCAGTAAGACTGGAATCATCAGCATCTCTCATCCGCTCTTGATCTTGATTAACTCCATGATGCTTAGCTTGAGCCTCCTTATAATCTGATATGTAAGCAGATGCCCATCCTAAAGGGTCGTATACCTGTTGGACATAGTTCCTGTTGCCCTGAAACACATCTTTATTTCTATTGTTCCACATAACCCAAATGATTGCCATGAAAGTTGCCAAATCATCAGTAGAAAGAACCTCATGACACCTACAAAACAGATCAAGGGCATCAGCGTAATGTGTACTAAGGAGAGGTTGCACTCGGCTCCAACGGGCCTAGTGCTTTTTTACCTTCTTGCAGGTCCATAAGGCATGAAGCGTTGTTTCATTTTCCTTTCCACACAATGGGCAATGGGGATTATCATTGATTCGACGATTTACCAGATTCAACTTGGTGGGCAGGGTATTCAGGCTAGCCCGCCAAGTGAAGATCTTTAGTTTGTTTTGGAAGGTTTAACATCCACAAAATCTTCCACCAAGATAGGGTAGACGAGTCTGCAGATGAGGACGCCTCATGGAGATCATCAATTGCAAATTTATATCCACTCCTGATTGAATACTTCCCTGATTTGTCATGATGCCAAAAGAAAGTGTCCGGATGGTTGTCTCCTGCAATTGGGATATCTTGGATTTTGTCCACATCATCCTGCATAAAGAGATCTGTTAGCAAATGAGAATTCCATGACTGGTTACCTGCAAAAAGGCTTTTAACTCTGCGATCAGTTAATGGCCTTTGTGGGGAAAACAGCCTGAAGGTTTTTGGTCTCGGTATCCACTGATCGTCATAGATGTCTATAGACTCTCCGTTTCCAACTCTCCAACGTCCTCCCTTCACAGCAAGTTCTCTTCCCCAAATGATCCCCCTCCAGACATAGGATGGTCTACCTCCCAGCTTGGCCTTTAGGAACTCTTCTTGAGGGTAGTATCTAGCTTTTAGAATTTGGGCCATTAAAGATTGGGGTCTATGTAACAGCCGCCAAGTGTGTTTTGCCAATAAAGCCTGGTTGAAAAGTTTTATGTCTCTGAAACCCATCCCTCCCCTATCCTTTGGTTTTGTCATTGCCTCCCATTTCAGCCAGTGAATTTTCTTCCCTTGCTCGGAACTGCCCCACCAAAAGTTAGCCATCAACATGTTCAAATCATGACAACATCCCTGTGGAAGTTTGAAACATGTGAGAGTGTAAGTGGGAATTGCCTGGGCTACTGCTTTTATCAAGACCTCCTTTCCAGCCGTGGAAAATAACTTTTGTTTCCAGCCTTGCAACACCTTTTGAACTTTATTAGTAATGTAGCTCAAAGGGGCTTTCTTGTTTCTAGATAGAGAAGACGGGCAACCAAGATATTTTCCATGATCTTGAACTATCTTGACTTGCAGGATGTTGGCTAAATAGGCTTTTGCATCACTTTCCACTCCTGCCCCATATGCTATTTCTGATTTCTCAAAATTGATAATTTGTCCAGTGGCTTACTCATAGACTTTCAGAATTCGCTGCATCTCAGAAAATTCCTCCTTTCTTGCTTTAAGGAAGAGAAGACTATCACCTGCAAAAAAGAGGTGAGAGATAGATGGTGCCGTTCTGGCAATTCTAAGACCTGTAATTTTTTTAGATGTCTCAGCCCTTTTTAAGAGACTGGACAAGCCCTCAGCACACATGAGAAATAAATATGGAGATAAAGGATCACCTTGCCTAAGCCCTCTAGTGGGTTTAAAGATTGCAGAACAGATGCCATTAATTAGAATCGAAAAAGACACAGACTCTTCACACATCCCAATTCTCTTAATCCAAGATGGACTGAAACCCATTTTTGCCATAATACTTCTAAGGAAACTCCACTCCACTCTATCATATGCTTTACTCATGTCCAATTTTATAGATGCAAAACATTTTTTCTTAGATTTTGATTTTTTAATGTAATGCAAACATTCATAACCGACAATAACATTATCAGCTATTAATCTACCAGGGACAAAAGCACTTTGATTATTAGATATAATAGAATGGAGAATTATTTTCAATTTATTGGCAAGTACTTTAGCAATAAGTTTATAACACACATTGCATAAACTAAAAGGACGATAGTCATTCACCGTGCTTGGATTTTTCTTTTTGGGAATGAGGACAATCGTTGTTTCATTGAGACGATCTGGCATTTCCCCCTCATTAAGACATCGCAGGCAAGTGCTAATCACTTTGTCCCCTACTATGTTCCATTATCTCTGGTAGAAGAGGGCTGGTAAACCATCTGGTCCAGGGGCTTTAGTTGGATGCATCTGTTTTAAAGCTTCCTCCACCTCTACCGCTATAAAGGCTCGATCTAGCTGGTAATTCATTTCATCTGAAACTCTTGGTGGAGTTGCATGTAGAATTTCGTCTATCGCCTGCACATTTAAAGTAGAGGATTTAAAAAGTTCAGAGTAATAATGGAAGAAAACACGCTCAATATCTTCCCTGTTTTCAAAGCAGTGGCCATCAGAGTCAGTTATTTTCTGGATTTTATTCTTTTGTCATCGATGGGTGGCTTTAGTTGATTTTCGAACTTCCAAACATAAAAAAGGTAAAATAGTAAACAAACTACACAAATCACGTGTAATGTTAAACAAAAAATCATTGTATACTATACAATTATGCATATATTATATGCTAGCATAGTTATAGATTATTTAATTATGCCACCAAGTAAAATCAATTTATTTTTAAAACAAGTTAAAAACATTGTTAGTCTCTAAACTTGAATGGAGGTAACAATTTAACTTTTATTTGTAACCATTTAATTTCTGCATTTTCGCTTTTGTAATAACTTGGTCTTTGAATTTTAGTATGTAATAATTTAGTTTCAATATTTTCAAAATCAACAAATTTAGATCATATTGTGAAAAAAAAAAATTAATAGGATTTCTTGTATATATAGATTGGTAAACTGACTAGATCAGGCCAAATTTGCCTATAAACTACAAAAGTCTAAATGGTTAGATAATATAAATTGACACTCAATTTTGATAGAATTTTCTATAGTAAAGATTAAATTGTTATGTATTAAATAATTCGAGGGACTTAACTGTTACCCGATCAAAGATTAAATTATTTATTTTTTTTTTTTTTGAGAAAAGAAACAGTTTTCATTAACATGAACAATTACAGTCCAAAATACATTTGCCTGAAGTTGCCATTCCCGTGGATAAAAGCCAAGGTGGGAAATCTGACAACCACAACAAAGACCTACAATTAGCCAAAGCATGCTTTGCTAATGAATCTGCCATTTTATTCCCTTCTCTAGGAATATAAGAGAACAAGGAGTTGGAAAATTTGGCACTTAGCTCTTGGATTTGAACAATCCAGTGACAGACCTCAGATGAAATTGGCACTTCACCTGATATCATTTGTATCGCAATCAGAGAATCTGAAACAATTTTTACCGTCGTATATTGCAACCGATGCACTAGTCGCATTCCATGTAGAATTGCTTGAACCTCAGCTGCTAACGGAGTAAAACACGTTGAGTCAAACATCTCCATTGCCGCTATTAGTGTACCATTACGACCCAAAATCACCATACCATACCCTGCACCAGTATTATGTGGGTTTACCGCCGCATCAGTTAACAACGTGTAACCCTGCTCATGGGAGTTTCGAACAACATCTTGAGACGCTATCTCCTTGACTAAAGATTTTCGCGGCAGACGTGTTTCCTCCCAATATCCACATATCCATTGACAGCGTTGGTCCCAGTCCATTATCTTCATACCTCTAGAATGGTTGTTCCTATCATTCCATATAGCCCAAAAGGCTATGCAAGCCCGTTCAAAGTCCTCATGTGATAAGTGAGTTGCCAAAATAACTAAACGATCGGCAAAGTTGTTCGCCTGTCGGATACCCTTATCATATCTTGTAAAAATATGACCACAAATTAACTTAGCTCGCGCACAGCCACTAAGAGCATGGTCCACAGTTTCAACTTTGGACAAACACATACCACATAATGGCGATACATCCATTCCCCTTCTCATCAAACACCAATTTACCGGCAAACATTCATTATATGCTTTCCATATGAAGATCTTAATCTTGGAAGGAATTTTAGCTTTCCAAAGAGTGTTCCACCACATCCTGCCAGCATTCTCACTTGACGATACCTGTTCAGAAGCGAAACGAAGTGCAACTTTATACCCACTTTTAACTGAATATTCTCCATGTGATGTATAATGCCATATCCATCTATCTTCTGCATCATGGGCGCTAATGGGAATAGTAGCAATTATCTTTGCATCATCTGCATGGGTCACTCGTTGTATTTCATCCATATTCCATCCATTATATGGCGTAATAAAATCTGAAACTTTTGCCTCCTGTGGGATTGTCTCCTCCCCAATTGGTAACGGTTTGAAAGTAGTTTCCTTTGGTATCCAAGGATCTAGAAAAAAATTAATAGACTTGTCATTGCCCACCCTCTTGCGTATACCACTACCAATAATATCTCGAGCCCATACAAAACCCCTCCAAAAAATTGAACAATTACTCCTAATAGGAGCAAACAATAATGATTCTTGATGAGCATATCTCCCTTTAATAACTCGTGCCGCCAGTAGATGTGGATTGCAAAACAACCTCCAAACTTGCTTAGCTAACAAAGCCTTATCAAAGATTAAATTATTACCAACTAAAATTTTTTAACTTTTAAAATATAAATTATAGTTTATATAGAATATACATAATTATAAGAACGAAGTAACGAACGCGGCTTAAGCGATCATCGACAAAAACAGATTTTCATATTCATTGTGATCAATGAAAGATAATTAAATTTCCAAGCCTAACTAATAATAAAAAAGGACAATATATGTTTAAATAAGAAAACTATAACAATTTAAATACCATTTAATTAAATTTTTAGTACCATTTAATTAATTAATTAATAATTAATAATTATATCGCTGTTAAAAGTTCAAATTATCTTAAACCGATAGAACACGTTTCCAGTGGACCACTCAACATTTATAATTTATATATATTTTTTTTTTTTGAGAAGTTATAATTTATATTCTATATTCAATGGCTTTGTCTTTTAGGTAAATGTCCAAATGAATTTTAAAATATATATTTATAATTTTAAATGAAATTTGTTAAATAATATAAACAAACATGATTTACAAATCCGACATGTAGGTTGTAATGTCAATTAGTACTCAAAACAAAGGACTATGTAATCAAGTTTGGTCTAGAACATTGGTAATTAATACTTGTTTTGATGTTTATTTGTTGGATTGTGTAACGTACTTAATTAAAAATCTAACCTACATGTTTCGAAATTGATATTAAGATTGCCAAAGCGAGCATAGTTCAGCTGTAATTGACATGTACCATCGATCAAGAGATTAGATGTTTGAATCCCCTCACCCCAAATGTTGATGTACTAAAATAAATGACTATGAGATTTAAGTTCATATATGTCTAGGGCATAGTGTCATATAAATTTTCTATTAAAAGTACTATGTATAATTTAGTATGGATGGTTAAAGTTTGTTCTTTGAAAATTTTGGGATGTGTATAGTTGTTGACCTGAAAATATTAATTTGAAATAATAAAGTTATATTATTTCTTTTTTTTTTTTTTTTAATATAGGTTTAGTATCAATTTTTTTTTAAAAAAAAAAAACTATCTAAAAATATTAAAAACATGTGAATGTTGTTTTTAATTTATTTTAATTATATAATCCAAATGTTTTATTTTAGTAAATAAGTCTACAAAATAAAAATTCAATGAATTTCGGGAAAAAAATGGAATTTTGGTTGTATAAAAAACATGCTATTAGAAATTTGGGATATTTCTTTATCAGATCGACCTTTAGTTTTAAGCTATTTATTGTTGTCCTTTTCTGAAAGAAAAATCAAAATGAAATAAGTATCCGTATTTTAAGCTAGATTTATTGTTGCCAACTTAAATGGTTAGAAATTAATAATTCTGGGCTAAATTATTAAAAAAAAAAAAAAAAATACCCATAACTTTAAAAAATACTCCAGAATTTTAAGAAATGTTCAAAAGTACATTTATTGTTAAATTTTGGATAGAATAGGTTAAAGTTTCAAAGTTTCAATTTCATTAATACCTTCAAATTTTAAAAATTTTAAAAAATATCCTTATTGAAAAATGTATCTTCTTTTTTCTTCCCGTAAATTCTTCCTCCATGAAGCCAACAAGAGCTTAGTTCAACTGGCATAACCTTATGTGTTTATGTCTTTTCTTATGTCTCTGTTGAAAGTGAAGTTTGTTAGCTTATGTTGCTAGACTCTTTAGTTTCTTGGTTTCTTGCATGGGTTGAGTTATTGGCCTCTTGCTTCGGTAGTCTTGAAGGTTTAGGTCTGTATTATGAGTTCTAAAGATCTGTTGTCATCCCGATAGCTGTAAGGTTGTGTTGGAAAGTCTAAATAAGGCAAATTAGTGTGTGTGTCGTGCCTAGGTGTAAGAAAAGAATACATGCCTGCTAAAATCATCAGTGGTAAAATGAGTAGCGTGCTTGAGCTGGAAATTTCAATTATGTTTCCTGTTATTTTCATAATGTTATCATGCTTGAAAACGTTGAGCATATAATGGGGTAAAAAGAATTGCATGCAATGTGTTTAGTTAGGCCAATCAGGGTTAATCTCGGGTTATGGGTCCCTGCATTGTAGTGTACCCCACTTTAAGTGTTTGGAAAGATTAAGTAAAAGAGTTTCTTTGCAAGCCCTAGGTCTGAGTTGCATCCTTTGTTTCACTTAGCCTTTCAGGCAAGGCCTTAGTGTCAATGTAGGGAGAAGATAGGTGGAGGAGCTTATAAGCTAGTCTCGAGCTTGTAGGGGTTGCTTTAGGGGAAGGCTAAGCATTCTCATTCGTGTGAAGTTTCCTTGGAATTATTGTCTGTCTCAAAATTTTGTTAGCTTGCTTTATTTTCTCGTTGGCATAAGTCTTAGCATTTGTAATGCAGGGTTTAGATTGTGATAATTTTCAACATTTGAATCTCGTCCATTGATATTTTGTAGGTCTTGGCCTGCTAGAGGGCTATCAGGTCATGGTTTTAGAGTGTTTTTTAATGGAGTAGGTTTGGTTGTGTTTTAGGTTGGGGTGTTTTTGTGTTTTCTGTGCTAATTGCAGTATTATGTTGGTAATCTCGCAGGTCTATATATTGAATTGAAGGTTGTCTTGAAGTGAAAAGAAGCCAAACTGGAGCGAAATTTTAACTAGTTTGGGTTTAGGTTGTTGAGGTTGTGGAAAACTTGCAGTTTACATTTGGCTGTCTGTTTAGTTTGTATCACTTTTTTTTTGGTTGGGCTGTATCTTTGACTCAAAAAAAAAAAAAAAACTCGTATATGATAATATTTTCTTTCCAGAAATAACATTGGAAAATTATCAACTAATTCAAGTCAAAGAAAAAAAAAATTCAAGAACAGAGCAAAAGTCATCTTGAAGCTTTAACAGGAGAATCTAGTCAAACTTTTGAGATGATGCGTTGAGAGATAAGCAACACTCTCGGTCTAGGAATACATGACAAATAAGTAAAGCTTCTCACTAGTTTTTCTGGATAAAGAATTTGTAGAGAGAGGAAGAAGAAGAAAAAAAAAGTTTTTTGAATAAGGGTACTTTTGAAATTTAACGTTTTCCATCCAAAACTTAACGGTAAGAATATGTTTTAACATTTTTTAAAGTTTAAGGATATTTTTGAAACATTTTAAAGTTTAGAGGTATCTTTGAAATAAACCTCACAAAAACTTTGTCCACACTTATTTGTGATAAATGTCCTCAACTTTTACAACGATGACAGTGTATTATCCAATAAACTAGCTTAGATCGATAGTCATGAATCATGATCCTATTTAACCATTAAAAGATAATAATTATTTATTAAATAATTTAATGCAAAAGTAGTTAATGATTAGGTTTCAACTTCCATGCTTAACTTTTATCCCCTTTAAAATTATGAAATATTATTAGCTATTACACCATAAAAAATAAACCAAGTTCCTGTTAGTTTATTATAAAATTTAATTAATTAATTAATTTTTTTTTTTTAGTCCAACAACATTTGAGGTGGGAGAATTCAAACCGCTAACCTCTACATGTCAATTACTGTTAAGATATGTTCAATTAGTTATGTTAGGTTCATATTGATATTAAACTAGAATGCTAAAGTGAGCATAGCTCAGCGGTAATTCTATATACGATTGACCAAGAGGTCAAAGATTTAAATCCACCTACTCCAAATGTTGATGTACTTAAAAAAAAGATATTAAACTAGAATAGTTAAATTTTGAGTATTTTGATACGTTTAACCTCTTTTTACGCATTTTTCATGATTGAATTCGACATTTATAGCTTGATTTTAGATGTTTTCTTGATTTATTTTATTTTATTTTAGTTCAACAACAATGGAGTGGAAGAGAATTTTGTGTATTTTAATGGTTGGTTATGAAAAATTTTATGTATATTAATTTTACTTCATTAAAATTTGGGGTTTAATTTTAAGAAATTGAACTTTTAAGTTATAATGGATAATTGTCTTGTTTTCACACCCCTGTCCCCATCTGGGGTGTGGTGATTGATTTAATGTCAATTTTAGTGTTTTTTTTTTTTTTTATTAAATGTCAATTTTAGTTGACAAATATCAATAGTCTTCTTAAAATTGACCAAACAACCAATTAACTTATTGATACACCAACCAAAATTAAACCCAATCAAATTGACAAATTATTTTCAATTTTAAATCTCATGAAGTAGAATCTCACTAACATGTAATATTCAATTTATATACATTTTTTAAATAATTGTAGTGATTAAATTGTTGATATTAAAATATGTTCATTAAATGAGTTTTCTTTAGAACATATCATTAAATAAGTTAATGGTTAACTTTTATTCTTAAATTAACACTCTTATTCTTAAATTTGAATTTAGTTTAAACTATGGGCAACGAAAGAGATAATACTTTATTCTGCAAAGAAGCTGACTATTTTAGTTTTGGCTTTGGGAGAAGATCCGAAGCATTTGTCCATTCCATAGCAAATAGAAAAAGAATATTCCAAGCATTTAAATATTTAAATATTCAATATTTTATGGGATTTATTATTGGTTGATTATTAAACTTGCAAAAATTGAACAATTATTTTGAGATATAATTACACAAATCACCGCTATATTAGAATAGTCGTGATTGCAAACTTAATGTTAATTCGTTTTCTACTTTAAAGTTATCACTGTTCTATCGTCTAGAATTTTCTTCAATTAACTTTTGTTTTATTACTTTGAGAATATATCTTTTACTTTTCTACTTTTCTATTTAATTTTCTACTTATTCTCACTTTATATAATTCGACTAATTCGACTCAATCAATCTCTAAAATTCTTTTACAACTCATTTGAACATAATTCTTCGTTTGTAAGTCAATTACGAAGATTAACTTACAAGTAAAAATCTCAACTCAATGCCTTGTTGAAAGAATAACATATATTAAAGTATATATGTAGACTAAGCAATCAAATCAATATACAAAGGGAATATTATTTCCCAAGTATCTTCCTCCTCCACCGAGTAAGTTCAATTTTATTACATATATCATCAATTTCCTCTTAATAGACATCATTCAATTATTCTATAATAAAAAGTTAAAATCAATTCAATAAAAAAAAATGTCCCAAACTTCAAAATCAACATTAATATTTCAATTTTACAATTATGCAAAATCTTGTTTGATAATGATTTTTTATTTGTGAAAATTAAGCATATAAATGCTACCTTAATCTATAAGTTCATTTATTTTGTTATCTATTTTATTTCCATGTTTTTAATATTTTTCAACCACTAAGTAAACAAGCATAATTTTCAAAACAAAAAACCAAAACCAAATAGATATCAAACATCGTGACTTTTGCAATAAAAAGTTTGTTGGTACAAGTTTGTGCATAGTCCTATTATTTTTTTTAGTACATCAACATTTGGGAGCGACGGATTTGAACCTCTGACTTGAGTACATGTGAATTACAGTTGAGCTATACTCCCTTTGAGCTGTGCATTGTCCTATTTATAGGTAATTCATAAGTAGAAAAATAAAAATATGCAAAGCATAAAAGTTAGTATACGTGTAATTACAAAATTTCTCTATTAAGAAAAATTGAAGAAGCTTTAAAAAAAAAAAAAAAAAAAAAAAAAAAAAAAAATCCGGGAAAAAAAACTTTTACAAGAAACCCGGTAAAATCCTTCAAAAACCGTACAGTCGACTGCGTCGTCGTCGTCGATCGGATTTCCGATCAAATCGGCCACCGACTGCCGATCAGAATTTATCCGTCCGACCGGTAGATTAAACAATTGAGTTGAGGTCTCAGTTTATCTTTCCAAATTTGACGATCTATATCCGTTTCCCTCACTCTGTTTTTGATCTCGACCACCACCAATTCCTCCGTCAGCCGAAAAATATCAATAACGGCGACGAAACCGCCGTCGTGGCCCTCCACTTTAGCTCCCCAGCCGTTCTTCTCCACCGCCGCATTTTCCGACTTCGAAACCTCCTCAACCGTCACAATGATCTTCTCCGGCGACTCGGCGGAGAGGAATCTCTCAACGCCGGACGAAAACTCCGTCTCGTTGATCAATCCAGTCAAATCGAAGCCAGGTGAGAACGAAATAAGATCGAAAGCATTCAAATACTTCGCATTGTTCACCTCGCCGTAAAGCTCCGAAGCGGAATCTTCGAATTGAAGCTTCTCCTCCTGAAACCCCTTTCTGAACCACGGATCCTGATGAATCTCGTCGACGGTGATCCTCGTCTCGGGATTCGTGTCCAAAAGCCTGGACAGAAACCGCCGCAGATCCGGCGACGTCCACTTAGGGCACCGGAAATCGCCTCTGTAAATCTTCCTATACATGGCCATTAAATTCGAGTCGTTAAAGGGAAGATAACCGGCGGTGAGAACGTAGAGGATTATCCCGCAGGACCAGACGTCGATCTTAGCCCCGTCGTAGCCTTTCTTGGCGAGAATCTCCGGCGCGACGTAGGCCGGAGTGCCGCAGAGCGTGTGGAGCAATCCGTCGGGACGAATCTGATCGGTCAAAGCGCTGAGTCCGAAATCCGAAACTCTGAGATCGAAATTGTCGTCGAGAAGGAGATTCTCCGGCTTCAAATCACGATGAAAAATCCCTCTGGAATGACAGTATCCGACGGCGGTAATCAGCTGCTGGAAGTACCGACGGCTGAGATTCTCACTGAACCTCCCCTTGGAAACCTTGGCGAAGAGCTCCCCTCCCTTGGCGAACTCCATTACGAAATAAATCTTCGTCTTGGTGGCGAGAACTTCGAAGAGACGAACGACGTTGGGATGGCGGAGGCGGCGCATGATAGCGATCTCTCTCTTGACGTGCGCCGTGAAACCGCCTTTGAGGACCTTGAGCTTGTTGACGGCCTTGATCGCGACGCTCTGTCCCGTGAGGAGGTTTCTGCCATGGTAGACCTTCGCGAAGGCTCCACAGCCCAACAGCTTGCCGAGCTCGTATTTCCCGAAGAGAATTCCCTCCGGCAGCGAGTCGGCGGAGAGATCCTGCGAAGGATTGTCGTAGTTGAAGTCCGGCATGAGAAAGAGGAGAAGGAAGGGATTGAATGAGTTGGAGGATCTTTTGAAGATTCGGGGATGTGTTAATTATAGGGGTTTGGCAAAAAATTTGAACTCCTTTTCTGCCATGGAAATAGGTGGGAAGGTTTTAGGAGAGAGAAAGTTTTAGAGTGAGAAGAGGAAATTGGGACACCCACTCCAGGTTGGGGGAAGGTATTTGAAGGGGGCTATGCTATGGGGGATTGCCGGGCTGGGGTCCACTGGTTTTATATTATATTATAAATAAAAACCCTAAAATAGGAATTGGAACAAATAATAATGTTTTATTGGGAATTTAGTAAAATTGTATAACTTATTCAACTTTAAAAAGTGTTTAATTCGTCTTTCAACTTTCAATTTTGTTTTTTTTATAGATCCATAAACTTTGAAAATGTCTAATAAGTCCCTGAACTTTCAATTTTGTATTTAATAGAATTTTGATATATTTAATATTTTTTAAAAATTAACCAATATACTATATATAAAATTGAATTTTCTGCCTATTCAAACTTTAAACTTTTAATTTTATATCTAGTAGGCTTGTGAATTTTACACAATGTTGAATAGTTCGAGGACTTATTAGACACAAAATTTAAAGTTGTGGGACCTATTGGACACAAAAGTGAAAGCTTAAGAATCTATTGAATACTTTTTAAAATTCAAGGATCTAATTGAAATAAAATTGATAGTTCGATGACCTATTTGAAACTTTTTAAAATTCTAAAATGACACAACTCTAAAGTTCAAATGACTAAACTAAACATGTAATTTAACCTAATAATAATAATGTTTAGTGTGACGCATGACGATAGGAGGGCTACATGAATGAACCAAGATCACATCCGAATCAGAGGGATCCTGAGGACATGAAAGTATCTCCAAGATAAGCTTAAAAGAATTGATAGATACTACCTATACCAACAAGGTGCACATTCCTTTTCGGTGGCTCAATCATAGGAACTTTGAAGTTAAGCGTGCTTGGCTTGGAGAAGTTCTATGTTGGATGACCTCCTGGGAATTTTCCTAGGGAGCAAGTGAGTGAGGACAAAGCATCCTAAAATGACCAATGTCGGGGCCTTAAGTGCCAAAGCCGAATTCCGAATCCTGGGCCTGGGGCGTTACATTTAGAGATTACCTTATATGGATTTTACTCTTTTTTTTTTTTTTTTTTTTTTTTGAAAATATGTGGATTTTACTTTTTAACCCTACATTTATGATTCATTCAACATTTATGTGTAGATTACGTGTTTGAAGTTTAGGAGCATGGTTTCAAAGTAATAAAACCTAAGAATTAATTGAAATCGTACGATTTCTTTTCCTTTTTGGGAGTTCGAAGTCGTACAGCGTTTTGGAAAGAAAAAAAAAAGTCCATGTTTTATACTTGAGTTTACATTGGATCTATTTTTATATTGAATTTTTAATTTCGTCGCATTGGAGTTTCGATTTGATCGGGTGTTGCAAATTTTATTTTCAAATGTATTGTGATTTTTATTTATTTATTTATTTTTCTTTCTCATCCCTATTAGACAATTAATGAGATTTGAAGTAGGATGATTGAATGAGATTAGAGTTAAAAGGATTTTCTTTTTAAAAATTATAAGTTGTGTATTAATCAAACTTAATTTAGTGATTGATTGATCTTATTTCAAATAAGTAAGTTTTAGTAAGAAGGAAATCAGTGGCAGAACGTACATTGTACGCTGGGGTTGAGGTGTTGCCTATCATCTATGTGATGTTCACTCTGAGCAAGTATTAGAGGTTCAAGGAAGCTGCACGAGCTAGTATGCATTCTTGGACCAGGTATAAAATTGAATATTTAGGGTTACATTAGAAGTTCGAATTGATTCGACATTTTTTTTTAAAAAAAAAAATTAATATAAAAACTTTTTAGTGGGGTCCATGAGTGACATAAGCACAAAAAGTTGTGGCCAACCATGTGCTAGGCTTGATTTTTGTGGATGGAAGGCAACGTTACTTCTGTAGTCGCTTTTTGCTGAAAAGTTCAGTTTCCTAATTAGCTATGTGTTTTTTTTTTTTTTTTTTGAAATAATGCTTGATTAATAAAATCAACCACCAGAGTTAATACCCTCATTCATGAGGGGCCAAACAAAATAAGGAAATACAGGGGCCCAAAAACATTGCCCAAGATTCCTGGTCAGGGGTGCCACCTAATTGCAACAAAAGGAAGAAGAGGATGCCTCTCTTGCAACACTGTGAGCAATGGAGTTTGCTTCCCGCTTGCAATGAAGGAACGTCACTCTGACCAACTGCGAGGCAAAGGAGGAAATTTCGTCAATGATCGGTTTCATCTCCGATAAGTCCTCCGATTCTCCTCTTAGAGATTTCACAACTGATAAGGCATCAGTTTCGATTTCGAAGGGAATGTTGTTCTCACGACAGGTATTGAAAATGACTTTCATCCCTTCTAAAATTGCTTTCGATTCCAAGACTTTGACTTCCCATCTTTGATTGATTTGTTTCATGTCGAGGTTGATCAATGACCCATTCAAGTCACGCACCACCCAACCTAAGCCTCCTCTGTTTCGATCTTCAAACCAGGTTGCGTCTGCATTTAATTTCCAGGCGTTGGGATTCGGTTTTCTCTAGGTTTCCTAACTCGTTTGACTCCTCGAGGGATTCGGGTCTTCACTCTTAAGGTAAGATTTCTTCCATTCTGAGATGCTGAAGTCGATTGAGTTCCTGAGACGATCAATTCCTGGGGGCTTGATTGACGACTGAGTTTTGTTTCTGAAATTCCACACACCCCATATGATTATTGCCCCTTTTGCTAGGTCTTCCGATGATAGGTTTGAGACCATCCAGCTTTCTTCGTCCATCCATTCCTGCATACAGAATAAAGGTCATAAGATTTAGGAATCCATTCATTCCACATTTTCTTAGAGGTTTTGCACTCCCAAATTAAATGGGAGGAAGTTTCCTCTTTCTTAATGCATAATAGACATAGGGGGTTAGTATCTATCCATGTTTTTTGGATGTTTGTCTTGCTTGGAAGAATGTTGTTCACGATTTTCCAGCCGTAGATTTTGATCCTAGGTTGCATCCTCGTAGTCCGAATGATTTTCCATTCTTTTGATGCTTTGGAATGGTCCGACTGGGATGCCTCTTCTTTGCCTTGATATTCCAAGGCAGGCAGTATGCACTTTTGATTGAAAAGCAACCTTTCTTGTCAAAGTGCCAAATTATTTCGTCCTTAGAGTTCTTTCCTCCTATGGGAATGTTTAGGATATCTTCCACATTGAGCATATTGAAACATTGGGATATGATGTCCTCCCTCTAGTTGTTGTTGTTGTCCAACAGGCAATTTTCCATGCTACCTCCATTCATTGTTTGCCATGTAAAGAATATTTAAGAATGGTGTGGGACCAATAGAATAAAATATTATAACATTAAATGACGTGTCAAATGCTGAATGGGAGGAGTAGGTACTACACTAGTAAAATTTTTCGGGAAAATTTCTAGTACTAAGGTAGTATATATGAGAAATTTTTCATACTACCTTCATTCATTATTTGCCATGAAGGAAGTATTTAAGAATTGTGTGAGACCTATGGAATAAAATATTATATCATTAAATGCTCATTAAATGACGTGTCAAATGCTGAATGGAGGGAGTATGTACTACCGTAGTACTAGAAATTTTCCCAAAATTTTTCCAAGATCTCCCTACATACCACCATTAAAATATTGACAACTAAAAGAGATAAAAAAGTTTTCTCATTTTCTACCATTATTTTTATTAGTTGTCAAGATTTTAGTGAGGGTATGTAGGGAGATTACTATGTACCGACTTCCAGCTAAGTATTTCCCTTTCATATTTAGAAATTTAGGAGTGGTAGGCAATTCAAATTATGTTTTATATTTTTGGATTGACTGAATTTAGTGCTTATGCGTTTGTTAGATGTCTTTGATTTGAAATTCATAAAATATATTAAAAAAATAAAAAAATATTATTATTTTATTAATTTATTAATTCTTTTTCTCCTGAGGTTTGAGAAGAAAGAGGGGAAAAAGAATTAAAAAATTAATAAAATAATAATTTATTTTTTTATTTTTTTAATATATTTTTATTTAAAATTAATTTTTTAATTAAAATAATAGTGTCATGTCAGCATTCTGTTAGTATTTAACGACAAAATGGACGGCAGAGACTAAATTGCTCCTTATCTCAAACCTCGAGGGTATTTTTGTTGAGTTTGAAAACTCAGTGACCAAAGTGTAACTTAACCCAAACCTCAGGGACCAAAAGTGTATTTTTTCCTAAAATATTATACATATCATAAATTATAAGATATTGTAAATTTATAATCATACAAAATTTATAACATATAATATGTTTATAATTTAATTAATAATAAGTTTATATTCAACTTAATATAGGTGATAACTACAATTAGTTTATGGTCTATAAACATATTATCAAACACATTTTGAACAATTGTTTAAATTGAGATTCAATTTCTAAATCTACTATCAAACATACTGTTATTAGTATTTCAAAAAAAAAAAAAAAAAAAACATATTGTTATCAGATTACCAACCAAATGTACCCTTATATAATACTTAAAAAAAATGTACCCTTATATATTTTAAAGAGCAAAATTATTTTAAGCACAAAAATATTTTAGGGAAAAATACACTTTTGGTCCCTGAGGTTTAGATTAGGTTTCATTTTGGTCCCTGAGTTTTCAAACTCAACATTTTTACCCCTGAGGTTTGGATTTCATTACACTCTTAGTCCCTCTGTTTATTATTCTGTTAAGTACTAACAGAATGCTGACGTGGCATTAATTTTTAATTAAAAAAATATTTTTATTAATTTCTTAAAATAAAATAATATAATATTAAATACTTTTTTATTTTATTTTTAATTTTCTTTTTTCTTTTTTTCTTTTTCTTCCATCTTCTTCGCTCTTCTTCTTCTCTAGACTCTTCTTCTTCATCTTCAGACCAAGACTTTGCCGGAGTCGCCCCCGCCTCGCCGGAAACGCCACTGCCCTCCAGTGGGGTTCATTCTTCTTCCTCCTTCGTTCAACGTCCAATCGCAGATCTCTCCGTCTCCGTTCAGCATCTCCGACGACGTTCGCGGTTTTAGCAGCGGCAGATCGTGACCCACGACGCGATTCCAGCAAGCGACCCAGGTGCGAATCGAATGAGCCAGTATGGTGGGTTTCGTTTCAGATCTAGATTCCGTGGGTCTGCCAGAATTAAAAAAATCTAGTGGTCTGTTCGTGCTGTGGGGTTTTTCGCGAGTGGAATTGAAAAAAGTTGGTGTCGCTACCACATCCAGATCTGTGTGGGTTTATTGTTGCGTGGGCGTTTTCAGATCGTTTGAATCTTGAAGAAATGGGTTTTTGTGATAGTGTTTTGGCGAGAAGGGCTTCACGAACAAGTTTTCGCCGATGGAGAGTGCGAAGAAATCCGAACAGCAGCAACTACGGCGAGCGTTCGACGTGGCTATGGGTTTTCGAGCTTCAGCGGGTGATCGAGTTTCCGCAACGACATGGGTCTCGGCTCAATAGAAGTCCAGATCGAAGAGAGAGAAAAAAAAGAGAATAAGAAGAAAAGAAGGAGAAAGAAAGGAAAAAAAAGTCCAGTCGCCGGAGCCGGCGGTCGGCCGGCGGCGGAAGATGGTTGTCCATTGGTGGAGGAAGTTGGGATATTAGGTTGAAGAAGATGAAGAAGAATGATGGGGAGGAAGAAGATAAAGAAAAAAGAAAAAGGAAAATAATAAAAAAAAAACATATATATTTTTTATTGTATTACAAAAATTCCAAAAAAAATATTTTTTAATAAAAAATGTATATGCCACATCATCAATCTGTTAGTATTAACAGAAAATTTAACGAAAGGACTAAGAATGTAACCAAATTCAAACCTCATGGGTAAAAATGTTGAGTTTGAAATCTTAGGGACTAAAATGAAACCTAATCCAAACTTTAGGGACCAAAAATGTATTTTTCCCAATATTTTATTTATAGAGGACTATTCTAAATTTGTATTCCTTGTCTGTCACATGACTTGAGTTACCATTAAACTCCGTCCGGATTAGAACAAATTCAAATGATTATCTAAAATTTGAAATAAAATTCCATAGTAAAATTTAAAAGAATGTTTTAGGGTAGAGATGTAAATTTTCTTTTGTGGTGATTTGGGTTGAATTTGTGATTGATTGTTTTTAGTCCAACAACATTTTATGATAGAAGATTTGAACTTTAGTCTTCTTGATCAAAGGTATATGTCAATTACCGTTGACCTATGCTTGTTTTGATAGTCTTTGATTTAGAGGAATATTCCTTGCATGATCTAATCTCGTTTTCATCTAAAAGTTTAATTATTTTTAATTTTACTTTTTTAGACCATTAATAAAAGTTATGACATATTTCTATAAGATTAATGATTAAAAGCAATAAATAGTTTACAAACTTTATCTAAATCTTAACCCTAAAAAATGTGTTTTGTGTATTATTACAAAATTTATCTAAATCTTAACCCTAAAAAATGTGTTTTGTGTATTATTTAATATTTGATTAATTTTACTACTAGACAATAAAATAATAAAGCTAGAATTTTCCTAGAGATTCGTGTGATTGTCGTGATTCTTTAAAATCAATGATGATTAGAAATAGAATCAATGTACGATTTAATTAATCCTACTTTAATTTATACTTTTTTTTAGTTGAATAATATGTGAAAGTGGAAGTTCGAACATTTCATTTGGAGGATATAATCTAGTTATATATTTATGTTGGTTTAATTAGTTATTCGAGAGTAATACTTAATCCTTAAGAGTGAAAAGAGAAATTTAAAAGGAGAAAGAATAATGGTTATTCAACGGAAGAATAACATGAAAATTTTGAAAAATATTTTTAATTATTCACAAATATATTTCATTCTTATAAAAATCCTTGCTAAACTCATCTTAAACATTGCTTTTAATTTTTACAATATGATTTTAAAATGAAGCAATTAAACAAATACTTTGCAAATAGGTGGGTTTCTTTATTTTGTTAGTAACTTTTTGAAAACATTTTCGAAACCTAAGCCGGATTTTAAAAACTAAGGCAAGTTTGAAATAAAACTTAGAAATATTATTTTATCACTTTTGAGTTTATTTGTTTTGTTATCTATATTGTATCAATGCTTTCAAAATCCAAGCCAAGGTGAGTTTGGTTTAACTTTTCAAGTGTTTAATTTTGAAAAAAAATAAAATCATTTTGAAAAACTTTATAGAGTTTGACAACCACTAAAAATGACTTATTAGAAAATGAGATTGATAAATGAATCATTTTGAAATAAACACTTGAAACCAACTTTTTAAAAAAAAAAATTGAAGTATATAATAACTTGGGTAGAAAAACACTCATGAGAAAATGTAACCAAACATATGAGTATTTAAATTCTAAACCATTTTTATACAAAATGTTTTTTAAAAAATGTATTCTTGAAAAACATTTAAATTAAAATGTATTTCAAACAGATCCTTAGATTACTAAAAGCTATAGTTTTTAAACTTGATTTTGTGTTTTAAAACTTTGCTTAAAATTCAAATGTTTTCTTAAAAAATATGAAAATCGTAGTAAATAAGTGGTAGGAAAACAAACACAATTTTCAAAAACTAAAAATCAAATAGTTATCAAACAGATCTTACACTTAGTTGAAGTTTTTAAATGAGAAAATAACACATCCTAAGACTGCGTTGGTGTTGATTTTGGAGGCCATCAAAGTGATTATAAAATAGTTTTAACCGTTTTTAGTGTTTGGTAAATCTAATTATAAATTAATTTATATAAAAATACTTTTTGAATTAAGTTGATTTGCAAAAGCCATTAATATTTTTTTTATACACAAAAGCCATTAATAGTAGTGGATTTAGCTTTCCTAAAAATCTGGTGGATTCTCTAACTAACCATTTGTCCCTCTCATACCTACACGTTGTTGAGACATGATTTACCATTCAATTTTCTTATTTTCAATACGTTTGAATTTGATTTTTTCTTAATTTTTTTTAAAGATTGAAATAACATTTTTTTTTCTTTTTTTTTTTAATCAAAATATAGAAATATCTAACCTAATGTTATAATTTAAATTAACTGTCTTATTTGAAGAACTTGGAAATCATATAATTACAACCTAACATTTATACAATTATTAAAATATTATTAATATTTTGGTTATTATTTTATGTAAGTTGTAATAATCTAGTATCAATTTACCAAACACCTGAATCTGCTTTTTCCTCATTAAGGCTAAAACTTACCTACCAAACACTAATTTACTTCATACCACATATGATTTTTTTTAAAGTACGGTTGATAGCAATTATTTTAAAAGCTACCGAAATCCCAAACCAGATCTTAATCTCATCTCATGTCACTGTCAATCCCTTTTCCTTTAGGCTAGAATTCAAACTAGTTTGAATTCATATACATGTGAATTCACATGTATATGAACAAAATCAACAAATGAAAATTCTTTTTCTTTATAGCTTTACTTATTAAATCACTCTGCTTTATGCAAAAAGATATCTTACAAGTATTGTAAAGCAAAATATTCGGTAGAATTAGCATACTCTCTATTTCAAATTATTTCATAGATTTCAAATTTTATCATAAAGATCAATAAAAATTTCCAAAGACACGTTAAAGAACTGGAAGAGACAACTTTTGGAGAGAAAATTAATGAAGACAAAGATAGATATTGGAATTTTTGTCCAAATGAACCTATTTGCATATTTACATTCCTACTTGAGAGTAGCACTTTTTAGACTAAACATAAAACATTTCTTAACTAGGTTTATGAAAAACACTAATTAAATAAGTTATTATAAAAGTGCCTTTAATCGTTAATATATATATTTTAATTATGCAACCAAATACTTAGAACATTTGACAAATATTTTTAATTATTATTTGTTTAAAAGTCATGCTAAACTCATCTAAAATTTGTTTTTTTTACTCAATAATCATTATTATTATTATTAATTTTTAAAAATATAGTTTATTTACCAGCTTTTTTTTTTATAATTAAGTTCGAACAAACAAATAATTTGAAATTTAGTTTAACTTTATAAAGTTAAAAAAAAAAACGTTATGTTATCAAAAAAAAAAAAAAAGTTATAAGAAGAACGTTAGCGGTGGTCTCTTTCCTTCCTTTTGGTTAGCATTCAAAACTTGCTTGAAACTTTATTTTCACGACTTTTTTTTTTTTTTTGACAATATAGAGGTGGAGGATTCGAACCAGAGACCTCTCGATCATCAGTACAACTTTATGACAGTTGAATTATGTTGTTGGTATTTTCACAGTTAAATTTTGAACTCGTTGTTCATCTTTTTTAGATTCTATTGGATTAAAAAGATATCTTATAAGTTTTGTAAAATGAAATATCTAGTAAACCTATCCCCTATTTGTCCCAATTTTTTTTAAAAAAAAATCCTACCTTAGTTTTAAAAGTAAATAAGGAAAAATCCAAATTATGAACGAAATCCCACCTATATATGGAATAAACCTTCATATATTCATTCTTTTTCCACTTATATGACACCAAGACAACCATATGATTAGGTGTAGGGAAGTTTAGGCTTTTGGGGGATTGGATAGAGTTTTTTTTTTTTTTTTTTTTTTTTTTTTTTTTTTTTTTTTTGTTGTTGTTGTTGTTGTTTAGCGCCTCCTAATCTTTTTCTTCTTGGTTTTATGTGCAAAGATGCTCTTTGATGATAATATTGTTTGCAGGCCTAAATATTGAGATCAGTGTCCGTTTTTGAGTTAGAATGAAAGATTGATGCGTTCTAATGCTAAAAAAAACCCTTAATTAATTTTTGAAATAAATAGTAGTTACACAAAAATTCACAATAAAACGTAATAAAAAGTAATACTAACATATAACTTTTTTTTTTTTTTGAGTTAAACAACATTTGAGAGTGGGAGGTTTTGATCTTCTGACTTTTTAATCGAGAATACATGTCGATTATCGTTGAATTATGTTCACTTTGACAATACTAACATTTAACATAATTTAATTGACTCCAAAATTTAATTTTCATGCAAACTTCAATATTAGCTAGTTTTATGATAAGGTGACTACTATCTCACTCACTCAAATCAATTATTATTATTATTATTTGAATTTTGTCTACTTACGATAATATTCAAATTAGACTGATGTTTATCTATTAATTTAATAATTTGTACATATAGAATTCAATTATGACGTCGACTTTTTTTTTTTTTTTTAATTCTTTTCCTATCTCAGTGTTACAAATCTACAAGTTTCATTTAGGGGATTTCTTTTTTTTTTTTTTAAAGGAAAATGATTGTGTTATCTCTTTCAATGAAATTGCACTTTTTTTTTTTTTTTTTTAATAATTTCTATTTGAATTGACAGTAGTACCTTTGCTGTCCACACAGCCGGGAATAATCGCATGCTGGTGTACAGAGCCCCGTGTCCAAACAAACCCTTACCCCAATTATAACTTTTTTTTTTTTTTTTTTTTTTTTTTGACAAATCTGATTTAACTTTTAAGCTATTATTATTGTGTGGTTTTTTTCTTTTTTCTTTTTTCTTTTTTCTTTTTTCTTTGCATTTCAACCAAGAGAATATTTTGGCTTAGGTTGCTTCCATTTCCACATTGCACGCTTATTTTCAAGCAAAATGATTTGATCGGCAATGAATTGTGTGAACATTTTTTTACGCTCATTAACTAAAGAAAATGTTGGGTCAATAGTTTTTAAAAATAACTTAGAGAGCATAGCTCAACGGTAGTTAGCATATACTCTCGACTAATAGGTCAAAGGTTCGAATCCCCTACCCCCAAATATTGTTGAACTAAAAAAAATAACTCAGAAAGCCACGAATAAGGAATCGACTCCCCCTTTCAGACTCTTCCAAAACTAAACCAGAGGACTACTTCGCGCGCAAGATTATACGTCAAAAAATTCTCCGATCTCGGATATTTGATGTAAACCAGAGGGCTACTTCACACGCAAGAATATGCACCAAAAAGAACTTGTGTGAACAAGTTGCTCTTAATAAAAATTAAGAAAACATATTTATGATTTATCTAACTATTTTAAGTTGTTTTTCTTAGACAGTTGGCCTTTTTTCTTTTTCCTTTTTTCTTTTTTTTTTTTTTTTTTTTTTTGATTTGATAGGTAAGGATTTGTGTGAACAAGTTGCTTTTAATAAAAATTAAGAAAACATATTTATGATTTATCTAACTATTTTAAGTCGTTCTTCCTAGACAGTTGGACTTTTTTTATTTCTCTTTTTAAATTTCTTGTTCAAAATTATCATGAGAATAACACTAAAATATTATTTTTCAATTTCTTGTTCAAAATTATCATGAGAATAACACTAAAATATTATGTATATATTTTTTAGTTCGACAAATCAGAAGGTAAGAGTGTAATCCAACTTTAAAGAAGATAATAATACACCTATAAGTACTTTTAAAGCCGTATATATTAAAATAATTTATTATCCAATTAGTTTTATCAGGGTTAAGAATTATACTACTTTTTGAAGCAGTTTGTAAGACAGTCAAGTTTGTTATTATAAGTTGTCTCTTGTTGAGAAAATTGGATATTAAGTGAAATTTGTTTTTGTTATGTATTAATAAATTGAAATAGTGGTTATTTTAGATTAACATAAGCTAATTAAAGTTTTTTTTTTAAAAAAAAACACTTTTGGTCCCTGAATTTTCATGGTAGTAACAATATAATGTAAGTTTGTAACAGTTTAATCTCTCACTTTTAATTTTGTAACAATTTAGACATTGAACTTTAATGTGTAATAATTTAGTTTCTATATTTCAAAATTTATAGCGATTTAATTATTGTAGTGAAAAATATTATTAAGATTTAATAAATTTCTTACATATGTAGATCAATAAGATAATTAGAGATCAAATGTGTTTATAAAACTACAAAGATTAAGTCGCTACATAATGAAAATGACAGTTAATTTTATCAAACTGAGAAAGTAAAATTAATGTTTCTCTCTGTATATTGAAATTGAGGAGAGCTGAACAATATATATACATGAAAGAAGAGGGAAAAATAATAATAGACTTTAACAACTAACGGTAGACTTAAACAAACTACAACCAAATTACCAATTAACCCAATAAACTCTAATACTCCCCCTCAAGATGGAGAGTAGATATTCAAAACTCTCATCTTGGACAAGAGAGGAAACAAAGTATGAGCTGGTAATGGTTTAGTAAATGCATCAGCTAGCTGAGAATGACTGCGAATAGGAAGTAGTTTGACAAAGCCGTCAATGATTTTGTCACGAACAAAGTGACAATCGAGCTTGATGTGTTTCGTTCGTTCATGAAAAATAGGATTGGTAGCAATGTGAACTGCTGCCTGATTGTCACAGAAGAGAAGAATTGGATGTTGATGTTGAATTTGGAGATCCTTCAACAAATAAGAAAGCCATAACAATTCACAAGTTGTTAATGTCAAAGCTCTGTATTCGGCTTCTACTGAAGAACGAGCCACTGTAGTCTGTTTCTTGGATTTCCACGAGACCATTGAATCACCCAAAAAGAATACAAAATTCTGTAGTGGATTTTCTTGTATCAAGGCATGAGCCCCAATCAGAATCGGCAAAGAATTTTAGCTGGGAAGAATATGCCTTGTCCAGGAGCTGCCTTTAAGTAACGTAAGAGATGATATACATCTACTAAGTGAGTCTTGGATGGTTTTGATACAAATTGACTCAATTTGTTTACTGCAAATGTTATATCAGGTCGAGAGATAGTCAGATATAATAACCGACCAATGAGTCTTTGGTAAACAGAGGGGTCTGGAAGTAGTTCTTCATCAGTCACCTGGAGTTTAAGCAATGGATCCAGGAGGAATAGTCTCAGGTTTTGCCGCAAGAAGACCCGTATCTTCAAGTAATTGAAGCGTGTAATGGTGTTGGGAAACAGAGATCCCACGTGAATTTCGAGTCAACTCAAGTCCTAAGAAATACTTGAGTGCTCCTAAATCTTTGAGCTTAAAACGTTTATTAAGAACCAATTTCAGTTGATCAATAGCTACATTATTTGCCCCTGTGATGATGATATCTAGACTAGTAAACTTTTTATAGTTGAGATTAAATTGTTACAAATTTGAAAGCATAGAGACTAAGTCGTTACATGTTAAAGTTCAGAGACTCCGAGTATGTTTAGTTTAATTTTTCAAGTGTTTAATTTTGAAAAAAAAAATTATAGTGTTTGGCAACCACTAAAAATGACTTATTAAAAAATAAGATTGACAAATAAATCATTTTGAGAGAAACACTTGAAAACAAATTTTTTAAAAAAAGTTTTTAAATATATAATAACATGTGTATAAAAATACTTATGAGGAAATGTAACCAAACATATGAATGTTTAAATTCTAAACAACTTTTATGCCAAATGTTAAAAATAAAAATAAAAAATAAAAAAAATAAAAAAAAGCATTCTTGAAAAACACTTGAACTAAAAGTTATTCTAAAGAGGTCCTATGTTGTTACAAATTTGACAGCATGAAACTAAATTGACATCAACTAAAAAATTAAATGTGTTTTTAACGTTTAATTAATAATTGTGGTGCAACTTATTCAAATAAATAAATAAATAAGTATAAAAAAAATAATAATAATAATTGTGGTGCAAAAGTAAAATAAGAATCTTGTATTCAATAGATAATGTTGCCACTTTAAGTAGCCTAAAAATATTTAAAAATTATGGATTGATTGATTGATGGGCATGCATTCTCCCTTTGTTAGCTTTGCAATCACTTCTCTAGATTGCTGTCTTCATGATATTGAATCTTTAATATGTTATATTTCTAGAAAATTTCAAAAAAGTTAGAAAAGTTGTAGAGAAATATTAAGAAGGAAAAAGAAAAGAAAAAAAAAAAAGTGTTTTATTAAGACATGAACAAAAATTGTTTGACTCACAACTTAATAAGCCCATAGAATTTTTTTTTTTTTTTTTTTTTAAATTTGTATAGCTTATATTTGAATGGTTGGTGTTTAAATTGTGTCGATGAAGAATCTACACAAATATAAACTTTAAATAGTTTGTTTGGTTTTTTTATTCCTAATCTATAAATGTAAATTTAGAAATGAGTTTCAAAATTTTGAGTTGACACAACTAAGTAGAATTAACAAATTTTTATTTAAAATTAGAATATTTATTATTACAAATTCGATTTTATTATTTTAAATAACTAAAATTAGATGTGTATGAGAAAATGTTACCATCGAGAATCAACTTCGATCCAGGTGTCAAAAGAAAAAGAAGACATATAAATATATGTCATTGTTTAGAATAATGTAAAGAAATAAAGCTAGAGTTGTGGGGTCGATTTAAAAGAAAAATGAGTTACTATAAACCACAAATAATTTGGACATATAAAAAGTTCAATCATTCAAAGAGATCAAGAAAACTTTGAAACTTTTTCAGACAAGTGTTATTTTATTTTATTTTGTTCGTAAATTGATGAACAATTCAAAACCCCAAACTCCAACCACACCCACATACATTTCCCTCATTCATTTTTTTCCCTTTATGTTAACTCATTGATGAATGGATTGATCGTTTTGATAAGAATTTTGTTTTTTTGTTTTTTGTTTTTTTTTTTTTTTTTTTTTTTTTTTTTTAAATTTTCTAGTTAAAAGAGCCGTTTTCTTTTTCCTTTTAATATATATTTTTTAAGAAAGTAGTTTTGAAATCTTAATCAAATTTCCAAACATCTAAGGTTCCGTTTGATAACTATTTGATTTTTTGTTTTTGGTTTTTGGTTTTTAAGCTTATAAACACTACTTCCAACTCTAAGTTTCTTTGACTTTTCACCTACTTTCTTCCCATGTTTTCAAAAACCAAATGGTTATCAAACGGGACCTGAATTACTAGATTTTTTAAAATTGTATTGGTTATTTGAATTGACTACAGAAAAATTGAACTATGTGCATGATTAGATCATCGTATTCGTGACATATATGTAGATTAGAGAGTTTCATATATATACAATGCTAATATATTATTAGCTTTCTTAATGATCATGTTTTGAATGTTATTGATAGTGATAATTATCACATTAGCAAGGATCCTGTCCCACAAGTGGTGTTCTTTTTGGGAGTTGATGCTCTTTTATTAAAGTTTTCCTTTAAAAAAAAAGTTTTGAATGTTACACTGGATTTAGATTTATTATTTAAATTAGGTTTGATTTGCATTTGAATCATGATTTGGGCTTATCTCTTGTTATTTATTTATTTATTTTTGGTTGTTTGCACAAGTTACACAATAGACTTAAATAATTGTAAATATAACAAAATCTAAAACTATTTGCAAATATAGAAAACTTAAAGTCTATAAGTGATAAAAGTTTGTCAACGATAAACTTCAATCACAAGTGTAATTATTGATAATAGACTATTCTATTAGTGATGATAGACTAACCTATTTGCATTGTGATTGAAGTCTATCAACGATAAATGTCTATCACTAATAGATTTGTCAAAACTATTTGCAAATATAATAAAATTAAAGTTTATCAGTGATAGAAGTCTATCAATGATAGATTTAAGACTTCAATCACAATTGCAATTATTGCTAATAGACTATTCTATCAGTGATAGTAGTCCATCACTGCTAGACTATATGCATTGTAATTGAAGTCTATCGATGATAGATGTCTATCATTGATAGATTTGTCATATTTACAATTTTTTTTACAAGTTGCTATATTATTTACGAATAACAAACATTAAATTGCTATCCATTACAATATTTTTTTTTTAGCTTATCTCTCTTGTTAGGAAGATTAATAATTCAATTATATTTTATTAGCATAAATAAATAGGTTACTGGGTTATAACTTATATGTACCAATTTAGTAAATCTAATGAAAATATCCATTCTCTCATCTTTCTCTTCCCCTAAATTTTCACAAGCATTGGATCTAAACTCGTGTAATGTTTGTTTTCAAAAGTTGACTAAAACACTTTAATTTATTGGAACAAAATGTTGATGTGGGTTTTTATGTTTGTATTTCCAACGAGCCTTTTCGTTCAAAAAATAAGATCACTAAACCACCTCGCATATAAGACGGCATTTAGCCTTTCTTCTTATAGTGGGTCATGCATCTATTAACTTTTAGGCACGTGATCTAAAGTTTATTCTTATCTCGTTCAACGACTCTTTATCGTACAACTTCTGTTGTTGATATAAAACTCCACCTCGAATGATGTAACAGAGTAAGTGGTATTGATCACTCTTGACAGAACACTTTTAACCATCCTTCTAGCCAATAAAAATCTTCTAAACATCATATATCACTAATAAAACACTATCACCCAAATCATATTTACCAAAATTACCAAGACTTACCATTTTTCTTCAACGTCTAATGATCCACACCCACACATTCTCAAAGTAAAATATAAAATTTAGGTTTTCTTATTATTTATGCATAATTCAAATACAAACTACACAAATTCAAACGTTCTCGTTAATAGATCAATAAAAAAAAAAAAGTATATTTATTTTTATAGAAAAGGATAAAAATCAGAGGATAATTAAAACAAATGGCAAAAAATGCCTTTTGGGGACAGGAATCTAAATCAGCATGGGAGTTTGGAAATGGGAGGGGACAGTGTGGATAAAAACCTTCTCCATATTCAATGGAACTCTGTGTTTTGAAGTGTGTGGAGGCACTCTTTGGCTGCTGATATTATTTTCTCATCTCAATCATTTCCATTTTTATTTTATTTTTTTAATTCCAAACATACTTTTTCAGGCATTTGAATCTTGGGAAGTGTGACAATTTGGTAAATTACCACTTGGAATTAAATTAATTCATCTAAAAGTCTGACATTTCCCATCACTTTGATTAGAGAAAAGAAAAAAAAAATTGGATTTTTGCTTGCAAGTCTTCAATTCCTTCAAGTTCCATTGCCTTGCCTTGTGTAACATTTAAGAAAGGTTGCTTAATTTGTTTGTGTAAGCAAGAATTTTGATTGAAAAAAATTCCAAGAACTTTTGCTTATTTAACAAATTTGTTCTTTTTTTCCAAGTTTTTGTTTTTTAGCATTGAATGGCTAAATAAATAATTTTGACATGTCATTATATTATGAAGTAGAGAAAAAGTCTATCTAGTTATATTACGTATGTCTTAAGAATTTCTTTTATATACATACTTTGAATTTGGAAAATTGCAGTGGGTGGCAAATTGGACCAAATTAATAGCAAATAAAGCACCATGTAAAAAAAATTGCAAATATAGCAAAATCTATCCGAGTCTATCTGATAGACTTCGATTATCAGAGTTTATCAACGATTGACTCTGATTAATCAGAATCTATCAGTCTACTAATAGACTCCGATTATTCAGAGTCTATTAGTGTCTATTGCTGATAAACTTTGGTTAATCAAAATCTATCAGTGACTATCACAGATAGGCTCTGATTAATCAAAGTCTATCAGTGATAGTCACTGATAGATTTTGATTAATCGAAGTCTATCAGTGATAGTCACTGATAGATTTTGATTAATCGAAGTCTATCAACGATAGACACTGATATATTTTGAATAATTAGAATCTATCCGTGATAGACACGAATAGAATCTGACAACAGCTTTTTGGTCTTGTACAATTAATTTTGCTATATTTGCTATTAGTTTGCAACTGTACTATATTTGCTATTAATTTGGTCCAATTTGCCATTTATGCAACTGCCCTTTTGATTTTTTGTAATTTGCATTCAAATTAAGGTAAAATAATTAGGGGAAAAATACCTTTTTAGTCCCTGAGTTTTGGAGAATAGGTGCATTTGGTCCTTGAGTTTTCAAAATAGACCTTTTTAGTCCCTAAGTTTTGAGAAATAGGTTTAAAAGGTCCCTAAGTTTTCAATATAGACCTTTTTAGTCCCTGAGTTTTGAGAAATAGGTTTAAAAAGTCCCTCATATGATTTTTTTAAAATTTTAAATTAATACTTTTTAATTTAAAAACCATTCAATATTAAAAGATAATAAAAAAAATATTAATTTAAAAAAGTTGAAAAAATAATATGAGGGACCTTTTAAACCTAGTTCTCAAAACTCAATGACTAAAAAGGTCAATTTTGAAAACTAATTAGGGACCTTTTAAACCTATTTCTCAAAACTTAGGGACTAAAAAGGTCTATTTTGAAAACTCAAGGACCAAATGCATCTATTCCTCAAAACTCAAGGACCGAAAATGTATTTTTCCCAATAATTAGTCATAGAAACTTAGGTTTATGGGTTGATGATTTGTAAATGGTAACATATATAGTACAACATAGGGAACAAAGTGAGTAATAACTCAATGGTAATTGACATGTATCCTTGAGTAGGAGGTTTGATGTTTGTATTCCCCCACCTCCAAATATTGTTAGACTAGAAAAAAAAAGGAGGGAGAGAGGAGGAGGAATCAATTTATACTTAACTTTAAGGGTTGTATCAATTAAAACTTCAAACTAATAATTGTATCAATTTGATCTAAACATATATTTCTCTGTGATATTACATTAATCCCTACATTTAAAGAAGTTTTATATACATGTGAAAATTATCTATTAACGATTCAAAATGAAATTCTAAAGGGGTCTAAATTGATTCATTTTGAAAGCTTAGGATTTTAATTGATACAATTATTAGTTCGGGGTTTTTAATGATACAACCTCCAAATTTTAGAGACATATATTGATTTTTTTCCTTATAAAATATAAATTTTACTTTGAACACCCTTTTAAAGATGTGGAAAATTTTCAACTCGAGCATAGCTAGTGAACAAGACACATGTCAACTGAGCATAATTCAACGGGATTAAGACATATGACCTTGACCAAGAAGTGAAAAGTTAAAATCTACTCACTCCAAATCTCATCGAATTCAAAAAAGAAAGAAGTGAGTAACTCACATATTACTAACTCCAAGGTCACATATTATTTTATTTTCTATTCTACAAACTAACAAAAGTGGTGGAAAAAGATGGTTAACGCTTCTAACCAACACCAACCCAACATTCACAAGTCATATATTTATTGTAATTGATTTGATGATCAAGTAATTAAAAGAAAATTAAAAGTCCTCGAGGAAGAAAAGGTTGCGAACAAAATGTAAGAAGTTTAGGCTTAGTTTGGGATTGTTGTAGCTTCTAAAATAATTGTTGTGTTAACTTTACTTTTAAGAAAATCAGCTGTATTAGGAAGCAAATTAGTGTTTGGTAAACTTAAATTAAAAAAATAATAATAATTGACATGAATCACGTGTAGAGAAAGATAAATAGTTAGTTACAGATTAGATTTTTAGGGAAGTTAAACAGAAAAGCTACAACTTTTGGATTTTGTAAATCAACGTACTTGAAAAAATACTTTTATAAAAATTAATTTATAATCTATTTGACCAAACGCTAAAAACGATTAAGATTTTTTTTTAATCACTTCAACCTCCTCTAGAATCAACGTCAAATGCACCCTTAATCAATTACTCTCTATACTATATAAATAATTTAAAGCCAACAAAAACATAGTTCAATTGACATAAAGTCGTACTAATGACGAGAGGTCTGTGGTTCGAATCTCCTTCCTCCATATATTGTCAGAAAAAAAAATACATAAATAATTTAAATTAAACCCAAAAAAACAATACACACAAGTAATATCCATCCTGTCTAAATTTTCATAAATCATGTCTATTTATTTAAAAATATTATAATATTTGGCCTTTACCCACCTTTTTAGGATTACCAAAAGGTTATTTTAAATTCTATTCTATGATTTAAAATCCGACAAATGAATTTAAATTCTTTATCTAGTTTAGAATGACAAAGTTTTTAAATCCAACATAATTAAATTTTTGTGTTTGGATGTTCTAGAAAATCAAAAGAAAATAAAAAAATTTACTATTGACCTTCTATCTTAATTTATTAATATACCATTAAAATATAATAATATTAAATAAGGTTTTTCAAAAAAAAAAAAAGATTAAATAAGTAATTTCTTTCCAAGCTCGGTGAAATCTTGCAAAATCCTTTTGTTGTGATCAAGAAAGATTTTTAGGTGAAAAAATCATTTGAATTCATTATTTTTTCATGTAATAGAAAGTTATATATAAATCATTTGAAATTGTTTAAAATTTGAAATCTTTCCAAATTTTAGACAACCAAAGAGACAATAAAGAGACGGACTTTTTTATTAATATTATAATTTTTTAAACTTATTAGATTAATAAGTTTAAGACTCTTTTTTTTATTAATATTATAATTTTTTAAACTCATTAGAGTAATAAGTATTTACCTAAAAACTTATTATTTCAATATTGTTGTTTCTTTTTTCAGTAGACGACCTATCACATGTCAAGTTTCGGTTCATTTGTTTTAAAAAAAATATATTTTTTGGTAGAAGAGGCGACCTACAAAAAAATTAAAAAAAAAAAAAAACGACTAAGCAGACACACTAAAAATTTGTACTTTTGGATTTAACACAATGGCAAGGGGACGCGGGTGGCGTCCAAGAGGGCGTGGGTTCAAATCCTTCCCAGCCTAAAATTTGTTTTTTTCTCTTTTTTTTCCTTCGTCTCTCTTTTTTATCTTCATTTTTAATTTTCTTTTCCTTTCAATTGAAATTTAATTCTACTCTCTCTCTTTTTTCCTAATTTCTTTAATTTATCTTCGATTAATTTTTTTCTTAATTTCTTTAATTGAAATCATGTTAAAAAGTAAAATGAAATCAATAAATAAATTTATGACTAACGATAATGAAATTAAATTGCTTAAAGACGAAAATGAAAAAAAAAATCAAATCAAATAAATAAACCGCAAGTAACATCAAATTGTGAAAAATTATAATAATTAGCACATAATTAAAATTTAATTTCTTAAAAAACAAATTGCAATATAATATTTAATGTGTTTAAAACATTAAAAAAAATGTAACTAATTTATTTATAAAAAAAAACAAATAAAAGAAGAAAAATAGGGGAATTACTCTATTTGATTTAAAAAAAAAAAAGACAAAAGAGGAAAAAAAATTGTTATTTCATTTTTTGAAAAGAAAATGAAAGGAAAAGAAAAAAAAATGAAGATAAAAAAGAGAGAGGCAAAGGAAAAAAAACAAGTATCACGCAGAGCAATATTTAACCCATGTCCTCTTCAAGAGAGACGACCTGCTTTGCCTTTTTTTTTTAAATTCCGTTTGTAGGTCGTCCCTTCTACCAAAAAAATATATATATATTTTTAAAACAAATGAACTGAAAGCTGACACGAGAGACGACCTATTAGTTGGAAAAAAAACAACAATATTGAAATAATAAGTTTCTAGATAAACTTATTACTCTAATAAGTTTTAAAAATTATAATATTAATAAATAAAAAAAAGTCCATAAAGAGACTATCAATGAGGAATAATTCTCAAAAGTAACTCTTCAAATAATGAGAAATTTTGGTGGATGGGTTGTTTTAAATTCATATTTTCATATATGTCAATAGATTTGAATATTTTCAATATTAGATTTCCAGCATTTTTTCTTACCATTATACCCTTGTTGTCATTATCTCTCCAATTTAAATTATATTTTATAAAATATTATCTAAACAAATCCTCCAATATTTGAGAATCATAATGAATCAGATTTTATTTCATTCCTTAATTAAACAGGTTGATTTTCATATCATTTTATCTATAATTAGATTAGTTTTTCTTTTTTTCCTCTCTTTTTTCTATTACGACAGCTTCAACTTTTTTTCTCTCTTTTTTTCCTTCTCGACAACATCTTCAATCGACAATAGCTTCATTCGGCACAACTTCTTCACAGCGGGAGTTGGTTTTGTTCAAGCAGCATCATTTTATTTTGTTCAATCGGCGGGAGTGGGTTTTCTTGTCGGCGGCGACATTTTATTCACGCCCGTTATCAATTCAATTTCCAGTTTTGTCACGGTGTATGTATTACATGTTAGGCGGAATATCTAAAAAAACTGAGTATATATTCCAATTAGTATTCATTTTTATGTCAAAACTGTTTTGGTGATTATATAGTCTCAATAAAATTCAACTTATAATAAATGTATATATTGCATATTCTATTATATTACTCTCGTTGATATGCATTATACAATAGTATAGTATATCATATATTCTCAATAATATATAATTTATAATCTCTGTATATATATGATATCATTCGCATATAGTATGTTTCATATATTAGATGTATATCATATCCCAAAGAAAACAATTGTATGTGTTAGACATCCTTGTTTGAGCATATATATTCCTGATTATATCGTGGTCGAGTTTATAGTACGTGTTATATTTCGTATATTTATATGAATATATCATGTTTTATATATTGCATGTCTTATAGTACGTGTTAGATTTCGTATATTTATCTGAATATATCATGTAATTTATATATTGCATGTCTTATAGATCATATCCCAAAGTATATAGTTATATATATCATATGTCAGTATATTTATGTTTCGTATGTATCATATGTGTCTGATACATATTCTGTGGTTTATTCCTTATATCCACCTTTAAGGTAGCGTAATTGTAAGATGGTCGTCTAGGATTTTGGTCGGAAAACCCTCGTCCTGCGTTTTTACCTTCTTTGGTTTCCCTCTGTCCACAAAAGGAATCAACATCTTCAACTTTTTTTTTCTCCCTTTTTTTCTTCCCGGTGACATCTTCAACCGATAACAGCTTCATTCGGCGGCAACTTCTTCACAGCAGGGGTGGGTTTTTTTCCAGCAGCTCCTATATGCGAATCTTCCTCCGTCGACTTCTTTGCAAGATTGGCTGGAAGAATGAGGAAAGATTGTGGAATATTTTGGGTTGAAATCTAAGGAATTATCTAAGATTTTGGTTGGAAAAACCCTCACCCCACATTCTTGCCTTGTTTGGTTTCCCTCTGTCCACGAAAGGAAGTTCTTAAATGGGAAACCATTTGGTTTCTTCTATTTTTTATTATTATTTTTTTAAAAAAATGAATCAATAACTATGAGGTTTAATTCGTAAAAGAGCCATAACATTTGAGTAAGAGGCTTGGGCCATTAGGCCTTTTTTGAAAAAAATAGGAAACTTTGACATAAATGAAAGGGAAATTGTGATAAATGACTACAAAAAAAAAAAAGGGGCAACAAGAAAAATGGCTATAAATAAATAGGTGGCTTGAAAAATGGCTACGAACGTTTATAAATTAAATAGATGGCTAAACAATTTACTGATTAATAAATCCCTATTTGTACAAGACAAAAATGCCCTCCCAACAAACTTCCTAATGTGTTCTTAACGTTTAAAACCAAAATCAGGGATTAAGAAAGATAAAATACACCCCTACAAAATAAGTTGGAGATATTTTTAGGAGATTTGAAATTAAAAAATCCCTAAAAATAAGTTGGAGACATTTGAGGAGGTTTGAAATTAAAAAAATCCCTAAAAATAAGTTGGAGACATTTTAGGAGGTTTGAAATTAAAAAATCCAAGAACACAAAATTATTTTGAAAATCAGACGATGTATCATATTGTTACTACAGAGTTGTTCCCCATAAAAAGGAGTAAATACCTTTATTGGGGAAGGAGTACAAAGTTCAACCCCCTTCAGTAGAGAGAAACACCTTCGAACTCCATTAATCGGAAACAACAGTCCTGTCAATAGGAAGATTTACTACCTGCAACTAAGAATACCTGAAAATTTTTAAAAACAAATAAGAACACAATAATTATGATACCTTAGCTGCTGCAATTATGAGTTGTCATAACACCGCCCACCCTCCCACCAGAACCGCTTTCATGCACCAGCCCGTCCGTCCATCTTCATCTTCCACAACCCTCCCTTCCCACCATTTCCCCCCTTGAAAGACTTAATCCTCCATTTCCCACCATTTTCCACCCCCCAACACAGAGTGTATCCCAATCCCTACCTCTCGCATCGCGCCGACGACCCACATCCGCCGTGCCGACGACCTTCTTCCGCCGTGCCGTCGAGACTCTTGCTTGCCCCACATCCTCCATCGATTCTCCTTCTGCGCTGTACAATTTCTCAGAAATTCAAACCAAGGTAACAACTTCATTCCCATTCCCTTATATTAGCAACAAACTGATACATTCCCCCAAGATTTTAGGGATTTCGTTATTACATTCCCCTGAGTGGTATGTCCTGATAAATACCATTTCTATTAGACATGAACAACTTCATTCTCATTCCCTTATATTAGCAACAAACTGATACATTCCCCCGAGATTTTAGGATTTCGTTATTACATTCCCCCCAGTGGTATGTACTGATAAATACCATTTCATCGTTATTACAACTTCTCTGGAAAAAGTGTGCTTGTGGTATACTCATATGTATGTGTGCGTACACATTGACATGTCTAATAGAAAAAATGTTTTGATTTGTCTGTACTATTATCTATTATATACATCCATGGAATGGTCTAATGTGTCTACTTGTGTGTGTATACACTTAATCCCCCTGTATTTGAGTTAATCACCCCCTTTATCGTGTATGTCTGGAATGCCCAATAAAAATACACTTTGTCTTTGTCTGTGTTGCTATATGCAACCATAATAACCCCCCGTACCATGTTCACATGAATGCAAATACCTGATGAAATGTCATAACTGATATCTGTCTATAGTATTACATACATACGTGTTCCGCATGCATCCTGTGTGTATGCATACTTACCTCAGTCCCACCCCCATATGAGTTATATATACGCTGTAGTTTATATGTACTGTCATCTGTCTGTATGTACTGCTACTTACGACTTTTATTGTTGTTCTTTTGTAACATGGATAATGAGGGGCAAAATGTGAGGGATAAAATCTTTTTTTACCGTTGGAAAAGCTGAACCTAAGCCTAAAAAATAGGTAGATCTTTTTATACACTTGAACACAAACCGCCAACTGAACTCCCTATAAATCGGGATTCATCCATCCCGAAAAAAGGGAGAGAAACTGAATGAAAACAAAAAAAATCTATTAACGGCGTCTGTAAATAACCGTAAATACAAGGGGTAAAAACGTCCAAAATAATCCAGTAAACAGTTCCCTAAAATGTCGGTAGCCATGCCTGCAAAATCCAAACTTCCGTAGCCAAAAGTCAAGAATGCTTTTTTTTTGGGGAATTGTGTTAAATGGCTACAAAAAAAAAAGCGGTCTTGATTTTTGGCTACAGAAGTTTGGTCTTTGCAGGCGTGGCTACCGAAATAGTAGGAACTGTTTTCTAGATTTTTTTTGACATTTTTACCCCTAGTATATACGACTATAGACAAACGCCGTTAACAGATTTTTTTTGTTTTCATTCAGTTTCTCCCCCCTTTTTTCGGGATGGATGAATCCCGATTTATAGGGAGTTCAGTTGGCGGTTTGTGTTCAAGTGTATAAAAAGATCTACCTATTTTTTAGGCTTAGGTTCAGCGTTTCCAACGATAAAAAAAAGATTTTATCCCTCACATTTTGCCCCTCATTATCCATGTTACAAAAGAACAACAATAAAAGTCGTAAGTAGCAGTACATACAGACAGATGACAGTACATATAAACTACAGCGTATATATAACTCATATGGGGGTGGGACTAGGGTAAGTATGCATACACACAGGATGCATGCGGAACACGTATGTATGTAATACTATATACAGATATCAGTTATGGCATTTCATCAGGTATTTGCATTCAGGTGAACATGGTACGGGGGTTATTATGGTTGCAAATAGCAACACAGACAAAGACAAAGTGTATTTTTATTGGACATTCCAGACATACACGATACAGGGGGTGATTAACTCAAATACAGGGGGGATTAAGTGTATACACACACAAGTAGACACATTAGACCATTCCATGGATGTATATAATAGTACAGACAAATCAAAGCATTTTTTCTATTAGACATGTCAATGTGTACGCACACATACATATGAGTATACCACAAGCACACTTTTTCCAGAGAAGTTGTAATAACGATGAAATGATATTTATCAGTACATACCACTCGGGGGAATGTAATAACGAAATCCTAAAATCTCGGGGGAACGTATCAGCTTGTTGCTAATATAAGGGAATCGGAATGAAGTTGTTCATGTCTAATAGAAATGGTATTTATCAGTACATACCACTCGGGGGAATGTAATAACGAAATCCCTAAAATCTTGGGGGAATGTATCAGTTTGTTGCTAATATAAGGGAATGAGAATGAAGCTGTTACCTTGGTTTGAATTTCTGAGAAATTGTATAGTCCTCGTGCAGAAGGAGAATCGATGGAGGATGTGGGGCAAGCAAGAGTCTCGACGGCACGGCGGAAGAAGGTCGTCGGCACGGCGGATGTGGGTCGCCGGCGCGATGCGAGAGGTAGGGATTGGATACACTCTGTGTTGGGGGGTGGAAATGGTGGGAAATGGAGGATTAAGTCTTTCAAGGGGGGCAATGGTGGGAAGGGAGGGTTGTGGAAGATGAAGATGGACGGACGGGCTGGTGCATGAAGACGGTTCTGGTGGGAGGGTGGGCGGTGTTATGACAACTCATAATTGCAGCAGCTAAGGTATCATAATTACTGTGTTCTTATTTGTTTTTAAAAATTTTCAGGTATTCTTAGTTGCAGGTAGTAAATCTTCCTATTGACAGGACTGTTGTTTCCGATTAATGGAGTTCGAAGATGTTTCTCTCTACTGAAGGGGGTTGAACTTTGACAAGAAAAATGGCTATAAATAAATAAAGGAGTAAATACCTTTATTGGAGAAGGAGTACAAAGTTCAAGGTTCTTAGGTGCAGGTAGTAAATATGCAGATGGACAGGTTTTAGGTGCAGGTAGTAAATATGCAGATGGACAGGGATGTTGTTCCTGATCAATGGAGTTCAGAGGTGTTTCTTTCTACTGACGGGGTGGTTGAACTTTGTACTCATTGTCCGACGAGGTATTTACTCCTATTCCCGGGGAACAACTAGGGTCTTTGTACTCATTGGTGTGTCATAATTCCGGTTTCTTAATTTTTCAGCAGATGTGTCATAATTCCGGTTTCTTAATTTTTCAGAGGTTCTCAATGGAGTTCAGAGGTGTTTCTCTCTACTGACGGGGTGGTTGAACTTTGTACTCATTGTCCGACAAGGTATTTACTCCTATTCCCGGGGAACAACTAGGGTCTGGTACATTTGGGTTTCAAAATAGTTGTGTGTCTTTTTTATTTTCGTATTTTTAAACCTCCTAAAATGTCTCCAACTATTTTTAGGGGTGTTTTTTTATCTCTCTTAAATGATTTTGGTTTTAAACGTTAACAACACGTTAAGTTTGTTGAGGGGCATTTTTGTCTTGTATAATTAGGGAATTATTAATTAATAAATGGTTTAGCCATCTATTTAATTTACAAACGTTTGTAGCCATTTTTCAAGCCACCTTTTTATTTGTAGCCATTTTTCTTGTTGCCCCTTCATACTACAAAAAAATTAGGTTCGGCCCATTTATAATTGGCCCACTCACTTCCTATCCACCACTCATTGGGCTCCCAAAATATCATGTGAGATTTAATATCTTCATTAAAGAAGAAAATGTTGACTAAAAAATTGCAATTGGGGTGGAGAAGAAGATTGTAAAAGAGAAGGAAGACGACTTTATATTTATATACATTCTATTTGTCAATTTTGTTCACACAATAAATGAAAAGTACCCAAGAATCATTTCATTTATATTGATGAAATGAAATCCAACAATGATATTTTTTGTATTTGGTATTTTGGAAAAAATCTCGAATTCGAATCAAATATCAAAAACCCTTTTAAAAATCGACATTAAATAAGATATTTTAGTTCATGTTTTAGACAACAAAATAAGACGTACAACATTTTTGTTTTGTCCACCAATCTAGAGTGTTTTGTTATTTGTGTTTGTTAATCTATGAAAATGACTTTTACTTTTAGGGGGAAAAATGCATGCACATAATCAATATAATGAATATATAATTATTTCAAGCATGAAAGTATTTCAATTGGTTAAGACAAGAAAAAAAATGTTAAAGCATATATCATTGACGTTAAAGGTTCAAATCTTTACTTACATGTTGTTGAATTATTTATGTATGTATATATATTAAAAATTAGTTAGTATAAAAAAAAAAAAAAAAAAACAATCTTACTTATTAGCATTTTGAACTTAAATTCATTTCATTAAAAATAAAATATAAAATTCAATCCAAGCTTAGTTTAATGGATAATCACTAATTGCTATTCTAAAGATAGATGATTCGATTCCATCATTGCAAGTGTTGATTTTTTTTTTTTAGAAAAATTGCAAGTGTCGATCTTAAAATAGTATAATGATAAAAAAATAATAAAAATAACAATAACGTGTTTTTTTTTTTTTCTTTCTTATTTGAAAATAACAATAACGTGTCAATTAGGCGTTGAGCAAATGAATTTTCAAATTTTCATATTGAATAATATGTAAAATAAAAATGAATATTTATAATTGCTATTGTGCGAAGCCACCATTAGGCCTAACATCAGAAAAAGCCCAAACTCATTATGGATACAATAGCCCAAGCCCAATACCATCAGTAAAGTGTTAGCAGCCCATTTATTTGGGCCGCTCTCTCATTCATTGGGCTCCAAAAATATCATGCCATTGTTTCCAAGGAAAACAATTCTCTTTTCATTTTTTTTACTCTTTTTTTATAACACATCTTGTTCACAAGAAAATTATGAATACTATATATATATATATATATATATTTCGCATTTTGATTGGTAAACATGTAACAAAACAATGATTTTGTTTTGCGGGTTAAATTATAAGGTTAGTCCTTCAGCTTTCATGTTTGTATCTATTTGATCCATAAATTTTAAAAAAGTGTCTAATAAATTTCTAGACTTTTGTGTTTAATAAGTCCTTGAATTTTAAAAAGTGTAATAGATTTTTAAAATTTTTTATTTTATATCAAGGTTCCTAATTTTCAATTGTGTCTAATAGGTTAAATTCACAAAATCTACTAGCCCGAAAATTGAAAGTTTAAAATCTTATTAGACATAACATTTAATTTTATATCTAATAGATCAATTCATTTTTAAAAATTTTAAATATGTCATGGACTTATTAAGCACAAAATCTATTAGACACTTCTAAAGTGTAGGTATCAAATAAGCACAAACCTAAATGTTTAGGCCTCGTTTGATAACCATTTGGTTTTTGAAATTTATGCTTGTTTTCCTTCAATTTTCTTAGAATGGTTTTTACATTTGTTAAGGACACATTGGCATTCTTAGCCAAATTCCAAAATACAAAAACAAGTTTTTGAAAACTTTTTTTTTAGTTTTCAAAATTTGAGCTGGTTTTTGAAAACATGGAAAGAAGATAGATAACAATAAAACTTTAGAAGTTGGAGTAGTGTTTGTAGGCTTAATTTTCAAAAACTAAAAACCAAAAACCACGGAGCCTAAACATTTAGGTTTGTGCTTATTTGATCCCTACACTTTAAAAGTGTCTGATAGATTTTGATTCTTTTTAATTTTGTGCTTAATAAGTCTATGACCTATTTAATATTAAAATATGTAATTTAACGTTTTTTAGAGGTATTTTTTGTTTTCAAAAACAAAAGATCAAAACCAAATTGGATATATCGATATCGTCCTTGTGAACTCACTCGAACTAGATATTCAAGCCAAGAATGAAGTGGTAAATGTTTAAGGGGTCGAAATAAAGAGTAGAAATTGTTGAATGAGCTATTGGTTGTTGTAGACCAACCTTTAATATTAGACGTTTTTCAAAGAAAAAGCTTCTAAAAAGATAGGGAATTTTGATTTGTTCTCTCTCCAAGATCATGACATAACAAGATATTTTATTCCATCATTGTATTTCATATCACAACTCCTTTTGAATGGTATACCTTTTTTATTTTATTTTTAATGATTAGGATAAACTCAACTTATATTTATATACTATTTATTTAGAGTTTAGAGTTTGGAGATGAAATAGATAAGTTCAACGGATACTTGTACGTTGTCCCGACCTTAACGTGGATCTTCTCCAGTATTATGTTTCTATATAATTTTAAGACAAACCAATTAACTTGTTGCACGGATGAAAAATTACCAAAAATATTTAACCATTAAAATTATTTTGAGTGTTATCATCATCAATTAAAATGTGTAACAAACTTCCAATAATCAGCTCAACTGCTATTGAGGATAAAGATAACACATGAGATCATAAAAACTAAAAAGATAAGATATCACATCAGCATAATTAATTTTAATTTGGACAATACAACTTTAGCATTAAACTATAAAGCAATCCACTCTCTCTCCTCAACTACTACAGTATGATATTTCTCTCTTTCTATATCCTTAAAGAGAGAGAGAAAACAGATATTTAATGAAAAAAAAATCCCACATGGAAATTAACACTTATTTTAGGAATTTTGTAAATAAAAAGTTTATACAAATTAAAAAAAAAAATTAAAACTAGTTTATATGTATTATACTTTTCCTTGTATAAGTTTAAGTCACAAACCAAAAAAAAAAAGAACTTTTAAAGAATACATACATACATATACACACACATATATATACATTTTGGATTTATTTTGATAGAAAAAATTTTTAAAAAAAAACACTATTAAGTGGACTAAATTTGTAAAATTTTCAAACTACAATGAGATTGTAAGTAGGTAATATTTGACAATTAAAAAAAAAAAAGTTGATAAAGGAAAATGAAAATTTTATATCCTCCAAATTCCAAGTACGGCTAAAAAAAGCTTTATAGATTATCAATATACAATATTTTAATAGTTCTACATTTTTACCTTTATCCCGGATTAGTACATCTTTATTTTTTATTAATATTATTTTTTGAAAATATTTATTATTATTTTTAAACCTATAAACTTTGTACATACATTTTGACCCTTGTATATTAGGCGGCTATTCAACAATGTTTAAGATTTTTTTTTTCTTCGTCGATTGTGGTAAACAATAATTCTCATCTAAAATCATCGTGTGTTTTGAAGTAACACAAGTTTTTGAAAATAATGTTAAGGTATTTTAATTTTTTGTTTTAATTCAACAAATATGAGGATGAGAGATCGAACATTAAACTTTAGAGATAGTTGTCCTTATTCATTGAACATACTCTCGAATTTACATGGAAACGTATGAAATGTTTATATTATGCATCTATTAAAATGAAAGTGGAAGAAAAAAAAAATTAAATAAAAAAAAAGGGTTTTGGGGAAGGTAGGGAATGATTGAAGTGGTTAGAACCAGACATGATAAGTGTGGGAAAAATGTTTGGTGGTATCATAATCACTTTGTCTGAAAATGAATTAATTCATGAGAGGGTGTTGGCCATTAATTTAAAAGCTTCTGCTGTTCACACTCCCCTAATTTTCTATTCTTTTTATTATTCATTCTTCCACCAAAAGAGAGTTGGATTGTCCCTATCAATTTTGTATCCATTATAAAATTAAATGTTTATATATATATATTTTACAATACGCGGGTAGAAGAATTCGAACCACAGATCTCTTGATCATTAGTATAAGTTTTATGTTTTTTTTTTTTTTTTTTTTTTTTTTTTTTTTTTTTGAGGCAAAAGGATTTCATTAAAACAGAGCTTCAGAAAGTACAATATCAGAGATGACACATGGCCATTCTTCTAGCCACACCAAATTTATACGAGAAGACAGTTAATTTAGCCAACCCATTCGCTATTGAATTGTCTGATCATTTGTACAAGTTTTAATGTTACTTGAGCTATGCTTATGTTGATAGTTTCGAAATTTTTTAGGATTTAAAGCTTTCTATAAAAAAAAAATGGATTTGAGGGTTTTTTTTTTTTTTTTTTTTAATGGATGTCGTTAAATGGGTTTTTCCAAATACTTGAAAATGGATTGATTGAACTTAATTTTTGGTTAGAAAATAGCTTTAAAAGGAGGATTGATTTGGAAATTTTTTAGAACAATCGTTGAAGTTCATGAGATGCAATATGATACGTATAAAATTGAACAAACTAATCAAACAAACCAAAATTAAATTGATTGGAACACTTTTGTTTTAAAATATGAAGAACTAAAATGATTGACAAAAATGAACAACCGACTCATTTGGTTTTTGTAGTCATTTCTTATCATTTTGGTTTATGTCCATACTTTGTACTCTTGTACCCATGAGATGATGGAACTTCATTAAAATAAAGAAAAGTTTTTTAATAATAACCACATGAGTGATTATTTAATACTTTAAATAATCAGATATGACCTAATCTAAGCATACTTAATTAATTAACTAGTTAAAATATTTTTTTTCTCGACTAAAATGGTAGAGGTTCAAATCTCCGCCTATAATCTAATCCTACTTGCTAATTAACATTTTTATTAAAATTTAACTATAATTATATAATAATTGTCGGTCAAATATTTTTGGAAAAAAAAAAAAAACAACGGATTTGCTTTGAATTATTGAAATATATTTAATCCTTTTCTTATGGAAAACATTTAATCATTTATAAGAGGAACTTTTTTTTTTATTGGCGATTGAGTCTACTTTCATTGTCGTCTTGTATTGCATAATTAATTTTTTAAAAATAATTAAAATTTATTTTTTCATGGTTTATTAGTTTTCTTTTTTTTTTTCGTGGAAAAATAGAAAAGAAACATAATTTGATGGAACTAACCAATAAATGAATAAAACTATTTTGTGCATTTAATTCAACCTCTTTCTACAGCTTTTTGATTAATTTTTTTATTTCCCTAACTACCTTATTTATTAATTGTATTTTAATTTTTCGAACTAAAAAACTGTATTTTTATTTTGCATAAAAAAATAAATGCGTATTGCATGCTTCATTATTTAAAATTTTTATTTTAGTCGTGTGTACTTTATTATTTTTTTAAAAAAATTGTATTTTATAATTGTTATAGGTGATTTTGGACCACACGAAGAGCTGACGAGGACAAACGGGCAGAGGTAGGACCAAAAGACCGACCCAGAGGAAGACCGGGCCAAAGGGTCGGGCCAACATGGCCCGACCCATATGGTCGGCCTCGGCAAAAGGCCGAGGCCGACCATTCGGCCCGGTTGCGCGGGCCGAGTCTGGTGACTTCTTTTCGGTCCCTGATGCCCCGGATCGCCCTGGTTCCGCCTGGTTTGTCCCAAAACGCCTCCGAATACCTAAAAACCTAGGAGGATGAGCAGATATTTATACCCCTCTTCGCCACTGAAGAAGGGGACTCCGAATTCTATCCCTAAACACTATTCTATATTCTCTACTCTCTCCTCTTGCTCTTACTTTTCCACTCCCTACCATTTTGTTTGCTGACTTAAGCATCGGAGCCGGTGTGGCGAGCACCACACCGGTGTGCAGGTTTACTGTCTTGCAGGCCACGTCTTCCCCCCTCATCTACAAATTTACCGTTGGTGGCACGTGAAGGCCAGGTGAGTTCCTCTGGCCAAATTTTACCATCAACAATAATAATCAACGTTCCATGTAAAAAATAAATTCAAATTATGACTTTTATTGCATTTTTAACTTGCAGACTCTAAAATATGTTTGATTGAACGTAAACAAAGAAAAAGTAAAAACGAAATTAACAAAGAAAAAGAAAAAAAAGGGTTAGACTTCATCATTAGATTTAGATTTCATTTTGGTCGAATAAAAAAAACAAATTTGATTTTTATCACTATTTTACTGTCAATTATTTAGGCCCCGTTTGATAACTATTTGGTTTTTTTGAAAATTATGTTTGTTTTCTCCTAAATTTTCTACCATTTCATCCTAGTTAAGGTTGCATTTGAATTCCTAGCCAAATTTTAAAAACAAAAAACAAGTTTTTGAAAACTACTTTCTTTTGTTTTCAAAATTGGACTTGGTTTTTGAAAACAAGGTAGAAAATTGAAACTAAAACCAAGAAACTTATGAGTAGAAGTATGTGTATAAACTTAATTTTCATAAAACCAAAAACTAAAAATCAAATGGTTATCAAACGAAGTCTTAAATTGAGGGATAATATGACTTCACTATATATATATATATATATATATATATATATATATATATATATATATATATATATATATATATATATATATATATATATATATATATATATATATATATATATATATATATATATGAGGAGGGGTTGAATGGCCCAGTTCAAATCATTCCTAACACAAATCTTAAGAATATTTACAATTTATTTATTTATTTTACATATTCAACCTAAAAACTCAATTTTTTTGTGTGAATAATTAAAAATATCTTTTTATAAAAAATATTATAAATCATATTTGTGGTAATTATAATATACTTACAAATATGAAACAACAAAAAAAATATATATATTTATCATATACCTTTGGTTTTAATCTATTCTTAAATTTATTTATTTTTCTTGATAAAAACATATAAATTGAAAAGACTAAAATGAGCATAGTTCAATGGTAATTGCTCTCTCTTTGAGATTGGAGGTTCAAATTTTCATGCTCCCACATTTTTTATGACTATATATTATAGATATTTTGAAAGTTTATGAAAAAAAAAAAGAAAAAGAAAAAAGAAAGTTTATGAAAAAAAAAAAAGTTATTTTTCTTTTTTTAAATAAGACTAAAATAAATATTGCAAAAATTGAGACGATGAAAATAGAATGAAACTAGCTTAGGACCAAAACCTATAATTTATAATCTTAAACTCCACTTTTCTTTCTCTCTATTTTTTAATAATAGTAATTATTAATATAAAATGTTCACTTTTATGTGTATAAGAGACAACATATGCTTTAAAAGAATTAGATTCTTAAAGTACCATCTTTTAACTATCATTTGTTTTTGTACAATTTGAAGATAAGTGACCTAACTAACCTAATCAAAATATTAATAAATTAGGGTAAGGTAGGTATAACCTAACTATATTTACATTGTTCTATATTGAATTTTAACGTCTTTTACTTTAATTATTATTTTCTATGTTTCGATACATGAATACGTACTTCTGGTTAGATGTTCGAATGATTCCATAAATATGGACGACATCTATTAGAAATCTAAATGAATTTAAATTTATCTTTTTCATACCCTTTCAATTATAAGTTTGAGTGAAATATTTTCTTAATAAATAAACTAGTGATAGTGTAAATGAGATTTATTTTACCATATTTACTAATGGTAGATTGATTTAGAGAAGTATAACAAAATGCATAGATTTTTTGAAAAATATAAATATAAATAAGGTTAAATTACAAGTTTGGCTAAACTTGCAGGTTTCAGGTTTGTGTCTATTTAGTTCTTGACCTTTAAAAAGCGCCTAATAAGTTCTTAAACTTTCAATTTTGCGTTTAACATGTTCTTAAACTTTAAAAATATCTAATAAGTCCTTATGTTTGAAATTTTTTAAAATTAACTAATATATTAGATATAAAATTAATTTTTATGTCTAATAAAACTCTATACTTTCAATTTTGTGTCTAATAAAATTGAAAGTTTAAGAACTTATAGTTAGATATTCTTTAAGAAACATGAACCAAATAGAACACCTTTTAAAGTTCATGGATCAAATATACACGTACTTGAAAGTTTATGGCTAAACTCGTAATTTAACCACAAAGCACTTGGAAGATTTTGTTTTTCTTTTAAATGAAAACCAAATCTAAAATATTAGGCCCCGTTTGATAACCATTTGTTTTGTCATTTACCATCTTTCCATGTTTTCAAAAACCAAGTCAAGCTTTAAAAACCAGAATAATCAGGCCCTGTTTGATAACCATTTCAGTTTTTGGTTTTTCTGTTTTTTGTTTTTTGTTTTTGATTTTCTGTCTTTTAAAAACAAAAGCCATATATGTTTGATGACTGTTCTTTGTTTTTTTTATTTTAAAAAACAGACAACCAAACTTGTTTGATAACTGTTTTTGGTTTTCAGTTTTTAAAAAATTAGAAAGACGAAAAGATGTTTTAGAGAGAGAAAAATGTGTAGAGACATTAAAACAAAAATTTAGAGACACAAATATAAATATTTTCTAGAGAAAAGTTAAACATAGCAAATTTAGAGGGGTGAAGTAAAATGTTTAGAGAAAGAATATTAGTTAGACTCAAGAAGATATATTAGTTAGAAAAAATAGAAATCAAGTTGGAGTAAAAGCGATAAATTTTAGATAAAAATTAAATAACAAGAGAAATTTTAGAGACACAAATATAAATATTTTCTAGAGAAAAGTTAAACATAGCAAATTTAGAGAGCTGAAATAAAATGTTTAGAGTGAGAATATTAGTTAGACTCGAGAAGATATATTAATTAGAGAAAAAATAGAAAACAAGTTAGAGTAAAAGCAACAAATTTTAGATAAAAATTAAATAAAAAGAGAAATTTTAGAGACACAAATATAAATATTTTTTAGAGAAAAGTTAAACATAGCAAATTTAGAGAGGTGAAATAAAATGTTTAGAGAGAGAATATTAGTTAGACTCGAGAAGAGATATTAATTAGAGAAAAAGTAGAAAACAAGTTAGAGTAAAAGCGATAAATTTTAGATAAAAATTAAATAAAAAGAGAAATTTTAGAGACACAAATATAAATATTTTTTAGAGAAAAGTTAAACATAGCAAATTTAGAGAGGTGAAATAAAATGGTTAGAAAGAGAATATTAGTTAGACTCGAGAAAGATATTAGTTAGAGAAAAAATAGAAAACAAGTTAGAGCAAAAGCGATAAATTTTAGATAAAAATTAAATAAAAAGAGAAATTTTAGAGAGATAGTAAGGTTAAGAGTAAAAGATATGCTAAAAAATAATGATAAATTAGAAAAATAAAGAAAAGTTGTAGCTAGAGAAATTTTGGAGATTTTTTTTTTTCAAAAGAAAAATTAGAATATCTATAATATATTAAAAAGTAAGGATCCGTGAAAAACATTTTTAGACTAAAATACCCCTTCAAATTTAAGATAATTACTTTAGTTAAAATCTAATTATTTGAATTAGAAAAAATAAAAGATACAAAAATTAAAAAGTGGTAATCTATAAAAAATTAAAAAACGAATATGAAATTTTGAAAAAAAAAAAATCTTTTCCTATATAAAAAAAGAAAAAATAAGAAAAAAAAAACGTAGGGATTTTAATAATTATCTATAATAAATGATTAAGAAAATAAAAAAAAATCCGTAATCCATATAAAATTTAAAAAATCAATATAAAATTTTGAAAAAAAAATATATTTTCCTAGAAAAAATAAGGAAAAAACAATGTATTTATAGTTAAAACGAATTCTGTTTGTTTGTTTTTTTAATAAAAACAAATAGGGTATTTTTTTTATTTTTTAATCTTTTATTTTTGTAATCTATAACATATTAAAATTAATTAGTTTTCAATTTTCGAAATCAAATTTCGTAATTGTTTTAATTAAAAGAAAGGAAAAAAAAATAATTATTTTAATTAAAAAATATTAAAAAATTGAATTTCGTAATTGTTTTAATTAAAAAATTAAATTTTTTTTTAATTAAAAAAAGAAAATATAAAAAAATTAATTATTTTAATTAAAACAAATCTAATATAAAAAAATCAAATTTCGTAATTGTTTTAATTAAAAAAAAAGTTTAAAAATAATTGTTTTATTTAAAAAAAAATAAGATAAAAGATAATTATTTTAGTTGAAAAATAATAAAAAATTAAATTTCGTAATTATTTTAATTGATTAATTAGGAAAAGAAAAAATAAAAAGAAAATTAGATTTGGTAATTTTTTAATTAATTAATTAAAAAAGATTTAAAAAATAAATTCTGCAACATGTTTTAATTAAAAAAATATAAAAAAAAGTAAAGAAATAAAGAATTTTGTTAATTGTCAAAATCGAATATTCTTTTTTCAAATATGAAATTTAATAACAGAATAATATCTTATGATCTCTAGATTAAATTTTGTTTTTTATTTTTTTTTTACATAATATTCTTTTTATCTTATGAAATTTAATAACATAGATTAATATTATGGTCTATATATTTTATTTTATGGTTGGTAGATTTGATCCAAAATCTAATCAAATTAGAATTTGAATTTAAATTCCATCTATAAATATTTGACGTTCTTCTATTGGTTTTCACATCGAGTACTTCCATTGGTATTCACATCCAGGAAACTTTACAAACATGGTGAAACTTTTGCAACTTCTTTGTCTAGAGCCGCTGGTATTTACCTCCCACACTCAAATACCTCTGTATTTTAGTTTTTCGACTAAATCTCTTATTTCTCACACTTTTTTGTTATGTGATTTTATATTTAAAATATCCTAATGTATATCTTTTTAATTTTTAAACATAAATGTATATATATATATTCTTAGATTTGCCATTTTTTTTGGAGCAGTCAATGTCTAATCACCTCTATTATTTCTTTATTGGATTAGTTACATCATTATTGACTATCGATTTTCATCACCTCCTTGCTCAATCCACTAACAAGTTTTAGATACCGGACATCTAGGTAATATAGGACTCTCCACTTTTTGAAGCTAAAGCAATGTACTATCAAATTTAAGTACGTCATACTTTTTATATATTGCATTTGCATGGTTAAATCAAATTTTGTAATTAAAACTGGTGGACAATGAATGATCAAGGTGAGGGGAGTGTTAATGAATGATCAAGGTGAGGGGAGTGTTGCAGGGAAGGATGAGAAAGAGTATTGTGAGATTTCAATGGAGAATATAAAAAATAGGAATAATTAATTATGAGTTTGATGTAGATATGTAGCAAAAATAGTTGCAATTTCTTACGATTATATTATAAGCATTTCCTCTATAATTTTTACCAAGCCCCCCATCATCGATCTCACTTTTGCTTGACTCAAATTTATTTCCCTAATCCTTGAATTCATCACCGTTCTTCTAATATCACCTTGCTTGGATATCATATGAAAGTTTGATTTTGAAAAATATTCAAATTTAAGGTTTTTTTTCCTCTATTCTAAACAATTCTCTTTTCAATCAGTTTAATTATCTCATAATTTTTATAATTTAGTTGTGTTGATTTGATTTATTGATTGGTTTTAAAATTTTTAGGATTTTTATATGTTTTTAAATACACCATAATTTTAAGATTGGGTTGTGATGATATTTTAACCAATTAGATTATCTAAATTAATTTTGAGTTTAACCGTGATTTGGTTGTTTTAGTTTGATTTTTTTATATGTTTTTTTAAATGTCATGATTTTAGGATTTTTTCTTTTTTGATATGTTTTAAATACATCATAATTTTAGGATTTGGTTACCTGATTTGGTAGGAGGGTATTTTAGTCAATAATATTATCTCAATTAATCTATTTATTTATCCGTTATCAAAAAAGTCGTTTGACCATATTTCAAAAGGATCATTTAAATTTAGTCATTTATGTCGTTATCTCATCATAAAATCATTCTCATTCACACCCTCCTATTCTTATATACCCCTACCAATCCTTAAGAATTTGGTTTTCATAACTATTTTTATGTTTTTTTTTAAGTTATTGAAGATTGATAAAATTTGTTAGACTTATTTCAATAATATAAGATTATGATTGCTTTGTGATTATGTTGGACTCAATTACTTGCTGAAAGTAAATTTGAAGGTTTCCAAAACATATATTATAAGTCATGATGATTATGGAAACAATAATTTTTTTAAAAAAAAAAACAATTCATACCATTAAACTTTAGGGTTGTATGAATTGAAATTTGATTTTGTCAATTTATTATATTTTTTTTATTCATGTTTTAGGTCTATGGAAAGACTTCGATTTTGTCAATTTTTTTTTTTTTTTTGAAAACTGAAGTTGATTAAATTTTATTTTGTAAATTATTATTTTTGTTTGTTTCACATTTTTTGTCTACTAAGGAGTTTGATTTTTTTTTTAAAAAAATAAGTTTTATTAAAATTTGATTTTTTCAATTTTTTTAAAATCTTCTTTAAAAGTTTATTTTTCTATTTAATTTTTTTGTCACGTCTACTAGGGAGGATTTCAATTTTGTCAATTTTTTTAAAATCCTGTTTCATTAAAATTTAGTTTTTTTTCATTTATTTATTTTTTGTTCACATTTTGTGTCTATCAGAAAGATATTATCAATTTAAAGGTTTTTTTTGTTCACATTTTGTGTCTACTGGATTTTGTCAATTTAAATGTTTTTTTTTTCATGTTTTCTATCTATTTGGATAATTTAAGGATACATTTCTTAAACTTATATGAATCTTCAACTATATATTGCTTAAAACTTAATGTATAGAACTAATCTTAATTAGTTTTAAATTCTTTTTTTTTTAAATAAAGTAATAAATTCATTTTAGTTCATAATATTTTCCTCAAATTATTACACGTGCAACGCACGTGATAAAAACCTAGTGTTTATTAAGGAGAGAAAAGTTATGGATAAGTTTTTAGAAATAGATAAGTCAGAGAGGAAAAAAAGTTTTGAGAGAGAAAGAAATTTTAGAGAGAGAAAAACGTTTTAGAGAGAAAAAAAATAGAAAAATGAATTATTTGTTGTAGAGAGATAGGTAAAAGAGGAGAAAAATAAGCATCTGAAGAAAAATGAGTTTTTGAAAAACATAAATCTGTTTTTTAATTTTTTTTTTTAATTTGCTTATAATTTCAAAAAACGTTTTTAAAAAACAGAAAACAAAAAACATAAATAGTTATCAAACACTCATGTTTTTTAAAAATAAAAAACAGAAAACAGAAAACGAAGACCCCGTTTGATAACCATTTGATTTTTGGTTTTTGGTTTTTGATTTTTGAAATTAAGCTTATACACACTTATTTCCACCTATAAGTTTCTTTGTTTGAGTATCTTCTTCCTTATTTTCAAAAACCAAGTCCAATTTTTTTTTTTAAAAAAATTCATTTGTTGTAAAAAAAAAAACGTTCATTTATTTCGGGTGGTATGTCCAAGTAGAAATATGTTGATACAATAATAATTTAAGAACACATGAAATTTTATATTAATATAAAATTTAATGGATATTTTTATGGAATGATTTTATTTTTACTTAAAATAACTTGGTTGAAATTTTTTAATACAACAAGTGTAATATTTATAATTTAAAAATATTAAAAACTAAATTTAGAATTCCCTTAAAAAATTTAGCAGACTTTTTTTTTTTGGCATATTTAGCCTTAAATTTAATTTTTTTTTATAACTAATATTTTAATTGTTAAATTTTAAAAATTCATTCCTGATTCCATGGGTTAGTATTGTAATTTTCAAACCTATTGTAATTTTCAAACCTTTTCAAATTTTAAATTTGAGGGTCTAATTCTTAGACTTGGAATACTTAGTTGACATCCATAAAAAGTTTCTAATATTTTAGGAATTCGATACATTCTATTTAGTATAAAGACAAAACTTCTCGATCATTACAATTCAATCACTTATCCACAAACTGCATGTGGGACTAATAGTTTTTATTTCTCATCTCATGAAAAAAACCTTTTTCTCCACTTAGCGCTATTCCTCTCTAGTGGTATTTTAGTGATAAGATTTATGGGAATTCAACGATACTATTGAGATATAAACATGATCACAAACTCTTATCTTCCTTTCGCTACAATATTATTTCTAAACAAGTTTCTAGATAATAAACCTAAGAGTTTTCTTTGTGATGATAGTGACGAGATATTGACTATTGCCATGAGTTCAAGAGTTTATTTGTAACAATTCTCACACTTTTAGAGATTTTTTTAGTCCAACAATATGTGGGGATGAGAATTTAAACCTTTGAATCTCTTATCATATTTTAGTCGAATATATAATGTTTTAATTAATTGAGTGATGTTACCAGATTGTCTCAAGTCAGTCGATCTTCGTTCTTCTCCGTCTTCAGTCCAAATCTTTTTTGTCGAGTGAAACTTCGAAGGTTTATTCTTTCCATAGATGCCCGATTCGTTTCCGACAACGGGGATGGAATAGTTGTTGGGTGGTTAGGACACCCTGAAACCTGTGATACGTCGTAATGTAACGTTCAATTCGAGTGCCATTACTTGCCCTTTCAGCCGGTTGTCTTAAACTTGTCTTATTGCTGCGTATTTTTTTGAAACGAGGCCCACTGTAACACGACATAAAGAAATTTACATATTTTTCAAATTGAAACTTTATACATTTATAACAAATAATCAAACTATAATAATTTCATGAACTTAAAAGAAAAAAAATTACTCAAATTGAAAATTCAAAAGTTGTATATATAACTATCTCATTGATTACCATTGACCTGAACATAACTCAACTAATTAAGACATATATATTCTAGACCAAAAAGTCAAAGGCATCCACGTCTACACACGTTGTTGAACTAAAAAAGAGGCAAACTACACTTTTGGTTCTTGAGGTTCGAAATCGATGTCTACTTGGTTCCAAAAGTTTCAAAAGAGACGCTTTAGTCCCTTTCAGTTTGAAAAATGATTCTAAATAGTTTCTAACCTAACTTTAATTTAACGGAATGATGAATAGATCACTTACATGGATTGATTACATGTCTTTTCTAATTTGATACTCGGAATTAAAATGTTTTAAAATATTCCAGACCTCTCTTCCTCCCCTCTCGTATCATTGCCCTGCACATAATCTCATCGTTTGTTGCATTGTTTTAGACTTCGCCAGTCAATCGATTGATGCTCAATCGTGTCATGTCTCCCAATACTCCGTTGCACATGCGTGATCAATGTCTTTCTTGAAAGAAAAACCCATAACAACAATCTTCTTGGTTTAGCATCATGGTTACGTTGGTTCAAATTTGTGCCAAGTAATGAAAAAGATTCACATGTTAGCTAATCAACATCAACAAAATCATCATTCTGTTTCGATGAAAGTTAAGTCAAGGACAATTTAAAATTATTTTGCAAACTTGAAGGGCTGAAATGTCTTTTTTGAAATTTGAGAGACCAAATAAACATTAATTTCAAACCTTCCTCTAAAAAAAAAACATTAATTTCAAACCTCATACACTAAATAGTGCATTTTTTCTTTTATATATATGTGTGTGTTATGGGTAATTGGGCCACTTCGAGATGCAAGGAACGAACGAGGACAACCCAACACGAGCCCAAAAATAGGACCAGAAAAAGAACTCCGGAGGCAAAACAGGCCAGAGGTTCGGGCCAAGGACGGAGGGACCAGGCCTTGGCTCGAGGCCGAAGCCAAGTTCTTTCACCTCCGCTTGGTCCGTAGTACCCCTGGATACCCCTGTTTCCACCTGGTTCAGCCTGAATCGTCTCCGAAAACCTAGAAACCCTAAGGCAGGAAAATGTATTTAAACCCTTCTTCATCACCGAGAAAGGGATCTCGAACGCTATTCTCTGAACCCCACTCTTTCTCTTGCTCTCTTCCTTTAGATTTCTGACTTAAGCATCAGAGGCGGTGTGACAACCACCACACCATTGTGCAGGCCACGTTTTTTCCCCTTTCATACAAATATATATATATATATATATATATATGTATTAGTGAGTCATTATTATCACATTTTTTTTCCTAAAATGAAAAGCCTTAAAACTAACGCCCTCTCATTCTGTACCAAATTGGCTGCTAGAGTTGACCCCAAGTGGACTCCATTCAAAACTTCTTAGAAAGATGGAAGGGCAAATATATTATATATTGAATATTCTTCACTCTAATTACTAATTAAATTAGCCGGCTTTCTGACCCGACCCGGTAAACACACAAAATGAAAAAGTCCCATAAACAAAACACAAAATTAAAAATTATTTTTTCCAAAAAAAAAAAAAAAAATCGCATTCCCAGATATAAATGTTTAATACTTTTCTTTTTCTCATTGGCATTTTCCAGTCTCCCAAACAGAATCCTTCAACTTTTTTTTTTTTTTTTTGAATACAACAGAATCCTTCAACTTTATTAAACAAATCCCAAAAGAAATTAAAAGAAAAAAAAGGAACAAGTTGATTTACAAAATCCGCTTAGCTGGAAAATGTCCAAAAAGAGAAAGGAAAAATAAAAAAAAAATAAAAAAGCGGCTGATGTAAATCTTTTTAATTTAATTATTCATTTAAACATATGGGCGACGGCCGACAATCCAGCAGTCACGGTGGCTGTCGTTTCCAATTTAACGTGAAATCTCCCAAACAGCCCATTGTATTTGAATTATCCATTTAACTTCATTTTAAATTTTAATAAAAACGTTGTGTATTTTTTTTTACTCAGTATATTAAGGGAAAATAAAAGTTTACTAATTAAATTTGCTGATGCGAGAAAGTAATTCCTATTAGGGCTGGTTGCATAATAAATAATAAAATAGAACAAATTATTAGCAAATATAGTAACCTAGAAATTTAAAAAAAAAAACACAAAGCGGGAGTTAAAATTTAAATGAGGGGAGACCTCAACAAAACAAAAAAAGAAAAAAACAAAAGGTATGTATTAATTATCATGTAATCAAATACACTATTGGTTTCTATCAGCAATAAATTTCTATCGGTGATAGATTCTATCATCTATCATTGGATTTCTATCACGTCGGTTCCATCAGCGATAGAAATCTATCACTGATAGAAATAAAAAAACAGGGGCAAAACAGAAATTAAAAAAAAAATCGATTTAAAAATTTTGCTATATTTGCAATTTTTTATAAAACTTACTATATTTACAATTAACCATTAGATTTTAGTTACCCATTACAATTTTCCTTCCTATTACGTACATTTTTTTTAATGGTAAGTTAACAAAGTCAAATGTATATATGTATCATGCTTGAATAAAAATTAAGTTTATTGTGTTTAGTCCTTTTTTTAAAAAAAAAAAATCTAAAAATAAAATGACAATGAAAGTAAAATAATAATAATAAAAAATAGTCAATCTCTTATCCTCCCACCGGCCACCTCAGCCAGTCAGCCCCCCAAAAAATTCCCAAGTCAACCACATGGATTATCCTCACATTTTACACAAGGATCTATTACTCCTACTAAAAAAAAAACCAATATCTTTTCACATTTACCATAAAAAAATTAAATAAAAAAACCAGCACATATTAGAAGAAATTTCCAAACCGAAATAAAAATTAATAAATTGCCAATTGTTAACCCATTCCAAACCGGCGGCTCGGCTCTTATGTAATTGCCGTCTTCAATTTCTCATTCTCCAACAAAATTCTCTTCGATTTAATCTCTCATCCATTTTTTTTTTAAAGTTTAAAAAATACATTTAAGTAATTTTTAATACAATTATTGAATTATTTATAATATTGTTGTGCGCGTAAGCCACCACTTGGACAGGACCTTTTCTTAATTCAAAAGACAAATTAAAGTCAAAAACCAACAATAATGGCATCCAAACAACCCCTATTCAATTCCTTCTTTTTCCCATTTTCTTAAATAAATTCCCCATTTATTTTTCCCAATCTTTTTCATTTTCTCATACAAACCCACTGTTTCCATAACCAACAAAACACAAAAGAAAAGTTTCTCACCCTTTCTCAGTTTCTTTGATTTCAAGTTGATTCTGTTCCATCCATGGCGGTTTCTCCTCATTCTTTTCCACCGAGGAAGCGCCGGCCGTCGGCGGCGGCATTCGTCTCCCCCAAACTCACCGGCCAAATTCTCCTCGAATCTCTTCTCTCTCTCTCCCAAGAAATCTCCGCCATGAAACCGCTTCACTTCCTTCTCAAGCGCTATTCCAACTCCATGATTCGAAAATCGACTCTGCTCGAGGTTTTTCTCGAGGATCTCCGCCGCAATCGGATCATTTCTCTTTCGCCCTCGGCGTCTCTCTGTCTCGAAGAAATGTACATCGTTCTGCAGAGAATCAAGACCTTGATTGAAGACTGTTCTAACGGAAGCAAGATGTGGCTACTCACGCAGAACGAATCCGTCGCTAATAGTTTCCACGAACTCACCTTGGCTTTATCGACTCTACTCGATATCTTCCCCGTTAAGGACGCTGGATTAACAGAAGACGTCGAGGAATTGTTCTACCTCTTGAGAAATCAGTGCTATGAATCCGCCGCTTTCCTTGATCCGAGAGATGAAGATCTCCGATTCAGAGTTTTGAAGATGATCGACCGGATTAGAGACGAAATCGTCCCCGATGAATCGGAATTGTCGGAGATTTTCTCGAGGATCGATATGCGCGATTCGTCGAGTTGCAGAGAGGAAATCGAGAATCTCGAGGACGAAGTACAGAATCAAACGGATGAGAAATCGAGATCCGATGTGATTGCGTTGATCGGATTAGTTCGTTACGCGAAATGCGTGCTGTACGGAGCGTCGACGACGCCGGAATCTGGATTCTCGCGGAAGGATTCTATCTCCGATTTGGCTTTACCGGCGGATTTCAGGTGTCCGATTAGTCTCGATTTAATGCAGGACCCTGTCGTCGTGGCAACAGGACATACGTACGATCGTGCGGCTATTACGCTCTGGATTGAATCTGGGCACAACACGTGTCCGAAGACAGGTCAGACTCTGGCCCACACGAACCTAATTCCGAACCGGGCATTGAAAAATTTGATAGCGATGTGGTGCCGTCAGGAGAGAATTCCGTTCGACGTAACGGAAAGTAACAAAGACAGAGTCAACGGCGTCACGTTAAACAAGGCGGCTCTTGAAGCCATGAGAATGACGGCGTCGTATCTCGTTAACAAACTCGCCACGTCATCAGATTCCGTAAACGACGCGAACGGCGTCGTTTACGAGCTTCGCGTTCTGGCCAAAACTGATCCCGGCAGCCGTGGATTCATCGCCCAAGCCGGAGCTCTGCCGCTGCTCGTCCGTTACCTCAACTCCGACGACCCGACGCTGCAGGTGAACGCCGTCACGACGCTGCTCAACCTCTCCATTTTCGAAGCCAACAAGTCTCTGATAATGGAGACCGACGGCGCGTTGATCGGAGTGATTGAGGTGCTCCGGTCCGGCTCCACGTGGGAGGCGAAAGGGAACGCCGCCGCCACGATATTCAGTCTCTCCAGTATCCATAGTTACCGGCGGAGATTGGGGAGGAAGACACGTGTCATAAGGGGATTGCTCGATTTGGCCAAAGACGGGCCGGTTAGTTCGAAGAGGGATGCGCTGGTGACGATTCTGACATTGGCCGGCGATCGGGAGACCGCCGGGAGGTTAATCGAAGGTGGGGTTATGGAGACGGTGGCGCATTTGATGAACAGTCTGCCGGAGGAGGCGGTGACGATTCTGGAAGTGGTGGTGAGGAAAGGGGGATTTGTGGCGATTACTTCGGGTTTTTATGTGATTAAGAAATTGGGGGCGGTGTTGAGAGAGGGTTCCGATAGAGCCAGAGAGAGCGCCGCGGCGGCGCTGGTGACAATGTGCCGGCAAGGTGGGTCGGAGATTGTGACGGAGCTGGCGTCGATGAGCGGGATTGAGAGAGTCACTTGGGAGCTGATGGGGAGTGGGACGATGAGGGGGAGGCGGAAGGCGGCGTCTCTGTTGAGAATACTCCGGCGATGGGCGGCGGGTTTGGACGGAAACAACGGCGGCGGAGGAGATTCAATGACGGTCAGTTCGTCGAGAATCGTTGGCGATTCCACCACCATTGTTAGTTCATCGAGAGGAGCAATTGTGCATAGCTAGAAGAGAAGGTTTCATCCAAATTCTTACCCACATTTGTTTGTAAATTAATTAATTTTTTTGTTTTTTTTGTTTTTAGTTTGGAACAAAAAGAAAAGGCCCAAAATAGAGTTTTCTAGTTTAGTTTAGTTTTGTTTGCAATTGCAACATTCTGTGATGAATCTTTAAAAAGAAAAAAAAAGAAAAAAAAGAGTCCCAAATCATCAAAAATCTTATGATGATTTCTTATTTTTGTAATGTTCATGAGTTGTATATTTAGTTCAATTGAGAAAACATCAATTCTTTTGTAATACATTTTTTTTTTTTTTTGAAACATTTTCTTTTGTAAAACATTCATTCTAGTTTATTGCGCTCTTTAAATTATAAATATTACTTGAATTGTATTAGGAAAGAAACAAGAGAGAAGTTGGCAACAGTTAGGTGAAAATACAAGATGGATAGTAAATATCCATATTGGCAAGTAAGGGAAACAACTTAGAAGTTGGCAACAGTTAGATGAAAATTGAACTACAAGTTGAGATTGAGATAGAATTGATTTTTTTTTTTTTTTTAAATAAATAATATGTGGAGTAAGGAATCCAAATTTCTAACTTTTTGGTCGAAAGTAAACCCTTTATGTCAGTTGAGTTATATTCTTGAAGTGGAATTGTTGAGAGCTTGATATGGGACTCTTTAATAGACAATAATAATGTTAGTTATAGAATCCAAGACAAGTGATGATCAACTATTGGCTGAAGAAGAGTATCATTGATAGAATCAAGCTTGTTCTTCAAAGAAAGAACTTCTAACTTTTTGGTGGAGAGTAAACATTTTATGTCAATTGAGCTATACACTTGAGATGAAATTGTTGGGAGCTTGATATGAGACTCTTTAATAGACGATAATAATGTTAGGTATAGAATTCAAGACAAGTGAAGATCAACTATTGGTCGAGAAAGAGTACCATCCAAGCTTGTTCTTCAAAGAAAGACCAACAATCATCACTTGACTCCAAAACATGTAATTGTCTTTTGTAAGAAGCTCGATAACTAGAACCAAAAGAGTACTATCATTATGATGATTAAGATGGTGCACATTGTGAATTATTTCCAGGACTTAATTATTTTTAGTTTTGATTATCGATTGACTAGTTTTATGTGCATATTTGTGTAATTTTTTGGAATCGAGCAATTGAAGTAAAATGAAACTTTAGGATGCATCGAGAAAATTAGATTAATTGGACAAAAATAGAAGAAATCCAGGAAATAAATGAAGGCATTGAAGCTCAAGTCTTGAGGAGGATAGTGTCTCAACGCTATTGAAAAGGGAAGTCAATGTCATATAACACAACTAAACTCGTGCACACATGGGATGCTCCATCCATAGCATTGAGACATTGTCTTGGGTGTCATGATGCTTTGGACAGGTTTGCTTAAAGAAACGTACGCAGGACAAAATGTTGAAATGTTGCCCTTAGCATCTCAACGTCGCCACGATGGCCTTTAAATATTCGCTTTTTACATGCTATTTTGGATGGAGGAACTTCTTGGAAATTATACCTACAAGAGAGTTACGAATTGTGGAAGTTGAGGAGACGACTTAAGAACTGAGAAAAGAGATTTTAATTCGACGTTCGGGATTGTGGATATCGTGTCAGGGATAGAGGATTGCCACATTGGACTTGATTTGTTTCTCCACCCTTACTTTTGTATTTCTTTTTCCTTGATTTTAGCTTGAGATGTTGTTGTTGTTCTTTGATTAAGCATAACAAAACTCTTTGGATTTAGGGATTGAGATGTAGTCGTTGGAATTTTATGATTTAATTAATTGCATGTGTTTTTAGTGCTTTGATTATTCTATGTATTTATTTGTTTAATACTTTTAATAAATCATGGATTAATCGTTGTTGTATCTGAATCTTACACTTCGAATTATAGACCTCTTGGTCATTAGTACAGTTTTATGCCAGTTGAGCTACACTCATGTTGGCAAGGACTTTTGCATGTTATCGAGATTAGATAGGGATATAGGTTTCATAATCTCCAAGAGAATTAATTGTCCTCCGAAGAAACAAATATAACCTTTGATTTCATAACTTATGAAATAAATTGCATGATTGTTCTTAGCATTCAATTTAATTAAGTTATAAATCTAATTCACGAAATCAACTCCCCTAGAACACTTTAATATCTCACTCAACATCTATCTTTAAATAAAATTGAATATTGGTATTTGCGATACTTAAAAGAACTAGAAATCCAATCTAGGAAACAACATTCTTACACTCACATATACTATATTAAAACTTGATCTGTACACTTGCGGTAAGCGTTTTTGTGCATATTTGAAGAGAAATACTAAGAAATACAAAGTAGACGATTGAAAAAAATGAAGAAAATAACAATACGTATAATACCATATTAAGAAAGAAACATGGAGAAATGGAGTAAAAAATATTCTCTATATTCCCTCCAATAATAATCTTACACACATGTTCGCTAACTACTAAAGAGAAAAAAAAATTATTAACCTAACTAATAGATGTTTAAGCAATGTAATTGGATGGAGATTCGACCTTTTAACCTTTTGATTGAGATAATAATGTCTAAACCTATTAAGTATCATTTTCTTAAATTGCAATCCAGACTAAATGTGAGATGTTGTTGGCTATGAGTGGAGTGACCCTTGTAGGGATCTTTTCGATGTGGGATCCTCAACATCTCACTTTTAGTTGTTAAATTTATCATTTTCTTAAATTTCTTTTTATTGAACCGATCTCAAAACCAATTGGCAATGAGTTGAGTGACCCTTGTAGCTTATATGTTGTGAGGTCTCCACCAATTTTTCCGATGTGGGATCCTCAACAAACATTTATAGAAAGAAGGTTAGCAGAGACTAATTTTTTTTAAAAAAATTAGCCCTAAACTCAAAATGGAGACAAATTTTAAGTTTTATTGGTAGTACAATTACTTTAAAATTGATCAGTATATGGACTAAAATGGAATAGAACTCAAAGTACAGAGACCAAAAAAATACTTTAACCAAAGTTTTGTTATATATATATAAATATGTGCGTGTGTGTATATATATATATATATCTACAAGAGCATAGCCCAATGTTAGGATATCTACTCCTTCCGTTGAGGTTCAATGTCTAAATCTCCGCTTTCGTATTTGTTTATATATATATATGTATGTATGTGTATATATATATGGTAAAATATTTAGAATTTGGATATTTATATGAAGGGGATGAGATTGCTTTGAATGGCGAAGACTTTTAAAGCCCAAAATGGTCCAAAGACATGGAAGGTCGTACTATGATAGTTTGATGGGCCTATTAGAATTTGGACCATCTTATGTTCTAGGAAAGCAACACCCAACAAAACTACCTTTTCTACATCTAACTAATAATAATTTCACATTGGGTTTGGATCATTCCTTTTTCTTTTTTTTTTTTATAGTTTCCATGAGTTTAATTAAAAAAAAAAAAATATATATATATATATACCTATTCAATCAAATAACCAAAAATTAGTTTTTCCTAATAGTTTTCTAAAATAGATTACAAAAACTATTAAATAATGGGCTGATCTTTTAAATCAAAGCCAATAAACCTGCTTGTGAGAATGAGCTGATTGTGCCTAAAGATTGACAAAGGCTTCTTTTGTAGTGAGACAATCGTTGTTCCTTTGGGTTTAAGTAAGGTTATTGCCTACAGCGACACAATGAGGGTATTAGAGTTTGAGCTGACGAAGCTACCTATAGCAAGACGACGGTCATGTTTCAGGGTTCAAGTCAAAGAGGCTACTTGTAGCAACGCCATAATTTGTGTAGAGTTTGAGCTAAACCCAAAGACGTAGAGCTGGCACGTGTTTTGTATTATTCTTACTTAAAAGCTTTAAATAACTCGACTTTTATGATACGGTAGGACCATACAGAATCGAGAGAGAGAGAGAAGCATAATGTAATAATTTAGTTGGCATACTTTTCCTAGAGGGTACTTCAAAACACAGCCTATTAGCTTTTATTTTCATTTTGAAACAAAGATTACATTACATGAGAGCATCAAAATTAAGCCATTTATTGTATGTGTGTGAGTGTGAATAGGGGAATTGGAGATGAGAATTTGGACACGTTAAGGCACTCACTACCCTAAAACTTTGATTGGGACCAGTGTTTGTAGGACGTCTGTAAGGGACTGTGCCCTGCAAATTGTGGGGCAAATGCTTGGTTTTAAGGGTAAGAAAGAATGTCTCCTCCAACTCAATTAAACTCTGCTCTGCCAAAAAACTATCCAACTTGTTTTCTTTTTCCTTTCTTTACCCCCACATTCACACATGTTTTTTTCTTCTTTTTTTTTTTCTTTTTTTTTTTTTTAAATTTATAATTACCTTTTTGACTGTACTATGTACTTCTTTAGTTAAATATACTTGCCTACTTACCCGTCGTGTTGAAGCGTGTTTGAATTGACTTATATTATGTACTGTATTATTTGATTCTCTGAAGATTTATGTTGAGGAATGAGTTGAAGTATCAACGTCTTGTTTGATTGTGTGTACGAATAAATAATAATACTTGTTTTGTGTTAAAGGCTTATGTATCCGTAATGGTAGTTTTTTGGAAATGCATTTAAAGTTCTGACTAAAGGTGTGTTTGGTTTAACCTTTCAAATGTTTAATTTTGAAAAAAAAAAAATTACAGTGTTTAGCAACGACTAAAAATAACTTCTTAAAAAATGAGATTGAGAAATAAACAATTTTGAGAGAAACATAATTTTTCAAAAAGAGTTTTTAGTATATAATAACTTTTGTTTAAAAACATTCATGACGAAATGTAACCAAACATATGAGTGTTTAAATTTTAAACGATTTTTATACAAAATTTTTGAAATAAAATGCATTCTTGAAAAAACATTTAAATTAAAAGGTATTCCAAACGGACCAAAGAAAAGAAACTGAACATTTGTGGGGGAGTGGTAGCTTGACATTTTTTAGAACATAATCTTTTTTTTCTTTTTGCGTGATTTTTAGAACATAATTTTATATGATATTAGAATAATTAAATTTAACTTTTTTTTTTTTTTTTGAGGAGAAATGATTAAATTTAACTTAATCTAATACCTGAACTTTAAAATCTTGATTTTATTAAATTCAACCCCAAACTTAAATTAAATTATATTAATGACATCTACTGGTTGAATTTCTATTGTTTTTTAAATAAAAGATTTGTAATTAGTTATGTGTATCAATTATTTTAAATGTGTTGTAAATTATTTGGTTGAATTTGGCAGGTTGATTCAGAGCCTGAGTACTTTTTGACTTGCCTAATTCTATGGGTTTGAGCAATTTTCCAACTTGATTTCAAGTACTTTTTTTATTAAAATTTTAAATGATATATACATATTGGTTGAATCATGATAATTTTTTAATTTTGTTTGAATTCAACAAAAATGAAATGGAAAGGTTTGAATCTCTGCTCTCATGGTCAATGATACACACCAATTATCGTTGAGTTATGTTCACTTTGACTTTAATTTTATTAATTTGACCAGATATATTATCTTCACCAATGGTTACAAATTTAGCCCCAGTTTGATAAAACTCAAAATTGAAAATAAAATTTCAACCATTGAGTATGAAGATAAGAATAAAAATTTAAAAAAAAAAAAAAAAAAATTCTTTCTTCTTATTTATTTATTTATTTTTTTTTTTTGTCTTGTCATTGAGGCATTATCCAAGTATGGGCTGGACTTGGAATGGGGACAAACTCTGAGGAGAAAGACATTTCTTTTGTTTTTTCTTTTTATATTATATTTATGATAGAAACACATCCTTGTTTGGGAGATGGGAAAATAGATGAGAAAAGGAAAGAAAATTAGAGCTTGGTGAGAAAGAGTGGGGACTCAAATTAAAACCCAACCAAAATCAAAGTTTGATTTTCCTATATTTGTTGATAGGTCACTAAAATGTGTTTAGTTTTGGTGAAACAAGGGTCTTTCAACCATGTGGGAGAAAAAAAATTTATAGATAAATTATTATATCGAAATCACGATATTAAGATTGTGATTGTAATCTTGAATGAAGTTTCATGTAATAATGGAGTGAAAAACCTACTCCTTTTGCTATTTATTTATTTTCTTAATTTTTATGATATCGAATCTGAACTCAACAAATAACTTTTGATTCTTCTTATAGTTTGAAATTTCAATAATTGTCGCAATTATCTTTAAAGAGTTTGTTTTCTTAGTCATGAACATATGTCATTCTTCAAAATTTCAAATTGCATGATGATTTAGCAAAGATATGGAGTTGGGATCTTTAATTTTGTCTCACTCCTTTTGTATCATGTGAAGTGACCTATCTTCATGTTTTGATTTTTCTTTTTAAGAAAAATATTTGTTTTTATTTTAATTATTTCAAAATTTAGAAAATAGAAAACTTAAAGCATAGTTACCTAGACCTTTTTTTTGGTACCTTTTTAGTCTCTGAATTTTGAAGAATAGATGTATTTGGTTTTTTAGTTTTCAAAATGGACATTTTTAGTTCTTGAGTTTTTAAGAAATATGTTTAAAAAGTTGTTCGTATTATTTTTTTCAACCTCTTTAAATTAATATTTTTTAATATTGAATGGTTTTTTTTAATTAAAAAATTTAAAAATATTACTATAAAAAATTTAAAATAATATTCGGACCTTTTAAACCTATTTCTTAAAAATGAGGACTAAAAATTCTATTTTGAAAACTTAAGGACCAAAAATGTTTTTTTTTAAAAAAAAAAAGAAAAAAGAAAAAAAAAAGAGTATAGCTACCAAGACTATTGCTTCTTTTAATTTCCTCAAATCGTACCTATCTAACCAACCTAAAAAGCCTAAAGATACAATGCACTTGTCGACAAGAGCATGCTCAACTGGCATAAAGTATGTGTTTGACCAAAAAGGTTATGAGTTCGAATCCCCCAACTCTATACTGTTGAATTAAAAAAAAAAAAAAAGATAAAATTCACTTATTACAAATTAATACAACCATAAAACATACAATTGACCCAAACTTTAAGTTAAAAGAATTATGAACGAATTGACTTTGTGGATTAGGAGAGATTATTCAATGAGACCATCACAATGTGGCTGTCTCTTTAAAATCCTCCGAGCTAGGTAGATCTTAAACCTTTAGTTTTATTTTTTATTTTTTCAAAAAAACAACCAATCTAAAGAGGACTAAATGGTTAAAGATCCGTGTCTCTTAATTATGGATTGTAATTAAGTTTGAATTTTCTAGTTTGAGGGTGATGGTGAAATTGGTTGAATCCAAAATGGTAAGAGATACAAAAAGGAAGGCTGCAAAATTATTAGTTGTTGAAGACAGTCAAAGGCAATAAAGGTTGTAAATAAACAACAATGAAATCTTATCAATTTTAGAAACTTCCCAAATTCATATCCATTTCAAATATTGGTCAATTAAGGCTAAAGTTCTTTCCACAAAAATCTTCCAAGATAAAATGAAAAATTAGTATTATAAGAATTTCAAAGATTTACGAAAGAAGAATTTTGATTTTGGAAACTCTAAAGTGAAAAAGAAATTAATCCATATGAAAATTATGACCAAAATATAATCACCTATGGAAAATATTTTACCAAATTTTAAAATAAATTCATTTATACATATTTAAAAATAAATTATCATTTTTTTATTTATTGTTGATGACAAAATCTGGACAGATAGAACTTACTTGACTTTCACATGCCACCAACGGTAAATTTGTTTGAGAGGGGAGAAGACGTGGCCTGTAAAACAGAGAAACCTGCACACTGGTGTGGTGCTTGCCACATCGCCTCCGATGCTTAAGTCAGAAAGCTGAAGGAAGAGAGCAAGAGAGCAAGAGGAGTAGGGTTCAGGAAATGAGTTTCTAGATCCTTTGTTCAGTGACGAAGAAAGGTTTAAATATCTGCTCATGCCTTAGGGTTTTCAAGCGTTTGGAGGCAATCCAGGGTTGAATCACGCGGAATCGGGACACCTCAGACCAAATGGAGACGAAAGACCTCGGCTCGCGCAAGCGGGCCTGGCCGAGGCCGAGCAAGGGTCGGGCCAAGGCCCGGTCCCTCCGACCTTGGCCCGACCTTTTGGCCTATTTCGCCTCTGGAGTCCATTTTTCGGTCCTGTTTCTGGCCTCGTGTCGGATTGTCCTCATCAGCTCCTTGTATATCAGAGTGGTCGAAAATTACTTATAACATATATAATAAGATTTTCATAAATTATTATAATAATTATCATCCCACCTTCAAACTTTTAATTTGAGTAATTGTCCTTCTAAACTTATCACATATGGTTGCCAACAAAAGTATAGTTCAATTGACATAGAACGTGTATTCCCAATCAAGAGGTTAAAGGTTCAAATCCTTAACCCCACCTAAATTATTAGTTTTTAATAATTGTACAATCGAACTTATAAAATTGTCAACAATTAATCTCAACAACTTTTTATTTATTTTTTATGTCTTACTTTAACAATGGCAGAGTAGGGATCTAATTATTGACCTTTGATATGGACCATATGGTTTAATTGCAACATTTTTTAAACTTTAGATAATTACTCAAATCTAAAGTCACAAGAGCATAGTTTTTGAGAAAGAAAGGATTGAGAAATAAAAAGAAAAAGATTGAGAAAGAAAAAGAAAAAGGATCCTATTGTTCAGGCTGTTAGGTAGTGTGATAGCAACCTAATTTGGTTCTTTTAGTATTTTAAGTGAGACCTTAGTTCCAGTGTAGGGAAAGGATAGGTGGAGGGTGCTTATAAATCTTGCCAGGATTCTTAAGGTCTGCTCTAGGAGAGGTTTCATCACACACTCACACAAGAATATTTCTTGGAAAACTTTGGCTTGTTTCATATTTGTTAGCATGTAGTTGCTTCTCATAGGCAAATGTTTTAACATTTGTTGTAAAGAGTTTTGACCATGATAAGTTTCCAACTTTTAAACCTCTTCAAGCCATATTATATTGCTTAGGCTTGCTCGGGGGCTTGCATGATTTAGGTTGGGTGTGAAATGACAGTGCTAATTTGTTTATGTTTTCCCCTCCTAAATTGTTTTCTTGATGAATTATATGTGCAAAATGCTTCATTTTGAAGGTAATATCATTGCAGGCTTGGTTTTATGAGTTCAAGACTGTCTTAATGTTGAATACGAGCCAGTTTGAAGCAAATCCAGTGGCTAGCTTGGAATGAAGATGATTGTGGTTTTGAAAGCTAGCTCATTTTAGTGGAGACCAATTGACTGTTTTGCTTAGTTTTTGGACCTCACTCTTTGGGTGGTTTATGTCTATTCTTTGTAAAAATAAAAAATAAAAAAAAATACTCAAATTGATTCTTGAAGTTGAGAGTTGTTTTACAATTTTTTTTTTGGCAAGAAAAACTTAGTTTTATTCCTACACTTGATAAAGTAAGTCAGTTCTTAGTCTAAACTTTCAAATTTACAAAGTAAACTCTCTTAATACTCGCTAATTTCAACGAAAATTAAATCGAGAACAAATCAATGTACAAGATTGACTCACAAATATCAACAAAAATCTAATAACTCTCAATTTTAAACGCCATCTGTGGGGATCGAACCCACGACCACGTGGTTAAAAGCCACGCGCTCTACCACTGAGCTAAGATGGCTTGCTTATCTCTATTTTCTGTTTTTCTCTAGAGTCCCATCGATTATGTATCAAACATAATAATAATAATAAAAAAATAAAGGGTCTATCAAGAGGTGAAAATTACAATTAATTATCTTAAAGGATTAAAAAATAAGTAGGTTTTTACAAACTCATTACGTGAATAAGAATTTTGGTTTCTCTACTTTTTAATAGTTAACAATTTAGTCATTATAGTTTAAAAATAGTAACAATTTGACTCTGATCATGTAAAATTTTCTTAATAAAAATAAGATAATTAGCATGTAAAATTCACTATAGAAATTAAACCATTATAAATTTTAAACTACAAAGAATAAATCATTGTACCCTAAAAGACTTAATTCTTACAAGTCTAAAAGTATAGGGAGAAAATTATTATAGAAGAAAATTTAGAGATTAAATTGTATAGAATACTATTTGTTATAGGCAATTTTGGACCACCCCGATATGCAAGGAGCTGACGAGGGCAACCGAGGAGAAATCGGGCTGAGAGATGGACCAAGGAGGCAAAACCGGTAAGTGGGACGGGCCAAGACCAAAGGGTCGGGTTTTTGGCCCGACCCCGTGCTCGGCCTCGGCCATGGGCCGAGCCCGTCTGGTGCCGTTAGGTCCCCACTGCTTCCATCTGCCCCGGGGTTTGCCTGGTTTGACCGAAAATGCCTCTGAAACCCTAAAAACGCTAGGAGGATGAACATGTATTTATACCCCTCTTCACCACTGAAGAAGGGACAGAGATTCTATCCCTAAACACTATTTTACATTCTCTACTCTCTCTCCTCTTGCTCTTACTTTTCCACTCCCTACCGTTATGCTTGCTGACTTAAGCATCGGAGCCAGTGTGGCGAGCACCACACCGGTGCGCAGGTTTACTGTCTTGCAGGCCACGTCTTCTCCCTCATCTACAAATTTACCGTTGGTGGCACGTGGAGGTCAGGTGAGTCCCTTGGCCAAATTTTGACATCAACACTATTTTTTTTAAAAAAAAAAAAGAATTATAGAGTAAAAAGTGTTTTTTAAAAGCTTGTCTTTAAGCCACATAGAAGGGTCCTTCAAAGAGAAAAAAAAAAGAAAGGAATGGAAGTCTCTGATTATATGAGCCGTACTACGAATATATATAAGGTCGTCTTTTCCCTTTTACAATCCACCTTATTTTACACCAAATCATTCAAATTAAAATAAATAAATAAATAATTAGTTCGATTTCTAACGACTTGTTCGGTATGCAATTCAGAGTCTGTTTTATGCTTTCTGATTTATTAAATTCAATGAATATGCATTTCATAAATGTGTTTTTTAAAACTGCTTTTCAAATTATGAACCTAAATAGTGGAAATTTTTAAAAAAAATTTTATGTTTTTTTTATTCTAATTTTGAATTTAAAATTTTAAAAATGTATAATAAAATTAAAAGAAGATAAAACTTTCATAAATTTAATATTTCAAATTATAAACTCAATTCTTATAATATTTCATAAAATTACTTATAATATTTCAAATTTCAAATTATAAACTCAAATTATAAACTCAATCATACAAAATTTATAACAAAAACATGTTTCTAAACTAATTAATAATAGTTTCTATTTAATTTAGGTCCCGTTTGATAACCATTTGTTTTTTCAAAAGTATACTTGTTTTCTCTCAATTTTCTTACTTTGGTTTTTATTTTGGTTAAAGAGACATTAGAGTTCTTAGTCAAATTCTAAAAACAAAAACAAATTTTTGAAAACTATTTTTTTTTTTTTTGTTTTCAAAATTTGACTTTGTTTTTAAAACATGGAATGATGTAGGTTCAAACCAAAGAAATGGATGAGTGGAATAAGTGTTTATAAACTTAATTTTCAAAAACCAAAAACCAAAAACGAAATAGTTATCAAACGAAGGCTTAATATTTTGTTGATAAGTATAACTAGTTTATAGTTCATAAATATATTATCAAATGCATTTTGAATACTAGTTTAATTTGGGATCCAAATTTTAAATCTACTACAAAACACATATCTGAAAAATATGAATACAATACTGTTTTTATTTAATCCCCGATTTTCAAATTTTTGTTTTCAAACTACTGACCATTAAATTTTCAATAATGGTTCGACATCAAAGATATTATGTATGTCGCTTTCTAAACCTTTGTGTGTGGTTAAATTGTAATTTTAGTTTATTTCTCTAACATTCAACGATTTAAAATCAAGCTACATTGTTGCAGCTTGTTGAAATATTTTCTTTTTTCTGAATTTTATGTCTCAAATTTGAAAGTATTATGATAAATTTCTGAATCTTCGGTTTTTTATATATTCTTGGACTTTAAAAGTATTCAATAATCGGTGAAAGCATTTCTATTTTATTATTAAGTTTTTAGAGTTCAGCAACATCAAGAGAGTATAAAGATGTGAAACTTTGTCATTTTGATGGAGGATATGTCTTAACCAATTGAATTAGTTAGACTCAAGTTAGCTATAAATATTAGATTTTTAACCTGTTTGACATTTTTTTAAAAAAATTTTAGAGATATGATTATGACTCCAAGTAGGAAATTGAATTTTTGTTGACATGTTGACATTTCAATATGTCCATAACCATCGATTCGACTTCGACATAAACGGTGATTCGACATTCCATTGTACTATAAAAAAAATAGATGAAACATAACAAAAGTATCAAAAAATATCATTACAGCATAACATTAATAATATGGAATTTTAACTCCAATTTTAACTTATTTAAAAGGAGTGAAATGCTTATTTGTTAATTAAAACCATTTGTTATCACATTTCTATTTTTATAATTTCTTTAGAAATATATGTTAGCATCAACGTTTTATTGATATTTTTACTGACGTTTTCTCCCATTTCTCTTGACATTTGACATTTAAAAACATGACAATGAGACAGAAAATGAACTATTTTGAACTGAAAAAAAAAACACTTTTTACCTTCCAATTTTGTAATTTATCAAAAAAAAAAAAAAAAGAGAGAGAGAAAACCACTTTTTCCTCCCTTCCCATTTGATTGTTTTTTTTTTTTTTTTTTTTTTGAGTTCCCTTCTTATTTTATTATATATATATATATGTATGTATATTTGTATGTATATGTATGTATGTATATAGTTTAAATACATATTTGGTTATTGAACTTTCATAGTTGTGTCAAATAGGTCCCTGTACTTTCAATTTTGTGTCAAATTGGTCCCTACTATTAACTTTCTCCAACTCAGTTAAATGCTTATGTGGTATTGCTAACACTATAATATATCATTTATGAGATAAATAAAAATTGTCATATTGGATAAATTCGGAGATTTTGTTGCAATACAACCACAGATTTCTTAACTCGATAGAAAGAAAAAAAAAAAAAAAAACTAAGACTCTAAAACCCACCCAATTTTGGACTTCTCGAATTTATCGTGTGGCAATTTTTATTTGTCAGTGCATTTGCAGTGTCACATAAGCATTTAACTAACAAAATTGGACAAATTTATCGGTAGGGACCAATTTGACACAAAATTGAAAGTTGGAGGACCTATTTAACACTTTTAAAAGTTAAAGGACCTTTTGATACACATGAAACTTGAGGGACTAAATGTGTATTTTAACTTTGATATATATATATATATATATATAAAAGAAAGAGAATTATATATTAAAGAAAATAGCCACGTGGACCCCACTGTTTTGCCTTTATCCCCACTTTTTCTTCGCCGGTGGGCCCCACTCTTCCCTCCCCACAATTCCAAATCGTCCCCTCCTTTTTATCTCTCCCACCGGCGACTCTGCAACACACAGAAGAGAGAGAGACACAGCGAAAGAGAAATTCAGAACTTTTTAGAGAGAGAAAATTTTCCGATGAGAAACCACAAGTTCCGGCTATCGGATATGATTCCGAACGCCTGGTTTTACAAGCTCCGAGAAATCGGCGGCGGAAGAGGAAGATCCTCCAACAACCAAACACCTTTCGATTCAAAGAAAAAGCACCGGCAGCCACCTCCGCCGCCGCCGCCGTCAAAACAGAAACAACCGCAAATCCCGCCGCCGCCACCGCCGCAGTCTCGCTCTAGGAAATCTTACTATTTCACCAGAGAACTCGAATCCAACGATGAGTTCTGTATTAATTCCCCTCCGCCGTCTCCGCCGCTGCTGCCGGTGCTTCCGCCGCCGAAAAAGCCATCAAAACAGCAGAAACCCGGAAGAAGACGAACGAGCTCCCGGTCGTCGTCGACGACGACGACGACGGCGAAACTTCTCAGCTCGTCCTCCGTCGGCTGCAGCTGCCGCACCACCGCGGAGTCCATCTGGACCAAATCCGATTCTCCGCCGGAATTCTCCACGTCACCCTCCGACACCTCCCCCGAACCCGAACCCGAATTCCGAACCGACAAAATCCTCGCCGCCGAATCCCAATCCTTCGACCGCGACATCGTAATCGACGTGTCGTCGAAGTATTCCGACAATGCCGTCGTCGGCAACTTCGACTCCCTCTCCGAACTGGACCTCCCGCCGATCATCACAAAACACAAAAAGAGAAACCCAAAACAGAGGACGACGACGGCGACAAGTCCAACGAAGAAATTCCCGGCGAATTCCCCCGGCGTAAGGCTCCGAATTCACTCCCCAAAAATCGGGCACCGGAAAATCTCCGGCCGGAAAAGCACTTCGTCACGGCGGAGCCTCTCCGATAGCTTGGCGATCATGAAATCATCGTACGATCCACAGAGGGATTTCAGAGAATCGATGGTGGAGATGATCGTTGAGAACAACATCAGAGGTTCGAAGGATTTGGAAGATCTTCTTGCATGTTATCTGTGCTTGAACGCCGATGAATATCACGATCTTATAATCAAAGTTTTCAAGCAGATCTGGTTCGATCTTACGGAACCTGTTTGAATTTTCAAACTCGAATTCCAAAACCCATTTCGATTTCTTGTACAGTTCTTCTGTCTGATTCAAAACAAAATTGAAATAAAATTTTTAGTTTTAATTCTAGCTAGACTGCTGTGAATATGATGTTACTATTTTTCTTTTAATTTGTTGTACCTCTACAGACTATTTGCTGGAGAATTACATGGATTTGGAGATGGACAAAAATTACCCTTTTCGTTGGAAATTGAAGAATTTCCATTTTTTTTAGAATTTAATTTAATTTTTTTAACATGTGCAAAAACTCGAACGAAGGCCCCTTGGCTAGCAGAACAAATTTTATGTTCGTTGAACTATGTTGACGGTTTTTACTTGGTTTTGGAGGTTGAGATTATGCTCAATTCTTACCTGAGATATGTTTCAAGAATCTGAAGCTAACTCAATTGATTAAAATCTTATAAAAAAAATCAAAATTATGGAGAAAGGATAAAAGGAAGGGATTTTATTAATTTATTTATGATTTTTGAAGGAAAAAAATAATGAAGGAAGAAGACAGCCTTAAAGACAAGATGATGTCGTTTTGAAGCTCTCCTTCTCTAGGCACTACATTCAGTCTTAAGATTGAAGAAAACGACTGTTTTAATTCCCTTTCTTCTCAAATATTCTATTATTCTATGAGCAAAAGAAAATTCATTTGTTTTCTTAGTTTCTAAAGTTTTATATACTTCTTCTTCTTTTTTTTTTTTTTTTTTTTTTAGTTCTTATACTTTATAATTTAAAATCTTATTTTCTAATCTTCAAATCATAATTTTTTAAGGTATGTTCATGGGCATAGATTGACCTAAAACTGTAGCTGGCAAAAAAAAAAAAAAAAAAAAAAAGTTTTGTTGAATTTTCAAGTTTTGTGTTAAATAAATATCTGAATTTTAAAAGGTAAAAGAAGTCCTAGTATTTAATATGTTGTTTCTTTTCAAAAAAAAAAAAAAAGTATTTAATATGTTGTTGAATTTTCAATTTTGTGTCTAACATGTTCTTGATTTATCCAAAAATCTATTAAACACAAAATTGAAAGTTTAGTATTCTTAATTTTTTTTATAGAAAAATATTGAATATGCTAGAGATATATCAAACACAAAATTGAAGCCTCAATGACCTAATTAACATTTTAAAGTTCAAGAATCTATTTTATACATAACTTAAAGTTTAAGGACTGATTAGACACAAACATGAAAGTTAGAGCAAATTATTAAATGTTCTTGATGCAATGAGATTTCCTTTTTAAGACCGTTGGATGTACATCTTTAAATTTGTCTATCCTTAATAACCGTTGAATACAAAATCAAGTACTTTTACCATTTCTCTCTCTTACATCCAAAAGTGCAAAACTACCCGTCTCATTGAAATGAAAGCACCTAATAATTTCTCTTAAAGTTAGGGACTACAGTTGTAATTTAACTATTATTCTTATTAAAAGAAATACTTCATAAATCATTTGAAATGAGCTCAAATGTTTTCCTTTTCCAGCCTATGTTTTTTTTTTTTTTTTTTTTTTTTATAATGGTTTTTCAGTAACGCCAAAATGAGTTTTTGACTATTGGAGCTTAAAGGTTTGATTAAAGGTAGAAAAGCTTTATACGACATGTTTTACAATCTGTCATTCAAATATATTGACATTTTTACACATTAAAGTTGTATTTTGTTGCAAAGTTTAAAATTTTTTTGTCGAAATTTTGAGTTGTATATATATAGTAGATTGGGTCCACTTCTATGTTTCAAATATGTTTGATGAATATATAATTGAAGTTTTCACTTGTCCAAAATGATGTAACATCGTGAACGAAAAAATTTAAGCTAAAGTTTTATTAATTGGAATTTGTAATAATGGTGCTATTCTAATTTAGAATCCTATTATTGTTAAAGTTTAATTATGAAATTTAGTTGTGATATTAAATTTGTAATTTGAATCTTTAATTATAAAATTATATTTAATGTTAGTAATCAAATGGTTTTGTAATAAATTTTCCCTACTTAGGAGTTTCTTTAACTCTTTTCAAACTCATGAGATCGAGCATCTCATTTCTCTCCTTAATTATTCAAGTTCTCTTTTTATTCCTCTCTCATCTTTCTCGAGAGTTTAGATCCAATGTGATAGGGTTCGATTTTAGTTCAGTTTTGATTTAGTTATTGTATCGTATGAGGCAGACATCTATTAAACTCATACATCAATTAGGGAAAATCTACTTTTAAGAACATATTAATATGTGATGCATGTATATACACAAGCCTTGACTATTAGATTATGTTGGAAAATTTCATCGTTATGCTATTTAATTTTTCAGGTTTTATAAAACTATTATGTATTTTATTTTATAGCATTGATTATACATGGTGGTTGTTATGCTATTCATTTAATTTTTCCATATTAAATTTCTACATATTTACAACATATTTGGTTATTTTCTTTATTCATATCGCGTTATGTCAACTTATGTGTTTAAAAGCCACAATATACCTTTTAAAAGGAAAAAAAAGGCTACAATGTACAAGTGCAATTTCAATTTTTAACTTTTAAATTTGATTTCTAATAAATTCCTATTGTTAACACTATTACCAAATGTTAGTTTCCCTCAAAAAAAAAAAAAAAAAAAAATCTAGTTAGCCTTCACTATAGTATCATCTATTGCCACACCCCATGCCAAATCACCATCTATTAGACATTAATGTGTCATACATCAACATTTATGTACACAATCAATAATAGTAACACTAATTTATACTTGTTAATGTCAGCATAACTACATAAAGTTTGTATTAGTGACTAAGAGATTTGTGGTTTCAATCTCGTAAAAAAAATCTCGCTAATTTGTACTTAAAAAATATAACAAAATATTTATTGTAATCAAAATCAAAAGTTTAAGGTCATATTTTCCTTTAAAAAAAAAAAAAAAAGTTTAAGGTCATATCCTATAAACAAAAAGGTGTGTTGGTTTTTGAAAAATGTGTTTGTATTATTCTCTCCCTATTTCTAATCATAGTTTTCATCATTCCTAAGGAAGTGTTTTAATTCTTAGCTAAATTCCAAAAACAAAAATAAGCTTTTGAAAACTTCTTGAATTTTGAAAACATTTAAAAAAAAACAAATAGCAAAACAAAAAACTCATAAGTAGAATAGTATTAAAAAATTTAGACTCTGTTTGATAACCATTTGGTTTTTTATTTTTTAAAAGTATGCTTGTTTTCTCCTAATTTTCTTCTAATCGTTTTCATCTTTGTTGAGGATGCACATTTGCATTTCTACCCAAATTTCCAAAAAAAAAAATCAATTGAAAACTACTTTTTTTTAGTTTTCAAAACTTGACTTGGTTTTTAAAATCAAGTGAAGAAGTTAGATAACAAAAAAAAAAAAAAAAAAAAAAATGTAAGTGTAAGTAGTGTTTATAAGTTTAATTTTCAAAAACCAAGATCCAAATGATTATCAAACGAAACCTTAATTTTAAAAAAAACAAAAAACCAAAAACCAAATAGTTATCAAACAGAGCTTTAAAAACATAATAATTTTTTTTTGGGGTCAACAAATGTAGAGCCAGAGGATCAAATCTTCAATTCTAGAGAAGGTAATAAACATTTTCAAAGTTCATCCTTAATTTTTTCTTTCCAAACATTTTTTAACCTTCAACCTCTAATCCAAATGACATATCTATTGAGCTATACGTTCAAATTGAATAAACATTTTCCACTTTCATGATGATATGTATTTCTTTTTTGAGATCAACAACGTGTAGAAATGAGAATATTTTAATATCGATATTGGTATATATCTTAATCAATTGAGTTATGTTAAAGTTGACTCAAAAGTTGATGATAACCATTAAAATTCGTAAAGTAAACTAGCAATTTAACCTATACTATAAGCCCCAAAAGGAAGTGGGGAAAAGAATATAATAATGTGAAAGGAGAGGCATTGGCATTTGCAAATTAAAGGGTTTAGAAACTGTTGGAAGGATGTGGGAAAATTCAAAAACAAGAAGACTGCCTAGAAATAAAGTAAAAGTTGAGTTTATTTTCTCAAAGTTACCTTCCATTTCCAACAATTTTTTTTTTAAAAAAAGCTATTGTCTATCTACCAATTAAAATGCACCACCTATTTTTATTTTTTTTTTTTAAAATGCAACATGTGGACTTTTTGTTATTTTTGTCTTTCCCCTTTTCACGCTAACTTTAAAAAAAAATGTTCCATGTTTTGAAAAATCAACCATTTACTTTTTAGACTATATAGGTTTTTTTCCTACAAATTTTAAATATTACATCGTCCAATCCAACTTCGGTAGCTTAACAGTTAAACTATCTGTCAAAGCGAGCATAACTCAGTGGTAATTGGTATGTATCATTGATCAAGAGGTCAAAAGTTCGAATTCTCCCACACTCAAATGTTGATGAACTAAAAAAACAAACAAACAGTTAAACTATCTTTAAAGTTTAGAGTTAGTTGAATATATAATTTTATCTATATTTACTATAATTGAAATTTATGGGAAAAAAATGGCTAGTTGACTTGTAGTATCTTATTAATAGATTTGTTTTCTTGGAGTAATAGATTCATTTTTTTAGGTAGTGAAGTTTGTTATATCGACCAATTAACGCGAAGTTGGTAGGTTTTCAATTTTCTAAATAGATATAATTTCTAACTCATAAAATAAAAAATAAAAATGTAATGTATTTTTAAGTAAGTTAATACAATGTATTCTATTAACAAACCATCAATTTATCAACGATTTTTTACGTTAAATGAGACAAAAAGAGATGAAGTTAAAAAATGACACAAATAAAACGTTGAATATGAAATCATATATTTAATTTTAATGGTTAAGAAAGGCATATTTGATCCATTATTTTAAAACAATTCTCTTATTTTATTAGTTTCTTTTTCATATAACATGTTTTTTTTTTTTTTGGAACAGTTTTCCATGTAACATGTTTTTCTATTTCTTTTTAAAAATATATAAATAATTTTGAATAATGACATGGGAACTATGATACTAGTACCTTCAAACACTATTATATTTTTACATCAAACTTTAGAGTTTAAAATTTGAAACTTTGGTCAATAATTGTGTTGACTTTTCTACCTCATTTGAACTCTCTCTCTCCCAACTTGTTGAGGATTATATTGTCTAGGAAATTATCAAGTGATCCCTATCATCTCTTTATTATAAATGTTTTATATGCTTTTTGAAAAAGTTGACACATCCCCAAATAAAAACAATAGATATAATAACAACATGAGCATTCCACATCAGTAAAAATTTACAATTAATTAAGGTCCCGTTTGATAACTATTTGATTTTTTTTTTTTTTTTTGTTGTTAAAGATTATGCTTGTTTTCTCCTTAAGTTCCCTACCATAACTTTCATCATTATTATTAAGGATCCATTTGAATTCCTAGCCAAATTCTAAAAACAAATACAAGTTTTTGAAAACTACGGCCCGGTTTGATAACCATTTGGTTTTTTGTTTTTTGTTTTTGGTTTTTAAGCTTATAAACATCGCTTCAAACTCTAAGGGTTTGTTTGGTAATGTTCTCGTTTCTTGTTTCTGTTTCTTCATTTTTAATAAAGAAAAATAGAATTTCATGACCCTAACACCTATACATTCAATAATAATAAACCTATATTCTTATTTATGTTTGGAAAAAAATGGAAACAAGAACAAAAAAGGAGAAACTAGTTTTAGTTGTTCCCAAAAGTTCTATACAAATTTTGGAACTGTTTCTAAAAAATGAGAAACAAGAAACATACATAGTTATTAAATGCTTAGATTTCTTAATAAAATTAGAAACAAACAAGAAACAAGAACGTTATCAAACGGGCCCTAAGTGTCTTTGGCTTTTCACCTACATTCCTCCCATGTTTTCAAAAACCAAGCCAATTTTTGAAAACTACAAAAAATAGTTTTAAAAAACCTGCTTTTGTTTTTAGAATTTGGTTAGTAATTCAAGTATGTCTTTAACAAAAAATGAAAACCATGGTGAGGAAATTTAAAGAAAACAAGTCTAATTTTAAAAAACCAAATGGTTATCAAATGGGGCCTACGTTTTTTTGTTTTCAAAATTGGACTTGGTTTTTGAAAACAAGAAAGAAGATTGATACTGTTATAGGTAATTTTGGACCACTCCGATGTACAAGGAGCTGAAGAGGACAATTGAACAAAAATAAGGTTGGGAGATGGACCCCAGAGACGAAACCAGCAAGTGGGATGAGCCGAGACCAAAGCCCGACCCCCTGCTCGGCCTCGGCCCAAGGTTATCAAACGGGACCCAAATAATACAAATACAAATTCTAATTGTTTAAATATTTCTAGTTTTTGTTCATCAACTCTACGTTATTTTCATTTCAAAGTTTTAAAACTGTCCACCGTTGTATGTTAGTCATTAATTGTTTTTTTTTCTTTTAATTTTAATTTTCATATGAATCAATATTAATATGAAAATAATCACTTAAAATAATCTTTTTAACTCATAAAACTTCTAAACTTGGTCTAGAAACCTTTTCTTGGTCAATGACAATCTCGAACGCCTATTTTTCTGAGAATGAAAAAACAAAGGGGTTTTCTAAAGCTAAAATTTCAAACTCTCATAAAAAAACACCGAACAATAAAACTTTTTTTTATGGCGTTTGTGACATCCAACTCTTTTATCAAAATTTTAAATTTTATTTTTTAAGTAGGATGATAATAATGGGATGACATAAACCATTTTTTTTCCTTTTTTTTTTTTTTTTTGGTTTAATTTCTTTCTTTTATGAAGAAATTGAATATATGTTTGAAGGGCAATAGCGATGGCCATTGAATGAAAAGAAAGCACCATGGAGGTGTTGTCTCTTTCAGAGACAAAAAAAGGGTTCAATCAATCTCAACAGGGAACTCAAATGGGAATGTGGAACTTTATTTTTAAATGCAAAATATATATGAATTTTGTTCCCAAAATTTTAAACAAATTAAAAAATAAAACCCTACATTTGTGGTTCTATACTTCACTATATATGGTATTGAGAGTCTCCACATCGTACTGTTTTTCATTGACTTTTTTGAATTTGAATTTACTACTCATCCAAAAATATTTGGTACCTCCATGTATTGAGTCATTATTTTATATACATCCAAAACGGGAAAATTTCTAGTTCTACAGTAGTGGAAAATTTTTCATACTATCTTCATTCATTGTTTGTCATGAAAGAAGTACTTAAGAATGGTGTGGGACACTCATTCTTAATATATTTGTAAATTATAAACATGTTACATAACTTTATATTTTCAAAATCAATTTATGTGCATAATCTAAATTTATGGGTTACAAATCTAGACTTTTCAATCCAAAAGTCTCTATAAAATCGTTTTATTATTTATAAAGTTTATTACAATGAAATAAGTACTTTAATTTAGCTGGAGTAGTTTTCGTTTGAAAAATTGAAAGTTATTCTAGATCACACCTATAATTTTTTTTTTTTTTTTTTTTTTTTTTTTTGGTAGGATTCTCTTTGAGTTCATAATCTTTGTTTGACTTTTACCTCGTGTTCATAAACTTTGTTTGTCTTTTACCTCGTTTACTATAAAAGATTCTAACCTCGAGTTTCATAATCCTTGCTTGACCTTAATCTCTTTTACTAATGACTCGATGTCAAGTAGTAATTTTTTTTTTAAATCACATTACCATATATTATTTGAAAAAGTCTTAGAGGGAATACTTTATTATTATTATTAAAATACATAACAAATGTACAAGTGGAAGTGAGAAGAATTGAATTTAAAACCTTAAAATAAAAACATCAAGTTCTCAACTTTTACCAGTTAGAGCTACTATTAAAGTGAGTATATATGTTTATCCTCCAAAAAAAAAAAAAAACAAAACAAAACAAAATAAAACAAAACAAAAACTTAATTTCTTCTATTTTTGTGAGTATTGAAAAAAATTTAACGGTGACGACTGCATCTAGTAGATATCATATTTATGTCGCATCAATCCACACTACCACAATATCAATCTTTATGTTACACTCGACGCTACTTATCAATGACATAAAATATTTAAAGAAATAAAAAAGATCTCACCCTAATGTCGAAATCTATCTTTCTAGCCTCTCCATTTTTTAAAGCTTTATTCAAAAAGGCAAAAAAAAAAAAAAAAAGTTTAAATTTAATAAAAAAGAAAAGCATCCATAAATAGGCAGCTTGGTGTTGGTAACACATTCAAATCCATCAATCACTTGTTGCTTTCCCTTCTTTATTTGTAAAATCTTCCTCTGTCAGATATTGTTCTTCACTCCTCCCTTCAAATATATAATAAATATCCATTACCAAAAATTAAACCCTTCTTTTTCTTTTCTTTTCTTTTCACACATCTAATCATTTCTTTTTTTTTTTTTCTTTCTAATTTTAATATTAATATATTGTTTTTCTCTCTTTTTTTTTTTTATATATAAAGATTTATATTTTAAAAAGAGAAAATTGGTCAGTGGATGCATGCATGTGCACAAGAGCTTTGACTTTTTCTCTGGTGAACCCTATACTGCCACGTCAGATAATGTCGTGTCCGTACGATCCACGTGGCGGAATGTGAGTGGAGGAAAGGGGGAGTGTCGGCGAGGGTAAAAAAAATAGAGGAAAGGACCAAAAAGACCCGACCCGGAGATTCCGGGTTTTCTTTCTCCTTCAACATGTAACAATGTGTACTGTGTTGAAAGTAAAATTAAAATTAAAATTAGATTTTTCTATTTCTTACAAATTTAATATTACATTTTCCAACACAATTTGAAGAACCAAAACCCACTTTTCTTTTATATTATATTCGATTTAATAGCTATTATTTTATTTTGATCTTATACTTTGAATTAGTTTAATAATAGTTTTGAGAATAGCTATGATACTATGCAATTTGTGCAACAAAATGTACAGACAATATGCATGGAATTAGTCGCTTTGTCAATGGGACCTTTTATTCTAGTCAGAGGAGAAATTATCGAACATCTAACATTAAAATAATAATGTAAGACAACCTCAATGTAGTTCAATGAGTTACGGTATATATGAAGTTCAAATCTCCACTCTTACATATTATTTAATATCCTCAAAATAATAAGAATGATTAATAATGATGTAGAAATTTGTGTAAAAGTATAGTTTTTAAGTGGACTAATCAATTGTTAGGATTTTGGCACACTTTGGGATCCATTATAAGTTCAAGTATTCAAAGTTTAACCGATGTCAATAACTGTTTAAACTTTTAATGAGTATAAACATATATACAAACTCTTAAAGAGAGTACAAATTATGTTTTAACTGTCAAGTAAGGTTTTGGTTGATTAGAAGAATAAAAGTTATTTTAAAGACGAACTTGTTGAAAACTAGCTATGAATGAGTTCTTAGTTTCATCTTTTTAATTTTTAGTTTCAAACTTTTTTTAAGTTTAATAATATATAAGAATGATAACAATAATGTAGAAATTTGTGTAAAAGTATAGTTTTAAATGTGGTAATCAATCACTAGTATGTGTCAATATCTTTATTTATTTATTTTTTCTACACTTTTGTGTATTTAAACAGGTAAAATAAACTAGTAAAAATTAGAAATTAAAGATCAAATGAGAATTTGAACAATTTGTTTTCTTACTCTTGTGCACATTTAAAGCCAACATAAATAATGTTCATGTACTTACTTCTTCAATAACAACCAGCTGATAATAAATCAACACCTTAATTATCTCTTAAATTATTAAATTTTACATTCCTATCTACACTAGTAACAAGACAACAACAACAAATTAATTAACTATAGAGTCATGTAGAACCATTTCCATTAACTTAAAAAGTTTAAATCACTCAAAATCCAATCAATCATTTCACCAAACTAAAAATAGATACACTGAAAAGACATCTTTTATTTCAAAACAGTAAATGATATATATATTTTAATATTTTTTTTTTTTGAATTGGTTTACTTTAAAAGCCTTCAATAATTGGAGTTGTACACAAAGTTTGGTCCTTCCAAGGATGTTGTGTTGGAGTTTGGAATCAAACATGTCCAAAACAACATGAATTATTATCATGATGAACACAGTAGTTTCCAACAGTAGCCCTAAACTTTTGTTTTTCTTTATGATTATTTCTCTGTTTTCTCCATACCCTCTTCAAAACAAGACAACCCTTTCATTTTTTGCTCAAATCTCTTGCCCTACCCTACTCATGGAAGGAAGGCCCCCTTTACCATCTCCCCTCTCTTCCAAAGGACCTCTAATTATTTACCTCCATTTCATCCATACTATCATTTTTCAACCGACCATCTCTTTAGCTTACTATCGTGTCAACATTTTCTACGATAATATATATAGCTGTTATAGGCAAACATTTTTATTCGTATGGACCCATTTTGTGTTTGATTTTTGGAAAAGTACCTGTTTTTTTTATTTCTATTGAAAAGACTGGGAAGAATGTTACAAATAAAATATTAGGGTTATGGTGAGGAGTTACTTGTCCTATATGTGGAACCCACACATACGAACTTGAATCAACCTTATATTTTTCATTCATGCATATCTTCGTAATGTGTGTCTCTAACCTAGCTAGCTTAGCCCATGACCTTGTGTAGTAGGTGGGAACATTTCCTTCCCTATGATACGACTTATAGGTATCTATTTGAGAAAATTCATTTCTAACTTGTCCTCAATTTCTAGTTTAAACTTCATATCATGTTAGTGTCTGTTTGAAGATAAAATCAAATAATAAGAATCAAGGGTTAGCATATATTCTTTTTCGGACCACTTTAACGTGACTTTTATTAAACCATAATCGAAATATAATAAGAATATTAATTTCAAATAAAACCATGATTAATAAGTTGAATATTCTTTTAAGTATGCTTTTTCTATTTGATTTTTTTGTGGAATTGAATAAGAACAATTGGAGCTATATATAAGATTACAACACACACCAAATGAGTCAAAAAGATAATGATGATGTTCACTAAAGTAGCACTAAGTTCACTAAATTATTATTAATGTGAATTAACAGTCCCATTTTATTAACTTCGATTTCACACACAATACCAAGTGAAAATTGGTCACATGATTGAATAGTGATTTAGGAAGATAATAACCTTTTTTAACTTTTAAAAGTCCGACACCCAAAAAAAAAAAAATCTTGAACAATTTTATAACATAAGTACAAAGTCATTTGCAAGCTCAGAAAACTACCTCCTCAAAATCGTCTAATTAGAAAAGAACAATACTTGACTGCATAACAGTGTGTAAGAAGACACTACTCCATTAAAATCTTGACAACTAAAAGAGGGAAAAGGTAGAAAACGAAAATTTTGTTTTGTCACTCTTAATTGTCGATGTGTTTAATGGTGATGTGTAGAAAGATCTCTGCACATCAGTATGCACCAAAATATTTTTCATTAGAAAATTGTTCACAAATCAACAAATAAATTATCCCGCTGAGAAAGAGGATCAAATTTACTTTATTCTAAACAACTCCATGCATTATCGACCTTCAACCCTTTGAACGAGATACATTAAGATGAAGAGTCCTTTTGGAATACCTTTAGTTTAAATGCTTTTCAAGATTGCATTTTATTTTATACATTTTGTATAAAATTATTTATAATTTAAACACTCATATGTTTGGTTACATTTCCTCATAAGTGATTTTATACACAAGTTCTTATATACTTAAAAACTCTTTTTATGTTTAGTTTGGGATTGGTTGTATCTTCTAAAATAATTGTTGTTAACTGTGCTTTTAAGAAAATCAATTGTACTATGAAGTAAATTAGTGTTTAGTAAAATTTAGTTTTATAGATGAAAAAGCATGTTGAGGTGTTTGGTAAATTAATATTCTAAATTATTGCAACTTAAGTAAATTTTTTCAATAAATAAATTTAATTTTGATGTTTAATTTCAAAGTTTTATAAGACAATTTCAAAATTATTTTAAGATAATTATTTTTTAAAACATATAAGATAATTGTTTTAAATTTCATTTGATTTAAAATATAATGTTATGGGATGTTTTTATGTTTTGCACGAAATATAATTATATGCTACTTGTATTGAAAAAAAAATATATTATTTCACTTGAAATAAAAAATAAAAACAAATAATTTCAATTGAGTATAAGATAATAGAATCAAACTATTTAACTTGAATTTTAAAAAAAGGATTGACATGAATCAAGTCCATGAATCAAGTCTAAAAATTGTGCAGAAAAGATAAATGGTTAGTTATAGATGTTTTTAGGGAAGTCGAACTGACAATTATTGGATTCGAAAAAGTACTTTTATAAAAATTAATTTATAATCTATTTTACCAAACGTTAAGAACAGTTAAGATTTTTTTAATCACTTCAACCTCCTCAAGAATCAATGCCAAACCCACCCTTAAAAAATCTACTTTAATTTTAAGTGTTTCTCTAAAAAAAGGTTTATTTCTCGTTCTCATTTTTTTTAATAACTCAGTCATTTTTAGTGGTTGTCAAACACTAGAATTTTGTTCAATTTCAAAATTAAACACTTGAAAAGTTAAACAAACCCTACCCGAGATGAATTCACTAACAAACGAGGACACACCCCACATTGTCTCCATCTCGTAGTAGCAACAACATCACCATAAGGACGTAATATCTCACAATTGCAAATTAACCATAAAACCCTAATCTATAAGGTAAAAATAGTTTTTTATTTTTTATAAATTAAAAAAAAAAAACATTTTTGTCCTTTTTTTAGGTGGAGAAAGCCCTCCTAGCCCTCCTAATAAATCCAAAATTCCAATATAGAAATGATGATTCCCTCTTATTTGTCGACAAAGTAAAACAAAAATAATAATATATAAAGACGAAGAATAAGTCACTCTATTAAAGAAAAGGATATATGTCAACAGTAAAAAAATATATATTTATCATTATTAATTAATATAATTTAAGTGGCGGAGAACAAATTTCGGTGACCAACCAATGACAGTGCGACAAGAATTGATCGGTGACGGTACCACGTGTGGGTGAGGGGGACACTAAAATCTTCCAGAAAATCTCTAATCTACAGCCGTCGCTGTACACGGGTGCCCTTATAACCTGATTTTCATTTGCTCTTTTGTCCTTTTGCACAAGTTATTTTTTTATTAAATTACGTCCCTCTACTTTTCTATTATTTCAAAATTGCCCATGCGTCTATTTTTCTTTTTTTATTTATTTAACGACCAAGAAAAGGACGAAATTGATATTTTGTGTCATAACCTGTTGTACACGACGCCGCTTTGATAGGTAATAATATATTCTTTTTATTATTATTAAATAATAATTTCTGTCCTTTTCTCGAATTAAAGTTTAAATTTTGTCTGTGTATTATTTTTAAAATTTACTAACCTAAAAAGAATTTGCTACGGTGGAGGATATTTTGGCTCAATGCTAGAGTGGAATATATTGACTATGAAAAGCATTATGCTTAAAGATGTAAAGACAATATTTATTTAAACAATATAATTGTCGAGAAAACCCCCTAATTCTACAGTAGGAATAAGTAGAAAAATAACAGAAAAATTAAAATAAAGCAACAAAATGAAATTCACTGTGTGAAATTTTTTTACAATCGTACAGTATTCTCTCCCCAACTCCAATTACAAGAAACACTCTCTCAAAGTTTTATATTACTCACACACAACTGAAGTTAGTATACCAGATTTAAAGTGATTCTAATTGGAATGGTTTGAAACCAAAGCCATAGACTCCGACCTTTTAAAGTACTGGGAGCTCATCACTTCCTTGAACCTTTTCAATTTGGGACTGCTCACTTCTAATATTTTTAAGACGGTTCAAGAGCGAAAAGAACTTCATCCTTATAGGTGAGTAGGGATGCAACTTTGTAAGGTCACTTGTTGAGCCTTGTAGGTGGTGGTATGATGGTAGTATCATGTCCTTCTCAGAGGAACTATACCGGACATTGATCGATCTCGACATTAATTAAGGTTTTTCTTTTTCTTTGACCAACGGGTTCATGGATGAGGCATAATCACAATGTTTCAAAGTCTAATATGGAGGACTATGACACCATGTAGGCCATCTTGTTACAAATGTTTTGATGGGATATCCAATGCATTAGTGATCACATCCCTCTTAATTGTAAATGTCACAACAACAAATCATAAAGGTCAACTCAATTAAATGCTCTTCACATGGCCAAAGAGAGATGCATTGTAAACTTCTTTAAAGAAAAAAAAAAAAAAAAAAAAAAGATGCATTGTAAACCTACATTGAAATCCTACCGACTGTGAAAAAGCTTACTTAAATCACAATGTGGGTGTACAATTAATGTCCAACCATCGAAAAAGTGAATTTCAATAACTAAAGATATGTTTGGGACTGATTTAGAATAATGTTTTTAAGTTAAGTGATTTAATTATAATTAATTAGTTTTGTAAAAGTGTTTAGTTATAAATTATTTTTGTTATAGGCAATTTTGGACCACCCCGATATACAAGGAGCTGACGAGGACAACCGGGGAGGAAGCTGAAAGATGGACCAAGGGGGCAAAACCGGCAAGTGAGACGGGCCAAGATCGAAGGGGTCGGGTTTTAGGCCCGACCCCCTGCTCGGCCTCGGCCCATGGCCGAGGCCGAGCCCGTTCGGTCTCGTCTGGTCCCCACTGTCTCTGGATGCCTCGGTTTCGCCTGGTTTGACCTAAAACGCCTCCGAAACCCTAAAAAGGCTAGGAGGATGAACATGTATTTATATCCCTCTTCGCCACTGAAGAGGGGATCCCGAATTCTATCCCTAAACTCTACTCTCGAACTCTGTACTTTCTCCTCTTGCTCTTACTTTTCCACTCCCTACCGTTCTGTTTGTTGACTTAAGCATCGGAGCCGGTGTGGCGAGCACTACACCGGTGTGCAAGTTTACTGTCTTGCAGGCCACGTCTTCCCCCCTCATCTACAAATTTACCGTTGGTGGCACGTGAAGGTCAGGTGAGATCCTCTGGCCAAAATCGACCATCAACAATTTTAATATTTGGTTATAAATGATTTTAATTTAATTAAATTTATAGTTTTCAAAACACGATCTCCCTTTAATAGTTATGTTAAAAATAAAAAGATCATTTGTGATAAAGTAATTAAAAAAAATTAAAAACCACTCTAAAATATATAGTTATCTAGAATTATTAATTTATATATATAAACTTCCAAATAATTTCTATTATCATGTTATTAGGTGTAAAAAGATGGGAGATTCTCTCCTTCTACATATTCTTTTTGAGTATTAATAGTCAAATGATTGTGTCAAGGTCACTATGTTTATAAAGTTAGAAAGCAAGATAGAATTCTCTTTTTATTCATTCTATTTATAAAAGCAAAATAAAGAAAAAGAGTAAATGAAATTAGTTTGCTTATTAATATGTATTTATTGTATTTAAGAAGTTTGGTGGAGGAATAAGATGCTTTAAGGAAAAGCTTTATTGGTTTAAATTATTATAGTTAGCTTTTGAAATTTTGATTTTGAAATACTTACTTCATTCCTTTTTTCACATGAGACAAACTAATTCATTTGGAATTTTGGTGACACTGATTAATAAAAAGATTTATGTGGAGCCCTAGAATGTTACATCTTAACCATAATAAGAAAAATAAATGTTTAATTTGACTGATAAACAGAATTTATTCTTGTTTTTATTTATGTATTTAATGTTATATAGCAACCTTTTAATTTAATCATTAACTTAAACTAATTCATTCAAAACATAGTTCAAGACAGTGGATAAGAGACCTTTATTATTTATCCTAAAGTTGAAGTTTTACTCTCAAATTTGTTATTATATTATTATTATCATCGCCATAAATTTTACCATTATTACAAATAGTTTGAATATACATTTTAAAATTCTTCTACATACTTTATTATTATTTTTTTTTTACACGAGACAAACTACTTTATTGAGACGTATAAAATTACTATAAATCAACCACAATTTTAGACATCGATTAATCAAAAGAATTTTGTGGAGCCCATATAATTACATCTTAACCATAAAAACGAAAAAGAACAAGAAGAAACGACGTTTAATTTGACAAATGAAAAAGACTTTATTCTCTTTCTTTTTTGTAATATTATGACGACGTTTAAATCATTAATTTAAAATAATTAATTTCATCATTTTAAAAAAATTAATTAATTAATTAATTTCATTATATGTCTAGGTGATGTACACAACCACAAGCATGTGGTGGGGTAATCCTGACTTCCTTTAAATCATTAACTTTTTTTTTTTTTAAAAGCCTTTAAATCATTAACTTAAATTAATTAATTTCTTGTTTTTAATCATAAGAGTGTGGTGGGGAAAGACTTTAGGTATATATATAGTTGCAATTATATCCAAAAAAAAAAATTAATAAACAAATCTATAACTTTTTTTTTAATTAAAAAATACTGGAGTTGGAGAGTCAAACTTTTAATCTTTACGTTGATGGTACAATGCCTTGACCAACTGACCTATGCTTAAGTTAGTATAAAATCTATAACTTAATCTTCGTAATTGTAAAAATTAGATTGCAGTATAAATTATATTACCTTAAACCTTCATACCCGTAAAAATTAGATCATGTGTTGTGATCTTAGTCAATCATTTTATCTTTAAGATCTCATAGAGTTGGAGAGTCAAACTTTTAATCTTTACGTTGATGGTACAATGCCTTGACCAACTAACCTATGCTTAAGTTAGTATAAAATCTATAACTTAATCTTCGTAATTGTAAAAATTAGATTGCAGTATAAATTCTATTACCTTAAACCTTCATACCTGTAAAAATTAGATCATGTGTTGTGATCTTAGTAAATCATTTTATCTTTAAGATCTCATGCTCCCACATGTGATTAAAAGAGATAAATTAAATAAAGCAATTAGAAAAGTTTCAAGTTAATTTTCTAAAAGAAGTTTGTGACGTTGAGGAAAGTGAGGAAGGGGAAAAAATGGAGTGAATTTAGGTGAGGTAAAAGAAAGGTGAAAAAATAAAGACGTACAGGAGAATCTTTTTAATTCTCTCTTCCGTTTTTGAGTTCAACAATGCATGTGAACCTCAAATTTATGGTCGAGATTAATATACCTTAATCAGTTAAGTTATATTGAAGTTGGCAAAGAAGGAAGTTAATAGAGAAAGAAAATTGCATGGAGTTAACCTAAGGTTTCTCGATTTGTCTTAGCAAAAAGGGTCTATTCAATTGTTAAGCTAGGCCTAGGTGCTTTGACTGTTTGGAGACGCACAAGACAAACTAGTTTATGTCCGGTAGGTCATTTTTCTACTAAGATAAATTGAGAAATCCTAGGTCAACTATAAATACTACTTAAATATCATTTGATCTAACTTAAGCATCAAAACTCAAACTCTTATACTACTTAAATATCATTTGATCTAACTTAAGCATCAGAACTTAAACTCTTATACTACTTAAGTATTAAGAGTTAATTTTATGCTAATTGAGCTAAGCTCTTATTAGCTACTTGACAAGCTATTTGATTTATTTATTTTTATTCAATTTGATTCAGATTCGCAAAATATGAATTTGATTATATTATTATTTTTTTGTTTAAACTTTTATTAAAAAATCCTCCAAATCTAGTTCCTCAAATCTGGGAAACTCCTTGACACCTTTTTTTTTTCTTCATTCACGTTGGTTGAAGAGTAAATGGGTCAATTAACCATCCACTTAATTTAATTATAATTCCATAAAGTATGTAACTATAATATCTTGTAAATAATTTTCGTATTCAACATGAACATAGTTCAACTAGCATAGATGACCGAGGTCTGTGATTCGAATCCCCCACATTCACATGTTATATATATATATATATACACGCCCCTTTCCTCATTTCAAAATAGGCCTATAGAGATAAGAATGGGCTTACTTTTGGGCCCAAGTAAAAGCCCAAACCCATCTGCTTCAGTGGCAAATCTGTTCATTAAAATTACAAATGGTGATATATACACGGACAATTTTGTAAAAATGGCCAAACACATTCTTTTAATAAAAGATGGTTTTTCTCTTTGTCACTCTTTCTAGTCATTTTACCCCCAATTTAATTACTCTTAGAGTCCGTTTGAAAAACATTTGAATTTAAATATTTTTCAAGAATACATTTTTTAAAAAACATTTTGTATAAAAATTGTTTAGAATTTAAGCACTCATATGTTTGATTACATTTCCTCACAAATGTTTTTATAAACAAATTATTGTTTACTTAAGAAGTCTTTTTTAAAAAGTTGGTTTCGAGTGTTTCTCTCAAAATGATTTATTTATCAATTTCATTTTTTAATAAGTCATTTTAAGTGGTTGCCAAACATTAGAATTTTTTTTTTCAAAATGATTTATTTTTGGGAAAAATACACTTTTGGTCCCTGAGGTTTGAGTTAAGTGACAGTTTGGTCCATGAATTTTCAAACTCAACAAAAATACCCCTGAGGTTTGAGATAAGGAGCACTTTGGTCCATGCCGTCTATTTTTCTGTTAAATACTAACGGTGGCTGACGTGGCACTATTATTTTAATAAAAAAAATTGTTTTTTTTTTATTTTAAAATAAAAACAAATAAAATTTATTATTTTAATTATTTTTAAAACTCAACCCTCAATCATCTTCTTCATCCTCTCCCCTCAATAGAGAAAATAATTTTATCTGAAATATGCTCAATTAAAGATTAACACACAAATTTAATTTAAGAGAAAATTAAGCAAGATAAAACCTAAAGCATGCACATTAAGATAGCTTTGAATTTAAATATGATTTAATCAAAGAGAAATTTAAATAGTCCACTAAAATTAAATCATGCAATTAAAGAGAAATTAAAAATTAAGACAATAAAGCAAAGAGATAATTAAGAGCAGAGAGAGATGAAGAGAAAACACCGGGAATTTATAGTGGTTCGGCAAATTGCCTACTCCACTTCCCAAGACTCTTTCTTGGGTATTTCACTAAGTGATCCTGTTCACACGAGATTTCAAATGAATGAGACACGTGGAATAAACTTTGATTTGTATTGATGTTGTATGCGTGTGAGTGTACAATCTCTAATACATAATCCTCTGATTCTCTCTCTTGTGTGTGAATGTGTTTCACTCGAGGGCTGGAGCGCTTGTTCTCGAATTTGAAGTTGTCTCAAGGGCTTTATAGCTTGTTTTTGAGATTGGAGTTGTCTCAAGGGCTTTGCAGCTTGTTCTTTAGATTGAAGTGGTCCCCAATTGTCTCAAAGGCTTTGCAGCTTGTTCTTGAGGTTGGAGTTGTCTCAAGGGCTTTGCAGCTTGTTCTTGAGGTTGGAGTTGTCTCAAGGGCTTTGTAGCTTGTTCTTGAGGTTGGAGTTGTCTCAAGGGCTTTGTAGCTTGTTCTTGAGGTTGGAGTTGTCTCAAGGGCTTTGCAGCTTATTCTTGAGGTTGGAGTTGTACCAAGGGCTTCGTGATCTTCAAGGAGTTTATTGATCTGCCAGAAGTCTTCAAGAGGCTTTAGTCTTGGAGGTTTGTTCTTCAGAAGGATTTGGATTCTTCTAGATGAATTGAGGTAGACTTCAGTCTTCAGGTCTACGAGATGTTCTGAGCTTCAGTCTTCGGTTTGGCAGGAGAAGTTGAAGAGGATCTGAACTACGATCTTCAGTTCTGCAGTGGGATTTGAAGATGATCGGAGCTTCGTTCTTCAATTCTGCGACAGGATTTGGAGAGGATCTGAGCTTTGCTGCGAGATTTGAAGAGGATCTTAGCTTCGCTCTTCAGTTTTGCGGCAGGATTTGAGGGTGATCGGAACCTTGTTCTTCAGTTGTGTAGCTCAATCTGGCGAGGATCTGAGCTTTGATCTTCGATTCTGCAGTGGGTTTTGAAGAGGATCTGAACTTCGTTCTTCAGTTCTGTGTCGGGATTTGAAGATGATCAGAGTCTTGTTCTTCGGTTCTGCAGTTGGATTTGATGAGGATATGAGCTTCGATCTTCGGTTTTGCAGAAGGAGCTTCAATCTTCGGTTTCTTCTGAGAGCTTTCTCTTCTTCCTTTCTTTCTGCCCCTCCCCCCAAATGAGAAGTCATGTCTCCTATTTATAGAGTTTTCTAAAGGTCTTCGTGGGCTTGGGTTTGGGCTTGGTTGCATTTGGGCCCATGGGCTTGGGCCTGAAATGTATTTGGGCTCATCCATGGGCTTGGGCTTGAAACTTTGGGCTTCTGACCCAGTTACCTTAATGAATTTGAGTTTAAATTGAACCCAATTCAATCTAATTTCATGAAATTAGCATATTTTAATTTCACGAACTTAGAAAATCACTTGAAGCAAAATTTCTATGCCAACAAATGCCCCCTTTCGAGATTTATGCACAAATAGGTGTGGGTGAATCTCGAAAATTATGACTTGGCAATAATTTTTTTCTTCATAATTTTGACTATCCAATTTTGACTTTGAACTGGAAGTATGATTTGAGGCTATTTTGAGGTTTAGTTCAAACTTAGAATAAAATTTGAATTCTAGTTCACTCCTGTTTTAGGCCAAAAATTGGATTTGAGATAAAAATTTGAGATTTACCACAAATTGGTTTCGAAAGAAACTTTGAGTTCTACCATTTTTTTTATTTGGAGTAGAACTCGAGGTTTGAATTTTGGTCAAACTTTGGTTATAAATTACAGATAAAAATTTTGGATTATACCCAAATTTTAATTTGAGATAAAATTCCAAATTATGGCTTGAATTGCAAATAGAACGTGTCTCAATTTGGATTCAAGATATAATTGAATTTAAATTCCTAGCTCCAAGATTTTGACTCCAAATTTGTTGTATTTGGTTGGATTTGCAATCAAGAATGCAACTTAAATTGGATTTTTTACTCGCTTGAATTTGTGATAGAAGTTTAACTTGGGAGAGAATTTGATGTATCCAACTTTGAAGCTGAATAATGTCGATGTTGAATTCTTTTCTTTTTATCCAAATTTAATTTAGGAGTAAAATATCATTGAATTTTACCCAAATTTTACCATGGAGAGAAAAAAAAATCCAACATAACCGATTGTGAATTTCACCAGATTTGATGATGCAGGATGAAAACCAATTTGAAATCAAATTAAGCAAATATTGAGATTGAAATTCAAATTCAATCTAAATTTGGCACAAAAGCTAACCAAATTCAGGTAAAATATGAGAGAATCTCTCAACATTTTGCAATATATATGTGGGAAATAGGATGAGTTTCATCATCAGTTCTGATTTTAGAGTTCTTTTAGACACTACCAAGAGAAAAGTCATATGGGTTTTGGTCGAACAACTTGTTGCTGTGAACTTGCCAGTGGATTGCTTGGATCTGGTTGTTATTCATAGTGTTGCACCGGCGTGGGGTCATGGGTTTTGAGCTAGGAGTAGCGTCATTGGATCTGTGAACATGAACCGCCGCCGCCTTTGAAAGTAGAATAGTAAAGAGAGGATGAAAGCTTTTGATAGGAAGAGGACATGATCATGTGGTGGTAATATATATTAATGTATGTATTTTTCTTTCCCTTTAGCAACTTCAGGCGCCCTTTTTTTCTTGTGCAGCACCTTACTTCACAATTTTTTTTCTTTGATTTATTATTATTTTTTTTTTTACAACATCAATCATAACATTCCATTTTCTTTCTTTTCCCCTTTTTTTTTTCTTTCTTTTTTTTTTCTTTTGATCTTCAACTTTTTTTTTTTTGCCATATATTTCTTTTCTTTTGATTCTTTTTTTTTTCAACTTTTCTTTCCTAATTTCTTTTTCTTCCTTTCTTTTTTTTTTCTTTACTTTTTTTTTACAACTAAGATATTCCTTTCAACCACCAAACTTTGAAGATGGAGTGGAACAAGGCCATCAACCGCCACCAACTTTGAAGATGGAGCGGAACGAGGCCGTCAACCGCCAACATTTGAAGATGGAGCGAGGCTGAAGCCGTCAACCGTCAAACTTTGAAGATGGAGCGAAACGAGGCCATCAACCGCCACTGGCAACATTTGAAGATGGAGCGGAACGAAGCCGTCAACGACCAACATTTGAAGATGGAGCGAGGCCGAAGCCGTCAACTGTCGACTTTGGAGATGAAGCAGAACGAGGTTGAAGATGAAGCGGAAGTGATCAACCCCTGATTCAGACAAAATTCAGGATGGTTTCTCGCCCTCAAATCTTGCCTCAGGCAGTGATCAACCCCTGATTCAGGCGGAATTCAGGATGGTCACTTGCCCTTCACATCTTGCCTCAGGCAGTGATCAACCCCTGATTCAGGTGGAATTCAGGATGGTCACTTGCTTTTCACATCTTGCCTCAGGCAGTGATCAACCCCTGATTCAGGCGGAATTAAGGATGGTCACTTGCCCTTGATGGTCACTTGCCCTTCACAACTTGCCTCGGACAGTGATTAACCCCTGATTCAGGCGGAATTCAGGATGGTCACTTGTCCTTCACATCTTGCTTCAGGCAGTGATCAACCCCTGATTCAGGCGGAATTAAGGATGGTCTCTTGCCCTTCACATCTTGCCTCAGGCAGTGATCAACCCCTGATTCAGGCGGAATTAAGGATGGTCTCTCACCCTTCACATCTTGCCTCAGGCAGTGATCAACCCCAGATTCAGGCGGAATTCAGGATGGTCACTTGCCATTCACATCTTGCCTCAGGCAGTGATCAACCCCTGATTCAGGCGGAATTCAGGATGGTCACTTGTCCTTCACATCTTGCCTCAGGCAGTGATCAACCCCTGATTCAGGCGGAATTCAGGATGGTCACTTGCCCTTCACATCTTGCCTCAGGCAGTGATCAACCCCTGATTCAGGCGGAATTCAGGATGGTCACTTGTCCTTCACATCTTGCCTCAGGCAGTGATCAACCCCTGATTCAGGCGGAATTCAAGATGATCACTTGTCCTTCACATCTTGCCTCAGGCAGTGATCAACCTCTGATTCAGGCGGAATTTAGGATGGTCACTTGCCCTTCACATCTTGCCTCAGGCAGTGATCAACCCCTGATTCAGGCGGAATTAAGGATGGTCTCTCGCCCTTCACATCTTGCCTCAGGCAGTGGTATCAACCCCTGATTCAGGCGGAATTAAGGATGGTCTCTCGCCCTTCACATCTTGCCTCAGGCAGTGGTATCAACCCCTGATTCATGCGGACTGCAGGTTGGTCACTTGCCCACTTGCACTGCCAACCTTTGAAGATGAAGCGAGGTCGTCAATCGCCGACTTTGGAGATGAAGCGATGCCGTCAACCGCCAACTTTGTGGATCAAGCGAGGCCGAAGCCGTCTACCGTCAACCTTGAAGATGAAGCAAAGTTAGAGCAACAACTCTTAGAGACAAAATAATGGCAAAGCCTCCCAACTTTTAAATGGATGTATAGAACCTTCGAGCTTGATGAAAGAACGATAGAAACTCTCAACTTGAAGAAGAAACGACAGCAGTGGAGAACCTTTGAACTTTGAGGAGGGAACAACAACGAAGCGTAGGAGAACCTTCGAGCTTGAAGAGAAGGTACTGCAACGAAGCAACGTGAAAACCTCCTTCGAACTTGGAGAGAAGGAGTTGCAGCGACGCATGGGAGAACCTTCGAACTTGGAGAGAAGGACGTGAGAACCTTCAAATTTGGAGAAAAGGAACTGCAGCGAAGCGCATGACAACCTTCGAACTTTGAGAGAAGGAACTGCAGCGAAGCAACGTGAGAACCTCCTTCGAACTTGGAGATAAGGAACTGCAGCGGAGCGTGTGAGAACCTTCGAATTTGGGAGGAAGAAACTGCAGCGAAGCGGCGTGAAAACCTTCGAACTTGGAGGAAGGCAACTGCAGCGGAGCGGCGTGAGAACCTTCGAACTTGGAGGAAGGCAACTGCAGCGAAGCGACGTGAGAACCCTCGAACTTGGAGGTGCAGCAAAGTGCGTGAGAACCTTCGAACTTGGAGGAAGGTAACTGCAGCAAAGCGCATGAGAGAACCTTCGAACTTGGAGGTGCAGCAAAGCGCGTGAGAACCCTCGAACTTGGAGGTGCAGCAAAGCGTGTGAGAACCTTCGAACTTGGAGGAAGGTAACTGCAGCAAAGCGCGTGAGAGAACCTTCGTACTTGGGGTGAGTGGAACACCGAACTTGAGGCGAGCGAGACATCAAATTTGGAGGAATGAAGTCTTCTTTTATTCATCCAACCCATAGCTTCACACTTATAACGGTGTACAACTTCAATTTGTCATGTTGCCCCCAGTAGTGATGAGTTTCTTCAATTTGTCTTGTCGTGCTTCAATATTTGTTGATTTTTTTTATTTGGAGAGACTGAACTTAAAGTTTTCCTTAAGCTGCCTACGTACCCTTTGAAGAAAAGGGATCAAGTCATAACGTAGTTCAAATTTTTTTGCACTCACCTTTTAAGCTCGTGTGGGCTAGGAGCATCATGCAGTTTAGGCTCTTGCGATCAGGAGCTTTTACATTTTAAAAGTCCTTATCTTTATCATGGTCTTGATCAGATCCTTCATCTGCAGGATTTGTCAAGATAATGAGATTTGGCTTCACCTTCAAGGAACCAGCTTCTGTATTTATGAGAACAGAGAACTTCCTTTTCATTCGTGACGGGACAATACTTTGAAGATTCTTGTCACAGCTTACTTCATCGAACAATTTCACCTTTAAGTTATCCATCTTTCTTTGAGGTTGATCGTTTGCTACTTTGAGGCGATCAAAGACAGATGTTGAAGACTGACTTTTCCTCAATGTGGAGACACTTAGCCTTTGGAAAGCTGAAGGTCGAGTGGAGGTGGACGCCGAACATTGATTTTCTTCTTTTGATGTGGTCATACTCATTCTTTGGAATACCGAAGGACGAGTAGTTGAAGGCTTGATGCGATCGAAGACAGAAGTTCTTTGTTCACCCTTCTTGGAATTGTCAACTTCATCTACGTCGATGCAGTAGGAAGCTGCAAAGTTTTCTTTTTCCTTTTTGTGGAAAGTTTTGGAGAAGAATTCATTCAAAGTCACCGGCTGTCGAGGTTGAGAAAACTTTTTACTTCTCTTCCTCTTAGGTTGAGGTTTCTTAGGATTTTTCTTTCTTTGATGTTTGCTCTTTCCTTTGATTGTAACAAGATTTGATTGGGCTACATCATCAAGGTCGAGCTCAATTTTTCCTTCCATAGCTAGCTTTAGAATTAAGTCCTTTAGGACGAAACATCTTTCCACTGGATGACCAATAACTCGATGATACTTGCAAAACTTGGGATCATCGACTTTCTCCATCTCTTCTGGTCGTTTACACTTAGGAAGCTCTATCAGATGCGCCTCCAGTAGTTGTTCCAACATTTCAGGGATGTCGGCATCAGGGAAAGGATGGATTTTCTTCTGTCTTTCCTTTAAAGTTAAGCGACGTGTTCCATTTGTTTTTTCTTTCGAAGATGACTTGAGAAGAATTGTGCTTATGACCATAGATTCTTTTGTAGTCGTTTCGACATCATTTCCTTCTATCTTCAAGTTAGGAGGTAGAAGGTCTTGGTTTTCTTGGCTAGCAATACTTAGCTCCATATCGTGAGCGCGAGTTGCTAGTTCTTCAAAGGTGCGAGGCTTTATACCTTTAAGGATGTAGAGGAGTTCCCAGTGCATGCCTTGAATGCACATCTCAACGGAAGAGAGTTCAGTGAGGCGATCCTTGCAATCTAGACTCATGGCTCTCCAACGATTTATATAGTTAACAACGAGTTCACCTTTTCGTTGTTTAGTGTTGGTGAGCTCAAACATGCTAACGGTTCGTCTAGTGCTGTAGAAGCGATTCAAAAACTCTCTTTCGAGTTCCTCCCAACTGTCTATTGACTCAGGTTCCAGATCAGTGTACCAGTCAAAAGCATTTCCTTTAAGTGTTCGAACGAACTGTTTGACTAGTAGGTCCCCTCGAGTACCAGCGTTCTCGCATGTCTCAACGAAGTGGGCAATATGTTGTTTAGGATTGCCCTTTCCATCAAAATGTTGAAATTTTGGTGGCTGATACCCGAACGACATTCTCAAGTTATCAATCCTCTTAGTATAAGGTTTGGAATACAAGAGGGAATCTTGAGTAGGTCCACCGTACTGAGCTCTGATACAGTTTGTAATCATATCTTGGAGTTGTTGGATGGATAGTGAAGCGATTGAAGTGGAACATTGTGGTTGATCATCCTGCATGAAAGTTTTTCCTTTGCCGTGATTTTTGACAACATGAGCATGACTTGATTCAACAATGTTCTGGTTCTCAATTTGGCTCTTTAGGTGCTCGATTTGAGAATCTTTTTCTTCGATTGCCTTCATCAAGATGTTGATTTGCTCCTGCATTTCAGTCATTCTTTCTTCCATAGTTCTTGTCTCAGTCATCATGACGGTCACTATGTCAGACTCTGGTTCGAACAAAGGATTGTACCTAACAAGAAACTTTTCATCAGTACATCACCCCTGCAGTGTTATTTCTTCGCTCATGATAATAAGAGCTTTATCATCTTGCAACTTGAGTTCATCAAAGCAACTATGGGTGGTAGGACCCGTGTAAAAGTCACTCATGGCAACAATCATTGAAGAAGTCTTGAAAGACATGTTTTAACTTAAGTTTTGAGATAAGAGAAAGAGATGAGAGGTAGAGATGGTCCCACTGGACGTGCCAAACTGTTCACACGAGATTTCAAATGAATGAGACACGTGGAATAAACTTTGATTTGTATTGATGTTGTATGCGTGTGAGTGTACAATCTCTAATACATAATCCTCTGATTCTCTCTCTTGTGTGTGAATGTGTTTCACTCGAGGGCTGGAGCGCTTGTTCTCGAATTTGAAGTTGTCTCAAGGGCTTTACAGCTTGTTTTTTAGATTGGAGTTGTACCAAGGGCTTCGTGATCTTCAAAGAGTTTATTGATCTGCCAGAAGTCTTCAAGAGGCTTTAGTCTTGGAGGTTTGTTCTTCAGAAGGATTTGGATTCTTCTAGATGAATTGAGGTAGACTTCAGTCTTCAGGTCTACGAGATGTTCTGAGCTTCAGTCTTCGGTTTGGCAGGAGAAGTTGAAGAGGATCTGAACTACGATCTTCAGTTCTGCAGTGGGATTTGAAGATGATCGGAGCTTCGTTCTTCAATTCTGCGACAGGATTTGGAGAGGATCTAAGCTTTGATCTGAGCTTTGCTGCGAGATTTGAAGAGGATCTTAGCTTCGCTCTTCAGTTTTGCGGCAGGATTTGAGGGTGATCGGAACCTTGTTCTTCAGTTGTGTAGCTGAATCTGGCGAGGATCTGGGCTTTGATCTTCGATTCTGCAGTGGGTTTTGAAGAGGATCTGAACTTCGTTCTTCAGTTCTGTGTCGGGATTTGAAGATGATCAGAGTCTTGTTCTTCGGTTTTGCAGTTGGATTTGATGAGGATATGAGCTTCGATCTTCGGTTTTGCAGAAGGAGCTTCAATCTTCGGTTTCTTCTGAGAGCTTTCTCTTCTTCCTTTCTTTCTGCCCCTCCCCCCAAATGAGAAGTCATGTCTCCTATTTATAAAGTTTTCTAAAGGTCTTCGTGGGCTTGGGCTTGGGCTTGGTTGCATTTGGGCCCATGGGCTTGGGCCTGAAATGTATTTGGGCTCATCCATGGGCTTGGGCTTGAAACTTTGGGCTTCTGACCCAGTTACCTTAATGAATTTGAGTTTAAATTGAACCCAATTCAATCTAATTTCATGAAATTAGCATATTTTAATTTCACGAACTTAGAAAATCACTTGAAGCAAAATTTCTATGCCAACAGATCCTCTTGCGGGTGAGAACCAAACCGACACACGACCCTCTTTTTCCTAGGCTAAAGAGAAACCCAAGATCCTTTTAACTGGTTCAGGATCAAACCAATTTCTTTTTCTCACAACCCAAGGTGTACCCACACCTTAATACAATTCCCAAAAAGAAAAGAGAACCTCACAATATTGCATCTTGAAGGCTAGATACACAAGTTGAGCACTTTAAAAAGAAAACCTCACAAAAATATAACTAAGCCAATTTTGGAGCAGGGAGCACAAGAATTTTAAGAGTAGAGAGAATTTGAGAGCTTAAAGACTTGAAAGCTTTTGGTGTGTGTATGAATGGGAAAATCAAGTCCAATTTATTGGCGAGGAGGATGAATTTTGGCCGTTGGATCAAACTAAAGGATGAATGGTGGAGATTTGATCTAAATTAGAAAAGGAAGGGATTTTGAAATTAAGAGCAAATTCTGAAGATATGGAATTTTGGAGATAATGAGAATAAATCAAGGATTTTTTAGATGGATTTTGGAAAGAATAGAATTTGAATTGGGAGGAATTTTGGAAATAATAGAATTTGAATTGGGTGAAAATTTTGGTGAAAGATAAATTTAAATAGAGAAGGGTTTTAGTGAAATTTTGGGGAAAAATGGATCAGGAAAATAAGAAAATAAAAGAGCAAAAACAAAATATGGTCGGATGGAACACAGCCCACGCGCACAGACGAGGATTTGAGACACACGCGCGATTTAAAGAAGGAAATGCACGCGCATCAAGGAAGAGGTCGCCGGTCTTTTTCCTTTTTTTTTTTAATTACAAAATAAATAATTAAAGGCTGGAAATATTGAAGCCGCGCCACGTGTCAACTTCTGGTTGGGCCGCGCGTCAACCAACGATTTCTCCCTTTTTTTTAATATTGCAATAAGCTTGCCACGTGTCACTGTTCGATTGGTCCACGTCATCAACCACGTCACCTTCCACGTCATCGCCACGTCAGCACACACGTCACCAGTTTTGATCGTTCTACGTGCCACGTCAGCGCTACGTCATCAGCTTTGCCACGTGTCATGCCACATTGGATTTTCTTCATTAATTTTGTTTTGGTCATAACTTTTTCGTTTGAGCTCCGATTTGAGTGATTCAAAAGACGTTTGAATCGTTGTTTCGAGCTCTACAAGATAGTGACTTTGAAACACTGAAAATGTTAGTCCAAAAATTCAGAGTTTGTTATCATCAAAATACTTGGTTTGATTGAAGCCCTAAAGCTAACAATTGATTAAGGGTTGAGTTTTAAAAATAATTAAAATAATAATATTTTCATTATTTTTTATTTATTTTTATTTGTTTTTATTTTAAAATAAAAAAACAATTTTTTATATTAAAATAATAGTGCCACATCAGCCACCGTTAATATTTAACAGAAAAATAGACGACAGCGACCAAAGTGTTTCGTATCTCAAACGTGTTTTGGTTGAGTTTGAAAACTCAGGGACCAAACTGTCACTTAACCCAAACCTCAGGACCAAAAGTGTATTTTCCCCTTCAAAATTAGATATGTCTTCTTCACGTTACCACGTGGTATATGAGAAAAGCTATGGCAAAGAGAAGGGCAATGACCATAAATTTACCATCGCCTCCTTTTCCGATATTCGATTGGTATTCAAGGCCTTAACATCATTTTCTTTTACTTTATGTTTTCACGTGCCTTCACTTTATAAATTTGGTATCATTTACATTTCTCCCTATACACATAATTACCTTTGTAGTTTATATGATTGTGTCATGATGTTTTGTAAATAAGCATTCTAATTGTTTCTTTTGGTTTTTTTAGGTGCGCATTATGTCTTGTTTTATCTTCTCTTGGATTGAAAATGTACATGGTTTAGTTTTAAATCATATCTAAAATTTATAAATTGTTTAGATTTAACTATATTAATAGATATACAATTTGATTTTATATAATTTTTATTTGTTTTAAATAATTGATTTCAAATCGAGGGTATTTTAGTCCATTGGTTATTTTCAGATTCTTTCTAAATTTAGAGATTGGCCATTTATAATTAAAAAAAAAAAAGAAAACTGACCATTTTTTTTCAAAAGTACCACATTATCTAGTTGTCCCAAAATTTTACAAATATAAAAACTAAGGTCCCGTTTGATAACCATTTCGTTTTTGGTTTTTGGTTTTTGAAAATTAAGTCTACAAACACTACTTTTACTCACAAGTTTCTTTGTTTTGTTGTCTACATCTTTTCCTTGTTTTCAAAAACAAAGTCAAAAAATAGTTTTCAAAAACTTGTTTTTGTTTTTAGAATTTGGGTAGGAATTCAAATGTGTCCTTGACAAAAATGAAAACCATGTAAGGAAATTGAGAAGAAACAAGCATAATTTTCAAAAACAAAAAACCAAAAACCAAATGGTTATCAAACGGGGGTCTAAATATTCATAATTGTATTCACAGTCAACCCTCACTAGCCGCAAATATATATATATATATATATATATATATATATATTGTGCAAGAAATTGCTAAAGAATAAAATTAAAGGTATCCAAAACGAATATTTGTGCAAGAAATTGCTTCCAAGGGTTGAAAATAAGGTCATCATCCTTACACCTCAATGAAAAAACTTCTGCATACCGGTATGTAGGGATCCACCATTAAAATCCAGACAATTAGGAGAGATAAATTTTTTCTCATTTTCTCTCTTCCTCTTAGTTGTCAAGATTTTAATAGGGTATGTAGGGAGATACCTACATACCGATATGCAGCCAAGTTTTATTCATAAAAAAAACGAATCAAATAAGAGTAAAATCGCAATATATGCACAACATTGATTTGTGTATAGAACATTCAAAAGGTCAAATTTACAAAGAAACATCGACATTAATACACTCGACACTTTCCTTCCCTATCCCAATTCCACACTTTTATTCACAATGATGTATATATTCAACAACAAATGTGTACAAATATATATTTTTTCAAATACAATGCAACCTCTTTCAATTCAAAAGCCACACACCAATCTCTACACAAAACCAATCATATTCTATACCCAAAGGAAAACCAAAAATTTTGCATGAAAATAATCCAATCACAAAGGGGGAAAAAGAGGGATCATTATAATTGGTTATTTACCTTTAAAGAATGAAGATATGTAAGTGTAAAGAGAGTAAAGGGAAACAAGAAGAAAGGCCATGAGAATTTGATCAGAAATGGAGATGATTTTGGAATGGGAATTTTTGAGTAAATTTAGGTTTGAAATTAATTTGAGCTCAAAGGAGAAAGAGGTTTGGCTTCCAACCAAGTCTGGCATAAATGTCATCTCACTTCTTGCACTCTTCAATTTCCCCAAGCTCCATTCCTACCAATCATATCACAAAATCATTATACAACATTATATTTTTTTCGCTTCTAAAATACATGTAACTTTTGAGTTCGAGAAAGTGGAAAATAATCTAAGACAGTCTAAAATATTGTTCGGTAACTAGTACGTTTTTATTTTTGAAAATCATGTTTGTTTTCTCACAATTTCTTATAGTTTTGAACCCTTTTTAAAGAAACATTTCAATTCTCAGCGGAAAAAAATAATAATAAAAAACATGATATATTTATTTTTTTAGTTTTAAAAAATTTAACTTGAATTTTGGAATTTTTTTTAAAAAAGTTGATAACAAAACTAAGAGATTCATAGTTGAGAATAGTGTTTAATAGGTTTAATTTTCAAAACCGACAAAACTAAAAGTCAAATGGTTATCAAACCAGGTCTAAACAATATATACAAAATCTCAAGAAAGATAAGTCATAATATCGAAGAATAGTAGAAATCTTTATTTGGAAATAAGGGAATGTAATTAGAAAATGAAAAGTGTATAATTAAGACAATTACATCCCAACCCTTAGGACATATATTTATTGCATTTTGTCTCATGATTTCAAAAACTTAGGGGAAGAAATTTCCAAACAAAAAGAAAAATTTGAATGCATGAGTCAAAATTGAAAACCCTAACACATCGAATAAGAAACCCTAAAACATGAAAATTAGAAATGCTAAAACCTTCAAATCAAAATGATGTCAATCGAGGGATAGATTAAAAAGTCAAATTTATAAACAAAATCGTTAAGAAACGAACGATGAGTGTCGATAAAATTACCTGAAGGCGTTTGCCAACGGCGACGACAATGGTATCAGCACCAGCATCAAAGGAAAAGGAGGGTTGTTGATGAGATTTAACAAAGAATTGGCAATGCTCTCCTGGGATGTGGAGACTCAACATTATTACACTCCCATCACTTTCTCTCTCATCACTTTCTCTCTCTTCTTTCTCATTCTTGGAGACATTTTTGTGATTGTATCTGTAGATGCTAAAAATTGTCTCTTTTTTTCCTCTCTTTACATTCTCTTCCCATTTCTCTTCCATGCATTCTGATAAAATCTCACTTAATTTCTCTGCAATGCCTTCTAGTTTGCTGGCTATTTTCTCCGTCTTCTTCCTGCGAATCGAGTCGGACCAAATCCGATGGAAAAATAGTAAATAGTATTGGATTTTTAGTCGGGATGTGATGTTATATAGAATATATGTCTTAATCAATGAGAGATTTAGAAAGGAGGATTGAAATAGGGGTCAAAATATTCATATTATTTTTATTGTTAAAAAACAAAAATAAATGAGAAATAAATTATCTCAAACATATGGGAAAGAAAAAGTAAAGTGAAGAAATGGAACAGCTGAAGGTTTAAAATATTTCCTGAATTTAGATTATGCCAAAAAAAAAAAGAAAAAACTAATGTACATTTAAATGATTATAATCCCATCACAACCCACTAAATATATGTTTTAGTAGGGTTTTTTTTCCTCCTTTTTTCAATTTAGTCTTTGAGGGATTTTTTTAAAAAAAAAAAAATTGTTAAAACAAAGGACTCGTTTTAAACTTTCAAATAATGAAGGGACCAAAATGGGGAAAAACTCCTAAAAACTAAGACTAAATTTTTTTTTTTTAAAAAAAAATCAAGTTAAGCCTATCAATGACAAACATTTTTTTTTTTTTTTTTTTTTTGTTAAACCAAGTTAAAAAAAATAAATAAATAAACCAAGTTTTTTTAAAAAAAAAAAAAAAAAAAGAAAAAAAAGACCAAGTTAAACTTACTTGATTATACTCTAAAACTTATATAAATTATATAGACGCATAAATATAATTCCTATTATTAATAAATAAATTCTCTTTAAAAACCTCCGGAAAAAGTGGGCCCTTACTTGGGCCAGTTACAGCCAAGCCCAGCTCAGCCCAGCCCATTTTCAAACATATCGGAAAAATTCAAAGTCATCGGATCGTATCGGATTTTTACCTGATATTCCCGCACGTTCCGGTCTGTACAACTGTATTTTCCGTCGCCGCGCTGTCATTCCGGCGCCGGACCTGCAAAATCGCCTCCCGATTTCCGTCCTCCTCGACCCATCTCCGATCATCAACTCCCTTATTACAATCCTCCCCTCCGCATTTAGCTTCGTTCACCGCCGACAAAATCTCCTCGCCGGAAATCCCGTGATTAACGATCCGAAACGCGCCAAATTCGCTGGCCGACCGTAGCATCCGCGCCGCCGCCTCCCCTCCGCCGCCGCTGCTGGGAGAAGCGAGCGATTGAAAATCGATGACGGCGAGCTGGGAAGGGTTGTTGCCGGAGACGAAGCGAGATTCCGGCAGAGAAAGCTGGGGCAGGTGAATCGACTTCTCGAGGAACTGGTTGAAGATCTCGTTGGCCGCCGAGCGCGATCCGGTGGCGGTGGGAATCGGCGACGGCGGCGGAGCTGGGATTGTCAGGCGGGATTTTGTGCGCGAGAGAGCCATTTCGATGACGACGGTGGACGGCGGCGGATTTGTGGGTTTAATAATTAGTTTAATTATGTGTGAATATATATATACAGTTTTTAAAAAAAAATATAGAAAATTGTTTTTTAAAAAAAAAAATATATAGAAAATTGGTTATGGAAGGGCCCAATTGGGGCATTTATTGCGTAGTAGGCACGTTTTTGTGTTTGTCTTTCGCCTTATCATTATTATTCATTTTTCTTTTTATTATTTGATTCATCTTTTATTATTGTTTTTCCTAAATATATCAACATACTCCTAATTTCTTTTAGATCATTTTTGTTTTGGTCTTTTTAAATTTTCGAGTTTACTTTTGATTTATTAAATCAATTTTAATTAATTCGTTTTTTTAACGACTTGTTATCACTTTGATAACTTACAATATTATAACATCGGTCAAAATGTTATTCAGATGTGGTTTGACACATGAACTCAATCTTTTCTTCAACAAACTTCATTTCTGTAGATGACAACTTCAACAATTATTTATTGTCATATTAACTTTCTATTTACAAATATTTTTAACTAAATAGTTAGTTGAGAATTTTTAAGATGAAGATTCAAATTAAAATTGGTGCTTGGTTGGCCAAAATCTCTCCTGAGCTATTATAAATGTTCATCTCATTTGGATTGAGCAAAATCTAGTTGGATTTTGACTTTTTTTTTTTCAATTTTCTTTTAAAAGGTGAGGAATTTGAACTTATATCCTCTACTAAGATGGTTAATTTTCTTTTTTTTAATTCAATAACATATGGGACTGAAGATTTTAATTTCTAACTTTTTAATCAATAATAATACACTGTATATTAAGTTTGTTGAAGGTTTTTTTTAGTTCAACAATATTTGAGGGTGGAGAAATTCGAACCATTCGACCTCATGATCGAGAGTATATGTCAATTACCGTTAAACTATATACTCATTTTGGCGTTCGTTGAGGTTGACATCAAGAGGTTTTATTTTGAAATCTCATAACTCTTTTCAAATTTGTAATCATTAAAAAAAAAATAATAATCAAACTTATTGTTAATGTGTCGCTTTACAAAAAAAAAATAATAAATAAATAAATAAAAAGAAAAAGGAAAAAGGAAATAAGGCGGCTTATTTTGGTTTTGCTTCTTCAAAAAGTTTCGAATTGGAGTTTTACATAAGAGAATGCATTTACCAACTAGATAAAGAGCGGCTTAATATATAAGTCTTAAGGTCTCATTAATGACCAATTTTGTTTTTCATATATATAATTCATGAATAATTTCTTCTCAACGAAAAAAAAATCATGAATAATTTTTTTATTTAATATATAATTAAAAAAAAAAAAAAACTTTGGCTAAGCATCGAGATAAAAATAATATAATATTAATTTAATGAGCCTAGTCAACATTTCGATTAGGATTACTAATGGTTTTGTCCTTGATGCTTAGCATCTTCTATTACAATTTTTTTAAGAACTAAACTCTTATTTCTTTTTATTTTTCTTAAGTGTTTGGATAAATTCATCCGACAGATGGTGCTGACATTTAGGCTCTATTTAATAATCATTTGGTTTTTTTGTTTTTGAAAATTAAACTTAGAAACATGAAGTCTTTATTTTGTTATCTACATTCTTCTCATATTTTAAAAAAGAAAAAACTTGGCTGCATATCGATAGGTAGGAATCTTTCTACGTACCACTATTAAAATGTTGACAACTGGAGAGATTAAAAAGTTTTCTCACTTTCTCCCTACATACCAATATACAGCCAAGTTTTGTTCTTTTAAAAAACAAAGTCAAGTTTTGAAAACTAAAAAAAAATAGTTTTCAAAAACTTGTTTTTGTTTTTAGGATTTGGCTAAAAATTCAAATACGTCTTTAACAAAGACAAAAATCATGGTAAGAAAAATGGGAGAAAACAAGCATATTTTTCAAAAACCGAATAGTTATCAAACAAGGCCTTGATGGTCATAAAATATTATTTTAATTTCTAAGGTAGATTAATGCACTTAAAAAGTATAAATGCTTGAACACTTAATCTCATTTCTTTTACGAACTTCCTTATCCAACTCTGAGAAATTTCTTTTTGTTCTTTAAGTTTAATAAGTGGGGCAGAAGATATACGAACCTCTTTGACTTTTTGGTCAATAATACATGTCAATTATCATTTAGTTATGTTGACTTTGATATTCAGAAATTTTCTGAAATTTGAAAATAATAATGAATTTAATGGACAAATAGAGTTGTATTTTATACTTTTAATTTTGAAATATGTGTTTGATAGCAAATTGAAAAATTAGATCTCTCCAATTTAAAAAATTTTTAAAATGTGTTTGATAATATATTCATAAAAAATAAAAATAGTTGTGGTTACCAACTAAATATTTGGTTGAATCTCAACTATTATTAATCAATCAGTGAACCGGTTTTTTTGTTATAAATTTTATATAATTATTTTACACTATCATATAACTTATAATATAATATGTTATAGATATTTTTTTTTAACAAAATGAAACAAGTTCATCTATTTACTAAAGCTTTTATCTTTAATAATGTAATTATGCATTTTTTAATAATATATAATATATCAGAGATATTTTAGTTTTAAATGGTTGTTTTAAGAATTTTCACTATTTGGATCCCAAAATTCAAAAATTTAAAAACAATAGATATTAGTAGAATCCATTCAACTCAATGATTTTTTTTAAAAAAAAAAAAATTCTAAATCTAGCTAGATTACATACCAAACAAGCTATAAACTTTATCTTTTTACTAGAGAAACTCATGAAAATGCATTACAAAAGTTCTTAATCAATCATCCAAGCCTTTTTGTTTCACACATTCACAAATGCAAAACAAATAATACAAATGTCAAAATGCATTATTTCAGTTTCCTTCATTTTATTTATACACAAATCCTCAAGCCCAATGAAATAATTCATGAACTTGAACCATTGAAGCTAAGAATTTGTTGGTTCTCAAAGGAACATCAAATTCTTTCAAGTCCTTCAATTTCTGATGAACTCCTTCACCTCAACTAAGCATTTTTTTTTTCCTTCTCTCTTTTGGGCAAAAATCTCCTATGGCTTTTGGTATCCAATATTCTCCATGGCGCCCACCGTATTGAACAATCGCTTCTTCAACAACATCTCTACTAAGGACCGGTGCAACGTCTCGCTACTACGGAGGTTCACCATCGATTTCACCCTCGTAAGTCTATGTGAGTTATTATTTGATCGATATCGTATCTCGAATTCTCGATCGAGCATTTGATTGTCCTTGTGCCTCAAGTTGTGTGTGTCTATCTTCATGGTGGGGCAAAATCTTGTAGGTTGCTTGATTGTTGAGATGTTATGTGGCTCTCTTCCTTTGAGATGTGGATCACTTTCATAGTCATCTTCATTGTTTGAGTAAAAGCTTACATCAGAGTAATTGAAGGAGTTTTGAGAGCAGCTAGAACTTGCATCCTCATCAATGAGAAGATCCTCTGCATTTAACAAGCTCAAGAGTATTACATTAATTATTTAGTAATATTTAGAACTCTTCTTTTATTTCTTTATGAGACAAAAGACTAATTTCTTGGATTAGCCAGAGTGCAAAACCTACTAAAAATGTTGTGAAATTGCAAGTTGCCCTTAAAATTTTAGAATTGTACATACTATAAAAAGTTTTTAATGGGTTTTCAAAAAACTTATAATAGATTTTTAAACTTTCCATTTTGTCTGATAACTAGGTCGTCCCTATCGTTTACTTGATTAGTTTAATGTTTGATACGACGCAATTACTCATTTAGTAGTGTAGTCACATTATACAAACAAATTTTAACAACAATGACCAATTAGATATAAAATTGAAAATTATAGAATCTATTAGATTCTTTTTGGAGTATAAAGATTAAACAAACAACCTTAAAAGTTGATGAACTTATTCAAAACTTTTTAATTTACATGGATTAAACAAACACAACCCTACTAAAATTTCTAAACCAAACTTTAAGGCCTCGTATCAAAACCATTTAGTTTTTTTTTTTTTTTTTTTTTGAAAAGTAGGCTTATCTTATCACAATTTCTTTACCGACTGTTTTCATTTTTCTTAAGGAAACATTTGAATTTTTAGTCAAATTTCAAAAACAAAAACAAGTTTTTAGAAGTTTTTTTTTTTTTTTTTTTTTTTTAAGTTTTCAAAACTTGATTTTGAATTTAGAAAATATTGATAAAAAAAAAAAAATATTACACAAAACAAAGAAATCTATAGGTGAAAATAGTGTTTATAAGATTAATTAAAAAAATCAAACAGTTATCAAACGAGGTCTAAATTTTTAGGATGAGTAGGTATAGTAACCAAGCAACTAGCAAGGAAGGAATAATCACACAAGAAAAGGCCAAAAGGGTTACCTTGAAACCATTCAGTGGCAGTAGAGGTTCCATTCCTTCCTCCAAAATGATGGGGGTTGTCATATAAAGAGTAGAAACCCTGAAGAGAATTTGAGGAGGAGGCATGAGAGGAGCAAGAGTAGAAAGGATGTGGTGTCACATTGTTTTTGTCGTCATCGTCATTGTCGTCGTCGTCGTTCCCGACGTCGTAGTTGAAGCTATCTTGATGGTGATTTTTGTGTATGTTCCATTCCTCCCAATCTGGAATCAATGTGGATATCTCCTTCTTTATCATCACAGCTATCTCCAATGGATCCCAGTCTCTAATTTCCAACTCTTTAACCATCTCGGTCGCAACGTCGATTGCAGTGTCGTTTACGGTGTCGAACGCAAAGTACACGTTCTTAGCCTTACCTATTCAGGACGAGTTTGCAAATATTGTTAATATTATCGGCAAAATTGTCCACATAAGCATAAATCAATACGTAAGAAATGATAGGGACCAAATTGAAAAAATATTCGTCGTTCAAGAGTTTGCGAAATTTACCATTCTTCACTTGAATTTGCACTTTGAGAAAAACTTTATCATTATCCTTGGGATTCATGGATCCAGAAATGGCCATGTCTGTTCTTCTTGAAACTGATTTCTTTGGTGTTGGAGATAAACACAATTCTTCATTATCAGAAGCATTATTATCATTTGAAGCTAGAAATGGATCAAGCAAGAGCTCTCTAGCAGGCAGCCTCTTTGAAACATTCTCCAAGCACTTTCTTACAAATTTTTGGGCCTCCAAATCTTTGATCTTATAGAATGCATTGGGCAATTTTCCCTGCTCACATTTTGTGCCAAAATGCAATTTCTTTATCAGACCAACATCTTCATACTCGTAAATATGGTATCGTTACATATTTAGTCTATGAACTTTTACAATCGTGCAATTTAAAAGGTTTTTAATAAGTTCTTAAACTTTCGACTCTGTGTCTAGTAGGTTCATGTTATTGACTTTGACCAGATAAAGACTTACATCTTACCTGGTATATTGACCGTATTATTTAAAAGAATCATGTAATGAGATGATTCTAGACTAGTTTAGACATTTGTCGTCAGACTTAATTAGACAAAATAACAGGTAAACTCATACGACACAAATTTAAATATTTGGGAGTTAAAAGTTCAGGGATCTATTAGAAACTTACATAGGTACGTACGAGGACTAAATATAATTCTAAACTCGAGAATCGTAACTTACTGAAGTGACTTTCTTGTATATCTGAGCAGGGTTAGAGCACTCGCTATAGGGATACTCCAAAGTGAGTATTTCTATCAAACACATTCCAAAGGAATAAACATCTACAAGCTCATTATACTCCTCATCATACAGCTCTGGTGCCATGAACTCTGGTGTGCCTGTGCAAATTTTTTAAAACTTCTTAATGAAACTTCTCAAACATTTCGGGATCATTGACGATGCGAACTTGCTAAAGTTCGAAGCAGATAATATTATACCGTTGTAGAAATATATGGGGAGGTCTCGTCTCAATATCGATTATCAGGATCATTCTATACTCTCGAACCCTATATAAGTATCAAACTTGGGGTAAATAATTAAGGGAGAATTTACCTATGACGCTGTGGGCAAGTTGAGAATCATGAAGGATTGCTGCCAGTCCCAAGTCACCAATTTTAACTTGTCCAAGATGGCCATTGATGAATATGTTATCACACTTGATGTCTCTATGGATTACGGGAGGATCGTGTTCATGAAGATAAGCCAATCCGCGCAGGATTTGGCGCGCCCAGTTCTTGATTGCGCCGATATCGACATTTCGATACTTCTGTCGATACCTAATAGCGTCCCCACAATTTCAACAAGCAAATGAACAAGATATCCAAAAAAAGAAGCCTAAGAAGAAAAAAGTGAAACATTTTAGCATTTTAGCATGATGTTATGAATCAATACTCTCTAAGGCTGCCGGAGGTGAACATTTCGGTGATGAAGTTGAAGGTTCGGCGATGAGTATCGATCCAGGAAGCGTGGAATCGGATGATCGAGTCGTGGTTGAGGTTCTTGAGGAGATGAACTTCTGAGTAGAGACGCTGTAAATCTTCAGGGGAATGGAAGACATCTTTGAGCTGGACTTGGTTCCAAGCTACTTCCATTCCAAGCACCTCATCAAAGGCTTTGTACACTGTTTTCATGGCTCCTTTGCCTAGAATTTCTCTAAACTGCACAAAGATCAAGCATTCAAGAACATCACTTCATGAATTCTTGTACGTGTATCAAGATTTTGGTTTACTCTCATGCCTATTATTTAATGTAAGAGTTGTACGAATCATCGTAACTGGAAATGAGTGTAATTCAGACTGATTGAAATATTACAAACCCTCTTTAGCAAAGAGGTTTTGGAAATTGAAATATTTAGGTCTTATCAATCAGTTTGTTGTTAGATTTTTGTTACTATAATATTTTGTTCACTTTGTCATTATACTTTAAATAGAATTTATATATATTTGGGTTATAATATTTGTTTTCTTAGGGCAAAAGCCAATTGTTAGAAGCCATACGTTTTGATAATGATATTTGTCACGTGTGTTGGTGAGAGAATTTGAACCAAAAACCACTTGGTCATTAGTGACAAGCTTTATTTCAGCTATGCTCACGTTGGTTTGATAATGATATTAAGATCTAGAAATCATGTGTATGACAAAACATATATAAAAAGCTCTCTTATGTGTTGTTTTATTTTTAAAAAATTAAACTTTAATTGGGTACTTTTTTTATCTTGCATTTTACTTATTTAGAATTGCAGCTAAATTTTGAAAACTAAAAATAATAGCTTTTAAATATATTCTTTTTGGAAATATTCAATATTATTTTATAAAGTAGGATTTTTTTTTTTTTTTTTTGAAAAAAAATTATCAATAGACCAACTTGCATTTTTATAAATAAAAAAGATTAAGAGTGGAATTGACATTATGAAATTCGTATATAACCACTCTCCATTTTTTTTAATAACAATAACAATAAACAACAATAATAATGAAGGAATTGAAAAGGAAAGAAAAGGCCAATAGTTTAAGAATGGATGTCAATAAAGCACAAGATTGGAAGAGAGTTTGTCTCAAAAAAAATAAAATAAAAAAAATAAAAAATAAAAAATAAAAAATAAAAAAAAAAATGGAAGAGAGCTCGAATATCCTAAACTCTTAACAAGAAAATTTGCCAAACGAATATATATCTTAATCAATTGAGTTGTGTTTAGATGGGACTAACTTTTCCCAGATTCAGATTCATTTACATTTTTATTAGCTTAAAATTTTAATATACCAATAAATATGCATGATCTTCCATATCTATAATTTTGTGTGCATAATTTCTATAAGAATGTTTTTGAAATATAAATCATCAAAAATAGTTTTAAGGAAAAATATACAAATATTAACAATAAAATAACAAAATTTAGAAACCATATATGAGATCAATAGTTCGAGAATTCATTCTCTGATAATAATGTTTCGAGAGAGAAAAAAAAAAAAAAAAAAACCTATCAATCTCGACCATCTTTATTTTCATTATTCTCATTTTTAACCGCTTCTTCAACAATGTTCAAACAGTTCAAAGTTGCCTCTAGGAGGACATTATAATCTCTACTTCTTAGTCATTAGTACAAGTTTTATATAAGTTGAATCATGCTCATGTTGGCTAAATAACAAATTCGAACTTATCCTTAAAAGGTTTAGATTTGAATCTTATTTTTATTTTAGATTCTACATCTAAACAAAAATTCTTCACAAAATCTTAATCTCCACAAGAAAAATTAAGACCTAAAAAAAACAAAGAACTTACCCGGCCATAGCGACCAGATGGATCTGTTTCAGCATATCCAATTGGGTGTGCCATTTCTTCTGTTTCTTTTTCTCTACCACAACTTCACTTTGTTCTTCTTTCAAAATCAAAATCAAAATCAAAACAAATATATATATATATATATATATAGAAAAAGAAGATTAATAATTATTTTAAAAATAGTGTTGATGATGAGAGGAATTATTGCTAGATGATCCGAGGCTTCCCTTGATAGTTTTCGTTAGAGAAAAATCCAAACAAGAACCAAAAGAGCCTCGAGTAATGAACACAGAGCATGATCCAACACATTTCTACAACCCCACGTGAAAAATTGTGGTAATATTTTGAAACCATCTGTTAATTAATTCGATCTCTCTCTCAATATCAAACAAACCCAGATCAAGATCAGAAAAGGCAAAAACAAAAATGAAAGCTTTTGTTTTTGATTTGCAAAAGTTGAATTAATGAAGGGAAATTATTGAAGAACGAGAGATGAAATGGAAAAATAATCTGAATTTGAAGAATCTGCGTCCTCGCTTTGCTGGAATCATTTGTGGGAGTTTGAGATTTTTCTGAAAACGGAAAACAGAAACTCAGTTCTTTTGGGAGTTTGAAAAGGGAATCTGCAGAAAATGAAGATGAGGAAGAAGATGAAGATGAAGATGAATATAAGAGATTTTAATTTTGGTGTTGAGAGATGACGTATTTTTTGACGGAGTCTGCCGTGTTGGTGGCAGTTGACGGCGACAGGGTTGATTTTAAACGGAAACTTAGCGGCTGGTTCCGCTTCGGCTTTGACTTCGGCTCGCACGAGCCAGCTAGCCGGAGTGATGATAGTGGAGAAATTGTTTGAGGAGATCATCATAATATGACTGGCAGTTTGGCTCAATCATAGGAAGTTTGAAGTTATAAAGCGTGTTTGGCTTTGAAAAGTTCTATGTTAGTATGGTAACGTGGCCAAGTCGCAGGTGAATGTCGAGGTCTTAAGTGTCGAATCCGGGTTCCGAATCCTAGGCCAGGAGCGTTACAAAATTATAAATATTTAATACATGAACTTTTTAAGATTGTTTCGAAGGCCTCATTTGATAACATTTTTTGTATTTGGTTCTTTTTCTTCTCCCTCCTTTCTTCCTTCTTTATTTTCCCATATGGAAAGCTACTTCTCTAGTAAAAATGAAAAAACAAATGGACAATACATTTGATATGCAAGATCTCCCTACACACCATCAAATAAACCTTGACAATCAAGAGAGATAAAAAAAAAAAAAAATCTCATTTTCTACATTTTTGTTCTTAGTTCAGATTTTAATGGAATATGTGAAGAGATCTCTAATATGCAGCCTAAGTATGGTTGAAAACAAATATCTCCTCTCTCTCTCCTCTCTTTCTTCTTGAATGAGATTTTTTAATTTTTTTTTATACCTTCTTGAATGAGATTTAACTTTGAATATATTTATATAATAATTAATCCATCAAATTATATGTTGGGGTAAAACAATCCAATACAAACCCAAATGAAATCAAAACTATAATCTTTGTTTAAATTATCAAGAATAATCCTCTTTCTTCACCATAATAAAACTAAGGATAATTGTAATGGGTGGCAACATGAAGGTAAATAATTACAAATATAGCAATTTTTTAAAATATTTGCAAATATGGCAAAATTTTTTAATTAATTTTTTATATTCCTAAATTGCCCCTGTGTGCCCATGTTCTTCTTCCTTGTCAGTTTTTTTTTTTTTTCTTTTACTGATAGAAAGTCTTTTTATTACTGATAGATTCTATCAGTGGTAGAAAAATTTTCTATCAGTGATAGAAACTTTCTATCACTAATAGAATAAAGTTTCTATCAGTGATATTTCTATCACTGATAGATTCTATCAGTGGTAGAAAAATTTTCTATCGGCGATAGAAAGTTTCTATCACTAATATTTCTATGACTGATAGATTCTATCAGTGGTAGAAAAATTTTCTATCAGTGATAGAAAGTTTCTATCACTGATAGAATAGAAGATTTCTATCACTAATAGAAACTTTTTCTATCAGTGATAAAAGATTTCTATCACTGATAGGTTCTATCAGTGATAAAAAAAAACTTTTTATAGAAAATCATAGAAAAACTTTTGATAAAAAATCTTTCAATCCCTGATCACCCATAAAAATCTTTCTATCTCCGATAGAAATCTTTCTATCACCGATATAATTTATAAGTGATAGAAAAACTTTCTATCACCGATAGAAAAGCTTTCTATCAGTGATAAAAGATTTCTATCACTGATAGAAATTTTTACTATTCGATAGTGATAGAAAAATATTCTATCAATGATAGAAAACTCTTGATAGAAAATCTTTCAATCCCTGATAGAACTTATCAGTGATAGAAATGTTCTATCACTTATAGAATTTTTTTCTATGAGTGATAGAAAAAATTTCTATCATTCATAGAAAGATTTTCTATGAGTGATAGAAAAATTTTCTATCTCTATCACGGATAGAAAAACTTTTCGTGAGTTATAGAAAATCTTTCTATCACTAATACTTTTCTATCAGTGATAGAAGATATTTTGTTTCTATCAGCGATGGTGATACATGGTGAAATCGAGCATTGAAAAATAAAGCAAAAACGAATGATTATAGAAATCAAACACTGAAAAGCAAAAACCAAACACTGATAGAAAACCAAATAACAACAACCAAACACTGATAGAACACCGAACAAGTGATAGAAAAATATCTATCGCCGATAGAATCTATCAGTAGTAGAAAAATTTTCTATCATATGATAGAATCTATCAGTGAAAGAAAATTTCTATCACTGATAGAATCTATCAGTGATAGAAAATTTCTATCACTGATAGAAAATCTTTCTATCACTGATAGAATCTATCAGTGATAGAAAAACTTTCTATCAGTGATAGAAAATCTGGAGGGGTATTTTAGTAAATGCAACACACAAACTATTAGATTTTGCCATTTTTGCAATTTTTTTGTGGGTTGCTAGATTTGCAATTATTTTGGCCCATATTGCTATCCTTGCAACCAGCCCTAAAACTAACAAGAAAAAAAAAAAAGGTAAAAAATTTCTAGCTTAAACAAATCAAATTAAACATCTCTCTCCTTCTAATTCATGCAACTTTTTTTTTTATGAGATCATCATGGAACTTTCTTTATATTTCAAGAAGCAAAATAATAATAATAATAATAATAATAATAATAATAATAATAATAATAATAATAGAATAAAAAAATGCAAGAGATCAAGTCTAAACTGTGAGCCAGCCGACTTATGTATACATAAATAAATTAAGAGGGAGTTTCCATCAAAGTAATATTTTAACATTTAAGCTGACTTTATAAAAGGGCCAAGATTAATGAAGAAGATAAATTGCCCCTTTAATTTCTCTTATTTTTAAAATGTATGTTGGTAACTTTTTAAATTTTAAATCTTTTTTAAATTTGACCACCTTGAAGTTTTAAAATTTAAAAGATACATAAAAAAAGAAAAATATATTTATTAATTCGACATGTAGGCATGGGTTGGATTTGATTTAAACAGAGATGGCCCCCCTTAAGGGAATTCTTAATTTTTTAGCTCATTGATTAAAAGCATCATTAATTCTGTCCATCTAAATTTAGTTTGATTGGATAAAGACATATACAAAATGTGAGATCGAGCGAGCGATCAATCAGATGCACCCATTTAAGGCTTCTGGTCCAGATGGTTTTCCTGCTTTGTTCTACCAGAAATACTGGAATGAGGTTGGTAATATTACTTCGTTAAACTATTTGGATATACTAAATCTGAAAAGATCGATTAGGGACTGGAATGGCACTCATATTGCTTTGATCCCTAAAGTGAGGAATTCAAAATTGATCTCTGACTTTAGACCAATAAGTTTGTGTAATGTGTCGTATAAAATAATTTCGAAAGTATTAGCTAATCGTATGAAGTGGATTATGCAAGAAATTGTCTCTGATAACCAATCTGCATTTGTGTCTGGCCGATCTATTTTTGATAATGTTATCATGGGTCATGAATGCTTGCATTCTATTAAGAATAAAATACATGGTCGGATGGGTTGGTTAGCTTTAAAGTTAAACATGAGTAAAGCCTACGACCGTGTTGAGTGGTATTTTTTGGAACAATTGATGCGGAAACTTGGTTTCCATGCTCAGTGGGTGAAGTTGATTATGGAATGTGCCCAAACCACTCGTTTTTCCATTTTATTAAATGGTGCTCCAACAGGTAGGATCATACCTACGCGGGGATTACGTCAGGGAGATCCATTATCTCCTTATATGTTTTTGCTTGTTTCAGAAGTATTATATTTGCTAATTATAGGGGTGGTATCTAGGAGAACCATTTCGGGATTCAAACTAGGAAAACTTTGTCCAATGATATCCCACCTTTTCTTTGCAGATATGTGACGTCTGACGTTCAGATCACATCCGAATAACAGGGATCCTGAGGATATGAAAGTATAGTCAAGATAAGCTTAAAAGAATTGATAGATACTACCTATACCAACAAGGTGCACCTTCCTTTTCGGTGGCTCAATCATAGGAACTTTGAAGTTAAGCGTGCTTGGCTTGGAGAAGTTCTATGTTGGGTGACCTCCTGGGAATTTTCCTAGGAAGCATGTGAGTGAGGACAAAGCATCCTAAAAGGACCTCGTGTTGGTTTGTGGGGATAGTCTTCACTCTTGAAAGCACTTTAAGACGAGTATGGTGGCGTGGCCAGGTCGCAGGGGAATGTTGGGGGCCTTAGGTGCCGAAGCCGGATTCCGAATCCTGGGCCTAGGGCGTTACAAGATGACAGTCTCATATTCTGTCAAGCCTCAATTGAACAGGTGTGGGCTTTGAGGAGCATTCTGGAAAAATGGATGATTTTAAAGAAATCAGGCAACGTGTTTGAGACTCTTCAGGGATGGAAAGGAAAATATTTTTCCATCGGAGGAAAGGAAGTCTTGCTTAAAAGCATAGCTCAATCTATTCCCACATATATAATGAGTTGCTTTCGTATTCCGAAAACGTTATGTGTTAATTTACACTCTATGATGGCCCGATTTTAGTGGGGATCCACGGACATAAGGAGGAAGATCCATTGGAAAAAATGGTCTCAGGTTTGTTTGCCTAAGGAGCTAGGAGGTTTGAACTTTAGAGATATGGAGCTTTTTAATAAAGCTTTGCTGGCCAAACAGGTGTGGCGTTTGTTTACGAATCCATCGTTACTAGCTTCCAAGGTTCTAAAGGGCCGATACGCCAAACAAGATTCCCTTTTATCAGCTCCAATCAAAAGTAATTGCTCTGTTTTCTGGCGAGGTTTTGTTTGGGCACGAGAGCTATTGGTAAGTGGTATTCGAAAAAGGATTGGGAATGGAAAATCCACATCCTTTTTTCATGACCCTTGGATCCCCAAGGAGATTACATTCAAACCAATGCCAATCATAGGAGAAGCTTGTCAGGAAGGTGTGTTAGTTTCTGATTTCATAACCTCATCGATGGCGTGGGATTTACATAAACTGAAGGAAGTGGTGAATCAAGAGGATATGGATATAATAGCGGTCATTCCAATTAGTTTATCTCATGAAGAAGATAAGTGGATTTGGCATTATTGTTCTCATGGGAATTACACTGTTCGGAGTGGATATAAACTTGCCGGATCTATGTTGGTTGATCAAGAATCTGTTAGTTATAATGACCAGCGATTATGGTGGAACACACTTTGGAATTCGAAAATGCCACATAAAATAAAACTCTTTATCTGGAAGGCATACCATGGGTGCTTACCAACCTTTTATCGTCTCTGGGAGCAAGGTATAGAATTGTCTCCTATGTGCCCAATTTATCAATCAAAGTGGGAAACAATTGATCATGCTTTATGCGGTTGTAAGCGAGCTAAAAAAATATGTAATGTTATGTTCCAACGTGTAGACCTTGAAATTCCGATACTAAATAATTTTGCTGATCATGTGGTATGACTAGCAAGATATCTTGACGACGATTCATTCGAAAGAGCATGTATTACCTTTTGGTCCTTGTGGAATGACAGGAACGACTTTAATTACATGTTGCCTCTTATGAATTGGAAGAAACGTTGTGAGTAGATTCATGACTATTGGTCAGAAACACGAACTTTATTACAAACCAAACCCATTCATACGCTTTCCATGCAAAGGGAGATGCGGCCAACGCTTACTGAAGTTGATGCCTTGTTGTTCACGGATGCAACGTGCTCTCCTTCAACCACTGGTTCTGGGTATGGGGCTATAATTATTGAGACTAATGATCATTTGCATGGTGCGATGGAATTCTTTGACTTGACGCGTCATACGCCAATTGCGGCAGAGGTGAATGCTCTAATGCATGGAATTCAATTATTGCAACGTTTGCAAATTAAACGTGCACGTGTTTTTTTGGATTCATCTAATGTCATCAAGATGATTAGAGGGGAAATTCAGATTGCATCTGAGGTGTATCGTTGGATCTTATAAATCCAAGAGAGATATGTGAATCATTTGAGTCTTTATCTTTCAATTACGTGTCCAGACAATGTAATAGGAAAGCAGACTACTTAGCGAAACATGCTCTTTCTCATGGTAGTTTCATGCTTTGGTTGGGAAACTTTCCCCAGGAGCTTATCTCAATGAGTAATTCTACTCATTGCAAATGTAATGTTTCGTGTAATTGTGTGATGTAATGAAATGATTCGGTTTTTGTGTAAAAAAAGATTGGATAAGACATATCTCCTTAACCAAGAGATTAGAGTTGACTTCAAATCTTAACCCTTTCTATTGTTAAAATAAATAAAAAGACTTTAATTCCTTTAATAAGTTGATGTTCAAACCTTATATTTATAATATAATATTCTCTAAAAATATTAAAAAAAAAAAAAAAAAAAAAAAAAAAAAAAAAAAAAAAAACTTTACTACTTCCGTAAAATCTGTAAATATGCAATTTATAAATGAATATATTATCTCTTTTTTTGTGAATCTAAACTTAGTTGATCAAGACATTATACATATATGTGAGAACCATTGAGTCACATGACCCGACAATTAAAATAAATATTGAGAGATTGAAATTATGATCAACAAATGTTCCACTAGTTTTATATCTTCAATTATTTTTTATAACTACCTTTTTTTTTTTTTAAGATTCTATCCCAATTATGCTAAATTTTCAATGACCCCAATATTATAATACTTAAGCTGACTTTATATGAGCCTGGGTTAGATTTTGATCTGTTTGGCACCATTGGTTTCTTGTCACTTTCCCAAATTTTATAAACATATAGTTGACTTTACGTGTCAATCATCAAGTTGTGGATTATTAATTAAATATTCGACAATTTTAACATTTTTTTTTTTTTTGAAAAAACAATTTTAACATATACTATTTGCATTTATGGCTCTAAATAATAAACTCCACTATATTCATCTGCCGTGTTCCTCAATAATTATAGTTTCTTTATTAAAGGTATTACGTAAAATTTTATATTTATATACATATTTTAAAAGTGAGAATCAGATGTTATAGCTCACCAATTTCTTCTGTATAAGTCCCTCTTTGATTTCATCTTTCGAGCCTAATAAGGAAATAATCAAACAAAACCACCACGAAGCTCTTTTATTGGTTTCAAATATTGTAATGTTAAGAAATATTCTCGTGAACGGTTATTTTTATATACAGAAAGACCAATACTATACTAGTGACCTTTATGAAATCAAATTGATAAACAAGAATTGAGGTGAGTTTTGAACCATCAATCTCAATCAACAAACACCTAACGAGTTTTCTAAGCGTAGCCGAGTTGTAATAGAAACTTTTGAGTACACATCTATTACAAGCGGTATTTAGGTGTTTCAATTTAAGTTGTACAAGACAAAGTTCTCATATACCATTCTCAAGAGGAGATCCCTTTGATTTACCTATCTCAACAAAGTGTATGATTGGTTCGAAGAACGTCTTGCAATCCTCATGTTAACATATTTACGCTTGTCTCTTATGACATTTTGATCCTAATGTTTTCATTTGATACAATGTAGGCATTGTAGACTCAGAAAAGTATCACCAAGTTCTTGAACCTCCTACATAGTAATTACCTATTCATACCATAATTACCCATTTATAGGAGTAAAATAAACATTTTTAGTTCCAAAGATTGAATCCTTACAAGTTCTAAGTAGCAAAATGTTGCAAGACTAGACATTTGGTTAAACCAAAAATGAACCATGATTTCATATTTCAACTACTAGATTGAATTAAATAAAAGAAACCACCTCAAATCTCTTTCCAAGGAATTCTTTTCATTTACAAAGTCCCCAAAGGGATCTTTCATGTAAGATGAGAAGAAAATGCACCTCAGCATCAACACAGGAAGGGGCCATTCCTATGATGAAATTTTGGACTAAAAATGGAAGGGGCAAAAGATAAGAAAGGCAAGTAGAGCATTAACCAGTGTTGCTAATGCATGGTGATGGATGGGGACAATATAGAGATGGCTCCAAAAAGAAGCATTTTCATTTAACTTACAACAAACATAGGCAACAATATATTCTGTGCTCGTATGTTTACCTACAAGGAGCAAAAGAAAGGGCAAAAACATGGAGGGAGGGGGGGAGGGGGGGAAGAAAAAAGAAGCAACCATTGTTACAAACATCCTAGTTTAAAATGGAAAAAGAAAACAAAAAAAAAAAAAAAAATGGCTCTTTTGGTGTAAAACACGACGACTATCGAGATATTTGGGAGAAAAGCAAAATAAATTGGTAGAATTTACAAAATGCTTTTTGAGCTACAAATAGAACAGAACATCTAAATTGCAGAGATGGGAGGATCGCAAACCGTTGTGGAAGAGTCACGCTTAGTCCAGTTTGTTAGCAACTACAGTTTCTTCCTATTCAGTTTCATACTGACTAACCAAATAAATAAAACTCCATTTCCCACTCGTGTCAGTTGGATAAGGGTGGGAAATCCTCTTCATCTTTCAACTCATACGATTGCATATGAACAGAGAGCCTACATATCCAGAAGAAAAGACAAATTTTAAACAGTTTAACAAGTCCCATGTAATCTCCCATTAGTACGTGGAAGGGTTATGAAGTGTTCGTACCTTTCTTGGTCGGTAATCAATGTTTGTTTGGCTTTCTGCATCTTGGGACTTGAAACGTTCAAAGCCGATAAGTTTTGGAGTGCAGGTACAGGACTCGGTTCCTGGCTGCATTCTACGGGTGACTCTAATGGAAGATGCCCAAATGACCCAAATTCTACAGCTCTATCAGGCCGAGGCATTGCACCATTTCCGTTATGGTAAGGTTTCCTTACAGGAGAACCAGAGGAAGATAACATACCACCACCATGATTAACAGTTGGTACTTGGTACAAATCTTGACCACTTTTCTCAGGCACAGTTGTTTCCAAGGGGGTCAGTGATCGGCCATTGTTTCGAGGCGACCTCACTGGCACTTGGTTCCTTCCCCTTGCCGATAGTGGTCTGTCCCTGTAATGGTTCTGAAAAAATAGAAATACACAAAGACAAGAAAGAAGTAAATTTTCAACCACCCAAACAGAGCAAGGAAAACAGATGTAAGAGGCAAAATGCCATGCACATTGGTAATAATTCTCCCCGAGTACTTGTCATAAATTGCCATTAAATTTTTAAAGTAGCAACATATTAAAGGTTAATATATGATGAGAATACCATGTTGGGAAAGTATGTCCCCGTTCCTCGTGGCTTTGGCATCTCTTCCATACCCAATGCAGCACCCCCTGTTAATATTGGTGATCGGATGGGATAAAATGTTGGTCTTGCAAGGAGTCCATTACTGTTTATCTGGCCAAACGCGTTCTGCTTGGCCTGCACTGAGTGTCGAATTATATCCCATGCATTCTTGCTTGGATATTGCGAAGGCAATGGTGGAGGAATAGGTGAAAGGGCTGCACTCAAGGCATAGTCATAGTACCACCGGCCAATTTGCAAACTGTTGAAATGACTTTCATAATCACCATTAAGATCTGACAAAGCATTGAAAGCTTCTGGAGGTCCAACATTGCTAGTCGGGAACCAATAACCACAAGAACGAGGATAAAAGTCTTCAGATGAGAAAGAAACTGAATTCGAAGGTGGAGAACATTGTTTTGTTTCAGATAGGTTGGCCACTTCATCATCATTATTCACGTGATTCTCGTCCTGCTTACCTTGTGCTGACACTGTTGCTTCAGTAGGTGATTGCAGATGCTGGTAAGATGAGTTCTTTTCCATGAAATCAGAGTTCTCCGGAGTGCATTTATTTGTATTTTCATCTTTTAGTTCCCCGTTTTCCATGACTGGTCTAGAGAAATAAAGATGAGGAGCACGAAGTGATTGATGATCTGATGGTAATATGCCCTCCTCAAAACATGAAGGGGAAGATTTATGTGCATCGTGTGAAATAGTAAGACTCTCGAGTCTCAGGCTAGCAAGATCATTTGCATCCCCAGAGAGACGATAATCTGAAACACCAATGGCATTTGCAAGACCATCAACACCTGAAGGAACTGATAATGGTCCCACTTGGAAAGATCTTCCTTGAGGTGATTCATTCGTGATTCCGCCAACATGGTCATATTTACCAGATACCTTATCATTGGCATTTCCCCCATGAATTGATACCTCCTGACTCCAGCTACATTCTCCAGTAGTGTCACTAACACAGACAGAGCCTGAATCACGATTATTTGTTTCTTCTTGCGTCTCTGTACCAGATACTAGTAAAGCTGCACAAGGTTCATAGCCTAAAGACACTGGAACAGGATCTTGGACATCAGGCCGCTGCCCACCTCCGTGCCTATCCAATGTATTAGAAAAAAACTTGCGAACTTCATCCACTACATTTTCTTCAGGATGGGAAAGGATGAACCCTAGCTTCCGAGCACCATAACTGAAAGCACTTCTAATCCTATAGAAGTTTCCTGCAAGTTACAGAGTGGCGGTCAAATATTTCAAAGGGCTATCACCTAGGTCACAAAAGGCTAGATCTTAATTAGATTGGATCATTTTTAAGGTTTAAATCCTATTTTAGTCCTAAACCTTTGTACTAATTCCATTCTATCCAACTCTCAGATCTATTTTGATCCTTAATTTTTAAAATGTTCAAATTTAGTCCCTAAACTTTACATTAAAGTGTATTTTAGTCCTTACAGTAATTTTCATTCATAATATTAATAGAAACCTAGATTCATTTCAAAACTTGGACACTCAAATTTTTTTTATTATTTCTTTTTTTATTGAATAACCAAACTTCCCTTGAAGAATAAATGAAAGAATACAAGAGGCATACCAAAAGAAAGCCCAGATCAAAAGAAGTCAAACTAAAAGTAAGAGGAGCTCCAATCAAGCAAAATAAAACTTAAATGATAGTTAGAAAGACTTATACATCAAAGCCCAAAGAGAAACATGAAATCAAACAAGGGCTCACATATCCTCCTTAGATCTCTCCCCTCAAAAAATTTCATTGTTCCTCTCACCCCAAAGGTCCCAAAAATCCCACAACCCCCCACAGGCCACAAGAAACGCAATTTATCATGATAGGGCAGATGAGGAAGGAGCTCATCAACCAAAGAACTGCACTTGATTGTAGTTCTATGGGAACAGCTCTTGAGCCCCTTATCTCGATTGGACACTTAATTTGTCGCTTCAAAGATTTTTCAATGGAAAGGACAAATTAAAGGCATGCCACAAGTTTTTGTTATAAATGATAATAAAAAAAGTAAGCAATAACATGATTTTTTAAAAACAAAGTTACATAGTCCAGGGATCATTTGGATGTTTAGAGATCAAGAAAGAGTGCGAATAAAAATTATGATTTAGTTGTTACTATAACTTATTTCCATATTCAACATTTATTACTCCATGTGACAATAAAAGACCTCTCCCCTGCTCTTGTACGTGCTCAAGGAACTAGAAAGCTATTGAGTAATTTCTTTGATTAAAAAGATAGTAGCACTTCAAAAAGGAAAGAAACTTCACCATAATTATAGGACGTCCCGATCACATCTTTATAGATGGGGAAAAAAATGACAGACTATCAAACTTCATGTAGGAGAATTGTAGCTACCTTTGCTTACACTGCGACCAAGGTTGTTATTTTCTTTCAGTGGATCAACAATGTTGAGATGCTTTATGGAAAACGCTCTTGAGTTTGCCTCGTACCCCCTTGCAGGCACTGAGAACTTTTCTAGACAGCCTTTAAGAAAATCAGTGCCAAGCAACAGATCACCCCCACCATTTTCAGGTGTCTCAGCTGCCAGAAGAAGGTCAAAACATTTAGAATTCCAAATAGAAGGCATGTAGGACCTTCAAAAAATTCAGGTATGCCAAATGAAGCAGCTCACCAACAACCTCCGGCAGAGAGGATATCCGAACTGGACCATTCAAGCTTATGCAGTAATTATCCCAATCAAATTTGCTAAAATAGTCCAGAAATTTATACAACACCTAAAAAGTTCCATGTATGAAAGGAATGGTTATATATGAAGCATGTGCAAGACCAAATAAAAATAAAATAAAATCAATGAACGGGGTTAAAGAAAGAAGACCAACTCCAGAAACTACTAACCTCTAAAGGACCATTTAAGGCAGAGTGGAAGAGATGAAAAATATATAAAACCAAAGTCTCCAAAGCATATGTTGATATCAAGCCATGATGAGCGCCAAGAATGCGACTCTCATAATAGCACCAAGCTTTAATCAATATAATGCTGCGCTTAAAAAGATGATCTTTGCCAATACGACGATCAATCTGTTAGAAGAAGTAGCACTAAAAATGTCAATATGATATGCCATTTTACATGTTAGAAGAAGAGAGGCATGAATTTTGAACCCAACATTTCAAAAAAGATTGTCAATTTGAACCAATGAGCAAACATTAGGTGAGTCATGTTAAATGAGAAAGAACATTTGGTGGAAGTTTCATTCGCACATCAAACAAACAGTTCAATGACATTCATGCATCAAGATGCAGAAGGCCACATGCAAGGGTCAATATAGCATTGGATGCCAGTTAGTTATGTTCTTTATTATTTGATCACAGTCCAAGTATTATTTGATGGGCCGCCTCTTGTTGGGCTGTTTTTTGTATGCTCTTCTTTATTCTTCTGTGTTTCTCAATAAAGGCTTGGTCGCTCATTAAGATAATTTTAAACAAAGTGTGTCCTTTGACCCAAAAAGATGTCCAGCTATACAACCAATCTGGTAAAGAATTCATGGGCCAAAGACAGGTCAAGCACATGTGTTACATATGCAAATGATGATTTTATAGAATAAAAATTATCATGAAACTAAAACATTAAGCCAAACATTATTTCTTCTTCTACAGAAAACTGTTAGGGAATAGTATTTCAATAAACTACTAGGACAGAATGGAAAACAAAGAATTCCTATATAGATTTAAAATCTAAATTACTTCAATAAACTATAAAAGTAAAAAGGAATGCTCTAAATTTCCTGATTTATTTACTTTAATCAATGATGAAAACGTCATTGTCAATGCTGATATCAATAACAAAGATTTACGAATATAGACCAAAATTCAGATACCAATGGGTATTCAAGGAAAAGTCACGAATATCAAGAAACTTATATAAATATTTTGAACTTCTAAATAAAACTTTAACACTAGCTCATTTAAAATATAAACTGCCAATTTAAGTATATGTACCACTAACTTTAAGCCAAACATGAGCATTATTACAAATATATATATATATATATATAAAGATTGGAAAGTAAATAAGAAATTGGATCTTTTTTTACCAGTATATTTTTTTTTAATACAAGGGCATCATTTAATAATACATACATACATACAAATATACATACATATATATAAGAGAAAAAAAGATACTAAGGAGGGTTGGGATCATAAAAAAATATATTATGGAGAGATAAAAATATTTATCAATACAATTGCATCATTTAATAATATATATATATATATATATATATATATATAATTCTAAAACCCAGATTAAGAGAGACAAAAATAAATAAGATATTATGGAGGGAATGATTCAAAATTTTGCAAAAATAAAAAGGAGGGATTCAAATTATATATATGCATACGCACATATATTTATATTTATATGTATTACGAGGGAGGCAGGGCTTATAATTAGAACAAAAATTTTACGAAAGAGAGAGAGAGAGAGAGAGATTATGGAGGGAAGGAGTGATTCAAATTAAAAGATATATATTATGAGAGATAGAACAGAGAGAGTTATGGGCTGAGAAGAGACTGGGCTAGAGGTAGAGATTAAGGAGGAGAGAGAATACCGAATTCAAAATTCACACGAAAATTGAATAACTATCAGTGATGTATCGCCATATCTGTGGTTAGCAGTCAAACACATGGTAATTTCCACGATTTCTTTCAATCATTGATATATCTACAACAAATTGCAGATATTGCTGATATATCCCCATTTCTCTGTAAAAACAAACTTACCCCCCAATATCGAAATCAACCTCACGAGGTATTTAATATATCAATGATCTATAGACCGATATCTCTAATATTTTCATTTTGCTTTTAATCACACAAACAATCCAATTGAAGATGGAAGAGTGATTATTCTGGATGTGGAATCCAGATATCAGGAAGTCAAGTGATCAATAAACTCCCACAACTTACAAGAATGCTTTCAATGATGCTAAGAACCATGCTTAAGTTCCCAATCATATGAAGTAAACAGGAAAATCAAAAGGTTGATTATTGCAGTTAACTAAAAAATTGTGCAATCGTTGATATGCTCAAGTCTTAAGCATCAATTCATACATACCAACTTAATCTAAACTTATACGTGTACTTCACTAAAAAAAAAGGTACCTGCTCAAGGAAGCACAACGTGCAAAGACCTCCCAATTGATTGAAGGAAATATCAACAACTATATTCTGTACAAGGCATTTTACAAGCTTAACCTGCAAACAGAACACTCTATTCACAAGACATCAAACATGAAAAACTATAGAGGGCTACACTAACTGCAAGAAAAAGATCCTGTTTCCCACTGCAATACTACACAAACAACAAAGATAAAGTAAAGACAATAAACAACATATAATGATGAAAGACCACTTATCAGACTCATGCATAAATAATTCAACCATCTATTTAATGAACCTACAAATGACACTCCTCCCAAATATCCTATAAAATTATCCTGAAAATATACTGGACATAATAGCAATCTGCAAGTATATTCACTTTCATCAGCCAAGTTGTCATTGATTCATGGATAAGCTAACACATCACTAGCAATACAGAGGAACATAGTTCATTGGAAGGTCCAGGGAAGTTATAGAGACAAGTCCATATGATAAAGACGATGTTAATAAAAATGAAAATAAAAAAACTTGGCAACAGGAAATCTAGCTAAGTCATTTTCAGAAGTCAATGTTCCAAACTCTACCAAAATACACATCATACAAGGGACAGCCATAACCTACAATAAATCTCAGAAGTACCAGAGATATGCAAAACTTCTGGAAGAAGTGTGAAAAAAAAAATGGCAGAAATGATAAAAGATCTCAGAAATGGCTAGCTTCAGTCAATTGATTTCAAATACGATACTTATTGCCTATATCTTCTTTTCCTTTTCAATGATTGAGAGTAGAATACCAAAACCAAATGTCAACTGAATGTCCGAAATTATGACTCTAGGAAATCATGGCAATTAGAATGAGCCATCTATCAAAAAAATAGGAAGATGACCAAAAAGAACCAAAATTTTCAACGTAAGGAGAAATGTCTTGAACCTATTGGTGGTAACTAAACAAGTCTATTGGCACAATTTTGATAAGAAATGAAAAGAAAAGGGAATGCCATCATGTTTTCCAGTCCTCTCTGCTTCAGGGGAAAAAATTGCATACTTTGATAATAGAATAACTAGAAAAAAAGAAGGAAAAAAAAAAACAAGAAGAAGAAAAGAATATTTAAGGCCAGGACCTCAGCTCGAATTAATTGCACATCCTTTACAACAAACTCGGCTGCCCCATTCTGATCTTCACTATTGAGGACTGAACATACATCATTGGCCAAAGCTTCCTCTACATTTGAACCACCGAGGGCAGTCAAATCAATATCTCCATCAGGCAAATAGGTCTTTAACGGCACAGACCCAAATGGGAAAACCTGTACTATCATTAGTTAGTAAGAAATCTGCAATTAAATCTGCAAATTCAATTGACTTTTCAGAATCTGAACACAAAATTCTAATAGAAAAATGGTGGAAATGGGTATAACTTCCATGCCACTAGTGAACATCTGAACGTGTCTAAAAGAAAGCAAAGGTTTTTGCCTCATCCAAACTACGGACAGGCCCAGTCCCAGTAGCTTTTAATAGACCCCAGGACATCAAAATTACATCATACACTACTTTACAAGAGTCAACCTGTATAATGCTTTCAATACACAACTATTGATTTGAAACTAGTTTTCAAAGGCAAGCCATAGTCATTGACTACAATCAGAACAGATACACCATCAAGTAGTCAGCAGATTGAAGGAAAAAATAAAACCATATGATTAGTGTAACCGTAAATTCAAGATCGGTAAATTTTCAAAAACACTAATATCCACCAGTAAATGTTTGAACACGTCAAAACTCCCATCCTCTGATTCAAATCATGGTCCTCAAGAGTCTTCACTAAACCTATACATAACCATGCAGAAATTTCAGCACGTATTACAACTTTATAACAATTTGTATTAAAAATCATCAAGCATCAGTGACTGCCTCTTGTTTATATGTTTTCACAGGACTACCTGTCCGTTCAATATCTCATATTTCTTTAAGAATCTGGCCACTAGTTCCCATATCAGATGTTCTTCAGAAACCAAGATGTCTAAGCTTTCAAGAATATTATCCTTTGTTGGAACTTCATATTGACAACCTCCGTTAATACTTAATACGGTATCATAAGGGGGAAATGCTTACCCACAGACTAAACTAGGTATCTGAGAAGTAGATCAACATTGTCCCCCTTTTTTTTGTATATCTCATCACATGAATGAAAAGTCTATTTCTCATAAAAGATAGATAAATATAATTTAAAATAAATTAAAAGAAGAAGAAGAAGAAGAAGAAGAAGGTAGTAGATCAATATTGTTTTAAGTTGAAGTTGGATTGACCTTCGCCAAAAGTACAATTGCACAGACTTATAGGTAATCTAGTCTAGTATAAAAAGTAAACATTTTCCAGAAGGCCATGCCTGATTAATCAATGGGGGGAGAACAATAATTAGAAATATACTTGACAAAAATATGTCAAGATTAAATGTACAGCCACCTCATTCCGGCCAAAGAAAATGAAAATCATTCATCTAATAAAAAGCCTTGTCTCTTATCCAAAAAAGAGGAGAGAAACAGAGCATACAGAACTTGGATGATTGAAAATCGTAAACTAAAAACTAGTCTACTGCAATACAACCATGTTGTTTAAACCAATATTTCCACCTTGTATTGATCAAAATAGTCAGCACAGATTAGATTACAATCGGCACTGACTCAAGCCATCGGAATGCATAAAACCTTCCAACACTTGAAAAACAATGAACAAAAGCACAAATTGGGATAAACTCCCAACGTTGAATCAAAAGACAGCTTCCTATATGCTATTGCTACTCCAACAAAAGAAGAACCTTGCAAACACTGTCCAGATTAATTTTCATGACGAAAACCAATGCTCAGCCGTAATACTCACAACATCAGTAATTATAAGCACAGATACGAAAATTTAAGAATTCTCAAACTAGTAGTGAAGAAATTATAAGTACGAAGTGTGGAGATTAAGATTGCGATGCTCATATTACATGTAATCCCAAGCTCACCTCGCATCGAAGACGACCTCTAATGAGTCTCTGCACGTAATCTATAACCGCTTTCCTTCTCCTTTCCGATACGACAGTAGGCTGAACCTGCGAGATGATAGCCTGCGTGGCTTCCTCGGCACGCCGCCAGTAATCGGCACCTATAGCCGACGGATTCGACGGGAGCAAGGATGAAAAGGAGGAGGAGGAGGAGGAGGACGGCTTGTCTTCTGCTATGGCGCCGTTTTGTTCAGGCGACCAGGACCGAAGATCGCCCATGAAAGAACTGGAGCTTCAGCGATGAAAGGAAACCGGAATTGGTCAGGGCCGACGACGGCCGAGGGTTCCGGAGGGCGGCGGTGCAGAAATCGACGGTGCAACCATTGGGGAGAGTTGGAGAGAATTAAGAGGGGAAATCGAAGTCGGGGAGTGATGGTGGTGATCTGGAGTGGAAATTTGATCGGGCGGAAACCGATTCGCGAGGAGGATTGACGGAAAAAGGAGCGATGAACGGCGGCCGGAAGGATGGATGAAACCGATGATTTTTGCAAAAGAGGAGAGTCTCTGAAGCAGGTGATGATGGGGGCGGATCCGAAGTGATTAACAAGTTTATAACAGTAAATCGTCAAAATCAAATTTTTTAAATTCATAAAAATCAAAAACAATAAAACAATAAAACTATATTTATATATATATTGGAAATTGGAAATTTCCTTCAAACCAAACGGCGGAAAATTTTAATTAAATTAAATTAAATTAACGCAACTTCCTTTTTTTTTTTTTTCTTTTTGAAGCAAATAAATAGGGTAAATTAGATTTTTTTTTTCAACTTCCTAAATCCTATTTTGTGTTATTGTTTTTTTTTTTTTTTGGACTTATTTTCTCTATGCAATTTTTTTTTTGAAAGGGATTTTTTTTTTTAATGAACGAAAAGTAATTTAGATATGATCGTATGTATAGCCTAAGATTGACGAGGCTTAGTTTATATGGAAAAATATTTAAGGTTAAAATACCATTTTGATACTTTTATTTTCGAAAGAGTTATACTTTAGTTTTGTATTTTTAATAAATTTTAAAATTAGTCACTATTATTAGTCTGTTATTAACAATAAAAAAATACTTATTAGTCTTCCTTATATAAATTTTGGAAATATATTTACAACTTTTCTTACATGAAAGTTATTATTATTTGACCAATTTTGATCAAAATTAACTTTGAACTAACAATAAGAACTAATTTTAAAATTTATTAAATATACATAGGCTAAATTGATATGAGACCTAAAGTATATAGACCAAAATGATATTTTAACCAAAATTTAATCATAAAAATCTATAATTTTTAGGTTAAATGCAAGTTTAGTCCTTGAAGTTTATGTTGTTAAATTTTAAAGAATGTCTAGTAAATCTCTCAGACTTTTAATTTTGTATCTAATAGATTTTTGAACTTTACAAAGTTTATAATAAATTCCAAACTTTTGATTTTGTGTATATGTCTAGTAAGTTCTTAGCTTTTCGATTTCGTGTTTAATAGATTATTGATCTATTTGACATTCTTTTTAAATTCAAGGATCTATTGAATACAAAATTGAAAGTTTGATGTTGTATTTGACAAAAAAAAAAATTAATTTTATGTCCAATAGATTCATTAATTTTTTTCGTAAAAAAAAAAAGTTTGAATATGTTGGTGACGTATTAGACACAAATTTGAAGATTCAAACGACCTATTTGACATTTTTAAAGTACCTATTAGATAGACTTGTAATTTAACTAATTTTTTATTTTTTAGTGGATTTTTATTTTATAAAAATAAGGAAAAAAATCATTTTTAACCTTAAACTTGTCGGTTGTATCAGTTTTAACTCCAAACTTTCAATTTCATCAAATTGAATTCCAAACTTAGCAACTTGTATTAAATTTAATCCTAAGCTTTCAATTTCATCAAATTGAACCCCAAACATAGCAAGTTGTATCAAATTTAACCCAAAACTTTCAATTTCATCAAGTTGAACCCCAAACTTAGCAAATTGTATCAATTTTAACCTCAAACTTGCATAAGTATTACAATGTAAACCTTTGGTTACTTTATTTTTTGAACCACCATTAAATTATGTAATTGAATATTTTTCTTTTTTTTTCTTTTTTTTCTTTATCACATTGCACTTGATCAGTTGGTTTCTTGTAAAAAATTTATTGGAGAAACTTTTTTATTTGAATGAACTTTTGTTGTTGACAAGTTGTACATGAGTTTCCTCTTTTTTTTTTTTTATTGTGTTTCTGGGTTTTCTTGCTTTTTTAGTTGTTTAGAAGAACGTGCGATTGTGGGAAGATAGAAAAACAGTTTTGGAGTTTTTTTTTTTTTCCTTGAAGCTATTTGTATTTTTCATTTTTAGAATTAGAATAATTATTCGTTAATAGTTAGGTTATGTTTGAGATTTGTTTCTTATGTCTTTTGAGATGATTTTAAGTTAATCATTACGGTGTTTAAACTTTTATTTGGATATTAATGTAGTTTAAGCTTACTTTCAATTTTATCACTCTAATTTTAAAAGATTCGATTTAGTCTTTAAGGTTTAAACATTTGATCGCGGTTTACATTATCATATTAAATATGTGGCATGCTTTTATTAATATGATATTTAGCACATGTTTCCTAATTGATTGATCACGTTAGTTAATTATATAAGGATTTAGCTTCTCAAAAAAAAAAATTATATAAGGATTTAGGGTTTGAAGAGAATAATGGGTACGTTATCCTTTTTATGGAAGGTTTTTCTCATATTTTGTGTCTAGCTAGTCTCCACTCTTGTCCATCTAAAAGGGTGAGCAAGTTGTTCAAATAATGGATTGCGTCCTCATTTTTGGATACGCACTATCTATATGTGGTTCCCTAAATTCAATAACCCAAAATCAAAGAAGTTATTAGCTCTGAATAGAGCGTAGTTATTATATTAATATTTTGTATTGGTTTACAATTGTAGGTCAATTTCTTAAAAGAAACAAAAACAAAATCAGTAAGGCTTCGTTTGATAACCATTTGGTTTTTTGTTTTTTGTTTTTGAAAATTAAGCCTATAAACACTACTCTTCCACCTACAAATTTCTTTGTTTTTCTAATTAATTCAATCTTTCCATGTTTTTAAAAACCAAGTCAATTTTTTAAAACTAGAATAAGTAGTTTTCAAAAACTTGTTTTTATTTTTGGAATTTGGCTAGGAATTCAAATGTGTCATTGACAAAGATGAAAACCATGGTAGGAAAATTGAGAGAAAAAAAAAACATAATTTTCAAAAACCAAAAACCAAAAACCAAATGGTTATCAAACACGTCTAAATAAACACATTCACACGATTCATGAATATCCTTGCAATCTTGGCTCCCACTTTTTTTTTTTTCTTCTTACGTTTGTGAAAAATTACATTCTTAATTTTTTTTTTTTTTTTGGATTTTAACAAACAAAAAAAATCATTATCGAATAATAATGTTGCTGTTAACAAGAACCAAAAGAAATATTTATCCAACAATTTTACCATTTTTATATAATTTTAAAAACCTTGTTTCTATTTCTAAAAATTGTCACAAAATAACAAATACATTTTAAAATGAACAAAAAAAACCAAAAAGATTTTACAAAAAAAATTATCCAAGAGTAATATTAAACTAAAAAAATAAACATAAATTGTACCGAACTTCAATGCAGAAAAGTTCATAATTACTTTTTTTTTTTTTTTTGAGAAACCACCTTAGCTTGTTAATCTTTTGAAAAATATACATCTCAATAGTTATTGGATTGTTATTCATAGTTATTTACTCCTATTGTAGATGAGAGGGGAAGACGTGGCCTGCAAGACGGAAAACATGCACATCGGTGTGGTGCTAGCCACACCGACTCCAATGCTTAAGTTAGAAAACGGAGGTAGGAGGGCTAGAGAGTAAGAGAAGAGAGTAGAGAATTCGGGTCTCCTTCTTCAGTGGCGAAGGGGATATAAATACCTGCTCATCCTCCTAGGGTTTTTAAGTATTCGGAGGCGTTTCGGGATAAACCAGGCGAAACCGGGGTAGCAAGAGGCGGTGGGGACCAAACAGAGCCGAATGGGCTCGGCCCGCGCGAGCGGGTGGCCGGCCTCGGCCATGCCTCGGCCTTGGGCCGAGGCCGAGCAGGGGGTCGGGCCAAAAGCCCTGCCCGAACCCTTCGGTCTTGGTCCGTCCCACTCGCCGGTTTCGCCTCTTGGATCCATCTTTCAGTCTGATTTCTGCCCGGTTGTCCTCGTCAGTTCCTTGTGCATTGAGGTGGTCCAAAATCACCTATAACATATATGATCCAAAAGAATAAAATAGAGATATCAAATTCATTATTTCGTTTGATAAAGACATACAAATTGTTGATTACTTTTATATAAAGAACAGTCAACGTGTAGAACTAAAAAAAGTGTTTTAAGAAAAATGTTAAATTATAAGTTTAGTTTTGATGTGAGGTTTGTGTGTATGTGGTCACTGAACCTTAAAATATGAATCTTTAAATTTTCAATTTTGTGTCCAATAAATCTCTCGACTTTCAATTTTGCATCTAATAGATCCTTGAACTATCATTAAACTTTCAATTTTGTGTCCAATGGGTCCCTGAATTTTCAACTTTGGTATCTAATAGGTCTTTGACTTATTCAAAGATTTTGTAAATTCATGAACCTATCTAGACACAAAATTGAAAGTTTAGAGTCTTATTAGACACAAAATCAAATTTTATGTCTAACAGATCAATTAAATTTCTAAAATTTTGAACATATTAGACACAAAATTGAAAGTTTAACAACTTTTTAGACACAAACCTCAAAGTTTATTAACTAAACTTGTAATTTAATATTTAAAAAATTACGTTTATGCATTCGGTAAAAAAAAGATAAAAAATAAACATAGAAATTTAAAAAAGCATTAAAACTATATTATTAAAATATTTTGAAGGTTATTAAAAAAAATTGATAATTTTATAAATTAAGGAAATAAGTAAAGTCTTTTTTTTTTTTTTTTTGGTAGCCAATAAGTAAAATCGAATTTGGTTTTTCTCTTCAAAAAAAAAAAGAAAAAAAAAATCGAATTTGGTTTTGATTCTATTCTGTCTTTCTCTATTTCCTTTTTCTTTTTCATTTTTCTCCCCTTGGACTGCGAGTGACAACTGAAATTAGGGTATTTCATGATGGACGTTTTTCATGGCATCTTTTTTTTTTTCTTTATATTTTTTTTTCTTTTAATGTCTGTTATTAGTAATAAATATTTTAAAAAAATGAAAAGAAAGTAATTACTTTCCAAAAAAGGAAAAAGTGATTATAAATTATTATTTATTCTCATCCCACCCAAGAAAAACTATTTTAGTCCGATAAGCTTAGACATGTTAGTTAAAATGTGTCTAGTTTAAATAGACATGTACCATTGAGTAAGAGATCTAAAGTTTAATTTTTTTTCCCTCTTAAAGGTTTTTTTTTTTTTAAAAAAAATATCATTAAAAAGAAGAACAGTTAGGTACAACTATCAGCTTCTCCAAAATAGTAGAGAACCAAGGGGCCAAACAGAATGAGCCCCAACAAAATCATCCATTCTCGAGAGCGGAAAAGGATAAAAAAGGAAAAACATAAAATCATTATTTCTGGCTACAGCGCGCGCAAGGGGGTGAGCCAAAAAATTGGTAGAACGAGGGCTGAAATCGAACTTCACCACCTTTGCAACCAGCGCCAAGGCGAGAATCCCCTCCTAAAGGTTGTGCACTAAAAAAAGAAAATATTAGACATGTTAAATTATATATATATATTTATTTATTTATTTATTTAAAGAAAGACTTTTTTTTATAGCGCTCAACAACATGTGAGTTGAGAGAATTCAAATCTCAAACATCTTACTCGAGAGAAGTAGATATCTTAATAAGTATTATGTTTAATTGGCGACGTAGCAAACAAGTGAAAATGGAATAATGTGCATTTTGAGGTTTGTATTGACTTTGGGTAGATATTAAATCTCGTTCGGATCATTCAACTTTCCACTTTATTTTATTTTATTCTCTCAACTTTCACTATTTTAGTCCATGAATAAAAAAAAATTGATATCCAAACTAATTTGTTTTAGTTTTTTTTTTTTTTTTTTTTTTTTTTGAGAAGGAATATCATTTCATTAAGTCATAGAAAAGAGAGCGTTACAAGTGCAATGAGTAGAACCACTCATTGAAGAAATTTGTTGAGGAACATTTCCAATCCATAACATAGAATTTCGGTGATCCAGAGCATGCTTGGCCAGCAGATCAGCCCGTCCGTTGCATTCTCTAGATACATGAATGAAAGATAACTCTTGAAACTTTGTACCCATTGCCCAAATTTGTTGAACCCAATGATAAACCTCAGACATAATAGGAATATCTCCACGAATCATCTTTATTGCGTTTGATGAATCGGATTGGACATTGCATGTGTAATTTCCATGCGTTGTAACAACCTCAAACCTTCAACGATTGCCTTAACTTCAGTGGCCAGGACCGAGAGTGAAGCTTCCTCAAAGAGTTCCATTGCTGCTACAGTTTGTCCACAATTATCAAGGACAACAGCTCCCATACCTGCACCTTTCAACGATGGTCGAACCGCAGCATATGTAAATAAAGAAACCATCGCAACCTGCTCCCCGAAGGACGCCCCATCGCCCACCAGCGAGTGATTTGTCTCCATCTGCTGTCCCATTATGTCAATAACAGACTGCTTTGGCTTGTATTCCGACCAATAATCATATATCCACTCACACCTTTTTGACCAATCCATAATAGGAACGTTATAAACAAAATTATTTCTATCATTCCATAAGGTCCAAAAAGTAATACAGGTCCGTTCAAAAGATTCCATTTGAAGGCCCTTAGCAAGACAGATGATACGATCTGCAAAATTATTACCCACCGGAATATGGGCATCCAGTCGAGGAAACATGTTATCACATATCTGTTTGGACCCCCTGCAACCACACAAAGCATGGTCAACAGTCTCCCATTTGACTTTACAACTTTGACATGCAGGATAGATGTCAATGCCACGCTTCCATAGACCATACCGAGTAGGTAAACAACCATGGAAAGCTTTCCAAATAAATGGATCTGGCACTATTGTTCGAGTGGTATGTATAGTGTAAAGAGTGGATATAAGCTGGCAAGAAGATTGTAAGTTGATCTTGAATCAGCTAGTACTGATGAGCAGAGTTTGTGGTGGAAGGTTTTATGGAAAGCAAAAATTCCACAAAAAACTTTGTTTTAGTTTATGAAATTTAATAATAATTACTATTTTAGTCATTGTTATTATTTTACCACCTAAATACTCACCTCAATCAATTTTATGTAACTTTAGTATATACAATATTAATATGTCAACACATATATCTGAAGTCACATTATTCATTTGTTTATTCATTTGTTTAAACAATTGATAGAGGAAATTATTAACATAAAGGGTCAAAATTATTTTTTTGTTTTTCCGAGATACGAAAGTAAACATTTTGAAAACTAAAAAAAAAAAAAAAAACAACTTCAAAGTTTTATGGGCTAAAATACAAACATTTTAGAAGTTGTGGACTAAAATGTAATAATCATCCAAGTCTAATGACCAAAACAAAATTTATTATTATGAGAGGAAAAAAATCTATGTATCCATTGAAATATCCTCTAATAATTGTATTAGTTTAAATCCTAAACTTTTGTAACTGAATCAATTTGGATGTTCCATCAATGATTTATTATTATTTTTTTCACTTTATTCCATTTAAAATTAACTCAAAATCATCATAAAGTTGTTTTTCTCCTAAAATCCTACTAAAGTAACATGAAAAATTATCACCTAGAGAAATACAAGAAGATGAAAAACGTCACTCATATTGATAAATTTTGCTACTATCCATTTGATTTTAGTATATTAGAGACATAAGGACCAGACCCTCCACATATATCTCCACGTACACAATGGTAATGATATTGTCCATTTTCGACATAAGCCCTCGTGACTTTGTTTTTAGTTCAATCCAAAATACCTCATACTAATGGTGATACCTATTCTCCCTTTATATATACTTATGATCCTCCCATTGTCTAATAAATATGAAACTTTATTTGCATTTGTTTCTCCATATACAATAATATTCGTTAATCCTTGTATTTAAAAAAGTCTTATACTCCTATAAAATTTATATATTAAACGGTTCAAAACAATTGATAAAATTATTAGTTTGAGGGTTTCAAGTGATACAATCCCATAGTTAGCTTAGGAGTATAAATTGATTTTTTATTTTTATTTTTTTTAATTTATCATTATTTACCATACTAACAAAAGGTAATTAACCTAACATTTTAAAAAACAAAATGCAGAAATTATAGGGTCACTTTAAACCGGGTGTAATTATTACTCGGATTTTGCAATTTAGTGTTAAAATATTGATTAAAATATCATTTTGGTAATTTTTTTTATCGAAATTAAATAAATAATAATAATCATCATTAATTTACATACAAGAAAAGATTGATCAAAATTTATTTAAAAAATGTTAACAAATAACATAACATATCGAAGATATAAGGACTAAATTTGAACATTTAAAGATACAAAAACTAAAATTAGATGACATACAAAGTACGAAACTAATTTTATGTTTTAATCTAAAATATAAAAGTTAACTCCCCATTTTTCTATTAAAAAAAATATTTCAAAGGGGAAGAATTTAATGATTTCAAATTAGTAATTTGGCAAAACTAAGACTAAACTGTAAGTTAGTACCTAAAAAACAAAATCCTTAAACTTTATTATTATTATTTTTTTCTTCTTTCCAAATTATCCGCAGATTACTTTAATAGAATTTATTTTAGAGTATTATAGTTTAAATGAGAAATAATAATTTGGATGTGTATGACTTTCAAAATAAATGACTAATGCCTTTCTTTTCAAAAAAAAAAAAAAAAAATGACTAATGCCTTTATTAATTAAAATTTTCCCATTGACAAATTGTATGAAACATAGGTTTGAATGGTCAACATAGAAAATAATAGTTTGACTTAGTATTTCAATAATATATATAAACATATTTATTTGCATTTATTATCAAATTGACTTTTATACTACATGAATTTAATGGGTTAAAATTAAATATATCAATATTTTGAGTGAAAAAGTCGATATATAAGTAGAGAGCTACAATTTTCCAAAAAAAAAAAAAAAAAAAAAAAAAAAAAGTGGCACACATAAATTTAGCTAACAAACATTCATTTTGATCTTAAAGATTTGATTTTACCAATATATATGTAAACAAAGAAAGTGGTTTGATCTCCACTCTTGCCATTGTTTACTAAAAAAAAAAAAAAAAAAAAAAAAAAGGTTAGATAATTAACCAAAATTTAACTCATATATGATGTGTGTAACCTCTACAAACTAACCAATTAAAATATTTGGTACTAATACATTAATATTTATTGACATAAATCTAGTTCAATCAATAGAAATATTGTTTAACTCTTTACATATTAAAAGTTCGAATCCCCACTTAATGATGTAAAAAAAAAAAAAAAAACAAACCATTGTTGAATACTAAAAACCCATTGATTTAATGAAATAAAAAAAAACTTAAATTTTTAGTTAAATTACAAGTTTAATCCATGAAATTTGAAGTTTATATCTAGAAGGTCATTGAACTTTAAAACGTGTCCAATAGATCCTTTAGATTTAAAAAATGTTTAATAAACTCTTGAACTTTCAATTTTGTGTCTTACATGTTCAAAATTTTTAAAAATAAAATGATCAAATATAAAATTGATTATTTTTATGTCTAATAGGGACTTTAAAGTTTCAATTTGTTTTCGGTGAGTCAGTAAATTTTAAAAAGTTGTTGAATAGGTTGAAGACCTATGACATAAAATTGAAAATTTGAGAACCTATTAAACACAAAATTGAAAGTTTTTGTCTCGTTTGATAACCAATTTGGTTTTTGGTTTTTAGTTTTTGAAAATTAAGCTTGTTTTTTTTTTCTTTCCAATTTCCTTAGGATGATTTTTCATCTTTGTTAAGGACACATTTGAATTCCTAGTCAAATTTCAAAAAACGAAAACAAATTTTTGAAAACTATTTTTTAGTTTTCAAAACTTGACTTGGTTTTTGAAAACATGAAAGGATTAATGTAGATAACATGACCCAATAAACTTATAGGTGGAAGGAGTATTTATAGGTTTAATTTTTAAAAACCAAAAATAAAAATAAATGGTTATGAAAATAGGACTTAAAAAAATCTATCAAATACTTTTAAAAATTCAGAAATCAAAGAGATAAGATTTCGTAAATTTAGAGGTTAAACTTGTAATATAACTTAAAAAATTAAAATTGACCCACCCATCCAAATATATTTTATTATATATATGCTTTTTTTTTTAAATAAAAAAAGTCATATCCTCTTTTAGTTGTAATGAAGATACCAAATATATTCTCGTTGATCAACATCTTTTCTAAACATTAATTTGTCACCACACTTTTCTATTCTTTTTCGTCTCTTCTTTTTCCATCTCTCCAAACTTTTGCTGAAAAAAAAAAAGAATCCATTATACAAAAATCAAAATACTATATAGTAGATAAATTTCATATATCCATTTTTTCAAAAAAAAAAAAAAAAAAAAAAAAAAAAAACCATATATCCATCACATTGAAAAAAAATGCATATATACTCTATACAAATAAAACAAAACTTTTTTTTTTTTTGTAATTTTCATACAAATAAAAGATCAATAAAGAACCAATTGGATCATGATGTCAACATTATGAAGGAACATGAAAAATGTACAAACTATGGTTATAAGATAATAAAATAGGGTTAAAATATCATTTTGGTCTATGTATTTTAGATTTTGTTCCATTTTAGTCCATATACTTTCAATAAAGCTTAAAATTGGTTCTTATGGTGAGATTATTATTAATTTTTCTATAAAAAAATTAGTCTATGTTAGTCTTCCTTCTATAAAGTTTAGAAATATGTTCACATTGTGTCTTTTCGTGTATGAAAATTATTGTTATTATTTAACCAATTTCGATAAGAAAAAAATTAACTTTAAACCTACTTTGTAAGTACATGGACTAAAATTGGACATCTAAAGTAGAGAGACTAAAATGGAACAAAACCCAAAGTACATGTAGGGACCAAAATGGTATTTTAACCCAAATAAAAAATAAAAAGTTAAATAACAAATTTGATCCATATAGTTTGACGAAAGTGATAATTTAGTCTTATAGTTTTCAAAGTTAGAATTTTATCCCTATTGTTTGAAAATTTTTCAAGAAGAGTTTGTACAATTAAAAATCATTAATAAGATCAAATATTTGAAAGTATATAGACTAAAATGGAACAAAACCCAAAATACAGGGACCAAAATGATACTTTAACCTAAAAATAAAAAATAAAAAGTTAAATTACAAATTTGGTCCCTATAGTTTGACGAGAGTTAGAATTTAGTCATTTTTTTTTTTAGTTCAACAACATTTGGGGGTGGAGGAATTTGAACCTCTAACCTATTAGATGAAGATATATGTCGATTATCCTTAGGCTAGTTGTTATAGTTTTAAAAGCTATTATTTGATAAAATCTCATAAATAGTCCATTAAAGTTAAAAACTATTAATAAATTGAATATCAGACAATTAGTTATCCATATGGTGGTGTTTTTTATTTAGGTTGATTATGTGGGTATAAGCTGATGGGATAAAAAATGGATTGAATCTAAAATGTATTTCCAATATGTGTGGGTCTTAGGTCAATGAGTTTACATAATATATCCTAGCTAGTTAGGCATTTTGAATAGTCTTGGAAGGGTAAGAAAATCTTAGGAGAGGGAGGAAATCTTTCCAAACCCTAGATTATGTAAACCCATTCACACAAGACCTACCAATATAATCCTATTTCATTTTTTATCAAGTTCAACTAAATACAAACACACCATGTTATTGCACAAATGGATAGCGAACTACAACCACATATTCAATCTGTTAATGGTTTTAACTATAGAAACTATTTAGAAAGTTTTATAAAAGCCTATATAAGAACGAACGAAATTCTAACTTTTAAAACCATTATATAGGTGCTAAATTTTAAGGGCGGTGGCCATGACTAGTATCCATAATTTAATCCAAAACAAAAAGAACAATATTTGACTGCATACTTGTAGGTAAAGATCTCCCAACATACCCCATTAAAATCTTGACAACTAAGAAAAAGAAAGGTAGAAAATAGGAACACTTGTTTCTCTTCTCCTTGTTGTCAACATTTAAATGGTGGTATGTAAGGAGATTCCTATATGCTCATCTTGACGGTTCAAATGAGTTTTACTTATGGAAGTTTAAAGTTTTCATTGATACAATTATTAGTTTAATTAAGGTTCTCATTTATTCCACTGGCAAAGTTTATCGGTCTAAATTGATTTTTTCTCGTTTTCAATTTAGTCCCTATTTGAAAAGTTTCAAATAAGTCACATATGTATTAACATTTTTTCAATTTAATCCCTCAGCATTTGCGAATGTTAAAACTAGTTTGATGATAAACCTACACATAACGTAATACTTAATGAAATGACAAAAAATTATAGGATAAAACAATCGTTTAAAAGAGAAAAACTCCGAAATTCCTATCAATTTTTTAGAAAATTTGGAGGAAGAATTCGAAACTTGCCTCTATTAATCAAATGCCATTTCTTCTCTAAATTTTCACCAATTCACTAAGTACAACCCATCATCAGCTAATTTCAACAATCATCGGTGACAAGGGACTAAATTGAAAAATATTAAAACATAAAGGACTAGATTGTAAAAACAGCAATTTAAGAAACCATTATTTTGTTTTGGTCCATACTTTGTATTCAATGTATAATACATTAGGTAGGCCATATATAGCTCTAAAAAAAGATCGATGAGCACATTTTTCTTTTGGTGAAAAGAGAGACAACGACCAGATTTTTTCACAGGGCAGCCCCACGACTTAATTTGAATCTCTTATGGGTAGGTGAGAGCATGGTTCGGTTTGGTTTGGGTTGATTTTTTATTTAAAGTTACAATCTTTCGGTTTAATTTTTAAAGTTACGTTCTAGATTTATTCGATTCTAGTCTTTTAATTTTTGAAAATATTTATTATAGTTCTAGAGTCTTTCAAACTTTCAGTTTGGTTTGGGATGATTTTTATTTAAATTAGTTTGCAATCTTTTTGGTTTGGTCCGTGATTTTTTTTTTTATAAATAGACGATGTCCTGGCTTTGAATATGTGTATTTACATGTGAACATGTTAGAATAGTGAGCTTCTCACTAACATGAGATTTGTTTGCATTGAAATAATGTGAACTTGTATTAACGATCAAAAGGTCTGTGATTCGAATTTCCACTCTCACATGTTGTCAAAAAAAAAAAAAAAAAAACAATGCGAGCATGTGTTAAACCAACGCGATTGGGTAAAAAATAAATGGTTGCTTAAAGAGCAAATTAAAGACCAAAATGTTTTTTTTTTAGTTATAAACTAAAATGGAATTAATCTTAATTAAATTATTAGTACCAATTAATTTAATTTTTCATAAATCTTGTTTTCTTCCCTATTTCATTTTAATATTTAACTTTCCAAAATTTCTATTTAAGTTCCTCAACTTTTAAATATACTACTTTAATTCATCAATTTTGGATAAGAAATCATTTTAGCAGGTATGGTTAGTTTTTTTTTTAATTAATCATATAACAAAAACCCAACTTGTTGTAAAAAAACAAACAAACAAAAACTCAAATTTATATTCATGTAGTAAATGGAAAAAAAAAATACCAATATAACTAATTTATCTATAAAAAAAATAAATTAAAATGGCCAGAATAACATTTTATGGGAAGTTTAAGCACTAAAATAAAATATTTAGAAATTTAAGACTTAAACCAATATTTGGTTATTTTTACAAAAGAATGTCTTAACTTTGAAACTAAGATTTTCAACACAAATAATCAAACCAAGTTGGTTTATTTTTGGTTGTTTTCATCATTTGACAGAACCCTTAAAAACATACGAATTTATATTTTATTAATTTGAAAACGTAAGTGGAGACTTATGGGTTTTTTTTTTTTTTTTAGTACATCAACATTTGGGGGTGGAGATTCGAACCTCTGACCTCATGGTCGAGGGTAAATGCCAATTACAGTTGAGCTAAGCTCGCTTTGGCTCTAATATTAATTAGATTAAAATTATAACATGATTAATTTTAATAAATTGAATAGAGTTTCAATTATAAACTTTCAAAATTGCATCTATTTTTAGCCACCATACTTTAAAAAGATTCAATTTTGTGTTTTAAAAAAAAGACTTACAAAACCAGTCGCATTGCTTTATTACAAATAAAATTAAAGGTTTAGACACATATTACCAACTTTTTAAAGTACATGGATCCAATAGATAACTTTAAAAGTTCTTGAACCCGACTAAACAGACATCATCCTAATTAAGAGTTTAGAGACCAAACTCTAAAAGGACCTCAATATACAACATGAAATTTAAAATCTTCATATTAGGGACCACACCAAAATAATAATAATATTATGTATATATCATTGACACCAAAATAATTTATTCAAGTTCTTTTTTTTTTTTTTAATTTTCTTTTAGGGATCGAGGTTTGAACACAACTGATGTTACACTTTAATTCCTAACTCTATATTCGTCTCAACTTAAAGCATTTAATAGAGGATAAAATAAAGTTAAGGTTTTTGTTACTTTAAAGTTGAACTATCACTAATAAACTAAGTGTTAATACAAATAAAATGGAAATTTTCTAGGTTAACCAAAGTCATATGAATCTGAAAATAGCAACCTCCAAAAAACAAAATTGGTACAGAAAGAGAAATGGAATAGAACCAAGAAAAAAAAAATTGAAAGGGAGTGGTCCTTAGAATTCTCAAACTAATATATATGATTTTTTTTGGAGTATTTTGATGGGAATCTGCTTTAAGCCTTTTCCCTATCTGCTGATCTTATCCATCCAAAAGAGATAGCTAATTTATTTAGTTACATTAATTTCATGTTTATTATTTAAATAAATTGTGATCAAGGCTCATTTTTGTCTCAAGGACAAGTGTTGAGAAGATCGAACTATGAATTCTTGGCGTTGATGATCAAATTTTGCTAGGTAAATTACCTTCGCTCCACGTGATAATCGACAGTGAATTTGTTTGAGAGCGGGGAAGACATGGCCTGCAAAACAGAAAATCTGCACACCGGTGTGGTGCTAGCCACACCGCCTCCGATGCTTAAGTCAGAAAACAGAAGTAGGAGGGCTAGAGAGCAAGAAAGAGAGTCGAGAATAGAGTTCGGGTCCTCTTCTTCAGTGGCGAAGAGGGGTATAAATATCTGCTCATCCTCCTAGGGTTTTTAGGAGTTCGGAGGCATTTCGAGACAAACCAGGCGGAACCGGGGCGGCCAGAGGCAGTAGGGACCAAACGGAGTCGAACGGGCTCGGTCCGCGCGAGTGGGTCGAGGATCGGTCTCGACCCATGGCTGAGGCCGAGCAGGGGGTCAGGCCAAAAGCCCGACCCCTTCGGTCTTGGCTCGTCCCACTTGCCGGTTTCGCCTCTTGGGTCCATCTCTCATCCCGATTTCTCCCCGGTTGTCCTCGTCAGCTCCTTGTACATCGGGGTGGTCCAAAATTGCCTATAACACTTGAGATAGTAGTATGAGTTTTATTCATTGAATTTAAGAGTCACGTTGTACAATTTAAGCTTCATTTGATAACCATTTGGTTTTTGGTTTTTGAAAACTATATTTGTTTTTTTTTTTCCAATTTGTTTGTCACGATTTTTATCTTTTTTAAGGAAACATTTATATTCTTAGTCAAATTCAAAAAACAAAAATAAGTTTTTGAAAATTACTTTTTAGGCTCTGTTTTAGGCTTCGTTTGATAACCATTTGATTTTTTGTTTTTGGTTTTTGAAAATTAAACTTGTTTTCTCTAAATTTTCTTACAATAGTTTTCATCTTTGATAGAGACACGTTTGAATTCTTAGCTAAATTCAAAAAACAAAAACAAGTTTTTGAAAACTTTTTTTTTTTTTTTTGTAGTTTTCAAAACAACTCGATTTTTAAAAACATGGGAAAAAGGTATATAATAAAACAAAGAAACTTTTTTTTGACAAAATAAAACAAAGAAACTTATAAGTTGAAATAATGTTTTATAAACTTAATTTCTAAAAACAAAAAACGAAAAACCAAATATTATCAAACAAGGTCTTTTTTTTTTCAAAACTTGACTTGATTTTTAAAACATGAGAAAAAATATGATAGTCAAATATATATTATTTATGAGCTTAATTTTCAAAAACAAAAAACCAAAAGTCAAATAGTCATTGAAGGAGACATTTAACTTTTTATATATAATCTAAATTTTAGGAGGCAAAATAGAGATAAAACTTTAAAAATCTCAAAAAAAAAAAAAAAAAAAAGAGATAAAACTTTAAATTCTTAATGATTTTATATTATTTTCTTAGCTTAAAAGACAAACTAAGAGAGAAAAAAAAAAAAAAAAAAAAAGATGAGTTTTTGTGAGAGTATTTAAAAAAAAACAATTTAGCTCGTGTTTTTTTTAAAATTTTTTTTATTTTATTTGAATTTTACTTTTTAGAATTGCTGGTGACATTTTGTGGAGAAAAGAAATTTTTTTCGGAAATAAATAGGTTTTTTATTATCCTACTATAAATATGTGAGTTTTTTTTTTCTCACGAAAAATGCATGGTAAAATCCAGATGATGTCCTATACTTAATTAAGTTAATTTTAACTCTAAATTTTGCTAAAAAATAATTTTTAAATCTAATCTAAACTATAAGTTTTTTTTTTTACAACACGAGGGAGTGAATTTAAACTACAGATCTTTGGGTCATTAGTATGCAAATTGAACTATACTCATGTTGACATATAAATTTACAATTTCATCAAATTGAACATAAATTTGAATAAGTGATAAATTTATTACATCGTTAACAAATTATAAAGTGTTTATGAATCATACACAATGTAACAAAAAAAAAAAAAAACTGAAATTAAATAGCAAAAAACTTTGGACTTCAAAAAAAAAAAAAAAAATCTTGAACCTAGCCATAAATTAAAAAATCCACATCTAAACTTGCCCCACGAAAACACCCAAATCTTGCTAATAAGCTTTCAAATAAATAAATCTTAATCTTAATCTTAATCTTATCTTAATATATATAAATGAGGCTGAGGGGAGAATCTTTGCATTCCTCTTTTACCCTTACATTTTTATTAAATTCCTATTTTGCCCTTTGTTGATGGGACACGACTCTTCAAGTGTATCACTTTGTATGGGTGTAACTGATGCTGACGAGGTGCGACTCTTAGATGGTTATATATGAATTGATGCATCCTATGAGTATGATCCATGTATAAAAAGAAAGAAACATAAATATCATACATTTTTTTTTATTTATTTCTATCAAAATATCATGTCATTATAGCAAAAATTGTTCAAAGTTATCAAAATTTTATTTAAAATATCATATCTTAAAATGGATGTAAATATCATATTTTTTTTCTTCCCTTTTTTGTTCGTAGAATTCTAATAAATTTTTATTTTGTCCTTCAATCTTTACCGGATGCAACTCTTCGAGTTGAGGTATCTATTGAGAAAATAGTTGAATAGTTGTGATTTATGCTGGAGGGACATGACTATTTGGGTGGGGGTGGTTACACACAATATATTAAATTTCCATCGACATGTCGACATTTTCATCGATATTTCCACATGTCCATGGATTTGACATCGACATGCGAGGTGATTCGACATTTCCATTATATCGTAAAGAAACGGATTAAATATAAACAAAACAGTAACAATATGTAACTATTGTAGAGATAATATTTATAATAAGTATTTAAACTCATTTTTAAAATGTAAGACATTTATTTGTTAATCTAAATATTTTTTTGATTTTTTTTATTTTAAATATTTTTCCACATTGAATCAACATGTCCATTGTGTGATTCAAACCATAGAGTTGTGCATGAAATGTTGTTTATAAAGAGATTCTTCTATATAATCAAAGTTCAATTTGTTAAATTTTTTTTTCTTTCTTTTTTTTTTTTTTTCTAGAAATCAATTTATTCGAAGAACACCAAAGAGTTACCTGTGAAGTAAATAAACTATCTTATTATGTCATTTATTTTTATCGATTTCAATTAACAATTTTCAATCCACTTATGTTATCTATTTTAATTTTAATCATCCATGTGTTCTTTATCATTTTTATATATTTAAATTCTATTTAATTTCATGAGACTATAGAGGAAAAAGTTTACTTCCCTCTTTTACCTTTACAATTTTAACAAATTCCTATTTTGTCCTTCAATCTCTACTGACAATACGAGATACAAAAGAGAATTTGGGATGAAGATTACTGTATTGAATAATGCTCAGCTGATTATTACAGGCAACAGATAAAGAATAAATAGAGAGGATGAGTAACCAAAAAAGATTTCCATCCTCTAAATAATGGACACGTATACAAGGCATAACAAATTACCAAAATATACAATACGACAACGTTTTTAACCTCTGCTATAATACTCCTGAAAATATAGCCATGTGAGACTCCTTCCTAACAATACGCTACTCTTCGAGTTGAGCTGTCCATTGAGAGAATAATATAATAGTTGCAATTTATGCTAGATGGACACATTTGTTCAAGTGGAGGTTGGTAAACATCGAATTGAGACATTCATTCACATAGGTGCAAACCAAATTGTAGATGTAAAACATCACGATCAAATGGTGGAGATGTGTCTGAGATGTTGTTTATCAAAGCGATTCTCATATGATCAAGGTATATTTATTAAGTAGTTATTATTTTTTATTTTTTGTTTCTGGAATTATCCATGAGGTAATAAAATATCTTATTATGTCACTTCTTTTACCCATATCAATTTCAATTTTTTTTGATACAAAGACTAGGCATAGGCCACCAAAAACATAAGATTCAAACCCAAGCAAACCCATTAGTCTCCCCTAACAGAGCTAGCTGACAAAACACACTCAAACATCCTTTCAAGGCTAGCCACTAGGCTTGTTTGTCTGACTCGCAATCCCATCAACATGGTCACAATCATAATCTCATGCCCCTCAAACTGAGTAAAGCCTGACAGAAAGCAAGTAGAGTCCTCCAATCTTCCTCCATCGAGCTCGTATGCCACCTTACGTCGAGTACAAATTCATTGCTACAAGCCACATGAGACTGCAAGCCCCTACAATGACCTGCACAAATCCTTAAAATGAAGCAGCCTGCACACATAGCTCATCAAAGTAATCAAGAAAGGACATACATAAAACAGTCCCGACCCCTCCTCCACACCCCAATCACGAATCTAAACCCCAAACAACCCAAGTCGTATACTGAACCCCGAAAGTAGGCTCAGATAATGGAAATTTATCAAGACAAAACTCTGTACGCCAACAGCTACGCCCTTGCCTAGGAGAAGCCAACCTGCATGATAACAATACTGGAGCAAGCCAAGATTAACAAGAAAATTCTCACGTGAGTGTGTGGTAAGGCCGTCCCTAGAGCCGCCCTACTAGCCCTGGTCAGATTTATAAGCACCCTCCACCCATCTTCCCCCTACACTGGAACAAAGGCTTCACTCAAAGGCTAAAAGACACAAACCGGATGCTAACACACCACCCATGACCCACCCAAGGAAAACAATCACTTTCCACTCCACTCCATTTCTTTCATTTTCAATTTCAGCTCTCTTTTTCATGGTTTTCCATACTTTCTTTCATTCTCAGAACTCTCTTTTTCAAACTTTCTTTTCACAAAACTCTCTTTTCAAACTTTCTTTTCCACAAACGCTATTTTCTTTTAACTCACACACCCCAGGCAGAGCACTAGCTTTCGCACTGCAGAGTAGGGACCCCTAACCCGAGTTTAACTCTTGGTTGGCCTGACTGAGCACACTGCAGGCAGCTTTTTTTACCCCTTGTTTTGTGCCTCGCGCTAACAACTCTAATCTGCATCCCAACTAGACTTCAAAGCTCCACCCTATATCCTATCGAGGTGACAACAGACTTAAGGAACAAATAAAGCAAACCTAAGCATTCAAGACTAGCTAAATGGAAGGCCGAGTGCATAAATGTGCGAGAATAGACCAGAAACACTTAAGACCAAGCTCAGATCACGCCACCAGCCAGAGCCTCAATCCCAGGCAAAAGATAAAGCACCAGGTACATACAGAGAATATCACCAAACAAATCCCACCTCCAAAACCACCCCAGGAAACTAATCAGGCATGACCTACAGACATGCTCATCACACAACTGTACAACCTCAGAACAGGTTACCAGACAAGCCAAACAGAAACACACAAGCAAAGCGAGCGCCCAGAAACATTAATACTCAGACCTAGCTCCACTAGCATGCATATGATATATGATATATGACACATGATACATGATGCATGATGCCCCCCCCCCCCCCCGCCCACAGCATACAATGTCCCTAATGTACTACCATAAGAACAAAGTACAAAACCAAACAAGCGAGAGAAACAGAAAACCTTCCCTGATTAGGCACAGCAGGCGGGAGGGCAGCATTTGCTTAGATCGAACACCATTATCGTACTACAAAAATCCTCACAAGGACGAAACAACATCACACCTTAGAGCATCAGAAATTTCGCTAGGCCCTTCCTCAAGCCAAACACGGTCAATATAAGAGAAAGCCAAGCTTGCCAGTACATGTGCCACCCTATTCCCCTGGCGTGGCACAAACACAACCTTGCTCCTATCCCAGGGATGGAGTATCATTCGGACATCGTCCATCAGTCGCCCTACTTCCGAAACATCCTGCAAATCACCATGAAGAATTTTGACCAATCTGAGAGAGTCAGTCTCCACCACGAAATCAGCGAAACCTAGCTGACGAGCAAGCTGGATCCCTTTATACATAGCCCATCCTTCAGCCAAATCCACGCTCCAACATCTCTGTAGACTCAGACAGGCCGCCATAAAGACTTCACCCTCAGCCCCACGCAGGACACAACCACCCCCAACTTCCCCTGTTTCTGGCTTGACAGAGGCATCAACATTCAACTTCAGTCCCCCAGTAGGTGGCGGCCTCCACACACAACGGTCCACATGGTCTCTCGATTGGGCCTGTAAGCAATCCCCTGTTAGACAACGCCTCCCACCCCCATGGAAGGCACTGAGGTAGTCGTTTGAGAAAGCCCATAGATCCCGCCCCTCTGGCCGACCACCCCAACTCAGACTGTTTCGGAGGTTCCATACTGACCACCAAAAAATGACCACCAGCTCAAAATCCGGCCCGGGAAGATTATCCTTCATCGCCCCAACAATTTCCTCGAACCTGAATAGCGAAAAAGCCCCACGCAACGAGGCAAACTTGGAGCCCAACCACATACACTCAACCACAGGGCAATTCCAAAACAGATGCAGACGGTCCTCAACTTGATCATTACACAAAGTACACAGGCTAGAGACACTGATGCCCCGCTTGAGAAGGTTTTCCTTAGTAGGCAACCGATCATGGAACAGTCGCCATAAGAAGAACTTGTGCTTATTAGGCACATTCAGCCTCCAAAGGCCGGACCACCACGCACGCATCCTGTCCAGGTTCGAAGGTGAAGGTCGGTCCTGCACAGCCAACATATAAGCAAGCCGATACCCAGTCCTCACAGAAAAGGCTCCATGCTTCTCAAAATGCCAAATTAAACGATCCTCCCCCCGATCCTGCTGCAGCGGGATTCTCAAAATGGCTTCACAGTCCGACTCGTTAAAATGGGCTCTAAGCACAGCCTCGTTCCAGCCCCCATAAACAGAAAAAAGATCATTAACCATACTAGTAGCAGGAAGTGATGGGAACGACTGTACCTGAAGGCAGACCTCCTTCGGCAGCCAGTTTGAACCATAAATAGGCGTAGATCGTCCATTACCTATCCTCCAACGACAACCTCGAACCAAAAGCTCCCGCCCCCATAACAAACTACGCCATACAAACGACGGTCTCGATCCAAGACCTGCCTCTAGGAAACCTGACTGGGGAAAATAGCGGCCCCTGAGCACAGAACACATAAGAGAAGAAGGCTCCTGAAGTATCCGCCAACATTGCTTGGCCAACAGAGCTTGGTTAAAAAGTTCCATTTCTCGAAACCCCAACCCACCCATGCACTTGGGACGGCACAACGACTCCCAGCTCATCCAATGGATTCGTCTTGCATCCTCCGACCCATTCCACCAAAACTTAGCCATAGTCCTGTGGATTTCTTTGATCAGTCCCCTGGGCAACCGGAAGCAATTCATCGTGTAGCAAGGGATAGCTTGAACTATTGACTTAAGCAAAACTTCCTTCCCTGCAGTTGAAAAAAACTTCCCCTTCCATCCCTGAATCTGCCGCCAGATACGGTCCTTTATAAACTTCAACGTCCCAGACCGATTACGAGGCATAAATGAAGGAAGGCCAAGGTACTGCTGATGGCATGGACAATAAGACACAGATAGGATTTGGCTAATATACTGTCGCGCCCCATCCTCCGTATTCGGGCTAAAAGCAACAACAGACTTTTCATAATTGATAGTCTGCCCTGAAGCTTTCTCATACCACATCAATAGATCCCGGATGACCGACGCCTCACTCCCATTTGCCCTGAAAAACAGTAGACTATCGTCTGCGAAGAAGAGGTGTGAGATCGCTGGGCTAGAGCGCCCAATCCGAAAGCCAGTAATCTGAGACCTCCGTTCAGCACCCCGCAGCAGGCTGGACAGACCCTCAGCACATAACAGAAACAAGTATGGAGAAAGAGGATCCCCTTGTCGAAGACCCCGAGACGGTATCACCTGGCCTACCTTTTCCCCATTTAGGTTAAAGGAAAAGGACACCGAGCTGACACACCGGAGGATCAGGTCAACCCACTGTTGGGCAAACCCCAATCGTAGCATAACCTCCCGAAGGAAAGTCCACTCCACCCTATCATAGGCCTTACTCATATCAAGCTTCATCGCAGCCCACTTAGTCCTCCCCTTGGTTCTCTTACGGAGCTCATGAATACACTCGAATCCCAGAATGGCATTATCCACCACACACCGCCCTGGAATAAAAGCACTCTGATTCTGTGAGATTAGCTGCGGCAAAATATTCTTCATCCGGTTAACTAAGGCCTTTGAGATCAGCTTGTAACTCACATTGCAGAGGGAAATAGGCCTAAAGTCTGCAACCCGTCGGGCCGCCTTGATTTTCGGAATAAGCACAACCAAGGTCTCATTAATCACACCTGGAGAGTAGCCGTGATTCAGGACTGCCAAACAACTCTGAGTGACATCTGACCCAACAATCCCCCAATGATTCTTATAAAAAAATCCCGGCAACCCATCCGGACCAGGGGCTTTATTAGGGTGTGTCTGTCTTAATGCCAACAGAATCTCATCCTCAGTAAACGGGCGTAACAGTGCCTGATTCATGTCATCACTTACTACAGGACTCAGACCCTGCAAAGCCACCTCAAAATCCCGGACACTGGGCCTCGATGAAGCAAAAAGGTGCTGGAAGTAGTCAACCACCACCTGGACCACTGCCCTCTTCTCCTGCTGCCACACTCCCTGGCTGTCCTCCAACCCTCCAATACGATTCAACCTCCGACGATAAGAGGCCCGACAATGGAACCATCTAGTATTGCGGTCCCCCTCTCGAAGCCACAGTTCCCTAGACCTCTGCTTCCAATATACCTCCTCTTCTTGCAGTACCTCCTCCAACTGCGCCTCTGCCTGGACAAGCAAATCACGAGAGTCAGTTGCTCTAAGATCAGCGATGGCAGACTGTACCTTCTGGTTAGCAATTCTAATGCGCCTCGGGAAATCCCCGGACTTCCATATCAATTTCAATTACATTATATATTTTTTAATTTTAATAATTAATTTTTTCTTTATCATTTTTATCTTTTTCATTACTTTTTGATTGCATATCAAATATTTACTATTTAAATTCAACAAAAGATATTTATCTTTCAAAATTTAAATTTTACCACATGTAATGTATTTCATATTCATTCTAAGTTAACTTACAACAAGATATACATAGTTTTTTTTTTCACTTTCTTTTTTAACTTTCAATTAAGACAATAACCTTTCACGTGCATTGTACGTATCGTTTAACTAGTACCTACAAAAGTAACCTCATTTCATTTGCTAGAGCGTCTATTAATATTTTAAATAATATATTAATTTGATTCGCCCAACAAATAACATGGTAAAAGAAAAATAAAAACTATTTTCAAAAAAAATTCACAATATTTAAGTCCGGTTTGATTTACAATTTGAATTTTATTTTATGTTTTTTAATTCACTAAATTCAGTGATTTTTTTTTTAATCTTACCGATATGTTTTCTGCTATCAAACACATATATATAAAAACATGAAATATAATTATGTTTTTATTATCTTGTTTCCAATTTTTTTATTTAATTTTAATTTTCAGATAGTCAGCATCCTAAACTTTTCAATGTGTAAGAATTTGATCCTATTAAAAAAATTTAAAAATAAAAAGTTAAATATGCAACTTTTTGAAAGACAAAAATGCTGAATCTTAAAAGGCCTATACGAGCCAGCCTATACATTCTGTTGACAAATACGATAAGTATTTGAGATTTTTTTTTTTAAAAAAAATAGTATTTGGGATTTAAACATATCTAATCAGTTTTAGAAATTATCTAAAAAAAATAAAAAAAAATTTATAAAGTTAGTCTAAATTCTACTCTTTAAAGTATTTTTTATATTATTATTATTATTATTATTATCGAATTCGTATGAGTAAAGGTGGCTAATAACATGGTGAGAGTGGGACAATTTGAACTTCTAACCTTGTGGTCGAGAATATACGTTTTAACTAATTGAGTTATGTTCATGTTGACTTGTAAATTAGGTTAAATCTTTTAAATCTGAACATAGCTCAATTGGTTAGGTAAAACATCTAATGAGTATTATATAAAGTTTTTTTTTTCTTTTTCTTTTTTAATAAAAGCCACCTATATATATTGATATAAATAATATTAAGATAACATATTTCACTTTTGGTTTATATTTTAAGATATAATTGAGAAATATCGATCAATCTATTGTTTTGATATATCAATTTAGTTGGACTTGGACCAATCTGAAAAGCCCAAAGCATAGGAGCCCATTGAGGCCCTCCTATATATTTTTTAAAATATTTTCCCCCAATCATGAAATTAAATTTAAACATCTAAAATTATAACTTTTGTAATTAGGGAATTTTAAATTATGACCCCACAACTTTATGAGTTAAGTGAACTAAAATCCTAAACTAATAACATCTCCATCAATAACAAGTTAATTTTTATCAAACTCTCATGTGAATTAACAAAATTGGACAAACAGAATTAACCTTAGTTCTTTCAAATTTAATTTCTTTAAATTAAACCCCTAAATTTGTTTCAATTTATAACTTTCATTAAATCTAGATAGAAAATTGTTAGTTAAATTTTTTAGGAAAAAATACAATTTTGGTTCTTGAGGTTTGAGGTTAAGTGACACTTTAGTCCCTAAGTTTTCAAACTCAACAAAAGTACCTGACGTTTGAGATAAGGAGCACTTTGGTCCATGTCGTCCATTTAACAGATTGATGACGTGGCCACATTTTTTAATTAAAAAATTATTATTTTTTATTTTATTTTTAAAATAAAAATAAATAAAACTAATAAAATATTATTATTTTAATCATTATTTTAATCTCTTACTTCTTCCCCTTCTTCATCTTCTTCCCTCCACCTTTCTTCATCTTCTTTCTATATCCTCGCCGGCGACCAACGGCCGGCCACCACTCGCCGCCGCCGGCGACTGTAATTTTTTTTTTCTTTTCTTCTCTCTTACCTCATTTTTCTTCTTTTCTTTGTTTTTTTTTTAAAAAAATACAAGAGGGAGGCTCCATTTCCTCCCTCTTGTATTTAAAAAAAAAAAAAAAAACAAAGAAAAGAAGAAAAATGAGGTAAGAGAGAAGAAAAAAGGAGAAGAAAAGAAAAAAAAAATTACAGTCGCCGGCGGCCGGCCGCTGGTCGCCGACAAGGAGATAGAAAGAAGATGAAGAAGAGGGGAAGAAGTAAAAGATTAAAATAATGATTAAAATAATAATATTTTATTAGTTTTATTTATTTTTATTTTAAAAATTAAAAAAAAATAATAATTTTTAAATTAAAAAAATGTGGCCACGTCAGCAATTTGTTAACATTTAACGGAAAAATGGAAGGGACCAAAGTGCTCCTTATCTCAAACCTCAGGATACTTTTGTTGAATTTGATAATTCAGGGACTAAAGTGTCACTTAACCCAAACCTCAGGGACCAAAAGTGTATTTTTTCCAATTTTTTTATATATATAACAAAAGAAAAAATGGTTAGAAAAACGTTAGTTAAATTGTTTTATATAACAAAAGAAACAAAAAGGAAGTAAAATGCATGTTGTTTTAGCTTGTCTATCTCTTTAAACTAATATGAAAAATTGTTGGAGGAAGGACTCATAAAAATGTTAAAACAATTGATGAAATTGAATATTTTTAGAGTGAAAAGGGTCAAGTCGTGACTTCAATAACAAAGTTAGATGAAGCCCTACCGATGAGGAAAAACTTTTGTCCTCACAAAAATTAATAATCTTGCACTTGCAAAAATAGGAATAGAACACCTTAATCGGGAGAGTAATGATATATTTAAGCGTAATTTAACTCAATATAACTTATTGCCTTCATCATGGTTTTCTAGACCAATGAGTTTGTTCCTCTTATTGACCTCATCTAATTTCCAACATTCACATTTGGTGCATCTCTGTGCTAGTGTGGTTGGGTGTTCCAATGGCATGACAATGAAGATCTTTTAGGAGAGTAAGACATTTAGGGTCCGTTTGGTAACGTTCTCGTTTCTTGTTTCTTGTTTTTAATTTTATTAAGAAATCTAAGCATTTAATAACTATGTATGGTTCTTGTTTCTCATTTTTTAGAAACACTCCCAAAATTTGTATACAACTTTTGGGAATAACTAAAACTAGTTTCTCTTTTTTTGTTCTTGTTTCCAATTTTTTCCAAACATAAATAAGAAATAGGTTTATTATTATTGAATGTATAGGTGTTAGGGTCATGAAATTCTATTTTTCTTTATTAAAAATGAAGAAACAGAAACCAGAAACGAGAATGTTACCAAAGAGGCCCTTAAAATATATGTGGTGGTAGTAGCAATATTGGTGGGTTCGTTCTTAGTGATGGCATTAGGAGTGCAAGTAGAAACTGAAAAACCGACGAACCGAACCGAACCAAACCGATTCAGTGGTTTGGTTCGGTTATTTTGAAAAAATCTGGACATCTCGGTTTCATTTTTGATAAAACCGAAAATTTTAGGTTCGGTTCGATTCTTCATTGAAAAAACAAAAAAAACCGAACCGAACAGACTATATATATACCATTTAAAAAAAAACCCTAACCTTTCCTAACATTTTCCATCTCGCCTCTCTACACATCTCACATCTCTCCACATCGCACGATCTCCTTCTTCTCCTTCAACTTCAGTCGCACCCACAGAAAAATCAGTTACTTCTCATTCAATTCCAGTCGCACGCCATAGACACGCACATCGCCAGTCCTTCGATTCCAGCTGAACGTCTCTCGATCTCACTCTTTTCGTTCTCGATTTCAGCCTTGCAATCGATTCCAGTCGTGCAATCAAACAGAACACAGTTGATTCGCTTACAGTCGCATAGAAGTTCTCCCTTTGCAGTCGATAGCATGCTCGTCTCTCCCTTGTAGTTGCATAACAATTCGTGGTTTCTGCCATCGATTTCACAAAGAGGTGAAATTTCTTTTATTTTAAAGTGCTGGAAAAAATGTGCTGGAAAAAAATGGGTGGAAATATTTTTTTTTTTTTTGTGTGTATTTTAAAGTAGTTGTGCCAAAGATATGATGGATATATAGTGTATTTTAAGGTGATTCCTTCAGTGGTTCTTATTTGCTAAGATGAGTTTAAGAATATCTTTGTTAGCTAGATTTATATGAGCTTGTTCTATAGCATTTTGGGCTCTGCAAGATCTCGATTAAGATTTCTTTGGTAATTTGTAAGTGATCTTCTTCTTCCCAAGGATCAGATTGTCATTTAAAGTTGTTTCTATCTTCTTAAACTTACTACTTTTGCACCATCGGAGTAATATTGTTCGCAATAATCTTGTTGTGGTAATAAGTGAACCATAGGAAATCTGATGTCAATAAGGCAAAGTTCAAATGCTTTGCTTAAAGTATTTACAGTCAATCAAGTTTGAGTAAGGTATTAAGGTTTTAGTAAACATGTGGTTAGATACCTACTGAAGGTGAATTTTCCTTCTGTTTCAATTTCTTCAACTTTTTAACACCGTCTGTTTTATAAAAATTCAGGAGGCGATTCTGAAGTCAAGGTGAAATTTGTAGCATTCTTGACCCTGGTGCTTGTTGTAATTTGTATAATGGACAATAGACCATAGACAAAATGATTAGTTTGACAGAATTAAGTAATTGTATTGAAGAAATTAATTAATTGAAGTTTGAATTGAAAAAATGAGTTACAGTGGATTATTGGGCCAAAACTTAGGAAAAAAAATCAAGGGGCAACCAGATAAATGACCATTTTAAAATAGCTGTTTTGAAAAAGGACCATCCGTGTTTTGAGTCTGAGAAATGGCCAAAAGCTAATTTTAGTAAATTCTTTTGGCAACAAAGTGGACGAAAATAACCCAACATTCATAAATAAATTAAACAAAAAATACACTATAAACCAGGGAGAAAATCTAGGATTCTTACCTATTAATTCAACAACCATATCAATAACAGAATTTCAGATTAAACAAATAAATCTGGGAAATTTAAATTTAAACTAAGGGAGAAAATCTAGGATTCTTACGGATTAATTCAACAACCAAATCAATAACAAAATTTCAAATTAAACAAATAAATCTGGTAATTTAAATTTAAAACAATAAATTTAAGTTCAAATAAGAAAGAATAAATTTAAAACAAGAATTTTAAATTCAAATAAGAGAGAAAAAGCAATCAATAACAAAATTTCAAATTAAACAAATAAATCTGGTAATTTAAATTTAAAACAATAAATTTAAGTTCAAATAAGAAAGAATAAATTTAAAACAAGAATTTTAAATTCAAATAAGAGAGAAAAAGCAGGAGAACTCAAAATTTAACCACAGTACATTGGATTCAATCAAAAATCAAGAACAACTAATAACTTACATGTTGCAACTAGGATTAAATAAAAAATGAAGAACAACTTCATGCATCTAAAACATCAGCTCAAGAATAAAATGTCAGTGATAACATTTGGTAGACATCATTAAGTGTTGCACCTAAAACATCATATAAAAAATAAAGTATAATCTGAAACAATTTCAAAAGCAATTCACGGATCCAATTTCAGAAAGAGAAAATAAAAAGGCTCACCAATCCCATTAACATCACAAAACCCTTCATATTCTCATATTCTCCCTTTGAAACCCTCATTTCAAAAAATCAAAAAAGAAAAGAGAAACCGTACCGTTCTTCGAAAGAAACCCTTTCAGCTTCTCGATTCTTTGTTCCTTCGGGAAAGACCAAAACTGATTCTTCTTCACACTCCTCGTTCCTTCTAGCAAACCCCATCATTCTTCTTCTTCGATCCTTCTTCTTCAACTGATTCTCCTTCAATCTTTGTCTCGAAACCAAAACCCTCAACCCGATTCTCAAACCCCTCGACAAATTTACACAGACATTCAAACCCCTCGACAGATTTACACTGTATTTACACAGACACTCGACAGATTTACACTGTATTTACGCAGACATTCGAGGGAACATTCAAAAGCTCGAAGAGGTTGTGTCGACATTCCAAGGTATGCATGCTTCGATTCTCTTCTAACTTTTTGGTTTATATAGATATAAACTATTTTTTCCTTACAAATAGGACAATTTGACTAAAGCTAGGACCCACCATTTTAATAAGAAAATGAAGAGAGATAATTGATGTTGTAGATTCTGACAAACCAAAGCAAAAAAATGTATATTTTGGGAAAACAAAGAGGATTGATTCTGTAACTATCATTCCTTGATTCATGGAATTGGAGGTTACAAATTTTCAATTTTTTTTTTTTAAATATCATCAGATAAGGCTGCACAAATATAAGAGAGACGTCGGGAATGACTCAAGGGTAAAAATGGAAGTTCCAATCCCACGAAAATAGGTTAGAAAACCGGTTTGACCATTTTTCATTAAAAAATCCAGTTTGGCCATTTTTCAGAAATACCCTGTAATTTTTTGCCATTTCTAAGGATATCTCAAAAATCAATGGGCTGAAATTAGAAGAGAAAATAGGTCATTTTAAAAATAAAAAATAAAAAAGCCCACATTGGGCCCAAAACCAAAAACCGATCCATTGGACAAACCGAACCGAAGAAAAACTGAACCATTGGACATTCCTCATATTGGACATTGGTTCGGTTTACAATTTTCAAAAAACCGAATGGATCGGTTCGGTTTGCGGTTTGGTCAAAAACCGACAAAACCGAACCGAGTATCACCCCTAGATGGCATATGTCTTTTCATGTAATTGGTAGTTTCGGATTTTGGTGGATAAATGTAAACAAGTGGGTTTTCATTGTTATCACCACAACTTTTTTTTTTTTTTTTTTTGAAATAAATTATCACCACAAGTTAAGAAAGGGTAATCAATGCTTTATATATACTGTGTGAAGTATCCTCTTTTATTATCATATACTAGAATTTCCATATGTGGGTTGTTCGCGGTTTTTCATTATAATTGAAATATGTAAATTTGAATAGAAAAGGGAGAAGAAATGATGAACACTATTTGGTTCCAATCTAGAACTATCTATATATATAATAATAAAGTAAGCAAATAAAAGCTATATGCCTTTCTCTTTTCTTTTAAAAAAAATAAAATGGAGAAAAAGAAGAAGAAAGGAATGAGAAGAGAAAAAAAAATTGTCACCGGCCGTCGACCGCCAGCAGCTGGTGGTGGCCAGTGGCAACAGTGGGATGGTGGTGAAGAAGGGAAGAGAGATAAAGGGGGAGAAAGAAATAAAAATAATATAAAATAATAATATTCTTATTATTTTAATACGTTTATATTTTAAAAAATTTTAAATTAATTTTTTGAATATAATCAATGTCACGTCAACCATCTGTTAAATATTAACGGAAAATTGGATGGAGGGACTAAAATGAAACGACCAAACCTCAGGGACTAAATTGTCGAGTTTGAAAACTTAGGGACCAAAATGAAACTTAACCCAAACCTTAGGGACCAAAAGTGTATTTTTTTTCCTTTTCTTATACCAGTTTTGTTCATCTAGTGTACAATTGTTTATTTTGTAAATATAGATAGAAAATATTAATGAAGAAACAATTGCGTGGATGACCCATTTTGAGAGGCCAAAATGAAAATTGTCCTACCTTTTCAGAATAAAGATATATGCCCTTTTGCTTACATCATCATCTTAGCAAAATTATCATTTTACCCTCTATATGAAAACGCGCATTTAAGGCATTTAAGAGTGAGAGGTTGGAGCGAGAGCGAAATTGGAGAGGGAACAAGAGATTGGAGAGAGAGAACGAGGGCGGGAAGCGAGAACGAGATTGGAGAGAGAGCGAGAAGCTAGAACGAGAGCAGCGGGAGAGAGTAGAGAGTAAAATGGTAATTTTACTAGGATGCTAATGCAAGCAAAAGGGCATATATCCTTGTTTTGAAAAGGTGGGGCATCTTTCATTTCCGCCTATTTTAGAGGGTCATCCATATAAAAATCCAATTAATGAATTGATTTGAATAGTTATTCTCAAGTGTCGGTAAGTGCAATTGGCTTTTCAACTCTGAGACGAGTTTAAAATAAGATAGATTTTATTTGAAGGAAAAATTTGACAAATTTACAATTAGAGAGTTGGAGAGCCGAACATAATTTTTAAATTGTTTTCATAAAAATAAGGGAAAAAATCATTTTCAACCATAAACTTTGCAACTTATATCAATTTTAACCCTGACTTTCAATTTCATCAAATTGAACCCTAAACTTAGTAAGTTATATCAATTTTAACCCAAAACTTTCAATTTCATCAAATTGAACCCCAAACTTATCAGATCGTATTGATTTTAACCTTAAACTTGCATAAGTGTTATAATGTATACCTTTGGTTAACTTTCTGTTTGAACCACGGTACGTAATTGACTATTTCTTCCTTTTTTCTTAATTCACATTGCACCTGAATTGGTTTTTTATAAATAAAATATTGAAGAAACTTTATTTTAGATGACTTCTTTTTGTTGTTGAAAATTTTGTGAGACTTTTTTTTTTTTTTTTTTTTTTTTTTTGCATTACGAAAGCAAAATAACTTTGAAGGTTTATTATCTTCAAATATTTGTTGGTTTTTTCTTGTTGATAGGAACTTTGTGGGCTTTCCCCCCTTCTTATACTGTTTTTTTCTTGCTAATTGGAAGAATGTACAAATGTAAGAAATGAAAACAAAGAAATTTCAAATTTTATTGTTGCCAATAATTTTGTGATTTTTTTTTATAAAAACAATAGTATGAGATATTTGATTTCTTTTTATAAATAGTTTCTCTAACAATTTTTTTACAAAACACCCAAATGAACCTAAAAAAAAGATAAAGGTCTCACACCTTTCCGTTCCTATTTGAAACTTATTTCTCAAATATATCCATTTGAAACTTATTCGAACCTCTGACCTATTGGTCGAGGATACATGCCAATTAACGCTGAGCTAAGCTCGCTTTGAAGAAAAAAAAAAGGTCGAGTTATGTTCTAGAGGGAACATGGAGGAAGACCTATTACACTGGTCATTGATAAAAGAATATACACCACAAAATGACTTGAATCTTTTCAAAGAGAATAAAATACCCGCTTCTCAATTTAGGGTGTGTTTGGTTTAACTTTCCACAAGTGTTTAATTTTGAAAAAAAAAAACCATTTAAAAAAAAATTTCTAGTGTTTGGCAACCACTAAAAATGACTTATTAGAAAATGAGATAGATAAATAAACCATTTTGAGAGAAACACTTGAAACCAACTTTTTTTAACATACTTTTTAAATATACAATAACTTACGTATAAAAACACTTATGAGGAAATGTAACCAAACATATGAGTGTTTAAATTCTAAACAATTTTTATACAAAATGTTTTTTAAAAAATGCATCACTGAAAAACATTTAAATTAAAATGTATTCCAAACGGACACTTAGGGTGTGTTTGGTTTAACTTTTCAAGTATTTAATTTTGAAAAAAAAAAATCATTTTGAAATATATTTTTAATGTTTGGCAACCATTAAAAATGACTTATTAGAAAATGAGATTGAGAAATAAACCATTTTGAGAGAAACACTTGAAACCAACTTTTTTAAAAAGAATTTTTAAGTATACAATAACATGTGTATAAAAACACTTATGAGAAAATGTAACAAAACATATGAGTATTTAAATTCTAAACAATTTTAAAAATGTGTTTGAAAAAATGCATTCTTGATAAACATTTAAATTAAAATGTATTACAAACGGACAGTTACTTGTTCAAGTGTTTAGAAAAGAAAAGGAAAAAAAAAAAAAACAACGACTCCAATAGAGGCATTTGCATCTCCTATGTATTTATTATATACTTTGCTAATTTTTTTCAAGGATAGATAAAGTTAGACTAAATACACAAGATAATCCTAATATTTTAGAAATCGAAATAAGCTGAAATCAAAATGAAAAACATGAATTGGAATGTTATTCCTTTGATGTTGTTTACTTGAAGTTATTTGGAGAAAGATGGATTTGAGTCCATTCTCAATTTGATCTTCAATCTTTCAAAATTCTCACTTTTATTTTTAACGTATCAAAAGTTCTCAATTAAGTTATTTCATAAAAAAAATTATTAAAACTAGTTCATAAAAAAATAGACGAGTCAATAAATTATTGTTTTTTATTAACACTTTTAGACATGTGAACATATACTCAGATGTTACTTGACACATGAAACCTAAATGTGCATTAGCAAAATTTGACCTATAAAGTAACAAAATCCTTTTTTTTCCCTAAGTGACATGTCTAAGTAGTATGCCTAGAGTCTATACATCCAATGTTAATAAAACAATAATTTAATGATAATTTAGCTTTATGTACGTAGGTATGGATGGATTGAAAGATTTAATTGAAATTCTTTATTGCATTGAGGGTAAAAGTGAGAATTTTTAAAAACTAAATATTAAATTGAGAAAAAAAATAGATTTCGATTCATCGCCAAGTAACTTCTCAAAATGAAATTTTTAAATGATAAATATTTGGAAAGTCAATATTCAAAAAGAGCTCTAATAAAGATCATTTTGTAATTTATGTAGGAGAAGAACAAAAATGATATGTTTTCCATTAAAGTGCTTTGTCATCTATAATGTTTCAAGCATTATTAGATCAATTTGAATATCATATTCATGGCAAAAGATCATGGAAAGATAGTGTTACCTTGTTCTCCTAATGAATTTGAATGGGTCTTGGATTTGACCAAGATTTATTAGTTTTATTCACTTAATCTACCATTGTTTATTTTGTAAACATAAGTAGAAAATAATTAATATATTGATTCGAATGGATGTTTTTGAGAGTTTGTAGGTTCCATTGACTTTCAATTTAGATATTTTTGAAACAAGACCAATTTTATTTGAATAGGACAAATCTAAAACTTGGCCATTTGAATTTTGAATGCTAAACATAATTTTTTTAAAAAACTAATTTAAAAGAACTGATCCAATATCCAACTAGTTAAAGACATATACCAGATCATAAGTATGATGTTAAATAAAAAAAGAAATATAATAAGTGCTTAAAAAGTGAACTATGTTTGTACCGGCAAACTATAGAGAGTTTAATTACATTTTTATTGGGATTTCTCGAGGTGATGGTGGTGAAAATACAAGCAATTCGAATTGCTACTTGTGAGATGGAAATGCCTCGTGGTGGTGGAGTCAGACTCTTTGGCACTTACAAACCTTTTGAATGGTGGAGACAAGGTTTAGGAATGTTCGAAGAATTCAAAATTTTGTGTCTGATCTATTGGTGCAACGAGCAATGATCAATCGGGTACACACCACTTGTTTTCAGATTTTTCGAAATGACTTCTTGAAGTGGTCGAAGTGGATAAACGGACTTTAATCTCAACCTAACTTTGACGAATCCTTTTCTTCTCAAAATAACATAGTGGCTAGTGGAGCAAAGACCAAGAAATTAGATTAACTAAATCCAAAACTTAGGATATTAAAAATCAGCAATTAGATTAGAAGTAATAGAGGTATAAGATTTTGACATTTGTGAATGTTAATGGCTAACGCAAGATTGAAAAGGAAGCTACAGAATTCTTGATCAAGCAGGAAAGCGATTTTCGTTTCGTGAAAACGACGGAAGCGAAGACCAGAGAATTCGACCTTCAAATCTCTCAATCAAAGTCTTCTTCTCTTCGATTCTCTTCAACACCGTCGGATTCGGAAACTGATCCTCCGTCAAACTCTTCAGAAATCGATTTCAATGGCCACGATTTCGGATAGCGATTTTATCGCCTGAGATCATTCCCTTGATTTCCGTGCAGAGTAACAACTCAAGTCAATGCATATTCCCAATTGGGGCACTGGAAATTCCGGAGTGGACTCAAATTTTTGCCAGCGGGAACTGAAGACGAGGGTTTGGATTATCTCCCATCGAATTTGAAGATCTATCGTCGGATTTCCTTCGGAATTGATTCTGTAGGAGAAGAAGAAGAGTTCGATTGGGAATCAATGACAAGCTCGATCGAGGAGTGCGTCGTTGAGAGTAAAACCCTAATTTTCGTGGGGTTCCAGGAAAATAAACACAAGATTTTCAGGTGGGTTGGTACCGTTTCATTTTATGGTTGCTGTTGATTCGTGGAGGAGGGGTAATCTTGTTTTCGGATGAGAAATGGAGGAGAGTGGAACTGCCTTGCACACTGCTATTAACGCTGTACAGGCACTTGGGAGAGGGTTTGATGTAAATTTTGATACAAGGTTACTCTATTGTAAAGGTGTAGCTGGTTCTTCTGTAGTTGAGGTTGATGATAAACACACTAGAGATCTCCGTTTGTATGATGATGTAGTTTTGCTCAACGTTTCCCGGGATATCAAGAACTTCCAGGACCAAGAGCCTATTGGGCATCGATCTTCTGGAATTTGTAGTTTCGATGAGGTAATTGGATCAACTTTCCATCTCATTAGTCCCCTAATCTAGGAATTGTTTCATATATTGGAATTTTCTGGTTTTTTTTGTTAGTTTTTATACTTGGTTATTATGGACCTGAGATGATTATGGAACCATCTGAAGGAGACTTTAGGTGAGGATTAATGCGTGTACAGAGGTAATTGGAATGAGGACTGCAACAAATTGATCAAAAGTTGCTTATATGCTGTCTTAGTTTGTTAGTGATTATTAATTTATACTGGGTTGAGGAAAATTCCATATTTATCTTTATCTTGCCTCGCTGTTGAAAAGTTGGATTATGCATCTCCTTCTCCATCCATATTTTTTATAATTTGCTGATATAGAATCCAGTGTTTTAAAAATGGCCTCCTGTGGCCTAGGCGCAAGGCACACAAAAAGGCGCGGGCTTTTTTCTCTAAGGCGCACTATATAGAAAAAAAACTTACAAAAATATATACATGTATATAAAACACTTTCATGGCAAGTAATGAAGTTTTTAACCAAGAAAATAGATAAAAGATAAATAAGGTTCAAATATTAGTCTTCCAACATAGAGTCAAATGTCAATACTCCACAAAAAACAGAGTTTAGTATTGTTTTTTTTTTTTTTTTTTTTGAAACATGTGAGTTTAGTATTGTTAATATGCCTTCTGACACTCCAAACGACCAAGTATGATGATGTCAATACTCCACAAAAAATATATGCCTTGAATATGCCTTCTGACACTCCAACGCTCCACAAGCTAAATTTAAAATTAGCTTCATAACAAGTATTTTGGCTTAAAAAAATTTAAAACATGTATAAAAATGTGACGCCCTAGAGGCGCCTAAGGCGTGCGCCTCGGGGGCTTCGAGGAAGGTGCGCGCCTTGGCCGCGCCTTCCTCATTGCGCCTCGCTTCTTCGAAGCGAGGCGCTAATCTTGCGTCTTGCGCCTTGGCGCGCCTTTAAAACACTGATAGAATCGTTGAAATTTAAAATAACTTTTATATATCCTTTACTTTATCTATGGTCAGTCACCTTTATCATCTCTTCTAGACAGAAAAACTAACATTTTTAGAATAAGAAATGAAGCCTCTCACTGATAGTGTATGTAAAAGAGGGAACTTGGTACCTCAATCTTAGGAACTTGCAAATAACTGATCCATGAAAGATTGGTCTATTTTATTGGTTAAGTAATAACTAAAATTTTTGTCAAGAGTACACCAAGAAGAAACTGTAAACTTAGTTGATGATCAGTTGGCTATGTCTCTTCAATTGTCAGCAGATATCTACAGCATCTTTATATAGCTATTTATTTTTTTAATCTCAAAAGGCGTGACTTCAACTTTTTTTTTTTTTTAAATCTAGCATTTCACAAATAATTGTAATGTGTAGATGGTAAATTTTAGCATTTTCAGTTGCTATCGCCAGTCAACTGATCAATGCGATCAAAATTTAATTTGCAGATGGTAGATTATTTTAACCAAAGGGATGGTCTTTCTGAAGGTTATTCATCTGGTAGTTTTAATAGTGCATTCGGCTTCACTGGTTCAAAGCAGACTGATTCTGCAGCAACGAAGAGCCTTTCCACTGACGGGTTTTATATTCCACTTGCAAAATTTCAGTTGACAAATACTCCATTCGTGTTGCAAGAACATGTCAAACGGGCTGTTCCAACTTCCTGGGATCCGCCCTCCTTGGCAAGGTGGGAAGCTTTCACATTCTTGCAAGTGATATAATGACAATAAAGCTTCTTCCTTATCTATAGATTTTTTTTGGCAGCTTTATTGAGAATTTTGGGACGCATGTTATCACATCTATAACTATTGGTGGAAAGGATGTGATATATGTTAAACAGCACCAGTCTTCTCCTTTATCAACCATGGAGGTAAAGAGATATGTACAGGACATTGCGAACCAGAGGTTCTCTGACACACAAGGCCAGACGGGTTCCGGAAGTATAAAACTTAAGGAAAAGGTTATTTACAAAAGTTTGAAACCCTCTTGCAGTTAATTTCTTGGAACTCTGAGTTTTATTTTTCTAATATCTCTTTTGCTGCAGGGCCTTGATGGTGGATTATTCAACAACCAAGGGGTATATCCTCAGCCCACTTCTGCTCCATATCTCACTGGTAAAGAAGTATGTGGAAATTATGTTATTTATTTGGGGGACTGATTTTACATTCACTAGACATTCATAATCTGTTTGACTTCTCATTTTGATCATTTTCCCCATTATGTGATGTGTGTGATAGCCATGTTATTTAGCGTTAGAAACCATTTACATTATTGTTTGTTGTTGTTACAATTGCACTGTTGGTTCATGAATGATTTCAGTTACTTGTGGCTGACTACTTATTTTAATGAATTAGGATGTCACGGTCATATTCCGGAGGAGAGGAGGAGATGACTTGGAACAAAACCATGTCCGGTGGGCAAGAACAGTTAGGTCCTCCCCAGATGTAATTGAGATGACTTTTTACCCTATAACTGCTCTCCTTGATGGTGTAGCTGGAAAGGAGCATTTAACTCGAGCTATTCTTCTCTATCTTGAATGTAAGAATACTTGTGCTCTTTACTTGGTACTATGATTGTAAACTTGTAATGGTCCACCTGCAATCCCCAAAATTTAATCTGGACGATTTTTTTTTTTATTTGTTTATTTGTTTTTTGTATTTTATTTTATTTTAATTTTTTTTGCAGATAAACCTCCATTAGAAGAACTTAGATATTTTCTGGAGTTTCAGATTCCTCGAGTTTGGGCTCCTGTACGTGACACAATTCCCGGCCATCAAAGGAAAGAACCAGTGTGCCCGTCTTTGCAATTCAGCATAATGGGGCAAAAACTATATGTCAGCATAGAGCAGGTTTGAGCTTATTGTGACTTGCTTATTTGACATGCACTTCAATGACTGTGATGAGATGGATAACATCTGAAATTGCACATATCTATCTAAGCATTTGTATCAGGATTTAAGTTATTTAGCCTCCATCTACCATTTTGGTTTCATTTCAGACTTAAAGCAAGTGAAAAGAAAATAACAAGAGTCTTTGATGTCAGAATTAGGATGTGGAAAACTGTGTCAAAACATTCTTCATTCAGTTGTTTTCACAATATTGGCCAGAGGGACACAGTGCTACTTCTAATCTGCATGTTTTGGATTTAGATGAGAATTGTTTAAACACTGATTTTTATTAATCCCCACTGTTCCTTTTTATCACGCTTCCACATCCGCAGATTAATCCAGCTTCAGCAATAAAAGGAAGGAAATGTTATTATTGATCTTGATTTTGAACTTTTCTCCGCAATCAGTTTTATCTAGAATCAAAAGAGCTTAAAAAAAAAAAAATAAAGGGTTTAGAGGGAATGAGTTTAATCCATGATGGTCACCTACCTAGGATTTAATATCTTAAGAGTTTCTTTTACAACCAAATGTAGTAGGGTCAGGCGGTTGTCTCGTGAGATTAGTCGGAGTGCGCGTAAGCTGGTCCGGACACTCATGGATATAAAACAAAAAAGAAAGAAAATCTAGATCCAAAAGAAGTGTTACGAGATGCAGTATTCTCTTCTATTACACCTAATCTTTACATCTTCAGTGTGCCAATGTGTAAATCACTTTTCCTTTGCCTATTTTGCCCTTGAAATGTTCTGATGAAATTAAAATGCTTCAATTTTTTTTGGTGAAACAATCATTCCTGATGAAAGGATGTTGGCCTGATGCTGATGCAGATATCGATAGGACGTAAGCCAGTGATGGGTATGCGTTTGTCTCTCGAAGGGAGCAAGCAGAACCGGTTAAGTATCCATCTTCAACACCTAGCTTCTCTTCCAAAAATCCTGCAGCCATACTGGGACACACACGTGGCAATCGGTGCTCCCAAGTGGCAGGGGCCAGAGGAACAAGATAGCAGATGGTTCGAGCCAGTAAAGTGGAAAAACTTTTCGCACGTGAGCACTGCGCCTATCGAAAACCCTGAAACCTTCATGGGAGAGCTATCTGGCGTGTACATAGTCACTGGAGCTCAGCTTGGAGTCTGGGATTTCGGATCAAGAAACGTTTTGTACATGAAACTTCTATATTCTAGACTGCCAGGGTGTACGATACGACGAACGTTATGGGATCATTTGCCAAACGACAAGTCGCAAAAATTAGTGTCTTCTAGTGTTAACAGTAATAATGCCGATGATTCGAGTTCTGGTTCAAAAAGCATACAAGGCAACAAGCTGGCGAAGCTCGTCGACATGACGGAGATGTGCAAAGGGCCTCAAGATCCTCCAGGTCACTGGTTGGTTACGGGCGCGAAACTAGGCGTGGAGAAGGGTAAAATTGTGTTGAGAGTAAAGTACTCGTTACTTAACTATTGAGTTGTTTATGGTTTCCCTATAATGAGAAATGGCAGCCCTGGATACTGTAGGTAGTAGTAGTATAGCTGAAGATAAAATGAGTTCATCAAACTTGTAAAAAGAATTGTTGCAGTTTGATGAACATAATCAAGTGGTAGATTAGTTGTTTTGAATTTAAATTTATGAATCTCTACCGTTAACTGGTGGCAAATTTATATATATTAAAAAAGAAAATCCTTTGTTAATTGTGTGCAGGCTTTAATTTTGAACATAACTCATTTTAAGTTATTTAGTTTTTAATCTGGGAATTTTAATTCAAAACTGGAGAAGACATTTTCCAAATATCTCATGTCCTTATAATGCGAATGGAAGATATAGTGGAATTGTTCATAGAAAGTTAAAACACTAATTTGGTCCTTGAAGGTTTGGATATCGTTCTATTTTAGTTTCAATACTTTTAAACAAATGTTTAAATTTGGTTTTTGAACTTTTAATATAACTTAAAATTTGTTGTTAGTTGTTACTAATTTTCATTCAGGAAAAGGTTTAATTTGAATGTATTTGCCAAACTTTAAGGCAAATGGCATATAAGGATTAAATATTTTGATCCATTTTACTATGGAGGATTAATTTTGAGATATATTGAAAATGTATAGATCAAATTTAGACAATCAAAGATCTTTAAAAAAAAAAAAAAAAAATTAGACAATCAAAAGTTCTAGACTAAAATGGATCAAAATGTTAAAATTGCCAAGAAGGAAAACAAAGCCAGTTATTAAGGTTGTGTTTGGTTTACATTTTCAAGTGTTTAATTTTGAAAATAATTCATTTTGAAAAAAATTGTAGTGTTTGGCAATCACTAAAAATGACTTATCAGAAAATGAGATTGATAAATAAACCATTTTGAGAGTAACACTTGAAACCAACTTTTAAAAAAAGTTCTCAACAATAACTTGTGTATAAAAATATTTGTGAGTAAATGCAACCAAACATATGAGTGTTTATATTTTAAACAATTTTTATACAAAATGTTTTTTAAAAAATGCATTCTTGAAAAACATTTAAATTAAAATGTATTCCAAACGGACCCTAAATCTATTTACAATGAAACTTCATTCTAATTAGCAAAAAGTTATATAAAAAAAAATTCAAATAACTCCTCAACCTTGAACCATTAACCTTAAAAGTTGACTATTTATTTCCCAAATAATATAGTGTTAGTTTGTCAAAATGAACCTAATTCATTAGTAATTGACAGGTAGACCGTTCGAATCTGACACCTCCAAATATTGTTGAATTAAATAAATATATACCAAGTACACTAACACTATTTAAAAATATAGTGCAAGTACAATACATTCTTTTCGAATAATACCATATTCATAGATCATAATTTGATTTATATATATATATATATTTTTATTGAATGTATTTTAAATATTTATCTATGTTATCTTTGCTAACGTGGCATCCAAGTATGACAAATAAAACGTGTTTGAAATGCCGGGACCCACAAATAAATGAAACAAGTTGATGAACAAAGGCACTTGTATGTTAACGTGTCAACCACAGATAGGACAGTCTTTAATGTGATCCGACTAAACCGATAATTTGTTTTTGAAATTCAAAAACTAAAATAAATAAATAAACTATATTCAAAATAAAATTGCATATAACAATAAAAAATAAGAGATGAACAAAGAGAAAACTCATACTTTTCTAAGAACGTAGAAAGTCCTTACCTATGATCAGCATGGAAAAGAAACCTTGAAACAAACAAGCATAAGAAATTCGTGTCCATTCTCATCTCCAAAACTCTGCACCAAACGACCCCTTGAAAGTTTTAAAGACAAAAAAAGAGATTTAAAACCATTTCTATGGGTAGAATCCCTACACTCTTTTTATTTTATTTTTCTTGAGAACCCCTTCACTCTACGCTCTGTTTAAATGTTACAACTAGTTGATAATAAATAGTAGTATGAAAAAGAATTCGATCAAATTACAAGCTTCTCCTTGAACTCTTAGAATTTTGTTAAACTAGGTAACACTACGTGCGTTGTGTCACAGTCGCGGTCTTTAGGGTCTCGAAAGGCGACTGTGCGGCACTTACTTTCGCTCACAAGTAAGTCAGCCAACTTGGAAACGGATCGCCGGTGGCACAACGGGCGAATATCGCAACCTCTACCCCCGTTCCTTGGAAAACGGTTTTAGAAAACGGGGTTAGAGAAAAGGTTTTGGAAAACGTTCGAAGACATTTTTGAAAGTATATTTGTTGCACAGACTATCAAGTAAGCAAAGGCACAACAACAGCTTGATAGCATACAACTCTCGGGTAGGAAGGATTGACAACTAGTCGTACCCCCCTATAGTACATTATAAAGCATTTTAGCCTTGGCAGGCTTAAACATGAAAATCACGAGGAGTCATACACTTGAGAAATGCAAAGGAAAGTAAACAAGCGATACAAAGGAAATACATATAATGAAAGCATGAGGGGAAAGGGTTGACATGGGCATGCGGCCATAGGCAACACGCCTTGGACGAGCATGACCGTGACATCCTCCCCCACTTAAATGGTTGACGTCTCTGTCAACCGACGCTGCTCGAATTCTGCGATCTGGAGGGCAGCAGTCTTCAGGTCTTCGGCGCGCTCCCAACTGATTTCGGCCTCTGGGAGCCCTTTCCACTTCACTAAGAACTCTTGTAGATCCCGCCGTGGGTTGCCGATGCGACGGGTCCTTTCTGCTAACACTTCCTCGACTTCTTTATCGGCGACGTTCTTCATGGTGACGGGTGGTCGAGTGACTTCATTGCGGGCGGTATCCTCGAGGTCGGGGTGGTAGGGTTTCAAATTACTGACATGAATGACAGGATGGATTTTCATCCATGCAGGAAGTTGAACCCTATATGAGGCTTTCCCGACCTTTTGGATAACATCGACTGGACCTTCATATCTCCGGATGAGGCGCTGGTCTCGACTTCCCCGGAAACGAAGTTGCTCGGGTTTCAGCTTGATTAGCACTTTGTCCCCTTCTTGGAACTCTAGAGGACGCCGCTTCTGATCTGCCCATTTCTTCATGCGCTTTGACGCCTTCTCTAGATAAGCCCGAGCGACCTCAGAGGTTTGTCTCCACTCTTTGGTGAAATTATACGCTTGGGGGCTTTTGCCTGCGTACGGGTGATCGACGACATGAGGCATCATGGGCTGCCGCCCGCAAACAACTTCGAACGGAGTCTTGCCTGTCGAGGTGCTCTTTTGGCAATTGAAACTAAATTGAGCCACATCGAGCATCTCGACCCAATTTTTCTGTCTTGCATCGATGAAGTGGCGCAGATATTCTTCAAGCATGCTATTGAATCTCTCTGTTTGTCCATCCGTCTGGGGGTGATAGCTGGAAGAAATATTCAGGTTAGAGCCTAATAGCCTGAATAATTCCGTCCAGAAAGTACCGGTGAATCGCGCATCTCTGTCGCTAATGATGCTGGCAGGGACACCCCACAGCTTGACTACATGTTTAAAGAATAACTGTGCCGTCATCTCAGCTGAACACAACTTCTTGACTGGAATGAACGTCGCATATTTAGAGAACCTGTCGATGACCACCAATATGGCCTCAAATTCCCCAACTTTCGGCAGGTGGGTGATGAAGTCGAGGGAGACGCTTTCCCACGGCCTTGCAGGAACAGGCAAGGGTTCCAGCAATCCCGCTATCTTGGCCCTTTCGACCTTGTCTTGTTGGCAGATAAGACAAGTCTTTGTGAATTGCATGACGTCGTCGCGGAGGTTTGGCCAGTAATAGCCCTGTTTCAGAAGGGCATAAGTTCTTTGCCACCCTGTGTGACCTGCCCACAGAGTGTCGTGACATTCTTCCAGCAGGAGTCTTCGTAAGTTCCCTGAACGAGGGACGTATAGGCGGTTACCTCTAGTGAACAGAAGGTCATCCTCTATCCAATACTGGCGTGTCTTCCCTTCTTTCGCCAGTTGAATAATGGCCTGCGCGGCCGTATCGTTCGACAAATGTTTCTTGATGGTCTCGCGGATGGTTCCGTTCAACCTGCTTGCTTTCAAATGGGCTAGCATGCACAGGGCCGCATGCTCGCTCTTCCGACTCAGCGCGTCTGCCGCCTGGTTGGCCTTACCCGCCTTATGTTCGAACTGAAAATCATACTCTGCGAGACATTCTTGCCATCTCGCTTGCTTGGAGGACAGCTTCGGCTGACTGAAGAAGTGACAGATGGAACTGTTATCGGTCTTGACGACGAATTTGGCTCCGAGGAGGTACTGTCTCCAAGCTCTCAAGCAGTGAACCACTGCTAACATCTCCTTCTCTGAGGCGACGTATCTCTTCTCTGCGTCATTCAGTTTTCGACTTTCATATGCGATGGGGTGTCCATCCTGGGTTAGAACACCACCCAACGCGTAGTCTGACGCATCGGTCTCTACTACGAAAGGTTTAGTAACATCGGCAATTCCGAGTACCGGGCCTTCCATCATTGCTCGTTTCAACTCATCAAACGCAGTTTGGCAATCTGGAGTCCAACTCCACGTCTTGTCTTTCTTCAACAACTCGGTTAAGGGACTGGCACGATTCGAGAATCCCTCTACGAATCGTCGATAGTAATTGGCCAGTCCCAAGAAGGAACGTAGTTTTGTTACTGTCGTCGGGACTTCCCAATCCCTGATGGCTGCCACCTTTCCTTCTTCCATACCAATACGACCGGCTTCGATCACGTGTCCGAGGAAATTAATGCGCTGTTGCGCGAAGGCGCATTTCTCTCTTTTCACATACAGTTGATTTCTCTTCAATTTCTCAAAAACCAACTGCAAGTGAAGTTCATGTTCTTCCATGGTCGGGCTGTAGACTACTATGTCGTCGAGGTAAACCACCACAAACTTGTCGAGGTACTCATGGAACACTTGGTTCATTAGTGTACAAAAGGTAGCCGGAGCGTTCGTCAGGCCGAATGGCATGACCAAGAACTCGAAGGCCCCGTACCTTGTGACACACGTTGTCTTGGGTTCATCTCCTTCGGCGATGCGTACTTGATAGTATCCCGATCTGAGATCTAATTTCGAGAAATACTTTGCCCCGTGGAGCCGGTCAAACAAGTCGGTGATAATGGGAAGTGGATACTTATTACGCACCGTGAGCTTGTTGAGGGCTCGATAGTCAATGCATAACCGTAGGCTTCCGTCTTTCTTCTTCTGGAACAACACTGGGGCCCCATATGGAGCCTTCGCGGGCCTAATGAACCCGGCATTCAGTAACTCATCTAGCTGTTTTCGCAGCTCTGCTAATTCAGGCGGCGCCATGCGGTAGGCATTTTTAGCGGGCGGTCTCGCCCCTGGTAACAGTTCGATTTCGTGATCTATCCCCCGTCGTGGAGGTAGGTTCCTGGGTAAACTTTCTGGCATTACATCACAATACTTGTCCAACACACGTTGGATCTCACTGGGGACTGGTGCTTCCAAATTTTCGTCTTCTGTCATTGGGATGGCCATGAATGTGGGTTCATCGTGCGCAAGACCTTTCTTTAACTGGAGGGCTGATATCATTTTCACCCCAGTCGGTTGTCTGATACTGGTCGTCACGACCGTGGGGTTGGTTCCTGTGATTACCAAACATTTTGCTAGGGGCATTGGAATGACCTTGTGTTCGAGAAGGAATTCCATTCCCAACACCACGTCGAAATCATCCATCTTTACAATCACAAAATCTGCATGGCCATTCCAATCCCCCAACTTGACAGTCGCTCTCTTAGCAATTCCCATGATCGGTAGGGCGGCTGAGTTTACCGCTTTCATCTTCCCTGGATCCCTGTCCCACTTTAGGTTCAATCGTCGTGCTTCAGTTTCAGTCATGAAGTTGTGGGTGGCACCAGAGTCGACCATTGTACTCTTGGTCTGCTTCTGATTAACCCACGCCTCGACATACATGAGACCCCTTTCGAGCGGCTCTTTGGCCCCCTCAGATTTCCTTTGGAGGGCGGATAGGAATTTCAAGGCCCCCATGCGAGGGTTGTCCTCACTCGCCTCATTCGTTGTGGTAGTCTCAACACTCTCAGTTTCGGGACCCACGTTGCCCGTCAATGAAGCTTGAAAGGCGTTGAATGCTGTTTTACTAGGACACTGGTACGATCGATGTGCCCCTTTACAGATGTAACAATAAGGTTTGTCGTTGTTGACTTGCTGATTCGGGCCTCGATATGAACTTCCGCCTCTTGGCTGGAAGTAGTTGCGGTTACTTCCCCCACCTTTGTCTCCTCCCCCACTTTTGGGAGAGCTGGATCGCACAGATCTATTTCCCCCACTCGAGGGGGCTTGATTCCGTCTCTGTTCTTGCGGCTGGTCGTTGCTAAGATCGAACAGACGTTCTGCGGCTGCATAAGCGTCTGATAGTGACTGTACTCTCTGTTCATACAGCTTTGACTTCGCCCACGATTTCAATCCCTCTATAAAACAGAAGACCTTGTCTTTCTCTGACATGTCTCGTATGTCCAACATCAATCCAGAAAACTGCTTGACATACTCTCGGATCGTTCCTGTGTGTTTCAACTCGCGTAACTTACGACGCGCCAAAATCTCAACATTCTCTGGGAAGAACTGTGAACGTAACTCTTGTTTCAGTCTTTCCCATGTGTCAATGACACATCGACCTTCTTGAACGTCCCTGTAGCGGGACCTCCACCACAACTTGGCGTCATCTGCCAGGTGCATAGTCGCCAAGGTGATTTTCGACTCCTCCGTTGTCGTATTTGTGGCCCTGAAGTACTGTTCCAGATCAAAGATAAAGTTCTCCAGGGCTTTGGCGTCTCGAACCCCACAGAAGGGTTTCGGCTCGGGGACTTTCACTTTGTTTAATTGGACCGCACCCCCTGTCGGGGTTTGGTTTCCCACCGCTCTCATGGTGAGATTTAGTCTGGCGCTTAAATCCGCCACTTCGGCTCTGACGACGTCAAGAGCCGCTTTCACATCTTCAGACAGTTCTGTGACCATCTGAACTATTGCTTTTTGGGAGCTGTCCAGACCATCGACACGCTCCTCCATCTGGGCAACAGAGCCCGTCGAGCTGTCCCCACGCTCGAAGCTGCTAGGTTTCACAGCTCTGTTCTCGAGGTTTTCAACCCTCATAATCAATTCTTGGATGGGCATTCCATCCACGCGGCCAGCTACCGCATCAATCTGGTCTGTCCTCGTCGCAATTTCTTCAAGACGAGATTCTAGGAAGCGCACCGAATCGGGGACTTCCCTCAGGTAGAGCATCTGTTCTTCGATCTCTACCAATCTTTCTACATGGGTCTTGCCCAACTGTTTTACTGCCGACATGATTTCGGACTTCTCTTTCAGGAGCCAACTGGGCTCTGATACCAACTGTCACAGTCGCGGTCTTTAGGGTCTCGAAAGGCGACTGTGCGGCACTTACTTTCGCTCACAAGTAAGTCAGCCAACTTGGAAACGGATCGCCGGTGGCACAACGGGCGAATATCGCAACCTCTACCCCCGTTCCTTGGAAAACGGTTTTAGAAAACAGGGTTAGAGAAAAGGTTTTGGAAAACGTTCGAAGACATTTTTGAAAGTATATTTGTTGCACAGACTATCAAGTAAGCAAAGGCACAACAACAGCTTGATAGCATACAACTCTCGGGTAGGAAGGATTGACAACTAGTCGTACCCCCCTATAGTACATTATAAAGCATTTTAGCCTTGGCAGGCTTAAACATGAAAATCACGAGGAGTCATACACTTGAGAAATGCAAAGGAAAGTAAACAAGCGATACAAAGGAAATACATATAATGAAAGCATGAGGGGAAAGGGTTGACATGGGCATGCGGCCATAGGCAACACGCCTTGGACGAGCATGACCGTGACACGTTGCACGTGTTTTTCAATGTTCTAAATAACGATCAACAGTAAAATTTTAATATTATTTAATCAAAATATTAAAAATTAAAAGTGAACATGTTAACTTTAATATAAGAACATACCGTGTGTGTGTGTTTTTTTTTTTTTTTTTTATATTTAACATTTTAGTATAAAAGAAGTAAGAGCCTAATATGTGATTTGAAAACTAACATTTTTTTTTTGACAAAAAAAGAAGAAACAACGTACATGTGATTCTCAAACGTTTTTATATGTTATTATAAAATAAGTACAAGTAATTGGAGGGTAAAATCACCTTTTGGAGAATAAGTTTTCAACTTTCTAGAAATTTCTTCACTGCAACTATTGATCTCTAAGTTGGGTGTTGGCCTTTTCCATCCAAATTTCTTGCCCTTTTGTTAGGGTATCGGTTTGCAATTTGAGTCTTTATCAACCTCAATTAGGTCTTTTCATTTCCAAGTAAAATTGTTCCATTATTACACCTCTTACTCTTCCATTTTAATTCATTTCCAACGAATTATAAATGCATTACTAAAATTCATTGGACAATGAGTGATTTTGAAAGGATTAAAATAGCCATAAATAGTCATAAATATACTACATTAAAGGGTAAAATAGCCATAAATTTAAAAATTAAAGGGTAAATGTGGCACATAAAGTGTATCCTCTATTGTGTCTTTTATATATACTATAGATATAGATATAGATATAGATAGATTAATTTAATATAGTAGAGATAGAGATTTTAATATAGTGGAGATAATAAATGTAATAGTATATATTTTATAACCTCTTAATTTATATTTGATAGGTTTCTAGATAAAGCTAAATTCAATTAAAAATAGGAACTTTATAAGGATTATTTTCTTAATTCATTCCAATTTCTGCTTAATTCAAATCAACAAATAAAACGTGTTTAACTTTTATTTATTTATTTCTAAAGTAGATGTAACCGCATTTTAATCAATAAGTTTATACATGTAAATTTTAAAAAACTTAAAAATTAATTTATAAAATAGTAATGTAATTTTGCGGGTAAAATGGGTATAAATAAATATTAAATATTAAACAATAGATATTATTAAATACTACAAAATTTATTTGTTCAAATTATAGGGTTTTTTTTTTAATATTCATTATTAAAAACCTGAGTTTGAAATTTTATTATTTCAACTCTCAATCAAATTATAATTGTATATAGATTTGAAATACAACTTAAAAAAAAAAAGAGAGATTTGAAATACAACGATGGTTTAAATACTATATATCTTGGTATTGAACTTTTAGTTTTGGTTCATTTTAGTCTTTATTATGGTATTGTACTTTTAGCTTTATTCCTTTTAATCCGTGTAATTAATGAGTCTTAACCACTTAGCATGGATGTAGACACAAATACAATATATGAGGAAAATAATTTTAAAATATAATAGAATATATTTATTACTTGAATGATTAAAAGAAAATAAATAAAAAATAATAGTTTTACAATAATATCTTTACTTCAATAATTCAATAACTCTAATGAGTATAAAACATTTTACTTCCAATGTAAAACAAACCATAGATAAATAAATCTACTTTTGCATTTTTTTTTTTCATACATGTGTATTATTATTGTTTTTTGAAACACATATATGTGTATCATATATTAAAGAAATGAAGATACGAAAAGAAAAATTAACCTTACTCTCCCTACTTAAACTAAAAAAAAAAACATTCATTTTCTGTATATAGTAAAATAATAAAAATTAGGAAAAAAAATCAAAAAACAAAATTAGAAAGAAAAATAAAAACTCAGCCCAACTACCCAACCTAAGATTAAAGGGAAGAAACATTTGAAACAAAACCCTACAATTATCTCACTTTCTTTCTCTTCCTTTCTCTCCCCTTCCCTTTCATGAACGCAGTCAACGCCCAATTTCAACTCCAACGATTCTCTAGTGATGGCAGCTCTTGACTCCAGCAATTGAACAACGTAGATTCTCTAGTGACGACACATCTCTTGATGCTCAGCCACAACGAACGAAGACTATTTGATGCTTGTTGGTAAATATTTTTATCTTCCCACGATGCTTGTTGACGGTGTCGTTACACTCGTCTCCACGAACGAAACTTTACAAACACACAACGGTGAGACTCCGACAAGACTCTTGCTCGATCTTCTTCTCCGACAACAACCTTCGTCTCCCTTTACACAGCTCGCAACGCTCCAACTTTTCTCTTTTGTAGAGCCGTAGCCCCATTTGAAACCCAACCTCTTCTCCATTGAAATGGAGTATATATACCAATGGTTTTGCAAAGAAGACAAAGAGCCAGCAATTAGCAAGCATTAATTCCAAATATGTCCCTCAATTAGTTATTACTCCTTTATTATTTATATAAAATGGTTTAAGTTTTGTAAATAAAGACACTTATTTACAAAAAATAATAATAATAATAATAATAATAATAATAATAATAAAATAAAAAAATAATTGTTCACGGTGGAATTTGAAAGGAAATACTTCCTTTCAAATTCCATAACCCAAAATTAAATGTGGGAGGTGGAAAGAAGTTTTAAGTTTTACGTTTTTATGCACCGTTTTTTTTTTTCATCTTCTTATTTCTTATAAGGTATAGGGCATTTACAGTGAATCGTTATCCTCCCCTCATTATTATTATTATTATTATTATTTTAGAATATCCTATCCTTATCTCTCTTTCCTTATTTAAAATTAATATAAATTTCATGAATGTAAACTTGAGGACAAAATAGGTATACATTAAAAAAAATTGAGACATAATGGGAAGATAAAATTTCTCCTCTATAGATATAGATATAGATATAGATAGGCCCTAAACTTTTAAAAATGTCTAATAATTCTCTTAGACCCCATTCGATAACAATTTAGTTTTTGTTTTTTAAAAATAAGCTTACAAACACAAGTTTCACAAGTTTCTTTGTGTTGTTATCTATCCTCTTTCCATGTTTTAAAAAATCAGGTCAAGTTTTGAAAACTAAAAAAAGTAGTTTTCAAAAATTTGTTTTTGTTTTTGGAATTTGACTAGGAATGCAAATGTGTCCTCAACAAAGATGCAAATCATTCTAAGGAAATTGCTAGAAAACAAAATTTTCAAAAACCAAAAACCAAAAACCAAATAGTTATCAAACGAGACCTAAACTTTCAATTTTAACTTTCAATTTTGTGTTTAAGGACATGTTTCAGAGTGAGTTTAGAATTACTAAATCACTAGAAATGACATGATAAAAATGATTTTGGTCATTACAAAATCACTCTCAAACATGTTCTAATAAGTCTCTGATTTAAAAAAAAAAAATTAGACATTTTATTATATTCAGCAACCCACTATGCACAAAATTGAAAATTCAGAATCTTATAAATTAGTCATAAAAATCAATTGTGTTAAATAAGCTAAAGACTTATTAGACCAAAGTGAGTATAACTCAACAGTAATTAATGAGGTTTGAATCCTCTCACCTCTAATTATAGTTGAACTCAAAAAGATTTATTAGACACAAAGTTAAAAGATGAGACAACTCATTAGACACTTTTTAAAATTTAAAAACTTAATAGATACAACTTAAAAGTTTAGTGACTATACTTGTCATTTAACAAAAAAAAAAAAAAAGTTCCGTATTAACGTGGTACCAACAACCTTACGAGACATGATAAAATATTACATCGTTGGATGTAGAAGAGAAACTAAAAATTATGATTACACCGTTAGTGGTTGTGCTACGGATACTGAGATATGAACACACATGTCATGATGTGATGGGTATGATACTGTGTGGAGGTTGGAAAGTAACCATTTTAAATATGGCCAAATTATTAATTAAAGGAACCGACAAAAAAGTTGAGTGATACATCAATAATTATGTAAACATTCAAATCTTATTTTGGTCCAAATTCCCTTTTCAAGCTCTAAACTTCATAACTACTTTAGAGGAAACTTTCTGATGCGGGACTGAGGATTCAAATTACGGACCTCTTAGTTATTAGTACAAGTTTTATGTCAGTTGAGTTATGCTTATGTTGGTTTTATAATTATTTTTGTATATGTTATTAATTCTTTTTATAAATTATTTAATAGATGCCTACCATAAGAAATGATATTTTTTTTTCTAAAAAAAAATCACTATATATATTCTAAAAAAATGAAATAGTGCATGTGTGTATTGGAAATGTAACAATAATGACTAAATATGGTTTTGAAATAATTGCGTGGATGACCTATTTTGAGAGGCCAAAATGAAAAATGTCCAACCTTTTCAGAATAAAGATATATATCATTTTGCTTACGTCATCATCCTAGCAAAATTACCATTTTACTCTATATGAAAACATGCATTTAAGGCATTTAAGAGCGAGATTAGAGGAGCAAGAGATTGGAGAGAGAGTACGAGATTGGAGGGAGAAATTGGAGAGAGAGAGCGAGAGTGAGAGCTAGCGAGAGCAAGAGATGGGAGAGAGAGCAAGAGATTGGAGAGAGAATTTGGAGAGAGAGCGAGAAGCTAGAGCGAGAGTAGCGAGAATAATAGCGAAAGAGGGCGAGGTTAGAGTATAAAGTAAAATAGTAATTTTACTAGGATGCTGATGCAAACAAAAAGACATATATCCTTGTTTTGAAAATGTGGGACATTTATCATTTATGTCTATTTTAGAGGATCATCCGTACAAAAATCCAAATGGTTTTTAAGACAAAGTTTAGAGACCAGTGCATATATTTTTTAAAAGTTTGAGATGTAATGTGATGCTTATGAATGCATTTACATTTTGCAAGGTGAAGATTGATTTCTAGTCTTATTTAATAAGATAAAGTTCAAATCTCAATTTGAGGTATTGAGTTACGAATCCAAGATCTTATGTTAGAGGGGACATAAATTCATATAACGCTGAATTATAAGTTTAGTCCTGAACTATTAGATTTGTGTCCATATGATCTCTTAATTTTAAAACATCAAGTGTCTAATAAATCTTTGAATTTTCAATTTTGTATTCTAGTAAATCTCTAAAGTTTCGATTTTATATTTAGTAGGTCAATGTTCTATTTGAAATCAAATTTAATTTTGTGCCTAATAAGTCATCCACCTATTTGACATTTTTTAAAACTAAATATATCTATTAATTGCAAAATTTAAAATTTTAAGAATTATTATGTCTAATAGAACAATTAATTTTTTTTAAATTTTGAATAATATGAGACTTAATGGTTACAAAGTTGAAAGTTCATATATCTATTAAACATTTTTAAAGTTCAATGATTTATTAGACACAAAATTGAAAGTTTAGAGAACTATTTTAGACACAAATTTAAATATTCAAGACTAAGCTTGTGATTTAACAATCATATAAATAAAATATCCACCTAAATATATAAGCAAAAAATGAAACTTGTATTTATTAAAAAAAAAGTGAAACTTGTATTATTTATGAGCTAGGAGAGAGAAAGATAAAAAATAAAATTTTGACAGCGAGAAAGATAAAAAATAAGATTTTTTTAAAAATTGAAAGTTTAATGTGCTATTAGAGACAAAATTAACTTCGAAATTTGATTCTTATAAATTCATTAATTTAATTTTAAAATGTATTATATATATATATATATATATATCGGTTAAATTACACAAAATAAAAAATTTGAGAACTTATTTGACACTTAAAATTCAAGGACCAAATTGACACAATCCTAAAACTTCAAGACTAAACTTGTATTGAATCTCTCTATATATTCGGCTAATTAAATAATAATACTCGACTTTTTAGACTCCCTTAAAATCTTGATAACTAAGAGAGGGATAGAAAATAATTTTTTTTTTTTTAAATCTCCCCTAGCTGTGGACATAAAGCAAAGCATTTAACTCTCACAAATTGGTAGCTAGATGTGGCATTTAAACCATTGCACCAACCAATGAAACGCTGCATTTATTCACTTCCAAACCTACCAATTTCCATCCACATTTATTTTCCTCTCTATAAAACTCCACAATTCCATCCCCTTCACAAACTCAAACTCTTCTACTACATTTCCAAATCAACAAACTCTCGTACTTCTGTAGTACCTACTCCTAAATACAATGACGGTCATGACAAGCAGCTCAATGAACATTAAGTTGAGTTTGGTCGTAGCATTTCTCTGTGTCGTGATTGGTGGAAGGGCGATCGAGGCGACCATATCGTGCGACCAGGTGATGAGCAACTTGGCCCCGTGCGTGTCGTACGTGACAAGCGGAGGATCCCCGTCGTCGACCTGTTGCAACGGCGTGAAGAACTTGAACGCGATGGCGCAGACGACGACCGACCGGCAGCAAGTGTGTCGATGCTTGGAGTCGTTGATCAAGGGAGTTTCCTACAATGCCCAAAACATTGCTAATGCTGGGGCTCTTCCGACCAAGTGTGGCGTCCACCTTCCCTACAACATCAGCCCCAACATTAACTGTAACACGTAATAATGCCCTTTCAAATCATTTCATTTCTGTCTTTGTTTTTCAACTTTTAATATTTTTATTTTAGTTAGCGATTTCGATATATATGTCATACACAATGCCGTTAAAATGTCGACAACTAGGAGATCAGATTAAAAAAAAAAATCTCATTTTCTACTTTTGTCTCTTAGTTGTTGGATTTTAATGGAGTGTGTAGAGACAACCAAGTATTGTTCGTGGGAAGGATAATACGTAGCTATCTGGTCACCTAATTATTAAATAACAATACTTGGCTCCTTACACGACCATTAAAAAAAATTTGACAACTAAGAGAGAGAAAAGAAAGAAAATGAGAATTTTTTTTTTAATCTCTCCTAGCTAGTTGTCGACATTATTTAGTGGTGGTGTGTAGGGAGGTACCTATACATCTCGGTAAGTAACTGAGTATTATCATATTATTATAATTGGGAATAAATGGTAACTTTTTCTAGTTGAAAATGATTAAAATGGAAATTTGAACTTTTAAAGGGATTTATAACTTTTGAAAAGTTTGAATCTCTAGTACTTTGAACTAAAGAAGGTTCTAATTATTTGTTAATTATTGTTTTGCAGCATTAAGATGTGAGGAAAGTCCAGTAGCAACCTGCAAAACGTCGTCGTATTGTGGGAGAATAAATGGAAGAAGAGTATTTAGTATTTGTGAACGAATATCATCCTTTCTATTTTGTAATGTTATTCACTTGAAAGCCCTTTTGTATTTGGGGTTTATGGTTATAATCCAAAAAAGAAATATATGTTAGAGCTTATTTAGAGTTGTGTGTGAAATTTATATCTTGTTCGAGAAGTACTAAGACTCCGTTTGATAACCATTTGGTTTTTGGTTTTTTAAAATGAAGCCTACAAACACAACTTCCAGTTTCTTTGTGTTGTTATATATCTTCTTTCCATATTTTCAAAAACGAAACAAAGTTTTGAAAACTAAGAAAAGTAGTTTTCAAAAACTTGTTTTTGGTTTTGGAATTTGGCTAGGAATGCAAATGTGCCCTTAACAAAGATGTAAACCATTCTTAGAAAATTAAGAGGAAACAAACTTAATTTTCAAAAACCAAATGGTTATCAAACGGGACGTAAGTTTTTTAAACTTTTCTCAAAAATAATATTTTGATGGATCCAAAGATGCGGTATGGAGAAAGGAGCTAGACCCCCTCTCAACTCGTTTTAGGTTGAAATTTTATATTAAAAAGTCGAGAATTTTAAATTTTCTTTTTTATTTTGTCCTTCATCTCCCTAAATTTTCAAAATTAAAAGATAATATATGTAAAAAGTTGGAAGGTGATGTTTTGCTCCTCATGATTTTTTTTTTTTTTTTTTTGCTCCATCCTTGGATTGAAAAACTATGTTGAATGGAATACACTAAAGAAAACTTGTTTATTCATACTAAAAGTAATTTAAATATGTTTTCTCTAAAATCTATACTTCAGGGAAAAAAAAATTATTTTGATCAATTCCTTAAAAGAGGTGTTTAAAAAGTTTTCTCGAGTTATAAATTAAGTTTGTGTAATAGGATGATAAGACAACTTATATATAGCATATATATATGAGTTTGCCTTTTAATTTCCAATCGCAATTCCTATAATATTGGGTTTGGTATTATACAAACAGACCATCTAAAAGTCGAGACTTATAAAACTCATTAATTTATGATATATACTAATCTTTATAAATATTATATAAACTCAAATCGAATACAAGTCATATAATAAACCTAAATCTTACAATTTTTTTGGTTTCTTTATTAGATATAAATACAGATTACACACACTCGAGCTTTATATATAAAATCAAATGTATTAAGATCATGAGTTTATTATTCCGTTTTGATGTACAACTTTTTGTCTACATTATGTGCCATGAAACAACTTAGCGGAGGTAAGTAGTTCAACTAATCAAAACACCAACTTGAACCTAATTTAGCAGAGAGTTAAGACATCCACATACGTCACCAAATTAAGGGTTGTGGATTCAAATCTCCACTCCATTATTTATATGATGTAATTAATCTTCTAAAAAAGCTTCTCAAAATACTAACAACCCAACATTTAATTTATGGGTTATAGGTTTTAAATCTTTTATCCTTGTAATTTCGATATAATAATGTTCTAAAAAGTAATGGGTAGTTATATAGATAATCTCTCACACTATGACTTTACCTATTTTTCATTAAATGTTGATAGGTTATCAAAGGTGTTTAATAGCTTGAGTATAACTTAACTAATTAAATCATTATAAACTTTGTCAAAAATTATAGGTTTGAATCTTCATCTCTACTAATAGTTAATTTAAAAATATATATATATATTAGATGTGTTAAATAGAGGAGCCACGTGTTGTAACCAAACATTGTAAAAGTTTCGAAGATATCAATGTTGTCGACATCTCTAACCCCTGTGGCCAACTACCAAAAAGGTAAATGGACCATCCATTTTAATGCAAAAATTATGAAAACAACTCCCATTTATTCTAACGAATAATCAACACGGGTTATGCATGTGAAGTTTTTTTTATCAGAATCCTTATATCATCTCAACTCAAAATTCCTAGAAAGTAAGTTGGGATTTTATAAAGTGTGAAGTCTCTTCACTTATGTTTTTAATATGAGATTCTCAACATGCCTTTTTCTTGTACCTCCTTGAAGGTTCACTATTCTTGGATCGGATCCCAATTACCATATTAGATAAACATAACGTTCAATCTCAAAATCAATTGAAAATTAATGGAGTAACTTATGTATTTTATAAATTGTGAGGTTGCCACTTATCTTTTCAATGTGGGATACTCAACAGAACATGTGTTCAAATATATCAATATATATAACAATAATTTAATGGTACATCAGGATTTTGTTGACAATTTCTTACAAACTTTCTTAATGGAGAGGCTTAGTTAAGGACGAAATGAAAAATTGGTTAAATTATAAATTTGGTTTCCTAAACTTTCATATTTGTGTTTGGTAAGTTTTTTAACTTTGAAAATGTCAAATTGGTCTTCGAACTTTTATTTTTGTGTTTAATGTCACTGAGATGTTCAACGTTTTTTTCTTTTTTAAAAAATAATGAATCTATTTAACATAAAATTGAATTTTGTGTGTAATATATGACATTAAAGTTTAAATTTTGTGTCAATAGGTTCATGGCTTCTAAAAAAAGTCAAATGGGTAAAACACTTATTCAATATAAAATTAAAAGTTCAGAGACTTGTTAGACACAAAATCAAAAGTTTAGAAAATTATTAGATACTTTTTATAAGTTCAAAGACCTACATATTAGACATCAAATTGAAAATTCAGAAACCTATGACATGCATTTTAAACTTTAATGACCTATATTTTAATATAAACCTAAATAATTTAATGATCAACCTTGTAATTTCACCTTAAAATATATTAATAATTGAGAGTGAAATTGAAAATTACCATTAATTAAGAACTATTTAATAAAAATAACAATAATGGTTATAAATTAATAACTCTATTGGTCCATTTTGCATAGGGTTTTAGACTAGCTGGTGGAGTTATTTATTTATTTTTTAAGGCTGAAAAACACTGTTCAAAGAGGGAGTTGAAAATTAAATTCAACTTTTTTCCAACTACTGCATTAACTTTAGTTTTTACCTGACAACAAGAGCAAAGCTCAATTGGCATAACCTTGTACTAGTAACCACAAGGTCTGTGGTTCAAATCTTCTCACTCTCATATGGTCAAAAAAAAAAAAAAAAACTTTAGTTTTTACCTAATTGCTGACATTAATTTTATGAGCAGTTTTCTTTAATGGCTAAATATACACATTTTCATTATTTTTTCCCCCATATTTTAGGTTTTTATAGACTTTTATTTTTATTGTGAATATTATATATATGTTCTTAATTTTATTGTTAAAATTTCAAAATGTTTCGATAATAATCATATTCAATAATATCGGTGAAATTGAATAGTAGAATTAGAATGTGACTTCAGTATTTTTCAATTAGACATAGGTTAAATTATCAATTCAATCTTTATGGTCTAGTAAATTTCAACTTGATCTCTAGGATTTTAAAATTTTCAATTTAGTCCATATAATTTTAAAAACTTCAAAGTCCATATAATTTATGTTATAGGTGATTTTGGACCACACAGATGCACAAGGAGCTGACGAGGACCATCGGGCAGAGGTAGGATCAAAAGACCGACCCAGAGGAAGACCGGACCAAAGGGTCGGGCCAACATGGCCCGACCCATATGGTCGGCCTCGGCAAAAGGCCGAGGCCGACCATTCGGCCCGTTTGCGCGGGCCGAGCCCGGTGACCTCTTTTCGGTCACTGATGCCCCGAATCGCCCCGGTTCCGCCTGGTTCGTCCCGAAACACCTCTGAATTCCTAAAAACCCTAAGAGGACAAACATGTATAAAACTCCCTTTTCACCACGGAAGAAGGGTTCCGAAACTCTATTCCTGACTCTCCCCTTACTATCTGTAGCTTCTCCTCGGTTTTCTAACTTAGGCATCGGAGGCGGTGTGGCCTACACCACGCCGGTGTGCAGCGGTTTTTGCTGATCTTGCAGGTCACGTCTTCCCCAGTTTCTACAAATTCACTATTGGTGTCACGTGAAGGTCATGTGAGTCTTCTGTCCGGATTTTGGCATCAACAATTTATTTAAAACTCACAAATCATCCCTAAAATCTTCCGTCTTTCTCTTGTTTACTTTAATCATACCCGATTAAATAAAAAAATACTAGCTATTGTCACATAAAACATGACACGTCAAATATGATACTAATAAAGACAGATATTTTAAGAAATTTGATAAACCCATAAAATAAAATGTTAAATTAAACTTTCAAAACCACGAAAAACAAATTGAAATTAACCTAAACTATATGGATCAAATTGATAATTTATCTTTAAAAATATAGCGGTTATTCCAACCGTTTTCATTTCGCCACATCATTTAATTCTTTTTCTAAATTTTTAAATAAAAGTATTGAAAAAAGGTCTTAATCATATAAATCAAACAGGAAAATATAAAAACTTTGGTTAAAAAAAAGGTTAAAAATCAATTTTGGTCCCTAAACTTTCATAAAAGTAACAATTTGGTTCATAAACTTTGATTTGTTACGATTTAGTCCCTGTATTTTCAATTTTGTAACAATTTAGGGGCTGTTTGGGGCGCTGAATTGGTTATAATATCTGGTGGTTATAATAATCTGGCAATTATAATAATCTGAGAGTTATAATAATCTGTGTTTGGGGTGCAGATTATTTTAATCTGGGATAAAATAATCTGTGTTTGGAGTGTTGATCTGTTTTAACATGAGGTTCTGAATCAAAGGTCCAAACTGACTGTTTTCTTTTTCTAGTTTTTTTTTTTATGATATACAACACTTTGATTTGATTTAGGGTTATGCTTTTTTTTTTTTTGTTACAAAGCAAAAGGTTTAGGTTTTGGTATAGAAAAATCATATTAGTTAACTTTTAGTTTTGCAAAAATAAAAATTGTAAATGTTTAGTTCAAAAATCATATTAGTTTTTTTTTTTTTTTTTTTTAATCAATAAAATCATTTGAAATAAACTTGAGTATGGTAAATATAATTTCGTTTGAATGTTTTTTTTTTTAAGTTGATTAACCTTCGATGTTGTCAACGACTTTTCCGGCAACCTTTGATGTTTTTTTTCTTTATTTTTATTTTTTATATTTTTCAAAATGAAATTGAGAAGAAATATGGAAAAAAAATTGGTGGTCGGAAAAGTCATCGGCGGTCGTCGGAAAATTCGTCGGAAACTTCGCCTGCTGACGGCGGCCGGCGGTCGTCGGAAAAGTCAAGGAGTCGCATGGAAGAAGTGAGGAGATAGTTACGGTAGTTGGTTGAATAATGGTTACTGTAGAAAATGGATAAAATCATCGGGGGTTAAAATAACCCACCTCACCAATTATTTTTGTTGGTGTCCCAAACATTGAATAGGTTATAATAATGGGGGTTATTATAACCTATTCAGTGCCCAAACACCCCCTTAGTCCCTAAACTTTAATAAGTAACAATTTAGTCCTCATACTTTCAAATTTGTAACAATTTAGTCCCTATACTTTCAAATTTGTAACAATTTAGTCTTTGTTGCAAAAAAAATCATCAAAATTAGATGTCGATTTTTATTATTTAATGATTAAACTTTGTAGCTTATTAACATAGTGGGTCCCAAATTAGTTTATTGATCTATCTTGGTAAAAAATTTCATTAAATCTTTACATTAATTTTTCACTATAGGGACCAAATCATTACAAATTTGAAAAGTACAGGGACTAAATTGTTACTTATTAAAGTTCAAGGACTAAGTTATTACAAAATTGAAAGTAGAGAGACTAAATCGTTACAAAATTGAAAGGATAGAGACTAAATCGTTACAAATCAAAGTTCAATGACTAAAATGTTACTTCCATGAAAGTTTGGGGACTAAAAGTTATTTTTAACCCAAAAAAAAAAAAAAAAAAGACTATGGGTGGGATTCCTGACGTTGCAAGTTGGCCAGCTAACATAAAAGTGGAGAGAAAGATATTTCTAAAATATCTTCAAACAATTTGTTGGATATTGTCGGATTTTTTTTTTCAAAAAAAAAAAAAAAAGGAATAGTTGGGTTTGAAAATAATTCAAAATTTAAGTTAAATTGTGATAATTTTACACCTATAACATTTTTAAAAATAAAAATTTTTAAGTAATTTTTCTACCAATAATTCTTTTTCTAATTTTTTATTGCAATGTTTACTCTCTAATAAAATTCTCATTTGAAAAATCGTCAATGATATTTAATGAATATAAAACATCTATCTAGCATGAAATTAATAGAACTTCAAAGATGTTTTTTTTTTTTTTTGAAAGTTGTGAGTTTTGAAAGGCTTATTCAATTAGTATTCTCCTGCATTAATCAAACTTAATTTTATGTAATATTTGACTTTTGTTGAACTCAGTGAACTTTGAGAGATTTTTCTTTATTTTTTTTTTAATTAAAAGTTAGGATGAATTTAACATAAATTTAACACGTGATGAAAACTGCTACAAAGTTCAATTTGATAAAATTAAAACTTTACAGTAAAAGTTGATTTTTTTTTTTCGGATATCACATCTCATTATAACTAGTTACAAACACGAGAGAATACAAACCTACAATCAGTAAGGAGTTACTAATGTGTTTGACCACTAAAGTTATAGTCAAGTCGACAATAAATGATTTATCTTAACACCAAACAAAAATATTATTAGAGTGATGACACGAATGCAATCTTGCATTAGCTAGAAGAGAGGAATATCGACTAGCAAGAACCATATCTTTATTGGAACGATATCTTTTGAGTGAAAATATCCTGTCCTAACGAAACATCTTTTCTATTTTTTTTTTTTTTTTCTAAGAACATTGAATTGAAAAAGGTAAAAGGAAAAACGTGTTGGGAATATATTGGCATAAAAATTTTGGCAATAACGTAGAAGCAAGATTCTGGTAAAGGGCCACATCAAAGTGATTTTTAGTGTTTTTATAAGTGTACGAGGTAAGGTTTACGAGCTAAGTTTAGTGCTAACATTTTGGTCTTTTTTAAGTCACCAATTTCTTTTTACACTTTTATACTTATATTTATAATCTCACCTTTTCCTAACTTCACTTTGGATTTCGAAAGTACTTTTAGTGAACGTCTTTCTTACAAAATATGTTAAATATCAAGATGAAAACATCAAACCTATTTTCCTACCATTAATATTCAAATTAAAATACACATTATTATACTTTACATCTCGATTACTAAACTATAAATACAACTTCCAGAACTTCGAGCATTATCAAATTCCTACACTATTTGTATACTTTCAATATAGTTGAGCTTTTATAACCTCTATTTTAAACATATAATGTGTAACTAAATCTGCATTTCAAATACAGTTCCTTTAAACCATCTGGTCTAAACTTAAGAGATGTTGTATCTCATCTCGTGCTACAAGTCTGTTAGAATTATTCCATATTTTTGTCCACAAACTTTTGAAATGTTTATATTAGTTCTTAAACTTTTAAATTTAAAGTTTATTCTATTTTGTTGGCTACAATTTTAAAATGCCTATTTTTATCTTCGAATTTAAAGAAATAACCATATTTTTATTTTGGATGTTAAACAATGGATAATATGGATTCAAATATGTGTATTAACATGTCAATCTGAGTATAACTCATAAAGTTATAAGAACTAGGCTAAAAGGTCAGAGCTTCGTCAAATATCTAACTTCACATGAACTAAAATAAATATGTGTATTAAGATGTTAACATGGTCATATATGTTAGGTACATAACTTGACAAATGTGAATATCGAATGGATGAATATAAAGTGGTAGAATAGTAAAAATGACAAGAATAATCAACTTTTTAAGGCTAAATTTCTAAAAATATGGTAGAAATGTCTAGATTTCTTCTTTTAAATTGTTTAATTCTACTTCTAAATTTCTATCGACTCATGCATATAACTCTCTCATTAATCAATTCTATCACCATACAAGTGTTGAAACATAAAAGACTAAATTACTATATTTTTTTAAAAAAAAAAAAATCTCTTAGGAGTCGTTTGTTTTTTGAGAATCTAGATAACCGGAATATTCAGATGTTTGGAATTATAGATACCTTGAAATATAGATGTCCGACATTTTCGATAACCGTGTTTGTTTTGAATGAATAATTTATAAGAATATATGGGAGTATTAAGATAACTATGTTTGTTTTGGATGATTTTTGTACGGAAAAGTTCTTAGATTATGTATAATACCAACTATGTCCTTACTAATTTTTAGCTAATTTACCCATTAGTTTAATATAATTTAAATTTATATAACGTTTTGGTCTTTGCTAATCTAATGTTTTATTTTTATATCAATTTAATTGGTTATTTTTTAGAACAAATTCATTTATATTAGTTTAATTTTTAAAATTAATTTCAACTTTAACTTTTTTTTAAACATGACAATTAATATAATTTCCGGTGTATTTTAGTGGACTGAATTGATCACATTATCAAATTAGATTTTTTTAGAGAACTATATATATTTTTTGTAATGGATTTTATGTGTGTTTTTTTGAAATGTACAATTAGTATTATTATTAAGAGAATAAATAAAAAAAATAAATTAAAATATTATTCAATATAACTATCATTTATTTTACATCTAAATGTAAAATTTAAAAAATAAATGGTTATTTCCTAGTGTAGGAATAGATTAATTTATTTTTAAATAAAAATAAAAATTGTAAAATGAATGGGTAAAAGTGTCATTGGAAGATGCTCTCAATATGAGAATCTTTGAAACTATCTCTCATGAGGGCATCAAAAGTTCCTTGGATGCCTTCCGTATGGGCATTCTAGGATGTCCAGGCATGAATTTTCTAGTATCCAACATTACCACAAAACAAACAAGATAATCCAAGATTCTCATGAAGGATTACCATCAAACAAACGGCCTTTAGAGACTAAAATTTATATATTTTACATTTTTTTAAAATTCGATGGCCTAATTTTGAAAATTAACATAGAATAACCTTTCACAAATTTATTCAAATGAATAAAAAAAAAAAAAAATCAATCTCCCAATAAAAAACCCTACAAAAATTAAAATAGCCTGCAACTCCATTTCCTTGCCCCACCCTCCATCATCTTCAACAATCAAATACCTCTGCAACTTCGAATATAAATCTGACAAAAAGCAAATTAAAAAAAAAAGGGAAAAATACACTTTTGGTCCCTGAGGTTTGGGTTAAGTGACACTTAGGTCCCTGAGTTTTCAAACTCAACAAAAATATCCCTGAGGTTTGAGATAAGGAGCATTTTAGTCCCTGCCGTTAATTTTTCTGTTAAATCTTAACAGTTGCTGACGTGGCACTATTATTTTAATAAAAAAATTTATTTTTTTTTAATTTTTTAAAATAAAAATAATAAAATAATAAAATATTAATATTTTTTTTATTTTTTTATTCTTTTTTCTCCCTTTCTCTTTCTTCTTCTTCTCTTTCTCCATATCCTTCATCTTCCTTCTTCTTCTTCCTAACTCCGACGACCGGCCGCCGTCCGAATTTTTTTTTCTTTCTTTCTTTCTCCCATTTTCTTCTCTCCTTTCTTTCTCTCTTTCCTTCAATTTTTTTTTTAATAAAAAGAAGGGAGAGGGAGGAGGAGCCCTCCTCCCGTCGCCGGCGCGAAACCGGTTTCGCAACAGAATACAGTGGTTTTGAACCTCATCCGAAGCTTCAAATCAGCTCCAACACTCCCCCCAAGATTACACCAATCTCTAATTCAAATTACAAACAAACCCAGATTAAGCTTCACAAAACCCAACTCTTCCTCCTCCTCCAGGCCCGCGGACTACAGATTCTGAAAGAGCTCTCAAACCGAGCCTACAAAGCTAAAGATCCAGAAACGCCTGGGAGCCACCAGATCTTCAGGGAAGAACATGAAAGCTAGAGATATTTAGTAGAAGGGAAAGACCCAGATCTCAAAGAAGAAGCAGAACAAAGAAAAGTAGTCCTCCCCCATGTTCATTTCTAGTATCGAATATGACCCATTAAGCACTGAATGAGTGGCGACCTTTTGACAAACGAAAGAAGGGGAAAGAAGACGATCAAATACTTGAAGCGAGACGAAAAAACAAAAAGAAAAAGAAAAGCAAATAACATCATGTGATTGCAGGCTCCATTGGTGGGTTGGGCGTGTTTCTCAGGTTTGTTTCGCGCCGGCGACGGGAGGAGGGAGGGCCCCTCCCCCCCCCCCCCGTCGCCGGCGCCGGAGAGGGAGGAGGGCTCCTCCTCCCTCTCCCTTCTTTTTATTAAAAAAAAAAATTGAAGGAAAGAGAGAAAGAAAGGAGAGAAGAAAAGGGGAGAAAGAAAGAAAGAAAAAAAATTCGGGCGGCGGCGGCAGCGGGCGGCGGCGGGCGGTCGTCGGAGTTAGGAAGAAGATGAAGGATATGGAGAAAGAGAAGAAGAAGAAGAAGGAAGATGAAGGATATGGAGAAAGAGAAGAAGAAGAAAGAGAAAGGGAGAAAAAAAATAAAAAAAAAAATAAAAAATATTAATATTTTATTATTTTATTATTTTTATTTTAAAAAATTTAAAAAAAAATAATTTTTTTTATTAAAATAATAGTGCCACGTCAGCAACTGTTAAGATTTAACAGAAAAATTAACGGCAGGGACTAAAATGCTCCTTATCTCAAACCTCAGGGGTATTTTTGTTGAGTTTGAAAACTCAGGGACCTAAGTGTCACTTAACCCAAACTTCAGGGACCAAAAGTGTATTTTTCCCAAAAAAAAAAAAAAAAAAAAAAAAAAAAAAAAACTTCAAAATATTTCTCTCTTTCAATCATCTCCTTCTTCACTTTATCCTTCAACTTGCAGATTACTCCCCATTTTAATGTCCATTTCTCCTCGAAATCTCCCCAAACGCCCACCGCAATCCATCCAGAACAACCCCACCGAATGTTCCAGATCCGCCGCCGCTTCCCGCCGGCGTCACCTCCATCGCCGGCGCCGGACAAGGCCGAGACGAATCTCGACGTCAACATGGTGATCGTTTTAGCGGCTCTGCTCTGTTCTCTCGTCGGCGCACTCGCGGTGAACTCGATTCTCCGCTGCGTGTGGCGGCGGCGGCGGTCGGGGGCGGCGGCGGGCGTCGAGAGGGGCGAATTGGAGGAGATTCCGGTGGCGGTGTTTGGGGCGGAGGGGAGAATTAGAGGGACGGAATGTGCGATTTGTTTGGGGGAATTTGAAAATGGAGACGATTTGAGGATTTTGCCCAAATGTAACCATGGATTTCATGTTGATTGTATTGATGCTTGGCTTGTTTCCCACTCTTCCTGCCCTAATTGCCGGCTTTCTCTGCTGCTCAAGACGACGGATGATGGTGGCGGCGGCGGCAGAGAGGCGGGGCAGCCGGGGATTCGTCAGCTCGGTGTGGGGCAGATGACAGGTGATATTGTTATACTCATTACGGCGATTTAAATTTATGTTTGTTGGATCGGAATTTGAACTCCAAGTTTCAAGAAAGAAGTCGGTGTCTTAATTGTTGAGAATGACTCATGTTGACGACGTTTAAATTCATACCTAATCATTAGTAGGAGTCATTAGATTTCGAATCCTACATGTATGGTTGTTAGAGTCAATAGTTTTTCTAACGTGATGGTGTATGAGAGAATGTATATGTCTAGCTCACTAACTAGTTAAGTTATTAGGTGTGTAGTTAAAAATAAAAATTGGGTTTATTATATGATATTCGAATTGAATCTCTAACTTTTTAGTTAAGGTTAATTATAATGTGTAAACCAGTTGAACTAATTAAGCTTGTCCACTTCATCACTTTTTATCTTACCTTATCAAATCATGGCTCACTTCGTAGTTTATGTACTCTCTACTCATACTACAAGTCACTCCGACCGTGGTTCAATTTATTGACTTTTTGGTGTTATTTGGTTGACATATAGCTCACCTCATAATTTATTGTCTTGCTTGATTAAGCTATGATCCATCTAAAAGCTTCTAGCCTCATTCCAAGCTTTTTGTGTGCTAGATAACTTAGGCATCGTTTGATAACCATTTGGTTTTTGGTTTTTTTTTTTTTTTTTTTTTAAATTATGCTTGTTTTCTCTCAATTTTCCTACCATGTTTTTCATCTTTGTCAAGGGCACACTTAAATTTCTAGCCAAATTCCAAAAACAAAAACAAGTTTTTGAAAACTATTTTTTTTAGTTTTCAAAATTTTGGCTTGGTTTTTTAAAACATGAAAAGAATGTATTAGGAAAACAAAGAAATTTGTAGGTGGAAGTAGTGATTATAGGCTTAATTTTCAAAAACCAAAAACCAAAAACCAAATGGTTATCAAACGGGGCCTTAGGAAGTCGATTGGTAATTTTCTTAGGAAAAAAATACATTTTTGCTCCCTGAGGTTTGAGTTAGATTCCATTTTTGTCCTTGAATTTTCAAACTCGACAATTTAGTCCCTGAGGTTTGAATTTTGTTTCATTTTGGTCCCTCCATCTAATTTTCCGTCAACTTTTAACAGTTTGCTGACCTGTCATTTATTTTTTTTATTAAAAAAATTATTTATTAAAATTTTAAAAATAAAATAATAATAAAATAATTAAAAATATATATATATATTTTTTTTAATTTTCATTTCCCTCCCATTAAAAAAATTATGGATGGAGGGACCAAAAAGGAACACAATTCAAACCTCAGGGACTAAATTGTCGAGTTTGAAAACTCAGGGACAAAAATGAAACCTAACCCAAACCTCAGGGACCAAAAATATATTTTTCCTTTTTCTTTTTAATTTTTTTGAGAAAAATTAATTGTCTAGTAATGTATCATGTTTTTCTTTTCTTATTCTTAAGAAACGTATCCAAAATCTATTTCAAAAAAAAAAAAAAAAAAAAAGAAACGTATCCAAAATCATATAAAAATTTTGGAAACAAAAAAAAATATCATTTATCATTCCTATTTATAAATAAAATAATAATTATTTAATTATTGACTTATAAAATTCATAACAAATATTACATAAATTTTAAAATAAGATAATTATTTTGAAAGAACAAAAGAAAAAAAAAAAAAAGTTACCAAATGTATTTATACATTTTTGACAATTTTTTTTACCAAAACACTACAAAAGTGGTGATGAGAATTTGAACTTCTAGTCTCTAAGGGTCCGTTTGGTTTAAGGTTTTATAGATGCATGGAATACATGATGTCTGGGAATACTATGCCTGGGAATAACATTGCTGGAAATCAAAGATAACTGTGTTTAGTTGTGCATGGGAATGTCATCAGGATTTTATGAGAACAAATTATGTCTGTATTTCTTTTTTAGAATTAATCAGGTAAACTTTATGTAATTTTAATAAATTAATCAATAAAATAATCAAAATTAATTCAAACTATATTAATAAAAATTAATGAAATAATAATCATGAAATAATTTTAATGGGATAAACTATGTTAATTTAACAAATTAAAATTATTTGATTATTTTTTAATAAATATCTTTAACTACAATAATTTAATATATTGTATCCATAAAAATTAATTAGATAAATATTTAATAATAATATGATTATTTATTTATTATAAGGAAATCCAAAAAAGTAATTAATTGATTATAAATAATCGATAAGTAATTAATTATAATTATTGAAAAATGAATTTTTATACTAAATTCATTTAAATGATTTTAATTCAATAATTAAATATATTTTCGATAATATTAACTAATTAATTATAATTTTAGTAAATATGTAATTACATCACTCTAATAAACTTGGACTAAGTATTTGTTTAAAAAAAATGAAATTCTTGACAAATTATTATTTAATCTAATTAAATAATTTATTATATTATTTTTAATTTAGTATCCATTAGTTAATTAATTAACTATATTCAAAATAAAATTGCATATAAAAATAAAAAAGAAGAGATGGAAAATTTTTCAAAAAAAAAAAGAAGAGATGGGAAAAGAGAAAACTCATGCTTTTGCAAAGACATAGAAAACTAGGCATAAATGATGCCTGGGAATGCGCTATTTCCTGGGCCCACCACAGAAATCTTGAAACAAACAAGGTTATTAGAAACCCTTGCCCATTCCCATCTCCAAAAACCTTGTACCAAACGGGCCCTATAGAAGTAGAAGTAGATGTCTTAACCGTATGAATATTTTTTTCCTTGTGGGGGGTCCACCTTGAATGGGGATAGGAATCCTTGATTAAGAAGGTGGATGAGGGATTGAGTGAGAAAAATTATCCCTGACCCAAACGGGTACAAAGATAGGAAATAATTTCTCACGATGGAACTTGATCCTCACAAATTCTCTCTATGAAATCCTCACCTCAATCCTTGCAAAATCGGGGCGACAATGAAGAATTTCAAGACATAAAAAAAAAAAAAAATCAAATGGGGGCGAGATTGAGAACAAGGTCAACCCTGTTGTTACCTCGTCCCTTTGATTAGATCATGTTTGCAAGATCCACATAAATAGTTTATAATTTAAAGAAAAAGGAAAAAGAAAAAGTTTCACCTATAACACATTCAAGAAAGCCATCCACAATTAGTTAACTAATAAGCATAGCTTATTGATGATTGAATTGTGCGACTTATTTAAGGAAATGATTTTTAAAAATGAATTCAATCAAGTGTAAGTGCACATTGTCAATAAGTACCAAAACTTAGAAGTTTTGCAAGTATAGTATCCGTTGCAAATTCAAACTTAGATTAAATTATTTAAAAAAAAAAATGAAAAAAAAAACTCCACAAGTGCAACTTAAGTAACTCAAAATAAGTTGAGAATGTTGGTGAGATAAAAGTAAAAGAATAAAAGTAAAAACACAATATCCAATTTAGTTTTAGCCCTAAGTATAGAAACAACCAAAATGTACCCGCATATCCTACCACATTTTCCCTTGTGTAATAAATCAGATATGAAGCCTTTGTATCAAGTATTCTTAGGAGACTAAACAATTTAAAACTATATGTCTATGGCTAATTTAAACTTAGATGATTAAGCATCCAACCCCTTGATTTTATAAGTGTGTTTTATGTCTAAGGTCAACAACAAAGTCCTATGTCAAGACTCTTCTCTTATATCCCATTCCTCTTTACAAAAACCATTTATTGTCCAACCTTTTCGGTATTGGATCCAACATTTCATACTAACTTAAGTGGGCATTTTAAACCAACATTTAAGTATTAAAATCAGTACAAAGAAAATGCACAACTTTATTCCTTAAAGACATTTACCAAATTGAATCCCACAGAATTTAGCTTCTACTCATATTGAAATAAACAAAGTTCAAACACTTTATTGAAGAAGAATTCATAATTACAAAATGAATCAAAGATAAACAAAACATAAAGTAAGCGTTAATGCAAAAAATTCCTTGGATGTTAGGTAATCACTCTAGGGGCTTTCTCTAACTGAATTCAACATCTTTCAAGATGAATTAAGTGTATACAGTCTACTATTGGGTTAAGGGTTAGATCTAAGTGAAAATCCGAGTTCTTGAGTGGATAAAGTTAAATACTCCTCCAAGGATCTATCTAAGATTTCCAAGAGTCTCCTCATATTTGTCCCTTTCTTTGGTGTTTAGAATGTCTTTTATAGACCCAAATCGGTTGTATAGTTTGTCGAAATTCTTGCTCCAAGCTCGACCTCGGACTATCAGAGTCAAATCATGGTGGAAGTTGCAAAAATAGCTCGATTTGTTTTAGCCCACGAAAATTATGTTGAAGTAGTTTTAGGAAAAATTGCGGTCACAATTATTTTTTTCCCTGTGAAGATTGCAGGTGCAATTAGAGCTCCAAAGGTGGTTTTCTGCAAAACACCAAAAATTGATTAATTTTTAATCGAAACGACTCGTTTACCCTCAAATCTATTCAGTTAGCGTATTAGGACTCTAAGCACATGTCTTTCTTACTTTTACTCATTTAAATTCAATAAAACAAAAACATATTTACTTTAACAAAAAATAAACTAACTTTTAAGAACAAATAAATCACATATGTGATGTTTGAAACTTATCCCGTTAAAACATATACTTCAAATTAAAAGACCGTTGTTTAACTAAAAAAAAAAAAAAAAAAGCATTAACAACAAATTAACTTGGGATAATATTAACAAACTCACATTCACATTTTACCCAAATAATTAATTAAAATAAAAAAACCAATTTGTTTTAAACATGCACTAAAATAATCATAATAATATCCTACAAGGCAAGGCATCATTAGAAGGTAATACATTTTTCTCCCTTAGTGTCCCAAAGTTATCAACAACTAATTGACTTAATAATATAAATCCCCTTTAGATTAAAAATAAACACGTGGTGGATAATCATTATCTTACTTTTTTTATTAAAAAAATTAGAATAATAGATTTAAAAAAAAAAAGGGTAGGAAAAAAGGTTGAAAAAGCAAGTCCAAATTAAACACCGCCGGTGGGGCCGAGCGCCACCGTCGACCGCCGACTTGCAGCGGTGGAAACATCCACAATTTCACGGGATTTTTGCCGCCCCTCAATGTTTGTTAGCGTTAAACGGATTTCTTCTTTTAAAAAAAAAAAAAACAAAAAACAAAAAACAAAAACGTTCTTATCTGTGGGTCCCGCGTTATAATTCAATGGCTTTGCATCTTGGCCGTCCATATCTTCATCGCTACTGATCCGACGGTGTATGTCCAGAGTCAAAGGTCTATCTTGATAGGTATCTTTGACCATGTGGGGAACATGTTTTTTTTTTTCTTTTAAAGAAAAATTATTGTTTTTTTCTTTGTTTTTTAATATTTTATATAAATATAATTTGAAAAACATAATTCAAAATATTATAATTTTCAAACTTTTGACTGATGGTGCCACCTCCCCATCTTAATTTTCCTCGTTCAATATCTAGGCGCTGCTTAAATTACCGTTCTGCCCCTGCCCATTCCCTAATTGCCCTTTCTTTTTTCTTTCTTTTAATTTCGAACGAAAAACCAATTTATACTCTTAAACTTTGAGAGTTATATCACTTTAAACTCTAAGGTTTCACAAATGAATTAATTTAGGCTCCGTTTGATAACCATTTAGTTTTTGAAAATTATACTTCTTTTCTCTTAAATTTCCTATCATGGTTTTTATCCTAATTAAGGTTGTATTTGAATTTCTAGCCAAATTTTTTTTAAAAAAAAACAAGTTTTTGAAAACTACTTTTTTTTGTTTCCAAAATTGAACTTGGTTTTTTAAAACAAATTTTTAAATGGAATCGGATATACATAGTTATAAATTACTGATGAAAAGTCTAAATGCATTCACTTATGAAAGTTTAGAGCTTAAATTAATACAATTATTAGTTTGAGGTTCTAATGGATACAAACCGAACGTTTATAATATAAATTGATTTTTTTTTCTTTTAGTGATAATTTTGTGTTTTTTTCTTAAAGAAAACAACTAGAAGTGTTTCTTTTTTTTTTTTCTTTTTTGAAAATACAACTAGAAGTGTTTCTAAAAAGTATATGTTGACTTAATAAATTATTCTTTTTCAAAAATACAATTCAAACTTGGATGAATATTTAATAAAAGATTATTATGTCTTAACCAAATGAGTTATCTTAAAAAAAAAACAGTTAAATTATAAAATTTTAGGGATATGTTTTACCCTCTAAAAATATATAATTATACTATCATTTTAATTAGAATGGATACACTCTAAATAAATAATACCAGTTATGTTCCTAAAATTATTTCATCTCAAGGTTAACTCAATCATATCACTATACATTTGTTATAAAAGTTAAGACCTCGTTTGATAATCATTTGATTTTTGGAAATTATACTTGTTTTCATCTAAATTCCTTACGGTAGTTTTCATCCTTTTGTAAAAAACACACTTGATGTCCCAGCCAAATTTCAAAAACAAAAACAAATTTTTGAAAACTACTTTTTCTAGTTTTCAAAAGTTACTTTGGTTTTTGAAAACATGGGAATGAGGTAGATAACAAAACAAAGAAACTTTTAGGTAGAAGGAATGTTTTTAAGTTTAATTTTTTAAAAAATAAAATAAAATAAAATAAATGGTTATCAAACGGAGTCTAAGTGTTTGAAATTTTCCTTTCACATGGTTGAACTAAGAAAAAAAATTGAACTTTTTTTAGTGAGTATATTGTAGGCATTCTCATACTTATACTTTCAACTTTGGCACTTTGCTATGATTAGTCTTTAAACTCTACAGAAAAAATAGTTTATCACCATTATTTTTAGATTTTGATATTACATTCTACCAAATATTTTAAGCTATATAATTTTAAACTCATTACCAAACCAATTCATGTGGCTTAGAAGTTAGAAACACAAATTCATGTGATATTCACACAAAATTTCTGAAATGTAATACACAAATTTATGTAAAACTTAAACCTAATTTAAATGATTAGGTATTTGTACCTTTTTATTGTGATATGTAGTTTCACATCCTCACCCTATATTCATGATGTGATCACCTAAAAAAATACAAAAAAAAAAAAAAATTGGAATATTATATATTGATACTAAGTTTTAGGGAAAAATACACTTTTGGTCCCTGAGGTTTGGGTTAAGTTACACTTTGGTCCCTGAGTTTTCAAACTCGACAATTTAGTCCCTAAGGTTTTGATTTTGTTATACTTTTAGTCCCTCCGTTAACTTTTCGGTTAAAAACTAACAGATTGCTGATGTGGCCTTAGTTTTTAATAAAAAAAATATATTTTTAATAATTTTTTAAATAAAATGATTTTAAATATTTTTTTATTATTCTTTTTCTTTTTCTATTTTCTTTTTCTCTTTTTCTTTTTCATCTTCTAACTTAAGCTTCTTCTCTATCCTCTTCTTCTTCGGATCATAAACTCGCCGGAGCTGCCGCCTGCCTCGTTGGAACTGCCGCCTCGCCGGAGTTGTTGAACGCCTCGCCAGAGCTGTCGAACGCCTCCTCGGAGCTGCCGTCGAGCTTGTCCACACGAGAAGCCGTCGTTTCAGATCTGGAAATCGAGCTGTCATCTAGAACCTCGTTGCTCCGCCGAGCCTTCTGCACAAAAACGCCATCATCGAACCTTCAACCTTCTACACGAGAATGCCATCGCCGCCTTAGATCGAAACCCACGGGTTTCGTTCCAGATCTGAAGCGGAGGGGATTTCCCCTTCGTTTCAGACCTTCCCCTTTGATCTTTTCGCTTCGATTCAGCTTCATTCCGGTTAAGGTTTCATTTGTGTACGGAGGAGATTTGGTCTTCAGCGGCAGAGCTTCTAGAAACGCCGCCACTAACGCTACCTCCGACCACCGATTCTCCAACGTTAGCGATCTCCAGTAGATGCGTTTCCGGCGAGGCAAGCGGCAGCTCCGGCGAGTTTGTGGTCTGAAGAAGAAGAGGGATGTGAGGGAGAAGAAGATAGGGATGTAAAACGTGAATTGAAGGGAGAAAAAAAAACTCTGCCGCTGCCGCCGGCGGACGACGATGGTCGGCGGGAAGTGTTTGCCGGCGGTGTTGCTGCTGGAAAGACTTGAAGAAGAAGAGTCTTGAGGGAGAAGAAGCCTTGTGGAAGAAGAAGAAGAAAATAATAATATTATAATTAATAATAATATTTTTAATTTTTTTTATTTTAAAAATAAAAAAATAATTTTTTAATAAAAAAAATTAGGTGCCACGTCAGCGGTCTGTTAAAATCTAACGGAAAAATGGATGGAGGGACTAAAATGTAACGAAATCCAAACCTCAAGGACTAAATTGTCGAGTTTGAAAACTCAGGGACCAAAGTGTAACTTAACCCAAACCTCAGGGACCAAAAGTGTATTTTTCCCTAAGTTTTATATTGAGTTCAAACACATAACATAAGATATATTAAATAACTTAGGTTTTATTACAAGTTTTGTCCTTGAACTTTCAAGGTTGTATCAATTAGGTCTCTAAATTTTAAAGAGTGTCTAATAAGTCTTTGAACTTTCAATTTTGTATCTAATAGTCCCTGTACTTTAGAAATGTCTAATAGATTCCTGAACTTTCAATTTTGTATCTAAAAGGTTCCTGAACTATAGAAATGTCCAATAGGTCCCTGAACTTTCAATTTTGTGTTTAATGGTCCCTGACACATTTGAAATTTAAAAAAAAAAACGTTGAATAGGTCAATGACTTATTAGACACAAAATTGAAAATTAAATGACTTATTGGACACAAAAGTGAAAGTTTAAGTACCTATTGGATACTTTTTAAAGTTCAAAGACCTATTGGAAACAAAATTGAAAGTTTGAGGACTTGTTTGATACATTTTAAAGTTTAAGGACTAAACTGACATAACCCTAAAAGTTCAAGGACTAAACTAATAATTCAACCAAATAACTTGATTTACAACTTTAGTGCATATATACTTTTCAAGTTATGTTTAACAGGTCCAAAACCTTCAAATAAGTGTCTAACGAATCTCTAAGCTTTCAATTTTGTGTTTAATAAATCTTGAACATTGAAGTGTGAATTTGGTGTCTAAAAAGCTTGTAATTTTTTTAAAATGTCGAATATAACAGAGATTTAACACACAAAATTAAAAGTTTAGGCTCCGTTTGATAACCATTTGGTTTTTGAAAATTAAGCCTACACACACCTACTTCCCTATAAGTTTCTTTGTTTTAGTATCAATCTTGTTTTCAAAAACCAAGTCCAATTTTGAAAACAAAAAAAAGTAGTTTTCAAAAACTTGTTTTTTTTTTTTTTTTAGAATTTGACTAGGAATTCAAATGGATCATTGACCAAGATGAAAGTCTTGGCAGAGAATTTAGGAAAAAACAAGCATAATTTTCAAAAACCAAAAACTAAAAAATCAAATGGTTATCAAACGGGACCTGAGCATTAGACACGAAAATTTCAGAATTAAAGTTAAATAACAAATTTGATATGTAAATCCAAATCCAAAACTATTTAAAGAGAGAAATTTATTAAAAAAAAAAAAAAAAAGAAGAAACAGAAAAAGAAAAAGAAAAGGAGCAAGGATAAAAAGGTCATAAGGAGAGGAATATGCTATTTATGGAGAACAATATTAAATAAAGATACTTTTTGTTAAATGCAATAATAAATCTGTTTGTTTTGGTGAGAACTTTGACCACTGTTCATTCACCCTCGTCTTTCTCCTTCTGTTGCTAACTAATTCTTAATCATTTCCTCTCTTTCACGTTTTTTCTTCACTGTTTCTGCTCTCAAATTCTTGCTCAATCCCTTCCCTCCTTCTTCTTCTTCGACTTCAATTCAATCTCTCAATCCTCAATTTCCCCTCCCCCTTCATTTCGCAATCCGCCGATCTGTTCACTCTTACTTCCACCACTTGTTTTCCTCCAGGTATGGATGATCGTTCCGTTTTCTCTTTCAATTTGTTCTCTTTTTTCTCTTGAATTCATTCCGAAGCTCCGCCACTGTTGAATTCCATCTGGGTTGGCTTCATTTTTCTGTTTTCCTGTTGGAAGATCAGATGGGGTTGTTTGTTTGTGATTGTAATGATGTGTTGTTGCTTGATTCTGTGTAATCGGATGAAATGGGTGATGGGTTTTGCCGCTGTGGACATGGAAACCATGGAAATTTTTGTCAGTACCCGAGAGCTGCTTGTTTGGTTGGGTTTTTTCTTCCATTTTCGTTATCGATTGGGTTTCCCCCAAAAGTTAGGGTAATTTGGCTTGTGGGCATGGTTGGAAGTTTGCGATGATTCCTATTGGAAGTGCCTTTTCTTGTCATTCTCAAACGACAACGTTAATGGATTTTCAGCTCTGAGGTTTGCTCCTTAGTAATTTTCTGGAGGAGATTTATTTGGGATTTCAGTTTGTGAACCTTTTTTTCTTTCCATTTTGGAAGGATGGATGTTCTCATTGCTGACAGCTGAATTTCTGTTTGATGATTCATGGGGTCTATATGAGTTTCTTTGGAATTTCACCTGGTTGAGATGGTAAAAGTTGCTGATGTAGTACTGAATTTGTTGGTTTTTTCATCTCTGTCTTTGATCTGTATTGTGTGTGTGTGGAAGACTGCATGTAAACAAAATGGGTGATTTGAGGGCGTTAACTGCTGTAGTTCGACTTTTTTGCTTGTTTCTTTAAATTAAGTTCAAAATGTCTGGTCATCTGATAGTGATTGTTGAATTTGAATGCACCGATAGTTTAGCTTTTGTTTCTGGGTTTATTAATTTGGAACTTGCTTTATTTTATGTATTTTAATTGATGGCTTAGTCCTCTATATTTTTCTTTCTTTTTACAGATTGATTAAGACTAAGAGGCCTGTTTGCATAGCTCTACCTTATTGAACATAAGATGGGGTGTTTCACAGTTTTAAAGAGTAAGAAGAAAAGTCATGCACAGAGTGTTCATGAAAAGCATGTTAAGTCTAAGGAGATTGTGCCAACTATGCTTCCCGAACCCCAAATTTGCACACGCACATTGCAGTCTGCACCACCAAGTTTTAAGACCAGAGTGAAACCTGTACAACCAGTTAATGGAGCTGCTGGAAGTAGAGCACGTACATTATCTGCTCCATCAAGTCTTGATGCAGCAGAACAAGATGCTCTGTCATCAGTTGAATATGATGAACAAGAAGAGTCAATTGGCAAGGGATTGAATAAGGAACAGAGATCCCCAAGTCCTCAACCTCTTCCTCTTCCATCGCCCCAGGTTATTGTGGCCCTAAAGAATACTGGTAGCTTTAAATCAACCATGTCATCTGGCCCCCTTTATGCCTCTGAACCTTTGCCACTACCACCTATGGGAGCGGTCAGAAGTTTTTCGTTTGAAGAAATATCTGCTGCTTGCCATAATTTTTCTGCTGAATCCTGTGTGTCAGAGAGTCTATCTTCTTTAATATATAGGGCTTCTTTTGGAGATGACACTTCAACTTCAAAGAAGTTTGAAGCCACTATTACTTGCCGCCATCCATCCAATCAGGTAAGATATGAAGTCTGGTATTTTACAAGTGCATGTTTCCATTTTTAATGGTCTTTGTAGTTGATGAAGTCTGGTACATCGACAGCTCTTACTGTTTATAGTCGTCTATGCAGCTATTGTTACCTGTGTAGGCTGCGTTTAGAATAAATTGGGAACTGAGCCTTTTTTATTCTTTTACATCTAGACATGTTTTAGTGCACACAAAACCTCAGGAGTAGCATTTGATTTTTCGTCGTGTTTAAGTGAATTCAAGATGTATATTGTACTGTCAGTTTTAGGCTAGGGATAACTTGAGTTGATTTATATCTCTGTGGTCGTTAAGCAACTGGAAATTCTTATGCACTTGTTATTCTAAACTACAGGGTTTTAAGGAATTTGTTTCCGAGGTTAATACTCTAGCATCTTTGCAACATCCAAACCTCTGTAAATTGCTTGGCTTTCATGCCCATGAGGGTTCGGGGCAGAGAATGCTGGTGTACGAGAGGCTCTTTCATGGAAGCTTAGGTCGTCTATTGCATGGGAGATCAGATGGGCCTCCTATTGACTGGAATACAAGAATGAAGATTGCATTATGTGCTGCACAGGGTCTCACTTTCTTGCATGAAGAGGGGCCTTTTCAGGTGACATAGTTTGTCCTTGTTAATATTTACTATAACTGACAGCTGTAGCGCTTAGCGGTCCATACTACTCAAACCTAGGGTTGTGTTTTTAAACTGATTTTGGTTTGGAAGTGTTCTAAATGATCAGAAAAACAATTAATAATATTCCATATACCCCTTCCAGATCAACATATACGGTCACCCAAGAAAAAAGAGAGATTGGTTTATTATTTTATGGCTGAATGTGATTTTTATTTGCAGGCAATGTACAATGAATTTTCAACCGCCAACATACAAATTGACAAGGATTTTAGTGCCAAGCTTTCTGGATATGGTTGTGTTGGACAAATTCCAACACCTGAGGCAGATATTTCTAACAATTCAGTGGTGAGTTCTTGATGCTTAATTCCACAATGAAACTTTACCTTTGTTTTTGCCCCATGCTTCAGAATTTCTGGTATTTTTGATAGTACATGCTATTATCCTGGCTTCTTGAACCTTCATTTTTCACTCAACCAATTTGAGTGCAAGGTTGTTGATTGCCTTTCCTGTTTTTACACATTCAGGCAGCAGCATATCTATCAATGGAGACGGTGGAGAGAGGGCTGCTGACTCCAAAGAGCAACGTTTGGAGTTTCGGAATTGTTCTTCTAGAATTGCTAACTGGGCGAAGAAATCTCGATTCTCGTTACCCAAAAGAAGAGAGGAACTTGGTTAAGTGGAGCAGACCGTTCCTCACCGATGATGGTCGATTGTCATTGATCATGGATCCTCAATTGAAAGGCCGCTTCCCGACCAAGGCAGCCAGGACAGTGGCTGACATTGCTCAAAAATGTCTTCAGAAGGATCCGTCCGAAAGACCCACAATGAGAAATGTAGTTGAACATCTGAAGATCATCCAAAACTTAAAGCAATCGAGTCGATTCCCTCTGCAAGAACCCACTGCAGCATCCCCTGCAAAACAGATGCTAAGATCACCAAGCCTTGACGGAATCATCACACCAGCAGCAGCCAGATTAAGTTTCTCTCCTTCTCCACCTTCTGGAGTTCACCTATCCCTTTCACCTGGAGGGAGAACTTCCATTCCTACGCCTCCACCCCGGCTATGCTCAACCCTCTCCTTTGAGGATTTCGATCGACAAGAAAGGCGAAAATCATCTGCATCAGCCCTTCGGAGACCTCGAATCGAAGGATACTGATATCCTAAATTTATTCTATTTGTTTATTATTTATTATATTTTTCTTGTTTGTTCTCCTCTTTGGTATTCTGGTGATTGATTCAACACAATGTACAGCAGATGGAAAAAAAGAAAAAAAAGAAAAAGAAACCAACCATCCTCCTAGCTGAAGGAGAAGAATTTATATGCTTATTTTTCTGTAGATATAGTTCTAACAATGTCATTTAATGTAAATTTATACATTTTCTCTGGTCTCAACTCTCTTTTTGCTAACTACTTTCTTCTCCAAACTGTCTAATGTAGAAGTGAAGATTCGAACTTTCAAACTATAAGAGAGATGGTTTGTCTTTTAACTTTTGAGCACGATTATTGTCGGAGCAGATTGAAGATGCCATTGGTTCAAGTCCGGAGCAAGGATGTAAAAAATTGTTCTTGGTTGTGTCAATTAGGTTATCTGAAAAGTAGGAACACAAGAAGATGGGAACATGTGCCATTCCTTGCTTGACCCATTGAACCAAGTAAAGATAATGCTGAGTGTTGAAATCTGATTCACGTGTCTATCTGTGGCTTAGTTTAATCACACAACAGCCATATTGGTTGCTGATGATTCTTCTATTCTAGTCCTATGGCTTAGTTTGAGATTATAGCAAGTTAAACTTAGTTTGAATTTGAAATAATAGTAGGTTTTAAAATAATTGTTGGCAACTGTGCTTTTTTTGTAAATTAGTCGAAATTTCTCAAAATTCAGGGACTGTTTGGGACGTTGGGTTGGTTATAATAGCTGGGGGATTATAATAGTCTGGGGTTATAATAGTCTGTGTTTGGGGTGCAGATTATTATAGTCTGAGATAAAATAGTCTGTGTTTGGGGTGCAGATTATTATAGTCTGGGATAAAATAACCTGTGTTTGGGGTGTAAATTATTATAATCTGGGATAAAATAGTCTGTGTTTGGGGTGCAGTGTTTTGGGATGCAAATTATTTTAGTATGGGTTCAAATAATCTATGTTTCAAGCTGACTGTTTTTTTTTTCTTGACTTTTTTTTTGTTTATTTTCCTCATACAACTTTGTATTTCAAATATTAATAATAAAAAAGGGTTTAGTTGTAAAAAAAATAAAAGTTTTGGGTACAGGAGTTAAATTATGTGTTTAGCTTAAAAGAAAACAAAAATAACCTAAAGTAAAGGTTGATTTTCTTTGTGTTTAGAGTCATGGTTTTTTCACAAAATAAGTCATTTTATGATTTCATATAGAAAAACCATATTTGTTTCATTTATGTATTTCCAACATAAAAATGGTAAATGTTTATTAAAAACTCATTTTACCTTTATTATCAAAAAAATCAAATAAAATAGAAATCACATAAAATAAAAACTTGAGTAGTATTTTTTTAAAATTATTATTATCACGGTAAACTTAAATACGATAAGTATAATTTGGAATGAAAAATATGGTACGATGAAGGTAAACATTCATATACTTCATTATCAAAAGTAATTATGTAATAAAACTTCATATTTATATATATGTACAAAGACAACCTATCTAACTCTCCCTAGATATTTTATGATTTTTCCGACGACCACCAACAAATTTTTCGGCGATCGAAATTCTTTTCCTCTTTTTTCCTTTCATTTTCTTCTACCTCTTTTTTTTCTTTATTTTCGTTTTTTTTTATATTTTTCGAAATGAAAATGAGAAGAAGATTTTAAAAAAAAAAAAAAAAAAAAAAAATCGCCGGAAAAGTCGTCGGTGATTGCCGGAAAAGTGGCCGGAAAGTCGACCGCGGTCATCGGAAAAGTTGTTGGTGGTCGTCGGAAAAGTCGTCGGTCGGTCGTCGGTAGAAAAGTCAATGAGTCAAGAGTTAGTGTAGAGAATGGATAGAATAATTGGGGTGAGTTGAATAGTGGTTACTGTAGCAAAACGGGGAAAAATAACCAACTCCGCCCCTTATTTTTGTTGGTGCCCCAAACACTCGGTTGGTTATAATAGCGGGGCTATTATAACCAATGTATCAAATTTCCGTCGACATTTCCGTGGGGGGAAGTTTCGATCTTCCCCCCATGTCGACGACATGTCGACATTTCCGTCCAGTTTCCGTTTTTTTTTTTTTTTTTTTTTTTTTTTTTTTTTTTTTTTTTAAGCCCTCTTGAATCACTTGTTTGTCGGGCTTTCTTTTATTTTTTTTTTTATGTATTTTAGCTTTTTATAGTCTATGTTTTTTTTTACATTTTTATTATTTTATTATTTTTACCACCTATAAATACCCCCATTTCATCTCAATTTCTTCACACCTCAATTTTTCAAACTCTCTCCCAAACTCTCTCAATTCTCTCAAATTCTCTCAATTTTTCCAAATTCGCTTAAATCTCCTAATTCTCCCAAATTATCTCACTTGTCTCAATTACTAATTTCTTTCTTAAGTTAAGAAGTTTAATTTTAAAAGGTTACATCTTTCTTTACATATTAGTTTATTAGTGTTATTTTTTTACTTTATTAGTGTTATTTTCTTTACATATTACTTTATCAATTATTTAATGTCCACGATCATCTTTTTGGTATTAGTCATTGTAAAATTTTATATTCATAAATCCAAAGTTATTTTTCATCTATCAATATTTCATATCTATTTTCATTTTCAAATTAAAGTCTCATTTAATAATTTACAAATCTTTCTGCACGTATCGACATTTTAATCAACATTTTCATCCAAATATTGTTCTACTTTTTAGATATGATGATAAAAAATTGTCAATTATATCCTAATTAAGCCACAAACAAGGTTTCATGGACTAATTCAAACAATTTCCATCAATTTCTATGATTTCCGTAAATCTTCCCGGAATTTCCATCGACATTTCCATCGACATCGATATTTCCATAAAATCAGGACCTCGACATTTACATCGACATCGACATTTTAAACCTTGATTATAACCAACACAGTGGGCCAAACGTCCCCTCAATTTGAAGGTGTAGGTCCTAACGAGGTTGAACTATGAAATAGAGTATTATTGTATGTCATGAAATGAAGTATTACGTGTCACAAAAGCAAAAAGCCTTCACAAAGGAACACCAAAAAACATTTGATTGACAAGTACGTGATTCTTCTCCCAACAGAACCAAAAAAAAAACCCAAACTTTCTCTTCGCTCCCACCGTTCCTCACACCATTTCAAACAAAATCTCTCCTTCCCCTCTCTTCTCTCTCCATCTCTAACCCCCATTTCTATAAAACCCTAACAACCCTTCTCCTCATGTGCCTCGAATTCCTCGCCATATCCTCTCATCTCTGAGTTCTCACACCCCTTTTCTTTTCTCTCCATTGCTCTGCTTCAGTTCCCGTTAATGGAGTCGCTTTTGGTTCTCAATCCCACCCTCTGCCCCGCTGACTCTTCCCCTTTCAAGCTCAACAACTCTGCTGCTCTCCCTGTTCGCTCACGCCCCTCTTCGTCTCTTCGCTTCCATCCCTTGGTGGGTTTTGGCGGTTGTAAGGTTTCCTGTGTCGCTAACACTCTTCCACGTAATGGGTTTCTCTCCCCGTATCGCCGGTGCTCGTTGAGTCGACGGGTCGTGGCGTCTGCGGCTTCCCATGAGGAGTCGGTATGCGAAATTCTGTTCTGTGTTGAATTGTTGGTGCTGATTGAGATTTTGGATTAGAATGGGGTTGAGTATTTTGTTGAATTTTTTATAACTTATGATATCGGGTTGACGAATGTGGGTTTCTGTAATTCTGATTTTGACTTGTGTAATTATTGAATGTTACTAGGATGATGAGGTTCGTGGTGCAGAGTTTAGGACTATTTGATATTGGCTGAGGAATGTGGAATTCTTTATTCTGATTTTGACTTGAGTAATTAATGAATGTGACTAGGTGGAGGATGAGGTCCATGATTTTTTAATTATAAGTGTATATTATGGATTGCACTATCGAGCATTTGAAGTTTAAGAGATCCATATGTATTTAAATGATTTAATCTTCATGACATGTGACTGGTAGTTGAGCCTGAGCTACATTGTCCTGCCTCATTGAGTATTGGTTGATATTGGGGAACTCTAGGTTTTTAGATTTTAGTAGGGTTGTTTAGCCGAAACTTTCATGAAACGTATGGACCTTTTTCAATTTGATTTTGAATGGAGACGGAATTCTTCATTTCTTAATGGTGATAATAATGCACATACATGCAAGTTCAAGCATGGTAAAGAAGAGATTTTTCATAATTTCCTGATGTTTTTTGATATTTAGGTTTCGTATCACATTATCTGAAATTGATTGGTTGTTTATTCTAGTAATAAAAGTCTGTTCACATTCTAAACAAGTTTAGTGAATTTATATGGTTGGTATAGTTGATTATTTGCATTGATTGTAGATTGATATTCCCCTTTGTTTTCTTATTTGGTTTATTAGCATTCAGAAATTGAAGGGGAGAAAGACGGAAAAGATTTCAATTTTGATGCGGATAAGGCACAAGAGTTATGGAAAAATGCTTTAGATTCCTTCAAAGAACAAGCTCTGAAGATGAAAGCCATTTCAAAGGATGCGTATGAGGAATACTCTGAGAAAGCATTAGTTGCTCTGGATGAAACTTCAAAGCTTTTGAAAATTCAAGCTGATAAGGCAAGGGAAGATTTGGCTTTAATAGTGCAAGAATTCAGTGAAGAAGGTAAAGAATATATTGCCACAGTTGCAGAGAATTATCCTGAAGAAGTTAAGGAAATTGTGGAAACATTTACTTCTCCAACCGACGACTTACGTGATATTTCAAAAGTTCAGGACTTCTATTATGGGATACCATATGGTATGTATTACCAACTTTGTGTAAGGTTTGAATGGAGTAGGATCAGCTTTGCTTTAGTACGACCATTTATTTCAGCTTCTACTTGAGTAACCCATCCAAGTCAATTTTGAATTTAGAGGGAAAGAAACCTTCAGATAGGATAATTGGAAAGGATTTAGTATCTGTATATATTGCAACATTGTCCTTCCAAGATTCTATCTATGATTTGTTTAATGGATATTGTTCTTGCATGTCAATTTATCGTCCTGTGGGCTTATAAATCTCCAGCTGATTTGTTGTATTGCTAATGGTCTACAGGACTGGTCCTTTCTTTTGGCGGTTTCCTTTCCTTCATGTTTACGGGAAGCCTTGCTGCAATTAGATTTGGAATGATACTTGGCGGTGCTTTGTTGGCCTTGAGTATTTTGAGCTTGCGGGCATACAAAAGAGGACAATCACTTCCTCTTGCCCTGAAGGGGCAGGCAGGTCAGTCTGCTACTAATTAAATAACATAACATATGAAACATAAAATCTTAAAAAATATATGAAACATAAATGTTTGTCACTCTTAGAGTTATTTGGTTGAGTAAGCATTATGGTCTTTAATTCTACTGCATGCAAATTTGTTTAAAAGTTCTTACTTGGCAGGTATTTCCTGTTGTCTTGTCATGATCATGTTTTGTGAATTTCACATGCTTCATATTCTATCATCTTAAGCTACCATATCTTTGCTTATGAAATGTACAGCTTATTCAGTTGAGGATGGTAGATTTAAGGATTATGAAGTGTAATGAATTGTTTGTCTTCTAGCCTTTAAGCAATCTGATCAGTCTTCTTGTATTATATTATAGGTTCACCTCACTCGTTTTTGCACATATTTTCTGAGTCACAATGTCACATTCTTTTTGAGTTTACCAGTCTTAAGTCATGTAATCAAATTTTCAATCTTTTTCTCTCGTTTCCTAGAAGAAATTTTTAACTGTTTCAAGATTTTGTGTAACAGTGATTGCAAGTATTCTATTTCTTAGAGAATTGCGCTTGCTGTTTCAGGTGAGAACTCTAGATACTAACTAAAGATGATCTTTACATGTTGATTATGTTCTTGAACTGACAAAATTAGAATAGAACTCTTTTCTGATATCTTGTTTTTGTTTTCTTTCTTCTCTCTCTTTCTCAATGCAGAGCCCATCATTTGTTAGTTTTCTAACAACTTTTATCAGGTCTGTATCTTTTCATTCTTCATTATTCTCATGTTCATTCTACTTCTGCTGGATGGATGGCCAAAAAATAATCTATTATTGTAACTTTCATCAATTTGGCCAGATTTCAATGCCAATTGCCATTGTTGACTGGATAATTATGTTCATCTGTGTGTTTAGCCTCATTTATTCTTCATTACTTAGATCTTAGCATCCAGTGTAAAATCCTAAAGTTAAAACTCTTTATTTTTATTATTCAGCACCAAAGAACTTGACCTTTGGCAGTTAGGTTCACTGATATTCTTAGTTCTTTTGCTGATAAATCAAATGTATACTTTGCTTTCTACACCTTTTGTTTTCTGTTTTTTCCTTCTTGATGAGAAGTTCATTTTTCATGCTAATTTTATTAGCAGTCTTCTTTCATAAATAAGCTATAGTCCCCCCTGCCCATATAAATTTCTTCTCTTCACTCTGCATTGATTAGCCACTTTGAAGGGTTTGTTGGCTGATACTTTTCTTTTTTGTGCAGTGCAACTATGTTCTCACTATACGTCTATAAGATCGCGCTGGATGCTCGCCTCAAAAAAGGAAAAGATTTCAGGCCAGAATGAAAACTAGTCAGGTGAGCTACTTTTTATGCACACGTGTATGCGTCCATCCTTGCAAACAGTTGACGAATTGTGCCACACTCTATCTAGAAATTCTGGGCCAATTCTAATGGAGAAAGTTCCCTGCATCCCTGTACTGATTCAACTTCTCTTTTCACTTGTAGGAGAAAGTCTGCCAAATCTCCATATCTTCACAATCTAGAAACCACATTTATAGCTTATTGAAGAGAATAGTTGCCAGTTCAGTAAAAAGAAAACAAGCCTTGGAGGGGAATTGCATGGTGGTAATGGCTAAGAGTTTGTTCTACAAGGAAGTAGACTATATGGAAAAAGGCTATAATGGAAATTTGGGTTATGACTGAGTTTGATGGTAGGTTAGCTGGCAAACTTTGTTCTGTTTTAGCTACGTAGATAGCTGGTTTAAGAGCAGCAAGGAAATGATTTTAGTCTTAGTTTCTTTTGGGTTCATTTTTTCTCTTTATTGAGTGCCGACAACAATGTGAATGAGCCAGATTTCAAATGTGGAGACTGAGTGGAAGAGCTGCGGCCAAATCACTGGCTGTTGCCAGTGTCAATGTAATTGAATGCGTTTCAGTTTTGTCGACACCGATTGTACTTAAAATAATTGTTAAACTGTTGAGAGAAATGAATCATGATTTGATGTGGTATCCTAATTTTGTGGTTTGTGCTAAGCTGTTCACTGTTGGATCTCACCTATATTGTTTCCCTATAGTTTTCATTACTGAAATGTCTTTTTTGTCCATGGTTCCAATGGATTTTCGAGGCAATCTGTTTCGTTGCTGTTTATGCGGCTGTTCAAGTAACCCGCCCTCTTGAAAAAACCAAGCAACTCGTTAGTGAGTTGGGTTGGTTGAATTTTACGAGTTAGCTCGGGTTATATCAGTTTGGTTCTTAAGTTTTGAAAATGTGTAAAGTACTTGATATATCATAGTTTTCTGATATAAAATATAGTATAGATGATGATAGAATAGAATAGAAGCTGTAATGTGAACATGTTTCACTATGCATTGGCCTATTTCTTTTGAAAATTCAGACTTGAATCTGAATTCCAATATACATAATTACTGTAGGGATTAATGGGAAGCATGTTGTCTATAGCAGCAGAGCTCCTTATCCTTGTAGGAACAGCAACATCAGAACCAGACGAATCCAACATCTGGTTTTAAACCAACTATAGAGACTAGAAATGCTTAAGATTAATGCTTCTGAATGGGGGGTTGTACTTTTGGGACAGAATGTAATTACTAACTGAATGGATGGTGTACTTTTTCTTAAGCAGCTCATCCGACCCAACCCGAATATGGTTATACACTAAAGAGTGCCAAAACTTGGGGTGTACTTTTTTTTTTTTTTTTGTCACAACTTAGACACAAGTGAGACATGAAACTCTTAGAACATGCTTGGGAATAGTCAAAATCATTTTTGTCGTGTTTGAAATAATAATTAAAGAAAACATGACAAAAGTGATTTTAGAACTCCAGAACACGTCCTCTAGGTAGGACACGGGTTCGAACACATCACATTAGACTCATTGAAAGGGATTAAACTTAAATGAGACATAAACCAATCCCAGAGGCATTTAAGGTAGCCAGCACATGGTTTAACATTATGAAGGTGGGTTGCTGACCTAGTTGTAGCTGTGATTATGGCATGGCCACTCACAAAACCCACAACTGAGCTATAACATTCTTGCAAGTACTAAAGCTATGAATGACAATAACTTAAAAGGCAAGTATGCCTGACATAGAGACATGACCCTCCATCATCCTCATCCTCTCCTATATATAATAAGCATGGACAAGTATGCCTATGCCTGTTATGATTTGTCTAGTCAACTCTCCATGTTTGCATAATTTTATATTTGAGTCTCTACATCTTATTTAAGAATTTTGAATGTTTTCTATTTTTATGCTTCTAAGCATGTTTAAGAGTAATACTATTTTAGTCTCTTTGTTTAGGATGATGATTTGACCTCAAATTAGGGTTTCATTCTTAGCAACTACTATTAGAGTTAGTTGACGTATAAAATTGACTATTTAAAGTCCAAATTATTTCCATGTAATTTAACATTAAATTTGAAAAAAAAAAAAATTGGACTGTTTCCTAAACTTGAAAGTTATAAGCCCTAGCTACGGATTGCATACTTGAACATTCAAGTAAGTTTAATCAACTTTTTGTGGAGTTTTAACCTCAAGTAAGAAACTAGTTTGCTTATCTTATGGTTTTTTTTTATTGTTGAGGTAATCCATAGTCTAATCTTTTATATGGATTTGAAATCAAATTATTTTGAGATTTTAAGACTTGAAAATTAGGGTTCTCCTTGGGTGGAAGGTTCTTGTTTGCAATTCTATCAGATTTTATACCATTTGCTATCATATTCATAGCACATTTGGTATCATATCATGTTTATAGTAATATATTTAAAATCCTGTTTCCATTCAATATAGGATTATCTTAACATTTCACATTTGACACTGCAAATACTATCTCAAAATCAAAAGGCACTAGACAACTTGATAAATTCTCTCTAAAGAAACACATCAAAACTCAAAAGGCAAAATGTCATAAACTCACAAGCTCTATTGCAGCAATTGTCATCTTCACAGCTCCCATTTCATACCAAAGAGTCTCCATTCAATCAATTCAAATGTCAAATGTCAATTGTCAATAAGCTGAAAACATATGAGAAATGAAAAATATAACATTTTCATGTTTATTCCTTATCATTTAATGACTAAGCTAAAATGGTTACAACCCAGGAAAAGAGATTAATATAATGCAAAGGTGTATGTGAGTGTTGTATTTTGATCACACTTGTCTCATTCCTTATGTTGATGCGTAAAAAGATCTCAAATTTTTACAATGGTTAAAAAAAGGAAAGGAAAAAAAACCCCTATTATATACTTTAATTCAATCTCTCCTTTCTCTTTCAAACTGTGTAGGTTTCTTTACCTCAGCACCCTAATATCATATGATACAGTATCAGACAATTCTGCATTAATTTCATCCTCCTCCCTCCATTCCAACCAAAAACAAAACATAAATCCCATGACTCGAGATCCCTCCTCCGCTTCGGACACAAATTTTGCATCCTTTCGAATAATCACCCCAACCAGAGACATGTTATTTGGTGGGACATTCCATCTTCTCCCATCTTCATATCGCACCCGACTTCAAACTCTGAGATCCAACTCTTGTAAACTCTTCATTTTGATGCCAGTCATGTCCGAGGACTAATTGAAATTTTGTATCATACGACCTTCTAAAGCGCCTTAAGCCTTAAGCCTTCAGAGTGGATGGATATCTATCCTCAAAGTATAATTAACTAAAAGAATTCATCTATGTCCAAGGACAAATGCATCACTTGGCATGTCTAATCTTCAAAGTTACAATCTGCAAATGAGTTTCTGCTCACAAAGATGGTTGAGTAGACATGTGTTAATTGGAATCTCGATCTCGCTTTGAACCCAATTGTTCACGACCTTTTCGTTTTCTCAGTACCTCGGCTTCTTTGGCTATCTGAATATCTGAGGGCCAAAATCTTTGGTTCACAACTTTAAATAGATAGCGTGGAAGCAACGCTACAACTATTATGAGCAATATAGTCAACCAATAGGTCGGGGACTTAGCCAGATGAAAGATTGCCCTGCAAAACAACAAAAAAAGGTTAAATCAAATAAACTAATCACACTAGATGAACTCCTTACATTTGTAGCATATATATAAGATGGGAGAACCAAGATTTGGTACAAGAAACTAACCAGTAATTAGGAAAAACGGGTATCGAATCCAACACCACCATGCAGGCATATGTTATGACTATTGATCCCCAAACTGCAGCATGTGTAATATATACCCAACGTTGAACATCCATCGCCAAGTGTACATTCACAAGGATAACAACTGCTATGGTCCACAGACTTCCCAAGCTCCATATATCAATGGAACTCTCCTTGTAAATGTATAATGGCACATAGAAGAGAACAAGACTCTGCCACAGGGTATCAATCATTGTGAACCAAAAGAGACGCAAATTATATGCCTCCTGTCTATGGCCCGCACCATAGAGCTTTGGATATTGTAGTAGAGTTTTGTGACTCAAGTCTTTGTCCAGAATACCAACAAAAATAGTAGGGATAGACGTATAAATAACAGAGTAAAACACACTACTCCAATCAGTCAAAGCGGAAGTTGTTGAGAATGCTGTGCATAGAATGTACCTAAGAAATACAAAACAAAGAGGCACATCAATAATGCATAAATTTCACAAACAGAAGAGAATGTTTCAGAGCCGTGATTCTGTCCCTTTTTCATGTTTTGAATTTGGAGGGGAGGCCATAAAATGCAATAGTTTTCATTTTTTTTCATTTTATAAAAAGGCCCACCATCATAAGAGCCGGTGTCACCAGTCACATGTTTTCAAGATGTAATTTATACACAAACTAGCATATGAAATCAAAAAATGGGAAATTATATTTTATTAGAGCACAAATTTCATTTTCCATTATTAAGTTTTTTACTCTCTTAGCTCATCAGCCGACATAATAGTCAAGGAGACAGTGAAAGCAGGTCGATGTTGATGGTTTGGAATGCATGTATCCAGTCATTAATACAGAAAGACACTTAACATACCAGAAGAGCATCAAGACGAAAACAGCATTGCGGTAGAAGTTGTAAAGAACCATGTAGCCTACACGTTGATAGTTCCAATGTCCATGCACTAGAAGTAATCTTTTTAAAAAGCGAAATTGTCCCATGGCAAAATCAGATGCCATTACTGCTTGACGCCCTTCCTGTCCACATATACCAACGCCTACATCGGCCATCTGAATCATTGAGACATCGTTGGCCCCTAAAAGAAGACAGCAGATGGGTGCAACAATAAACTAAATTAAGAGTAAAAAGAGCTAGTGCGCACATAAAACATCTGTCAGTTATACTCAACAAAGAAAGGTATATTCCATGATATTTCGAGAAATCTTACCATCTCCAATTGCCAATGTCATATCATCAGTTCTACTCTTGATCAAATCAACAATTCCAGCTTTCTGCAAAGGTGCGACACGACAGCATAGCACAACATCACATGAAGTTGCGAGGTCAAAAAGCTGCCAGAAAATAGGAATTATTCCAACAATCATTAACAAGTCATAAAGTATTAGAATGATATTAGTAAAGGTTCTCAAAGGTAACAACAAGATTCTTGCCTCTGACTCCAATTCCTTCTCCAAAATGTACACCAAACTGTTTCCATCAATTATTAGAGCTCGTTGTTTATCAGTCCCTTCTTCTTCTTTCTCATTCACTTCATTAAAATCTGGCATACTAGATGTCTTCGGTGTATCATGACAGTCATTCTCACAATTCTTCAGCTTCTGTCTTTGACATCCACCCTGTGTTGATGCAATACCAAATTTTTCGATAGCATCCTTTAAAAGTTGCCTGCAATCATTCTCGCAATTTCCATTGATAATAATTGACAGCATGTCTGAAGTCAGCAGTTTGCAGGAGAGACCAATTGATATGGCTGTCTCCTGCTTATCTCCAGTCAGAATCCAAACCTTTATTCCTGCCTGGCGAAGAGATTCAATGGCTTCAGGTACACCATCTTGAAGCTTGTCCTCAATAGCAGTTGCACCCAAAAGCTTTAGATCACATTCTATAAGGGCCGCTGTCTGACGTAGTTTTACTGCTCTTTCAGTCAGTGAAGTACTAGCATCCTCATATCTGCTCTGCCACAGCTCAAATTCAGAATCTGCCAGATCTCTGGCAGCAACTACAAGTGTTCGCAAACCTTCCATTGAATATTCACACAAATGGCTCTGAGTAGTATGCTTGATCGATTCTTCCCCATCCGAATCATTGCGTAAAACACTCAACATTGAAGTATCAGCACCTTTCACCAGCACCTTTATAGTATTGTCGGGGAATCTGATGACAACAGACATTCTTTTGCGAACACTATCGAACTCATGTAAACCCAAAACATCTAACCTATAATCCACAGAAAAGAAGGATAGAATATAATGTTGTATGGAACAAACTGTGTCATAAAAATGGTTCAAACACAAAAAAGAGGGTAGGAATAGAAAACTACTAGACAAGCTAAGAATTAAAAATAGAAAGCAAGAGATTATCTACCTTAAGTTCTCACCATTGACATCTATAACAATATGCCCGGATGTGCGCTCAAAAAGAGTATATCCATAAGCAGAGGCTGCAGCAACTAGTGCTTGCTCATCAGGGGATTCCCCCTGATAATTAATAGTTTCGAAATCCTCGTCCAATTCACCATTTGCATAACTAGATTTTTCATCCATGAGAATAGGAATCACAGTATTGCATGCAGCCAATGTAAGAAAAAATTCATGCGCAGCAATCTTTTCATCTCCGTTTAGGTCCTTGTGTAATAATTTGACAAGTTCGGTATCAACAGCAACGTCAGATTGAAGTTTCCACCTCCTCCTCCCTAAAGTTGCTGTTGCAAAAGATCACACTAGATCAAGGAAAAAGAAAGAAAACACATGATACAATCTCAGAATTTCATCTACCAGAAGGTTTTGATTACTTGAGGAAAAAGATCACAGGACACAGGCTGGCCATCTAATGGAGATCAAACTGACACCAAAAACTAGACCTTTTTTTTTTATAAGAAACCTGAAAAAAAAAATCCTAGACCTAATTTTATTGTCATAAATAATGTAAATTAACCTAAATCTAATTCATGTACCAACCCACCACCTTTTGAACCCTGAAGATTATAGATATTCCATATACCATACACGTCAACAGGAAAAACGTTGTCATAGTTTGTAAAATTGAAAACTTGCTGAGACCACTGGCAAGCACGAAATGGCCCTTCCAGACAATCTTCTAACTTAAACCAAGTATGAAGAAATTACCCAACAACATTGGTTCAATTCACGAGTTCAACTAATATATATTTGTAATTGCAACCACTTAACAGACTACCTTTGAAAAATGTAAGCTCAATAACAAACATGCATACATATATTTCCTTTAGAAAAAAAAATATGACTGGGCAACAAAAGATCAAGAACAATCAGAGTAGATGAATGTAGTACACCTAGTTAGCATGTTCTACAAAATAACAATAATAACAGCAACAACAATAATCCTTGATACATTTTCGACCACCAATCTAAGAGACATGCAAAGAAGCCAAAAACACAAACCAAGGGCAACTGCATTGTCAGTTAATAGGAGTTATTGTCATGAGCTCACACAACACATGGATTATAAAATTATGATGACGGCAGATTGAAATCATTTTCCATACCTGGAATGGAATGCGACATTGATGAATATCCCTCAGACAAGTTGTTCCCGTAATTCTTCCCAAACACACTTGCTCTTTTGAATTCCATTTTATTTTCAGTAAGTGTTCCTGTTTTATCAGAAAATACATAGCGAACTTGACCAAGATCCTCATTGATATTCAATGATCTGCACTGGAACCTTGAGCGAGAGATTCTGCAGTACATGTGCTTATCTTCAATCATGAAATATGACTGACCCAGTCTCACCATCTCCATTGTAATATAAAGGGATATTGGTATCATGATCTGAAACACTATAATAGAACTCAAAAACGAGAAAAAGGTCTCCATAGGTATTCCATAAAACCTGTACCTCTTACCATCCTCTGCCCCATTTGTGAAATACCTTTTCCTATAATATGGCAAGGTATCAAGCCGATCCTTGTGACGAACAAGCCAAAAACCCATTCCAAGGGCCACAACCAGACACATGATAAAGAGGAAGATTGACAACCACAATGTTTCCCTGTTCATGTAACCCTCCAGTTTACTTCGCTTGGCAGGAGACACTGCACTGTTTAGCATGGCTTTTGTCTCTTGTCCAGCATAGACAACCACCCCAATAATCCATTCAGTGTTCTTCAGCTGACAACCACGCAAGACGATGTTTGACTGGCTGAGGGGAAATTTATGGCCGTTGAATTCCATATTGGCAGTGAACTCATAAATGTTCCTATTAGGTTGTTCACATCGAATAAGACCATTATATGAACACCCCTCAGCTACTGCTGATGCTGTTTCTTGCCTGGCGTACCTTGTCTTCAAGTTTGATTCACCATCTAAATTCATTGTTTGAATGTAAGCAAGGCCACTAGGATCACTTGTCCCCAATAAAACCATGTCACAAGGAATGACCTCATCTGCACAAATCTTTACAACTTCACCTGCTCGTATTTTTTTCCACACTTTCAATCGGAAGTCATCAGATTGAAACACAAGAGCCTGTCTATTGTTCTCATTGCGATCTGATCTGTGTCTACGCCAATCCTCGTAGCCATCTTTAATAGCTGTAACACAGAGCACAAACAGGAGGGGGAAAAGAGAGACCGTTCTCCCAAAGACTGCCAAAGGAGGAAGCTGGTTAAGAGCTGCAATAGCAAGAAAATAAAGATAGGCAACGCGGTGGAACTGAATAAAGAGGTTCTTTGGCAAGAAGGTAATCAATGTGTACTTGCTAGTGGTTATCTCATTTCCTGTGAACTCATACTTGTCATTAGTTCTCCTTGGATCATTAATGTAGATCAACCTTGGATTATCGTCATGCTGTAAATTATCATCAAATTGCAAACTCTTATGACGACTTCTTTGAGCCTTATGCAGCTTCTCCTGGACCCTAGAAAGTTCAAAGCTCGCAGGGTCCTCATTAATATTATGAAGCTCCATTGCACCCCACGAGACCAGGCGTCTTCTATCCTGGGTGGGGAAGCCAAAAGGAAGCTGCTGAGGAAATAGAGAGCCAACTGTATAAAACTGCCTCTTCTTAGAAAGAGAAGTGGTTTGTCTCAGACAATTCTCACTACTCCAACCGCTATCTTCAAAAGGGCTGGCGCAGTTTTCCTTCACATCCACAATGTCACTCTGAGCATCGTCGGAACTGGAAGAGGTGAAGGAAGTACTGCGACATAGACAACCAACGGAACCAAAATTTCGAGATGGGGATCCGTATTCAATAACTGATGTTGATTCTGATGAAGCCAGCAGAGGCTGACCAGAAGTCATAAATTATTTTTCGCCCACATTAGGAAATCTCACATGCAAATCAAACGAAGCCCCACTACACATTAAACCTTTCATCCCAAGTCCATCCAAGCAAAACACAAAGAACCAGAAGAATATGAGCTCCATCTCACTATGAATCCGCATCCCCTCATCCTCCTAAACCCATATTCTTGTACTTCTCAGCAATCAATTCCCGCTGAACAACGTCCACGCCTGAGCGACTAAAGGTCAGAACGATTCAAATAAATAATAATTCAAAAAAATCCTCAAAAGTTAGATGAAAAATCCCTCTGCCTGGAAGTGAAGATAGTGAAATATAATGGAGGAGCTTATCAATAGCAACACATTCAGACTCCTGCCTTTCCCTCGGACACCGTTTCCAATTAACGAGAGAAATGACAAACTTACACGCAAGAAAAAATCAGATCAGAGACCGGCCTTTCAAGTTTACAACGGAGGCCCACAGAAATCAGGAAGAGGAGGAATCAATGATGCACAAACAGCTCGATTCGACGAAGTATTGACAACTCCCTCTCGTGGATCCAAATAACAACAACACCCTACGAATCCCCAAGCACGCAATGCCAAAAACTAGATAGCAAATGAGACAAACCCGAATTAATAACCAACCCTAAACCTGAAAAACAAAAACGAAAAACCCCCCAACCCCAAATTCTCTTTTTGCAAAAATTAAAAAAAGAAACGCCCCAATCGAATCAGACCCAGATACGCAATCATCACAAAAACGCAAAAGGCAAAAGAAAAAAAATGCACACAATGGAGAAAAGGAAAGAATTAAAGAGAAGCAGAGGTAGGTACCAGTGGGAAGAGGTCGGGCTGATGAAAGAGAAGGCTTATCGTCTCGGAATTGATGAAACGAAGTAGAGTTGCAGAGAGATCAGAGGCCCCTTCAATGCACTGAATACGAAATCATAGTGCAAAATGGCAGAGAAGTGAGAGAAGAGGAAGAAAGGGAAGGCGGATCGGGGGATCTCCCACCTGAAATCGCTGTCTCCGGAGATAAATCGGGGGGCGGGAAGATCAGAAACACGGAAGAGAAAACGAATAAATTAAGAACAGGAAAAGGGGAAGAAGGAAAGGGGAAGAGGGACAAGAATAGAAAAGGAAAAGGGAGAGAGAAGGGGATTGAAAGGGGAATGAATGAATGAATGAATTGGAGAGAGAGAGAGAGAGAGAAGTGCTAAGACCGAGGAAATCGCAGAGAGACAGAGAGAGAGAATCGGAAAACCACCAATTCAAAATCGAAGCTTTTGCATTTGGGAATTGGAATTGGGCTGCTTGCTTGGCTTGGCTGCTGTGGTGGTTTCGATGGATGGATCGATCGATGGCTCCTTCACTGAATACGGCACCGTATCGTCCTTTTTTTCGCCTGCCAGCGTTGTTTCTTAATGTTACGCTCTAAAACCTATCATCTTCTCTACCTCTTCCTCTTCCAATTTCTCATTTTCTCCTTCTAATCTTTCTTTATTACTCTCCCCCTCCCTCTCTCGGTTTTGCGCTTGATTGCTATTTGGTCCTTGAGCTTTCGAAAATAACGTTTTTTGTCATTGAGATTTGAATTTAGTGTCTATTTGATCTTTGAGGTTTAAAAAATGATCGGTTTTATTCCAAGGTTTGAATTTGATTTCTAATTAGGCCATAGATATAAGAATTGCTCGTTTGATAAGTACATGTTGAAGTCCAGTTAGTATAGGTTAACTGTCATTTCATCATTCCGTTAGGTCAATTATTATCAACTCTACAACTGGGAGAAACTAATTTTAAATTTCATGGACTAATTGAAAATCAAATTTAAACCCTGGTGACCGAACATGTCACGTGAAACCTTAAAGATCGAATAAAAAACTAATGTCAATTTTCAAGGACCAAAAATGTTTGTTTTGAAAACTTAAGGACCAAATAGAAACGAAGTTTAATTTCGAGAGACCAAAAGTGTATTTTAACCTTTATTTTTAAGTATAGCAAAGTGGGGGTGGAGATTTAAATCTCTTAACTTCAAGAAAATGAGTAGATATCTAAACTGTATAACTATGCTCATGTTTGCTTCTATCTATCTATCTCTTTATCATTCACTTTTTATGTTCTATAGTTCTTTTTGCTTAAGAAACAAAAAAAAAAAAAAAAAAAAAACAAAACAAAACAAAAAAAAAAAACTCTAAACTTCTCAAATTTAGTAAATTAAGACTCTAAAACTTATAATTATGGATTAAAATTCTAAACATGTTTCAACTCATATTTGTTAAATTATTTTATAAAATTGTTAGTTTAATTGGAGTGCAAGTGTTAAGATTGTCATTTTATATTTTTATATTAGAAATGGACAGAGAATAATGAGAATCCTCATATCAATCCACAACTAGTGTCATTACTTCTTTGAGAACAATGAAAATTCACTTATCATATTACTTGCTTTGTGAAGAAGGAAAACTTACTCATCACATTATCCACCAATCTCTAAAATGACAATATAAATAAATAAAATGTCATAACCACAACATGTTCATGTTCATCTAAGTGTCTAGATGACTTACTCTTCTAAAAATTGGATGTGAACACTATAAAAATGAATGAGCTCAAGTGAAGAATACTGCAATGAAAGCAGTAAGTTGGAGTTTAATTATGCTTATAGATATTATCACTTCTACAACAACGATTGTTCAATTCCTATTCTTGTCAGTGAAGGGATTTCTACGATGGCAATAGCTTTATTCTCGCCAACAAGGCTTTGTCTCTTACTCTATTCAAAGACCCTCCACAAGAATTACGCTCGACATGATTTTTTTCCTATTGTGTGTCAATTTCTCAAATTGTCCCAACACTTTTCTAGGCCTTCTCTCAACGATATTTTTATATATTGATTTAAAAGTATAAATAAGTCAAAACAACATGGATTTGACATCTAATTTTTATTACGTGTTTTTAGGGACAGCCAAGAGAAAAAATGAAACCATTGAAAATCTATACATACCAACTTTTTTTTTAATTATGTTGTTTTAATTTTTAGAAAATATCACACATATATATATAAAGTTGGTTGTTTTCAAAAAAAAAAAAAATGGAAGATAATTTTTTTTTTCTCTCATGAATTTTCTTCACATTCTCAAACTATAAAAAGTTGGCCAATAAGAGAAATGGTCTTAAGTGAGTAAGGGTCCGTTTGGAATACATTCTAATTTAAATGTTTTTCAAGAATGCATTTTTTAAAAAACATTTTGTATAAAAATGTTTAGAATTAAAACACTAATATGTTTGGTTGCATTGTGTTTTTATACCCAAGTTATTGTATACTAAACACTCTTTTAAAAAAAAAATTGGTTTCAAGTGTTTCTCTCAAAATGATTTATTTGTCAATCTCATTTTCTAATAAAGCACTTTTAAGCCTTTATAAATTAAAAAAAAATATTAGAATCTTAAACATTCGGGATATTGACACCAACATTTAAAACTCAATTAGAATTTGAAGATCAACAAATGTTGAGAGGTTAGTCTAAAGCCAGAGACAAAGAAAATTGTGTTTGAAGAGGAACTTTTAGGTTACAAATTAAAGTTATATTTGAGGTGAAAAATGAATTTCATAAATCCATAGTGTATTTTTTTTACTAGAATAATTTTTTAGTTCAACATTTATGATTGTAGTAGGTATTTTATCCATTTAGTCATGATTGGATTAATTTTACCATACTAATAACTAGTATATAGGCTAAGAGTTTTTTTTAATTAAATAATTTACAATTCATATGATAGCGGAAATTCAAACTTATGACATATTACTACCACTTTGACGAATTGAACTATGTATAGGTTAGTTAATGGAAAATTTTAGTTCAAAAGAGATTAAAATTTTATTTTGATAAAAAAAAAATCGTATTCATTCAAATGAAAAATGAACAGTTCCATATATATATATTTTTTAATTCACTTGGAGGTGAAGATTCGAACCTCTAACCTCTTGATATTGAAAGTACATATCATAAATTGTCGTATGTGCATTTAAATATTTTTTTAAGCTAAATATGCATTTAAATATTTACCTTAAAAACAAGTCTATCTCATTAATGAATATTTGAAACATAAAATTCACAAAGAAAATATTTAATTAGTAGAATTAAATATAAAATTTAAAATATTACTCCGAATACAATGTTCTAAATTCAATCGATGTAAACAAAGTACTAAGGTTCCTATCTTATCATTTTATCTATGTACACAAACAAATATTTAAATACACAATAATTAGGTCTAATATCAAATTTTGAAATGTTTAAATTTTTTTTACATATTCTGTTATAGGTAATTTTGGACCGCTCCGATATACAAGGAGTTGACGAGGACAACCCAACACGAGTCCAAAAACATGACCGAAAAATGGGCTCCAGAGGCGAAACGGGCCAAAAGGTCGAGCCAAGGTCGGAGGGACCGGGCCTTGGCCCGACCCTTGCTCGGCCTCGGTCCATCCGTCTCTGTTGGGTCCGGGGTGCCCCAATTCCACATGATTCAGTGCTAGATCGCCTCCGAACGCTTGAAAACCCTAGAGTATGAGCATGTATTTAAACCCTTCTTCATCCCTAAAGAAAGGATCTCAAACTCTATTCTCTAACTTTCTCCTATTGCTCTCTTGCTCTCATTCTTCCGCTTTCTGACTTAAGCATCGGAGGTGGTGTGGCAAGCACCACATTGGTGTGCAGGTTTTTCTGTCTTGCAGGCCACGTCTTCCCCCTCAAACAAATTTACCGTTGGTGGCACGTGAAAGTTAGGTGAGTTCCTCCCGACCAAATTTGACCATCAACATATTCAATTAAAAAAAATTAACCAACTATATAAAAACATAAATATCATAGATAAAAAAATTATATATATTAGCCAAATGAAATTGGATAAGTTACCAAGCACCCCATTAAGAAAATGATCAACTTCAATAGGCATTTTTTTTCTTTTTTTACTTTTATGTTACTTTAAAATAAACCTTAATCAAATAGGTTTCCTCAATATAAACATGTGGTGATTCTTTCCCCTTTTAAACAACCCTAAACCCTTAAAAAAAAAAAAAAAAAAAAAAAAAAATCCAACTTTTGGTAGTTACTTTTTGAATTTCACAATATCTTGATTTATATAATTTATTTTCTCAATCAATTCAATTTGTAGATTTTTTTTTATAAATTTAATTACCCAATACTTAGTAGTTAAGAAACTTTTAATGCTATCATTGTCATAAATTTCACATCAAACATTAATGTCTTTGACACTACATTAATTATTGCTTTTCTCCTAGATATACCTAACAAAATAAAATCAAATTTCCATGGTAGTATGCTAAATTTTGGGACCTTTTAAAGAATAATTTAACTCAAAATTTTCATAAAGTTTGAATTTATGTAGCTTTGTATTTGAATTATTGAACTAGGACAACAAGTCAAAGAAATTTGGGTTTGTGTAACTTGATGTCTACTTGAATAAAATGTAGGGAAAAAATCATTTTTAACCCTAAACTTTGGGGGTTGTATCAATTTTAACCGCCATAGCGAGCTCAGTTCAGCTCAGTAATAATTGGCATGTACCTTCGACCATGAGATCAGATGTTCGAATCCTCCCACCTCCAAATGTTGATGTACTAAAAAAATTAATAATAATATAAATAAACATAGCTAGCCAAATAAAAAAAAATATCAATTTTAACCCTGAACTTTCAATTTCATCAAATTTTAACCCCAAACTTGCATAAGTGTTACAATGTATACATTTGGTTAACTTTCTGTTTGAACCACGTACGTAATTGATTATTATTTTTTTTTTAGTTCACATTGCACCTGAATTGGTTTCTTATAAATAAAATATTGAAGAAAATTTATTTTAGGTGATTTTTTCTTGTTGTTGAGAACTTTGTGAGTGTTTTTTTTTCCTGTTATCTAAGATTATGAAAGTAAAGAAACTTTGAAGGATTTTTATCTTCAAATATTTGCTGGTTTTTTCTTGTTTCTAAGAACTTTTTGTGGGATTATTTTCCTTCTTTTATTTATTTTTTTTTTTTTTGCTAATTAGACTATCAATGTACAAATGTAGGAAACGGAAATAAAGAAATTTTGAATTGTGTTTATTTATCATATTTGTTGGATTTCTCTGGTTGCCAATAACTTTGTGGGTTTTTTTTTTTTTTTTTTTTTGGATAATAACGAGAAGAATAGTTTGTTATATTTTATTTCTTAAAGAGTTTTTTTCAACCAATTTTTTACAAAACACTAACTCAGATACAATGTGAATTAAAAATAAAAATAAAAATAAAAAGAAATTGTCAATTACATGTTTTAATGACGATTCAAATGAAAAGTTAACCAAAGGTCTACATTGCAACATTTATACAAGTTTGAGGTTCAACTTGATACAATTTGTTAAGTTTGGGGTTCAATTTGATAAAACTGAAAGTTTAGAGTTAAAATTGATACAAATGGTTAAGTTTATGGGTCAAAATTAATTTTTTTTCCCTAAGTTTTATAGAACATATCTTAAAAAAAAAAAAAAAAGAAAAGAAAAGATTTGTATAAACTGAGTTTTTTTTTTTTTTTTTTTGAAACATTGTATAAACTGAGTTTATGTATCTCGTATAACTTACCAAATCGTTATTCGAAAATAAGTAAATTCGCATCTAAAATATAACTTCGGTTTCTTAATCCTAAGTTATATAAACTTAATTTGCGATCCAATATACTTTTTAAGTTATTTTTAAATTATTTAAAATAGTCTTATAAATGAAATAGTAACCATATGTATCATATGTTCACTCATTATTTAAAATATAAATGCACAATCTTAAACAACTTTTTGAGTCCTTTAAAATTAAAGTATTTTGTGACTAATGTCATTAGTCACCATATGTAAACCAAATTTTGTTGGAGTAACCACACTTCTAACCTAATTTACACAAAATAGTACATATATAGGAAAATCAAAATATGCATACAGAGTGACATATTAATCAATATATAAGTTTTGATTATATTTAATCATACCATAGACATTTAGTCAATGATATATTGAGATTATTACTTAAAATCTCATAGGTTCAAATTCTCACTTCGACATACCGTTGAATTAAAAAGAATTTGAATAATTCAGCCCCGATTGATTTCTTCATTTAAAATTTCCAAATTTAATTAATCACTATAGTGAAAGAAAGAGAAAGAGAAAAAATATATATATATTAGATTAGATTTGAGAAGTGAGAGAAAAGGGTTATAGATTCTAAACCAAATGTAAAGATGCCAATGGGCCATCAACTCAATTGCCATTCTTCTTCTAGAAAGTTCCACAGGTTTTTTAAAAAAATAAAAATAAAAATAATATTTGGCATTTTGTGTTTTTTTTTTTAAATTAAAAAATAAAATAAAAATACAGAAAGAGAAAAACGGAGTTGCCAAACAGAGACCAATTATTTTAATTTTTACGGAGGGGTACGGAAATGCCTATTTTGGTAATTTCATCAACGTTGGTCTGCGTTAAAACGAGGGAAAAAAAAGGGACGGTGGGTGTGGGGATAATCTCTGCCGACCCTGTCGTTTGCATCTCTCTCCATTAAATTATAGCATTTTCTTATTTATTTCGACAATATTTTGGACAGAACTTAATTGATAATACATGTCAATTATCGTTAGATTATGCTAATTTTTGCTTGTTAAATTATAATATATAAGTCTAGTATATAAACTTTAAAATTTGTATCAACTTGATTTCCGAGCTTTAAAAAGTATTTAGAAATTAGGTCTCTAAACTCTCAATGTTGTGTTTAATTCTAAGGAAAGCTATATACGGTGTCGTTTAGTCAGCTTTTGGTTTTCTCTCAATACGTTATCGTTTGTTATAAGAATAGGGCTACGTGTCTGTGTCTTTATGGTTGGGAATTTTTATTTGTTATTCCCCAAGTCTATTTATTGATTTATTCTGTATTGATGAAATATAACAGCAGAGTAAAACTTCATCGAGAAATTCCTTTTTCTCTCCTTTTACTGTTTTGTTTCTTGGTATCAGAGCAACCTTAGGCAAACGCCATGGCCGATGAAGTTAACTTTTCTTCTACCGCTGCAAGCATGTCTGCTACTGTATCTGCTCCAAATTCGTCTACTGCAAATATTATCTCCATCTCCTTCGGTCATCCCCTGAGTACTGTTCTCATGGTGAAGCTTGATGAGAAGAATTATCTTCTCTGGAGAAGAATGGTCTTAGTCATCCTCAAAGGCCAAAAGGTAGATGGGTACATACTTGGAACAAAACCTCAGCCGTCAGAGTATATTGAAGTTTCTACAGAATCTGGTAAGAAACTGGAATCTAATCCACTTTTCGAAGAGTGGCATATCGTGGACCAATCCTTTTCTTGATGGTTATTTGGTTCAATGACTCCGACAATAGCAACAGATGTGGTTAGTTTCACAACGTCTAGAGAGATATGGAAAGCCTTAGAAAAGGTGTATGGAGCAACAAGTAAGGCACACATAAATCAACTTCGTGGAATCCTTCAGAATATGAAAAAGGGCTCGATGAAGATGGTGGAATTTCTTGCGATGATGAAACAAGCTTCGAAAAATCTCAAACTAGCTGGTAATCCCATTTCCCTTAATGATTTGATGTCTTATGTTCTTGCTGGTTTGGATGCAGAGTATATTCCTATTGTTTGCACAATTGAAGACAAAGATATCTCAACATGGCAAGAGTTGGCTTCAACTCTTATTACCTTTGAAGGGACATTGGCACGTTACAGTGTAGTAATTAACAACGTTGGAGAACAACCTGAATTAGCAGCCCATTTTGCTTATGGAAGACAAAATCAAGGCTCATGACAGACATCTTTTAGTCCAAATCGAGGTAACAATACTCAAGGTAACTCTCAACCATCATCTAACTACTCTAAAGGAAGCAATCGTGGCAGAGGTCGTCGAGGACGAAATGGATATAGAGGGGAGGTAACTCGAAACCTACTTGTCAATTGTGTGGCAAATATGGCCACTCTGCTCCTTTCTGTTACTTCAGATTTGAAGAAGGTTTCAACAACTCTCATGCTCCTAATGGTAGTAACACTCAAAGTGGACCATCTGCGAATTCCTCAGCTTATATTGCAACCCTTGAGATACTGAATGATCCAAAATAGCTTGCGGATAGTAGGACAACTAATCATATTACTGTTGATGCTGGAAATCTTGCGGTGAAGAATGAATATCATGGTAACAAGTCTCTTATTGTGGGGAATGGTACTAAATTAGGCATATCTCATGTTGGAAGTAATACAGTAGCATGTGCTTCAACTAAATCGGTTATTAAGCTTAATGATATGCTCCATGTGCCTTTAATAGTTTATGAACTTCAAAAAAAATGTCTAATTGATTCTTAAATTTTTAATTTTGCGACTAACAAGTCTTTGAAATTTTAAATTTATGTCGGTCATGATTGTTAACCTATTTGAGAATTTTTTTAAGAAAAAAATTACATTTTTGGTTCCTGAGTATTCAAAATAGACCTTTCTAGTTCATGAGTTTTGATAAATAAGTTTAATAGGTCTCTAAGTTTTGAAAATGAACTTTTTTAGTCTTTGAGTTTTGAGAAATAGGTTTAAAAGGTTACTTATATTGATTTTTTTTTTTAATTTTTAAATTAATATTTTTTAAATATTGAACGGTTTTTTAAATTAAAACAATTTTAAAGTATTAATTTAAAAAAAATTGAAAAAAATAATACGATGGACCTTTTAAACCTACTTTTCAAAACTTAGAGACTAAAAAGTCAATTTTGAAAACTTAAGGACCTTTTAAACCTATTTTTCAAAACTCATAGACTAAAAATGTCCATTTTGAAAACTCATGAGCCAAACACACCTATTTCTAAGGGACTAAAAAAGTTTTTTTTTTCCTTTTTCCTTATTTAAATTCATGGACCTACTTGTTGTAAAATTAAAAGTTTAGGGTCTCATTAGATATAAAATTCAATTTTATATTTAATAGATCGGTTAATTTTTAAAAATTTCGAATATGTTAGAGGCTCTGTAGATACGAAATTGAAAGTTCAGGGACTTATTAGATTCAAAATTGAAAGTTGAGAAACCTATTAAACAATTTTTAAGCTGAAAGATTTGTTAGATACAAAATTGAAAGTTCAGAGACCTATTAGACATTTTTAATTATAACTTAGGAATCAAATTAACCTTTTTTTAAGTCTTTTTAAGCTAAACATGTGCCTATTATTCAAGTAGGTATTTTCAAATATTCTTAATTAGATATCCATCTACCTTGGGTGTACATGAATTGAGTTGGTGGATCCAAGACAATTGGCATGGTGATGAAGACTATCGACTAATGTTGAAGAGAGATGCAGTTGAATACTGATGGAAATATATAAATTGGTTCGGTTCGATTCGAACTAATTTTTTTTCTCCTTTGAACTCGAGAATTGAATATTTTTTTAAAAAACTCAACCCAACTCAACCCAAGAGCTTGTCTAACTCATCCTAACCCTTATAATTTAGATTAGTTCGTTGAGTTTTTTTTAACATTCCTACTATCATCGAAATAAAAATGTTATTCCTTTGATAAAGTTTACTAAAAGTTATTGAACATTAAAATTTGAAATGTATTTATGTTGTTTATACTCACATTAAAAATAGGAATAAGCGGAGTATCCGTTTTAAGATTATAATAAGTTTTATTTTTGTTCAGGGAGGAACTAATCTCTGACCTCAAGCTATCAAACTGTCTTTTAACTATTTTGGTTTTCAAACTTAAAACATGTCTATTTTAGTTTATGAACTTAAAAAAAATTAACAATGTTTGTTCTTTATCGTTATTTTATAGTTAATTGTTTAATAAAGATGGATGATGTGAGTTTGATATATATTTTAACGTGTTGATCGATATGGACATGTATTTGAGTCACATAGGTTGGCTAAATAGAGTATAAGGTAGATAATTGTTAGGTGGTAGAATAGTAAGGAACAAATTAAACCGGTTATTTTTTTTAATATTTTGAAACTAAAATAGTATTAGGAGTGCTAACAAAATCTCACATTTGGCTAGAAAAAGGAAATTATCATAGGTCAAAATGAGGAGAGCTCAGTCGTAATTGAAATGTACCTCGACTAAGAGGTAAGAGTTTCGAATTTCCCACCTCCAAATGTTGTTGAACTCAAAAAAATAGATATATAAGTGAGGACAATTATGTTCATTGATATGATGTTACAATTAAAATTCTTTAAAACGACATAATAAAGTGATGTATGATTATTGTAAAAAAAAAAAATGATGTATGATTGGTTTATTTAACCAACACTTAAAAATGAGAATCAAATTATTATTATTATTATTATTATTATTTTGAGACAGAATCAAATTACATTAAATATGGATTCCATAATGAAAGCATAAATGAACAAAATTCATTAAGAAAATAAGGGAAAAGATCACCTTTAACCATGAACGTGGCAAAGTTGTATGAACTTTGATTTTTATTAAATTTTCAATTTCCTCCGATGACGCTTTTAAATTTTAATTTGGATATTTATGGGTTGAATTTAAAAATATTCTTGTGTGTGTCAAGAATTATAAAACATATTCTTGACATGAAATTGATAGGATTCAAATAAAATCGACCTTGAAGTCTTTTTTTAAAAATGGTAAGTTTTAAATTTGGTTGCGTTCAATCAAATTTAATATTGCACAAAACTTGATTTAATTTTCATTAAGAAGTTTCCAAAAAAAAAAAATGTCAAAGCGAGCTTAACTCAACGGTAATTGACATGTTACCCTCGACCATGAGGTCGGAGGTTTGAATCCCCTACCTCAAATGTTATGTACTCAAAAAAAAAAAAAAAAATCATTAAGAAGTTAGCAAGCTTGAGGAGTTTTTAAGTTATTTTTGTTAAAATGAGTGGGTGGGTTATTGAAAATTCAATAAAGAGTAAAATTTGCAACACTTTTAGAGGTAAACATTGATCTTTTCCAAGAAATTAAAGTAAATGAAAGGTGTGTTTGGTTTAACTCTTCAAGTGTTTAATTTTGAAAAAAATTATAGTGTTTGACAACAACTAAAAATGATTTATTAAAATGAGATTAAGAAATAAACCATTTCGAGAGAAATACTTGAAAGCAAATTTTTTAAAAGAGTTTTAAGTATATAATAACTTCACACTTTTATACACAAGTTATTATATACTCAAAACTCTTTTTAAAAAATTTGCTTTCAAGTGTTTTTCTCAAAATGGTTTATTTATCAATCTCATTTTTTAATAAGTCATTTTTAGTGGTTGTCAAAAACTAGAATTTTTATCAAAATGAATTTTTTTTCCAAAATTAAATATTTGAAAAGTTAAACCAAACATACCTTGTAGCATATCTACCAACAAGCATAGTCCAACTGACATGTATTAATGACCAATAGGGTTGTGATTTAAATCCTCCACCTCACATATTGTCAAAAAAAAAAAAAAAAAAAAATCAACTCTTAAGAACAATAATAGTTTTTTTAATCACATTTTATCACATATTTGAGGTAGGGAGGCCAGAGTTGAAGAAATATCTATTTTATCTATATCTATATTTATAGGGAAAAATACACTTTTGGTCCCTGAGGTTTGGGTTAGGTTACACTTTGGTCCCTGAGTTTTCAAACTCGACATTTTAGTCCTTGAGGTTTGGATTTCGATACATTCTTAGTCCCTCCGTTAATTTTGTCGTTAAACACTAACAGACTGTTGACGTGTCAATGCTTTTTATTTAAAAAAAATATATATTTTTTAATTTTTTAAAAATAAAATAATATATTAAATACTTTATTGTTTTTTTTTTTCTTTTCTTTTTTCTTCCATCTTCTTCCCCAATCATAAACCCTAATCTTTTTCTTCTCCCTCACCAACTATTGTTGGACGACTGCCATCGCCGCCGCCGGACCATCGTCGTCGTCGGACCGCCGCCACCCCTCTTTTTTTCTCTTTTTTCCCTCTTTTTCTTCTTATTCCTTCTCCTCCATTTTTCTTCTTCTTCTTCCATTCCCTTTCTTCTTTCGCCCAATAGCAGCCATCCCGTCATGCCCAGATCTCGCTCGCCCCCCTCGTCGCTCTCGAAGTCGTCACACACCCAGATCTGGGTTTCCCGCAGCTGAAAATAGGCGGCGAAACCCAGATCTACCGAAGAAATCGATCGGGCGGTGAAGGACTGCAAGCGAACGGCAAAACGAAGACCTCCCTCCTCCGTGTCCGCCGATTTTGGTACCGGCGACGACTGTTCTGATCTTGGTGGTCGCCGTACTCTTGTTCTCGGGGAGTTGTACGGTGACAGCGATCTCAGCGCTGTGGTGGATGTACAAATATGTGACGGGGAAGCAGTCGGTGGGGGGTGGAGCAGCTGGATTACACGAGGGACAAAATTGCGGAGACGGCGAGGGAGATGAAGGAGAAGGCTAAAGAGTATGGTCAAAACGTGAAAACGAAGGCTCAAGAGATGACTACGCAAGAACGGTCTTGAATGGAGTTTTAGGGTTTTGATTTGGAGTTTGAAATGGAACGTTCGAGTGCTGTAGATGTGTATTGTCTTCTTTACTTAGCTTCTCTGTGATGGTTTGTTTGAATATTGTGGTCAGTGTTCTTACTTCAAGGTTAAATCACAAATTTCAAATTTGGTCCATTTAGAACTCAACTAAAACAATTAAATGAGAAAGGGGGAAATAAGCAAAGATTCATGATCAGATGTAGTAATTCAGATACTTGATTTGAAAGCAGTAAGCACATTTCTCCGCCATAGCCACTGAGTTTATTATTACAGTAAAAATGATCTTAATCTAAAATCTTCTAAAGGGTTGATTAGAAATGTAGCACAGGGTTGTAAAGAGGTACAAAAATGTCCGACACAGGGTTGTCTGGCGACGGAGACGGAGCTCCTCCCTCCCCTTTCTTTTCTTTTTTTTTAAAAAAAAAATCAGTGAAGAAAAAGAAGAGAAGAAGAAGGAAGAAGAAAAAAAAAAATCAGTCGCCGGCGGCCGGCGGCCGGTGGGGGGGGGGGGGGGGGCCGCCGGCCGCCGGTCGCCGAAGATAGGAAGAAGAAGGAGAATGAGGAGGGAGAAGATGGAGAAGATGGAGAAGAGGAAGAGAGAGATGGAGAAAGAATAAAAAAAATAAAATATTAATATTTTATTTTTTTAATATTTTTTATTTAAAAAATAAAAAATAATAATTTTTTATTAAAATAATAGTGCCACGTCAGCAACCGTTAGAAGTTAACAGAAAAATTGACGGCAGGGACCAAATTGCTCCTTATCTCAAACCTTAGGGGTATTTTTGTTGAGTTTGAAAACTCAGGGACCAAAGTGTCACTTAACCCAAACTTCAGGGACCAAAAGTGTATTTTTCCCATATTTATACCATATGGTAGGGTCTCAAGGAGAAACTTTTGATTTTCTTTTTTGCCACTTCTTAATTTGAATATTCTCCTTTTGCTCTTTTTAATTTATTATGTTTATTATATTTCTAAAATATCTATGAATATCTCTAACCTTCAAACTCGATTGTGATTGACAAAATAATAAATGGATAAAATCTATAATATTTCTAAAATTTCTATTCATATCCTCTAAATATGGAATTAATATCACAATTTATTAAAAATAATAAATTAATGCATATTTCAAATTGAAATCATGATTTATTAAAAAAAAAACAAATAAGTATATGTCAAAAACATCAGGATTTATGTAGACATTGTATTTGGTCTGACTTAATTTGTTTAAGATCATAATAATTTTTTTAATAAAAATTGAAAATTTTATTTTTTATAGGAATTTTGGTAAAAGTAAGTTAATTGATTTAATATTGGTTTTCAAAGTTGATTTTTTTAAGAAAAAAAAAAAAAGAGATGAGATTAATTCAGGGGAAATTGTGATAAATGACTACAAAAAAAACCATTCTTGATTTTTGGCTACGGAAGTTTGGATTTTGCAGGCATGGCTACCGACATTTTAGGGAACTGTTTACTGGATTATTTTGGACGTTTTTACCCCTTGTATTTACGGTTATTTACAGACGCCGTTTACGTCATTTTCGAGGACAGAGATGTGTTTTGGATGGTCAACGAATTTCAAAACGGTACATACAGGGGTGTTGTGTAGTCGTTGACATCCCGAGTGTCAATACTGGTATACACCCCGTGGGGACAGTTTCAAAGGGAGTAAACTAAATCCCTAAAATCTCGGGATTTTAGTATCTGTTTGTTGCAAATATAAGGGGAGAGAAACGAAACCGTTACCTATTTCAATTTTTTTGGTACAGTCGTCCCGTAGGGGGAGAAACGACCGAGCATGCAAGAGATGGTTGTCGACGCGGCGGATGAAGGTCGTTGGCATGGCGGAGATGGTTCGTCGGCGTGGTATGAGAGGTAGGTAGTGATATTCACTCTGTTTGGCAGGGGGGAAATGGTGTGGAATGGAGGGTTCATGGGTGTGGAATGCTCTCAAATGGTGTGGAATGCTCTCAAGGGTTTCTACTTTTGGAGGAAGAAGATGGACGGGTGGGCTGTTGCATGAAGGCTATTCTGGTGGTGAGGGTGGGCGGTGACATGACGTTTTTACCCCTTGTATTTATGGTTATTTACAGACGTCGTTTACGTCATTTCCGAGGACAGAGATGTCTTTTGGATGGTGAACGAATTTCAAAACGGTACATACAGGGGGTGCTGTGTAGTCGTTGACATCCCGAGTGTCAATACTGGTATACACCCCGTGGGGACAGTTTCAAAGGGAGTAAACTAAATCCCTAAAATCTCGGGATTTTAGTATCTGTTTGTTGCAAATATAAGGGGAGGGAAACGAAACCGTTACCTATTTCAATTTTTTTTGGTACAGTCGTCGCGTAGGGGGAGAAACGACCGAGCATGCAAGAGATGATTATCGACGCGGCGGATGAAGGTCGTTGGCACGGCGGAGATAGTTCGTCGACATGGTGTGAGAGGTAGGTAGTGATATTCACTCTGTTTGGCGGTGGGAAATGGTGTGGAATGGAGAGTTCGGGGGTGTGGAATGCTCTCAAGGGGTTCTACTTTTGGAGGAAGAAGATGGACGGGTGGGCTGCTGTATGAAGGCTATTCTGGTGGTGAGGGTGGGCGGTGACATGACGTTTTTTACCCCTTGTATTTACGGTTATTTACAGACGTCGTTTACGTCATTTCCGAGGACAAAGATGTGTTTTGCAGTATTTAATTGCAATTATTCATTCTGGTGGTGAGGGTGAGCGGTATCTTCTTTTTAGCTTATTCATTTTTGGGGGAAATTTTGTATGTCTTCGGGTTGCTGGTGTTCTTATTTTTTTGGGTTTTTAATTGCTGATGTTCTTGGGTGCAGGTAGTATGTCTTCAGATTGAGAGGACATTTTTTCCAATTAATGCATTCTGAAGGTATTTCTCTCTACTGAGGGAGGTTGAACTTTGTTATCCTTCCCCAATAAAGGTATTGACTCCTTTTTTCCGGGTAGCAACTTTTTCTGGGGTGCAAATTTTTTCAGTAGTAACACCTACTACTAGTTTTGTTTTTCAAATTAGTTTTGTTTCTTGGATTTTTTATTTTTCAAACTTCCTAAAATGTCTCCAACTTTTTTTTAGGGGTATATTTTATCTCTCCTAAACTCTTATTTTGATTTTAAACGTTAAGAATGCGTTAGACAGTTTGTTGGGGGCATATTTGTCTTTTACAAATATGGATTTACTAATCATTAAATCGTTTAGCCATCTATTTAATTTTTAAACGTTTGTAGCTATATTTCAAGCCACCTATTTATTTTTAGCCATATTTCTTGTTGCCCCTTAATTCAGGATAAAAAGTCTCAAATTTGATTTTTCAATTTCTAAAAATTAGAATTTGTAAAAGTCAAAATTGATATTTGATCTAAAGATTAATTGTTTTTTAATTGAAAATAACAAAATAATTGATTTTGGATTTTTTTGTTAGAATTAAATCGAATTTTTAAAAGTAATTTTTGTGAAATCTAAATTTAGATAAATGGTTTTGTTTTGAAAAACTAAAATTTAAATCAATTATTTTAAATTTCCAAAATTTCTAATTTGAAAATATTTATCATAACCACTAAGATTCACTTGAACGTTATAAATAGTGGTCTAATCTAAAAGTAGATTGGAAATCATAAATCACATATCAAAAGAGTTTAACGGAAGAAGGTGAAATTTTGAGTTTAAAAGATAGAAAAGTTTTTTCTTTAGTTGTCAAAGTTCTTCTTTGATTAAAAAAAAAAATAAAAACTCATTCATTCACCTCTACTCCACACATTCTCTCTTTCTCCGGTGTGCAGGTTTACGTCTTCCTCTCAACTACAAATTTACCGTTGGTGGCACGTGAAGGTCAGGTGAGATCCTCTGGCCAAAATCGACCATCAACATAACATATGTTGATTACTCGTTTTATAAAAAGATAGTCATGGAAGTGAAAAACTTTAATTTTTCCCAAATTTTGGTGGACAAGTTAGGAAAATACGGTTATTTATTTAGTGGTGTGTAATAAAATAAATTTGGCTAAAATTTTGTTGTTCTCTGGCCAAACAAGGTTATTTCTATAATTGTTTGTTAGGTCAAAAGCTCAAAAAGGAACAAGAAAAGTAAGTTGCAAATATAAGAAAAAGTAGGCACAAGTCAATGAATAATGTCTAAATTTAAAAGTGATATAGTTTAGACTTATTTTATATGTTTGTTTGTTTTTTTTTTCTTTGAGTTCAACAACATTTGGAGTGTGGATTCGAACCTCTTGATTGTTGATACATAAGCTATGCTCAATTTCATATATATTTGGTTCATTATAGTCCGTTTCTATCGATTTGATTTGTTTACGTTTTTTTTTTTTTTCAAAATATGAACTTAATATAGATTTTTATTTTTCTTAAATCCAAAGGTGAATTTCACCTTGATTTCGACTATTTACTAGGCCTATTTTATTTTTTATTCAAATCATGTTCGTTGGCTTTGATTTTTCACTAACGATTGGTTATTAATATTCAATTTAAACCAAACATTTAGAATAAGAAATGTTAGGGTGTGTTTGGTTTAACTTTTAAAATGTTTAAATTTGAAAAATTTTATAGGGTTTGTCTGTCACTAAAAATGACTTGTTAAAAAATGAAATTGAGAAATAAACTATTTTAAGAGAAACACTTGAAACCAACTTCTTTAAAATGAGTTTTTAAGTACACAATAACTTGTGTATAAAAACACTTATGAGGAAATATCAAGCATATGAGTGTTTAAATTCTAAACAATTTTTATACAAAATGTTTTTTAAAAAATACATTCTTAAAAAACATTTAAATTAAAATGAATTCCAAACCGACCTTAGTTTGGATCTCTAAATTATGAACATGAAGAATTGTTAGTTGATCTTTTTTCCTTTTTTTTTTAATTTTAATTTTATTCTTACTTCAGGTTTAGATTTATTTTCGTTCCTTTTAATTAGTTTTGAATTTTGAAGGTTTATTCATTTGGTTAGTTTTTGTTTTTAACCTCCAAAATATCGATTTCAATATAGAGTTTTATTTTCTTAAATTATTAGGTCAATTTCACATCAATTTTGATTATTGACATAATTTAATTTATTTAACACAAATTCAAACCTAGTTGGATAAAACATTAATATCATTATCCCAACATTTCAATAAAAAAAAAAAATATTTCGTAAATTTCAATTTTAAATTAGAAAAAACTAATTAAGACGTTTGGAAAATTAATACTAAATTGGTGTTACATAATTGTAATGATGAAAGTAGGTTATTATTATATTTTGGCTAAAAAGAAAAGTATGTTTATTATTTTAATTATTTTCATATTGATATTAATTTATAATTTATTATAAGATAATTATTTACCTATTTATTTGATTTAAATTGCATCTAATTAGGTTTAATGTGAGATTTATACATGGTTGGATAACGTGACAACTTTTTAGAAAGCTAAATCTAAAAGTTGTTATCAGATAAGTTAAATTGAGGAGTGACTTAATAAATAATTTATTTTACCAAACAATCGTCTAAATTGAGAAGTGATGATTGATAAATAATTTATTTTACTAAACAACCTAGACGGTGAAGATCTCTTTACAATCGCAAACACAATCCCAAACGGGCATAAAAAAATAAAGGTTAAATTACACTTCTCAACTTTCAAAGTTGTGTCAGTTTGGTCCTTAAACTTAAAAAGTGTCGAATAGACCAATTTTGTGTCTAATAGGTCCAACTTTAAAAGTATTGAATAGTCCTTAAACTTTCACTTTTGTGTGAAATAGTTCTTTAACTTTCAATTTTGTGTCTAATAAATCCTTGATATATTCAACATTTTTTAAAATTCAGAAGCCTGCACAAAATCAGGACTCCAATAGACATAAAATTCGATTTTATATTTAATAAATTGATTAATTTTTAAAAATCTCTAATATATTAAGACCTATTAGGCATAAAATTGAAAGTTTAAAAACTTGTTAGACATTTTCAAAGCTCAAAGATCAAACCCAAAATTGAAAGTTCAAAAATGTGTTAGATACTTTTTGAAGTTCAAAGACCAAATTGACTCTAAACTGTCATGGTTAAGCCCCTCAACTCTGAGGTTGGTTTCAATTATTAACACATCATTCTCCGTCCACAAATTTAATGAAAAAAGCCTTTCGAGAGTTATTTTGAAACAAACTTCAAAGTTCAAGGGCTAAAATGAAACTTTTGAAAGTTTAAGGGTATAATTGAAACCAACCAGATGTCAAAAAAAAAAAAGGAGAATGCACTTTTAGTCCCTGAGATTTGGGTTAGGTTGCATTTTGGTCCTAGTTTTCAAACTCAACAATTTAGTGCATGAGGTTTGGTTTTAGTTTCATTTTGGTCATTCCATCCATTTTTCCGTTAGAAACTAATGGATTGCTGATGTGACGCTATTTTTTTTATTTATTTTTTAAATAAAAATATATTAAAAATAATCAAAAAAATAATTTGTTAAATAAAAATACTATTTTTATAACTTCTTCTTCACATGGCTAGCGGCCGGCAACCACCGCTCGCCAGTGACTTTTTTTTTCTCCTCTCACCGCCTGCTCTCTCTCCGTCACCATCTCCTTCTCTTCTGTCGATGCGCGACAGTTTCAATGTAAAAATAAATATAAAAAAAAACAATTGGAATGAGCCCAGATCTGGGGCTCGTTCTAGTTGGATTCGAAGAGGGAAACCCCTTTGTTTTTTCTTAAAACATTGAAACCACGAGCAAAAGGGAGTGAGAGAGCCGATGGGAGGAGTGGCGACAATTGGTGGTCAACGGCGACACGCGGACAGAGGGAACAAGAAAACGAAAATGGGGCTCGTGGTTTCATGACCAACGAAAAAGAGAGACGAGGGAGAGTGATGGATGGCGACGACGACAACAGGAGCACAACGACGAAGGAGCAGGTAGCGCAAATGGGAGGAAAAAAAAGAAGGGGGCGGGCGGCGTTCACGCGAGAGGAACATAGAAAAAGAAAGGTAGAGTGAGAGAAAAAGAGAAGAAAAGGGAGAAAGTAAAAAAAAATCTTGTCGACAGCGGCGGCGTTGAAGAAGATGAAGAAAAAGGAAAAAAAAAAAGGAGAAAGAGAAATAAAAATAAAAAATAAAAAGTAATAATATTTTATTATTTTAAAAAAATCAAAAATAGTTTTTTAATAAAAAAATAGTGTTTGTCAAGAAAGTGTTACCTTCTAACAAAAAATGGAAACTAAAACCAAATTTTCGAAGCTAAATTGTTGAATTTGAAAACTCAGACGCCAAAATGAAACTGGACTCAAAACTCATAAACTAAAAGTACATTTTTCTTTTAAAAAAAAAAATAAATCAACCTCATAGTTCACGATTATTTTTAATAATTTAGCCAAACTTTTAGGGATTAAACTTGTAATTTAACAAAAAAGAAAAATCATTTTCTTTCATTTCAATTGATTTGATTGGTTTTTGTATTGTAGTCCATTTGTTTTCGAAAAATAACACAATAGATTTTGACATTTAAGAACCATTTAATAACACTTCAAAAATCAAAATTCAAAATCAGCAAAGTTAAAGCTGTTTGTGCGACTGTGAGTTCATTGATGATGTGTGGTTGTAGTTTCATAACAAAGTCAAATTAACTATTGAATGATCGATTGAATCAATCTCCCTTCAATCTCTAAACTCGCATAGAAAATTCAATACAGATGAGATAATGGCGAGAGAAAATCATGAACAGACACTGATTTTGGAATTTCTTCATTTTCAGACATTAAATGAAGTGAAGAAGATGGAGAATCACATTGATTACAACTCAAGGTTTCCATCAATACACAAGAAGAACATAATGAGGTATTACATTGATTTCTATTTTACCTTTGAATCAAATCATTTAATGCCACTTTCAGAAGAGATCTAAAGAAGATGGAGAACAAGGAGAAGTAATCGGAAAATTGGGGAAAATCAAAAGCGGCGAACAAAACTGAGACGATTTCAAAAACCTGTGACGAATTCTGAAGAATCCAACGATGAATTTTCGCCAACCGATTCTTCTCCGTCGCCGATTTCAAATTCCTGACACAATCGTAGAATTATGGATCGATTTTACATTAAAGCGGATGAATCCGGAATTTAAAAATCGAGAAATAACTTCGAAGTAGGAGATCGGAATTTACCGGAAATTGTGCGTCGGTGAATATCTTTTCTCGCTCCTTCTCTCTGAGACTCCGAATCGGAGAAATCCTCTGATCCAAATCACCGAAAATAAGCAAACGAACAACAGAAAAACACGAATCAACCGATCGAAACTTCAAACTCGCGAAAAAGAATATTTACCATACAGTACGATCTGAGTTCCTTCAATCTGAATAACCTATCGACTTCCATCTCCAGATCTCTCTGCACCTGACTTCTCTGCAAAAGCTCCTTCATCCGCAACTCGAACACCCTATCCCTCTCTCTCAGCATCTCCTCCGTTCGTTCAGCGTCCAATCTCAATCTCTCGAGCTTCCTCTTGACCGCATTGAGTTCATCCGCCAGAGACGAATCACACGATTCAATCCTCGTCGCCGTTGTCGCCGTCGAGTGAATCGGCGGTTGGTTCTCCTTATTGGCGTCGCCGGAGAGCGAGATCTCGATCCGTTCCGGCTTGGATTTGACGATTTTGGCGACGGCAGGTACGGGATTGGGCAACGAATTCTTCGGTTGGAGCGGGCGGCGGCCGGACTTGAGAGGAAGATATTGAGACGCGGCTAAGGGATGGTGAAGGGCCTGCATACTGGAGGAGATGGAGAATTGGTGTGAAAGAGAAATGGAATCATAGAAGAGAGAAAGAGTGGGAGAGAGGGTTTTTCAGAAGGATTTGGTTTTGTATTTTTAGGGTTTGAATTTGAAAGTAGACAGGCGGCAACGGCTACTTTATTTAATAATAATAAGTTTTGTTTGTTGTATTGTATTACTTACTTTATGAAAGGAAAGACAAAAGTTGCTGCCACCCGGTTGGGGTCGGGTTGAGTTGGGTCGGGTTGGGTCTAGGTCCCCGCTACTAATAGGGTGAGGAATTTGGGTCGGAGTCGACCCAAATCTCCAATTTAGATCAGATCAATAGAACTTTTCCACTTGGTTGGGGTTGGGGTTGAGTTGAGTTGGGTTGGGTCGAGTCCCCGCTACTAATAGGGTGAGGAATTTGGGTCGGAGTCGACCCAGATCATGTCAATAGAACTTTTCCTACTAACCATCACGAAAGATGAATTTGTTCCATTTTAATCCATGGACTTTTAAATGTCCAAATTTAATCCATGTACGCAATGTCTTTTTTGATATAGAAGTTATTATTATTATTTAACCAATTTCGATAAAAAGTTAACTTACAATAGAGACAAATTTTAAGTTTTATGAGTGGTAATTGTCCAAGCATAACCAAGTCCTTCATTTTCATTAAACCCTCCAAAGTTCAAATAGAGAGAAGACTCGACCGATGACATATACGTAGTTTACATATATTTGTGTAAAATGTTGTTTCAAAGTTTATCAAATCTAGATTTTAATTATATATTCTTTAATTTAGATCATAGACAACTTCATGTGGCTTTTACAATCATGTCTGAACCAATTGTTTTTGTTTTTGTTTTTTTTTTTGTTTTTTTTTTTTTTTAAAATTTCATTGATCTAAAGTATCATATTCTTACAAATATTGCTAAAATATGCAATAATTTTCATTCTTTTAAAAAAGAATCCACTATTTGGCTGAAAAGAGAATATGCCCTGTTCCTAACCAGTGAACAACTGAACATCAAATTTTAATAATCAACAGAGATGATTCAAAATATGTCACATTCAATTCAATTTAAAGTTTAAGCTAATTCAAATAATTTTAAATAGTTAAATTCAAACTAAAGATAAGTCTATGGTAAACAAAAAGAAACCTCTGACCCTTTTTCCTTTTACTCAAAGTCTCACCAGAGATTTATCTTTCCCCTATTCCTTTGCATACTTTTTTTTTTTTGGTGCATAGTTTTCTATTTTAATTCTTGAGCTTTACTTTAAAAATCATTTAATTCTTTTCAAAAAAAAAAAAAAAAAATCATTTAATTGGAATCTAATGTAACACGTTTTTATTCTTTTAGATAGATATTGTCTGAACTTATATATAGTATCAAGTTTTAGACCATTTAATAGAACTCTAATATAACACACCTTTATTCCTCTAGATAGATACCTCTAGAGAGATACGTTTGAATTTATGTCAAGTGTCAATTTTTAGAGTGAGATTGAGATGCTCTTAAATAATTGATGAAAAATTAACGTAAGGAAGTATTAGTAATCATACACTTTTGAATATAGGAGTTTATATATTCATACATTCAAACTTTCAAACTCACCGATCATCCCCTAAATTTAGGAAATTTTACAATGAAACCCCTAAATATTGTAAAATTGTAATACTATACTTTTAACTATTAAAATATATTGGTTTCGAAATCAAGGTTGAATTGACATCTCGATTTCCTTCTTCAAAAAAAAAAAGTTTTGATTATACGTTATAACAATCTTATAGTTCAGAGGTGGTTTGCAAATTTTGCGATATTGAACCCTAAGGGTGTTTTTTTTTTTTTTTTTTTTTTTTTTTTGCAATTTTCCCCTTATTATTTTTATATACAAAGAGTTCAAATATTAAAACACAACAGAAAATAATGGACTTAAAAAGCCTGTAAAAGGTATAAAAGTTAAGGGGCAGACTAATTTCTGCTCACTTCATAATGAAAAGCCTTTCAAAGGATTTCTCACTTATATACAGACACATAAGAGGTTCTAGTATATACAATCACAATATATACAAACACACATAAGAATGCAAAAACAGATTCATCAGTTCAATTGATGGGCAAAACAGAGAAGACCCCCTTGAAATTTGGGAGATGATATACTTCATCAGGCTCCAAATGTGGCGTCGATTCAAGAGTTTAGAGGAGAGCAAACGTGTAATGTGCAAGAGGGAGCGAAAAACCTGAGATCGGATTCAGAGATAATCCATTGGGAGCCCCAAATCGTCGTCGTTGGCCTCCTTGCTCTTACGAAATCTTTTACCATTGTAACTTCTTCTGTTACTCCAATTGTCCTGGTCAAATCTTCGTCTATCGAACTCGTAAAGTTCTTCGAGGTCATCTAACGAATTCCCCACGGTCTGGGTGCCTAACAATCCCTGGTATAACCAACCATATCATTATGAGCAAGTTGATGGTTAGGAGTACTTTATATTTTTAGCCTAAATCATTCAATTTCATCAAACGAATTGTACTCTTGAAATTGAGTTCAAAATAGATGGTTCCATTTTTTAAAACAATTGAGGTTGGTCATGAGAATTGTTGTGGTTGACGAGACTATTTTTTGTTAGTATTGGTTGTTCTAGTTGTGTTAGATACTTCTTTGTTAGGCCATTCTTTTTATCAGCTTGATTTTGTTGCCTCAATTTAGGTTTTCCCATAAAATATTATTACAATAAGACAAAACAACCAACTTTTGCCAAACATGTTTTTAAAATTTTATTCATCTTGTAACCACCAATTTTAGAAAAAAAATGCCAAAACAACAATAAATTGAAAAGAATAGTCTCCAATCTCACAGATTTCCCCAGAAGAGTTGGGACATGTTTAGGAGGCGATTTTGGACTTTTGTCATGCTTAAAATCACTTCTATTTTAAAATTAACTTATTTAAAATCATTTTCAATGGAACGAAAATCACTTCTAAAAGATAATCAAACATTAAAATGATTATATGAAAAACACTTTCAATAAATCTCTTATAAACTAATATTTTTGCTGAAATCACTCCCAAACATGCCCTTAGAGTGACCCAAAACAAAGTTCTCTCCTATAAACTACTATTCAACTACTACAAATTTCACAAACTAGTATACCAATAATCTTCAGCACACAAGAAGAGGGCAAAGCAACCATAATATCATCATAATATTTAGTGGGAAGTTTAAACACATAGCAAGTACCTTTGTCAGCCTTTGAATGCGTGATGCAGCATCTTCATGTACAACAACCACATCAGATATGACTTCCAGCACATCCTCAACAAGCAAAGCATATGTACTCACCTGAAATAGTCTCATGAAATTTAAAGTCAACTTGAAAAGGACACGATGTTCAGTAAAGATATCAACAGATACAAACTAAAAGTAACAGATCTTCGTATTTGTGAGCATATGCAATGCATTCACAAAGATCACTTCACTTACCAAGCTAGAAGGAAGAAAGGAATATCCAAATGAATCGAGTTCCAGCGATTCAACAGCACCCGAGTTAATGTTGAAAGTGTATCCACGGATCTAAGCATGGAATTTTGAAATAGGTGAGAAACGAACCATAAATTACAATTCTAGAATCAGAGGTTTCTTGAGTAAATAGATACCTTTCCAATATTCCGTCGACCGGGTGTGACTACTCTGTATCCTACCTAGCAAAGACTTGATTGTTAATCTCTGAAAATAAACCACAAATATGTGTACCCTCTAGCTACTCAAGAAGACCCCAAGTGAACTTCAAAAGCATCTTTCAATCTAGAAAACCAAGCACTATCATTCCCAAAAGAAGACTATTTATTTTATTAACAAAAAAGTGTACCAGTGTTTCCAATCCAGCCATTTTGAATTCATTCTCCATCACAGTCTCATCACGGACAAGTACAACATCACCAACCTGCAACGGGTTAGATAGATTAGATGTTAAAAGAAAAAGAGAAAAAAAAAGTGCATAGGTTCAAACATGGACACTGGAAATAAAAGATAGCCAGAATCCTTCAAAGGAATCCTCCTGATTCAGATCATATCATTCACAAATGTCCATCTCTACTGCTGAGAACTAGATATTTTATTACAAGGTTTCCTAAGAAGACTGAAGGAAGTGTCCAGAGTAGGTGCAAGGAGAACCAAGGCAATGAAGCATTAGATCTACTCCAACCAAACATCTAAATTGAGCAACCAATCAAATAGACTGCAAACCATAAGGTTTGATCCGAAGTAACTCCTAAACTGAAGAGAATTATAGAACTCTTTCTAACACCATCTAATCTCGGACTTGCAATTTCAATCTTCACATCTTTACTGCATTATAGAACTCTTTCTAAATTGAGCAACAAATCAAATAGACTGCAAACCCATAAGGTTTGATCCGAAGTAACTCCTAAACTGCAGAGAATTATAGAACTCTTTCTAACACCATCTAATCTCGGACTTGCAATTTCAATCTTTACATCTTTACTGCATCAATGTGCAGAGAATGTGCATATGAATGAACCTGAGTGAGTCAGGAGAAAAAGTACCTGGTTAATATCCTCAAGATGAAACCATTCTGATTCTCCAGAAAGCAAGTTTGGCTTCACTTCTACAACCGTTACCATCCACTACAATCAAAGTGAAGCATAAAAATTAGAGCACACAATATTTGATGTCAATCTGAGGTTGCATCTCTTTAATGTCTATACTTGAAATATTGAATAGTGTCACTTACAGCAGCGGTATCAACCCAAAGCTGCGATACAAATCCCAAGCTAAGCGCACTTTGAATGCTGATCACTTGTTTTGCCAACATGTTCGATCTCCTCATCACTTGCCTCCTTTTCCGCAACGCTACCTTCCCACTCTCCCCTTCTGATTCCTTCTCCATTTCTGCATCCTTATCTTCAACGGGAACCAAATCCCTTTCTCCTTCTGGGCTTCTTCCCCTGTTTAACCCCTTCTTCTTACCCTCTCCACCACCCTTCTGATCGAGAAATTCCAACCCGGATGAAGCTGCTGCACCATCGCCCCGTCCTTCGTCGGAATCATTCCCATTTCTACTTGCGAAATTCCCGTCGATATCGTCTAAATTTGCAACGCTCCGACTTGGTTCGACGTCGAAGAGGTTTTCGTCTTGCCCCTTCAATCCTAACTCGCCACTGAACCTGTTTCGCTTTGGTGCAAATGCGCTGAAGCTTTTGGAGAGTTTTGTCCTCGAAGGGAAGAGAAGGCAGCCATTTTTAACACTTGAAGAACCAGAATTGAAGGAATTTGAAAGAAGAGGGGAATGAGATTCGAATTGGGTGAACCCTGATCGTCGAAAATTGATGGATGATGAGAAGGAGATCGAAGGAACAGAGTCGCACATTGTGAAACCTTGACTGTGACTGGGAAGTTCCAACGATCGGAGACGATGAAGGCTACCGACGTTCATCACCGTTGAGAATTATCACTTTTGGGCCTCATAATTGGGCTCAGAGTTACGTGGGCCGATTAAAAGGCCCATTTGTGAATTTATATACGTAGTAGTCTCATGAAATTAGTCAACGTGCGTGCAAGCTGACTAAGACACTCACGTATAAAAAAAAAAACATATTCGAATCAAATTCTTCGATCTGAGTAGATGAGACATCTACAACTATTTTCAAAGGTCGCCGATTTAATTTTGTACTAATGTCACTTCCTTATTTATAATAGAAGGAAACAACATTATTATAGGTGAAATTTGATGTAATTATATGCCTATATGAACCAATTAGGACTATTTTGTAACAATTTATAGTGAATGAAGTAAAACAAACATATGAAGTCTAATTAGAAAAATGTCCTTCACAACAAAACAAAATAAGGTAGAAAAATCACGCTACACCCTCTAAGGTAGGGGGAGAGAACGTCCAAATATGGTGTCACCCATTTGTCTAGATAAGGAGATTGGTAAATCTTGTTGAAACAATTAGCTCAACTAGGTATTATGTTTTTGGACGGATTCATCTTAACCTCAGATGGAAGACGTACCTCCAAAGGTTATTTACCTTAAGCTAACCAATCTATGTCATATGTCTCTAAGTACTACGTCATTTCTTCTAACAAAACACATTGTAATCATAGCAAAATACTCAATTCTTCCCTTCTTAAGGACGTAAGATGAGATAGACCACTATTGAAGCATGTGAGTTCTCCCATATTTAGATTTACTCGGCACGCTAACGTTAGTCTAAGGAATATAGGTTGTTTGCATAACTATACTCAGCTCTTCAGTCACGAGAAAGAATCATCTTGTATAGCAACCCTTTCGTACAACATCGACATATAGCAAATCAACTTAGCATTTATAAATCTCTACTAAAAAAGTTTTGATTTTGATTAGTATAAGTTAATCCAAACTCTCACCAAACCAAAAGAAACCAAAACAAAATCAAAATACTTTGAAATTCCACCCTTTCAAATAGCTTGACGATCCTTGAAAGAAGAACAAGAGATGCAAAAAGGAAAAAAAGGGTACCCCAAAGGACCCACTTACCCATTCTCAGCGCTCAAAATTTTGGAACTCACAAGTCAGAAGGCGAAGGGGATAAACTAGATAAAGCCACGCGGCCTCAGTCCAGCCACTGCCCCTTCGCCACTCTCAGCACTCTGTAAAACGATGCAAACGCCACAGCCATTTACTCGACACCATGACGATGGCCTCTCTGTTCTACCCATTTGCAATTTCCCTTCAACAAAGCCCCCAAACCCTCTGCTTCTCTCCTCTCAAACCCACTCTCCAAACTGAAATCCGCCTCTTCGCCGGAGATTTCAGGGCCAAGCCGCCCCCGGGCAAGTGCCGAGCGTCATTCTTCGGCGATATATCCGATCATCTCATCGACAGCTTGGACGGCCCTTTGCGAGTCGATCAGCTTCCGGTTTTGCAATCTGGGTATGTTCAGTTTCAACGATTCTCTGGGGAATTGAGCGATTTTCAGAAATGGGGTTTCGTCGTTTTTGCTGGGATCATTTGGGTTTATCTCACTGCTCGACCAGGGGTTCTCTTTGGCGCCATTGATACGTATCTTCTGGCTCCTCTGCAGCTGGGGTTGGACAGTTTGTTGGGAAGAAGAAGCTTGAAGAGTTCTGATTTTGTGATTGGGGGGAAATTGGGAGAGGGTTCGTTTGGAGTTGTTTATTCGGGTGCGTTTCTTCCGAAGAATGTGAAGGTTGAAGAGCGAACGAGTAGAGGTTTGGAGTTGGATGGGAAGGAGAAAGTGATTCTTAAAAAGGTAACTCTCAATGCAATGGTTTTGGTTGGCTGTTTCAAACTTCTTTAATGGTGTGTTTGAGAGTTTTTAGCAAAAGTAGTTTAGTTAGAAGTGCTTCAATAACATAGTGATTTGATAGAACTGTTAATAGGATAGAATTAGGAATATTATAGGACTGCAATTAGGATAGAATTAAGAATATTATTAGGATATTAAGGGCATTTTAATAAAGATGTGTTTAGCAAAAGTAGTTTAGTCAGAAGTACTTAATAACATGGTGCTTAAATAGGACTCTATTGGGATAGAATTAGGAATATTATTAGGGTATTAAAGGTATACTAGTAATTAGATAAAGAGTTTGTTCGGAGGGATTTGTTATAAATACAATGAGTGGGAGAGGATAGAGGTAGGCAATGTTTAGTGAGTTTAGATTGAAGTTTGATTACTCAAGCAAAGGTTCCAACTACCTCGAATACTCTCGAAAATACTTTCGAATAGCTTTTTTTTTTTAAGTATTTAACCAAAAGCACTCTACCTGTGTTTTTTCACGAAATGCTTTTAAGTGGTTTTATCTTCTTCCAGAAACACTTTTTATGTTATTATTTTGAGGGAGAAGTGCTTTTGGCATAGCAAAAGTACTTTTGAACACTCCAAAACACACTTTAGATATGAAAAGAACAAATGAAAATGCGGTTTGGTTTGATTTGTCTGATTGTCATTTGCAGATTAAGGTGGGAGTTAAAGGAGCTGAAAAGTTTGGGGAATATGAAGAGTGGTTCAACTACAGACTTTCAAGAGCGGCGCCTGAAACTTGTGCTGAGTTCCTTGGAAGTTTTGTAGCTAACAGAGAAAGCAAGCAGTTCTCTGCAGGAGGAAAATGGCTCGTTTGGAAATTTGAGGTAACTAATAAGTTTAAATATGTCAAAGTGCTTTTGATTTCATTATATCGATGCATCACAAAAGTTAAAAAAAAGAAACCTTAAAATATTTTCATTTTTTAAAAATGAACTAAGTGAGAGAAAGTGTGTAGAGAGAGAAATTAGTGAGAAAATTTGCATGTGTCTATGGAGGCTAATAAGAAAATGTGTGTGGAGAGAGATTGGTGAGAAAAGGCGTGTATAGAGAAGTTGGTATGAGAAAATATTTGGAGAGTGATTAGCAAAAGAGAGAGCAGAGCGTCTTGAAATCAAAAGCACTTGATAAAGCAAATTCATTTATTTCCTTGAAAAGTACTTCTAAATGGTTTAGACTTTTATAATGATAGGGTGTTTCGTGGTCTTGAGAAGGTTCCTTCCGACGTTTGGGCTCTTACTAGATTCTATGTTTCTCTCTGGGCCTCGGTTTCTAAGTCTTTTTGTAATTATTCTTTAGGCACTATTATTCTTGATTGGTGTCCCTTCCTTTAAAGGGGTCTTGTTGTAGGCTGGTTTTTTTTTGGATGCCCTTGTATTCTTTCATTTTTTTTTGCAATGAAAGTTGGTTTTATTATTAAAAAAAATGGTTTAGGCTCTTATGAAATTCCTTCTAAATTGAAGCCCAACATAAATATTTGAGTTATAAAATACTTTTAACAAATCAGCATTCTAATTTTTTGAACTCGAGATCTCATAACATTTTAAACTAACTCTAAACATAAAAGCTGCTTAAGTTATTAGTCTTTGGAGGCAACTTCCAAAACCATTATGTTTGATCTCAAGGATGGTGAATATGACAGGGAGATCAGACTCTTGGTGATTACATGAAAGACAGAAGCTTTCCTGTAAACTTGGAAGCTCTTATGTTCGGATGTGTCTTACGAGGCATGAACTCGGTCGAAAGAAACGCATTGATAATCAAGCAAATCCTGCGCCAAATCATCACATCATTGAAGAAGATCCATGACACAGGCATTGTGCACAGGGATGTAAAGCCAGCAAACTTAGTAGTAACCAAAAAAGGACAGGTAAAGATTATAGATTTCGGGGCAGCGACCGACCTCCGAATCGGCAAGAACTACGTACCGAATCTTGCTTTGCTGGATCCTGACTACTGTCCTCCTGAGCTTTACGTGATGCCCGAAGAAACACCTAGCCCTCCTCCAGCTCCCATTGCAGCACTGCTTTCTCCTATACTCTGGCAGGTAAGCTGATCTCCATGGATCTTTTCTTGAAGCTGAAAGGTTGGGATTTTGATGCTTATTAGCAATGATGTCTGTGAAACAAAAGTTCAGTTTATCATATGTTTAAGTTACAAAGTTAGTCATAGGTCTTTGAATTTTAAAAAATATCTAATCGGTTCCTAAGCTTTCAATTTTGTGTCTAATAAGTCTCTAGCATATTCAACAATTTTCAAATTTGAGAACCCAGGGATTTATTAGACATAGAATCGATATCGTAGAAACTTATTAGACACTTTTTAAAATTTGGGGGCCTATTTGACACAAACCTGAAAGTTCAAGGTCTAGACTTGCAATTTAACCTCATCATATTTATTTATGTGGATCATCTATAGAATGATCCATGCTTGTAAAAGGCTGCTGTGGACTTTCCATTGCATATTTTTGAAGTATTTCCAACTTGGAAACTGTTTTTGAAACTGTTTTGTTATTGCAGCTGAACAGCCCTGACTTGTTTGACATGTATTCTGCTGGTATTGTGCTTATGCAAATGGCAGTGCCAAACTTGAGGAGTAGTGCTGGGTTGAAGAACTTCAATCTGGAAATTAAGAACTGTGGATATGACTTGAATAAATGGAGGGAGAAAACAAGAACAAAGCCCGATTTGACGATACTCGATCTCGACTCAGGGAGAGGGTGGGATCTCGCAACGAAGCTCGTTTCGGAGAGAGGCTTCCTTAGAAGGGGGCGTTTATCGGCTTCCGCTGCTCTGAGGCATCCTTATTTCTTGTTGGGTGGTGATCAGGCAGCTGCAGTTATTTCAAAACTAAACTTGGTCAAGAAATGAAGTCATAGGAGGGAATGTAAGTAGAAATTTATATATATTATATTCAATTTTCATCTTGATCTGGTTTTTCTTATTCAATTTCATGTTAAAGCAATGCCTTCAATGCTAAATTTTGACTTTGAGAGAAAAATTCAATGCAAAAGTAACTTGATTAGGTAAACATTCTATCATTTTTGGGTACTGATTAGCATTACTTGAGCTGGAGATGTTATTCAGGTTTTAAAATAATTGTTGATGGTAAGATTTAAAAAATAAAAATAATTACAATTTCAATTTATTCAAATAGTCTCAATCATTGATGACTTTGATGTTAAAATAAAGTTTTTTTAGTGTGTTATGATTTTAAGGAAGCAAATAATAAAATATGAACACTAGAAAAATTAATTATCAATTTGGTTTTTAATCTTTCAAATTCTAGAAGATTCTCAATTAGGTCATTTGGGAAGAAAAACAATTAAAATTTGTTAGTAGAATGTTTATGTGTGGTTAAAATCATTAACATGTTTAGATAGGTAAGCTTTCCACATGAATATGCAACTTATAAAAATTTAATTTTATTAATAGGTGGGTCAGATTTTGATGATCGATGATCGGTAGGTTGGATTTCATGTTCACGTGTCTAACTATGTTGACGAAGTAACGATTTAATAATGCATTAACTTTTTATTTACAATTTTGATAAGGGCAAATTGCAAAAACCACCCCTAAAGTATGATAGTTGTAAGAATTAGACCCCTAAACTTTTAATTGTAAAAATTAAACCCGCAAACTTTCAAAAGTGTAAAAATTAGAATCCTAAACTTTTAAGTGTAAAATTTAAACACTCAAACTATGACAAATATAAAATTTAAACTCTTAACTATGAGACTAAACTTTTTTAGTTCAACAATATGCACAAAACCAAAACCCATAAACATTGGGGTTTTGGATACGATTGTTGAAATTGAAAGGGATGAGATATTGAGAAAGTGGAATTGATTCAGAGTTTCAATGGCGACTTGCTCAAGCTCTCTCCCATGGTTGTACCCGCCACCACTGCTTCTTCTCCGTCGTTTACTCTAATGGCTTCGGACCAACGGAAAATAGTTGCCCGAAAACTCTCTGTTAAAGCCACGAAAACCCTCTCTCCAACTTCACCTTCAACGCTCTCGAGTTCCGACACGATAGCTACGAGTTCATCTCCATCTAGGCCTCTCAAAAGGTTGTACGAGTTCATCTCCTTCTACGATATCCATTTGCTATTTCTTTTAAACCTTGGAAAATCATTTTGGGTTTTCCATTAGTTGATGAATGGACGCTCAAATTATCTTGTTTGATGAGTTTAAAGGTTTAAATTTTATATTTGTCATAGTTTGAGGGTTTAAATTTTACACTTAAAAGTTTAGGGTTTTAATTTTTACACTTTTAAAAGTTTGAGGGTTTAATTTTTACAACTGAAAGTTTAAGGGTCTAGTTGTTACAACTATCATACTTTAGGAGTGGTTTTTGCAATTTACCCTTGTTTTTATGAAATAATCTAATTGAGAATTTCTAGTACATTAAGGGGCCGTTTGTTTGACGGTAATCCAAGATGTCCATGGAATGAGCATCTGGATTACCTCGTTTGTTTTGTGGTAATGTTGGATACCTAGGCAATTCGGGATGCCCATACGGGAGACATCCAAGGAGCTTTTGATGCCCTCGTGAGAGATGAGTTTCAAAGATTCCCATGTCGAGGGCATCTTCGGATGACACTTTTACCCCTCCATTTTACAATTTGTATTTTTATTTAAAAATAAATTAATTTATTCCTACACTAAGAAATAACCATTTGTTTTTAAAATTTTACATTAAGATGTAAAATAAATGATAGTTATATTGAATAATATTTTAATTTTATTTTTATTTATTCTCTTAATAATAATACTAAACTATATTAAACTAATAGCTAAATTAGCTAAAAATTAGTAAGGACATTATTGGTATTATACATAATCTAAGAACTTCTCGTACAAAAATCCTGCAAAACAAACATAGTTATCCGAATATTCACATATATTCTTATAAATTATTCCTTCCAACCAAACACGGTTATCTCAAATGTCGGGCATCTATATTTTCGGGTATCTATAATTCCAGGCATCTGAATATTCCGGTTATCTAGATTCCCAAAAAACAAACGGCCCCTAAGGGTAAAATTTTAAAGGTTAAATTACAAAGTTTTTTTTTTTTTTTTTTTTTTTTTTTTTTTTTTTGAAACTAGTTAAATTACAAGTTAGTCTATGAACTTTTAGGATTGTGTTAATTTGGTTTCTGAACTTTAAAGAGTGTTAAATAAGTCCTCGAATTTTCAATTTTGTTTCTAATAAGTTCCTGGACTTTTAAAAGTATTCAATAGGTCCTTAAACTTTCACTTTTGTGTCCAATAGGAACTTTCAATTTTGTGTCTAATAAATCTTTGACTTCTATCCGACATTTTTTAAAATTTACAAACATACTAGATACAAAATTGGAAGATTAGGGTCTCAATAGACATAAAATTCAATTTTATATTTAATAGATTGTTTAATTTTTAAAAATCTCAAACGTGTCAGAAATCTATTCGATACAAAATTGAAAATTCAGAGACTCATTAGACATTTCTAAAGTCTAAGGACCGGTTAGACACAAAATTGAAAGTTTCGAGACCCATTAAACAATTTTAGAAGTCCAAAGACATAATTAATACAACCCTGAAAGTGTAATATAATCATTTTTTTTTTTTGTTAGCATCTTGAATTAAATATAGATCCATTAGAAGGCTAGATATAATGGTTGATTTCACAAATTATGGATTCTTTACCTTTCCCATGAGAATTTTGATTATTGGTTTGGTATGAATCCACAAGTTAAAAGAATTATTCATTTGACTTTATGACAAAAAAAAAAAAAAAAAAAGTAGAAATGATTGTTATTATCCTATCTATAAACATAGTGTTGAATATTTGATTGCTTATTCAAAATTGATTGGAACAAGTAAATTGTGGTTTACAAGTGGGATGGTGCTAATTGTTTGGAAGAACTTGACTTGTTCATTTGAGAAATTAAAATAAAAGAAAGAAATTGAAGCATTCATTATGAAAATAAAATGACAATAAAATTTGAAGAGCTATCACACATCCAGATTCGGTAACATCTTATTTCAATCACGTGTAGCGCTTAAAATTAATTTTTTCTTTAGTTTGCTTTTAAGGATAGCACTATTTTTTTTTTTTAAGGACTGAAGTTGTTTTTTTCTTCCTAGTAATTTATTTTAGAATACTATGTTACAAATATATAGTAGAGATTTTCACTTGGGACGTTTTGGAGATGATAGAGATAACTCAATAATTTTGAAGGCAAGAAACTTGATTTTTGCTTGTTTTACAAGTTATTCGAGGTTTTTTTAAAATTAAAAATTTATTAGATATAAAATTGAATATTATGTCTAATGAGATCCTAAACTTTCAAATTTATGTCTAGTAAATGAAAAATCTGCCAAGTACTCTCCATTTCCTCTTTTTCATTCACATTATTCTTTGGGATTTTTGTACGGATGACCCTCTAAAATAGACGGAAATGATAAATGTCCCACATTTTCAAACACAAGGATATATGTCATTTTGCTTGCGTCAGCATCCTAGTAAAATTTATCTGCTCTAACCTTGCTCTCTCTCCAATTTCTCTCTCTGATCTCTCACTCTCACTCCAATCTCTTGCTCTCTCTCTAATTTCTCCCTCCAATTGAGAGTATATGTCCATTACCGCTGAGCTAGGTTTGCTTTAACATGGAGAATCTAACCTTCAACCTATAATTATTAGTTGTCAATTCCTATATATATATATATATATATATATATATATATATATATATATATATATATATATATATAGTTGTAAAAAAAAGGATCTATAATTATTAATATGTAATGTATTGATTAGTTGACTATACATGGACCAATTGTTGGTAACTATTAATTAATTATTAACTGAATATATTACAAAATATAATTAAATTTCTAAAAAAATTATTGATTAAATGAGAGAAATTCCTTAGTCTAAATATATTTCACCTTATTAATTCCTTTTATATTTGTTCTAAATCTTATCCAAATCTCCACCTCCAAATTATTCCACTAAAAAATTTTCATATATGTATTAACAAAAACCAAACCATATTTTTAGTTTAAAAAGATGTCAAATTTTAAAATATTTTCCCCAGAACTTGGACAGTGTAAGGCTAAATATATATTTGGTAAAAAAACATTTTTTACTCATAAACTTGTCAAATTGTATCAATTTTTACCGTAAACTTTCAATTTCAATTTCATCCTCTAATAAATTTTCGTTCGAAAATTGGTTCAGAACAATTATTCTTACATATCTTTTCAATGAATTATAAAACATATGTATGGTACAAAATTGAAATATAAAGCTAAATTTTTGTTAAAATTTGTGAGTTTTGACAAAGTTAATCAATGATCAAACTTAAATTGTACAAAACTTGAAATGATTGAAATTAGTGAGTTTGATAAGTGAATGAATTAGGAGGAGTTTGAATTAAGGGTAGAAATTGCACCATTCTTTATTTATTTATTTATTTATTTTTTTGACAACACGGTAGAAATGATAACATTTAACTATACTTAGCGTCTACTTTGATGAAATTGAATGAAATATTATGGTGAAAATTGATACAACATGACAAGTTTATAGATAAAAATTGAACATTTTCCCTCTATACGTGTTAGTTTTTAATATTGGGATGTTTTTTCAATTTAAATACCTATGGTTTAAAAGTTTCAATTTATTTCATCATGTTTTGACATTTTTCAATTTAGTCCCTTATTATCGGTGAATGTTAAAATTGATTGATTATAAACTTTACATGACATAATACTTAATAAATTGACGGAAATTTGGAGCAAAAATCTAAAAAAAGAAAAAGGGAAGTTTCTAATTCCTCCAAATTTCTAATTTCTAAGACTTTGGTAGCAATTTCATGTTTTCTTCTCTTAGATAACTTTTTTCTTCTTTAAATTTTTATAAATTTTCTAAATATTCTGTCATATAAACTTATCATCTAACAATTTAATTTACCAACGACCAGGAACTAAATTGAAAAATGCTATTACATTAGAATTTAGACCAAATAAAATAGTAATATGATTATTGGTTTGGTATGAATCCACGAGCTAAAAGAATTAGTCATATGACTTTATGGTAAATAAATGGAAATGATTATTTATTTATTTATTTATTTATTTTTGGTAACAAGTGGAAATAATTGTTATTTTCCCACTTAGTGCTAGAATGACAATATTCATTCAAGAAATTAAAGTGAAAGAACGAAATTGACGAATTCATTACGAAAATAAATTTTAAAAACAATAAAAAGAGGAGAAAATTCGAGTAGCTGTCACACATCCAAATTAGATCATGATTTTCTTGTCTCCAACTCAAACACAGATGTAATTGTTCCCTCTAGGCCCTTTATTTTTTCTATGGTCCTTGTTGAATGTTGACCATTAGGCCAATCCATGATGGTTGTCTCAGATCATTGATAATGAAAATGGGACATAAATGTCATTTCATTATTTTTATTTTTTTTTTATTTTTTTTATTTTTGTTGGTTTTATTTCTAAAACCAACTCATGGAATGGAATTTTATATTTTAGTTATTAGCATTACACTATAAAAAGGGTTTATATTATCCTCTATATCTAAAAAAAACATTTCATTCTTTTTAATTAGTTGGTTGTTAATTTCCATCCCCTCCCACTCCACCCAATTCTTTTTAATTAGTATTGAAGTTACAATAAAACAATTAATCAAAATAATGACGAAAATCAAATCCGTTATTTATTATAAAAGTTTAGAGGCTCGTGGGATTTAAATCTTTCTGACACAATTTTTTAAATATTGTTTTGATTTTTTTTTTTTTTTTTTTTTTAATATTGTTTTGAATTTTAACCATACTTGAAGTTGAGACCAATAATATTAGGGAAATGACTTACAAAATTAGTTGGGTTTGATTAGAAGTTACTACTTTAAAAGGATGAAATTTGAGGCAAAGTTCTATTCATTCCAAAATTGAAGTTATACATGAAACGGTGCGTTTCGTATATTTATTATTATTATTTATTTTTGGGTAACTGAATGAAGAGGGAGTTTCTTTTTTATGCTTCAAATTTAAATTTATATGGTTTGTGATAGTAAATAAATATTAAAAACGGTTCTATATAGTCCAAATTTCTGGAAAATAACGTGAATAATTAATGCCTTATTTTGTAACTATTTTACTTTTTCCTAAAAAAAAAAAAAAAAACCTATTGTTTTTGGAAGAAAATAAATTATCATGCAAAAATACATTAGTTTGGTGACAAAATTTTCTGTTTTATTCTTTCATTTTTATGGTGACTCTCAATTGTGAATTAAAATTTAGGTTAAACTATAAATCTAGTTTTGGACTTTGATAGTTCTATCTAATTAGTTTTCAAATATTCAAAAGTTTCAATTATGTTTACGAGTTTTGATCTTATTTCAGACAAGTTCTTATCATTAGTTCGTATACTAATTAAATATTGACATAGAATATTAGTTGAACTTATGAATAATATTTAAAAAAAAAAACTAATGAATAATGATTTGACACAATATGGTCATGTGTAATACAAAAGAGTAGACTAATAGGATAAAATAAGGTGGACGAGCAAAAAAGAATTTGGAACGAAAAAAATGATTTAAAGTGATGAAATCTTTTGAAAATAAATCTTTCTTTTCTTTATGATTTTAAATGGTCAAAAATGTTTTTATAAAAAGATGTTAATAAATTTAAAAAGCAATTTAAGAGAATTGACTCATTTAATTAAAATCTATTTTTGAAGGCCTCATTTAATAATCATTTTGTTTTTTGTTTACTATTTTTGAAGTTTTAGCTTATAAATGCAAATTGAACTTTCTTTACTCATTTTGTCAATTTCCATGGCTAAAATAAACATCAAACATTTTAATTTTCTCCCTTATCATCTAAAGAAATTCAATTGTAATCAATTATCCCTAAAAAAAAACATCAAATTTATGGGGTTTAACAAAGAAGGAAAAAAAAAACTTATTTATCCTTTCAATTTTTCTTCTATTATACTAAGCTCAAATCATCTAAAAGCCAACAAAGAAGATTCCTACCCACTACTCACTATTCTTGTGACAGTTGCATCCAAAAAAGAACTTTTCCAAATTGAAGTTGTTGAACACTTATATGTGCTCTACAATGTCACAGAAAAAGACTTAATGAGTTAGTATTGATAGCAATTGAGAATGATATTTTGGGGAGAATTGACTATAAAGAGTTAGATTGACGATTTTGCTTCAAAGAAAGTTTGGAGAATGACATATTTTCTTAGTTTCATATATTCTTTATTTATTTATAAGAATATTTTACAATTTTGTATGTTATAAAATATTTTAGGACCTCATTTTAAAAAATATCACCGAACTCCCTCTTATTTGGGACGAACATGATTTTTTAAAATCTACTAAAATTTAAAAACTATAAAAAAGCAATTTTTAAAAACCTATTTTTGTTTTTTAAATCCGACTAAAATTCAAATGTATTCTAAATACGGTGAAAATCATATTATAGATTTTTTTTTTTTTTGAAATATCATATTATAGAAATTTAGAAGGAAGTGGACAAAATTTTAAAGACAGGATGATCATCAAATGCAACTCTAATGAATCAGATTAATTTTTTTTTTAATATTTCTTGTAAAACAAAAAGAAAAAAATTAATATTAGAGATTAAATTTAAAAATGACACGAATAAATTTAGAAAGAAAAAAGACAAAATATCAAGCCTTAAAAAAGGTCCAAGAATTCACCAAAACATTGACATAATTAAATAAAACTCATTATTTTAAAGTGCAAGAATTCTGATTTGTCCACGTAAGCCCGAAAGTGGGAAAATAGGCGGGTCCCACCCACGTTGGCCACAAAATAATTAATTTTTTTTTTTTTAAAAAAAGAAAAAAAATATATCAGTGTTTGGCATTAAAATGCAGCTGGCGCCAAATGGGCATCACGCCGACGACAATAAAACCAATCCAAACGCGTCCTAAAAAAATAAAATAAAAGAAAAAAAGAAAACGCGTAATTAGGCAATAAAAGAAAAAAAAAAAAAAAAAAATATATATATATATATATATATATATATAATAGTTGTATTATTTAATTTATTGAACTAAAGTTTTTATTAGCATTATTTCGAGTTTCGTTTTGGGTTGTCTGAAACTCTTCTGACCGTCGGATTAAATTGCTCTCTCAGATCCACCGTCCGTTGAGTCATAGCGTAGCACCCACCACAAACTCAATCTTTGGACAGATGGCATTCAAACTAACGACAGGACAAATATATATTCGTTGCTACCATTTGATTTTTGTCTATATGTTTGATTAATTAACGGATAACTTTTCATGTTTCTTATAAATGGTAGGTTGGAATTTATAACTGTTTTATTTGAGTCGTAATGTTTGTAAGATTAACATTACGAAGACCAAAAAGGCAATGGTTTTTAACCATGTATGGAAGATTTGTGGTAAGATGGCTATTTTTGGAATTTACTTTAATGTTGTTGGTTATTTGGCTTATGAGTTGGATACCTGAGAGTGTGATGTTGAATCGATGTTTGAGGACTTTAAAGTACTTGGATTAGTGAAATTTAGTGTTGGTTTGTGATTGTATGATTTTGGTTTTTAGAATATTACATTACAAATATATGAGTCAAGATTCGAACATTTTATATCAAAGGGAAATACTGATGTTTTTACTGTTAAGCTATGCTCAACTCAAGTTAGTTATAATTGTATGTAGGTGGTGTGAAGTAAGATTTAATGACATGTGGAAAATTAAGCGATTCATCATAAAAGCCAACTCACACATTGAACATAAGTTTTAAATGGACAAGTTTTAACTCAATCTTTTGGAAAGATAACTCAATTTTGAAACTAACTTTACAATTATTGACTCAAGTCAAAATAGCAACCACTAGTTCAAGCTCACATCCCGAATCTACTTAAGCCAAAACTTGACTATGTCAAAATAGGGCATGCCATTCTTCGACTGTGCCCAACTCTTGATTTCCTTTGCTCTTCACCCTCACTTATCAACAAGTTAACCTAGTTGATCTTGTGATCGTGTTTTTCACGTCATGATTATATTTCACTTACAACAATTCTCTGACAACAAATTCAAATTCTTCAATTTCAAACAACAAAAACCCTAACTTCTCAAAACTGTGTCGTCTCATCGAAACTCAAAGAGCTATATTGGTGGCATGCTAGTGGCATAAACGTAGATAATCCAAAATTATCTGATGTCTTCACTCTTAAGTTACTTTTAACTCGCCAACAAGAGCATAGATCAACTGGCATAAAGTTGTATTCATGACCGGGAGGTCTATGATTCGAAACGCTCAACTCAACTCAACGTAGTTGTAATTGTATGTAGTGGCACAAACGTAGATAATCCAAAAGCCAAGGGCCATTATAGAACAACTGTAAAGCTGATTGCGAAAAAATGCGGCCCGCACCGAAGCTCTTGGCTGGCAGTGGCACCATCTTCTTCTCCATTTCCTTCGGTTTCTGGTCTTTTAGCTTTACCCTTTCCACCATTTTTTCACAGTCATCTCTCTGCTTCTCATCATCTTCAATCCGATCTCTCAAGGTAAGCTTCCTCCTCCAAATCCCTCTTTCCAGATCCCCCAAACCCAACAATTTGCTTTCACTTTCTGTTTTTTTCTCTGCCTGGATCTGGGTTTTCTGTCTTCCTTCCTGAATTTCTCTTCATTGGGTTGTACTTTCTTGGATCGCACTCGTGAGCTGATTTGATTTGTTGCTGATGCCGGATTGTGGTTGTTTACTTCTTGTTCTGTTGATTTCTGTGTAGGAAAGTTCGGATTCTCTTGAAGTTGGCTGTTGATGTTGTTCTGATCTGGTGAGGAAGAAGTTTTAGAGTTGATTCATGAAGGAAACTCATAAATCCCCTCTTGCTTTTGCATTTGCATTTGCATCTATCTCTGTTTTCGTTTGCTTGTTCTTCGATGCCCATGTGGTTTTAGCACAAAATTACATCCCTCGGGATTTCATCCTCCTCGACTGTGGAGGGCCTTCGACGGCTAACGACATCGATGGCCGGAAGTGGTATACCGATGACAAATCCAAGTTTGTTCCGGCGATGGGGGATAGCACCACATCGAAAGCCGCTACTCAGGATCCTTCAGTTCCTGAAATCCCTTTCATGACGGCTAGGGTTTTCCACTCTAATTTCACATATAGCTTTCCTGTGGCTCCTAGTCGTTTATTCGTTCGTCTGTACTTTTACCCTTCTTCTTATGGTGGCCTTGATGCATCTGATGCTCGTTTCTCTGTCTCCACTCAGTCCTATACTCTTCTTAATAACTTCAGCGTTTCACAAACTGCTGAGGCTTTGAATTTTGCCTATATCATTAAGGAATACTCAATCCATGTTGAAGATGGAAGGTTGAACCTGACTTTCGTTCCATCCTCCAGTCATCCAAAGGCTTATGCATTTGTGAATGGGATTGAGATTGTATCTATGGCTGATATTTACAGCGGGTCTCCTCTTATTGTTGGCCCATCTACTCTTTTCAATATGGATAATGGCACTGCGCTCGAGAATGTGTATCGGTTGAATGTCGGGGGGAATGATATTTCGCCTTCTGCTGATACGGGGATGTATAGGTCTTGGTTTGATGACACTCCATACTTGTTTGGTGCAGCACAGGGAGTGACAATGAGTACTGATCAGAACACAACGGTTGATTATCCGCCTGCAATTCCTACTTATGTTGCGCCGAATGATATCTACTCCACTGCTAGAGCAATGGGACCTAATAGCAATGTCAATCTGAATTATAATTTGACATGGATTTTCTCTGTTGACTCTGGGTTCTCTTACCTTGTTAGGCTCCATTTTTGTGAGATTGCTCCAAATATCACAAAAGTTAACCAGAGAGTGTTCAACATTTTCCTCTTTAATCGAACTGCTACGCCTAGTGCTGATGTTATTGCCTGGGCTGGTAAAAGTGATACTCCTGTGATCCAAGATTATGTGGTCTTCGTTCCAGATTATGGAAGTCCACAGGTTAATTTATGGCTTGAATTGAATCCTGACAAGACCGCGATCCCAAATTACTATGATGCAATCTTGAACGGAGTGGAGATATTCAAAATCAACAACTCGAATGGTAATCTTTCAGGGCCGAATCCTATTCCTGCTCCAAAACAGGATAATATTGATCCATCATTAGCAAAGCCAGCATCTTCTCATGGTAAATCGAAGAATAAGACAGCAATTATTGCTGGAGTTGTTTGTGGTGCAGTTGTTTTAGCTCTGATCATTGGTTTCTTTGTTGTTGCTAAACGTCGCGGTGGGCGTGGTAAAGATTCTAGTACTGTCGAAGGACCATCGGGATGGCTCCCTCTTTCTCTCTATGGAAATTCCCATTCGGCTGGATCTGCTAAGACAAATACAACTGGAAGCTATACATCCTCCCTGCCTTCCAACCTTTGCCGCCACTTCTCATTTTCTGAGATCAAGGCTGCCACAAGGGACTTTGATGAATCTTTACTACTTGGAGTGGGTGGTTTTGGCAAGGTTTACAAGGGAGAAATTGATGGTGGGACTACAAAAGTTGCGATCAAGCGCGGGAACCCTCTTTCTGAGCAAGGTGTGCATGAGTTTCAAACTGAGATTGAAATGCTCTCTAAGCTTCGCCATCGCCACCTTGTTTCGTTGATTGGCTACTGCGAAGAGAATTGTGAAATGATCCTGGTTTATGATTACATGGCTCATGGAACACTCCGAGAACATCTATACAAGACCAACAAACCACCATTGTCTTGGAGGCAAAGGCTCGAGATATGCATCGGAGCTGCCCGTGGTCTGCATTATCTCCACACTGGTGCCAAACATACAATTATTCACCGAGATGTGAAGACAACCAACATCCTCCTGGATGAAAAGTGGGTGGCAAAAGTATCTGATTTTGGTTTGTCGAAAACTGGTCCTACATTGGATCACACACATGTCAGCACTGTAGTGAAAGGTAGTTTTGGATACTTGGATCCCGAATACTTTAGGCGGCAGCAATTGACCGACAAATCCGATGTTTACTCCTTCGGAGTCGTTCTGTTCGAGGTCCTGTGCGCTCGGCCAGCCCTGAACCCAACTCTCCCCAAGGAGCAAGTGAGTTTAGCTGAATGGGCTGCACACTGCTACAACAAAGGCATTTTAGATCAGATAATCGACTCATACCTAAAGGGGAAGATTGCATCAGAGTGTCTCAAGAAATTCGCAGGGACAGCAATGAAATGTGTGTTGGATCAGGGCATCGACAGGCCATCAATGGGCGACGTTCTCTGGAATCTAGAGTTTGCATTGCAGCTGCAGGAGAGCGCAGAAGAGAGTGGCAAGCTAGGCAGTGGGATAGAAGTAGAAGAAGGTCAACTCGACGAAGTTTACAAAGGGAAGAAGGATTTAGACGCTTCCCCCCTCGTCGATGGAAACATAACCGACTCGAGAAGCACCGGAATCAGTATGAGCATCGGAAGCCGAAGCCTCGCCAGTGAAGATTCCGACGGGTTGACGCCAAGTGCTGTGTTCTCACAGATCATGAACCCAAAAGGTCGTTAACATCACAAGGAGAGGCTGAACTCACTCAACTCAGTAAGGCCATTACACTTCTATAGTTTTGATTGATCAAAATTACAATCTTTGGCTCATTAATTCTGTTCAATTATTACAGATTCCTTCCCATTTTATCTTTTGAGGCTTCTAATTGTTTCAATCCAAATCAAAAGCTCTTCTGTTATTCTGCCTTGTTGTATGATTTGTATGTATAAAATATCGATGGAGATATCGGTATATTCAAACATATTTTTACTCCATACTCACTTTCATGTGTGGATTTGAATGTTTTTTTTTTCTTCATATAATTGACTGCTTAAATGTATTATTTTGTACTTATATTTATGTCATTCTTTTTACTTTGTATTTAATATGTTTTTCAGTTCCAATTTCATCCTATTTATTATTTTTTTCAAGCAAATGGGGGAAATAGCCCTGTAATTAAAACATAGGTTAAATTACAAATTTAGTTCTCGAACTTTTGACTTTGTATCTAAATTTCCATTAGATGTTTAAACTTTCAATTTTTAGATTTAATGTCTTTGCACGTTTAAAGTGTCTAATAGATCTCTGACCTTCAAATTTTGTGTTTAATAGATTAGTTACTATTAAACATGATGGCCACTTACTTAGGATTTAATATCCTACGAGTTTCCTTGGCAACCAAATGTAGTAGGGCCAGGCGATTGTCCCGTGATATTTGTCGAGGTGCGCATAAGCTGACCCAAACACTCTCGAATATAAAAAAAAAAAAAAAAAAGATTAGTTACTTATTTGTCATTTTCTAAAATTCATAAAGCTATATCGAATATAAGATGATCTGAGTTTTGTCTTATAGAATCTTAACCAGTCAAATAAAAGTGAAAGTTGAAGACTCTCTTAAGTCGGGATCTATTAAACACAATCATGAAAGTTAATGGACTAAATATGTAATTTAGCCTAAAATGTAATTTATTGAATTGAAACTATCACTTGTTTTGATTGAATGATTTTGATGTTCTCATTCACATCATTTTGACTTGTAATAATTTACTAGATCCAAAATAAGACACTGCTGCAAAAAATAGACTCATTAAACATGTCAATGAATTGTATTTGTAGCATTCTTCGATATTATTTTACAATTTTTATATAATCTAAACTTAGTTGAAAAATTCAATGCAGAAGAGGTATAAATTGAATTCTTATGTATTTGAGGGTGTTATCAATTGATTTTAATATTTTTAATCTATTAAGTTAGGTTCCGTTTGATAACCATTTGGTTTTTGAAAAATAAGCTTATACACACCTATTTCTCTCTATAAGTTTCTTTGTCTTAGTATCTACCTCCTTCCTTGTTTTCAAAAACCAAAAAAAGCAGTTTCCAAAAACTTATTTTTGTTTTTAGAATTTGGCTAGGAATTCAAATAAGTTCTTAACAAAAATGAAAACCATGGTAGGTTGGTTTTTTTTCTTAATCAACGTGTACAGGTGAAAATTTGAATTTCTAACATTTGGTCAGATATAATAGTTTAATCAGTTGAGTTTTGTTATGGTTGACTGGTTGGTTGGTTAAAGCCAGTTCAATTGAGTACAATCAAAATTTTTGTTTAAAAATGAAAATTACTAATTACAATTTACAGCCATTCCCATAAATTATGTCTCAGATTTTAGATTTTATTTCTAATTTAGCAAAATTTGGACCTACATTTATATTTTTGCTGCTCTTCTTTTATTTTTAGTTAATGTTAATTTTAATTTGAAATATAAATATTTTACTTTTGAATATTTTGTCTTTAATTAATATTATATTCATCCTAAAAACTAAAAACTATATTCACTTTAATTTAAAATTTAGAATATAATGATGTGACACTCTAGATATATGATTAGTTTTAAATGGTTACTTTTTTGAAACAAAAGTTTTGTCCTTTAGTTTAAATTATTACTCTTTGAAACTGAAGTTTTGTCTTTTTATATTTTGAATTGGTTGAATTAGTTTTTCCTATTCCAAAACCACATGCAATTTCTTTTTTCCTCTAAATTGCATGCCCATGGAAAATTTTCTTCATATGCAATCCTAAAATGTAATTCTTAAAGTTCATGTGATATTTTATTTCACAAAATGGTTTTCTAAATAATACTATAGCATTATAATATTCAAGTATTCAATTTCTTTTTAAAATTTCTGTTATGATAAAAATCAACCAACGACCTTTCGGTTCGGACGACTACGGATTGTTGGGCTCAGATTGGCAAAAACGGCCCAGGGTAAACAGTAGAAGGGCCAAGGCCCTCCTTAGCCCCCACCACTTCCTCCTTGGCCTTGGCTCGAAAATGAGGCCGAGGAGGATGCTCGGCCTCGGCGGCAACCAGGGGCACGAGCCCGACTTGAGTTCCCTATCCAGTCCAGCAAAACCCTACGGGGAAATCTATAAAGACTACGAAAGTTGCCCTATGAAGGGGATCGAGAAAATAGAGAATTAGAGCACACACAGGTACCATCGATTGATTCTGAAACACTTTGTTATTTTTCCGTCTAGAGCTAACTTAAGCATCGGAGTGTGTGTGGTCTACACCGGTGTTTGCTTGTCTTGCAAGTCACGTTTTTCCCGCTCTCATACAAATTCACTGTTGATCGTCACGTGGAGCAAAGATAGATCTCAGAGCGAAATTTGTCCATCAACCATTTCTATAATTTTTTTTCTTCTGATTTGAGTTTTTCTTTCTTCTTACTAACCCTTTACAATGTATAATCCACGTTCAATCTCTTGAAAAATTATCTTTTTGATTTTAATGTTTATTATTATAGGAAGGTACAAAATACCCATTATTGTCGCAAAGAGGAAAAACTAGAACCCGAGATGAAAGAAAGAAGGTGAAAGGTAAACAATTTTGTTTTAAAAAAGGTAATAGAGATTAGAGGTTGGTTTTAATATACTTTTGCATTGAAATTATGGTGTGATGAAGAAGATGTTGAGACTTTTTTCGTAGAAGTTGAAGGCTTATTTGGTTTAAAAGTGTTCTTTCATCGTAAAAAAATAAATAAATAAGGTCTCATTTGATAATCATTTGGTTTTTGCATTACAAGAAAACAGTGTTTCAGCGACGAAAACCAATTAAGCTTGTTTTTCTTCCATTTACTTACCATAATTTTCATCTTTGTTAATGACACATTTGAGTTCCTAGCCAAATTCCAAAAACAAAAATTAGTTTTTGAAAACTAAGGCCCCGTTCGATAACCATTTGGTTTTTGAAAATTAAGTTTATACACACATACTTCCACCTATAATTTTTTTGGTTTTAGTATTAACCTTTTACCTTGTTTTCAAAAACCAAGTCCAATTTTGGAAACAAAAAAAAAAAAAAAGTAGTTTTCAAAAATTAGTTTTTGTTTTTAAAATTTGGCTAGGAACTCAAATGCAGCCTTAACTAAGATGAAAGTTATGGTAAAGAATTTAGGAAAAAACAAGCTTAATTTTCAAAAACCAAAAACCAAAAACAAAAAACCAAATGGTTATCAAACGAAACCTAATTTTTTTAGCTTTTGAAACTTAACTTGGTTTTTGAAAACATAGGAATAAGATATATAACAACTCTAAAAAGAATATTAAGTAGGAAGAGAAAGTTTCTTTTCCCCAAACCCATAAAGAGTATACACACACTAGAAATAAAATATTTAATCTTATTGATTGGACAATCAATAAGAATTCAAAATAGTACAAGCATTTCCAAGCCTCTCTGGACTTGTTTGGAATATTTTTTAGTTTCAATGTTTTGTAAGAATGCATTTTATTTTAAATATTTTGTATAAAAATTAATTAGAATTTAAACACTCATATGTTTGGTTGCATTTCCTCATAAGTTATTATATACTTAAAAACTATTTTTAAAAAATTTACTTTTAAGTGTTTCTCTCAAAATGGTTTATTTCTCAATTTTTTAATAAGTCATTTTTAGTGGTTGTCAAAACACTAGAATTTTTTCAAAATGAATTTTTTTTTTTCAAAATTAAACACTTGAAAAGTTAAACCAAACATACCCTTATTTAATCTAATGAAAGTGCTTTTGAGTTTTGACAAAGTGTTCAAACAAAATAAGAAAACTGAAAAGTAATTTAATTTGTTGAAGGATATTTTTCCAAAAGTAATATCAAAAGTTTCCTAAGCTACCTTAACGCATTTTACCAGCTACATATATAATATTGTCAAAGTGAGCATAGGTCAACCCTAATTGACATGTATCTTCGACCAAGAGGTTAGAAGTTCGAATCCTTCGACTCCCAAATGTTGTTGAACTAAAAAAAGAAAAAAAAAAACTAATATATATCTAATGTCCTATTTAACATAAAATTCAATTTTATATCTAAAAGATTCTTACTTTGTAAAAAGTTGAATATATATCAAAAACTTAAGACACAAAATCGAAAAGCTTTTAGACTTATTTGACATTTTTAAAGTTTCTAAACTTATTAGACGTAAAATTAAAAGTTGGCTATTCGATTTCTTGTTTTTTGTTTTTTTTTTTTTTAATGTTGGTTAAATTACATATTTAGTCTATGAATTTTCAGGGTTGTCAATTTAGTCCTACAACTTTAAAAAGTTTCAAATAGGTCTTTGAACTTTCGATTTTGTTCTCAATAGGTCCCTGAACTTTAAAAGACAAAAATTCAAATAGGTCTTAAACTTTCACTTTTGTGTCCAATAGATCCTTTAACTTTACTTTTAATTTTGTGTTTAATAAATCCTTGACCTATTCAACGTTTTTGAAAATTCACAAGCCTAGTAGATACAAAATTGAAAGTTTAGAATCTCAATAGGTATAAAATTCAATTTTATATATATAGTAAATTGGTTAATTTTTAAAAATATAAAATATATCAAGGACCTATTAGATACAAAATTAAAAGTTCGGAAATTTATTAGACATTTTTAAAGTTCAGGGACATATAAGAAACAAAATTGAAAGTTCGAAGACCTATTAAAATCGTTTTAAAGTTCAAAGACCTATTGATATAACTCTGAAAACGGACTAAACTTGTAATAAAACCTTTTATGTTTACTTCCAATCATGACCATTTTTTTTTTTTAAAAAAAAGGTCTCTTAAGCTATCGACAACCCACATCAGATAACATGAGTTGTCTCATCTCCGCAATATCTTTCAAGTGGATGTGATTTTCTGTAAATAAAAAATTTATTATAATTATGATTTTTTTTGAGTTCTATTATAATTATAATTGCAGTTGTACAACATAATTTAAAAAATTATAATTTTTAAAATCCATTAACCATTAATTAACTAAAATAATGATTTCATCATTTTTTTTTTTTTTTTTTTACTTTTGAAACTTTTGAAAGTTCAGGATAATTGAAACCAAACCTATAGTTCAAGAGTATTTTTGATAATTTAACCCAAAAAAAAACTATATAACTAGTATTTATAAGCTTAATTTTTTTAAAAAAAATCATTATCAAACTTAACCTAAAGCAAAAACATCCTCTGAAACTTGAAAAATGATCCACACTTTTAGAACTCAAGGACACAGTTGTACAACCTATAATACAGATCCCGGATCTCGTTCAAGTAAGGTCGTAGAAAAAGATCTACATCCTCTATCCCATTTTTTTTTTTTTTTTTTTTTTTTTTGGGCAAAGGGACAAGAACTCAAAACCTAAAGCTTCAAGAAGTCCCAATAATTTCAAAATAAATATTACTAATAGTCAACCTCACATGTCTACACAGAAAATGGGAAGCATTATACAGAGGAAAAAAGAAACCATACATCCACAACACAGGGAAGATATTCAAGGGCTTCAAAATGGTATTTACCGGAACTCATATTCGATTGGAGGCCAAAGAATCCGCTATTGCAGTAATTTTCCGCTCTAGTTCGGTTTTATTCGCTCCGACGAGCTTGTCGATTTGCTGTCCATCTTTGAGAAAGAAAAAGGTAGGAGTGGCTTTGATATCCCAAGAAGTGCTGAAGTCCTGCAAGAGACCAAGAATGCTCAGAAATGTATACCAAAAAAACTGAATCTAATGAAGAAGTGAATGGAGGGGCTCTGAATTATATCAAAATCAGAAGCAAAGACATAGCTTCAATTCAATAAAGTTCTCCGCCAACCTGAGAATAGCCCGACTACGGATTCAAACCCCCCACCCCCACATGTTGTCAAAAAAAATCAATAAAGTTCTCTCCGAGGGCATTCTGTAACAGCGGAATAAACTTATCGAACACGAAACGTTTTGCCCTTTCAGTCAAAGCTCTTGGCCCAAGCTTAGTGAAAGGATGCTGAACTCATAGCAAGGAACAGTGCATTTCAAACATAAAAGAACCAGGAAAGAAAGAAAAAAATAAAAGAAAACGTAAACATAACTCAATGATTTAGGCATTAGTAACTTTCACTTTGGATTGCAAGTTAAATTCCCACCTTACAAATAAAAATTATAATGTTATATTCTCCTAAAAGTAAAAAAATACCTTTAGTGTCAATTAAATGCCACAGTTAGCGGATAACCAATTTTTTTTATATATGTGAGTGTTTGCACCAGGTTGCATTTACCTCAACTATTTTCACGGCATAATTGTCTGACCTTGTTACATTTGGTTGCCAAGGTAACTTATAAGATATAAAATCTTATGTAGGTGACCACATGACTTGAACTCATTCCCTCTAAGTCCTTTCAAGCAATTAACCAATAGGTTGAATATCAAAGATAATTTTAGTACGACGTCTCAACAGTTGGATGAATGAGTAAAAGAAGTAAACAAAGACTTCAACAAATGATACAGAACGTCGCTACTCACAGTTAATTCATCAACATCAACAACTACGAACATCAAAGACGGGTATTTCTCCGACAATTCGCAGTAGAAAGGAGCAACCATCTTGCAAGGACCACACCACGTAGCACTGAAGTTCGCAATCACCTGTCGATGCATAATCTCGATTATGAAAGCATTAAAACCCATTTTCTAGAAATCAAATGTGCTGAAACTGGGTTAAGGAACACAAAAAGGATTTGAATGAGATGATTAGATATAAACTTTCGATAGAGGGTTTGCATTACCAAAAGCAGGGAGGATCATGGCCGCCTCCCTTGAACTGAGCAATAGAATAAAGGCATAACACAAAATAAATTATTTAAGGAATGTAAAATTAGTATTTTCTCCTGGGAGTACTCAAATGATTAAAAAAAATTTAAGATAGACTACATACCAAAAGAAAACTACTTATTCCCTTCAGAGATTTTCATTGCAAACATAAAAAACACAAATAAAAAAATAAAAATAAAAAGATCTTAAATGATTTCGGTGTCGATGGGCATGGAAGTAGCAGGTCCAATTGTATTGTTTTTATCTTTGTCATCAAAGCCTTATTAACTATTTAGGTAAGCTATCTGAAGTATGCTCTACCATATCAAGCACCATACAACTATTGGACATCGATACGTGGAGAACTGATATGAACTGGAGCATAACCACAATGTATTACAATATAAAAGGTAAAGGACTACGTGATAAACCCAAGTATTCGAGGTACTTGGCCCTCCCTCTCTTGAGAACACTCAAGACTAACTAACTGACTCAATTCCATATATTCCCCTTTTCCACTCCCTCTGTGTAACTGCATACACTAACAACTCCCTAACTAACTGCTAATATACCCTTACCAATATTCCTAATTACACCTTACTTCCGAATACGAACAAAATTGATGAAGTGAGGGCGATGATGTTCCTTAAGATTATGAGGAAAGTAAAATAGGCATTAACATTACTGCATAAGTGCATGACTTTCTTTCTCCTACCACTTAGGTTTCTGAAAAACAGGCCTGATTAATCTATGATCATCACAACATCCAGAAAAAACAGCAATGCTTAAAGTTGCTGTGATTACATAACTTAGCAACTAAATGTTTTAATCTTCTTAATTGATCTATATTTTTATCTTTAATTTGCTCAACTGACCAAACAAATTAGAAGGCAATAAAACAAATTAAAAGATCCAACAAATTGATCTTACAGTTTTGCCAGCCGTACGAGCTTCTTCCAACTTTTCATCCCAAGCTTCTTTGGTAGTGATGAGATGCACGTTTCCAGCACCAAATTCAACATGATGATCAGACTCCTCATCTCTAGTTTCGGGCTAGAAACAGCGAACATAATAACTTCCCAGTTAGATGAATGTTAATGTGCACATAAAACATGCATCAAGCCAAAATCTCAGAAATGAGAATCTTTTTCTTTCCCTTCAAAGTTTTATGCAATTATCACCAAGTTTCTTGACATAGTTTTTATTTTATAGGATCATCAGCTAAACAAAATTACATAAAGAGGAGAGGGAGAAAAAGAGAAGAAGTAGATAAGCTGATGGAAGCTCAGGTAGAATAAAAATTTTGGGGCATTGCTGAAGTCAGGACTTGGATCATTTAGAAATAACAATTCCCACAATTATATATTTCCTGCCAAATATTCAATAAATAGTATCCCTTCTATGATGTAATGCTAATGATGATAGACCACCATCTTCAACAATATCCATACATAGTTCTTTATGGACGTTTGTTTGTCGGACTTTATGTAATTACTCTTTGGAGTTCATTCTTTGGAGTTCATTCTGAAACATGCCAAAGCGAGCATAGCTCAGCGGTAATTGGCATGTGTCCTCGACCAAGAGGTCAGAGGTTCGAATCCCCCCACCCCTAAATCTAATTTGCAAATCAAATATTCCAATTAACAGGGCCAAGCAAACATAGCCACACCTCTTTTGAACCCCACAAAGGCGGGCCCTAGACAGATTCTTTAAGCTCTTCATTTATAGTCCACACTCCACAGTTAACCATTCCTCTTTAATCATCAATGTTCAAATTCACAACCTTGCTCTTATTCATATTTCTCATGATTAATATTCTACAAAAGTTTCACAGTAGATTAAAAAAAGTTCAATACAAATACCAACGAAACACAGAAATCACAAACCATCAAGAACTGCTATACTTACATCAGTTGATTAAAAGTTATTTGGTTCAGTTGCTATTCAACTAGTTTTATCCTCCATTTGCATAAATATCTAATTAGAGTGGAAAAATGTAACTGAACATTCTCTCTCTCTCTCTCTAAAATGTAACTGAAAATGATCCGTCCAAAGAAGGTAAACATCGACTGGAAGGTGTTTCACCTTCGAAAGAATGAGACCGGGAGGAAAGTGGTGTTGGAGGAAAGGAAGGGAGCGAGAGTGAGGCGAATGGATCTGGATCTGGGAACGTTCGCGTGGGTTAGGGACTGCCTTATGGCCATTTCGAAGGCAAAAAACCCGTCGGGATTTTGGAGAAGAAGAAGACTAGATGCTGCAGTTATTTTCTTTCAGGTGCTGAGGAATTCGAAAGGAAGATATGGCCTGGTATCCATGGAACCCTTTCGCGGGCGGAAAACCTCGATCTTTATTCCAGAAGGATCTAACTCGAAGGGATGGGGAGATTTGGAAGCGTCGATGACGGGGCTTCTTCCTCCCGTGAAGCCGGCGAACCAGAAAGGAAATCAAGAAAGAAGGATCACGAGCAACATAGGTAGCAAGATCAACACCTCAAAATCGTTTGCAGAGGCAGTGAAGGAGGGCCCGAGTCGGATACTTGAAGAGGATTTGAAACATTCAGAAGACGTCGACTTTGCCTTCGATTGCACGGAAGCGGTGATTGTAGAGAGAACCTCCATTAACTCGAGTTGGGGAGATATCAAGGAAGCGTGCTTGAGGTTAGTTAACATTGGCCTATCTCTAAAACCTTTTTGTGCTAACATGGCAGTGGGTCTCTGTGGAAGCGATAAGGAAGCTAAAGATTTGACTCGGATGGGCTCTGTTGCGAAACCTGACTTTTTCTCAGTCCACAAGTGGGATTTTAAGGTGATAGCTGAAAGAAAATGCCAGAATTTCAACGGTGGATGGATTACGGCCCTGGATGTCCCACCATTTTTTAGAACCACGCAGATGATTTCCAATCTTGCAGGCATGTGCGGGGGATTGGAGGAAGAAGAAGAGATTTTCGTTGAGAATTGCTGGACCGATGAAATATGCTTCAAAGTCAAGAGGAACGATAGCGGTTTCATCCCCACGTCATGCTACGTTAATCACGGGAAGACGTACTTTCCGGTGAGGTTCGTGATCGGAAAAGGGACGGGTTTCGAGCAGGCCGGCGGGGGTTTGGCAAGTCCAAGGCAGTCCGGCAAAGCCGTACCGCAGACGGCAGTTGCAGCTGATTTGACAGAGCAGAGGATCCCTTCTCCGAGAAGTCACGTGAAATCTGGAGAAGGGAGAGTTGGGCCTGGGCCTGAGTCCAAAAATGGGCTGCGGGCTGAAACTCCTATTTTTAACTTAGAAGACAATGGTACGATTAATTTTGAAGCCCAGAGTGTGGTTTGTAACAAGATGAATAAGGAGGAAGATGGGCCGGTGGAGATAAAAGATGGGCAGGGGCCTGACCTTTTCCAGAAGATAGGCTCTTCGACAGATTCTCTTGGGCTAAACAGGTATGACTTAGAATGGGATGGTGTTATTAACCAAGCGGAGGATTTCATCATGGAGGAAGAGGCGACATCTGATCCATCAGTGGTGAGTTATTCAGAGGATGAGTCCTTCTTATCGACTCCGGCAGCCAAGGAAATAGAATCCATCAACCTGAATGCGATGTTTTCAGAGGAGAAATCGTCGTCTCAACCTGCCAGCCCGTTACAGAAGGAAGACAATCAGATTATGCCTACTGAAGATTTGCAGAGGGATTCTTTGGCTTTGATGGTAGGGGTGCCGCAAGATGTCTCGACTTCAGGGGATCCGACTCAACCGCTGATCAAGGTAAATTCTGACGAGATCCCCATCCAGGTACGCTCTCCTTCTTTGGATCCTTCACCTTCTAATTCGATTGAGAGGGGAGGGTGGATGTGGGCAGGGGGGTTGTCCTATCCATACCCTTATTCTGTAGCCTTGCCTGTGGGAGAGGGAAGGGGAGAGTTCTTGGGCTTCAATCATAATCTTGAGCACCCTGTTTTCTTGAATACTTTCCAACCTTCTGGAAGTGCCTTTTCCTACCCGTCTACTTATTCCGTAGGAGAGAGAATGTCGTCATTTGCTTCCTTTGCTGGTGTCCCGGGTAGTGGATTTGGGGGAGGTGCTCAACCCTTTCCAAATGGGCTTGTGAACAATATTCCTTTACCTATTTATAGCCCCTCGGACCTTGAAGGAGTCCCTATTAAACAAGGAAATCACGGTTTTTGGCAACCGGGGTGGGTTGCATTAGCGTCAATTGGGATAAGAGAAGTCCCGGCGGATCAAACCCCCACTAATCACCTGATTGATGATAAAGATGGTAAAACCCCTAACAATAAGACAGGAGACTCTAAGAAAGTTGATAGGGAATTAAGAAGACTGGCGTCATCTGTGAACTATGACAGGAGAAAGACCTCTAAGGAGGTCGGGGAAGCGTCAGGTTCCAAATGAAAATGATATCTTGGAATGTGAGAGGCTTGGGGGGGAGAGAGAAGCGCAGGGTGGTTAAAGAGGTTATCTCTCAGGAATCCCCAGACATTGTGATTTTGCTGGAAACCAAGAGGTATAAATATAACCGTGAGTTCGTTCGTAGCATCTGGGGAAATAGAAAAGTGGAGTGGACCGGCATTGAGTCGGTGGGAGCCTCAGGAGGGGTGCTCATTATGTGGAACAGTACTTCTGTGAACTGTCTGGAGGTGCAAAAAGGTGTGTATACTGTGTGTATTAACATTACCTGGAAGGGCAAGAACTTAGGGTGGGTCACCGGTACCTATGGCCCTCCAAGGCCCAAAGGTAAACAGGAGTTTTGGAATGAGCTCGGCGATATTTCTGGGTTATGTGGGAACAACTGGTGCATTTTGGGGGATTTTAATGTCACCCGTTCCCCTCTGGAGAAGGCTTCGGGAGGGAGGGTGTCTAAATCGATGAAGTTGTTCAACGAGTGGATTGAAGACTGCAATCTGTATGATCCCCCCTTATTTAATGGGAAGTTTACCTGGGCTAACAATAGAGCGCGCAGTAGAATTGACAGAATCTTGTGTGCTCAGGGCTGGATGGATACCTTCAAGTGTGTCAAGCAATCCTTAGGTCCTAGAGTCACCTCTGATCACTGGCCTTTAATTTTTGTTTCGGGTCCTCAGAAGTGGGGACCTTGCCCCTTTCGCTTTGAGAACATGTGGTTGGATCACCCTTCCTTCAAATCTTCCTTCCAGTCCTGGTGGGATGTTGAGGTTTCAGGGAAGTGGGAAGGCTACAGATTTATGAATAAACTTAGATCTCTCAAAAGTAACCTTAAATTGTGGAATCAAGAAGTTTTTGGGGATACGAGGATTAAGAAGCAGGAGGTGATGAACAAGATTAAAGAGATTGATGCTCTGGAGGAGGATGGGCTTATTGATGAGACTTTGAAGGGTGAGCGCTTGTCTCTCAAATGTGAGTTTGCTAAATTGGTTGAGAAGGAGACTATTAGTTGGAGACAAAAGGCTAAGGTTAAATGGGCTAAGGATGGAGACTGCAATTCAGTTTTTTTCCACAGGATGGCTAGTGGTAGAAGAAGCAAGAACACGATAGGCCCTCTTGAGAATAACAGGGGGGTGACGCTCCATGAGGAGGAAGATATTGAGAGGGAGATCATTTCTTTCTTTTCAAACCTTTATGGGCCTCAGGTGCCCCCCAAGCCCTTTGTCGAAGGAATCGCCTGGAACCCTATATCTGAGAGGGAGAAAAATGATCTGGATGCCCCCTTCTCTTTGGAGGAAATTAGGAAGGCGGTTTTTGATTGCGATAGAGATAAAGCCCCAGGCCCGGATGGCTTTTCTATGGCCTTTTTTCAGGATAAATGGAATGGAATCAAGGGGGATCTGGAGCGTGTGTTTAAAGAATTTTTTGAGCGTGGCATTTTAGATAGTTCGTTAAATGAGACCTTCGTGTGCCTTATCCCCAAGAAAGATAAAGCTAACAAGGTGAAAGAATTCAGACCTATAAGTCTGATCACAAGTGTGTATAAGATTATTGCCAAGGTGCTTACGAAGAGACTGCAAAAAGTTCTCCCATCAACTATCACTGAGGCTCAGGGGGCTTTTCTTGAAGGCCGACAAATTTTGGATCAAGTCCTTATTGCGAATGAGACTATCGTGGGAGTGGCCGTGAAGGAGTGATCTTTAAGATTGACTTTGAGAAGGCCTATGATCAGGTGGACTGGAATTTCTTGGACAAGATTTTGGCTAAGAAAGGGTTTGGGTACAAGTGGAGATCCTGGATTTGGAGTTGTACGAGATCAGTTACGTATTCGATTCTCATCAACGGGAGACCAAGGGGCAGAATTCGAGCTACCCGGGGCCTTCGTCAAGGGGACCCCCTATCCCCGTTTCTCTTTCTCATGGTTGTGGATGCCCTCAGTAGAGTCATTTATAGGGGGGTGGAGGGCAAAATTCTTGAAGGTTTCGAGATCGGTCAGAACAAGGTTCCCTTATCCCACCTTCAGTTCGCGGATGATACGATCTTCTTCTGTTCCGGAAAAGAGGAGTCCTTCTTACTTTTGAACCACATCCTGGCCTTCTTTGAGTCTATGTCTGGCCTGAAAATTAATAGGGGTAAATGCCAGATTTTGAGCCTGAATTGTGAGGTTAGCAAGGTGAGGAGATGGGCTGAGATTGTTGGTTGTGACATGAGTTCGCTCCCTTCTTCTTACTTAGGTTTGCCGTTGGGGCACAACCCGAGATCTACGCTGTTCTGGGACCCTGTGGTGGATAAGGTGAGGAAAAGACTTGCAAATTGGAAAAAGAGCTTTTTCTCCAAAGGAGGGAGGTTGACCCTCATCCGATCTGTGTTAAGTGGGATTCCTATCTATTATTTCTCCCTCTTTAGAGCCCCAGGCTCGGTGTGTAAGACTCTCGAGAAGCTTATGAGGGACTTTCTGTGGGAAGGTGTGGATGAAGGAAAATCTATGCATCTCGTGAGATGGGAGTTAGTGGGGAAGTCTTTAAGTCAGGGGGGACTTGAGGTGGGTAATTTGAGAAGTCGTAACAAAGCTTTACTGGCAAAATGGCTTTGGCGCTTTTACTCTGAATCCAACACCCTGTGGCATCGGATTATTGTTAGCAAATACGGCCCTCATCCTTCTGAATGGGTGACGGGGGGATCAAAGGCACTTCTAGAAATCCGTGGAAAGAAATCTCTCATGAGCTCCCTCTTCTGACTTCTTTCATTCGTTGTTCTGTGGGGAATGGGGAGGATACATATTTTTGGGAGGACAGGTGGGTGGGGGAGAGACCCCTTTGCGCTACGTTCCCTCGGCTTTATCATTTATCTTCCATGAAAAATCGTTCTGTGGCCGAGGTTTTGATCCCTTCAGGGAGCTCTCTTTCCTATTCTTTTGGCTTCGCGCGGTCTTTAACCGATAGAGATACCACTGACCTTCTATCTCTTCTATCCTTGATTGAGGAGACCACCTTCAGTACTTCGAGGAGGGATTTTCGCTTGTGGAACCCCAACCCCTCCATGGGCTTCTCTTGTCGGTCCTTCTTCCATTGTTTGCTAAACCCTTCTCCCACCGTGTCGTCCATTTTTTCCATGTTATGGAAGGTGAAGGTCCCAAAAAAGGTGCAGTTTTTCATCTGGCAGGTCATCCATGGAAGAGTCAATACTCTTGATCGGCTCTCTAGAAAGATCCCTTGCTTGATCGGACCTTTTTGTTGCATTACCTGTCGGATGGCTGAGGAAGACCTCGACCATATTCTGTGGAGGTGCAGTTTTGCTAGGGCTGTGTGGGACATGTTCTTTGTCTCGTTTGGTTTGCAGTTTGCTAGGCACAGGGGCCTTAGAGAGATGATCGAGGAGTTCCTCCCCCATCCCCCTTTTCGTGAGCAGGGGAGATTCTTGTGGCAAGCGGGGATTTGTGCTATTATTTGGGGGCTTTGGGGCGAGAGAAATAATAGGACGTTTAGAGGGTTTGAGAGGGACTCGTTTGAGGTTTGGTCCCTAGTGAGATATAATGTTTCTCTTTGGGCGTCTGTGACGCGTTTATTTTGTAATTATCCTATAGGTCTTATTATTTTGGATTGGAGCCCCTTTTTATAACGGGGTTCCCTCTTTTTGTGGGCTGGTTGTTTTTTTGTTGCCCTTGTATTCTTTCATTTTTTCTCAATGAAAGCATGGTTATTCATCAAAAAAATCAGTTGATTAAAAGTTCCATACGACTCTTACCTTACTAGCGCAAAGTCCCATTTGACGGTTCGAGTGCAGATTCTTAAAGTGTCCTACGTATCACAGGTTAGCCTGAAATAAGGAAAAATTATCAATATAACCATAAGCTATCAAGGGAAGAAAACATAACATTTGACTCCTGTTCTATAGCAAATATTTCCAATTCACAGCCATAAATTCTGGGAAAGAGACATCAAAGTCAGACTCGCTATACTTTTATTACAGTCCCAATTCAATCCCAACAGTTAAAAACGTTGACAAACTGCCACGATCTAACTCCTGTCAATTTCAAAGTTCGTTAATCAACTAAAACATAGATAAGGAGCCAATGACCGTATCATTAAAACTCATTTCGTTCCATTGGTAAAGCAAGGAAATACGATTCCCTGAGGTCAAAAAGGGAGCTGAAGCAGAAAGGAATCGAATAAAATCATGGGCAGAATTCTTCACAAAATTTTCCCAATTCTAAGTTCCAGAATAGACAGATCACCTCATCAGATTCACAAACAAACCAGTGAAGAACAATTCAAACAAGAGCAGAGCAGAATCCCATTACAGAAACAGAAAATTACCCTCAAGAACCCCCGAATTGGAGCCTCGAGTCAATCCAGTAGTCCTTCGAACGAACGAGGATCGCATTCAGAAATCGTGGGAAAGAAATCAAAGGGGGTTCGTGGAAGAACCCTCTTCTGGTAATCGATTTAGAAGAAGAAAAGGGCGAAATCGGAGAGGATAAGACAACGAGAGTGAACCCCAGAAACTGTTGATTATTAACAACGACGATCAGATTAGTTGGCAATTGGAAAAAGTTGAAGGATCTGTCTTTCTCTTTCTCTTTTCTCTCTCTGAATTTGGAATCGAAATCAAATGACCGAAAAGGGAAGTTGCCCTAGATTTTGGATTTTGACTTTGTGCAGTGCGGAGGCGCGTTGGCTTTGGTAAAAATGGAGACTTTGGAAATTTCATACGAAAATGTTTACAACTTTAGAAGAAGAACATCTATATGTTTTTGTTTTTCTAACATTTATGTTGTCATTTCTCAAAATACAAACATTTTGTTTGTGTTTATGTTTAGTTTAGTGAAAAGATAAGAATTCAGTTTTTAACGGTTGAAGTTTTGTCGTTAATTCGTTAAAAGGTTGGTAACTAACTTTCTTTATGCCATTATGACTATCAGCCTATCTTATTGATTAAGGTATTTTACTTATTAAAAAGTTGTATCTTTAATCTAATTTTCTACAAAAAGTATACAACTTTCTTTATCAATGGAAGATTCAAGTTTTCATATCTATATTTGTATTTATTTATTTTTTTTCATATTCAACGTCAATAATGGGTGGTACATCTTCTTGAGGGGAAGGAGGAGGATGTCACTGAAATTACCTACTTCATCGAGGAAGCCAAATTGCTAATTTAAGGTCTTCAAGTGCACTCGATCAGCCATATGTCCAGAAGACATAATAACTTGGCCTACCAGTTGGCACAAAAAGCCTATTTTAATAAATCTTCTGTTAGTTAGTATAATGTATTTTCTATTTGGATTTTAGAATTAAATAATCTAGATATTGGAGTTGTGAGTAGTTTGAGTGGGGGTGTCTGTCCCATAAATTGTTACCTTATGCGAGCAATTGCTCATCCTTAATGAAAGTTTGTTTTCTTCTAAAAAAATATTGTATTTTTTTTTAGTTCAACAACATTTGGAGATGGAATGATTTAAATCTTTAATCTCTTGGTTGAAGGAACATGTTTGAGCAATATCCACTTTGGTACATCCATGTTTGTTTGTTTTTTTTTTAATGTTGTTTAAAAATGTTAATAATAATAATAAATAAAAGTTCAATGTTTCATTTAAGCTAATGAATAATGAGTCCATTTTAACTTTGATCTTTCAATTTCATTACTTTAATTCGAAAAAGTTTCTAGTACTATGGTAGTACCTACTCCATCCATTCAGCATTTGACACGTCATTTAATGAGCATTTAATGATATAATATTTTATTTCATTGGGCCCACACAATTCTTTAATCAGAAATTATAGCGGATGGGTCAAATTGATTCCCAAATTTCACAAATGTCTTTAATAATCAAAATTATTATTGGTAGGTTTTTTCACATTAATTGAGTTATTTTTCTTACCAAAATGCCCTTCCACTTAATGAATGAAATAAATTTAACATAATAATATATTAGAATATAAATATCAAATTTTCAATTAAAGAATTTTGGGGAATATAATTCAGATGCCATTTTTTCCTAAAATAGACAAATACTTCCATATAATTAGGGCAACTTCTATGCAGATTTTATCCATAGTAAAAAATGAAATTTTGCAAATTATTATTGTAGATTTTTTCTTTCTAAATTATTATTATTATATATTTTATCTTCCTAAATCATTTTCCTCGGCACAAGATTTTTTTCATCCCTTCTTGATTTATTTCAACCAATTTTTTTATTGTGCTCATGAGCACAGGTTGCTTTTTCAGTTGCCATTGTTCTCAATTTTCGTCCCTCCCCGTCACCAATTTTTGCACCTCATTCCTTTAGGATTTTCAAAAGTTACATTTTACATAGTTATGTTTCATTTTCTTATTTTTCATGCATATGACCTCAATATTCTATAAGGAGGGGTATGAAATTAACGAATTTCATACCTGTTTGTAAATGATATATATCATTACAGAATTATCAGGAATTCGTTAAAATTATGATTTGGCTAATTTCATACTTGTTTGTATGTGGTATATATATTTACAAATTTATAATGTATGTGTTTAATACCATTTACATACCTGAATTCATACCTGGTATGAACAATAACAACTGTACAATATACTTTTACATACCTGAATTCATACCTGGTATGAAAAGTTTAGAGAAATAGTGTGGCTTCATACTGGGTATTTAATGGGTATTTAAAAACTCATACCATATATTTAACGGGTATTTACCTAAGAAACGAAGAAGAAGCATAAGTAAAGATGTACATAAGAAAATCAGTCGCTGCAACAAAAAGTGGGTATTTTGCTAGCTTCACAAACTTAATTAACCAAATAGAAACCAAAACACATAAAGGAAAAAAAAAACGCACAGGTTCTTATGCTTATTGTTATGGGGATTAGAGGTGTTCATCGGTCGGTCGGTGTCGGTTTTGGGGGAAAACCGACACCGACCGGTTGGTCGGTTTTCCAAAAATTTGGAAACCGACCAATTTCGATAGGTGTTGCCAGTCGACCGACCGAACGGTCGGTTCGGTCGGTCGGTTCGGTCGGTTTTTTTAAAGATCATGAGAATTGAGATGAAGAACGACGGTCGGTCGGTTATGTGTAAAATCGGTCGGTCGGTCGGTAAATTATGTGTTTTTTTTTTAAAAATGGTTTTTTTATATATAAATATATTGGGCGGTCGGTCGGTTATGTGTAAAGTCGGTCGGTCGGTCGGTTATGTGTTTTTTTTAAAAAAAAATGGTTTTTTTTTATATATATAAATATATCGGTCGGTCGGTTATGTGTAAAATGGTTTGGCCGACCGACCGACCGACCGACCTCCTCAATCTAAGAACCGACACCGACTGACTTGGTCGGCTAACCGACCGACCGACGTCGGTTCGGTCGGTTTCGGTCGGTCGTGTCGGTTTTCGGTCTGAAGATGAACACCCCTAATGGGGATAGACCAAAACACAGAAACGAAAAAAACTAGACGTAGACAAAACCAAATAGAAACAAAAAAAATAAAAAATAAAAATATAAACAAACGCCTTCAGATGCAGAAGGCAAAAAAGAAAAGGAAAAAAAGGTATTTCGAAGCAAAAAACATGAGGAAGATGAACCAACAACAGACGCAAAATAAAAAAAAATAAAAAAACAGACATAAAGAAACCCAGATGAACGACTCAAGATGAAACCAAAACATAGATGGAGAACGAGAGAGGATGCAGACGGAAAAAAAAAACAGATGAGAAAGATGAAGAAACAAAAATCGGGTATTTTTTCAATGCCCTAAAAAATCAAGAATGGAGAAGGTGAAGAAACCTTACCGACCTGCTATGGAGAAGAAAGACGGCTGAAAGAAGGTAAGAAGAAAATCATGAAAAAAGATGAAGATCGTGTTCGCGGTTAAGAAGGGAAGGGCGCAGTTTTAGGGTTTTTTCCAAATTGATTGAATCTGAATGAGCATTTCTCTTTTTTTTAATTATTTTTTTTATTTTGAATATCAGAGGGTCAAAATGGTAAATGAGTTACAATTAATTAAAACGGGTTGGACTAAATTGAAAATTTTAAGGTATTTGGACAAAAGTGAAATATATGGGCTGATTTCAGTCTATTCTTGTAGAAACCCCTTCTTTAATACTTCTTTTTCTTACAAACAATGAATTGAAGTAGTATAAAAAGTTTGTATAAATTTTTTTCCTATGTTGGCTTTAACTCTTGCAACCTTTTGGTGAGTGGTGACCTTTCTTTTTGCTTGAATTGAAAATAATAATGTTGTGATTGCTTGGATTTTAAATTTAGTATCTAAAGCAATCTTTTTGCTAGCATAATTTTCTTTGATTCTACTCGAGATATTTGGCTTTATTTTTCGTATGTACTCTACAAAGATCAAGTATCATTTATGGGTCGAATTAAGAGCTTTTATCAATACATATAAAATATTTTATGAGGTCTATGATTAGGGATCTCAAAATGGAAATTTAAAAACAAGAGATTCAATGTAAAATGTAATTGTGATCTACGTGTTTTGAAATTTGCATTTGTTAGCAAATTTAGAAATTAAATTTTATTTTAAAACCTTATTCAAAATGTGTTTAAAATAATATATTATAAACAATTAAAACAGTCGTAGTTACTAACAAAATATTTAAGTCTCGTTTGATAATCATTTGATTTTTGGTTTTTGGTTTTTGAAAATTAAACTTGTTTTCTCTCAATTTCCTAAGAATGGTTTACATCTTTGTTAAAGACATGTTTGCATTCCTAGCCAAATTCCAAAGACAAAAACAAGTTTTTGAAAACTATTTTTTTTTAGTTTTCAAATTTTGGTTTGGTTTTTGAAAACATGGAAAGAAGATAGATAACAACACAACGAAACTTATAGGTGGAAGTTATGTTGGTAGGCTTAATTTTCAAAAACCGACCCGAGATGCATCTGATTCCTAAGAAATTAAGAAGATCAATATTGTCGATGTAAAGTAGTTCGATCCAGGCCATTCAGGAGAAACTGGGTGACATCATCACCTCATCGCAAGAAAAGGATGAAAGATTTGAAGATCGTGTAGACATATCTCATCTATCTTTATTGCTTTTCTTTTATCTTTCCAGCTATGTATCATAGTGTATTGTACATTTTACTTTATTCAATTACGAAGAGATAAGGTCAAGTGGGGGTCCTGTCCTACCAACCTAAAAATCTTATCGTAATCTTTACTTTTAAAAAAGAAAGATTCCAAAGAGATAAGATGTCAGGAGTCTTGTCTTGTCGGCCAATCAAATATTAAAGAAAATGTAAAATTCAGAATTTTGTAGAAAATGTTGACTTACGTTTCCTAATTTTTATTAGCCAACATGAACATACCTCAACTAACATAATACTTGTACTAATGACCAAGAGATCTATGGTTCAAATTCATCATTCAATATATTGTCAAAAAAAATAAAAATAAAAATAAAAATAAATAAATAGTAAAGGCAAGAAGTGGTGGAAGGAAGAGAAAGGAAAAATAGGGCAGTGGCACATAAGAGAAATGAGGAAGAAAAAAAGAATTAGGTTTTTAAAAGCTAATTTTGCCTACCATCGCCAAAAATCATACTTTTTCCAATGATTTTTACTACCATTGATAAAAGTCATACTTTTCTCGACGTATTTTACTTACCATCGACAAAAGTCATACTTCTCCGATGATAATACTTACTATCGGCCATTTACCTCTTTCCCGACAATTTTTGTAGTCGCTACCGGACAAATAAACATTAGTAAAAATTGAAATTCTCATACTGGAGTGTTTTACATCTTTTAAATAAATTATAATCCTATAGTTATCATTTATAGACACTTTTTTTAAACAACCTTTATAGACTTTTTTTTTTTTTTTTTTTTGAAAGGGAAAATTCATTAAAACTAAGGTAAAAATAAACCTCCCTCGCGAAACAGAGGGATACACCAAGCAGGAAAATTAGGGTCCCAAAAAACATGGCCTCTATCCCGATCAATATTGTTCAAAGTCGATCGATCAACTACAAAAGAGAAGTTACACGCCTCCTTGACAACACAGTGCGCTACTGTGTTCAAAATTATGTTACAATGGAGAAAATCAACAACAAAAGAGTTTGAACCTTTATAGACACTTGAAAGATATGTATCACAAATATCAATTGGCCTCTAAGATTCATGTTGGATCCTTCCCATTTTGAAAATATTTTATCTTTTTTTTATTCTTTCCTATTTTGAAAATATTTTATCTTTTTTTATTCTTTCCTGTTTTGAAAATATTTTATCTTTTTTATTATAACCACAATAATGGTTGGTTGATTGATGATAACAAAACCTCCACTCTAAAGTTACTATTTGCTATTGAAAAGTATTCACCAATATCCACCCCACATGTTCAAACCTAAACCAATGTAGGTTGAGTATACAAATATGGTACAAATTGTTGGAAATGCAACCAAAGTCGCACATTTACTAAATAAGAGAAAATATCATAAGTATATAAGGAGGGACAATATTTTTATTAATACATGTTTTCAAGTCATGCATGCCATGCTAAAAACAAAAAAGACAGGTCAATTTTGTCCCATATTATTATGGCTATTGGTTCAAATTCTAAATTTTTCTAAATCAGAAATTACAGCAAGCATTCCCAAATTCCATTCCCATTTTCAGGTTCCAAAAATTTACCAGTTCATGTACATATTACATAACAATAAACCACCCTTTGATAGTGAAAGACTGTAAATTGATTAAATCAAAATAAATTATATAAAAAATAATAATCACAACAGGAAACATATTCATCAAAAAGTTCCCCAAGAATATATCCATCTCCATCCTCAATTTCATCATCCCTTTCCATGAGAAAGGTCACAAACTCCATCTCCGTCCCCGCCTCGTCCCATTCCTAGAGGAATGTTTCTTGGACGGGATAAACTACATCCCCATCTCCATCCCCGTCTCTTTCGAACAGGAAAGAACTTTTCCTAGGATGAAGAATGTTTCTTTTCCAGGGATCAGGTACCAAAAAAATCCAAAAAAAAACAAAACAATACTTAATCTATGAGATAAACAACTGCTTGCATCAAATCGCCACAAAGAGGAATGTCGAATCCAGTTAATTTGACAACCTTAGACAGCCTGCTTGCATCTTTCATTCATAAATTTCAGTGGCAAAGCGAAAAACATCATAAGACTTCCTTTTTTTTTTCTTTTTTTTTTTTTTTTTTTCTATTTAAATTACCTACACAGCCCAAATAACTGGAAGAAACAAGGAAATACAACAGGATGCCAAGCCCAAAGATTACCACCAGCATCATCCATCTTCAACAGCAAGCTACAAAAACGTCTCAACCCATTGCATACTTCTGAGTCCAGCTTCGTGCGCTGGCTTCGTACTTGGCTCGGTCGGTCTTGTACATGTGTGCGATCTCTGGTACAAGAGGGTCGTCTGGGTTTGGATCGGTCAGCAATGAGCATATGGAGAGCAGTACCTGTTTCATGAAAACACCATTGAAGTTTACAATTTGCTCGATCAAATGTTTTAAGTTTCTGGCTGTTGGAGGGAGGGTAACGGTTATGGGTCTCTGGAGAATCAATCAACATCAACTTTTGACATTTCTAGAATATAAATCAACAAAGTGTACGAGAACACGAGTTCCCAGTAAAATGGGATCTTATTCCATGATCAAAAGGTCATGGTGAAGATACCGAGCTCAGCTATTTAACTTGTTCTTTATTAGCAATGTAGGTAAAATGAGGGCTTGTACAAAATGATGCCAGCAGTTCCAAAATAGAATTGAGGGGAAAGAGTAGAACAAAGAAGTGATAATGGCCACCAAAACTAATTCCTTGACACTTAATGTGGTAGAAACACAAATGAACGATGGTCCTCAACTGGCTCGAAGCTACCCCCCCCCCCCCCAATTCAAGATTACAAGGGTGTGGGCCATTAGTACAAGGAGTAGGGTCCGACGCCCTAATTACCAACAAAGTTAAAAATATGACCTCTCAACTGCATAGAGAAATCATGGCTCAAAGAATATCCACATTGTTATCAAACCAGACATCCAAAAAAGCAAAGAACATAAATTGAAACACGCTGTCCATTAAAGGCCATACAACTGAGGTCCTGAGTTTTTCGGTATTACTTGAGCATTCTAAGATTCTCCATCGAATAGAGAACTTCGGACGAGTAGGTAACAAGGCTACACATAACTTTATTATGGTAGAAGCACATAGATCTCAAACATCATAAAAAGTAGTTATATTTATGCAAACACCACATTGACAAGCCAGAATTTGAAACCAAATGATGACCCATGAGTGAATTCAAAAGGAAAAAGTCCTAACCAACCTTAGAAATCGTAAGCGCGGGGCTCCACTGTTCTTTAAGGATGTCAAGACAAATGCTTCCATTGCTATTGATATTTGGGTGAAACACTTTGGTCCTAAAAGCAACCTGAACAACAACAACAATACACAATCATTAAAAACCTCGCGGTCCTGATCTATTTGAAAAGAAGACAACAAACACAGAATCATCTAGCACAAAAATCATTAAGAGCAACAAACAGAAGACAAACATCATTCACCTTGGGGGGCTTGAAAGGATAATCTGGAGGAAAATGGATATTGACAAGAAAAACACCTCCTGAATAAGGACTATCAGATGGTCCCATAATGGTCGCTTGCCAATGGAACATGTCTTCAGCAACAGGACCTATCCTCAAAAACAAAAAGGAAATAAGAAAAAACATCCCAATCTCACACAGCTAGAAACAGAAAAACATCTTCACATCAAGACAGATCAAAAGGTCAACAACACAATCACACCATCAGCTGAGAAAACAACATCTCAAAAGCAACCAAGGAACAGAAACCAATTAATTCATTCCCATCAACGAAACAAAAGCAACAAAATCCAAAGGAAGTGGTCAAAATAGGTCACCAAATAAAGAGATCGAGGCTTGAAAACATACCAGCGCTGCAAGATGTGGGCGGATCCTTCTGTAAATCCTTGAGTTCCTTCAAGATACGCTTCGACGCCATGATCTACACACATAAACGATCAAAAACGAGAAGATTCAAAAAACCCATCAAGCATAGACAGAACAAACAAAGGGCCATGCGATTAACACAAAGAATCAACGCAGAACCCAAGAAAAAGGGGAAAATCGGATGGAAATGAGAGAAATACCTTGAGAAAACAAAAGGGTTTGCGATCGACAAGGGGATGAAGATCAGGATCGGCGGGAAAGGGCGGTGGAAAGGGAAATAGTCTTCGAAAACAGATCGACGGCGGCCCCAGAAACCGCTGCTTGTTCGTCGGTCTCTTTACCCTTTGATTTTTTTTGTGGAATTCTACAATGTTGAGACCGAAGAACTTTGCCAATCGCGAATCAAATGATAGAGGACTTAGAATATTTATAGCGATCCCAAATCCACCATTTTCTTTCACCACATTCTAATCTTATCCATTCTTTTTTTTACTTCCACAAACATATTTAGGAAGTTCTCTTTCTCTTTCTTTTAAAAGTAAGAAATTTTTAGTCCATCTATTTTGATTCATTGCTTTGTTTATGGTTTGCTTGAGGTATTCCTTTTTGTAATAATTTTGTTGTTTTGAAAACTATAAAATTTGAGTTAAAATTTTAGATATCGGTGTGTGGATACTTTTCTATACACCATCGTTCAAATGCTAACCATGCGAGAGAAAGGTTGAAAATGAGCCAACAAGAACATAATTCAACTGACATAAAAGTTGACCAAAAGGTCCGTGATTCAAATGTCTCACTCTCAATATGTTGTGAAAAAATGTTGAAAATGAGAAGAAAAAAAAATCTCTTGATTGTCAACATTTTAACGTTTGTAGTGTGTAGGGAGATCTACCCACCATTTATTGTCCACTCAAAATTTTGGATAATTGTAATAGGTGGCAAAATTATGGTGCACAATGACAAATATAGCAAGTTTTTAAAATAATTGCAAATATGACAAAGTTTTTAAATGATTTTTTTATATTATTGCAAATATGGCAAAGTTTTTAAATGAATTTTTTATATCCCTAAATTGCCCATGTTTCTATCTATCAATATATCAGTGATATAAATCTTCTATGACTGATAGATAGATTCTATCAGTGGTAGAAATTTTTTTTTTAGAAAATCTTTCAATCCCCGATAGAAAAACTTTTGATAGAAAATCTTTCAATCATAGAAAAACTTTGATAGAAATCTTCTATTAATGATAAAAAATTTCTATCACTGATAGAAAACATTTCTATGAGTGATAGAAAAACTTTCTATTTATATCACTGGTAGAAAAACTTTCTATGACTGATAGAAAAACTTTCCGTGAGTGATAGAAAGATAGATAGAATCTATCAGTGATAGAAAAACTCAGTGATAGAAATCTTCTATCACTAATAACTTCTATCAGAAATCATCTATCACTGATAGATTTCTTTTAGTGATAGAAGATTTTTTATTTCTATCAATGATGGTGATACATGGTGAAATCGAGCATTGAAAAATAAAGAAAAAACGAACAGAAATCAAACACTGAAAAGCAAAAACCAAACACTGATATAAAACCAAATAACAACAACCAAACACGGATAGAACACCGAACACGGATAGGAGTGATAGAAAAATATCTATCGCTGATAAAATCTATCAGTAGTAGAAAATTTTTCTATCATTGATAGAAAAATATCTAACAGAGATAGAAATCTTCTATCACTTATCATTTTCAATGGTGATAGAAGATTTCACTATAGAAAAAATTTCTATTACTGATGGTAGAAAAACTTTCTACCATAGAAAATCTAGAGGGGTATTTTAGTAAATGCAACACAAACCATCAGATTTTGCAATTTTTGTAATTTTTTTTTTGTGGGCGGTTAGATTTGCAATTACTTTGGCCCATATTGCTATCCTTACCACCGGACCTAAAATTTTATTGAAATGGAAGCGAATGAATTGACATATAGTTAAACCATTTGAGGAAGATTTTGTTGACGTTAACTGTCAAATTATTAATTTTATCGAAAATTTTAGCTTGCTTACTTGTTCTTTTGATTTCTCAAAGTCAAAATGTTACAACTATTACGAATAATCCAGTTTTTGGATCTTTTCTATTTGAAAGGCTTTTAAATCTTTAAATTATCATGGATAATTCTCTATTTAAAATTTTTGTATCTAGAAGATGTTCAAATTAGAATGGATTTGAATCATTCTTATGGTTTCGTTTGAAAAAAAAAAATTGAAATCTATAAAATATTTTTCATTTCAATTTGGGAGGATTTTAAATTAAAACTTATTAAATTCCAATTCTAGAGGGGAAATATAAGGTCCCGTTTGATAACCATTCGGTCTTTGGTTTTTTATTTTTAAAAATTATGCTTGTTTTCTTCTAATTTTCGTACCAGGGTTTTCATTTTTGTTAAACACACACTTGAATTCTTAGCCAAATTTCAAAAACAAAAACAAGTTTTTGGAAACTACTTTTTTTAGTTTTCAAAACTTGACTTGATTTTTGAAAATATGGGAAGATAGTAGATGACAAAACAAGTAGACTAGTGGGCTGTAATAGTGTTTATAAGCTTAATTTTCAAAAAAACAAAAAACAAAACAAAAAAACCAAATGGTTATCAAACCGGACCTAAGTATTTCAATTTTTCCAAATTTAAACTTATTGCTTCACCTACACATATACAATAATACAACTCAACTCAAAATTTCAATAAAGATATGCAAGCACAAGATTTCTTCCATTCAAACAATTTGTTTGCCAAGTTAGCTTTCTTTTATTCTCATAAAATAATTTGGTTATCTTCTATGTAGCAAGCAACCTACTTTTTTCATCCCTATTCAAGCAAATTATAAGTTTGCTATTCTAATTTGCTTTATTTTGTGTCTTAGTGATATGGTTTTTTTTTTTTTTTTCTTTTCATTTTGATTATGAAAAAACAATAATAAAAAATGTAAGCTTCGTTTGATAACCATTTGGTTTTTGGTTTTTGAAAAATATGTTTGTTTTCTCCCAATTTTCTTACAATGATTTTCATCTTTGTAAGAACACGTTCGAATTCCAAAAACAAAAATAAACGACTTTTTTTGGACCTATTTGATAATCATTTGGTTTTTTGTGTTTTGAAAATTGTGCTTGTTTTCTTTGATTTTCCTTACCATGATTTTCATCTTTATTAAGGAAACATTTGAATTCTTAATCAATTTTAAAAAACAAAAACAAGTTTTCAAAAAACTACTTTTTTCTTTTAGCTTTCAAAACTTGACTTGATTTTTGAAAACATGGAAAGAATGTGGATAACAAAGCTAAGAAACTTAGAGGTGGAAAAATAGTATTTATAAGCGTAAGTTCTAGAAATAAAAAACCAAATGGTTATCAAACAGGACCTTAACAATCCAAATTAGATTGATATCCCTTAAAGATTTCATTCAATAGCTTATTTATACACCAAAATATAATTAAAATGTTGAACTACCACCAATCATTTTAGCACAACTCAATTGATTAAGACATTATATCTTCGACCTAAAGTTAAGATATTTTAATTTTCACCCTAGTTTAAATAAAAATATCTAATTTAAACAATATATAATTCTAATTTAATACGTGAATTGTGGGAGTTAGGAATGAATAGTAATATAAGATCAAAGCTTATTATTATTATTATTTGACAACATTTAGTGGTGGGAGATTGAACCTCGAACTTCTTGACCAGGATACAAACTTTATGTCAATTAAGTCATGCTCTTGTTGGCAGATCAAAGCTTATTATATTAGTTAATAATATTAAACCAAATTTTCTCGAAGCTTATCATATTAGTATTTAGTATTTTCAATTAACTTTCTCAATATAAGACCATATCCAAATCCAATCCGATGGTCCAACTTTCCAATCATTAACTTTTAAACTAGGCTTGGATTGGCCTAAATCTCACTTGTTAATCTTATTAATAAAGAAAATTTTATTCTTTGATGTCATAAAGTCAAAAATTATGTTTAGGATAGTCGGAAAGGTCTCTTGCATATCTAAACTAACACAACGACCAAAATATAGTTCAGTGTTTAAAAACACATGCCAAACTATTGTATAAATCAAACTCGTACAACCTTATATAATTATTGTGCAATAAAGTCAATAGTCATGATAATCATTATTGTAATAAAGTCAACCATTATGCAATTATTATGTTGTGTTGGGTACATTTTAAGTCAACCTTTATTGAACCAAAGTGAGCATAGCTTAGCAGTTATTGACATGTACCATCCACTACCACGTCAAAAGTTCGAATCTCCCACTCCAAATGTTGAACTTAAAAAAAAAAAAAATGGACCAACCTTTATTGTGGCTGTTGCATAAATCTTTCCACATTCTATTGTAGCAAGATATTGTTCAACAATGAAATCCATAACTCAAATTTGATAACTGATGATTGAAACTAAGAGAAGAGCAGCCAAGCTACTTTATAATGGATACAACTTTGACATGGTTATTACAAGAGAAAATACAGACAAACAACCAATCAAAATCTACAACAATAACTAACACCCTCCAAATATAAAGAATTACATCACACAAAGACAATAACTCACTGTTAGATGAAGGTTGCAGATTCCTGGAGAAGAATGAATGAGATGAGAGCAATTACAAGTTCTGAGTATTCAAGTCATCGTCCCCGTCCCTGTCTCCGTCCCCGGCTTTGTTATCTTCTGATGATGGTCTTGTTCCTGAGTCAGTTGGTCGGATTTCCTCAATCATCCTAACGACTTCCTCCATCGTTGGTCTCATATCGGGCACTCGAGACACGCACGCCATCGCTATTTGTAGCATTTGAACCAACTCTTCTTCAATGTTCTGATACTTCATTAGCTCTACATCAAACACCTCTGATGTCCATTCCTCTCTTACCACAGACTGGACCCATCTTGGAAGGTCCATTACATCGTCGCGCCCTGGCGATTGGGATGGCGATTTCCCTGTCAACATCTCTAGCAAAACGACTCCAAAACTGTAAACATCAGACTTTTGAGTTGATTTCCGAGTCTCGATCACCTCTGGAGCACGATAACCCGCACTTCGAGAGGGAATGGCAGGGGAGTTCATCAAAGGAGTCAGGCCAAAATCTGAAATACAACCATTTAGATCTTGTGTGAGAAGGATGTTAGAGGACTTTATGTTTCCATGGATGAACTTTCCCCCACTTGCTGAATGGATATGTGCAAGGCCTTTGGCACTTCCCAGTGAAACCTTCACTCTTGTTTCCCAATCTGGAGGTGCTCGTCCGCCTTCTCGGCTTCCTGCAGAGTGTGATGAGAGTGAATTTGTTTTCTGGCATTCATCTTTAAAGAGTAAAAGAGCCATAAAAACAAGAATGATGATGAGAGATTTAGTAGAGCATACCACGGAGTAATGCTGAAAAGCTTCCAGTAATGGCATAATCATAGACTAAAAGCTTCTCGTCTTTCGAATAGTAATAGGCGCGGAGAGGCACGACGCTTGGATGCTGCCCCATCCTCCCAACAATCTCCATCTGTTGATCAAATTCCTTTTTGCCAACCACCACTTCTTTCAACCTCTTTACTACCACTGTTGTTCCTTCCTCCAAGATTGCCTTGTAAGTAGTCCCATAACTCCCCTTTCCAAGCACTTCAGCTGAGGCCCTTAACAAGTCCTCAAGATCAAAGTTATAAGAACATCCTTCAAAGAAAACCAGCCTATTTTTCTCTGGCTCTTGTACACCACTTCCGAAATCCTCCTTCGGTTGCTCGCTTCTCTTACCCTTTCCTTTCACTGCAGCAGTGCTACCTTCACCATCTTTCTTCTTCATACAGCAGACAATAATCATTAACACCAGAAGGAAGAGCACTGCAGAACCACCTAATGCAATGGCGACGATTGCTCCGATATTTATTCTCTTTTCACTTTTTTTCTTTGCGTGCGGGGTTGAATCAGTGGGAGATGGAGATGGTAAGGGGGCACCAGTTGAGCAATTTTTCAAAGGAGAGCCACATAGCAATAAGTTCCCTTCAAAGGAAGAAGGAGGAAATGATTGCAGTGAAGCAGGAATGGGACCACTAAAATGGTTGTAGCTCAAGTTTAATTGCTTAAGCTTTAGGTGACCTATATCAGGAATGGATCCGGTCAGGGAGTTGTTTTGAAGGTTGAGGCCAGTGAGGCGCGTTAAATTTTGTATCGACGTCGAAATGTTTCCTGTGAGAGAGTTGAAGGACAGATCAAGGAAGGTAAGGCCAGGAGACAGGGAAGAAGGAATTTTACCAGAAAAGTTATTGTGTTGAAGATATATAAACTTTAACGAGGGAAGGGATAGCACATCTGATGGAAGGTTTCCATTAAGATTATTAGATCGAAGACTCAAAGTTCTAAGGGCATCTAACTTTCCAAGTGTATTGGCTGGGATCGGACCGTACAGTCCAACGGCAGGCAGTCTGAGAGCAAGCACATTTGAGAGGTCTGAAGTGCAAGTGATGCCGACCCAAGTAGTGCAAACCGGGGTAGAAGGATCCCAGTTGATTTTTCGACCATGGGGAACCGTCGAAATAAACTCGAGAAGAGCTTGCTTGTCTGAGTTCAGATCAGCCGCAATGAAGGAGAGAAAGTATATGAGTAAGAGTAAGGATGATGCTGCAAAAAGGGATTGTAGCCTCATGGAGGAATTCTAGTAGAGGCCTATTGTGTTAGCAAGAAATCTGGGTGTAATCTCAACAACTTCTTTTCCCTGCAGAGTAATAAACATTATCAGGAATTGCTGCTATCTATTACGAACTCGAAAAGATCCGAATCAGCCAAACACATAGAAATCGTCTCAAAGCAAAGAAAGAAGCACACCATAAACCAATGCAAAGAAAAAGAAGCAACCTTCTATCACAGGCATGGTAACTTATTGCAGTAAGTGAAACATAACAAACAAATTGTGATCAAAACAATAACAGAAAGAAGCCTGCCTAGAAAATAAAGCCAAAGCCACACAGACGTACAAGAACAGAAGGAGGGGGAAGGAGAGATTTGCTAGGATGTCGGCACGGTAATGGTAATCTTACATTTCCGAAACAAAAAACGAGGCAGTGTAATCATTTCAACCACTTTCATAAAAAGGAGGAGATCTAACTACCCATTTCACTAGAGATGTAATGAGTGTTCTCCTTGTTAGTCGAGTCTGATGGATTGACTAATGGGAGAAGCACATCCAAAACACAAGCTAGTCCTTCCAAATCTTGAGAAAGCCACATCTTTGTCTCAATTGCATGTCTTAACACTTAAGCACTAATGAAGATTCAGATTTTGAAGCAGAAAGTGAGATGAAGCTCAATGAAAACCTACAAGTCATGTGGTGAGGATATGGGAATGGAGAAGAAGGAATGAAATGAAAAGACAAAAGCATAACCCTTTTTTGGAAAAGAAAAAGCATTAAAGTGAGAAGCAAAAGAAATGCTTGTAGAATCCCTTTTTTCACTTTTCTTTCTTAAACTTCCTTTTGCATTGCTCAAATGATTCTGTACTTACAGAAATAATGTAAAATAACGCACGAGAGCAAGGAGTAATCGTCCTTAATCAAAACAACAATCCCGAAAGTTAAGACCAAAAATGTGAAACTTTGGGAGAAACAAAAAGAAAAAGCATGCCAGAAAATTCTGCTTGATTAAGTTCAATGGAGTTTAAAATGGGGGAAAAAAGAAAAGCAAGAATTCTACTTTTTTTTTTTTTATGTCCAAAAGGAAAGTTCAGCTAAGCTTTAACTTTTTCAACTTTAATAATGGAATTAAAATCTACCATCTAAGTGCAAAAAAGAAACATTACATAATGGAGGCACATATCAGAGCTAAAGGCAAGGCTAAATGGAGAAGAAGATGAATAATTACACAGGGAGGATGGGGTCCAACCTTTTTGCCAAACAACAGTAAAGTCAGCCATGGAAGAACCAAAAAACCAGCACTCTTACTGTAACCAAAGATGTATAGAACTCAAAATCCATTGATGGAGATGAGAGAGAGAGGATTCTAGATGCAGAGCACACAGAAGCAAAACTTAGTTAAATTAATTCAAACTGCAAGTCGCTTCAAGTGAAAGGGCGTCCTCTCAGTCAAAGAAATGGACAAAAGGGGGGCTCCAGTCTTACACACAAAGAGTACAACTTGATTAAAACTCTTTTCCAAACCAAAACCAAATCAAAATTTTCATTGAAAAAATTGGGTTGGGGTTTGGTCAGAGACAGTGACAGTGGAGTGAGAATAATTATCCCAATTGACATTCTCAGAAACCAAACAACCAGAAATCTCTCACTCACTCACTCTCAACTTTCAATCACCACAAAAACCATCTCTCCATTCAAATACTCCAAAACCCATTTCCCAGATCCAAAGACCCAATTAGGAAACCCCACTCAAAAACCAATCTACATTACACAAAACCCAACAACAAGAAAAGGGCAATTTCAGCAGAGCAACAGAGAGACAAAGAGAGAAACCAAACCTCAAAAACCACGAGCAGCATTGAGCAATAGCATTGTATAGCAGCCAAGTGGAGCTGAAATAAGAGAGAAGAAGAAGAAAGTAAAGAAAAATGGTGGGCTCATTAGAGAAATAGATAAAGAGAAAGAGAGAAAGAGAGAGAAGCCCAACCTTTAACGGCATTTCTTGAAGAAGAAGACGCCATTGCAAGAGAGAGAGTGAAAGAAAGTGAGTTAATTAAAGTCAGTTACCTACTAAGTGAGCCACGGTGGTTGGGGTTGGGTTCCATTGTTAATACCTTTGTTCTCTTTCTTCTTTAAATTCTCTCTTCTTTTAATTTTTTTTCTTTCTTTCCTTTTTCCCCTTTTCGGGTCTTCGGATTCTGGAGGAATCAACCGTTGGACTCAAGCTTCACCGTGAAGCCACCGTCGCCGCCGCCGTCTACTGTTTCGCCGCCCCGAGTCAGTTCTTCAAATGGGAATCCCTCCGCCATTTTCGAGCATTGCCCAAAACTCCAAAAAGCTACAGAAAATTAAATCTTTTTCGTTTTTTTTTCATTTGGGTTTACATTTTTTTCTACTGCCGGAGCTGTTCTTTGAATTTTTTTATCTTAGAGTGGGGATGGGTTTTTTGGACCAATGAAATGATCGGAATTTTTTCAGTTTGATTTTGTGAGCCGAGGTGGCGGCTTCTCACTGGTTGTTGGGCTGCCGCGTGGGCTTCATTTGTTTTTTTTTTTTTTTTTTTTTTGTTAAAAATCATTTTCATCCTTGAACTTCTGTGAAAGTAACCATTTAGTCTCTGAACTTTTAGTCCATGTACTTTCAATTTTGTAACGATTTAGTCACTATACTTTCAATTTTGTAATAATTTAGTTTTTTTATTGTTACAAATTTGAAAGTATAGAGACTAAATTGTTACATATTAAAGTTCAGGGACTAAATTATTACAAAATTGAAAGCACAAGGACTACATCGTTACAAATCAAAGTTCAAGCACCAAATTGTTACTTTCATGAAAGTTTAGGGACTAAAAGTGATTTTTAAACTTTTTTTTAATACTACCTTTGATTTCGGTTCGTTTTGATTTCGGTACTTTCAAAATATCTATTTTAGCCTTTATATTTTGGGTTTTTATCCATTTTGATTCACGTACTTTCAAAAGATTGGTCTTGGTCCTGTACTTTTGAAAAATGATCAATCTGGTCCATTCATTTTCATTTTTTTTTCGTATCATAATTTTAGCATGACACTTCACTTACTCAATTTCTTGAAATGTAATCATAAATTTGAGTAAAGAGTTTCCATTGTGTAAAAAAATTAAGTGGAACAAAAATAGTTACTTTTTTAAAATATAAAGACTAAAATGAACATTTTGAAAGTACAGAGACCAAAATGAACCAAAGCTCAAAATACAAAGACCAAAATGAACATTTTAAAAATATATGTAGCAAAATAAACCCAAGCTAAAAGTATAAGAACCACAATAGTATTTCAACTTTTTTTAATGGGTTTTATCGATAACTGTAGATTAAACTCTTGGCTAAGTAATTGTAAGAAACTTTATGAAAAGATGTGAGTGTTTGAGACAACTAATATACATATGGATTAATGAGTCAATGATCTAGATGATTGTTTTCTAGAAAGTTAGATTCTATTTTTTTACATGTTATGGCAAAGTACTCATTTATAGAAGAAAGTTGTTTTAAAATGAGCAAATAGTGGTTTTGATATGCATAATAATGTTAACTTTATGAGTTATTCTTATTCCATAATATTTTTTAAAACAACTTTGAAAAACACAAAAAGAAAAAGAAACTTGTTTTCAAAATAGCTTCCAAAACCATACAATAGTTTTATAATGTGGTTGAATCGTCTCCATTTGAATTTAAGTGCTTGATAAGTAGCATCTATTTTACAATTAACCTCGAGTATAAAAGTGATATATACACACTAAAAATAGTGTAATATTGGTGACATATTATTGAAAGTATCAATGACACCTAACTCGCTAGCATGGTAGGAGAGGGAGTGACAACAAATTAATAACAAAAGAACAAAAATAGTATAGAAGACCACATAATTTATCATTATTACGTCTCATCTTTGAAAGTAGTCAAATAATTTCTTTTTCTATGTTCTTCGTTCTCTCTCAATATGTGGGGATGACAACAAGATAGGACGGAGTTGGAGATTGAAGGTTGACACCATTCTTGAATATGATGAATAAATTTATAATTTAAACTTGCTAAATTCATATTTCAATTTGGTAGCATTGAATTTTGATAATAATTGAATGGTGGGTGGTTGAAAGCCATTTTCAAAATCTATGGCTTTGTAAGATTAATTTTTTTTTATATATTTAATTTGGTTGGAAATGGAAATGTGAAAAAAAATATATAGTTGGTGAGATTATTATTCCCATAAAAATTAAAAAATTCTCATTGAATCTTCTATAACCTAATCACTATACTTTGTTGTCTATAATATATATATATTTTTAAATTTTACTGATTATATTTGCATGTATTTTTTTTTCTTTTGTAATGAAATTTTTATATATAAAATAAAATTATTTCTAATAGTTTTATAATTTTGTACTCAATCTTCTTAATCTATGAAACTATAATGTAGCTATGAAAAAAGGCACATGTTGTCACTTGTCTATTTAACCTTCTAGTAAAATAATGTTCTAGAAGACTTTTGTTTGGAAATAATTTTTTTTAAAAAAAAATAAAAGACGATGATAATGTATTATAAATAGATCCCAAATAATTTATAGAGAGTTTTTTTTTTTTCTTCACGAAATCATAAAATGTGATTGTAATTTTAAAATTAAAAGTAAGATATTAGTTTTATATAAAATAAAGAAGAGAGGATCTCCTTTACAAAATATACTATGTATATTTATATTTGAAAGAAAAGGGATGAGAAGAAAAAGAAATATTCTCTCTAAGTCTCATGTAAATAAAATAAAATTCTCTCTTTAATGGAATATTTTAGCCATATCCATTTAGAATTTAAAGAGCTATATTTTATAAGAAATTCAAAGAGTACCTTTTATAAGATGGTTTAAAAGAGAAAAAAAAAATTATATTCCTTCTCCACCAAATAGAGAAAAATTATTTTCTTTTTTGGGAAAAAAGTTTAATAATAGATCAATTTTTACTCTTACACTTAAAAGGCGTAAAAATGACTTATTAGAAAATGAGATTGATAAGGTCCCATTTGATAACCATTTGGTTTTTGGTTTTTGGTTTTTGAAAATTAAGCTTATAAACACTACTTTCACCTTCAAGTTTCTTTGTTTTTCTAATACCCTTCTTCCTATGTTTTTAAAAACGAGCCAATTTTTTTAAATATAAAAAAAAAAGTAGTTTTCAAAATTTTGTTTTGTTTTGTTTTTTTTTTTTAGATAAATTTTGTTTTTGTTTTTAGAATTTGGCTAGGAATTCAAATGTATCATTGACAGAATGAAAACCATTTAGGGAAATTGGGAGAAAATAAGCCTAATTTTAAAAAACCAAATGGTTATCAAACAGGGCCTAAATAAACCATTTTGAGAGAAACAATTGAAACCAACTTCTTTTAAAAAGTATACAATAACTTGTGTATAAAAACACACCTATGAGGAAATGCAACCAAACATATGTGTGTTTAAATTCTAAACAATTTTTATACAAAATGTTTTTTAAAAAATGCATTCTTGAAAAACATTTAAGAGTCCGTTTGGATTACATTTTAATTTAAATGTTTTTAAAAATGCATTTTTTTAAAAACATTTTGTATAAAAATTGTTTAGAATTTAAACACTCATATGTTTGGTTACATTTTCTCATAAATGTTTTTATACACAAATTATTGTATACTTACAAACTCTTTTTAAAAAAGTTGGTTTCAAATGTTTCTCTCAAAACAATTTATTTCTCAATCTCATTTTCTAATAAGTCATTTTTAGTGGTTGCCAAACACTACAAATTTTTTCAAAATGTATTTTTTTCAAAATTAAACACTTAAAAAGTTAAACCAAACACACCCTAAATCAAAATGTATTCCAAACGAACCCGAAGTCGATAGGAATTTAGAAAGGAGACATGTAGAATTTGTAATTTTTATCTTCTATTATACTTCCGTTTTTGAAGAATTGCTCTTGATCGATGATTTTTCATGTTATAATTTTGTACATTGATTTATTAGAACTTGATTTTCAATGCAATTAGTAGGCTTTTGGATTTTTTTTTTTTAAAAAAAAACTAGTACATAAAAAACAAACGCCTAAGAAAAAGTAAAAAGTTACAACAATTATTTAGGCCCTCATTTGATAACAATTTGATTTTTAGTTGTTGGTTTTTGAAAATTAAGCTTATAAACACTGTTTCCACCTATAAAATTTATTTGTTTTCTTATACTTTCTTTATATGTTTTCAAAAACCAAGCCAATTTTTAAAAACTAAAAAGAATTTGGCTACGAATTCAAATGTGCCCTTGACGAAGAATCATGGTAGGAAAATTGGGAGAAAACAAACATAATTTTCAAAAACAAAAACCAAAAACCAAATGGTTATCAAACGGGATCCTAAGTTTAAGGTTCAATTTCATGAAATTGAGTATTGATTGTAAAAATTGCCTCAACGAAGATAAACATGCTAAGAAATCTACTTCTTCCTTTTAGATCCGAGATTCAAATCTCTACCTACCTCCATAGCTATTATTCTAAAAAACGGTAAAAAAAACCTATTCTTATAAATAGAGTATGTCTATTTCATACAATTTTATTCCCACATCAACAAATAAATATACTATTTAAATTCCATTTCAGATCCCAAAAAAAATTCATCTGATAATTTTTTTAATTTACTAAGGTACAATAATGTTGTAGCACTACCCTAGTGCTACTTATAGCATTTTAATTTCAATATTAATGCATTAAATAATTTATAAATACCAACCAAGTGTGTTTTTAAATTTCTTTTCCATAAAATTTATTGACTTTTGGTTTCCAAGTAAAGGTAACACACATGCCTTCATCAATTTGATTACATAAATTTCACTTTTTTAAGGTAAGATCATTATTTTTAAATGAATATGTATGTCACAATGAAAAAATTTGAATCTTAGACCAGATCTTAAATTAATGAAAATTTGCTATTTGACCCTTATTAAAATCAAAAGCATTGGATGCCCAATGTTTTGGGTGGGGACCAAAATTATTAGAGGTTAGAACAAAGCAACTTTCATTAAAATAAATAGATTGAGGATCACTTCTTTTTTTATTATTATTACAACAAAAGAGTTTTTTTTTTTTTTAGTACATCCAATGTTGAATATTTTTATATTTGTAATTTTTTTTTTAAAAAAATTATGGTTGTTTGGTAGTTGTTGTTTAAAATATTTTTTGTGCTTGTCTTCAAATCTATTTTGAAAAAAAAAAAACATTTTTTTTGTATAAAATTTAGAGGCTATTTATTTGTGGGAAAATCTAATGCTTGGTGTCTAGATGTTGAATATCTTTGGATAGTTGTGTTTGTTTTATAGGAAATTTTTGTAAGGATGGTTAGAAAATAATTTGATTTTTTAAGATTTGTGCATGAGAATATGTTATAATTCTCTTTTAAATCAAAGGTATTATGTGTTTTCAAATATATATAATATCGTATTATAATTAATATGTATGAATTAATATTTTATTAAAAAAAGTGAAAAAAAGCTTAACTAATTTTTTTTTTTTTTTAAATGAACATACGATTGACTAAGTCAAATTATTTTTTTTACTATAATCAAAAGAATACTTATTTCTTTTTAAAAAAGTTTTATTTTAGATATAAATAATTTGAAATTGAAATGGTTCAGTATTCAATCAATGTACGGCACATCATATTTGTGTAATAATTTTAATAAATTTTGGGAATTATATTCTATTTTTAATGAGAGCTCACCAACCAAATGCTATTTTATGTATGGAAAAAGATTTTTTTTTTATTATTTAAAAAAAAGCTAATAATGTTTAGGGCCAAAAATGGTGATGCTAATAACAAAGACATTTCTGCTGTCTTTATATTTGTTTTATTTGTTGTCCTTAAAGAGTGGAAGTGGTTGACCTACCATGTTATCTTATTAATGTTTGACTTTATAATTTTAATTTTAATTAAATGGACCTTCATTTATACTCAACTCTTACTTTTTTTTAACCTTAAATTACATTTTTAATCCATAAGCTTTTACTTTGTATCTACTCTTTGAATTTTTCAAATGTAAAATGTATTGTTTGAGTTTTACAAAATAACACCAAACTTTTATTAGTTAATGGTAATAAAAGGTTGGTGATATATTTTTGAGGGAAAAAAAAAAAAAAAAAAAACAATTTAAACCATTAACTAGCCCAAAACCAACCCTAATACACTTGGTCAATGTTTAAAACTCACCCATACAATTTGTGATGCTCGTGCGAATAATAGAAATCAAATTAAAATTTTAAAGGTTAACAATTTAGTCCATGAACTTTGATTTGTAACGATTTAGTCCTTATATTTTCAATTTTGTAACGATTTAGTCCATGTATTTTTTATTTTGTAACAATTTAGTCTTGAATTTTAATAAGTAACAATTTAGTCCCTATCGTGAAAAATTAATGTAAAGATTTAATAAAATTTCTTACCTAAATAGATTAATAAACTAATTTGAAATCCAATATGTTTATAAGCCACAAAGTTTAATCATTAAATAATAAAAGTCGACATTTAATTTTGATAAGTTTTTTTGCGACAAGGATTAAATTGTTACAAGTTTGAAAGTATAGAAACTAAGGGGCCGTTTGATAACCATCTCGTTTTCTGTTTTCTGTTTTTGTTTTTCATTTTTTAAAACACAGGAGTGTTTGATAACCAGTTCTGTTTTTTGTTTTCTGCTTTTTAAAAATGTTTTTTAAATTATAAGCAAATTTCAAAAACCAAAAAAAATAGTTTTTAAAAATAGATTTTTGTTTTTCAAAAAACTCATTTTTCTTCTATTGCTTGTTTTTCTCCTCTTTTACCTATCTCTTTCCAACAAATTCCTTTTTCTATTTTTTTTTCTCTCTCTAAGACGTGTTTCTCTCTATAAAATTTATTTTTCCTCTCTCAAAACTTTTTTTTTTCTCCATAACTTATATATTTCTAAAAACTTATTAATAACTTTTCTCTCCTTAATAAACATATTCTAATTTTTCTTTTGAAAAAAAAAATTCTACAAATTTTCTATCGCTACAACTTTTCTTTATTTTTCCAATTTATCGCTATTTCTTTAGCATATCTTTTACTCTTAACCTAGCTATCTCGGTAAATTTTCTCTTTTTATTTAATTTTTTTAATCTAAAATTTATCGTTTTTTTACTCTAACTATTTTTCTATTTTCTCTAATTAATATCTTTTCTCGAGTCTAAGTAATATTCTCTCTCTAAAGACTCGACACCCCACTCTCTCTCCCAAGCCAGATAGGAGGGCGTGGGCGTACATCCATTCTGAACCAACCACGTATAGCCATGCATTCTCCTCATCAACACCCACGCCCACGCCCATGCATCAACACCCACGCTAACCTCTTAGAGGTTTTTCCTACATGATTGGGCCCCCATTTGCACGCCTAAGCCACGAGTCTAAACATTTTCTTTCACCCCTCTAAATTTTCTATGTTTAACTTTTCTCTTGAAAACATTTATATTTGTGTCTCTAAATTTTTGTTTCAATGTCTCTACACATTTTTCTCTCTCTAAAACATCTTTTCATCTTTCTAATTTTTAAAAAACTGAAAACCAAAAACAATTACCAAACAAGGTTGGTTTTCTGTTTTTTAAAAACAAAAAACAGTTATCAAACGTATATGGTTTTTGTTTTTAAAAAACAGAAAACCAAAAACCAAAAACAAAAAAACTAAAAACCAAAAAACTGAAATGGTTATCAAACAGGGTCTAAATTGTTACAAATTTGAAAGTACAGAAACTAAATTGTTACTTATTAAAATCCAGGGACTAAATTGTTACAAAATTGAAAGTACAGAATAATTTTTTTGTTTTGACAATATGGGGTGGAGGGATTTGAACCACAATCCATGGTTATCAGTACAACTTTATGCCAGTTGAGATATGCTCTTGTTAGCGTAACAGGAAAAATTTATGAAGCATATATTAAGTTTATGATAGCAATGATACTGACTGAGTTTAAAATAACATATCTCTAAAAAAAAAAGTTTATAATAACATAAAAGGCATTTACAAGCCAACAAGAATATAGCTCAACAATTTCTAAAAATAATTATAAAAAAAATAAAATAAAATAAAAAATAAAAAATAACCTATACCAATGATGAAAATATTGCTGATATTGGTCGAAATATTGAATTTTTTGAGATACCGAAACAAAACCGATAGGTAAAATCTTTTTTACCACAAGTGTTCATTTTTCCTTTTTTTTTTTTTTTGGGAAAAATGTTGTATCAATTTTAACCCTGAACTTTCAATTTCATCAAATTGAACCCTAAACTTAACAAGTTGTATCAATTTTAACCTTGAACTTTCAATTTCATCAAATTGAACCTCAAACTTACCAAATCGTATCGATTTTAACCCTAAACTTGCAAAAGTGTTACAATGTATACCTTTGGTTAACTTTTTTTTTTTGAACCACCGTACGTAATTGATTATTTCTTTTTTTTTTCTTAATTCACATTGCATCTGAATTTGTTTCTTATAAATAAAATATTGAAGAAACTTTATTTTAAATGATTTTTTCTCGTTGTTGAGGATTGTATGAGAGTTTTTTTTGCTGCTATTTAAGATTACGAAAGCAAAGAAATTTTGGAGGTTTTTATCTTCAAATATCCGCTGGTCTTTTCTTGTTACTAAGAACTTTGTGGGTTTTTTTTCCTTCTTTTAATGTTTTTTTTTCTTGCTAATTAGAAGAATGTACAAATCTAGGAAACGGAAATAAAGAAATTTCGAGTAGTTTTTTATTTCTCATATTTGATAGATTTTTCTTGTTGTCAATAACTCTGACTTTTTTTTTATAATAATAATGAGAAGAATTGTATGAGATATTTGATTTCTTAAAGAGTTTTTCCAACAAATTTCTTACAAAACACTATCTCAGGTGCAATGTGAATTTAAAAAAATAAAAGGAAATGGTCAATCACATATTTTAATAGCAATTCAAATGTAAAGTTGACAAAAGGTCTACATTGCAACATTTATGCAAGTTGGAGGTTCAAATTGATACAATTTGTTAAGTTTGGGGTTGAATTTGCTAAAATTGAAAGTTTAGGGTTAAAATTGCTACAACCTACAAAGTTCAGGGTCAAAATTGATTTTTTCCCTTTTTTTTTTACTCAACAGTCCCACTCCTCTCTCCCTTTTTTTCTTTCTTTTTTTTTTTTTCATTCTCTCACTTTTTTTTTTTTTTTTTTTTTTATAACTTTCTTCGTATTATATAATTTATATTTTTTTCTTATTTCATTAAGTTAAACATTATTATGCTAAGTTTTATGTTGTATGTTTAAGGTATAAAATACATATTTTGTGAATATTATAATATTATTAAATATAGTAAAAAAATACTAAAAAATATATATAGTAAAACATATTTTTTTTTTGAAGAATATAGTAAAACATAATCTTAATCATTAAAAAATTCATAATATTTTTTTTATAATTTTAACTTCTGTGTGGATAAAATTTTAATTCTCTTTTTATAACGTTTGATTTTATTCTTTTTGAATATTAATTTATTTTTCAAGATAAAATAAATTTGGAGCAATACTATCACTATCAAAGTAATTATACTGATGTTAGTTTAATAACCCAATAACGTCATTTTATTATTAATTTATGAATTATGTATTTCTCAAAAAAAAAAATTATGAATTATGTATTTGACCAAAATTTGTTATCAATAAGTTCTTCGAGTTTATATTTATATTACAGTATTTAATACTATCCATTATTGTATTGATGCATATTGTTAACTTAATTATTGATATATTTGCTTAAAGTAGTAGTTTATATTTATATATACATATATATATAAAGCTTATTCTAAAGTTTCTAAAAAAAATTCAAAATATTTTTTACATATTTATATGATTAACGTGTTTTTTACCGAAATATCTGTCGATATATAAATTTGAGATATCGATATTAATATTTTTATCCTTGAACTTAACTGACATAAAACTTGTATCTTCAACTAAGAGATTAGATGTTCAAATCTTCCCCCAACATTGTAAAAAAAAAAAAAAAAGACATTTACAAATTACAATAGAGATGGTTTTGGGTTGGGCTTCCTTCTCCCTTATGGATGGGTATTCATTGTAAATGACAAAAATAAATAAATAAATAAATAAATATATATATATATATATATATATATATATATAAAAGTTAAACCAAACACACCCTAACAAATTAAAAAAAATAATAATAAACTCAACTGAAACTTTTCAAGTGTTTAATTTTAAAAAAGTTTCTATTGTTTGGCAACCACTAAAAACGACTCATTAAAAAATGAGATTGAGAAATAAACCATTTTAAGAGAAATACTTGAAACCAAATTTTAGTATAGAATAATTTGTGTATAAAAACACTTATAAGAACCCTAAATTAAAATGTATTCCAAACGAACCCTAAATTGTTTTCTTTTAAAAAATTAAAGGTCGAATACCTTTTCAAGAATGCATTTTTTAAAAACATTTTGTATAAAATTTGTTTAGAATTTAAACACCCATATGTTTAGTTGCATTTCCTCATAAGTGTTTTTATACACAAGTTATTGTATACTAAAGACTTTTTTTTTTAAAAAGTTGGTTTCAAGTGTTTCTCTTAAAACGAGATTTTTTTTTTTCAAAATTAAACACCTGAAAAGTTAAACCACACACACCCTTAACATACAAATGAGGTTTTTTTTTTTTTTTTTTTTTTAACAATATGCGGGGGTGGGAGATTCAAACCACATACCTTGTGGTTATCAGTACAACTTTATGTCAGTTGAGCTATGCTGTTGTTGACACATACAAATATGAGGTGTTGGGGAATCATAAAAAAGAACATTTTGGCTAGATACATCATTCTTCGACCATCCGGGATATTTTTAATAAATTAACCTTTATAAAATAATTTTTGTAAAAGACATCTACGTAGCCCATTTGCCCACATATATATATATATATATATATATATATATATTTTTTAAAAAGAAGAGTATAAATAGTTTAACAATACATTTGATCCCTCTACTTTTATTAGAGTAGTTTACATTTGTCATGAAACATTACTATAATAATGGTAAAGAATTATTTCTTATAAACTTTAATTTGTACCTATTTACTTTTTTAGTTTAAAATTTGCAAAAAAATTAACCCCCTAACATAATAGATTAATCTTTAAATATGTATTTAGTCCTTTGATAATTTTATCTATCTATATGTTTAAAAAATCCATATTATAGAAATTTTCACTTTAAGAATTAAAACACTACAAATTCTGGACTATAACGATTAAATTGTTACACTCTAAAGTTCAACAAAGTACATGACCGAACGTGTTTTTAATCCCCGCCCCGCCCCCAACTAAAAAAAAAAAAAAACAAAATCTATCCTATATAGAACTTCAAACACAAGTTCCTGAAGCCAAAATGACATGCCACTTTATCCCAAAACAAATTATTTGGGATACACAAAAATACTTCAAAGTGCAGATAGCAGATCCACCCTACCATTACAAAGGCCACTACTAAACTAATTTTTCTTCAGAAATCACATACAAATCTCCATATTTTTATCTTCTCCCTTTTGAGGTTTCACTGCAATTGGGCAGATTCCATCATTTTCAAAACCAAAATGATGCCAAAAATAATGATGATGATGATGATAATTTAAAAAAAAAAAAAAAAAATACAATACAAACCCCATCATCTTCTTAGATGTTATAAGAGGCCAAAAGGCTCAGGCAGAGCTTCAAATCCATTATCCAAAATGGAACCCAAATCGGTTTTATCATCTGCGCTGTGCAGCCAATTCGTGTTTTTCAAGTCCTCTTTCAGCAATATTGCATCATAACGGGAGCTTTCATAGATGTCCAAATGATTCAAGCTTGCAGAGAATCTTCCATTCTCTCCTCCCCCTTCGGTTCCGTTTAGTGCAGAGGGGGGTCTGTGAAAATGGTTTCCTCTCTCCATGTTACTGCTCGTTTGGAAGTCGGTATCGATAGCCTCGGAGTTGCTTGAAGCAATGGACTGAGTTTTGGAAGTGGCCGATCGGATGCTGTGTGGAAATAGAGTGTTGCCTGAACCTGCGCGCATGCTCCCTGGGCCATTTCTTATATCCTGCACCACACAAGCAGATTGGATTGTTAAAGTTCATTGAAAAACATGTCCTGAAAACGAAAAAGAATCAGCATAATCAACAGCACAAAGATTAAGTTCAATTGTCGGGACAGATGATGAAGCATACCATATGTCTGATGGCCATGTCAAGTGATTTCTTTGAAATAGACCTCCCAAATCCGTTGCTTTCTGATGCAGTTGGAGAAGCCTTCACAGGTCTCCTCCCGCCCAAATCAGAGGAACTTGAAAGTCTCCTAGTTTCAGGACCATCACTGAGGTGTCCATTGGTATTCACCCGACCCCTTCCAGGGGTGTCGGTTAGTCTTCCCCTAGAGACGGTAGGAGATGCTGCTCTTCTAGGCATGGTAACAGTCGATGTAGGCTCTGGACTCCCTCTAACTGATGCAGCAGGAGTTGGGCGGGATCTACCGGCAGAAATCGGCCTGTCTGGCAATGTTGTTCTGAGATTTGGAGGGGTATCAAGAGGAAAATCAGGGGGGACAATTGGCTGAGGTGCAGCCCGAACCCGAGGACTAGGGGAACTTGGTCGAGATGTTGATGTTGAACTGCGTCCATTTGTTGATAGGACACGTCCTGTGGAAGATGGAGTGCTAACAATAGAAGAGAGTGAAGGAGCAGAATTTCTTCGAGTGGGTGTAGATGGACGGGAATTTGACCGGGCTGCAGGAGAACTCAAATTTGCAGGAATTTGAGGCCTTGAACTAGGAGTGGATGGCCTTGAACTTTGTATTTGCCTTGGTTTGTCAATGGATGGGCTGGTGGGGGATGGACGGGCCCTTGAAGGAGTTGAGGACCTTGATGGTGTTGAGCGTGAAGATGGCGTAGAAGGTCTTGCAGTAGACGAATTGCGTGTACTTGGGGAGGAAGGCCTTATGTAAGAGGAAACCGAAGATGAGCTTGTATTAAGAATTGATGAAGATCGATTGGAGGAATAACTATTATACTGAGGAGTGGAGACAGAGGACCGAGACACAGAACTGCTCCTTGCTGGCCTAGAAGGATTGTTGCTCTCTGAATGTGAAACTGAAAGCTGAAACAGATACAGGAAACTATTAAAAAAACCCTAGATCATACAACTAAAGAGGGATCTTCAATATCCCCACTTACAAAACGCTTTTGTATTGTAACATTAACAACTACTTTTAAGTCACATTCTGTCATGTACAAAGGAGCACACAAAATAGAAGAAAGAAAACTGAAGTGAAGATACTGGATCACTTTATAATATGCTACTCAGGAAGGTCATAGGTAGTAAAGAAGGTACCCTTGAAGCTTTTGTGGTTGAAGATGATCTGGCTAACGTGCTGCTTCTCGGTGCTGCTACAGTAGATTGAACTTCACTTTCAGAGGATGAAGGGAAAAGAGGAGTCCCAGGCGGTGTGAGAAGCCTGTAGCCCAAAGGTTAACCAGAGAAGAATCATGTTTCAGAAGACATTGAACATCACGCACAGACAGCTAAACGTTGTGCTTAAAAAGTTTCAAACACCAATCCACATCTACTTCATTTTTCCCTTTTTCTAAAAAATAAAGAAGCTCAACGCTTTTATCTGTTAAAAGAAAGGTCAGAATAACTGATATCTACTTCATAAAACCCCTCATCAAATCATTGACATGTACTTACAACTTTCTAATTACAATATATGTTTCTTTCTTCTGAGTCAATATCGCTCTTAAGGAGATACTTTAAAGAATGCACAAAAGGGCCCCGCTCATGATCACAAAAATAGATCAAGTAAATATATACAGTCTAGGAAAATTAACTAATTGGTCCATGTCCGGTAGAATCTAGAAATGCTGATATGTTTTTCAACTTCTCCGCCATCTCCATAATTGATAATCCTAAAAAATACTTTCTGATATAGATGAAATCTTAGGTAGTTAAGGGACTACTTCATCGATAATTGATGAAAGAGAGCGTCATAAGCAGTAGTTCAAGAGCAAAAAAATTACCAGTCATAATCGTGTTTTCCTCCCTCAGTCGACGACAGCAGATCATCGATCCCACTCTTAGCCATTTTCACCGATCCAACAGAAAGCCTCCCCAATTTCACCGACGCTGACATGAAAACCAGATCAAACAATTCAACAACCGAACTCGCCAAGCAACAAACAAGCAGAACAACATGAATCAAGAACGATCCAAGCGGAACAGCAAAAGGATCCCATCCCGAATTCAAAACGACACACGGATTCAGAACTACAACAACTTCTCTCAACAGATTTCAGAAACCTCATCGAAACGCAACAAGCAGAAAAAGAAAACATCTCAAATCCAGCGACATTACACCAATACAGACAAATCCTCCACGATTGACGAGGAACAAATGAGAAGAAGGCAATCGGAAGCGAGTATTACCATCGGAGGAGTCATCGGAGGCAGCAACGGAGAGACTCCGGCGATTCTTGGAGAAGAGATCCAGATTCTCATCGGAATCCCGGGCGATTCCGGTGAAGCTATGGCCACGGCGGTGCTGCGACAAGAGAGGAGCATTCCGGGCACCAGCAAGCGGCTCCCTCCAGTTGCGGTTCATGTGGGCGGCGAAAGGAGGTTTCCGATCAGAAAAACAACATATAGGAGTCCGGAGAGATGGAAATTGGGAGGAAATCAGTCGCAGAAGCTTCTATATGTCACAAGGAAATGGAGAGAGAGAGAAGGAAGAGTCAGAATCAGAGACACAGAGTCAGCGTCAGATCCATATTTGGGTTTAGGAACGGCGGTTTTGGCCGAGGCTTGATCTGAATACTAGACTCCACTCAACTATTATTATATTCTTTTTCTTCTTTATTATTTAAAAAATTCATATATGGATCGAGTGATTTTAGAATAAGTGTTTTTTTTTACAATGGTGCTTTAATTATAAGTACTTTTACGGGTGTTCGGGGGCACTTAACCCCCTTATTATAACCTATTCAATGTTTGGGCACCAACAAAAATAATTGGTGAGGTGGGTTATTTTAACCCCCGATTATTTTATCAATTTTCTACAGTAACAATTATTCAACCTACTACAGTAACTATCTCCTCACTTGTTACATGCGACTCCTTGACTTTTCCGACGACCACCGGCAGCCGTCAGCCGACGAAGTTTCCGACGATCGCCGACGACTTTTCCGACAATCGCCGATGACTTTTTCGGCCACCAATTTTTTTTTTCCATATTTCTTCTCAATTTCATTTTGAAAAATATAAAAAAATAAAAATAAAGAAAAAAAACATCAAAGGTTGCCGGAAAAGTCGTTGACAACATCGAAGGTTAATCAACTTAAAAAAAACATTCAAACGAAATTATATTTACCACACTCAAGTTTATTTCAAATGATTTTATTGATAAAAAAAAAATAATATGATTTTTGAACGAAACATTTACAATTTTTATTTTGACAATACTAAAAGTTAACTAATATGATTTTTCTATACCAAAACCTAAACTTTTTTGCTTTGTAATAAAAAAAAAACATAACCCTAAATTAAATCAAAGTATTGTATATCATAAAAAAAAAAAAAAAAAAAAAACTAGAAAAAGAAAACAGTCAGTTTGAACCTTTGATTCAGAACCTCATGTTAAAACAGATCAACACTCCAAACATAGATTATTTTATCCTAGATTAAAATAATATGCACCTAAACACAGATTATTTTATCCAAGACTATAATAATCTGCACCCCAAACACAGATTATTATAACCTCAGATTATTATAACTACCCGATATTATAACCAATTCAACGCCCCAAACAACCACTTAGTAAAAGAAATATTCGATGACAATTTATTTTGTTGTTTAGTTCTACGTTTTTATAGTTCAACATGTTGCAAACAACTTTGGTATCCACCACTCGTTGGAACCATGGATCGAAATTTTGGATGGAAGAGTCGCCTCCTTGGGTCCAGAGAGTAGTTGTTTCCCTAACTTTTTGTTGTCTTTTTAGTTTATTAATGCATTTCATACTCCAAACAAGAAGATTGGGATGAAGATAGATGTTAGTAATGCTAGCTTTTCTAGTTGTTTTGGACGTTTATTTTAGTTTTAACTAGATTGAGGTGATCCAGTGCTAGGTTAGTTGCTTCGTACCATTTGATTTTACAATTAAGTTTGGGTAATTTTCTACTTGTTTTTTTACTGTTCGTATTTTTTTTTAGTTAAAATAATATGATGAAGTGGAGATTTGAACTTTTAATCATTAGATGAATTTACTAATGTCTGAATAAGTTGAGCCATAACATAACAATTAAATGGTGGAGGTTCTTAATCTTTGGATTAGCAAATTATTGGTATTTAATTAACTTTACTAGTCTTTCCAACATTTATTAGTTGGGTTTTCATTCATTTTGTAAATTGGTTTTGTGAGGGCTATTCATTTTTAAGATTTAATTTGGTATAATTGAAACTTTCTTTCTTTCTTTTTTTCTTTTTCCTATAAAATTGATCTACAAGTTTAAGAAAACCATCTATAAAATAAACAATTTTAAATAGTATTCTCATACATGAATTCATCTTTATTTCATATTTAATTATTTGATTTTTATAAGAAATACTTAAATTTAGAATTAAAATAAAAAAAGTTATTGTCAAATTTCATCCTTCGCTTAAATATATCTATCACTACAACGCCATTGGACCCCTTTTTGTTATTTTCCCTTTTTATTTTATTTTATTTTGTTTTTCTTTTTGGGGTAAAGATCCATTGGACCATTTTGATGAGCTTGTAAGATTCAAAATTACTTCTGGCTATGCAAAGGTACATAACAATTTCATATGGTTTGTATTTTATTGGTTTAAATCTTATCTTAATTTTGTACTTTTTGATATTTTATTTTTATATGTAACATTTTAAAAGATTTATCTTACCATGTTCTCACCTTTATATTTTAGTTAATTATTTAGTAAATGGATAACATAACTTTGAAAGTATGTATTAACAGGTTGATATGAACATACAAAAGAGTAACATAGATTGGTTAGGATGAGTATCGAGTGGGTAGACACATTAAGTAACAAAGCACTCTAGCAATGACCAATATAGTTTTTCTTCTTCTTTTTTTTTTCTTTTTTTTTTTTTTAAAGACTTACGAACTAAAACAAACATTTAAAAAGTATAGAGACCAAAATAGTTATTTATTAAAAATTTAGAGATCAAAATAAACTGAAAATATATGGACGAAAATGAGATTTAATAAAGGTGTGTGGTGTGTTTGGCTTGACTTTTCAAGTGTTTAATTTTGAAAAAAAATTGTACTGTTTGAGACAATCACTAAAAATGACTTATTAAAAAATGATATTGATAAATAAACCATTTTGAGAGAAACACTCGAAACCAACTTTTTAAAAAATAGTATTTAATATACAATAACTTGTGTATGAAAACACTTATAAGGAAATGCAACCAAACATATGAGTGTTTAAATTCTAAACAATTTTTTATACAAAATGTTTTTTAAAAAATGCATTATTAAAAAATATTTAAATTAAAATGTATTCCAAACGACCCTAAATTCTTTCAAAAACAGCATACTATGCTACAATACTGCTTTTCTAATAACCTCAACATAACTCAACTCTGTTTTTAGTTCGACAACATGTGGATCAGGAATTTAAACATTTTACCTTTTGGTCAATTATATAATGTCTTATCAGCTGAGCTATGTTCGGATTGACATAACTCAACTAATTAGTGTACATTAATAATATCTCTTAAGAGAGTACCACTAATGTTCTTAATAACGGTAGGTTCAAACCTTCACTAATATTTGACTAAGATTGGTTGCAAAATAAAATGATATATTAAATGAGTAATGTTTGGCTATAAATGTAGCATATATCTAACTTAATAAATGTTGGCCGTATCCTTACTATAACTTAGATATGCATTATGATTTGAAAAAAGACTAAATGGTTTTATGCATGAGAAATGGTAATAATTAATCATGGAAAACAATTTCTCCCTCTCTCTTTTAAAAATATTAAATAAGTGATGAAATTAATTCTGGTTACTAATTAAATTATTAATTTTTTAGAGACTCAATGCATCTTGTAATTAGATGGGATTATTTTTATGGGTTTTTTTTTCACTGTATTGGACATTTTATTTTGTCATCATTTGAGTATTTTTCATTAAGGTTTGATATTTTTTTTAGTTTAACAACATTTGAGAATGAAGAGATTTACAACTCTAGTTCTTGATGGATAGGATGTACTAATTAGTAATTACTTCGAAGTTCTGCCTACCTTTAGCGGTTGTTTTTTTTTTTTGTTAGGTAGTTGAGTTTAGTTTTTTATTTTTTTTTATTTTGGATTTTGACATTATTTTTATGTTTAAATTATGAATGTTTTTTTTTATACAAAATTATGAATGTTTTGTTAACTATATTTTTGTATGGTTTACGCATGTTTTTATCAATAATATTTTAACTTTATTGATGACCATGAGACCTGTGGTTCGAATCCCCCACCCCACATATTGTAAAATATATATATATATATATTTTAACTTTATCGTGAGATAATATTAATTTAATGAGTGACTTTTATCAATTACTTTTTTTTTTGTTGGTGGGCTTTTATCAACAATGTAAAATTTTTTTTTAGAAAAAAAAAAAACAACTTGTCCAAAACACAATCAATTCTCTTAGGGGACTTTGCACAGATAACAAAAACCGACAAAAATATTGCAAAAATAGCAAAAAAATAAAATTATTTGTGGAAATAGCAAAAAAATACGTTAAATTACGAAAATACCCTTCGTATCTCCAATAGTCTATCAGTCCCTATTATTGATAGTCACTGATAGACTTTGATGATAAGCTTTAATTAATCGGAGTCTATTAGTGATAAACACTGATAGACTTTGATTAATCGAAGTCTATCAGTGTGTATCACTGATAGACTCTGATAATCATAATCTATAAGTTTTTATCATGTTTAATTCAAGCCTATCAGTGATAGCCATTGATAGAAAACAATTTAATTCAAGGCTACTAGTTCAGTTTAATTAAAGGCTATCAATTTTTATCCATCAGTTTAATTTAAGTCTATCAATGATAATCACTAATAGAAAATCGTTTAATTCGAGGTTATCAGTTTCTATCACTGATAAAAATCAATTCAATTCAAGACTATTAATTTCTATCACCGATAGAAACCAATTTAATTGAAGTTTATCAGTTTCTATCAGAAATCAATTTAATTGAAGTTTATTGACTTGTATCACTTATAGAAATTAGTTTAATTCAAATCTATCGCTTTCTATCGAGGATAGAAATCAGTTAATTGAAGTCTATTAGTTTCTATCCCTGATAGAAATTAGTTAATTATCAATTAATTGAAGTCTACCAATGATTGTTACTGATAGAAATCAATTTAATTGAAATCTATCAGTAAAGTACTTTTCATTGCAATCATCTTGATAATTAGAAACTCATCCAAAATTATTATACTACAATCATAAATTGAACAAAAAATTTAAGTCTCTTGTGGTAATTAGAACATAAAATCCAAAAATAACCATTACGAACAAGCGACTTTTAATCAACAATATAATTTTTAAAGCCTAGCACACAAGCTCCGTGACCACCACCATAAAATTGCTATTCTTGTATTCTTTGTATTTCATTATCTATCAATTATAGTCCGTGATAGACTTTGATTAGTGATAGTTAGTGATAGACTACGATTAACTGGAGTATATCAGTGATATACTTTGATATACCTATACAAACACTCACCAAAATTGCTATTTTTGTATTCTTGGCATTCTTGAATTAAAAAGAAGGCCAACAAGAGCTTAGCTCAATTGACATAAAGTTGTACTGATAACCACAAGGTTTGTGGTTCGAATCCACCTCCACACATATCATATTATCAAAATAAATAAATAAAAAGAGGAAGAAACAATCATAACAATACCTCAACAACAAAACAGAGGAAAAACAACATATTAATCACACAAGAACTCCAACCTCATAAATGCACGAAAAATACAAAATTAAAAAAGAAAAAAAAAAGGAAATGGTGCGGCAGAAGAAATGGTGTTGAGGGAAGTAAGGAAATCAAAAAACTGTTTAAGGGTAAAAAGGGAATTATTACAATGTATTCTAATTTTTTTGCCATATTTGCAATTCTTTTTATCTTGTGCTAATTTTGCTATTATATATAATTAAATTGTCATCCATTGCAATTACTCATTCTCTTATGATATCGAGTGGTTCAACATCAAATATTTTTATTTTTATTTAATTACAATTAAAAAAAATTAAAAATTCTAGATTTTGTTTTTTTTTTTTTTCTCATATTCACGTAGTCAAATAAACTCAACCAATATTCATTTGACCATTTTTTTAAATTCTTTGTATATGTGCCTTCTTATGTCTGAATAAATTTGTGAGGTTGAAGAAGAGATTCAACAATATGTCCAAATAAAGAGTGAGCTTTCAGAACACAGGAGACTTGAAATTTTCATAATACATAAATTTTTCAATCGAAGCGAAGTGGCACCAAATTACATATATTAAAGAGCAGAAATAGAGGAGAAGACATGGAGATTACACAGTGACAGAAAAGGAAGCCATAGAAGGAAAGAAAATTTTTTTTAGGTATATGCTCTGATACCATGTAAAATTAGGAAATGTTCTTTATATTTTGATAATTCAAATCATACAATATTAGGTCCTTTTGTATACAAAGGATTGACCAAAATCTTTTTTTTTTTTTTTTTTTTTAAAAAAAGTTTGACCAAAATCAAGGTAAGATACAAGTCAAAATAAATGTATAATATTTACGATTAATGAACTGAAATTAAGGCACATGAATGAAGGAGAATGATATGCTCTAATACTAACATGCAAAATGACATTAAAAAAGATAAAAAAAAATATATTGAAAAATATACTTGAAGTTAAAATATGTATAACACAATATATTTTAAATTTTATAATATTATAAAAAGATAATTATACTTGATTTATAACATAAAACATCTCAATACATTAATTAATAATTATTGAGGTTGAACCAACTATCTAGTAGGCAATTACTGGTCTGTTTGAATAACTTTCTAAAGTCTTGAAAAATTGTTTTCAAGCATTTGAAAAGTCACTCTAAACCAAAGGTTAAAATGTCGAGGTCTCCATTTAATGGAAATGTCGATGTCGATGGATATTCGGGGAAATATTCAAAAAAAAATTCAAAAAAATATTTAAATTAACAAATAAATGTTTTACACTTTTAAAATAAGTTAAAATACTTAGGATAAATATTATCTCTACATTAGTTACATTTTGTTATTATTTTGTTTACATTTTATCAATTTTTTTACGATAGAATGGAAATGTCGATTCATCCTACATGTTGATGTCGAACCCATGGAAATGTGGAAATGTCGATGAAAATTTAATACATTGCTCTAAACCAATCCCACAACTATTTTTATTGTTTATAAATTTATAAATTTATTATCAAATGTATTTTTTTTTTTAAATTGAAATGTATTTTTTGAATCGTCAACTGAAAAGTAAAAACACGTTAAAAAATACTAAAAACAAAAAATACAACTCTATTTTTTATTTTTTTTTATCTTATTCTTTTTTCCCTCTTACTAAAAGTTGTGTGTTTTTTTGTTTGTGGTTTTTTTTCCTTTGTTTTAAGTAGTAAATTTTGTTTGTGGTTTTTGAAGCTTAAAAAAAAAACGTGATATATAATTAAAATATTCAACTATTATTATTATTTTTTAAAAAATAATATTCAACTATTATTTTAATCATTACATTCACCGACTCATATAATTGAGGCAAATAATTAGACAGTCTCCTTTCCCTTTCCTTTCATTTCGGTTGTTATCAAACAACATTTTAATATTATTTTATTCTGAGCAAGATGTAACTAAAAACACGTAATTGAAAATTAATTTACTAAAAAAAAATTATAAATCTGTTTTCGTCATGAATGTCTCCTTTTTTTTAAAGCCCAAATTGTATTATTCATAATAAACTTTAGATTTCTTCAAATTTAACCTACACTCAAACAAGCATTACAATTTTAGTTTCCTAAATGTTTAATTTAGGACAGGTTTGAAATACATTTTAATTTTAATGTTTTTCAAGAATACATTTTATTTTAAACATTTTGTATAAAAATTGTTTGGAATTTAAGCATTCATATGTTTGGTTACATTTCCTCGTAAGTGTTTTTATACACAAATTTGTTTAAAATTTGCTTTCAAGTGATCATTTCAAAATGGTTTATTTCTCAATCTCCTTTTTTTAATAAGCCTTTTTTTTTGTCAAACACTAGATTTTTTTTTTCAAAATGTTTTTTTTTTCAAAATTAAACACTTGAAAAAGTTAACTAAACATACCCTTACACTCACCTATAATATTAAAAAAAAAAACACAAAAGATCTATAAATCTCAATTGATTTATTAATGAAAGTTAAGTTTAGTATAGAACTACTTTCAATCAAGTTTTTTTTTTTTTAAAAAGAAAAGAAAATAAAAGAAAACTTACTTTCAACAATGCATTTTTTTTTTCTAAAAACTTTTGTATAATTTTTTTTTTTAGAATTTAAACACTTGTATGTTTCGTTACATTTCATCATAAGTGTTTTTATACACAAGTTATTCTATACTTAAAAATTCTTTTTAAAAAATTTACTTTAAAGTGTGTTTCTCTCACAATGGTTTATTTATCAATCTAACTTTTTAATAAGTTATTTTTAGTGGTTGTCAAACACTAGAATTAATTTTTTTTCAAATTGAAAAGTGAAACCAAACATACCCTAAGTCTCCAAAAATTCACAAATTTCTACCAAAGTCTAACTTGAAGTTCTATTAATTGTGTAGCAAGCCTATGTTTTCTCCTTCATTGTATGAACATGAAAATATATGTTCTCTTTACAATGAAAAAAATTATAATACTCATCCAATTTTACCATCTAAAATCTAATATAATGAAATTACATGTTTAGGGTAAAAACTAATATACTTTAGGCTAAAATGGGCATAGTTCAACGATAATTGACATGTATCCTCGACCAAGAGGTCAGAGGTTCGAATCTCTCCACCCCCAATTATTGTTGAACTCAAAACAAAAAATAAATAAATAAATAAATAACCTTTACCATGTTTTGCAAAAATTATTTCAATTTTTTTTTTTAGTACATCAACATCTAAGGTTGGGGGATTCGAACCTCTGACCTCATGGTCGATGGCACATGCCATTACCACTAAGTTAAGCTCGCTTTGACAAATTATTTCAATTTTTTAAGTAAACTTTTTAGCACAAATTTAAAATATTTTTTTTCTTAATTGATATTTGACTGATTAGATGTGACTTCAAGTACTTTTACTCATGACATCTATTCTTGTGAATAAAAACATACACAAGTAAAATGTTTTTTTTTTTTTTTATATCTAAAGTTTGAAATAAAAATTAAAGTTAAATTACATGTTAACTTTCAAAGTTGTGTCAATTTAGTCTCTGAAGTTTAAAAAATTTCAAATAGGTCTTTGAAATTTTAATTTTGTTTCCAATAGGTCCTTGAACCTGATAGGTCTTTAAACTTTCACTTTTGTGTCTAATTGGTCCCTCGACTGTTAATTTTGTATCTAATCAATCTTTGACCTATTCGACATTTTTTTTTTTAAATTCACAAGTCTACTAGATACAAAATTGAAAGTTTAGAGTCTCAATAGAAATAAAATTCAATTTTATATATAGTAGATTGATTAATTTTTAAAAATCTCAAATATGTCAAGGACTTATTAGACATTTTTAAAATTAAGGGACCTCCTATTAGAAACAAAATTGAAAGTTTAGACACCTATTAGATGCTTTTTAAAACTCAGGAACCATAAAGTTTAGGAACTAAATTTGTAATAAAACCTAAATTAAAATATAATAAATATGAAATTGTAGAGACTAAATACAATTTAAATTAAGAAAATATAATTTAAATTTATTTTCTTTTCGAAATTAAAATATAAAGAATTATCCCAACCCTTCTCATAAATTTGAAAATGATCATATAACCACTCCAACCAATAAGGACATTCCACGTGGAAACCGGGAGCGTGCAATAAAAGGTAACATGGATGCCACGATAGATAGGGATTATCGGAGGATTAAAATAACATTTTAAAAATTAGTTTTTGTTTTTTGTTTTTAAAAGAGAAATTATGATAATATGTCAGAAATAATCTTCTAAAAAGAAATTTTCATGTTTTTATATTATTGTCTCTTAAAGTTGTCTTTTCATAAAAATGATTTCAGTCTTTTATCTAACAGTCAAAATTATAAAAAAAAAAATACACCTGAAATATGAGGTTTGTTTAAAAAATGCTCCTGAACTTTGAAAAGTTTCAAAAATATCCTTGAACTTTGAAAAATGTTTCAAAAATACACTTGTCGTTAATTTTTGGATGGAAGTCGTAAAAGTTTCAGTTTAAAAAATACCTTTGAACTTTAAAAATACCCTTATTGAAAAATGCTTCTTCTTTTTTCCTCATCTCACTGTAAATTTTAATGGTTTCCATCAAAAAAATTAACAACAAGGGTATTTTTGAAACATTTTTCAAATTTCAAGGGTATTTTTGAAACTTTTCAAAGTTCAGGGGCATTTTTTAAACAAACCCCATAGTTTAGGGGTATTTTTTTTATATAATTTCGCGTGTATAATATAATCATTTTTCAGATTACAATTTGTTATAGGCAATTTTGGACCACTTCGATGTACAAGGAGCTGACGAGGAAAACCGGGCAGAAATAGGACTGGAGGATGGACCCCAGAGGCGAAACGGGCCAATGGGTCGGGCCAAGACCGAAGGGATAGGGCTTTTGGCCCGACCCCCTGCTCGGCCTCGGCCGAGCTCGTCCGACTCCGTTTGGTCTCTGCTGCCTCTGGCTGCCCCAGCTCCACCTGGTTCATCCCGAAACGCCTCCGAATTTCTAAAAACCCTAAGAGCATGAGCAGGTATTTAAACCTCTTTTCATCACTAAAGAAAAGGATCCCGAACTCTATTCCCTACTCTCTCCTCTTGCTCTCTTGTTCTCCTCCTTCCGCTTTCTGACTTAAGCATCGGAGGCGGTGTGGCAAGCACCACACCGGTGTGCAGGTTTTCTGTCTTGCAGGCCACGTCTTCCCCCTCTTAAACAAATTTATCGTTGGTGGCACATGAAGGTCAGGTGAGTTCCTCCCGACTAAATTTGACCATCAACACAATTTCATCAAAATTATTGCAAAAATGATGATAAGTTTCCGATACATTTCTTTAAATGAAGGTTAAATTATAAGTTTGTTCTTCAACTTTAAATTTTTTTTTTCTTTTTGATAAAATCGAATTTTAAGTTGGTTGCTTATATTTAATCATTTTACTTTTAAAAGTTTCTAATATGTTTGGTAGATGATTTAGAATTTTGAAAACAGTAAATTCATATAAATGATATTTTAATTTTAAACTTTTTATTTTATGAGTCATATTGTTTAAATACAATCCAAATATCGTTTTTAAAAAATAAACCATCAAACATAATTTTTTCGTCATTTCATTATTCAGTAGATCTAAAAACGAAATTGAATTTTGATAAAAATAGTAAACAAAACATGTTAATAAGAATCGCAACCCTTATGTCCCGAATGTTCAACTAAAATGTCAAACGAAAAGTCATTTCTAAGATTACATCTATTTAATTACTATATATGTAATAAGTAAAAACATCTCGTATAATAGGGAAAAAAACTAATACTCATAAAACCAATCTTGTTCACCCACACTACCCACAAATCAAATAAAAAAGACAAAATAAAAAAGGAAAAAGGAAAAAAAAAAACTTAACAAAAGACATTAATTTTAGAAAATATTCAAAGTTCCAACTTTTTAATGTGATGAAGTCATAAGTTGAAGGTTTTTTTTTTCTCTTTTCTTTACTAATTTATATTTATTTCTTTCTTTTTACTATCAAAAGAATGTGTGAGTTGCTGGTAGAGATGGAACTTTCTAACCTTTCATAGTAGTGAAACAAGAAAAAATAAATCATAAGAGTATAATTTAACATTCTATTTGTTGAGGGTGCAATTATCAACCTATAAGAATGTCTAATATTGCAAAGGAAAACTACTCAAATTAAGATCGAGGTGGTCGAATTGAGATAAGGTCGAGTTGGTCGAGCAAAGCTTAAGCCGAGCTACTCAAGCCAAGGTCAAGCTTAGGCCGGTTTACCAAGTCAAGGCCGAGAAAGTCTTGAGCCAAACTTAGGTTGACCAATTTGTTAGGAGTCGGCCAAAGTCATATGTGGCCAACCCCAACTCTTAGGCCACCCTTTTGGACGATAGGTCAACCCCACAAGGCTTATAAGGCCGACCCCATACTCATGGGGTCAACCAAACCACAGATTGGTTGGTTAAGATCTCTTTAGGTTCTATTTCTTTGGATTAAAACTATCTTGAAATTTGTTATGAAATTTTCAGCCCAATTAAATGACGATTTTTCTTATACTAAAACTTCCTTATAAATAGAGAGATATGGCGATATAGGAGAGATATATGTTAAAATTCAATACTTTTTTCTACTACCTAAGTTACTAGCTAGATTATCTACAAACTCGAGTCTAACTTAAGGTTGGGGTGTGAGTGACTATGCACTCCAGTGGTACAACAAGTCTCTTGTTTTGCAAGCATACAAATCAATTCTCCATTCATTACAAATTTACCATTGATATGTGGATCCAAATTCTTGTATGAATACCATCAATATTTCATGTATAATATTTCAATTTTGAAAATATTGGAAAAGGCTATTAAATCATCGAGAGAGAAAAAAAATTAAAAAATTAAAATTTGCATATGATAATCTAAGACAAACTAAGGGAGACAACTACTTTCGTTCGACCTACTCAATTTTTTCTCAGACACTAGAGATAAATGTTTTATCTATTAAATTATACTGATCGTATCGACAATTCAGAGTTGAAATTAAAATTAACTCGGGATGAGTTAAAAAGACGAGAATAAAAGAAAAAAAAAAAAAAAAAAAGAGAGAGAGAGGAGAGGGCACGTGTAGAGGCATGTGAATGGTCCAACAAAGTTGGGTTATCAACTTGGTATCTAGGAAGAGAATCCGACAGCACGTGTCTCCTTAACAAAATGGACACATCCTTTCATAGCCGTGAATATTGACCCATCTATTTCATTTCAATGCCAATTCAATTCATCTTTTTCAAAAAAAAAAAAACAAAAAACAAAAAAGAAAATTATTTTCTTATCCTCTTCTCTTTTCATTATTTTTCATCTTCTTTCCAATTATTTTTTATTCACTCACTCTTTTTATTTTTGGTTTTTTTGTTTTGTTTTTTTTGTAAGGGCCCATCATATTTTATGTAGACAATAATTACGAATAATGGTTGGTATAACAAAAGGAAGTCTAATTATTATATACATATATATATAAATCGATGTCCAAAAATAATATTCCAGAGCTTTTATATGTTTTCTATATCCCTCGTGTGGGTAAGACCTAGGTTATAGAATATGTAGAACTTTGATTATAGTGATCAATTTCTAGTTGCATAGCTTCATAGATAATAATTTTGTAGAGTACTTGAGATCTGCATGATTTTATTTGGATTGAGTCAACTATATATATCTTTGGCGAGTGAATTTTGACGTTAAAGTTAGTTATATATCACGACAGTTTTATCCTATATTGATCATTTGACTTGATTACTTTTATTGTTCATTGTTTTGTTTAAATCTAAGAATTGATGGGGAAAATGTCATGATTTGTTTTGTTATATTGGTTAATCTTCATGTGTATAATTAATGAATGTGTCAATGATATGGAGATGGCAATATTGACATATACATAAAAATAAAAATTTAGATAAAAGCATGATTGATAATTTTAGTTGGAACTTGGAAGGGAAAAAATTATTTGACTCTAAAAATAGGTGCATTATTCAAGATGATATATTTTTTTTTCTTTTTTGGGAAAGGGAATTATTCAAGATAGTCTAAATGTTAGATTGAAAAAAGTGTCATGTCATTTTTTTTTATTAAATGACTAAAATAAAAGTTTTTAAACCTTCAAAGTCAAATTATAAAAAGACAAAAGGGTAAAATTTAGTGATCAAATTTATATTTTAACCTTTTTAGAGGATCTCACCGGTTGTTTCAGATCAAGACATATCAATCGAGAAAACTAACCACATGCACGAAAACAACTCAAAGAGAACACAAACAAAGAAAAAGAAAAGTTAGAAACAACTAACAAAGACATAAAGAAACAAAATAAGGAAAAATCAAAACAAACAACTTGAGTAGAGCAAAACAAAAGCAAAAACAAGAAAAATAGGCTCACAATCTAAAACTATATTTCAATTGTTTCTTAAAAATCACTCTAAATATAGAATCCAACCAATAACTTTTGAGTATAAACATTCAACCAAACTGATCAAATTTCAACCAACTTTTCAATTCAATTTATGGATCAAATTTCTTCTCTTAGCTAGAATTCTTAATTTTTGTTTGATAAAAACCCTCTCTCTCCCTATATAAATGCATGTGTTCATAAATAAAGTAACTATATTTGTACACAAATCTTGTTGATGTACATAGATCAATAATTACTACTCATGCATTACCCACACCTATCTCTTAATTGCATTTACATACAATAATATGACATTAAATTTTAGGGAGAGAGAGAATGCCCTTAAAAATTATAAGGTTTAAATACTAGCTTGGTCCATCATTTTAGCTTTGGTTCATTTTGGTCTTTGTACTTAAAAAAATGTTCATTTTGGTCCCTGTACTTTGACTTTGATATTCTTTTGGTCCCTAGGGAGAGAGAGAGCCCTTAAAATTTATAGAGGAGAAAATGGCCTTAAAATTTAGGTAGAGAGAGAAAATGACATTAAAATTGTGAATGTGAGAGAGAGAATAATTGAAGTGTTTGGTTGCAAAAGTGAGGTTGCTTTCATGAGTCAGGTGAATTGGGACTCATCGCCCTTCAAAGTTAGGGTGGTCCTTCTTGGATATTTCTTACTATTTGGACCTATTCTATTCTTGGCCAATCTAATACACAACACAAATACTATTTCTATATGCACATTACACTTTTTTTTTTTTTTCCTTTTTCTTTCTTTCTCTTAAATTATTGTGTCCATTTATTTTAATTGACTCGGAGTCCTCTCGTGTATATTAATCGAATGAATTCGATATATACGTCCACTAATAAAATCTAAAACCTGGGCTGCTTTTAAGATATAAGTATTTTTAGTAAAAGTATTATTTATTTTGAAGGCTTTAAAGTGAATTCGGAATTGGTTGTAGAAGAGGGAAAGTTAAAAACATTTTTCAAAATTTTCGCAGTTCTTGATTCGATAGTTAAAATTGATTTTGAAAATTCTAGAAACACTCAAAAAGTATTTTTAGAAGAAACATAACAAGTGCTTCTTCTAAAAGTGTTTATAGAAGAAATTCTTCATCTAATAATACTTTTTTAAAAAGTCATTTCAAACTTCCTATTACTATATATATATATATATATATATAACCATTTATCAATATTTAGTTCTACACTCTTACAAGTATTTTAAAAGCCATTTACAAGAAATAACTTGTTTTCTTATAACATACTTTAAAATGTCTTATAACCATTATTTTCTTTTAAAAAATCGAGACTTTAAGTGGAAAACACTCTTTATAACAACAAAACTCATTTTCTCAATTATCATTAACAAAAACAACACTGTTGAATAACGAAAAAATAAAAAACTCCTACTAAAATACTTTTAAAATCTCAAGATCAAATAGACACAAACGTTCAATAAACGACCCGAATTTGTAATTTAACCTAATTTTTTTTCGAACCTCCCTAAACGAAGCAATGAGAAGAAAGGGAGGGATGTGTGTGTGGTTGAGATGTCCAAATGGAAAGTAGGGCTCGGAGAAGAGGCAATGGGGCCTCCTTGGGAGCCCCCACCCACTTGAAATTTTGTGCATTTTGGCCTTTTTCTCACACACAATCTCCAAACTTTGGCCTTTCAATTTGCCTTTCTCCTCCTCCTTTCACGTGCATCTCCATCATCGCCTCTCCCACATGTGCATCCCCCAATCTAAACAATCCCCCATGCCTACAATTATGCCTACCAAACTCTCTTTTCCCCCGTCTCGGGTATAAATTACAAGTTTAGTCCCGAGCTATTAGATTTGTGTTTAATAAGTCTCTATGCTTTAAAAAAATGTTCGATAGGTTCTTGAACTTTCAATTTTGTATCTAATAGGTCTTTGAACATTAAAAGATGTTGAATGAGTCTCTAAACTTTTGATTTCGTGTCTTATTAGTCTCTTGACTTTTAATTTGGTCGCTAAGACGTTCTTTTACTATTCAAAATTTTAATTCTATGCCTAGTAGATCTGTTAATTTTAAAAAACGGTTGAATATGTCAAGGTCCTACTAGTTACAAAATTGAAAGTTTAGAAATTTATTAGGATTTTTTCAGAGTTTAAGTACCTATTAAACACAAACTTGAAAGTTTGAAAATTATTGTTTTTAGTTTTTCTCACAATTTATGTAATGTGGTTTTCACATTTCTTAAAGAAACATTATTCTTATTCAATTTATTAAATTTTTTTTTTAAATCTATTATTTTTAGTTTAAAAAAAACATCTCTAGAAAGTAGGTAACACAACAAAGAAACTAATAAAAATAGTGTTAATAAACTGAAATTTAAAAAATTAAAAATAAAAAACCAAATGGTTATCATAAATGACCTTAGTTTTTTTTTCCTAATTTTTTTTTAGTTTGTTGGCTTTCAAATGTTTTGTTGTATAATTTCGATACGAAACTTTTTTTTTTTGGGCAAACCATAGTAAAATTGTAAAAAGAGAGAAGGATTGTGTAGAACCAAGGTACATCGAGAAGTCGGGGAAAAACAAGGTGTAAGTAGGGCCAAGAGGAAAGAAATAAAACCAACACCAACAGCTCATGGTCTGGGCAAAGTTAACAGAAACAAGAACAAAATAAACTATTTGAAAATCCAACGTCTAACTTATTACATGTGACTTTTAATACAACTTGTGTAACTTTTATAAGGAATGAAAAAATTTTATACAAACATATACTTATATATACTTTCCATTCTAAAATTTTGTTGGGAGAGAGAGGAGAGTTAGAGAAAAGGCTTCTAAGATTTTAATTTCTTTTTAATCTAAAGACAAATTTCAAGGATAATTATCCCTTTCTTCCTTCTTTTTGCCCCTACTTGTGCCTATAGACATGTCACATGTATTGGTTGGGTGGTAAATGGACCCCAAGAAAAAGTCTATATATAGTTTTTGTTGTATAATTTATTAGGAAATGAGTAAAATGATAATTTTTTTTAATAAAGTTTAGGGAATAAAATAGAATGTTTGAAAGTTGATGGACCAAAATGAAATAAAGATGAAAATTTAAACGTTATATAATATAAGATTTTAAGTTAAATTACAAATTTAGTTTTTGAACTTTAAAAAGTGTTTTATAGGTCTCTCAACTTTTAAAATGTCTAATAATAGGTTTCTGAACTTTCAATTTTGACTAATAATCGCTGACATGTTTGATATTTTTTTAAAATTAACAAATCTATTATATTTAAATTTAAATTCTATGTTTAATAGGATCATAAACTTTCAATTTTGTGTTGAGTAGGTTTATGAATTAAAAAAAAAAAACTGTCAAATATGTGATCTATTAGATACAAAATTGAAAAATTCAGGGATCTATTGAAAACAAAACTGAAGATTTAAGGACCTATTAGACACTCTTTAAAGTTTAAGAGACCTGTCAGACACTTTTATATTTAGAGACTAAATAAACACAAACCTGAAAGTTCAAGGACGACTGAACTTATAGTTTAACCAAGATTATTTTAACTACCTTTATACATCAACATTTTTAAGGTTAGCGTTAACTCGTTACGAAAAGTTAAACATGATATCATGTAGAAGATGACATGATGTCCCATCGAAAAGGCGTCTCGATCCAAGCTACATCGTTTTTTTATGTGTAGTAAAATCATATGAATGTAGATGATTTTGATTTGAGAATTTGAGTGAGGGGCTTTGCTTTCTTTATCCATCATTTTGAAGAATTTAAAGCGTCCAATTCAAATAATTTTTTGTGACCCATTTGTGGGATGCATGTTTTGTTGTGGTTATGATGCCTCTTTCATGGCCACCCACCATCCTTATTTAGAGAGAGAGAAAGACTTCTTTGTCAAATTTGCCTTAAAAAGTTTGAGAGAGAGAGGGCAAATTTGTAATAATAATAATTTGTTTGTACATATATTAGAATAATTGTTTGCAAATTCTTGGTTTTCGAACGAAAAACGAATTTAATTTCTGGTTTGATAACCATTTGGGTTTTGTTCTTTGAAAGTTATGCTTGTTTTTCCTAAATTTTCTTACCATGGTTTTCATCTTTGTTAAAGACTTATTTGAATTTTTAGCTAAATTTCAAAAACATAACAAGTTTTTTGAAAACTAATTTTTTTTTTTTTAGTTTTTAAAATTTGACTTGATTTTTAAAAACATGGGAAGAAGGTAGGATAACAAAACAAAGAAAATTAATTATTATTCTTTAAAGATAGGTCATTTGTGATTGGTGTACTAAGAGAAAATAAGAAATCAGGCAAAAAAAAAAAAAAAAAAGATTTAACTATTAAATTCTCAAACCTTGGTTGATTGAGTACTTTTAATTTTATTTTAAAAATATAAGATTAGAATGTGAATAAAAATGTGTTGGTGAGGAGTTGAATTAGATTTGAATTTGTTAGAAAGGTTGTTTTGCAATTGCTTTGGGTGTTTGGTATGCTTTTAAAGTTAGAATTAATAATTGTTATTCCTTCATAATTTTTTTCTCAAAATTTTAGGACATATTTGAGAGTGATTTTAAAATGACTAAAATCACTTTTGTCATGCTCTTGATCATTCCAAAATCACTTCCAAACATATTTTTAATTAACATCATTAGTATATAGTCAGAAAACGATTTCCTTGTTGTACTAAAAAAAAAAACAATTTCCCTTATATAGCAACCATTCTATGTTTATTGTATCATCGAGTTCATTTGGTATTATAATTCAACCATTTGAAACAAATATTTATGTTTTCTTTCTCAAACGAAGCTTATACTTGTTCATATATTGAGATAACAATCGTGTTGCTAATCCAAAGCCTTCAAAGAGCCTTAGTATATCGTTTCTGATCTTCGACTTATAGCACGGATCATTTCCAACATTTTGTTAAACTTCTACTTTTTAAAAAGAAAAAATTGTACCATCTTTAATAATATTTTAAGATAAATTACATATCCAACGATATAAAATGTCTTAATTAATTAAACCACGTGAAAATTGAAAAAAAAAGAAACCTACAAGTTGAAAGTTGGAATTTAGGTATTAAAGTCACTTCCTTGCCACAAACGCAAAAATGAAATACTCTCATATTATTGTTCCTTCTTCTTCACTTCAACGATAAATCAAATTCTTCAATGCTTCAAAAGGTTAAAACCAAAAGAAAATCTTAACTTTACTTTCAAAAACAATCTTACCATTTACTAAAGAGTTACAATTTTTAAAAAATAAAAAAATCCCATCATTTTAAGGATAAATAAAATAGGGAAAATTACCTTTTTAGTCCTGAGTTTTAAGGAATATGTGCGTTTGGTCCCTGAGTTTTCAAAATAGATCTTTTTAGTCCCTGAATTTTGAGAAATGAGTTTAAAAGGTTCCTAAGTTTTCAAAATGGACTTTTTTAGTCCATGAGTTTTGAGAAATGTGTTTAAAAGGTTCCTAATATTATTTTTTCATCTTTTTTAAAATAATATTTTTGTATTCTTTTTTAATTTTGAATGTTTTTTTTAAATTAAAAAAATTATTAATTATTAATTTTAAAAATTGAAAAAATAATATTAAGGTCATTTTGAACATATTTCTCAAAACTTAGGGACTAAAAATGTCTATTTTGAAAACTTAGGGACCTTTTAAACATATTTCTCAAAACTCAGGGACTAAAAAGGTCTATTTTGAAAACTTAGGGACCAAACGCACATATTCCTAAAAAACGCAGGGACCAAAAAGATATTTTTCCCAATAAAATAGAATTGCAACATTTTAGTTCCCTTGTCATGATCGACCAACTTGGACTAAAATTAAGTCAATTCAAGCTAGTTTTTAAGCTAAAATTAAGTAAGATTAAGAATTACTGTGGAAACTGAGTATTTAAAAAATTGAATCCATCGTTGAATCAAAACTAATATTAGATTTTTTTTCGATCTTTACTTGGATTTCAACATATATATGCATCAAAACCAATCTCATTAAAAAACTATTTTTATCCATACAATATTTGATTCATCATAAATTTTATAGGAATTCAATATATTTTATTTAGGTGGCCAACATTTTCAAAAGAATGACATTAATCCAAATAAAAGTATAATATTGATAAGTTGCTATCATTTTCCTTTAGAGAGAGAATCCTTGATTTTTATGCCATTTTACTTCAGCCCATGTACAGCCTATGAACCATGGACCTTTCCTTTTAATTCTCAAGGCCCATTAAAATTAGAGAAACTAAAAAAGGAAAAGATGTTCCATTTTTTTGTTTAGGATTCGAACCTCTAACATTTTAGTCAATGATACATGTCAATTAAGCGACTATAGATGTTCTCTGTATATTTTAGTTTTTGTTAAATTAAGTCTAGTCTTTAAGCTTTCAATCTATATGGTAGTGAAATTTTGACTTTTTATTAATAGGTTTCTGACTTTTTCGACATTCTTTAATATTCACGAATTTATTAGATATGAAATTAATTTTTTTTTTAATTAACTGCACCATAACTTCTTTTTTTCTTGTCTATTTGATCTATGAACTAAAAAAGTGATGTGCACAAACTCGCTACACAAATGTATGCAATCATAGATAGTGTTATAGGCAATTTTGGACCACCCCGATGTACGAGGAGCTGACGAGGACAATCGGGGAGAAATCGGGCTGGGATACGGGCCAAGGAGGCGGAGCCGGCAAGCGGGACGGGCCAAGGCCGAAGGGGTCGGGTTTTTGACCCGACCCCATGCTCGGCCTCGGCCCATGGCCGAGGCCGAGCCCGTTCGGTCTCGTCTGGTCCCCACCGCCTCTGGCTGCCCCGGTTTCGCCTGGTTTGACCTAAAACACCTCCGAATACCTCAAAACCCAAGGAGGATGAGCATGTATTTATATCCCTCTTCGCCACTGAAGAGGGGATCCCGAATTCTATCCCTAAACTCTATTCTATATTTTCTACTATCTCCTCTTGCTCTTACTTTTCCACTCCCTACCGTTCTGTTTGCTGACTTAAGCATCGGAGTCGGTGTGGCGAGCACCACACCGGTGTGCAGGTTTACTATCTTGCAGGCCACGTCTTCCCCCCTCATCTACAAATTTACCGTTGGTGGCACGTGAAGGTCAGGTGAGATCCTCTGGCCAAAATCGACCATCAACAGATAGTAATTGGTGGTGAATGTCATTCCTATGAAGACTGATTTATGTAAACGTTGAAGCAACTAAGTGTAACTAAAAATAAGCACAGTTCACTTAAACAAGTTTTTTTTATAAAATTACCTTTTTTTTACATGTGAGTGGGGATTTGAACATTTGACCTCTTAATAGAGTATAAGTTATTATAAATTTGTTTTTTTTTTTTATTTCTTATTGTAAATTAATTATATTTGAACTTTAAGTTGAGTCTTGATTGTGCTTTTTTTTTTTAAAAAAAAAAAGAAATTTATTTATATTATATTATGCTATTGATGTAAATATCTCTTTTAATACAATATGCCATAACTTGGGGTACTTTTTTTTTAATGTATCTTTTTAAGACATTTACAATAACATTAGTTTATTTACAAAACTTAATAAAATAGGGTAATTTTTTAGATTAGGATAGACCAAAATTTTAAGAGATGTAATATTAGAAAAATCATCCCTCCAAGAAAATAATCGTCTTAAATAAAGTCATATCGCCAAAGCGAGCTTAGTTCAAGGGTAATTGACATGTATTCTCGATCATGAGGTCCAGAAGTTCGAATCCTCCCATCCCGAATGTTGATGTACTCAAAAAAAATAAATAAATAAAGCCATATCAAATAGAAAAATGAAAAAAGAAAATATTATATATATATATATATATATATATATTTATTTATTTATTTATTTATTGAAGGCAAACACACTCAAATAGTTAAGAACGATGGTATTGAGATGAACTCCTTATTCAGGCTTCCAAGTATTGAGATAACATCCTAATTTGGCCCATTTAGCCTTTTAAGGGAGGTCTTAGTTCCAGTGTAGGGGAGGATAGGTGGAGGGACTTATAAATCATTCTTAGGCCAATAGGGGCTGCTCTTGGAGAGGCTAAACACACACACGTGAGAATACTCTTAGAAAAGTCTTGATTTGTCTCATTTTTTGTTAGCTTGCAGTAACTTCTCTTAGGCAAAAGTCTAAGCATACGGAGCGCATGATTTAAGCATGATAAATCTCGACGTTTGAATCTCTACCAACCATATTATATAGGTTTAGGCTCAGTGGCGGATCCAGAACTTCATGCCAGGGGGGCTATATAGGAATAAAGGAAAATATCGATTTTTACCCTAAAATTGGTATAGTGTGTTTAGTGTCCGTTTGGAATACTTTTTAGTATAAACGTTTTTCAAAAATGCATTTTATTTTAAACATTTCGTATAAAAATTGTTTAGAATTTAGACACTCATATGTTTAGTTACATTTCCTTTAAGTGTTTTTATACAAAAAGTATATACTTAAAAACTCTTTTTAGAAAATTTGTTTTCAAATGTTTGTCTCAAAATGGTTTATTTTTCAATCTCATTTTTTAATAAGTTATTTTTAGTGGTTGCCAAACACTAGAATTTTTTTTCAAAATTAAACACACCCTTAGCTTCTACCTTAAACTTTGTATCCAGTTGTACATTGAACTTGGTTTAGTATTGCAATTTTCATCTTAACTTTAAAAAATATTGTAGTTTTATCCTATGATAAATTTTTACTAAAAGAATTTTCAATATAGATATAAAAGAAAATGAATGATATATAAATAACAAGTTAGATTTTCTTTTTCTTTTTTACAATGACTATACATTTGTTTCATGCTATTCATTTTCTTAAAAAATAATTTACTAAAATTTAAAAATAATTTTATTTATCTTCACCTATATTTGTTCCAATAAAAGAAAATTTGAATTTAACGTTGAAATTGAACTAGTGTTTTACACCTTGTTACAAAGTAACTAAAAGACAAATGTCAAAATGCTTGTAAAAAAACTGAAAAGAAAAAAAATAAGAAGAAGAAAAAAAACGCGAAAATGCGAGTAAAAAAACTCCAAAAAGGCGCGTTTCAAAAAACTGAAAAAAAAAAGAACAAAAACGCAAAAAGAACAAAGAGAGGCTCGACCAAAGGTGGAACACAAACGCAAGGGGGCTTACACCACCAAACTAGATGGTTGCTTCAATAATACCTTGCCATATTTAATATAATTACTATATCGATTTGAAATTGAGGGGGGCTTAAGCCCCCCTGGGCCCTTAATAAATCTGCCGCTGTTTAGGCTTGTTCGAGGATGAGCAAGACTTAGGGTGGGGGTGATTGATAGAACAATTTTTGTTTATATTTATGATCTCCTCCTAATTAAGCTCATCTGAGTTGAATTCTATGTGCAAAAATGTTTACTTTGATGGCATTATTGTTGCAGGCCTAAACTATGAGATTGGGACCAATTTGAGTTGAAAACGAGCCAGTCTAGAGCAAAACTAGTAGCTGGTTTAGAGTTAAGATGATTGAGGAATTGAGAAGCTAGCTCGAATAGATAAAATCGATTGACTTAGTTTTGGACCACACATTTTGTTGGATGGGTTATACCTTATTCTTTGTCTAAAAGGAAAAAAGAAAAAAAGAAAAAAATATTTATTCACAATTATTTGTCTAAGATAGGATTAAACTAGATTTGGACTTTTTTAAAAAAAAAAATATTCTTATTTTTTAAGATTTTTTTTTTCTTTTTCACAAAGCTAGCTTATATTAGTTCTCATATATCTATACCTTCATGGATATGAATAAATTAAGGGAAGAATGTCACAATTGTCACTAGTACAAAAGTTCTCCTTTCTCTCCATGTACTTAAAAAAAAAAAAAAAAAAAAAAAAAAAAAAAAAAAAAAAAAAAAAAAAAACCTTTTTTTTCTTGAAAACGACACTAAAATAAAGATATGGTATCGTGAGGATATACATACGCACACACAATTGAAACTTGAAACTTTTTAAAAAACATGGTGTGTTGAATATATGATCGTAGTTTAGTAAATAAAACTCCTATTGTCTTTCCAAAGGTTATGCTATCAATCGTCCACACTAAAAAGTATAGAAACTAAACAAATACAATTCTAAAAGTTTAAGAACCTATTAAAAACTATTTAAATTACAAAAGTTTAAGAACCTATTAAAAACTATTTAAATTACATATCTTGAATAGACACCAATCCTAAAAGTTTAGCTTTTAACATTAAAAAAAAAAAAAAAAAAAAACTATTTTTATCTAGGGAGAATACTTTTGTTTAATTAAAAATACTTTTGTAGTATTATTTTTTTTAAGAAAAAGTAATATGACTTTTGAAAAAAAAAATATAGATACACTTTCCCTTTTCATTTTTAATTTTTTTTATAGATTTAGTGAAAGAAAGAAATAGTGCAATAAATAGTGCAAAATTGTAGAAAGAATAGAACGAGGGTGTGGACTATGACTCTATCTCCACAAAGACGAAGGTCGTCGATACTCAACAACTAACATTAGTAGTTATGCCATTCATTAAAAAAACGTCCAATATTACAGTTAGTATCTACACTTCTTTTATTCCTAATTTAATACGTCAATAAATGATATATATTATTAGATTTTATAATCCGTGTTGATGGTTGATTTTGTTCAGAGGGAACTCACCTGACCTTCACGTGCCACCAATGGTAAATTTGTAGATAGGGAGAAGACGTGGCCTGCAAGACGGAAAACCTGCACACCGGTGTGGTGCTAGCCACACCGACTCCGATGCTTAAGTTAGAAAACGGAGGTAGGAGGGCTAGAGAGTAAGGGAAGAGAGTAGAGAGTTCGGGTCCCCTCCTTCAGTGACGAAGAGGGGTATAAATACCTGCTCATCCTCCTAGGGTTTTTAGGGATTCGAAGGCGTTTTAGGTCAAACTAGGCGGAACCGGGGCGGCCAAAGGCGGTAGGGACCAAATGGAGTCGGACGGGCTCGGCCAGCGCGAGCGGGTCGAGGGTCGGCCTCGGCCCATGGCCGAGGCCGAGTTTTGGCCCGACTCCTTCGGTCTTGGCCCGTCCCACTTGCCGGAGGGCCGAGGCCGAGTTTTGGCCCGACTCCTTCGGTCTTGGCCCGTCCCACTTGCCGGTTTCGCCTCTTGGGTCCAACTCCCAGTCCGATTTCTTCTCGATTGTCCTCGTCAGCTCCTTGTACATTGGAGTGGTCCAAAATTGCCTATAACAATTCGTACACTATTCCTAAGTATTGTTGTTGTGACAAATAATACACGAACATGATGGTATGGATTAAAAAAAGAAAAAAAAAAGTTGTCCACATTGGTGGGTGTAAAGAGCAAAAGCCCACTCAATTGAAATTAGGTTTTTATTTTGCTATCTGACGCCACCTCCACTCACTTCTCCATAATATTTTTAAATTCTCCCATCCACACACCACCACCACTCCATTTTTAGTCTAAAATTTTATATTATTTTTAGTCTTACTTTTTAGTATTTTATATGTTTTTCTAATCTACTATTTGGATATAAAAGAATGATATTCATTTAAATTTTAATCTTATTGTGGACTCTACACTTTGTAACAATTATGTTGTGTTTTAGTTGGTGAATGTTAGCTTCAAATTTATTTTAATTCTTATTTTAAAAAAAAATAAAATAAATCTTGCCCTTTTTTCTCAAAGTGTACATTAGATTTGACCCGTATTCTAGACGTGTGCGATGGATTTATTGTTTTAAAATGTGTTTCATCTCATCTTGGTTCATCAAATTTATTTGATTTGTTCATTCTCATTTTATCCAATCAACCTAACTATGATTTTGTGACACGCTAATCATTATTAGTATAATTTGTTAAAGACAAAACTAAGAAATAAGGAGAAATGGTTTGTTTTACATATCTATGTTTTCTTTCTGTTGTCTGTCGTTTAAAATTTTTGGAATTGAAAGATTATATATATACATATAAATTACCATGTAAAAGTTTGCTCCCTCCTTAACAAATTCTTTGATTTTGTCCACATAATCAAGAGTGGAGTAAAGAAGGAATGAAAGATGATTATTGTAGCTCGGCTTAGATTAAAAAAAAAAATTTACATAAAATAGTTTTAGAAAAGTTAATAATTGTTCTCTTTAGATTATCTCTATCTAAAATTGTAAAACGGAAATATTGTACGTATCGATGTATGTATGTATCAAAAGTTAAATTATACAAAATACTTTTGAATTTTGGGATAGGTTTCAATTTCACCATTAGACTTCGAAAAGTTTCATTTTAACTCATGAACTCTGAAATTTGTTTTTTTTAAAAAAAACCTTGAACTTTGAAATTGTTCCAAAAAATACATTTTCTGTGAAAATTGACATGATAGCTAAGGTGTGTTAGAAGACGTACAAGATATTATTTACAACTATATAAAAGATTGAGTTGCTGGCTTTTATTCATCTCAAAAGACATTGTTAAAAATTATTTATATAATCAAGTTTTTCACATCATCTACCATGTCAATTTACAACATCAATCAAGTAAGTCCAGGAACATATATAACATTTTAAAAGTTTAGAGACTTATTAAATACTTTTTAAAGTTTAAAAACTAAACTTATAATTTAACTTAAAATCTTATATTATATAGCATTTAAGTTTTCATCTTTATTTCATTTTAGTCCATCAACTTTCAAACATTCTATTTTATTCCCTAAAATTTATAATATATTCTTTCCTAATAAATTATACAACAAAAACTATATATAGACTTTTTTTTGGGGTCCATTTACCACCCAACCAATACATGTGACATGTCTATAGGCACAAGTAGGGGCAAAAAGAAGGAAGAAAGGGATAATTATCCTTGAAATTTGTCTTTAGATTAAAAAGAATTAAAATCTTAGAAGCCTTTTCTCTAACTCTCCTCTCTCCCCCCAACAAAATTTTAGAGTGGAAAGTAAATATAAGTATATGTGTATGTATAAAAATTTGTTATTCTTTATAAAAGTTACACAAGTTGTATTAAAACCCACCTCTAATAAGTTAGACGTTGGATTTTTAAATAGTTTATTTTGTTCTTGTTTCGGTTAACTTTGCTCAGACTATGGTGTTGGGTTTTATTTCCTTCCTCTCGGCCCTACTTACACTTTTTTTTTTCGTCTTTTCGATGTACCTTGATTCTACACACGATCCTTTCAACTTTCTACAATTTTACTATGGATTGCCCAAAAAAAAAAAAGTTTTGTATCGAAATAATATTTACTCAACAAAACATTTGAAAGCCAATAAACTAAAAAAAATTAGGGAAAAAAAAGCTAAGGTCATTTGGTAACTATCTGGTTTTTTGTTTTTAATTTTTTAAAGTTTAGTTTATTAACACTACTTTCACCTATAGGAATATATACTCTAGCTATCATAATAGTCAACTAACATAGTTTAACCAAAACGAGAGCATTAGCTCATTGTCTAGTAAAAGAAATTGTCACACATAGTAGTGGTAACTCGTAAGAATGGTTGGTGAGATTTAATTGAAACTTTTAAAACGACAATGACTAAATTGAAACTATTTCCAAATCACTTAGACTAAATTTTAAATTTAGTTTTAACTTTACCACTCACATAAACTATTTTGATTTGATGTTAAGACAAGCAAACACTATTACTTCTTCGAGACCATATACGAACATAATTTTTCTTTTGAGCTTTACTCAAAATGTCATGGAGTATGGAAGATATTAACCCTTACTTCTATATTTGAAAATCTTTTTAACTTTTTAATTGATGCTAGAATATATTTATATATAACCCTTATAATGTTGTTAAAGAACATAAAACAAAATTGATCAATATACTTTAGGCTATTAAGTTTAGGTATGGAAAAAGGAATCCACTTGTCTTGTCCAATTGGAGTTTAAAAATACCTTCCTTTCATAGATATAATTGGCTGAAACACAAAATAAATCCCTTTATGTTTTCTTGCCTCTTTCTCATGTGATGCATGTGTGTCCATTCTTGTCCAACCTACAAGCATCTCTCTTCCCTTATACCTTCAATTCTATTTAATTTCAATCCAAAAAAAAAAAAAAAAAAAAAAAAAACCCGATAATTTTGAGGTCATTTGATGACGTTTCCATTTTATCATTTTCAGTTTCTTATTTCCATCCACGAGATATTAGACAATTCATTCATCCAGCTAGCTGGTCAGATATGAGAAATTGTCGGATTAGTATATTCTCTCAATCAATATTAACGATAGTGATCACTAAATACAAAAGTAATTCATAAGTGTAGAAATCGATGACGTTATTAAATACTTTTTCAACATTTATAGGCTGGATAGACACTTTAGACGTCAAAGCATACAAATCAAATTTGCAATTTAATCACGAGTAAAATCTATAAAGAATATAATTTTCTATGACGTTAAATAAAGTTTTGGATATATATGTCTAGAAATAGAATACATATTATAAGAAGACTATAGATTTAAGAAGTCATTTTTGTTTTTTTAGAAGTCATTATTGAATGTCAACTATTATTTGATAATTAAATTGTTTTAGGTTAAAAGGATTAAAAAAAATTAACCAATAGTCATTAAAGTTTTTGCGCTTTATTTTGGTTTCTTAGGACCCGTTTGGTAACGTTCTCGTTTCTGGTTTCTTGTTTCTAATTTTATTAAGAAATCTAAGCATTTATGTTTCTTGTTTCTCATTTTTTAGAAATACTCCCAAAATTTGTATAGAACTTTTGGGAACAACTAAAACTAGTTTCTCCTTTTTTTTTCTTGTTTCCAATTTTTTCCAAACATAAATAAGAATATAGGTTTATTATTATTGAATGTATAGGTGTTAGGGTCATGAAATTCTATTTTTCTTTATTAAAAATGAAGAAACGGAAACAAGAAATGAGAACGTTACCAAACGGGTCCTTAATTTTCTATTCTCATGGTTGAGAAAAAGTCATTTGTTTTATAATTATTAAACCATGATTTTATTAATAAATTAATCTAATTGTGCTAACCTGAACTTTACCAGAAACTTCATTTAGTCTCCTAATTTTATATAAAATATTGTTTTGGCTACTGTTTAACCTTTCTTTTTTAAATAAATCATCTAATAGAAATTTGAGGTGAAGATTATTTTTAATTTTCATTTACAATATGAAGAAGGCCAGTTTGAAATACTTTTCAGTTTAAATGTTTTTCAAGAATGCATTTTATTTTAAACATTTTGTATAAAAATTGTTTAGAATTTTAAAACACATATGTTTGGTTACATTTACTCATAACTGTTTTTATACACAAATTATTATATACTTAAAAAACTCTTTTTTAAAAATTTGCTTTCAAGTGTTTTTTTTTTTAAATGGTTCATTTCTCAATCTCATTTTTTAAATAAGTCATTTTTAGTGGTTGTCAAACACTAGAATTTGTTTCAAAAGAACTTTTTTCAAAATTAAATACTTGAAAAGTTAAACCAAACATACCCTAAGATATTTAGGAAGACAAAAGTTTGAAGCAATTTACATTTCAAAGCTTATTTAGAATTGTTTTTAATGACTAATCAAGAATGTATGGTAATAATTAAATCATTTTTAATGCCAAATTTAATGAGTAAAAAAGAATATTTGAAGTTAGCCAAAATATTTGAAAGTTTAGATAGAAAAAAAAATTGTGTAAATATTTTATCTATTATGTTAATTAATTTAGTTTCTAAATTTTTATAAGTTCACTAGGATTCATATCATTTAATTAAAATTTATTAAATGTCTCTGTCATTAGGTGGAGGTATGTAGAAATTCAACACAAAACAAATTATTCCTCTATATATATATATAAATTTGTCAAAGCGAGCTTAGCATCTTCGACCAAAACGTCAGAGGTTCGAATCCCCCACCTCAAAATGTTGATGTACTACATATATATATATATATATATATATATAAATTATAAAAGCTCTATAATATGACATTTGATTTAATAATGTTGACTAATCACATACTATTATTTATTTTTTAAAATCTTTCTAAAGACCAAAAAGAAAAAAAAAAAAAAAAAAAAAAACTTGAAAAATAGCTAGGAGCTGACTAGGATTACTTTCACTTTGGGCCAAGCACTCAAGATTTTACCTTTTTTTTCTCTTTCCAATTTTGCCTCTAGATTTTTTTTACTAGCCTCTAGATTTTTTTTTTTATTAATATTATCATTAATTATTTGATTTCAATAATTATGAGGCCTTAGATCAAACCTTCAACTTTAAAAAATACATAATAGGTATTGTAAAAAAAATGCATAATAGGTACTTTATTCACTAAGTTTCGCTTTTTTAGTTCATTTATTCACTAAGGGTCCGTTTGGAATACATTTTAATTTAAATGTTTTTCGAGAATGCATTTTTTAAAAAACATTTTGTGTAAAAATTGTTTAGAATTTAAACACTCGTATGTTTGGTTGCATTTCTTCATAGGTGTTTTTAGACACAAGTTATTGTATACTAAATACTCTTTTTTAAAAAAGTTGGTTTCAAGTGTTTGTCTCAAAATAGTTTATTTAAATCTCATTTTCTAATAAGTTATTGTTATTGGTTGCCAAACTCTAGAATTTTTTTTTTTCAAAATTAAACACTTGAAAAGTTAAACCAAACACACCCTAAGTTAATTATATTTAGATTGGTAAAGATTATATTTTAGTGTATAAACTTTGTCTCAATAAAATATAGTTCAATTGGTTCATGCATCTATACCGCTCTTAAAAGTTGTTCTAAGACATCTCTACTCCACTAGGTTCGAATTCTCACTCTACATTTGTAATATAATATCCTAAAAAAGCAACGAAAAATCTATAGCTAATTAAACCTCAAGTTAAAGTATAGGATAAAAGCTAGAAATAGGTTAAAGTACAATTTTAGTCCTTAACCATTCAAGATCGTTGTGTCTAGTAGGTTCCTAACTTATACTCTTGTGTATAATAAAACTTTATCCTATTAGGATTTTATTAGATAAAAAATTGAATTTTGCAAGTCCCGTTTGATAACTATTTGATTTTTTGTTTTTAATTTTTTTGAAATTAAGCCTTTAAAAACTACTACAACCCATAAGTTTATTTGTCTTGTCTTCTACTCTCTTCCTATGTTTTCATAAACCAAGTAAAGTTTTAAAAAGTAAAAAAGTGATTTTCAAAATTAACTTGTTTTTGTTTTTAGAATTTGGCTAAGAATTCAAATGCGAACTTAGTAGAGATGAAAACCATGGCAAAAAAATTGAAAAAAAAAAAAACAAGCATAATTTTCAAAAATCAAATGTTATCAAACACGTGGCTGTAACTAATCAAACAGTGATCTCTACACTTTGTATCTAATAAATCATGATCTAATAACTAATATGTTAGAAACTATTAAATACAAAAATGAAAGTTGAATACCTCCCTAACTCCTCTTGGCACCCTTATCAAGTAGGCCACCACTATAAAATGGGAAATCATTCCCATTCAAAAGATATGCAATCTTATCTAGTGCTCGTCCTTAACTACTTACTCGCTTGCTGACTTAAGCTTCAGAGTGGACAGGACTCAACACCATTCCATTAAACAAATGTCTAACTTGAACAACTGATTCAAATATATATTCTCAAACAATGTTAAAAATTCAAAACTCCACCTCAGATCCCCGAGTGTTAAAAGGGGGAAAAAAAACTTATTAGACACAAAATTGAAAACTAACTAAAAACAAAGGGAAATTTTTAATTATAATTTATTTTAAATTTTTTTTCTTAAAAAAACTATTCTTTGTCTATATATATGTTCAACATTTGGGCGTTGATATTATGTTCTTCTCTCTTTTGAACGGTGGTTCTTCCAAATCAAAACCACCGGCCGCCGGCGTCACATATGATCGTTATCGGAGAAATGGTCCGACGAGCAAGAGAGATCATAGTGATCTTCTTCGTCGCCGTATTTTCGAGAGCCACGGGGCTGAAGCCGCCGTACTGGGTCCGGGGCGGCGGAGCGAGCTGCAGGCACTGCCTGAGCTGGCGGCTGGCGGCGGAGTTGAACAATGTGGAGCCGTGGAGGACGGTGCCGGCGCAGTGCTTCAGCTGCATCAGAGCTTACATCACCGGCGGGCAGTACCAGCACGATCTCCGATTCATCGTCGACCAGATTCTGACCTACGCCGACGGGATTCCGGTCGCCGGCGACGGATTTGACGCTTGGGTTCTTGATGTGGATGATACTTGCATCTCCAATGTTGATTATTATAAACTCAAGAGATATGGGTAAGCATTTCTTCTCCAATTTTTGGGACAAGGGAAATTTAGGGAAAATTCTCTCTTTTTATTTATTTATTTTATTGATTTTATTACCAATTTGGTCCACGAAAGTTGTATCGGTTAGGTTTCTGAATTTTAAAAATGTCTAATAAGTCTCTCAATTTTCAATTTTGTATCTAATAGGTTCTTGATATATTTTATATTTTTAAAAATTAACCAATCTACTATATATAAAATTGAATTTTATATTCACTGTGACTCTAGATTTTTAATTTTGTATCTGGTAGACTTGTGAATTTTAAAAAATGTTGAATAGGTCAAGACACAAAATTATAAGTTGAGAAACCTATTGACACAAAAGTGAAAGTTTGAGGACCTATTTGACACTTTTTTAAAGTTCAAGGACTTATTCGAAACAAAATTGAAAGTTCAAGGACTTATTTGAAACTTTTTAAAGTTCATGGACTAAATTAACATAACCCTGAAAGTTCAGGGACTAAACATGTTATTTAACCTATTTTATTTTATTTTTAATGAATTTGACTCGAGATTTGAACATAATTTATTTAGTTGAGAGTTATAATATTAATTAAAAAATTAGAGGTTTAAAATCCAATGCAAGCATGTGATTGAACTCAAAGAAAATAAAAAGGCCGTGAATTTGAATGGGATTTTTTTTTTTTTTTTCTCTTTTACAAACTAAATTAGAATTGCCTTTAGAATTTGGTTTTTATGGTTTTTTTTTTTTTTTTTTTTTTTTTTTTTTTTTTGAAAATTTGGTACATAGTTTAGGGTTAATTTGAGTTTAGCTTTTATAATTTAAAAATTTTCAATTTGTTATTTTTTCAGTTTAACAAATATGAATGTGGGGATTTGAAATTGTGAACTTAAGAGAAAAGGATATAGATGCCTTAATCACTAAAGTTATGTTGATGTTGGCTTCAGTTTTGTACTTATAGTGTAAGCTTGGTTTCAATTTCATTTCTTTAGTTTAGGTTTACTTTCAACTTTTTTCTGTATTGATTTAAAGTTATTGATTTGATGTATATAGTTCTAAGTATAGTTTCAATTTGGTTTCTATGATTTTAGAAGTTTCAACTTGCTTCACGTGATTTGGTCAATTTTCATAATGTCCATAAACCACTTTTAACTCACTCGAAAATCTATTTCCAATTTTTTGTTTTGTGTAGTCATAAATTCTACTGTAATCGATTAACACTTTCAGTCAAATTCAAAATACTAGTTCAGTACATTCTATATAAAATTTAAAAAAAAAAACATATAAGGTATTTAATATGGTAATGATTTGTGATCACAAAATTGATTTGTGAGATTAATTCAAACTAAACTAAATATCAAGATCACCCATTAAAATTGAAAAGGAAAAAAAAAAAAAAAAAAAAGACCAAATTAAAACTATGAGAGTAAATAATATGAGCTAAATTAGTAATATAACTTCAAGCCATAAATCATCCAAATCTTTTTAGGGAAAAAAACAACAAATAAAATAAAACGAAGTCCAAATCCAAAAGGAAAATATTCAAACCTAACAACAAAATATTGAAGCCTATCAAATACAATTAGAAGAAGTACAACCTAAGAAAATAGATCTCTCGGACCACAAAAACACACAAATCTTAAATAAATGGAAATTAATGGACTTTATACAAAAATAAATAAATAAATGACCTAAGATATTGAATTTATCACATGGTCTAATGAATAGGGGTGTAAAATGTTTGGGTCGGGTCGGTTGTATGGATAAAACTGACCTGACTCGACCCAGGATCGGTTTGTTCGGACAAAATGGTCTCGGGTCGGGTTCTTTTTTTTTTTCCCTCCTTCTTCTCTGGCTTGAAAGGATGAGAGAATCTGAAAAAAGAAAAAAAAAAAAAAAAGATACAGAGAAGAGGGAGTCTTAAAGGAGAGAAAAAAAGGAAAAAAAATTGTAGAACTAAGTATCCATTAACATTTTAAGTTAACTCAATCTTCCATTCGTCAACGAGCCTTCAATCTCGATCCATCAGTGCAAAAGAGAAAGCTAACGAAAGAAACTGGTTAGAGACAAAAGAGGGTCGGCAATGGAGGAAAGAAATTTACCCATGTTGATGGGGTGGCCAACGCCGATACCGTCGCCAAAGCCCGTAAATATTTGACCCACCTTCAAAGTAAAGGGATTCTCTATTCGGATTCCCCAAAATTTCCCTCTCTCTAAGGTCACTGTGCCCTTACTTTCTGAGAGATTTCTAGCTTCCATTCGTCAACGAGCCTTCAATCTTCGGACTCTGCAATTTCGCAACGGCAAGCACCGACGGCGGCGACAATGGCAAGCACGAGCGAGACGTAAGTCAAGGCAGAGGCGAGAATGAGAAGAGGCGAAGGTGCGAATTTGGAACCCTAAACGTGTCGCGTGCGAAAACTGTTGCTTATATATCGGTTGGGAAAAGAAGAGACGAGAACCGAACCGAACCTGGTTCGGTTCGGTTCGATCAGAATTGAAGCTAAAAACCAAACTGAATCGGCTCAGTTCGGTTCGGTCAATTACACCCCTACTAATGAAAGGACATTAAAATGGAGGTATTTTTTAGTTCAATAACATTAGAGGTTGAGGCCAAAGTGAGCATAGCTCAGCGGTAATTGACATATATTTCTGATCAAGAGATTAGAAGTTTGAATCTCTCACTCCCAATCGTTGTGAACTAGAAGAAGAAGAAGAGGGGAAAAAAAAAAACCTAGAGGTTGAGGGAATTTGAACCTCTAATCTCGGTTGAAGAAACGTGTCAATTACCATATTATTCTTAACTTTAGAAAAATAGTTAAAATAATAATTTTCTTTTCTTTTTAAAAATAAATCTCTAAAATTTATTTACCATTTCTTTTCATTATAACATGTGGGCTTCCATCTCAAAACCAATTGACAATGAGAAGAGTGACCGTTGTAGTTTATATATTATAAGGTCTCCACATTCAACACTTTTAGTTTCTAGTTTTAGAAAATCAAACTTACCAACACTGTTTCTACACGTGTGTGTTTTCTTTAAGCTAGAATATATATATATATAATTTTCAAAAACTTTTTTGTTTGTGTGTTTTTTTATTAAAAAAATTGGCTATGCAATCAAATATGCCTTTTTTTTTTTTTTTTGAAAAGAGCAAATACGTTTGTTTAAAAGTGAAAAACATACCAAGGAATTAGGAAATGATGAATAACCAAGCAAGTTCAATTATTGGACTTTAACATTTATCAGTAACTAATTAGTTATTGAATTTTCAATCTTTAACTCTAATCCCTTTTGAATTTTAAAAAGATTTTGATAAGTCCCTAAACTTTCGAATTTGTGTTTAATAAATCTTTAAATTTTCAATTTTATGTCTACAAATTTTTATTTTATTTATTTAATTATTTTAAATTTAGGACAAAAGATTGAAAGTTTAAATATCTTATTGGATAAAAATTTCAAATTGATGTCTAATAGATTTGTTACTTTAAGGGGCCGTTTGTTTGATGGTAATCCAAGATGTCCATGGAATGAGCATCTGGATTACCTCGTTTGTTTTGTGGTAATGTTGGATACCTAGGAAATTCGGGATGCCCATGCGGGAGGCATCCGAGGAGCTTTTGATGCCCTCATGAGAGATGGGTTTCAAAGATTCCATGTTGAGGGCATCTTCGGATGACACTTTTACCCCTCCATTTTACAATTTGTATTTTTATTTAAAAATAAAATTAATTTATTCGTACACTAAGAAATAACCATTTATTTTTTAAATTTTACATTAAGATGTAAAATAAATGATAGTTATATTGAATAATATTTTAATTTATTTTTTTATTTATTCTCTTAATAATAATACTAAACTATATTAAATTAATAGCTAAATGAGTAAGGACATTATTGGTATTATACATAATCTAAGAACTTTCCCGTACAAAAATCCTGCAAAACAAACATAGTTATCTAAATATTCCCATATATTCTTATAAATTATTCCTTCAAACAAAACACGGTTATCTAAAATGTCGGGCATCTATATTTTCGAGTATCTATAATTAAAAAACAAACAGTCCCTAAAGAGTTTTTTTTTTTTAACAACATGGGTGGTAGATTTAAATCTCACTCTTCTTGATCTAGAACACATATTTTATGTAAGTTAAGTTATATTAATTTGGAATATTTCAACCTTTTTAAAATACGTGGATCTCATAACACAAAATTAAAATCCCATGACATTTTAAATTTGAGTGATTTATTAATCCAAAACATAAAAAGTATAGTAGTAAACATATAATTTAACCTTTCTAAAACCAAAAATACGAATTGAAATTGAAACAGGTGCGATCCATACGATCCGGTGGCGTTCAAGTCATGGGCGATGGAAGGAGAATGTTCGGCGATCCAATCAATGGTGGAGCTCTTCACGAAGCTCATCGAAAGCGGCTTCAAGGTCTTCCTCGTCACCGGCCGAGACGAGGAAACCTTCGGCCAAGTCACCGCCGACAATCTCCGCCGCGAGGGCTTCGTCGGCTACGAGCGCCTAATCTTAAGGTATAATCAAATCAAATATTCAAAATCGAAATTCTTGTTCTTCACATGGCCATCCATTTCACTTACCAAATTCGATCTGAAAATTTCTGGATAGGTCTGCGGCGGACAGGGGGCGGAGCGCGGTGGAGTTCAAGACGGAGATGCGTCGACGATTGGTGGAGCAAGGGTACCGGATTTGGGGCAACGTTGGAGATCAGTGGAGCGATCTTCAAGGGCAATTTGTGGGAAATCGTACTTTTAAACTCCCTAATCCTATGTATTTCGTTCCTTGATTATTCCATTTAATTTGTGAAGTAATTGTGAATCGAAATGTCCATAAAATATCGATGTAATGTAATGATATAAAATGTATATTATTAAAATATCTATATAAAATAATAATAAAATGTCGATAAAATATCGACATTTTTCGATATGAATATTTGTGCATGAAAATTTATAGAGATGTTGATAGAAGATCAATATGGAATCTAGAAATGAAGGGCTGAATAACATTATTTTAATTGTTAAATAAATGATATATACTTTTTCAATGAGTTATAAATTTTATTGGCAATATTAACGCCAACATGAGCCTAGCTCATCTGACATAAACCTTGTATTAACAATCAAGATGTTTGTAGTTCACTGTAAAAAAAAACAGTATTAATGATTGTTATATATATATATATTATAAATTTTGTTTGGTACTTTCATTCTAAAAAAAAAAAAAAAAAAAAAATTGTTTGGTACATTGAACCAAGAAGACAGCCAGTGATGTACTCATCTTGGCACGATCAATTTAATTTATACCTTAGTAACCATGTATACATCGCCACATTATCAAACCAATCATTTTTTTTAAAAAAAAAAAAATTGTTTAAAGTATAAGTTCTTTTTTAAATTAGTTTAAAGGTACAATAATTTGATGAATATTATTAAAATATACTTCATTAATTAAAAAAAAAGTTCCTAGAAAATATAGAATTTTAGCCAAAATGGGGGAAAAAATCTCACCATGAATTTTGTAAGGTATTAATTTTCACCAAAAACTCTTAATTTTATTAAATTAAACCGTAGACTTTCACCCTAAACTCTTAATTTTATTAAATTAAGGGTCGGTTGCATAGATAACAAAATGGGCCAAAATATTAGTAAATATAACAACCTGAAAAAAAAAATAATGACAAAAATGGCAAAAAAATTACCTTCCGACTGTCTAAATGACCAAAATACCCTTTAATCGGAGAGAAAAATAAATCTATCGGCGATAGTGATAGAATTCTATCACTGATAGAAATTTATCAGTGAAGAATTTTATAGCTAATAGACTTCTATCACCGATAGAATTCAAATATTTTTAATAATTTTTTAAAATTTTTGTTTTACCCCTCATTTGATTTTAGCGAGCATTGTCCTCTCCTTCTTCGTTTTTTCCTTTTTTGTTTTTTCCTTTTTTCTGGTAGACTTATATCAGCGATAAAATTTAAAAAAATCATTAAAAATATTTGAATTCTATCTCTGACTATATATCAGCGATGAAATTCTATTGTTGATAAAAGTCTATAAGAGAAAAGGACAAAAACATAAAAGGAAAAAACGAAGAAGAAGGGAAAATGCACGCTAAAATATTCAAATTAAGGGTAAAACGAGAATCTAAAAAAATCATTTAAAATATTTGAATTCTACTGGCAATAGAATTCTATCACTGATAGAGTTATATCGACAATGATAGAATTCTATCGTGTAACGAAAGAAGAGTGGGAAAATGCATGCAAATGAGGGGTAAAACGGGAATTTAAAAAAACATAAAAAAATATTTGAATTCCATCAACAATAGCGATAAAATTCTATTGCTAATAAAGTTATATCAGCGATGGAATTCTCTCGTTGATAGAAGTCGATCAGAGAAAAGGAAAAAACAAAAAAGGAAAAAAAAATGAAGAAGAAAGGAAAAATGCATGTTAAAATCAAATGAAGGTAAAACTGGAATCTAAAAAAATAATTTAAAATATTTGAACTCTATCACGGACAGAAATCTATCCGCGATAAAATCTATCATTGATAGAGTCTATTAGAGAAAAGAAAAAAAAAAAACGAAAGAATGAGGAAATGCAACAAATGAGGGGTAAAACAGGATTTTTAAAAAATCATTTAAAATATTTGTCATATTTGCTGATTCTTTTAAAAGTTGATATATTTGTTATTTCCTTATTTAATTTAGCCATCCATTATAATTTTCCTTAAATTAAACCTTAGACTTATACAAATGTTGCAACTTCTACTTTTTGTTTAATTGAAGCCAAATTCACCCACTTATTTTAACAAAAAGCAGGATAAATTCTTTCTAAAAACTTACTAATTTCAATGAGACTTGTACAAGGTTAAGCTTGATCAACACAAAAATTTATATCAAAAAACAAACTCATAAATTAAAAAAAAAAAAAAAAATCTATATTTAGTATTTTTTTTTTAGCAACAGATGATCAACCTTTCATTCAAACCAAAGAAACTCGCTCAAAGAGCATCAATACAGAAAGATAGAAACAGAGTTAACCCAAATTCCCCATGCAGTGGGAGACAGTCCTAAACCCAACCCCGTGAGACAACCTCACTCCAAGCCATACTCGTCAGCTGTCGCGCAGCATTATCCCCCACCTGACAAAACGTGGTCCAACAATCTTAGCAGACAACCAACTGATTTTATTTGGTATTTAGCTAGCTTTCTCATTTCTCAATCATCTTAGCTCCAAGCTTATTCCTAGTTTAGGACTTCAACAATATTATCATCCAAATAAAACATTTAGCATAAAGAGTTTAACGAAAAAGGAAATTTAGGAAGAGATAAGCAAACAAGACCAAAACACCCCCAACCTAAATCTTGCTAACCCTCCCGCAAGCCTAAACTTATGCAATATGAATGGCAGAGACTCAAATGTTGAGATTCGTCATGCTCAAATCCCGACACTAAAATTATGTAACAAAAAAATATAGGTCCATTACTCGGATGCATGGCCTCAAAACCAAACATACCAGGACGAACAACAAAACATATTTAGTATTTGAAGTTTGGTCAATTTTGTATCACATAGATATACATATGCAAACATGAAAGATGAAGTATTGGGAACTAGCTAGTAGAATTCTAAAAATATAAAAACTAATTTGTTTCACATTAGGAAACAATATATAGAGCAAAACAACGATGCCAACAATTTGGAAAATATCTTGGAAAATGTTTTTAACGTTGGTGTATAATAATTTATGGTTAAATTACAAATTTAATCCTTAAACTTTCATGCTTGTGTCTAATAGATAACTAAATTTTAAAAAGTATTTGATAAATCCTTTAACCTTAAAATTTGTGTCTGATAAATTTCTTAAACTTTCAATTTTATATCTAATATATCCCTAACATATTCAACATTTTTTTTAAAAAAAAAAGAAAAAAGAAAAATTAACCTCTTTGTTTAGACATAACATTGATTTTGTGTGTGTACTAGGACATTAAACTTTCAATTTTGTATACAATAAGCTTGTGATTTTTTTAAAATGTTGAATATATCACGCATACCTATTAGACACAAAAATTGAAAATTTATGGACTTATTAGATACAAAATCAAAAGTTTAAAGACTTATAGACAATTTCAAGTTCAAACATCTATTGACACAAAATAAAATAAAATAAAATAAAAAATTTATTAGACATTTTTTTTTTTAAATTTAGAAACTTTTTTGACATGAACATGAAATTCAACAACTAAACTTGTAACAAGGACGAATCAACTAAGGGTTAGAGTGGTGCAAGTCCCTCAAATTAATTGCACAAAAAATTAATTATATTAAAAGAAATTTAGTAAATATTTCAAGTTTCATTATTTTGCTTATATATTCAGCGACATTCCAACTTGATACGGATCCCTACCTTCCACAACCGACCCATCATTTTTCAAGCTTATTTTTTAGGCGGGCAAAGGTAGATCCCAGTGAATCCCTTCATGTTGTTTTAGAGACTCCAGTGAACATTTATCCATAATCTATTGAAGTAGCACACCATCGCCAAAGGCCCAAAGGTACAGGTTCCTTCGACACATGAAAGGAAGCTGACTTCGTTGACTCGGATTGAAGCAAAGATGTAATACAAATAGTGGTTTATTACAATTTTGTAATTAATATTATGAGAAAAATACACTTTTGGTCCCTGAGGTTTTGATTAGGTTTCATTTTGGTCCCTGAGTTTTCAAACTCAACAATTTAGTCCCTGAGGTTTGGTTTTAGTTTCATTTTGGTCCCTCCATCCATTTTTCCGTTAAAAACTTAACGGTTTGCTGACGTGGCAATATTTTTTTTAAATAAAATAATAATAAATTAATTAAAAAAAGTATATTTTTTAATTTCATTTTCCCTATTTTTCCTTCTTCTTCTTTCTCATCTTATTCATCATCTTTTTCTTCAACCTTCACGTCCAGCCACCGTCTGCCAGTTACTGACGTCCACCAGCCACCACTGCCGTCGCCGCCGGCGACCAGCGACTGCAGAAATTTTTTTTCCCTTCTCCTCCCATTTTTTTTACTTATCCTTCCTTTCTTGTTATCTTTTTTTTTTTAATTTTAAATCCAAAAACCCACCTTCGTCTTCATTTCATTCTCGTCGGCGACACCTTCTTCGAGCAGCAGCTCTCCCTCCAGCCATTCTTCCTCCGCGGATTTGAACTCTTCTGGTCGTGGGTATCGCAGATTTGAAGTGTTAAAGAAACCCATATCAGATCTACTCCAGATCTCGCCGTCGAAACCCTTTAGCGCTTCACGTAGGTTGCTCGCGCGCGGTGTACCAGATCTGCTCTAGACAGCGACCGGTGGTGGAGGCATACCAGATCTGCTTCAGACGCGGTCAGTGGTGGAGGCGTACCAGATCTACTCCCGTCGAAACTCGTACCAGATCTACTCCTCCTCGATGATTCACGGAGGCGACGGAGGAGACGACTTCGAAGAAGCTCGTGAGTTGCTCCAGATGGCGGCCGGTGGTGGAGGCATACCAAATCTGCTTCGCATGAGAACACCGACCAACGTGAGTTCGCACGTGTTGTTGTCCTCTGTTTTTTTTTGGTTAAATTATCAAAAATACCCCTAAACTTTAGGGTTTGTTTCAATTATGCCCCTAGACTTTCAAAAGTTTCAATTATGCCCTTGAAGTTTCAAAATTGTTTCAAAACTACCCTTGAAGGCTTTTTTTTTTTTTGTTAAATTCATGGATGTAAAATGACGTGTTTGCATATATATTGTTGCTTATGTGAATAGATTTGAACACATACATGGAAAAAACGATAAAAACACATGCAAACACATCAATTTTTGTCGATAAATTTAACGGAAAATGTCTCCAAGGGTAGTTTTGAAACAAATTTGAAACTTCAAGGGCATAATTGAAACTTTTGAAAGTCCAGGGGTATAATTGAAACAAACCCTAAAGTCGAGGGGTATTTTTGATAATTTAACCTTTTTTTTTTTAATTTGGAGAAGAAGGGAAAAGAGAAGGAGAAGGAGAAGAGAAGGAGAAGAAAGATAGAAAGGAAAAAAAAAAAAAAAAAAAAAAAAGTCGCGCTGCGGCGAGTGGTGGTCGTCAGCCGTCAGCTGTCGACCATGGCTGAAGGTGTTGGAGAAGAAGATGGAGGAAGAAGAAGGTGGAAGGGAGGGAAGTAATAAAAATAAATAAAAATAATAATATTTTTTATTATTTTAATATATTTTTAATTAAAAAATAAAAAATATAATTTTTTAAATTATAAAATAGTGCCACGGATGGAGAGACCAAATTGAAACTAAAATCAAACCTTAGAGACTAAATTGTTGAGTTTGAAAACTCAGGGACCAAAATGAAACCTAACTCAAACCTCAGGGACTAAAAGTGTATTTTTCCCTAATATTATTTAATTTAAATGTTAATGTATCAATTTATCTAAAATTATATTTATATGAATTTGTGCTCCATCTGACATAAAATCTTGGATATATCCCTACTTCTAATTTAACCTTAGTTTATCAAAGACGGGTGGTAATATTTTTTTTCTAAAAAACAATGCTTCAAACAAAAATTATTATAACCAATCCAAGCATAACTCAATAAAAAGACATCAATTTGTTTCAAAAATAAAATAAAATAAAATAAAAAGACATCAATTATTTTTTTAAAAAAAAAAAACATCAATTACCATTTCAAATATTGATGATTCGATCCACACCAGTAACTTTTTAATTAAAAAACAAAAACAAAAACAAAATCTAGTATAGGGTAATAATAAAATTTGCAATGCATTAAAATTTGAGTTATAGTTCTATCTTCTATGATTAATTAAAAAAAAAAAAAAAACATACATTTTATCTGTGAGAACCGAATTATTTTCTCTTAATAATAATAAACGAGACAATATAATCATAGCTCAACTGATGTCAAAATTAATTTATGTGGTTCGAATTTCCGACTGTTCTAAAAATAACAATAATAATGAACGAGGCAAAAATTTGCTTAAAAAAAAAAAAAATTGATAGGCTAGCGGCCAGCTGAAGAAGAAGATGGACCCAGGCCATTCTGTGGAGAGCAGACAATTGCGAGCCCACAACTGAATCTTCAACTACAACGAATCGCCTCACCTTCATTCCTCTGCTCCGGCGATTTCTCTGAAGTTCCGATTTGGGTTTTTAAGGTCTCAGAAGTACCCACGACGGTGAACAAATTCCGGTCGAGTCATCGTCATCGTTATCCAATGATGATGTCTCAGAAACTCATCGCCACCTCTTCTCCGTAAGTAATCTTCAACTCACACCCTCCATTTTGATCTATCCTCACTGTTCATCTTACTTTGTTCGAATTTGATTCCTCTGATTTCCAGTTGAGTTGAATTTCACTGTGTTTTTTGCTTAATTTCGTCGCTTAGTTGTGTGGTCTGTTCGAATTTTTGGTTGGAATGTTGCAGATGCCAAGTTGTTCTGTTGGATTGTAACTGTAAAGGGTCGAACTCGTTGCTGGTTCATCGCAATCTGAACTACGGGCTCGCTAGAGGTATTCTTGCTGTCGCAGCCTTTTTTGGCTTTAAGCTGCTGTTTAGGTTAAAGAACGGCAATAGGTTGCAAATTTTTTATGTCTGCGATTCCCTCTTATCAGTTTTCGTTATTGTCCGTTTCTCTCGTGTCTTTAGTGGTTGAATCTGTATTGTTGCTAAACTAGGTCAATTTAGGGATTTTTATGCACTTTTTCCATTCAATTTAAGTGACACTCTGTTTACCGCACTCGTTAAACAAAATGTGTAAACTCTGTTTGCTCTTCTTATGGGATATTGAGTATTTAAAAGGAAATTTTGAAGTATTAGTTTCAGTCTTGCGTTTCTTGGAAGCCCACTCTGTCTCTCTCTCTCTCTATACTAATTTTGCGTGGGTGCATGCGTATGTATTGTTTTGCAGTGAGCAAAAAGTTGGAGGTATGTCGACTCAGGGCTAGCTTCTGGGATTCTATCAAATCCGGGTAATTGGAGATATGGCTATTGTGGTGACCTTTTTGCACACACTGCAATTTTTTTGTAAGCATGCTTTGACAGATTTCTAGGTAACATAATTTTTAAGGCTTTTTTAATATGCTGTCCTTCTATGTTAGATATAGGATATGGCTATTTTAAAATCTGTTGTGATTATAAGATAACTTGAGACCCCTTGACGTTGTTTTGACAACTTATAACTATCGGGGTTATAAGTTAGATATAGATTATCCTTTTTCTATGATAAGAAATTGTAAGAATCCACATGTACAATATGCTGCTTTTATCAATACCAACTTTTTTTTTTTTGGGGATTAGCAACCAAAAGGGTTGGTGTGCGTACCAGCTACTTTGATTGACATGTATTTTATGCTGACCAACTAGCGAAAATATTGTAGTAAAACACTAATTTAGTAGGGAACCTCTGAGGAGGACCCCATCAGAGGATATCTGTTATGTAAATAAGAACAACGAAGACTTCAATAAGAAAACATGTAAACACTGTAGAACTTAAAATCATTTACCGTGCTTCCTTAAAGGATCCTCCTAGAAGGTCTCTCACACGTGGGTTGTTTGATGATGAAAAGAGGTATTTGCCATAGACTTGAAGAAATTGTATTACGTCAAGCAAGTTTATTAACCTTTGAAATATTTGAGTATGATCTCGGGTCTCTCTCCCCAAAAATATTTTAGTATGATCATGGGTCTCTCTCCCCCTAAATTTCAATTTCATCGAATCTCTTGGTGGGTATCTTTCACACACTACTGACTAGCCTGACTCACAAGTTGCTACTCTTTTTAAAAATGGAGTTTCTGCTTCTTGTTGCAGGTTCTTGAACAATAATACTACCCAAGTGGTTGAACCTCCTTCCACACTTCAGGAAGAGGAAGAAGAACCCTTGCCTGAGGAGTTTGTTCTTACTGAGATGACATTACCGGATGGAACAATTGAACAAATAATATTCTCTTCGGGTGGAGATGTTGATATATATGATCTTCAGACCCTTTGTGATAAGGTTAGTCCTCAGGTTTTAGCACCTTATGAAAAATATTGGTTTTGTAGACTATGAGTTCATTTATGTGCCTAGGATTTGGAATTGTTTTTTATTTATTTAATTTCTACTTTCTATATATTAAAAAAAAGTATGTGCTACTTCTTCCCTCTTCTTAGGCCTGTTGTTATTGCGAATTTGTGTTGTACATTATTAAGATCGACCAATTCATGAGCAAAATATATATTTTTGTTGACAGGTAGGTTGGCCTCGTAGACCACTACCAAAATTAGCTGCAGCCCTTAGAAACAGTTATATGGTAGCTGCATTACATTCAACACGGAAATCTCCTGTTTCAGGTATTTTGTTGTGATTTTTCATTCATCTTTGCTACTTCTACACCTGAAAATATTTATGAACATCTTATTGTATTTTGAGAAGTTACTTGACAGAGGAGAATGCACAAAAGAAGCTGATTGGTATGGCTCGTGCCACATCAGATCATGCATTCAACGCTACAATCTGGGATGTTCTGGTGGATCCTTCTTATCAGGTTATCATTTGCTATACTGAAGAGTGAAGACTAACAAATAATGTGTATTGTATTGTGGATTTGCAATTAGCTAGCATTGTGCATCTATGTAGCATACCCACATTAGGAATTGAACTTCATCTGTGTATTCATATTGGTTTGTATCTTTTATTATCGTGTCCTATACTCCAAAGTCGGCATCGGACTTGTGTGCAGTAGTATCTCAAGTAGGTATTGAACGTGTGTCTAACAATTACCTGTTAATTACTTTAGGCTATATCTTCTCTGGGGTGATATAATCTAGGGAACTAGAGTTTCATTGACGCATACAATCTGGCTATTGGTGGTTAAGATCATGAGTTGTTTTTCTTTTTTCCTCTTCCTTTCAAGTCTAACAATAGCTTTCAGCTAGATGCGTTAAAGAATAATCAAGTGACATGAAGAACAGGCGGTTTGAGTTTGCATTAAATAAGCTCAGAAAACTGCGTATATTGACGTCAAAACATTTGGGACGAAAATCCATTCTTTTGGTTGTATTAATCAGCGAATAATTCAAGGGCATAAATTTGATCTAAAACACATCCGGACTATCTTGTACATTAGAACATGAATAGTTGTTATCTTTTATACTATGCCAAACTATACTAATACCAGTGATGATGCTTTTGTGGTTCAGGGTCAAGGCCTTGGCAGGGCCCTTGTTGAAAAGCTTATAAGGGCACTTTTGCAGAGGGATATTGGAAATATAACACTCTTTGCAGATAGTCAAGGTATAGTAGTATCTCTTTATTGCTTCCCTAGGAAACCGTCATTGCAAACTTTGCAGCTTAGTGTTATCATAGGGTTGGGGGGATTCATATATACAACCTTCTAGAGGGAGTAAAGATGTCTTAATTGCTAACTGTGTTCATATTGGCTAAGATCAGATGTCTTAATTGCTAAATGTGTTCATATTGGCTATTATCATAGATCTTGATGCTCTACATCTGATGTTTTTCTTTATCAGTTTTAGGCAAATGCTTTTCCTCCCTACCCTGATATCTCAATTGTAGGACTGTGATATGTATTCCGACTCCCGTTTTAGCTTATGCTATAATTTAGATTGGATTTGGATTCAGCTAAAAGTCTAAAACGACGTGATTGTTGCAGTGGTAGAGTTTTACCGGAATCTAGGTTTCGAACCAGACCCAGAAGGAATTAAAGGCATGTTTTGGTACCCAAGACATTAGAATCTTTGCTTGGATAAGGTCACATTTCTTTCTCCTATGTTCTGTTGTATAACACGGGATCTTTGAATGAAATTAGAAGAAGACGAGTGAGTTTTATTTATATGATTATTGTTGAATTCTGTATATACACTTAATATTTATGAATAATATGTAATTCCTTAGTGTTCCATATGGCCCCTCTGAATAGATGATCCTATTTTCCTATCTTAGGCAAATATAGGCAGTTCTTAGAGGATGTGTTGAAAGTGAGACAATCCTCACTATCTTTCTCCATATATACCATTCATTCAAATAATCCAACGTTCAAAAGCAAAGCTTATATACCACCATCCCTTCAATTTCTCCCTTTCTTTCCTATAATTTTTCAGCTTCTCTTTCATTGGTTGCCAATGCAGATGCATTTTATTTTGAAGATTTAAGTCCCTCCCTATAATCTCTTAGTCTCTCTCTCTAACAATTCTTCATTTTCTTTGTCGGTTACTACTCGTTCGTCCATCCCTCTTCTCAATATTAAGGTTTTTCCTGTCCCTTGAGATTAGTCGAGGTGCGCGTAAGCTGGTCCGGACACTCATGGATATCAAAATATATATATATATTTAAGGTTTTCCCATACTTCTTCTATTCTTCATTTTTTCACTCCTTTTATTGTAAGATTTCTAGATTTTGTATGGACATATTCCTTCTTGATGGAGTGAACGTTCAACTTCCAACTTTGTTTAGATTTTTAGTGGTCGATCTCGATCATCGAGTTGTTGACGAATTGAAGAACAAAGCCATTTGTTTCTTCGTCGTTGTCATTGATGTAGTGTGAAGGTAGTTCTGGTTACGGGTTAGGACAAGTTTCTTGTTCTTGTGTTCTAGTTTTAATTTCTTTTAGCTTCCTTTTTCTTCATCATTATTGTAGTGGTTTTTCTTTTAATTGATTTGAGTGTGTAAAGTTGTCCAAATAACTCTTTGGAGGGGAGGTATGTGTTAAACACCAATTACACTCACCTTTTTTTTTTTTTTTTATTGAGAAGTAAATATATAAATGCCTAAGAAATTTCAATCATTGGGATTTTTAATTTAAAAATATATACAATAAAGTTAGTCATATTTGGTAAATAAATATCTAAGGCACAATGATTTTTATTGCCATATTGTCACCAATTTGGCTTGAGGTGCATACAAGGAAGAGGCAACTAAAATGAAGAGTTGATCCAATTTATTGTAAGTTTGAATTATATTATATTAAGTTGAGAAAAAGATTCTATGTCACATGTGACTTTAGAAGGGAACAATGAAGCACTTATTATTTAGGTCTCATTTGATAATCATTTAGGGTCCGTTTGGTTGGTGATCTGAAAACATGAATTTGAAAACAAGGGATTCAATGAAAACAGAGTTGTATTTCATGTTTTCAGATATGTGTTTGGTAGCAGATTCAGAAATTGGATCTGAATTTAAATAATGGTTCAGAATGTGTTTGACAATATATTTATAAACGATAAATTATTTGTAGTTATCAACTAAATACTAAGTTGAATATAAAATATTATTAATTAATTTATAAAAATGTTATGTATTATAAATTTATTATTATTATTATTTTACAATATCATATAATTTATAATACATTATATTATACAAATTTTAATTTTACAAAAATAAATTGAGTTTATAATATGAAATACTATATTTATTAAAGTTTTTATCTTTTTTAAATTAATTCTGCATTTAAAATTTTGAAATTCAAAATCTGGATACAACGAAAACATAAAAAAGTTGTTTTCAGAATTTTCACTATTTGGATCACAGAATCCGAAAACAGTTTTCAGAAACACGTCTACCAAACGCATATTCACCGAATTCAGTGAATCTGAAAACATAAAACAGGATCTGGATTGTCTACCAAACAGGCCTAGGGCCCGTTTGATAACCATTTCGTTTTCTGTTTTCTGTTTTTGTTTTTCATTTTTAGAAAACAGGGGTGTTTCATAACTATTTCTGTTTTCTGTTTTTTAAAAACGTTTTTGAAATTATAAGTAAATTTCAAAAACAAAAAAAAAATAGTTTTTAAAAACAGATTTCTGTTTTTCATTTCTGTTTTTCAAAAACTCATTTTTCTTCTAATGCTTACTTTTCTTCTCTTTTACCTCTCTTTCCAACAAATTTCTTTCTCTATTTTTTTTCTCTCTCTAAAATGTATTTCTCTCTCTAAAATTTTCTCTCTCAAAACTTTTTTTTTCTCTATAACTTGTCTATTTCTAAAAATATGTCAATACCTTTTCTCTTCTCAATAAACATGTTCTAATTTTTATTTTGGAAAAAAAAAGTCACCAAAATTTTCTATCCCTACAACTTTTCTTTATTTTTCTAATTTATCGTTAGTTTTTTAGCATATCTTTTACTCTTAACTTTACTATCTCTCTAAATTTTCTTTTTTTATTTAATTTTTTTAATCTAAAATTTATCGCTTTTAATCTAACTTGTTTTCTGTTTTTTCTCTAACTAATATTCTTTCTCTAAACATTTTCTTTCATCTCTCTAAATTTTCTATGTTTAACTTTTCTCTCATCTTTTCAAAAAAAAAAAAAAATCTCTTGAAAACTTTTATATTTGTGTCTCTAAATTTTTGTTTCAACGTCTTTACACATTTTTCTCTCTCTAAAATATCTTTTCATCTTTCTAATTTTTAAAAAACTGAAAACCAAAAATAGTTATCAAACAATGTTGGTTTTATGTTTTTTAAAAACAGAAAACAAAAAACAGTTATCAAACATATGTAGTTTTTGTTTTTAAAAAACAGGAAACCAAAAACCAAAAACCAAAAACAGAAAAACCAAAAACCAAAAACTGAAATGGTTATCAAATGGGCCCTTAGTTTTTGAAAATTATGTTTTTTTTTTCTTCTAATTTTCTTACCCTGGTTTTCATTTTTGCGTTAAGTACATATTGGAATTCTTAACCAAAAACAAAAACAAAAACAAGTTTCTGAAAACTATTTTTTTTTTTAGTTTTCACAACTTTGAGTTGGTTTTTGAAAATTTGGAAAGAAAGTAGGTACAAAACAAAGAAACTTATGGATAGAAATAGTGTTTATAGGTTTAATTTTTAAAATTAAAAAAATAAAAACTAAATGGTTATCAAACGGAGTTGGAGCTTTATATATTTATGGTTATCAAATGAATTGGATCTACATGCTTCTCAAATGTATGTTTTCTCATGGTATGTCCATACACACTTCTCTCTTTAATCCCTATGACTTTATCAAGTTTTCCACATAAAAATTAAAATTATTTCCTCTCCTTTATGCTTCAAAAAAAAAAATAAAATAAAAAAAGTCATGATGGCAACTAATAAGTAGTTTCTTTTTTTTTTCTCCTCAAGTTTTTCCACATAAAAAGTATTTCCTCTCCTTTATGCATTAAAAAAAAAAGGGAAAAAAAACCCTAAGAGGTAAAGAAGAAGTCATGATGGCAACTCATAAGGTTTTTTTTTTTTTTTTTTGGGTGTTCACTACAAATGGCATTGAATTATAATTGAAGCAAGTCTAAACATAAATTATGTTAGTTGTTGAGATTACGTTTGATAAACATTTGGTTTTTAGTTTTTGAAGATTAAGTTTATAAACACTAAGTCCACATATAAGTTTTTTTTTTTTTTTTTTTGAAAGGAAAGTCCACCTATAAGTTTGTTTGTTTTGTTATCTATCTACTTCCCATGTTTTCAAACACCAAATCAAGTTTTGAAAACTAAAAAAATTGCATTAAAAAACTTGATTTTATTTTTGGAATTTAACTAAGAATTCAAATGTGTCTTTTACAAGGATGAAAACCATGATATGAAAATTAGAAGAAAACAAGCATAACTTTCCAAAATAAAAAATCAAATTGTTATCAAACGGAGTCTCCACAACCTCTTTTGTTTTTTTTTTAATATCGGTAAAATACTAGGATTGATTGGTTCTCAATTAAGGTTTATGTAGTTTTCAAAAGTTAAAGTTTATATTTGATACGTAGGTTTATTTGTTTGAATCATGGATTTGCTAATTATATAGGCAATTGAAACTCATGTTGAAATTCATCATTTAAGTCCCTATATTTTGGAACTTATTCTATTTTAGCATGTACTTTCAAATATTCAAATATAATCCATGTACTTTCAATAAATCTTAAAATTAGTCCATATTGTAGTTCATTGTTAACTTTTTCAAAAAAAAAAAAAAAAAAAAAAGTTAGTCTCTATTACCATTCCCTATAAATTTTGGAAACATATTTACATTGTATCTTTTTTTTTTAATGGAAATTATTATTATTATTTTACTAGGTTTGATAAAAATGAACTTCAAACTTAACAATGACCAATTTTAAGATTTATTGTAAGCACAAGTAAGTATTTGTAAGTACACAGACTAAAATGAAATAAAATCCAAAATACAGGGACCCAAATAGAATTTAAACCTTAATGTATTGACTTTTTCAAATGATAGTCAGGTCTCATTCCCTTGTAATGTCTCATTCAAACCATAAATTAAGTTCTTTTTCTAACTTACAAAAATCGTTAAATCACCACTAAACTTAAAATTTTAAACTACTAAAACATGACATACAAATCAACTTAACTTATGAGTTAAAGAAAAAAAAAATAGATCAATGGGACCTAACGAACATGCTTTCAACATTAATGAGGAGAAATTAACATTGCATAAGTTTATATTCTTAACACACATCCAAATTTTCTATCACTCACTTTCTTTCACAAATCAAACAAATTCCATAAATTCCAAATTTGGATCTATTAGAATCATGGAAGAATCGATCGATATCAATTTTTTGAGATACGTCTTTTTCGAATTTATCGAATTCTAAATTTATGTTTTTATCTATTCAAATACCTCTCTTCTAAGATACATCTCACTCCAACATATGTTCCTATGTTATCTAAGATATTTCATGAAAGAAATATGAATATCAAGTGGACCACAAGGAATAAATTAACTTCAAAGTTTAGCTTCCTTCTTGATGGAGTATTATGTACTTTTAAGTAATTTCAATACTTTGAAAAAACCAAATTTTATAGAAGATAATGACCAAACTACCCCTAAGAGTTTATTATTATTATTATTATTATTTTGTGGATTTTGGTTGTATACAATATAATACAACAATAGTCAATGGACTACTTTCTTGCCCCTTTCCCATTTTTTCTCAAAGATAATATTAATCATTAAATCATTATCAATTTAGAGTAAAGTAATTATTTAGAAGACTTTTTAACAACTCTCATATAATATAAAGTAAAGAATGTTCAAAATTTCCTCCCACGTGCGAGACAACCTTTTCTAAAGCTTGAAATGTCCCCCACGCGCCTTCCCCTTCCTTCAATCTTCATTTCATCGACTTAGTTTCAACATTAATACGAGGGCGAATGAGCTCGGTTTTTGGCTAAAATTGACGTTATGAAAATATTTGATTAACATTGATCAAATCGATGGTTCGATTAAAATGGATCCAAATCAAAGTTTAAAATGTTGATGTCGACGGAAATAAACATGTTACACTTTTTAAATAAGGTTAAATTATAAAAAGTAGCCCTGGATTATGAAGTTGGTTTCAACTATACTCTTGAACTTTCAAAAGTTTCACTTTAGCCCTCGAAGTTTGAATTTTGTTTTAAAACAACCCTTGAAGACATTTTTTCGTTAAATTTATGTAAACGACGTGTTTGCATGTATATTGTTGCTTTTATGAACATATTTGAACATATACGTGGAAAAAATAATAAGAACACATGCAAACACATCATTTTTCGTCCATACAATTAATGGAAAATGTCTCCAAAGGTTATTTTGAAGCAAACTTCAAACTTTGAGGGCTAAAATGAAATTTTTGAAAGTTCAGAGGTATAATTGAAACCAACCTCATAGTTCAAAGATATTTTTTATAATTTAACCTCGGAACAAGTTAGAATGCTTATTAGTATAGGGAAAAAAAAATCAATTTTGACCCCTAAACTTAGTAGGTTGTATCAATTTTAACCCTCAACTTTCAATTTCATCAAATTGAACCCCAAACTTACCAAATTGTATCAATTTGAACCTCAGACTTGCATAAATGTTGCAATGTAGACCTTTGGTCAAATTTTCATTTGGATTGCTATTAAAACATGAAATTGACTATTTCCTTTTCTTTTTTTTTTTTTTTAAATTCACATTGTACCTAAGTTAGTGTTTTGTAAGAAATTTGTTGAAAAAACTCTTTAAGAAATCAAATATCTCAGACTATTTTTCTTATTATTATATAAAAAAATCATAAAGTTATTGGCAACAAAAAAAAAAAGTCTAGCAAATATGAGAAATAAAAAACTCAAAATTGATCGTTTCCTACATTTGTACATTCTTCTAATTATCAAGAAAAAAAATTAGTAAAAGAAGAAAACAATCCCACAAAGTTCTTAGCAACAAGAAAAAACCAACAAATATTTGAAGATAAAAAAACCTCCAAAGTTTCTTTGCTTTCATAATCTTAGATGGCAACAAGAAAAACCCCACAATAATCTTAGATAACAAAAAAAAAAAAAAAAAAACCCTCACAAAGTTCTCAACAACGAGAAAAAGTCATCTAAAATAAAGTTTCTCCAATATTTTATTTATAAGAAACCAATTCAAGTGTCAATGTGAATTAACAAAAAAAAAAAAAGGAAGAAATAATCAATTACGTTCGGTGGTTCAAACGACTGAAAGTTAACTAAAGGTATACATTGTAGCACTTATGCAAGTTTTGGGATAAAATCGATACGATCTGATAAGTTTGAGGTTCAATTTGATGAAATTGAAAGTTCAGGGTTAAAATTGATATAATCCCCAAAGTTTAGGTTTAAAAATGATTTTTTCCTTAGTTATACTATATTATATTTAAATTAGTGATATTTTATTACATCTTTTTTTTTTTAAAAAAAATCATGACTTTGTTAAGGTATAATGAAAATGTCAATTCACCCTTTTGATCCTGTCAAATCTATGAACATATAAAAATGTTGATGACAATATTGATATAATGTCAATGGAAACTTAATAGGTTGATTGAACTAAGTATTAAACAAACTATATTGGAAGTTTCGTGTTTATTTAACTTGAGTCCGTACAATTTCTAATATTTTGTTTTAGTTCTTAAATCTTTAAATAAAAAGATCATTTTAGTCTTTGTCGTCAATTTTCTAGGTGATGAAAGTCGTAGTATTAAAATAAGATAAAAGAAATAGCGTGCAAGCAACACGCCAAACAAGAAAAGCGATTGTAAACCTATCCTAAATCGAAGGGAATTCGAACTATTGGTTGAGCCTTAATCTCATTTCTTCCAAGAAGAAGGCTTGAAAAGACATCAATTTATGTTAAACACTTTCATTATTAGTCAATGAAATTATTATTGTTTTAAATGATGATAGGTATGGAAATAAATAGGTAAGAAATACTAATACATGAATATAATGAAGTTGTGGTGTGTGATTTATTCATGACATGACCATATCAAAAAGAGTAGGTGGAACCTTTAAAAAAAATAAGATAAGATAAAATAAAATATTAACATGTTTTTCAAGGTATAATTTATTATTTTCTTTAGGTTCAATTATGAGTTTGGTCCCCTGAAATTTTGTGTTTATCAGTTTATGTATAGTAAGTTCTCAGACTTGAGAAAGTATCTAATAGGTCATTTAACTTTCAATTTTGTCTAAAGAGTTCAAATGAACTTTAAAAATATCAAATTAGTCATTGAACTTTCAACTTTGTGTTTAATAGGCCATCGACCTATTTGACATTTTTTTGAAATTCGGGAACCTATTACACTCAAAATTCAATTGATGTCTAATATAGATTCGTTAATTCTAAAAAAATGTTATTTTACACAAATCTAAATGTTACTCTACTAAACTTAGTGTATTGAAAATAAAATTGGGCAGTTGGTAAGATTTGGATTAGCTTGAAAGGAAACCCTATTTAGCAATTAATATGTTTGGTGGTTGTTGGATAATTAAGTTTGATCCTAGTTTTTCCATTTTCTTTTTTTTTTTAATTGATATATATTTCTTTACAAATTTGGTTTTAAAATGGTAACTTCTTAACCTGCCTTTTCTTTCTAATTTGAGAGTGAATTTTCAAATTTTTATGAAGTTCCACTCTTTCAAATGTGCTTATGGAAAGAACATTTTTATTTAAGAATATATACTCAAACTCACTTTATTTGAAGGTGGAATTAATTGATTTATGCTTATTGTCCGTGGAAGGTGATTTAAACCTACCATTTATTAAAAAGAAAAAATTGATACGTGAGTACTTGATTTTTTTTTTCGTTTAATTATATAACATTACGTATATAGAGGCAGAGATCGAAACTTTCAATTTGTGATAGGTTGTTAATGCTTTAATTAATTGAGCTATATTTAAGTTGATTCGAGATATGTTCATATCAACATTATAGATGACAATCAAAGGTAAAAAAAAAAATTGTATTTGTTGATGGCCAAATTTGGTTAGAGGAAACTCACTTGTCCTTCACGTGCCACCAACGGTAAATTTGTTTGAGAGGGGGAAGACGTGGCCTGCAAAACAGTAAGCCTGCACACTGGTGTGGTGCTCGCCACACCGGCTCCGATGCTTAAGTCAGCAAACAGAACGGTGGGAAGCAAGAAAGTAAGAGCAAGAGGAGAAAGTAGAGAATAGAGAGTAGAGTTTGGGGATAGAATTCTCTGGTCCTCTCTTCAGTGGCTAGGGGTGAGTAGCGGTCGGTCGGAGTCGGTTTTTGGCCAAAACCGACGCCGAAAACCGACCATTCGGTTTCAAGCGGTCGGTGGTCGTCGGTTCTTGATGGCTTGGTGACGTCGATCAACCGACTACACCAACGGTCGGTCGGTTATGGTCGGTTTCAACGATCCGGCAAGGTGAATGAAGAAGCTTAAGAAAATGAAAGTTTCAAGAATCCCAGAAAGTAAATGAAGAAGATCAACGAAAAAAAGGAAATAAAAAGAGAAATAAGAACATTGTGAAGAAAATAGAAGAAGGAAAGAAATAAAAAGTAAGAAGATGAAGATGAAGAAAAGAAAAAAGAAACAAGAAGAAGAAGAGAAAAAAAAAAGAAATAAGAAGAAGAAGAACAAAAACAAATGAAAGGAAAAAAGAAATAAGAAGATGAAGGAGAATACGAAGAGAATGGGAAGGAAGAAAAAATGAATAATAGAAGCTGAAGAAATCAGAGAAGATGAAAGAAATAATGAGTATAAATAATGAGAGAGAAATGAGAGAAAGAGATGAAAAAAGTAAAAGAAAATAAAAAATAAATAAATAAGTAAAAATAAATAAATTGGACGTTGGGAAGACCATCAGCGATGGTCTTCCCAAGGTTGCAGGCGGCACAATTAATGCTGCCTGCAGCGCTTCCCAGATACGCAATGTAGTTTTTTTTTTCGGTCGGTTTATTCGGTTTTCGCCGTTTTAGGCAGACCGACCGACCGAAAGTTCAGTTTTTCTTGGTGTAAAATCGACCCCGACCGAAAATCTAAGAAAACCGACCGACCGACGTCGGTTCGGTCGATTTCGTTCGATCGGCTCGGTTTTTCGGCTTTTTTTGCTCACCTCTATCAGTGGCGAAGAGAGGTATAAATACATTCTCATGCTCCTAGGGTTTTTAGGTATTCGGAGGCGTTTTGGGACAAACCAGGCGGAACCGGGGCGGCCAGAGACGGTAGGGACCACACGGAGCCAGACCGGCTCGACCCGCGCAGGCGGGCCGAGCAGGGGGTCGGGCCAAAAGCTCGACCCCTTCGGTCTTGGCCTGACCCACTGGCCCGTTTCGCCCCCGGGGTCCACCCTCCAGTCCGATTTCTGCCTGGTTGTCCTCGTCAGCTCCTTGTACATCGGGGTGGTCCAAAATCACCTATAACATTAAGCCCCCACTCTTGAATTGGGATTCAGGTGCGACTTAGTGCTATCGGTTGAACTGTTTAAGCCCGATTTAAGAGTAACGATCCTTGCTCTGTGCTGACTTTCGTGTGGATTCATTGTTATCCTGCATGATGGGATAGAAATAGACAAAACAAAAACTCCCTGAATAGGGGTTAGGTGAGATAGAAATGAGAAAAGTGAGGGATTACAAAAATGGCTCTGGTCGGCCTCGGCCTCGGGAAGAGGCCGAGCACAGCAATCTCCCATTTTAGCTTATCTGGTCGGCCTCGGAGAGGCCGAGCACAGCAGTTTCCCATTTTAGCTTGTCTGGTCAGCCTTGAGGCCGAGCACAGCAGTTCCAGATCCAAGGCTTAGGGCTTATCCACAAGTAAAAATAGGAAAAACAAAGGATTTCACGATCATGCATCAAAAAGTTAATCTCTGAAAAGAAAAATGAGGGAAGAGGCTAGGGTCGGTCTCGGCCTCGGACCCCTGTTAGCTCAAAATCTAGCTCCCTGCATTCATACGTTAGTCTTTGTAGGGAAATAATGGAAGAATAGGCTAAAGCATGTAATCATTGGTTGGACATGTCAAACTAGTGTGTTTTTTGTTTAATAGGGAGTGCATACCTCCTGTGTAGCCCCCAATCTCAAGTAAAGCTTCACTGAAACATAAAGCATAGTTGAATAAAAGAGAAGAATACCTTTAAGGTTTGGGGTCGGCCTTGGCTTTGGCCAGGTGAGCCTGTCTCAGATGAAGTACATTGGCTCGAGCCAGATGGGGGAGGTAGACTTGGCAGTCTAGGCTCATGCAATCCCATATTTGGATGAGGCGAGGTAGACTTGGTTAGTCCAGGCTCGCATGATGGGTTCACGCTAGATGAGAGCGAGGTAGACTTGGTAGTCCAGGTTCACCTGTTGTGAAGACGTTTAGGCCAGATGAGGTGAGGTAGACTCGTTGGTCCATGCTCACATGGTCACAATCTGGATGAGGCGAGGTAGACTGGGTAGTCCAGGCTCGCCTGATGTGAAGATGCTCAAGCCAGATAAGGTGAAGTAGACTCGTTGGTCCAGGCTCACATGGTCTCAAGTCTGGATGAGGCGAGGTAGACTGGTAGTCCAGGCTCGCGTAATGTGAAAATGCTCAAGCCATATGAGGTGAGGTAGACTCGTTGGTCCAGGCTCACATGGTCTCAAGTCTGGATGAGGCGAGGTAGACCGTTGGTCCAGGCTTGCATGGTGTCGATCTTCGCTTGAATCAATAGGGTTGGTTTTGGTCACAACCATGACTATGGTCGGCCTCTATCATATCTGAGGTCGGCCTCGGCCTCGGCCTCGACCATATCTATGGTTGGCTTTAGCCTTAGCAATCTGATTTGCCTTGATTATGTGATATTGGGGTCACTTTTGACATCTTGGATGGTCGACTTCGGCTTTGGCCTAGGGTCGGCCTCGACCTAAGGATAACCATAGCTTAGGGTTGGCCTCAGCCTGATAGCTTCTTCCTCTTAGCCCCCCAGCTTTGTTCTGGTACTTGTTTCCTTAGTCCTGGATGTAGATTGGATGACTTTCAACTCCTTGGCAACCTTCTTTTTCTGGTGTCTTCAATCTTGTCAAGGCTTGTGTTTGTTGTTGATTTGTCCTCCAAAGGTGGTTCTGACCTCTTGTGGGGTTTCCTCCTAATCGGTCTAGATGAACATCTCTGGTCGGCCTCGACCTCAGCCTTCGCACTGTTCGTCTGGTACTCGCTGTCCGTCTCTGGAGTCTTTTGTGCATAACTCTTCTTTCGATTTCTGCGGTTAACGGTTATTTCTGAAGTTTCTAGGTTTGGATTTCGGTTTCCCTTCTCCATCCTCTTACTCATTGAACGACCGATGTGCAGATTAACAGGTTTTCTTTCCCACAAACGGAGCCAACTGTTGATGGCCAAATTTGGTCAGAGGAAACTCACCTGACCTTCACGTGCCACCAACGGTAAATTTGTTTGAGAGGGGGGAAGACGTGGTCTGCAAGACAGTAAACCTACACACCGGTGTGGTGCTCGCCACACCGGCTCCGATGCTTAAGTCAGCAAACAGAACGGTGGGAAGCAAGAAAGTAAGAGCAATAGGAGAAAGTAGAGAATAGAGAGTAGAGTTTGGAGATAGAATTTCGGTCCTCTCTTCAATGGCGAAGAGAGGTATAAATACCTGCTCATGCTCCTAGGGTTTTTAGGTATTCGGAGGCGTTTTGGGACAAACCAAGCAGAACCGGGGCGGCCAGAGGCGGTAGGGACCAGACGGAGCCAGACGGGCTCAACCCGCGCAGGCGGGCCGAGTAGGGGGTCAGGCCATCGGTCTTGGCCTGACCCACTGGCCCGTTTTGCCCCCGAGGTCCACCCTTCAGTCCGATTTCTGCCTAGTTGTCCTCGTCATCTCCTTGTACATTGGGGTGGTCCAAAATCACCTATAACGGTATTGACAGAGAATTATTATTCTTTTAAAAAAAATATTTAAGTATAACATGGGTGAGTAACTCTAGACCGACCAAGGGTAACATGCTTTTTTTTTTTTTTTTTTTTTTTTTTTTGAGAAAAGTAACATGCCAATATATGTTACAATATAAGCAATTGGGTTTCCATTGGATAATAGATAAATTCACAGTTGGTTTGGTAACTGTTTTATTTCTATTTGATTGTTGTGCAATTTGATAAAAATAGATTTTATTAATAAAGATAAATATGAAAACAAAAAAAAAAAACCCAAATAAGTAGTAAGAAAAAAAAAAACACTAACTTCCCATAGTCTTATATTATTAATCATTGAAATGATAATTGATGTCTTATCCATTAAACTATGATCAGATTGACTTGGAGTCTGAACTAAATTACTCATACATTTAATTAAATTCAGCGGTCTAGTCTCATTTTAGAAATTAAGAAAAAAAAACATTTTTTTTAAGTTTTCAGAAATGAAATGTGATGAGAAAATATTTCTAAAAATAGATTACAAATTGAAGAAAGATATATTATTAAATAGATATTACTTTTATTTTAAAAAAACACAAACATAATCAAACAAATCTACCATAGCTCCTAAAGTCACTTTTGTGCCTAAATAAATTCCCCCCCCCCCCAAAAAAAAAAAAACCAATATATAATAATCACCAAATGCATTTGTATATATTTTCTTATAAAATAAATACTTACAAAAAAAAAAGGTGTAACTTAAAATCTCGTCCACAAAATTTATATTTCTTTCTAATTTTTTCATATTTTAGTTGTTCAACTTGATAAATAAATAAATATATATATATATATATATATATATATATATATATATATATATATATATATATATATAAAATCTTCTGTTTGACTTTCCAAATGTCTATTTTATTTTTCAAATTAAAAAAAAAATTGATCATTTTGATTGATCATCATTGTCGTTAATTTAAAATTTATTATTGATAGATGGACAACACTATTTCAAATACACGAATTAACATATATAACTTGCATATATATTTTATCCATATAAGTTAGTTGAGATAGAAATTAAGTCGACAGTTATTAGACAATAAAATAATAGTAAGGATGATTTCAAAAAAATAATAGTAAGGACCTAAATTATTGGTTGTTGAATTAAAATAAAGACCAAAAAGAAGTAAACCTAAAAGTTTATGGATTATATATATATATACATTCAAGTTAGTTAAAGATAGATTTTTTTTTTAATCGAGTTGAGATAAAAATTGAATAGACCGCAATAAAATAACAGTAAAGACCAAATTTATTAATTGTTGAATTAAAATAGAGACCAAAATGAAACAAATCTAAAATTTTATAGATCAAATATAAGTATATATATTTGAGTTCAACAGCATGTGATTTGTGAAGACATTCGCTCCAATCTTTTAAATGAGGATAGTACCTTATCGAATTGAGTTCTGCTTAGAAAAACTAAATTTTTTTAATGGTTAATGTTATAGTTTTCAAAATTTAATAGTTAAATATAAATTAGGTTAAATTGTAACGATTCTAATATCTCTAGAATTCAAATATAACCATTTTTATAGTTCAGATAGTCTTAACACTTTGGAATCGTTAAAAAGTTTAATTACAGAATTTTCTACTTTTAAAAAACTAAACTCTAAACTCTAAATCCAATCCTATCGCGATTAACTCCTAATAGTTTTTGTTTAAACCAACTCCTATGGTTACAAAGTAGTTTATTATTATTATTATTTTTTATTGTTGTAAAAAAAAAAAAAGTAGTTATTCTTATTTTTATTTTTCTTAAAAAAGAAAAGAAAAAACAAACAAATACAAACAATTACATAAACTAAATTGATATTTTAGCCCAAAAAAACAATATATCGAGTCACCCACTCTCGGATGAGCGCGTGGAGTTTACATCGTCGTTGAGATACAGAAAAGTCAACAACGTCCGCTGGTTCAACTTCACAGAGAGAGAAGAAAGAATCTGTAATCTTGTTGCTGTCAATGGCGTGGCTGTGCTCTGATGTGAAGGAAAAGCCGAAAATTATTAGTAAATTCGAAGCGCCAACCAAAACAAATCTCCACTCTGACCACAATGCCCTCTCTCTTTCTCTTTCTTCGCCTTTCCCTTTCGTCATTTGCCCCCATTTTCAACCTCACTCTCATCTTCTTCACCCTCCATTTTTCTACTGCAAATTCTTCTTACTCGGTCCAAACTTCTTCCAAGCTCCCCATGACTTCAATTCTCCTTCGTCTTCTTCTGTTTCCTTCATTGGGTTTCTGACGAACACTTCTTCGACCTCGTTCTGCTTCCTTCTCCCTCAGGTTTTGCCAGTTTTTGCGGTTTAATTCTTTCAATTCGACGAGTTTTGTCTTTTTATTTGATGGGTTTTGTTTTGAATTTCTGGAATGTGATTGGGTGTTTGTGATTGTGGCTTATGTTTTGAAACTGGGTAGGAGTTCGTTTGTTTGCTTGTGATGCTGTTTGGGAGATAATTGCTTGGTGCCGATGAGGAGGGTTCGTGTGTGCGTTTTTCTGCTGTCGTGTTGCTGCTCCTTGCTCCTTGCTGGTGCTGCAACCACAGAGCCATCTGATGGTAAATTTGTCTCGGCCATATGGTTTTTCATGAATTTGCTTGCACGTTATTGGTTGGTTTAAGCTAAGTGGCTATTGCTAGTTTCAGTTTTGCAATGGTCTGAGTTTTTATGATTACTTTTTTCAATTCGAGGTTAATGTTCTTGGTAGCGTGGCATATATGAAGGAATTTCATGTATGAACTTTGGGAACTTTTGAACGTTTGGCTAATTTCAACCAAGTTGATGATGACTATTGTTAATGGAAATATGCCTGCGTCTTTTCCTTGTTCGTAGTAACTATAATAAGTTTGGATGTTATACTTAGTACCTACTGGGTGAACAATAAGAGCTAATGTAAATGATAAAGAGTTTAGAGGGATTGATTAGGCGATTGTCATGTAAGAATAGTCGAGTTGCACGCAAGGTGACCTAACACTCATAGATAAAAGGGAAAAAGAACTCTTGTTGAGTGATGGCCATGCTTTATATGGGCTTCTAAACAACGATCTCGTGCTTTGTTACTTTTGCTGTCATCATACATCATATACTATTTTTCAAGCACATGATTCAATTGTCTTGAATATGATATCATATTTTGGATATTGTAATCTAGAACCTGAACCACTTGATCTGGGAAGTAAGTTAATTACCCTCCATATTTACTCTCTTCTTTTTCTATAGTGAGATCAGTTCTAAGAAATTTTTTTGTTCTGCGCAACTATTATTTAAAGAAGCCATGTAATAGGGGCAAATATCATTTTTAAATCTTCTCTATCTTAACTTATGATTTATTTATCTGCAGTTGAAGCATTGCTAGCAGTAAAGAGGAGTCTAATTGATCCCATGAACCGTCTTAAAAATTGGAATAATGGAGATCCTTGCACAACTAATTGGACTGGAGTAATATGCAGCTATTCCGATGGAGCTGTTGGGAACTTACGTGTCAAAGAAATGTATGTTTTCTCCAGTACTCTATCCCCTTCAGGCCTTCCTTGATTATTCTCTTTACCTTTCCCCGTCCTAAGTTAAAACAGTTGGATCTAGGAGAAACTCACAAGTCACAAAATTTAAAGAAATATCGTCTATTTTGTTGCACACTTATTTTTGAAAACAAAACATTGATCATTATCAAAATATACTGGCTTAAATAATGTTCTGTTCTCTGATAACACTCATGATATGTAGGTATTGCAGTATATTATATTTCATTTTTCCCCTTCATTTGTTGCAGCAACCTATTGAACAAGAATCTATCTGGAAACTTAGCCCCTGAGATCAGTCAATTGTCCCAACTTGAGAAGTTGTGAGTAGTTGACAATGAAATTGACATCTTGAAGAAAATTCCATTATTCTTTTTATACTCCCCTAAACATTCTTTCTGTTAATGATTTTTTTCTCTCGGTTTCTCCTTGAAGAGATTTCATGTGGAATGACCTAACTGGTTCAATTCCGAAGGAGATTGGCAGTATTAGGTCGCTGAAACTCTTGTAAGTTAAATCTCACTGATTTCTTCTTGTTTATTTCTTTCACCTGCTTGCGTTCCCCTTTCTTTCCTTCATAGTTCATATTAGAAATTTCATAATTTAACTACTTAAAATTACTTCTAACTTATTATTAAATATTATTGCAGCAAGAGAACCTTCCTGATCTCAACTTTTTCATAATTATCCTTTTTTTAATATTATTGCCAACACCTGGGGCTTGTTTCTGTTACTCTTCCTGTTGAGAGACTTGATTTGTTTATTGTGAGAGGGAGATCATTCATGAATTTAGGATTGAAATTTGTGTTAGTAAAAGAGGATAGCAAGTAAAATTACTTTGTTCATTGTGTGAGAGAGATTATTCATGAATTTGGGATTGAACTTGTGCAAGTAAAACAGGATAGCGAGGTAAAATTGCTATTTTTTATTTTCTATTGTCAGTTTCTTCTAACATTTCGAATGTTTGTGATGCACTAACTCTCAATGGAGACAGACTGAGAAAGAAAGATAATTCATGGCTTTAGGATCAAATTTGTGTTAAGAAATGAGGATATATACATTCATAATACATACATACATGCATATATATATATATAGCGAGGTAAAACTTACATCTTTTAATCTTAGTTTCTTCTAACAGTTTGAATGTTTGTGATGCAGACTCTTAAATGGAAATAAACTATCTGGTCCTCTTCCAGATGAGCTTGGTAATCTTACAAATCTCATCCGTTTCCAAATAGATGAGAATCAAATTTCAGGGCATATCCCAAAATCTTATGCTAACTTAATCAGTGTGAAGCACCTGTGAGTGGATCTTCATCTCTTTTTCATTTTAAGTTGACTCAAAGAATAGTTTTTGTTTTAATTTTCTTTTCCCATTTCTTCATTTACTTTGTAGCCACTTCAATAACAACACACTAAGTGGTGAAATTCCATCTGAGCTTTCCGTATTACCCAGCCTTCTTCACTTGTGAGTATTTAAGTTCTTTGATCTTTATGGAGGTAATCAATAGAATACTTCTTATCCAAAAATGTGTGTATATGGAAGTGAGGAGAGGGCATACTTCCTATGATTTCTTTTGTTGTTTACAGGCTTCTGGATAATAATAACTTGTCGGGTTCTCTGCCACCAGAATTTTCGACCTTGCCAAAGCTAACTATTCTGTAAGTTCACTTTTGTTATATAGGCAAGTTGCTTGTAGCATATTCAAAATTTTATGTTTTCTTTCACTGTTTAGGCCTCGAAAACACCAAGAGGTGTCAACATTGCAAAATAGCAACTCCAATTATTTACAATTTAAAATAACGGAAAATCACAAAAACCCTTTACACAAAGATCCACAAAGAGGCAATTAAGTGTTCAGTGATCCTAATTTCTTTCCATGAAACTTCAACATCATTAAACATCCTGCTATTGAGAAAACAGCCTGCCACAAATGCTTCCCTTTCCACAAAAAGGAGAATGCAGAATGACCTCCTTCATCATGGCTCTACAATCCATTTGAAAAACTTAAGACGATCCAAAAGAGCACAAGGAGCTTAACCAAATATTCACATTGAACAGATGCCTCCAAAAAATCTGATTGATATTCTCAGAAACCCATTCAGAAAAGACACATTGATGAGGGTCAAGCACCAAGGAACAATATTTCTGGGTGAAATCAGGGGTTAATTTCTCGAATAATGTAATTTAAAAAAGAAATGACAAAATTAAGGTAGTTTTAAAAATAATAATTTTAATAATGTATTTAAAATAACAAATTACAAATTAGGGTTGAAAGTTAAAAATATTGACAAAAATAGGGTGGTCCACAATCGTGTACCATGTACACGAGTTTAGTCTCGTTGATGTGGCGCTGACATGTCGAAATCGCATACCTGGGACGCGATTATACACCACCATCGTGTACATTGGACACGATTAACCTTGAGAAATCGTGTACCATATACACGATTTTCTGAAATTTGTAAAAAATCACTTGCAAACCAAAGAAACAGAAGTTCTCGATCTCCATTTTCTAGACACATAAATCTATAGATTATTTTTATTTTTTGGAGTTAAAATTACATAGATAAAAAACTCCCCCATTCAATTTTCCAAAAAAGAATCTTCATCTTCATCAAGTAGCCACAGCCGCCGCGACCACCATTGTTGTTCGTCTTCTTCTTCCAATTCCAAATCCTTCTTCTCCAGAAAGGCTTCCACCTTGCACATCCTCCAAATTTTCCATTGTTTAGAAGCTTATCCAAGAAGCACTCCCCCCTCGCCTAGTCTCGGTGGCACACTCCCAAACGGCGGCACAACAATGCAGTTGGACGGCAAGGGCAAATAACGTGCAGAGAGAATAAAAATTGAAGGGGACCACTAAATCGTGTATGTGGTACACGATTTTCTCAACAGAAATCGCGTACCACGTACGCGAGTTCCATGGCGGCACACATGTCAAGTGACGTGGTGTGCCACCTATGCTAATCGTGTACATGGTATGCGATTTAGCCCGTAATCGTGAACGTGGGCCGCGATTCATGTGTAAAATCGTATTTATGGGTCACAATTTAGCAAACTCGTGACCCACGTACACGATTTGTCTACCCCAAATCTGGAATTAGTTTCAACTCTCCATTATTTTTGTTTTTTTGTTTTTTAACTACATTATTTATAAAAAAAATCCTGAAATCAGTGGGAAAGGGAGAATCTCTGGGTCAAGGTAAATTCATGAGTAGCTTTCCTATTTAACAGAGAAAGCTATTTGTACTGTATTTGGTTTGAGCGTTGGAGGATATTCTTTGCATGTTGTTTTGGGCACTCATCGCTCAATAGTGTATTCCTTTAAAGTGAGTGTTGTGTTTGGTTTGAGCGTTGGAGGATATTCTTTGTCTGTTTACTGTTAATGAGTAGCTTTCCTAATGGTAAAGGGAAAGGAAAGATCTCTGGGTCAAGGTAAATTAATGAGTAGCTTTCTTATTTAACAGAGAAAGCTATTTGTATTTGGTTTGAGCGTTGGGGGATATTCTTTGTATGTTGTTTTGGGTTCTCAATAGTGTATTCCTTTAAAATGAGCGTTTTATTTGGTTTGAGCGTTGGAGGATATTCTTTCTCTGTTAATGAGTAGCTTTCCTAATGGTAAAGGGAAAGGGAAGATCTGTGGGTCAAGGTAAACTAATGATTAGCTTTCCTATTTAAAAGAGAGAGCTATTTGTATTTGGTTTGAGTGTTGGAGGATATTCTTTGTATGTTGTTTTGGGTGCTCAACAGTGTGTTCCTTCAAAATGAGCGTTAGAGGACATCATTCACATTTTTTATCTCGAAGATTTGGGATGGGATTTGAGAGACTTTTTGTGTTAGTATGGCTCCAAATAGGGATGTTGCAATATGATGGACGTGGTACTTCAGAATTTTTTTTCCATGGTAGACTAGAGGAAAGTTCTTTGGAAGATATTTTTTATTTTCTTAGTGAATATTTGGCTGGAAAGCGAGAGAGGATTTTTAAGGATGTAGATGGATCTTGGGAGGTTTGGCTTGCTTTTCCTTAGGTGTGTGTATGATTAATTATACTTTATTTTATTTTTTAAATTTCCTTGTTGTTGATTCTTAACAGTTGGTTTTTTTTTTTAAACTATTAATTTTAGGCTTATTTTTGTTCTGGGTCTTTTTGTGTAACTTTGCATGACATATGGGCTTCCAATTTAAAGGTTTTAAAAAAATCAAAATCTTGGTAATTGAGCAGTGAACACATTTCTTCAAATTTTTTCAGTTTTTTAGTCAACTTACCTGCGGAGGAATTTAACCAAATTTAAAACAAATTGTGCATTTTATGTTTAGCTTTAAAAGTTTGGCATCGGAATAATTTTGTTTACCTATCTATTATTATTATTATACTTGATCGGGTTGTCATAGGTTGTTATCTGCTCTTCTACTTTGTAGTTTCTTGGTACGGAAGGATAAATGATTCAGATGTATCTACATCAATGTTTTACCCTTTATCTAATCTGAATTCTTTCTTTAGCTGCATGTGTTTTGCTTTGATGAGAAAAATGATCACATATAATTTCCATTATGTTCCTTTTTTTTGGGTTATATTCTCACCTCTCCACTGTTCTTGGCAGGCAACTCGATAACAACAACTTCAAAGGAGAAATTCCAGCATCTTATGAGACGTTTTCTACATTAGTGAAATTGTAAGCGTTAATTGTTTGGTGTTCCTTTCGGTTTTCACCTTCCATTCTATTCTTTTTAAAATTTTTACAATAGAATGACTCCAAGTTCTAGTGAAGTTCATAATTTTCCCCTTATGAAAAAGGATGCATGTTAATTTTTACATGCATGCTTTTCAACATCAATGATGGTCTTTGTTTGTCCTGTCCTTACCCACTCTAAAGTTATTAGACATGAAGGAGACCGATTAAGATTTGAACATTAAATTTTCTACGCTATGGTTCTCACAGAAGTCTCAGGAATTGCAGCTTGGAGGGACCAATTCTTAATTTTAGCAAGATTGCAGACCTCAGATACTTGTAAGTTACAGGGTCTCCGTAGGTGTTTACTTTTGTTTCAGTAAATCTTTTATTTTCTTTCTTCTTTTTGGCTAATGATCATAGCTGTGATATTTGTTACTTTGCTTGTTCTACAGGGATCTTAGCTGGAACCATTTTACTGGACCCATACCACCATATAACCTCTCTTCTAAAATGACAACAATGTATGCCAATGACTGGTGTTGAATTATCAATTAATACTTGCCTTTGTTCTCATTTTAGGCTTTCAATTTGTTGGAAATCTAACCTAATGCTGAATAACGTTTTTTTAAGAAAATTATCACGGTTGTGCACACATTAACTTTTACTTTCATGCAAAATTACGATTTTTCTGGAGATTTTCTTGTGAGTTTTCTCATGCTTAACAAATTCATTGATGATGTAGAATTTTGTCACACAACCAGCTGAATGGATCTATACCCAGCAGTTTTTCTGATCTTCCTGTCCTCCAGAAACTGTAAGATTATTATCTGATTTGTATTCATGGTTTTACAAATGTTTTCATGACAAAATGGCTTTGCTTGTCAAAGCATCTTGATTACATTTTCCATCTCACTGGTTCTTTTTTTGAAATGACTGTTCCCTGCAGGTCACTTGAGAATAACTTTCTGAATGGTTCTGTACCTTCTGCTCTATGGGAGAAAATGTCCTTCAATTCAAGTGCTCGACTTACAATGTAAATCCTTCAGCCAATAAATAGGATAGGAATATGAGACTTTCTTGGAGTTCCATTCCTTTTTTTAAGCATTGAAAAGATTTACTTTATGGATTGAGATCTGAAGACGTTTCTATTTTTGGAGTAAATCTGTTCATGATTTATGAATGATCGCCTCTCTTTCCTTTTAATCCAGCGATCTTCGGAACAATTCGTTTTCTGGCATTTCTGGAAGCACAAACCCTCCGGCTAATGTCACCCTAAGGTATACATTTTGTTCGATGTAGGTTCTTTTATTGGCTTTAATGTCCAATGAAAGCCAATGGAATTTCTCATGCATTGTATTCCAGAGACCTCAGCTTTGTTTTCTTCACTTTCCATTTTTGCAATAACAAATATTTTCATACCCTTCAGTGATGAAAGATTTTTCTTTGATTCTAAATTATCTGTTTTTAGGCATGAACTTATATGCATTGGCCACATCAAACTATAGGTGCTATCATGGGAAAGTACTATTAATGGGCGTTGTCCAGATGAGAATGAGTTATCTTTCTCATTAGAAATTTAGCTGATGTCTTATATACATACTCAAATAGTCAAATATATATTGTGAACGTATGGCTATATTTTTCTTTTTTATAATCTCTTGTCCAAAATATAAGTTTCTTAATTTATTATATGTATACGTGGAGTTCATATGTTTGAGTTGTTGCCTTCTTGCCTTGTTGGTAATCATGCTTAGTTAAATCTTGAAAGAGTCCTTGGCTTCTTATTTTCAGAAACCTGCTTTCTATAATCCTCATTCAACCATGTTTGTTCTGTAGGCTTGAAGGAAATCCAATCTGCCAAAATCTAAGCGGACAAAACTCTAACCTGTTCTGTGCATCTAAAATTGTAGTGGATGGGCTGCTTAGAAGCTCAAGGAACTTCAGTGAAACATGTCCTAGAAGTTGTCCAACAGATAGTTTTTTTGAATATGTGCCAGACACTCCGGACCCATGCTTTTGTGCATCACCCCTTGGGATTGGATATAGGCTGAAGAGTCCAAGTTTTTCATACTTTCCTCCATACATAAATTCTTTTCAAGCGTATCTGACACAGGAACTCAGTTTAGATAAGCATCAATTGTTGATCGATTCATACGATTGGGAAGCATCTCGCCTGAGGATGTATCTTAAGATTTTCCCGTTATTTGATAGTGCTAGTGGTACTCATAGGTTGAATGGCAGTGAGGAATTTCGAATTACAGAAAAATTTATGTCATGGAATTTTACTCGTGATGACTTTTTTGGACCATACGAGCTTCTCAACTTCACACTCAGTGGTGGTTTACAGATTGGTATGTTTTTTTTTTTTTTTTTTTTTTTTTTTTTTTTTTTTTTTTTTGCGATGTTCCTTTTAAATAATGGTGATCACACCAATTAATATGTTGTTTAACTGGCCTTGTGATTTAATTATTAGTCTAATGTGAACATTTTTTTTCTCTTGAATATTAGAGTCCTTAGTGATTGATCATCTTTTTTATACACTGTTAGATTTTATTTATTTGTTTTATTATATATACATGTGTGTATATATATATATATATATATTCTTCACCAAGTGTTGAACGGCATCTGGTAGACAAGCATGCAAAATCCTTTACTCAAGATGAAACGGAAGGACACTTTTAAGTTAAAAAATGATATTCTATTTTTATTTAACAAGTAAATAGTATAATAATCGAGAAGCAAACCATATGAATTGTGGGGCCAACAATATTTAAGGACATTGGTGACTTGATGCTGCGTTTCAGCTGACATGAGCCTATTATATATGCTCTAACGTCTTTTACCAAAAAACGAATGTTATCTAAGAAGATCCATTTCCAAGTAAATTTGTTGGTGTTACTGCCTCTATAATGATGATAGACAACTGAGCTTTGTTTAACGGGTTTGAGAATTTCTAAATGTGTGTCCTTAATTATTTGGAACTATGAGTTCCATCTTTTTTTTTTTTTTTTTTGCTATGATTGTTCTGTTTGCAGTCTATATTTAAATTTAACCTTACAAGTTTATCAGTGCAGTCATTTTCCAAACAGAGAAGATGGGCATTGGTGCAGGCATCTTGGCTGCCATTATAGTTGGATCTGTTGCCTGTATTCTTTTGATCGTTGCAGTTACCATACTTCTGTTCACTAGGTATTCCAGATACCGTCACAATTCATCAAGGAAAAATTTCTGTAAGTATGGTAGACGTAGAACAGACGATCAAATTAAGCTCTGATTATTACCAAGTAAAGTGCTCTGAAATTTTCTTTGGTTGCAGCCTCAAAGATTGGTCTGAAATTTGATGGTGTAAAAGCATTTTCATTCAAGGAAATGCAATTGGCTACTGGAAATTTCAACTGCTCGACTCAAGTTGGCCGAGGAGGTTATGGCAAGGTCTATAAAGGCATATTGTCAGATAATTCAGTAGTAGCCATCAAGCGTGCAGAAGAAGGGTCCTTACAAGGCCAAAAAGAATTCTTGACGGAGATAGAACTCTTATCACGATTACATCACCGAAATTTAGTCTCCCTAATCGGATATTGTGATGAAGAAGGGGAACAAGTATGTTGCTTGCTTTATTTTATTTTGTTTAGGTCCTATGATTCTCTTTTCCGCAGGGCTAGGCATTGAGCTTATCATGTGATTAAATCATATCCCTGTTTACATTTGGTAATTTCATCCGATCAATGATCTGTGTTTCCCATCAGAAAAAAGGAAAAAAAAAATGTATATCAACTTTAAATTGGACAAGGTGCTTTGAAGAGTTCTATGAATTGAAGGCAAAGTAAAGCTGGTTTCAGAAAAGTAACATATTCTGGGAAGTAATTTTATTGGAAGCACGTGCATCAGGAAGATGTTGCTATACTTTTCATTGATTTCTGCAGTGATTTATTTTGTTGTGTCTTTCTACAGATGCTGGTTTACGAGTTTATGTCAAATGGAACTTTGCGGGACTGGATTTCTGGTTTTGAATTTTCTGGTATTGGCCTCAGCAAATATTTTATTTTTTCTGAACCCTGATCTATTCCACATGCCCGTGCATTCATATCTCTATATATATAGATATAGTATGATTCATTTCCAATTAGCTTAAGTATGGGAGTTGCGAAAGGAACTGATAAATATAGACATTGAGTTAATCATGATGTTCATTTTTCCTTAAGGTATCTGTGCATAGGGTTATCTCTTTGCCATCTAGATGGTCTGAGGTTGAAGTCTTTAATTTTGTAATTACTCCTTTTTTTTTATATATAATTTTTATGAAAGCCATTTTTCCAACCTATTCCTTGTTAGAGGCATGTCTTTGGTTTGCCCTTATTTTGCACTCTTTGGGTCAAATAAAATTATTTATTACATCACAAAATACATATTTCTTCGCCGAATGTCCAATGGTGAAATAAGAATTCTTTGCCTTTGTATTATTTTTGCGGAAGTAATGTTCTAAAAATTGTTCAGCTATACCTGATACAGCCGCTTGCTTTTATATATATAAAATTCTATGACATGATGCTGTAAGATTATTTTAGTTTGGCTTGTTTGTAGTTTGCATCTAACAACTTCTACTGTTCTATAGCAGATAAAACTACAGTAAACCTGAATTTTCGTATGAGATTACAAATTGCACTGGGTTCAGCTAAAGGCGTGCTGTATCTCCATACTGAAGCAAATCCTCCTATATATCACCGAGACATCAAAGCTAGAAACATACTCCTCGATGCCAAGCTCACTGCCAAAGTGGCTGATTTCGGATTGTCACGTCTTGCTCCTGATCTAAATTATGAAGGGGACGTTCCGGGACATATATCAACTGTTGTGAAGGGTACCCCAGTAAGTTTATCTTCGAACATGGTCTACATAAAGCTTCCAAAATTTATGGAAATGTTCGATGATGATGTCTAGTCCAGTTGATCTTTCTCAAAAGAAACAACCTTTTGTTTAAAATTAATAATAATAAAAATAAAAACTGCAGCTTTAGTTCCTCTTCATTTAAATCAAGTCATGCCTTGCAATATGTAGAATTGGTCTGGTTTTCATTGTTATTGGGGGTTTTTTCTTTTCCTCGTGTAGAAATCTCAAAAAAAATAAATAAATAAATAAATCTCAAAATGTGGAAGATTCTTTTGTTTATAATATACAACACGGCTGTTCTAGTCACAGAGATTTTTGGTGTACTTGTAGCCTTGCCTTGATCATTAGAAATTGGAAGGCTGCCCTTTTTGGGGAGGGATTCTCTCTACCCATTGCCCTTAAGTTGTCTTACTTTTGTTGATATGAAATCTCAAAAATACAGAATTCCAACATAGACTGTGATAAAGATACCTCGCTCTGCTTTCAGTGCCTTGTGGAATGAATAGTATATGTATGATAGTTTCTTCTTTGCCTTTCTAAGTGTTCTATGTATCATGCAGGGTTATCTTGATCCAGAGTACTTTTTGACCCATAAATTGACAGACAAAAGTGATGTCTATAGCCTAGGAGTTGTGTTCTTGGAGCTCTTGACGGGTATGCACCCTATTTCACACGGCAAAAACATTGTTCGTGAGGTATATTTCCTTTCTCCGTTCCTCTTCTACATCTCATTTTCTTAAAACTTTGTGCTGGATTACATGGCCATGTTCATGGATTTCATAATCAACATTTCTGCTGGAAATATCATTTGGTATTCATTTGGTTTGAAAAATTGCATGAGGCATTAGCCTTAGCTCCTGTATCTTATCATCCGTCCTTTTTTGGGGTTAACTTTCAATTTTGATTCCTTAGTTTCTTCTATCATTTTAGCCACGTACTTTCCTTGTTTCAAAGTGCACAATTTAGTCCTCATTCACTGTCCAATTAAATAGTAATTGAAAACTACAAGGCTCGTAAGGAAATGGATGTAATATCAAGTTATATAGTTTCATGGCTTCATGCTAGCCTCCATACATGTCATGCCAATCATCTGTGGACAACATGTTTGAGAGTGATTTTAGAATTTTCAAAATCACTTGGAGTGCCCCTTGAGTGATTGGTTTGGGAGTATCATGGGGTATATTTTTTCATTTTTATGATTTTTTATCATGTCAAGTTATTTGACCATTTCAAAATCACTCTCAAACATGTCCTAAATAGATAGGTTTATAAAGGCAAAGTTCGTGAACTAATACTGTAGTTTTAACTTCTTTTTTTCTTTTCTTTTAACATGCTATGTTTACATGTCAGGTAAAATTGTCACATCAAATGGGAACGATTCTTTCAATTGTAGACACCAGGTTGGGTTCTTTCCCGTCTGAGTGTTTAGAGAGGTTTGTTGATTTGGCCCTCAGTTGTTGCCATGACAAGCCAGAAGAGCGGCCGTCCATGCTGGTTGTGGTAAGAGAGCTGGAGAACATACTGGATATGATGCCTGATGATAGCGGTGCCTTGTACTCGGACTTATCCCCGAGATCAAGTTCCAGACTTCCATCATCGCCGACATCGACGTCCTGCATAACCCGAGACCAGTTTGCATCGGGAAGCATTTCAGGGAGCGATCTCGTCAGTGGTGTTGTGCCAACCATCAGACCTCGCTGACATCTGGTTTGGCCCTTCTGCTTCAACATAGTCTGTAGCTATGTTATTGCAAATCCCAATATGTTTAGCCAATGTTTCTGATACAAAGTAGGATCCATAGAAAAGTGGTCTCTCTTCAAACTATGAAGAGATTCACTTGAGTTCAACTCAGTATATATATGTATATCTATACATGTTAGGAAAGGCACGAAAAGTGGGAGATTTAAATTCATGATAGATGCTTTAAACCGACTTGTCTTTGGTAATTGAGCTGTACTGATGAGGGATTCAAATCTACGATAGATGAAGAAGGTACTAGTCTAGAACCAAGATTCGAGTTTGAAAAGGTATAGAAAATAGGATTCCATTTTCAACTTTAGAAAATGTATATACATACAGGTACTCGAGGATGTTGAAGCGTCCATTGAACGTTAAGATTTGTCTGCTACATTCGTTCTCATCAAAGCATTTGATTGTTTCCCTTGATCTTAAGATATTTTTTTTGGTGCAAATTTGTTTTCTTTTATGTCAAATCTCTTTGATTTCCTCTTCTCCATGAAATTGTCTTGAAATTTCTTCCAGATTTTGTTAACAACAATGCATAGTGATAAATGAAAGGTCTTGTTATTGTTTCAGTCAAAATTTGTTATCAAATACTTCCAACAACCAAGGCCAAAACGATTATAAGAATGATATAAAACGATATGGTTTATAAAAAGCTAAACAAAGACTCGATCAATTAGTAATTAAGATATATATATTCAATTTGCTGTAACCCATCTATACATACCTAATAGGAAATCAATTTTGCAATATGAATAACAGCAAATTAAGAATGAAGATAATATTGGATTCATAAGGAAGAAGAAACCAATTTACGTATAGTGGGAAGTATAAACCAACGTTAAAAAAAAAAAAAAAAAAATGCCTTTAGTAAAGTTTTTGAAAAACAAAAACTTGTGATTCTAAATTTTAGGTTAAATTACAAGTTTAGTCATTGGACTTTCTAGTTTGTATGTAATAAGTCCCTAAACTCTTCTAAAAACAAAGCCTCTAAGGCCCCGTTTGATAACCATTTCGTTTTTTGTTTTTGGTTTTTTGAAAATTAGGCTTATAAACACTACTTCCATGTCTTCTTTTCATGTTTTAAAAAACAAAGCCAATTTTTGAAAACTAAAAAAAAGTAGTTTTCAAAAACTTGTTTTTGTTTTTAGGATTTGCCTAAAAAATCAAATGTGTCATTCACAAAAGATGAAAACTATGGTAAGAAAATTGAGAGAAAACAAGCCTGATTTTCAAAAACCAAAAACTAAAAACTAAATGGTTATCAAACGGGACCTAAACTTTTCTCAAAAAAAAAAAAAAAAAAAAAGTCTCTAAACTTTAAAATGCATCTAATGGGTCCATCAACTTTCAATATTTTATTTAATAGGTCTTTGGCTCTTTGACTCATTTGACATTTTTTAAAATTTTCAGACTTTTTAGATAGAAAAGTTAAAAGTCATGGGAACCATCATGGGTTGGTCCAAATGGTCAATAAGGACTATATAAAAAAATGAAGGGCTTAGAGGAAATGAGTTCAATCTATGGTGACCAATGTAGTAGGAAGTTAAAGTTTTCAATTTTAAGTTTTCAATTTTATATATAATAGATAAGTAACTTTAAAAAAATGTTGAATATGTTAAGAATCTAATAAATACTTTTTGTCTTTTTGGAGTTCAAACAACTAATACAAACATGAAAGTTCAACGACAAAATTTATTCTTAATATTGTGCCTTCTAAACAAACAAAAAAAAAAAAAAAAAAAAAAAAAAAAAAAAAAACTTAATATTATGTAAACTACTTGATTTTTAGTGAGTAAACTTATGTAGTTATAGCTAATTGAGTTGGAAAAGACGTAAATGAACTCATTTATAGCTATTAAATTGGTAGAGTTGACTTAAGATTAATATTATGAAAAAAAATAACGAAACATTGGATAATGAATTTAAATCTTATATAAAGTGACCAACTATCTAGTATATTAAAATTCTTGAGATATTAATAATTAAATACTTGTTTGTAATCACTTTTAAGTGTTTAAAAATACTTTTTTTTTTTAATTAAAAACACTTTTTTAAATGTTTAGAAAGTCATTCCAAATGTCATTTGATCACACAAACACAAACATAGTTCAATTGACTTAAAACTTGTACTATTGTCTAACAGATCTATGTTTCAAATCCTCCAATCCAACATGTTGTCGTATAGTCTAAAAATGAAATTTTGGCAAAAAGTAATTTATTGATTTATTATGTGGTATATATTTTTTTAAAAAAAAAAAAAGCATATGATGAATTTCAATAATAACATTGGTTTTGTAAATCTTGTTTCTTCATGTTTATTGATTCTCCCTCCAAATGGGACTTGAACATAGTTTAATGGATTTTTTTTTTTCTTGTTTGAGTTCAACAACATTTGGAGGTGAAAAAATTCGAACCTCTAACCTCTTAGTTAAGGATACATATCAATTCCCGCTGACCTATGCTTACTTTGGCTAGTTTAATGAATTGAAACATCAATTAACTTTATTACAAATGTAGTCTCTGAAATTTTAGATTCGTATCTATTTGGTCCTTGAATTTTAAAAAGTGTCAAATAAGTCCTTGAACCTTCAATTTTGTATCCAATAAGTCATTAAACTTTGAAATATGTCCAATAGGATAAGTCACTAAAGTTTCAATTTTGTATTTAATAAATCTCTAAACTTTCAATTTTGTGTCTAATAGGTCATTGACTTATCTAACATTTTTTAAGAATCCACAAATCTACTAGACATAAAATAGGACATTTAAGGTCTTGTTTGACATAAAATTCAATTTTGTATCTAATAGTTCTATTTATTATTATTAATTTTTTTTTAAATGGATATGTCAAGACAAAAAATTGAAAATTTAGAAATCTATTAGATATTTTAAAACTTCAAAAAAGCTCAAAAATTTATTAAACAATTTTTAAAGTTCAAATACCAAATATACACCAACCTAGAAGTTTTTTTTTTTTTTTGAAAAGATACACCAACCTAGAAGTTAGAATGAGTAAATTTATAATTCAATCAAATAATTATTAAAAGAACTCGTTCAAACTAAATAAATAAATAAAAGATAATTCTTTAAAAAAAAAAAGAAAAAAGATAAAGTAAATGGGAAATGAATGGAATATAATTTGTCCGTATATTCTTCCGTTGACTAAAAACCAAACAAAAAAAACGGTGATCCAAAGTCGTCTGTTTTGTACCAAAACAATGTGCTGTTTCTCTCTCTTATCCCATTCTTTTTTAATATTTCCAATTCTAAGATTTTCTCATTAATTTAAATTTCATCATTCATCCATGAAATTTTCTTTCTATTTTTTCAAAAATGTTAAATATTTTATTTATTTTAATATCTAATCTTTCAAACTTTTATTCTAATACATAAATTTAGATGTTGAAGTGAGGATCAACGTAATTGACATATATCCTGACGTCAAAATCTAAATTTAGAAAATGAACACTTATGAACAATCTACTATATTCATTATTCATTAACAAGAGAACAAAAGATATATCTATTTTGAATTTCTAATAATTACAGTAACTATTAAAATGATTTTATTAAAAAGAAATTAGAAACTAAAACAAAATACTTTTAAACTAAATTAAATTTAAACGCAAAGCAATAGTAAAGTCGAAGGTTCAATCATATATTTTAAGTACAAATTTTAGTTTTTTTAGTACAATAAATAAGAGGTGAGAATTTGAATTCCAACCTCAAGAAAATGGAATAGTGCTTCAATGGATGAACAACGCTCATAGTACAACTAGTGACACATTATGGTTAAATTTCATTTACGTTACTAATATTAACATAATGCTGACATGACATGTTCATTAGTTTATCCAGTTGTCTGTCACATCATATCAATTCAACGAGCATGTTACATTAGTACAATTGGAAGTCTAATCCAAAGTTGAGGGATGTAATTGAAACTTTTGGAAGGACGAGGACTAAACAATAAATTATATAATTATAAAGAAAGTTAGGATTTTTGAACCTCATTATTTTACTTCCTTTTTTAAGATCGGCGGTGAGGTGAAGTTTCCTATTATTCCACCAACCACCTCAAGAAAAACTGCTGCCTCTCTCAATCGCCAAAGTCTGAGGTCTGGGGAGCGCCTTTTTCTTTCTCAATTCTTCCTTGTAAGTTCAATTTCCCTTTCCATTGATTCTTTCTTCTTGTCAATTTTTTGTATTTGATTCATCTGCAATTCCCAATTCTGTTCTTGTTTCAATTTCATCTTTTTAGGGTTCTGTTTGCATTGTGTACATTGCTTTGAATTCCATGCAAGAATGCGTTTGTACCCTTCTTTCCTTCTTTGGTCATTCTTAAATGGGTTTGTCGCGATTTCGTCTTGAATTGCTTGAAATGCCTCTCTCGTGTTGGGAAATTCTGTTTGGTGGGGTTTGATTGCGGAATTGGTTGATTCTAGCGTTGGTTTTGTTCAATGGGAAATCGGGGTATTGTGGAAAAATATCTAGCAATTTGATACCTGTTCGATTTTTTTTTTTTAATGATGGGATTGTTGTTGACTTTGTGGTAAGCGTTCATTTCTTATCATTTGTAGACTGTTTCTTCTTGTATTTAGTGGAAGGGATTTTCGATGGTGTGGCTATTGACCTTTCCATTGTCCCCGCACTTTTTTTGTGTTATTTAAATTTCATTTTGGAGAAGATTATTGCGAATTTGTAGGAGATTGTTGACGGTAAAGTTCAGAAAATTCTATCGCCGATTGGATTGGGTATTTTTTAGGTGAATCTTTCTAAGCACTCTTTGTTGGTAGTTTTGGCAATTATCTCGTAGCTTTCTACGGTTCTTTTGATTGCTCCTCTTTCTTTATCACGGTTTGTCAAAACAATTGGATCTGCTAATAATGTCTCTGATGATTTAGAAATATGAATACCATTCATGGTGTGTCCGTTTTGATGTATGTATTCGAGTTGTATTTTTCTTGAAGATTTTTTTGTCTGTCACTCTGTGAATGTGAAGAGCATTAACACCACGGTTCTATCGTTGGAAAATTTTTGCATTTTTTTTTTCTCTTTTTTGGTAGATGTAACAAATTTCTTATTCTTATGATCATTCCTTGATTCACAGCATAGCTGCAAAGGCGTCTCCCTAGTGTTAATCTAATAAGAAAAGGTGGTTTTTTTAATTTTGAATTGAAGGGTGCCTGCGTCTCCTGGAAGTCTTATGCTATAAGCTCTTTGACTGGGAAACAGTGTCTGACGTCTCTTTTAGGATTGTTGTGAAGTAGTAAAAGACTGTTCAACCTGGCGCTTAGGATATTGGACAAATGTGTTCCTAATTATCTCTGTGAGGAGAATGCTGTTCATCCGTCCAATTCATGAAGTTATAATCACTGGGTGAAATCTGTTTGAGCAAAAAAAATGACAGTGGGTTTTAAGCAAGTTCTGTTGTTTTCCCTGCTGTCCCTATTGTTCTGTGGTCATGCTATAGCGGAGTTTGAACATGGGAATTCACAAAAGATTATATCTGCTCCTGATAGAAATGTAGGGATGAAAGTTATTGATGGCTCTGGTACAGAGAATTTGTTTGGTTTTGAGGATGCTAACCACTTGCTTCATGAGAGAAAAGGAGGGAGCAGAGTATCAGTATCGACGGTTGCAGTATTTACATTGGCCATGGCTGCTGCCACTGGTTTAGGTGCTGTTCCATTCTTCTTTGTGGAACTTGATCCCCAGTGGGCTGGTTTATGCAATGGAATGGCTTCTGGGGTGATGTTGGCTGCGAGCTTTGATCTCATACAAGAAGGGCAGGAACATGGTGCTGGCAATTGGGTTGTAATTGGGATTTTAGCTGGTGGAATTTTTATTTGGCTTTGTAAGAAGGTGATGGCCCTGATCTTTCTACTTAATATATTTTACTTTGTGCATTTGCCCGCTGCTTCTTGGGCTTTCTTACTTGTTGTCACATGTCTTATATATTGAGGAGTCTGAAATCATCCTGCTTTTTATGATGCAAGATGATATCGGATCATGGGTTCATAACCATAGCTAACCTTTTCATATCAAATTTAATGCTAACCTGCTCATTACATTTTCTGTTTTGTATCAAACCCGTATGTTTATGCATATCGATCATATGATTACTGCATCAAAATCTCATTTCTTCTTTTTATATGTTGCTTTTCAGTTTCTTGAACAGTATGGAGAAGTGAGTATGTTAGATATAAAAGGTGCTGATGCTACTAAAGTTGTTCTTATAATTGGGATCATGACTCTTCATTCTTTTGGTGAGGGCTCTGGTGTTGGTGTTTCTTTTGCTGGGTCAAAGGGTTTCTCGCAAGGTCTTTTGGTGACTTTAGCCATCGCTGTGCATAACATACCTGAGGGGTTAGCTGTAAGTATGGTTCTTGCCTCAAGGGGAGTCTCTCCACAGAATGCCTTGTTATGGAGTGTGATTACATCATTACCTCAGGTATCACATTTATAAATTGTTGTGTTGTTTCCTGACTGTATAATCGCTTCAAATTAGAAAAAGACATCTGAGGTTGATTGAAAACAAATATTATGCATTGTAAACAAGAATTAATATGTTCAAGTGCAAGACATCCCCTGTGTTTCCATTAGTCTTCAACATCATCTGGTGCTACAGTGAGCTTGGCTGGATTCTTTCTTCGAGTGATTGAACAGATAGCCAGATTCGTTATTTATCAGAACATAGTGGTTTGATTTGTTTCTGAACAGTTTTAATTATTCTTCATAATTTAAGGTTCATGTGCTTGGGTGGCATGGTGGATAGCCCATTACATTATCAATGCTTATTCTTTGGAAGGGATTCTAAAATTTATTTTCATTATATTTAGTCTATTAATCTCGGTTACCTACTTGTCACCTCTAAGGATCCTAGTAAATATGACAATATATACAAATTTTATAAATAGAAGTTTGAACGTGTAAATTTATTGTACTGTAAGTTACTCTTAATATTGTCGTAGATGTGCTCTTATCAAGTTACACCCACTCTGTTTCGTGAAAAATTCTATATTGTCTCTCCTTTTCTACAGCTGTATAATTTGAGTTTTTAACTCTATTGCAATTTAAATGTCACAGCCTATTGTAGCCGTTCCCTCATTCATATGTGCTGATGCATTTAATAAGTTCCTTCCCTTCTGTACGGGCTTTGCTGCTGGATGTATGATATGGATGGTGATCGCAGAAGTTCTCCCAGATGCATTTAAGGTAGTCGCCAGCTTAAAATCCTCAATTTCATTTCTTTTCCTATCAACCTGGAATGTGGACAGAGAAAATTGACGGGGTCTATATTCTCTAGTCTCTACCCTAGAAAAGCTTTACGTTTAACTATTATTCTAAATATCTATGGGTGTCTGGGTGGTAAGGTAAGGACTTGGGAATTTTGGGGATACTCTAGCTCTACAAGGTCCTGAATTCAAGCTCCCAAGTTGAAAACTCAATTACTTGAAACTCTTGTTGTCTCCCTGAAACTGGCCTTGGGTGGGTGAAGCCTACACATAGATCAGAGAGAGTTGGCCAAAAGCACATACAAGGAGTGAGGCTCCTGATGCCTAGTTATCTGGAGAAAGAAAAAAAGGTTTAACTATCATTTAAAGTAGTATGGCTCAATAGACGAATCCTGGTCACTCTTGTGACATTCTTTTTTAAATGTTAGTTTTTTTATTTTAAAAAAAAAAAATCTTGAAATGAAGTCTTAACTGTGTAAAGTATATCTTTTAGCACTTACTGAGAACATTGTGCGATGATCTTAAGATTTTGCCTTATTCGTGTATGCAATTTTCGTTATCTTAATAATAAGCAGGCAAGCAGCTACTGGACTGATCTGGGTCTTGAAAATTATCTGGTGTTTGTATGCCATTGCTGCTCTGTCTTGATTTTTATTTTATTTATTCAAAAAGTTCGTGTTAAATTAAGAAATTGGGGGAAATTAACTGTTGGGTTAGTAATTTTGGTTCTTTCTGCTTTATGGTTGGATACAGGAAGCCTCACCATCACAGGTTGCTTCTGCAGCCACACTTTCTGTGGCTTTTATGGAAGCTCTAAGCACATTTTTCCAAAGTTTCACTCATGAATACAAGTGAGTTTGATTCTCCTTTTTAAAATATTTAACTTCAATTTTGTTTCTGATTTTTTTTTTCTTTAGCTCCTTCCTTTGTGAGCAAAAATTGATTACATTCCAGGAAAGGGCTATTTAATTTGAAGTTGACCGATTTGAAATTTTTGTATTTCAGCTCAGAAGATGTTTCTGGCTTCTTCGTTTCCCTACTTTTTGGCGTTGGGCCACTACTCGGTGGCCTTGTTCTTGTTGCATTTGCTCATGCTTTCCATCTTCAGCATGCCCTCCTCATGGGTGCTGCTTCTGGAATTGCTTTCATTCTCGGTGCCTGGCGACCATTGCAGCTACTCTTTTCTTCAAAAATGGGGTTCATCCCTCTCGTAACGCTTCTAACAATAGGAGCTGCATTCATCCACTTCTCAAATTCCAGTCTTTTGAAGCTTGCTGGCCAGAAAAAAGCTTCAGTGAATGATTTGTCCGCTTCAACCAATTTGACCAATTTGTCAGTAAGTGCGCACACCCTTCAATCTTTCCTATCATGTGGAGCAGTTGCGTTTCATGCTTTAGCCGAAGGGCTTGCACTTGGAGTTGCTGCGCCAAAAGCTTATGGATTCGGTCGTCACATAGTTCTCCCTGTTTCTCTACACGGCCTCCCTCGGGGCGCAGCAGTAGCTAGTTGTATATTTGGGGCGACTGATAGCTGGCATGGATCTCTCATGAGCGCAGCCCTCATTGGGTTCGTGGGTCCAATCTCTGCCATTGGAGCAATACTCGCAGGTATCGACTATAGCGGTTTAGATCACTTGATGGTGCTGGCTTGCGGAGGGTTACTTCCGAGCTTCGGAAGTATAATCAAGAGAGCAATGCGATTGGATACACAGAAAAGTAGCAGTGGACTTGTGATTGGTTTGGGGTTTGCTATTTTGTGTTTGATGTGCACCAAGTTGGTTTGCTTGCACACACCTTACTGCAATTCTGCACCAGAGGCTGTTAGATGATGAACACGAGCGCGTTCGTCTTTGTAATTATTTCGACAGATCATTGTAGCGTGTTGGTTGCAACAGAATACATTTGAGAGTTGCAGATATGAATGGAAAAGCACATATCAGTTTAAGCAAAACTCATGGCTGTGCTTTTTACTCAAATTTGCAAGGGAAGAGGGAGGCAATTTCTACAGGTGCATGTTTTAATCTACACAATAGGTTCTGATTTATCCTATGATACCTTTAGAAATTTTGGTTGTATTTTATTCTGAGAGAAAGGGTGAAGGATTAGGTTAGGTTTTAAATGGAAGACAAACTGTTCTCTTATCACAGAAATGATTAAACTTTTTGTGACTAATAGTATTTATACATGGTTTTATGTGACTATTAGCATGGTATAAAGCTTGGGTTACTTTTTAAATTAAAATTTCACCACATTGAACTAGCCTAATATGTTCTTTGAAACATGGTCTTTGATCTTTTAAAATTCTCAATTAAGTTACTTGTTAAAAGTTTTGTTTAATTAACATATTTGAACACATAGACGTGTCATTTGGATGTTATTTGAGATAATATTTCAACTAGTTAATTAGATTATTAACAATCAACCCCTCCTTTAAATGTAATTTTAAATTTCCGCTATGGTTTAAATTATTATACTAGAAAAGAAAATAAAAATAAAGGTTAGGAGTCCTTTTCATCTCACATGTTTTTTATAAATGACGTGTACTACAAAGCTACCCTCTCCAACTTGAATTTTTCCAACTTGAATGCACCTACCCTGTTTTCTACATGGATGCTTTTAATAAGCTCAATCATCTGGTTTAACATTTGTTTTTGTTTTTTTTCTAATAGTATCTAATTTTAAGTTTAGATCGTCAATCACAAATATTCTCGATCATAAACTTTTTCCACTAGCCAACCTGAATATGACTCAACTTATTAAAGCATTATATTATCGATCAAAGGTTAATAGGTTCGAATTCCAACCCACATGTTCACTCCCTGGACAAAAAAGGGATTTGTTGCTTTAGTCAGCTTTAAAACTTCGTAACAAAATTTTAGAGTCAGCTCTCGAAATTCACATCCAGAGAGAAACTTTTTTGACAAACACAGTTTTGGCCCATAAAGCAACTCATTGAGTTTCCAAGAAAACTATTAGCAAAGCCTCATAATAACACCTAACAATTCAGAATCCGCACAACACTTGAGCTTCTTATTGTTACAAACAAAGTAAAATGATCCTTAGTCACAGAGCATGGAGCATATATTAACAATGGAGACAGAGCCAAAATGATACCAAGTTCTTGCAGAAAGGCCTTACTTTGAATCTCAATTATTCATAGATTCTCACTTGTAAGCTGTCTGGTTGCTCCTTAACTCCTCATCTTTGTCTCCCTCCAACAGCTTCTCTTTCTCATCAGCAGAATCCAACTCTACTGCTGCTGGCTTCGGCTCCTCGATGCTCTGTGAACCTGTCATTCGTGCAAGGATGACGAACGACATGCCTCCGAGAACGTTGTTCAAGCATCTCAACACCACCACAGAGCTCTTGAATGCTAGAGGGGGAAGCCCATTGGCCAACACGAATTCAATTCCGTTCAAAGTTTGGTATCTCAAGTTACTGCTGACCCCCATGTGAATTGCCCAAGTCATGGCGTTCAACAATGTGGGAGGTGGCTTGTTCGGCGTCTCGAATTCGGGATCCATCTTCTTCCTCAATTTCATCAAGCCATTTGAGAGTGCAGTCCCGACGAGCCCGGCTGCTAGTCCAACTGCAGCGAAGACGGTTCCTTTGTAAACAAAGGTTCCCAATCGATCCAAGACCGTGAAAGTGCCAGGTTCGAACATATGGCTGGTGGGGCAACTCGCAAAGATTGCAGGAAGCTGCTTGGCTGCTGCACCAGCTGATGCAGTGGGAGCCAAAAGATACATGAGAGTGAAATTCAGTATAGATCCGACGACGAGGGTGGAGAAGACGAAGTCGAGCTCGTTAAGACCGAAATTGGGGCGGGACGCCATGTCTCCAAGAACACAAGCACTCACACCAACCAGTTCCTCCATCAGTACCTTGAAAGGAAACTGTGGATCCGCAGCAACTCTGGATCTCCACCCTTTGAGAAACAATCCAAACACTCCAAAACTTGAAGAATCATCATCCCCATGAGCCCGATCATCGCTCCAACCACCACTATCACCACCACCGCCGCCTCCTCCTCCGCCGCGGCCAACGCCATTCCCACCGTCGCCACCAGCAAGAGAGAGTTCAGATTTCGCCAAAAAACTAGGCCTCGTTAAATCCGCATTAAAAAGAGAAAGAGATCGACTCCTCGATTCAACCACCGACGAATCAGATAGAAAAGAGAAAGCCGGAGTGTTGTTAAAAGCATGACTACTGGGAACATTATAGTAATGCCTAGGGCGAATGGAGCAATGCAGCTGAGCCATGGCCGCCATAGTTTAACAAAAATCCGTTAAAACAAACCTACCCAATTCCTCAAATCTGAAAAAACATGCAACAAACACAAATTCAGGAAAAGGTCACAAACCCACCAAGAACAAAAAGAAAAAGAACCCAATTGAACAAGTATTCACCAGATCTGAAGCGGAAAAATGGATCAAAATGGGGGGAAGAAATAGGCAGATACAGAACAGAGATCACACGATCAACATAAAATACATGAAAACAAATGATGGGAAGTTGGAATTATACCTTGAGAGAGAGAAGAAACACGAACTAAAACGAAGAAACAGAAGGGTGGAGAATTGGCGCAGCCGAAAATGGAGAGGGCATCGAGGGTGGCGTAGGTGGCCGAAACGGGTCAAAAACGGCACAGTTGAACAGAGGAATCTATATATATATGTATATATGTGAATGTATATATATATAGATGAAGCGTTAATTGTCCGTTGTTAAATCTCTGTTTTCGCTTTTTCTTTCTCTCTCTGTAAACCCTAACGAGGTTTTGTTGTTGGAATCAAAGATTGGAAGTTGAAATTAATTTACAACGATTTTTGTTAACAAATCCGACCTTAGCTCAGTTGGTAGAGCGGAGGACTGTAGTAGGAATCAAACCCTAATAGCCATCCTTAGGTCGCTGGTTCGAATCCGGCAGGTCGGAATATTTTTTTTCTTTTTTCTTTTTTTTTCCCTTTTACCTTTAATTTTTACTTCCATGAAAAGTTTGAGGATGAGAAATGTTTTGGGTTTGATTTAAATTTTTTGGGTCACTTTTTTTTTGTTGAAAAACACTTTATTTCTTTTTCTTTGTTGGTTAAGTTAAAAAACATCTTTTAAAGTAGGATAAATTATAAAAAAAAATGTCAATGAACTATGATGTTTGTTTCAAAAATGCTCCTAAACTTTAAAAAGTTTCAAAAATATCCCTGAACTTTAAAAAATGTTTCAAAAATACCATTGTTATTAATATTTGGGTGGAAACCATTAAAAATTTCAGTTTCATTAATACTCTTTAACTTTCAAAAGATTTTAAAAAATAAACCTTATTAAAAAAATGTTTTTTCCTTCCGTAAATTCTTCTTCCATGAAAATTAATGAAAAACTGTACCTATTTTTCATGTATTCATACACTAGGAGTTTTTCTTCTCTTTCAACACATTATCCCAAGAGCTTGACTAGATTTCGACATCGATATTTTCGAAACATTTTTAACAGTTTTAACGGTTTCCATCCAAAAATTAACTGCAATGGTATTTTTGAAACGTTTTGTATAGTTCGAGGGTATTATTGAAACTTTTGAAGTTCGGGAGCATTTTTTAAACAAACCCATTGTTCAGGGGTATTTTTTATAATTTAGCCTTTAAAGTATAATGACTAACTTATTGCTTTTGTGGGAGTTGAAAAACTAAAAGTGACTTTCAACCATCTTTTTCGTTATAATGAGTTGTGATTTAGAATAAACTTATTTGGATTTTATTTAGATTCTTTTCAGGGTCGCTTTATGTGGGAGAAAATAGATTGATTTGGTAGCTTAAGACTCAAGTAAAGGGTTTTTTGCTTGTTTGGCCCATAAGTTAAGTTTGCCTAACTTGTGATTAAAAGGATGAGTCCATGGATTATAGGGTATGAATTTTCTTTTACCTCATGTACTAGGTAGATTTAAGATTGGAAATTTAAAAAAAAAAAAAAAAAAAAAAAAAAAAAAAAAGTTATGGTAATGAGTAGCAATTTAACGTTTGTTATTTGCAAATATAGCAATTTAAAAAAAAAATTGTAACCACGACAAATTTGTCAATGAGATAGACAGCTATTACTGAATGCATGTAGTCTTTCAATGGTAAACTACTATTTTTTTTTTTTGAAAAAAAAAAAAAATAGTAGTTTACCATTGAAAGACTACATCATTGATAGAATAGTCAATTAGCAATAATTGCAATTGTGATTAAAGTTTATTGTTGATAGAGTTCTATCATTACCAAACTTTAATTTCGTTATATTTGCAAATAGTTTTAGCAAATCTACGATAGACCTCAATAACAGTTCAATGATAGACTACTATCACAAATGGAATAGTCTATCAACAATAATTACACGTGTGATTAAAGTCTATGGCTGACAAACTTCTATCACACTGATAAACTTCAATTTTGTTATATTTACAAATAATTTTAGATTTTACTACATTTACAATTATTTTAGTCTATTTTTATATTTGTGCAAACAACCCAATAAAAAAAAGTACTTTGCCTCTAACTCTCACTCTAGCCCCCACCAACTTTTCTACTCATAAAATTAAAAATCCAATGTAGAGTACCCAAACACATAATATTTTGGGAAAATTTTGGGTAACATGGAAATCAATTTTTTTTTTTTTCGACAATATGGGGGGATTTGAACCGCAAACCTCGTGATTATCAGTACAACTTGATGTCAGTTGAGCTATGCTCTTGTTGGCAAAATCAAATTATTGATACCTTGAAAAATGTCTTAGACATATCAGGGGTACTTTGCCTTTAAATTTTTAAATTTTACTTGATTAATCTAGTTGGTAGTTTAGAACTCTACTGCAGAATCTTAGACAATGTATATAGCTCAGCTAATCAACAGTGCGTTTCTTTGGTGATCTGAAAATATAAATTTAAAGGGTTGTATTTCATGTTTTTAAATATATGTTTCACGGAAGATTTAAAAATTGAATCTTAATTTAAACAATTTTTTAAAATGTATTGTTCACACGTAACTTCAGGGATGGAGACACGTGGAATAAATAATATATTTGTATTAATGTAATATGTGTGTGGGTGTACAATCTCTAACTTTAATCCTCTGATTCTCTCTCTTGTGTGTGAATGTGTTTCACTCGAGGGCTGGAACGCTTGATCCCGAGTCTGAAGCTTCAATGGATTCTTGGAGCTTGAAGTCTTCTAGTCTTGAAGGAGTCTTCAGTCTTCAAGAAGTGTTGATGTCCTGAAGAGTCTTTGATCTTCAAGGAGTGTTGAAGTCTTGAAGAGTGTTTGGTCTTCAAGAAATGTTGATGTCCTGAAGAGTTTTTGATCTTCAAGGAGTGTTGAGGTCTTGAAGAGCGTTTGGTCTTCAAGAGGCGTTGAAGTCTTGAGGAGTGTTTGGTCTTCAAGAAGTGTTCAACACTTGGACTTATGGATTGCAGAGAGTCTTCGGTCTTCAGACTTGATGGAATCTCTCTGAATTCTCTGGTTCTGCTTGAGAGCTTTGAAACTCTGAACTCTTGTCTTTGTGAGAGTGTAGAATTTCTGAACCCTTGAAATGGAGGAGAACTCCCCTATTTATAGAGTTCTCGCTGGATGGGCCCTAGAGACTTTTGGGCCTAACAACTTGGGCGTGAGCTTTTTGGTCTTGGGTTCAACTATTTGGTCTTGGGTTTGGTAATCTCTTGGATCGGCCTATTGGCTTGTTGATCTTCTTGGATGATCGGTCTGCTGACTTGTTGATCTTCTTGATGATCGGCCTGTTGACTTGTTGATTTGTTGGATCGGCTTGTTAGCTTGTTGTTGATCCTCCTGGATGATCGGTCTGTTGACTTGATGATCTCCTGGATCGGCCTGTTGGCTTGTTGATTTGTTGGATCGGCTTGTTAGCTTGTTGTTGATCCTCCTGGATGATCGGTCTGTTGACTTGATGATCTCCTGGATCGGCCTGTTGGCTTGTTGATTTGTTGGATCGGCTTGTTAGCTTGTTGATCCTCTTGGATGATCGGTCTGTTGACTTGATGATCTCCTGGATCGGCCTGTTGGCTTGTTGATTTGTTGGATCGGCTTGTTAGCTTGTTGATCCTCTTGGATGATTGGCCTGCTGACTTGTTGATCTTCTTGATCAGTCGGTTGGCTTGTTGATCTCTTTTTAGAGTCTTCTAGTCTTCAAATCTTCTGAGTCTTGAATCTTTTGAATTCTTTTGAATTTTGAATCTCGGATCTCTGAATTCTCTAGACTCTTTGGATTCTGACGACTCTGGATCTTAGAAGAATGCTCTGGACTCTGCCCTCTCTGCCTCTGGCTCAATCCCCCAATCTGAATCCCCCCAAAATGAATGGTGGCCTCCTCTATTTATAGAGTTTGATGGACCTCATATGGGCTTGGGCTTGGGTCCAATTGCCACGTGGCATAATCTGATTGAACTTGGCTGATGTTATCTGATGGATCACTAATAGACAAGTGGCATTCTTTGATTTGCCGAATTTTAATGTCTATTAATTTAATTTAGGCACACGTGTAAATGTGTAACCGGTCCCAAATTTATTTTATCATTAATTTATATTAATGACGTGGCAACTTGTGATTGGCCGAAATTTCTCCTTCAACATGTATTTTACAATATATTTATAAACCATAAACTATTTTTAGTTATCAACTAAAATATATTAGATTGAAAATAATTATTATTAATTAATTTATAAACATGTTATATGTTATAAATTTTGTATAATTATTATTTTACAATATCATATAATTTTGTATAACTATTTAAATCATAGAATTCGAAAACCAGTAAATCTGTAAACATAAAACAAAATTCGGATTGGTCTAAAAAAACAAAAACAAAATTCAGATTGCCTACCAAACAAATCCTAAGATTTTCACGTATTTTATCGATTTTCTTTATTTCTCCATTTTTAATTTTATAATTAATATAAATTAGTGTTTTTATTCACTAATAAAAAATCCTATGAAATTAAGTAATATTTATATGTTCATTTGCCTATAAAATAAGTTCCATATAATTTGTATAATATATAGTTGACAATTGAAATCTGAATTGATTTTTTTTTTATTTTTTTACTTTTCCAATAAGTACGATCCAATATTTTTTTTATAAAAAGAAAAACCATAACTTTCTCTATTTTGATAATGATAAATAGAATTCACTAAAAAAAACTATCAACTATATAATTATCTTCTTTTAAAATAATTTCAAATCAAGTTAAAATCAAAATTAATATTTAGTTCTAATTTTTTATTAAAAAAATCTTAAAACAATATAATTTTTTTTTTTTTTTTGTACAAAGTAACATATAAAATGTTGAATGGATAACAATAAAATGTTAAATTATTAAAATAAAAAATGTTATATAAATTTAAAATATATTAAATTAATATATAAAATGATTTGAAGATAGGAAAGGGTATTATTGGAGTAATACATCATTTTAAGACATTCTCATACAAAAGTCATGCAAAACAAACATAGTTATATGTCTAAATATTCCTAAACATCCCTACAAATTTTTCCGCAAAACAAACGTGATTATCTAAAGATGTCAGACATCTATATTTCTAGATATTTGAAGATTCAAATTATCTACATTAAAAAAAAAAAAAAAAAAAAAAAAAAAAAAAAAAAAAAAAAAAAAAAAAGCCAAACAAATCAAACATGTGTATATGTATTATGTATGAAGGTTTGTTAATATTCCTTCAAAGGGGAGCCAATCATCCTCTAAAGATATTAAAATTCCATTGTTCTTTTTTTAACTTCAAAAATTAAATTGTTTGGAGAAAAAATTTAAGCCACATATAATTATCTCTTTAACTTGTCTAATCATTTGTATAATAGATTGAGAAATTGATTCCCTTTCCTCTTTATTTCTATCCATATGAAGAATAGTTACCCTTTCAAATCCTAGATGGCCAAATGTAAGTATAAATATGTTTAATATTTAATAATTTAGCCTTTTTAAAAATAAATATCTAATTCATAGCAATTACATATTACAATTCTGTCCTTTCAAATGGTAGCAAATGTTTCTCTACCAATTAATTTTCCTAATATTCAATACTCTATTTTCAAGTTATTTTCTAATATTATCTCATGTCTCTCATTATCCAAAATGATCAATACCATAGACATATAATTGAATTCTAGAGTTAATTACATTAATCCCTGATTTATAATTGAAGAAAGCCCTTTTTGACATGATGAAGATGGCCAAAAGTTCTTTAACTGAGAACGAGCGAAGTGAAGGAGAATGCAAATTCGATAAATTTTACGATACCTACTAGCTAGCTTTGTTAGTTTATCAGTCAAATCTAATCCATTCAGTCAGTTTTTCAAATGGTCAATCTGTTTTCGGTATATCGGTTCGATTTCAGCATAATCCAAAGACTAATCCGACCTGAACCGCTTACTGAACCCTAAATCCTCCGAAGAATATTGCGAAAACAACATCGAAAACAACTAAAAGTCAATCAAGCAAAACACATGTTGGAACAATAGTCAAGGCATATATTTTCAACTTTTTCACAAAATGAAAGACAGAAAGGAAGAATCATATTCTGAAGCTGAAAGCAAACACAAACTGACCAGCAATACTGTATGAGTTTTTGCACTGTTCTTTTTATGTATCAGTCCAAAAATATAATTGACATTGACATTGCATACAATACCTAACAAATATCAAATAGTATTACATCATCACCTCCTAATGTTCTTTTTTTTTTTTTTTTGCACCAATAATGTAAAACTACACACTCCTCAGCAGTCACTAACACAAGAATAAATCCAATGAATATATTAACTTTGTTGGAAAACTGACCTATTCAAACCTACACTCAACATGAGAATCCCCTACTAATACTAACACTTCTTTTTTTTTTTTTTTTTTTTTTGCTTTCACCCTCTGTTTTTTTTCCTTTTTCTAGTCTTTCTGTCAGAAATATTAAAGAAACACAGAGAAAAAGCCAGCAGAAGGCTCACCAGGAACTGAAGTTAACCTCCCCTTTCTTGTAGTTATGTCACACGGTCGGTTGTGATCCACATCAAGGTATACAAGTGACCGAATTCTGGACTGGGGTAGAGATTGTTTAGGGTACAGAATGATACGAGCACTTAACGACCTGTTTTGGCACGTTTCATTCCACTTGAGTTGAATGGAGAGACACTACCACCCGGTCCTGGACTCTCTTCTCTGAAACTTGAATTTAGCATTGCGAGTTCGCGTAACTGCTGCCTTTTAATGTAATCATGGCTCTCATCCTGCAAATGGACGATTCACATGCCAAAAGAATCAGAAGTTTGTTAGAACACAAGAAGCGTTCTAGGAAAAGAAAGGAAAAAATCTGAATCAACTGCATTAAAGGATGAGGAATGCATGAGACCCATGAAGGGTTGATGATCAAACTAGGTGAAATGGTCAATTCGCCCAGTTGATTCAAGATAGGTTGTTGAAAGCAAAGCAACTTTTAACTCGTAAATGAGTCGCTATTAAACCTTATGCTTTACCACTATAAATAGCACAAGGCTTGACTAAAATAATATAGGTGTGTTTGGGAGTGCTTCTAAAATAAGTTTAGGAAAAGTACGATTATGAGAACTTTAATAAACATTGGTCGATGACGAAGCATTTTGGTATTTGGTTTCACACTCTTAAAAGGGCTTTTAAGAGCTTCCCTACCTATTGCTTGGGTCAAAAACACTCTTAATTCTCTCCCAGACATGATATTTTTAAGTGGGAAGTACATTTGAGCATGAAAAAAGTGATAAAAGCACTTCGAAACATATCCAAAGTTGAAAGCATACCACAGGTTTGAGCAGTTCTTCAATAATTTCCTGTGCTTGTCTGAGCCTTAAGTCAACAATATTGACTGGTAAATCTGCCTCAATCAAGATGTGCAGTGGTTCATTCAAGTGCTCATAGCCAGGTCGTCCCCGTAATTTCTCTTCCTTGATAATGTAAAAGTTGAACAAATTAAGAATACAATTTTAAACCAATACTACTAAGTTACTAACAAACAGAATGATAACAATGCAATGAGAGAAGAAAAATATCTATTCACTAGTCTCCACTCTAGAGAGATCCATCATTGTGAATCAATAATTAATGACAGACATTGAATTCAAAATTGCAATATCCTTATAGTACCTTGTCTGGATCCTTTATCGACCCTTTCCCTCGAATGTATACACGACAACCTGTAGTAACTTCCACCCGTTTCAAGGAATTACCACGAGGTCCCAAAAGCCGCCCTACAAAATTGAACTGACATCCACAAAGAACAAAAACTTCAAGTATTAATTTTATCCGCATTTTAAATATGTTTGTGCAGCAAACAAAATGACATTTGTACTTTGGCAGAAATTACATTAGGGTAAGTATCCACGGGTATTTCCAAACGTAGAATCCTCTTTACAGTGAGCGAGCTAGGACTTGCAGGTGCACTTTGCCAGTCCATTGTCATCCCAGGGGGTCTACTTAATCTCTGCTGTATATTTCAAAAGGTTCTAGCATCTTAATACAACTTAAAAACAAACTAAGAATAATAGTTCAGAAGACTGATTAACGTAGATAGAATCCTATATATAAGGATATAAGAGGACTAGAATCACAGGAGATATCAGCATGTAATGACAAAATAACCAATCAGGGAATCCCAAATGAAGAGGAAATAATTGAACATAAGAGAAATAGCCTGGAATAACACTTAGAAAATATAATCTGCATATGGTTGAAACATTCTTCAAGAGTTCTTGTAATTACTTTGAATAATGTTGCAGTAAGAGGCCAACTTTTGCAAGAAACATTGGGTTTATCCAGATTTGTAAGACATACTTCTGCAGATAAATACTTGACAAATTTTATTCTATTTTTACAAATTTCATCTAACTGGGTGCTTTTGATCTTATCGATGATGCTTTCAGTTAACTTTAAAGGGGAGGACCAACAAGGGCGATCAGTGTGTATGACATTATCCTCAGGAATGGTGAAGAAGTTTTTTACCAAGTCACACAAGTGAAAAGTAGTAAAATACATTCACAACTTGGAGAAGTCAAATGAATTCTCTATCCCTTCTTTCATTTTTGAAGAAAGTCATTGGAAAAATTTTCAAGATTGGAAGTTCACATGCTAGTGAAGTGCTCAAGAAGATAAGATCCTAACATAGGCAAGTTTCACTCTTAATGAGCATACTGCCGTATGTTTTGACCTCCAGAAGTCTCAAGATCGTTCAGGTTAACTGCTGTTGTGAAAAATCAGATTGTGGAAACATGTTTGTTTTTATGTAAAGTAACAAGTAGGTTAAAAATATCTTTTGGTCCCTAAACTTTCATGGAAGTAACAATTTAGTCCCTGAACTTTAGTTTGTAACGATTTAATCCATGTACTTTCAATTTTGTACAATTTAGTCTCCGACCTTCAATATGTAACAATTTAGTCCTTATACTCTAAAATGATTGAGTCCTTGTCGTGAAAATTTTCATTGAAATAAAGTTTCAATTTTTATTAGGTATGTAACAACTTAGTCTTTTGTAGTTTAACCCACATAATCCTAATCAAGTTATCAATATATATACGTAAGAAATTTCATTAAATCTTAATAATGTTTTTCACAACAAAAACTAAATTGTTATAAATTTTGAAATATAGGGACTAAATGTTTGCATATTAAAGTTTAAGAACTAAATTGTTAGAAAACTAAAAATACATGAACTAAATTGTTACAAACAAAACTTTAGGAACTAATGTATTACTTCTACAAAAGTTATGGGACTAAAAGTGTTTTTTAACCTAACATGTATTATGAGGGAAAATAAGATCTCAATAAGTAAAATTAAATAGTATTATGACACAGTCATATTTGTGAACATGAAACTGCCATATTGAGAACAAACAAACACACAAAATAAAATGATTAACAAAATGGAGAAGAAACCAGGAATTTCATGAGATATGAATTCCATTCTAGAACATATACTGGGTGAAAGGCAACATCAAACCCACCCCTTCTCTCACTGCTTATATCCCTAAAATCCATATTAAAAAGGAGGAAAAAGAGGGGGGGGGGAGCCATAGTCCCGATCCCTCAAGCTATGAGCCTACTTCAGAAGGGGAATAACAATGTCACCTATGAACTATCACGTTATAATTATGGCATATGTTAGGTCATATCAAGGCATAGTAAAGTTGGACTCAAAATGATTAAATCAACAGGGTATCAGTAGCCAGTTACAAATGAAGTTTTGATGCTGCAAGAGTAATTACCTCCTGAGGAAGACCATTCCAGCCACTCAAACCTGTATTACTAACATTAGATATATGGTTTGAAGAAGCCATTGGGCTAGGACTTCTATGCCGAAGCCTATCGAGGTCACAGAAACCCTGGTTGGACATCATTCCAGAAACCCGCAATATCTCTGCATTTAAAGGGCTTGCAGTGAGAAGTTACTGACAGAATTGAAAAGCAGAAATATCTAAAAAGGAAAACATAAAAATCCATTTGTGATTAAATGCAATATCCCTTTAAATGCAATATCTCTGCATTTAAAGGGCTTGCAGTGAGAAGTTACTGACAGAATTGAAAAGCAGAAATATCTAAAAAGGAAGACATAAAAATCCATTTGTGATTAACTACAGAAAACAAGAATACTTATAGAAAACTGAACTCAATTACAAGATCAATTTGGAAGGAAAAAAAGGGAACTGTACTACTAAGAGCAACATGAAGTTCATCAATACCCTTACCAGTCTCTTGTTGGATGTTCTGAATTCTTTCTTCTTTTTTTCTTTTTTTTTTTCTTCAGTAAAAGTATGGTTTCTCAAAAATAAAATAAAATAAAAAATAAAAAATAAAAAGGTTCAGCAATACCCTATATGGCAATTTAAATGGAGGTTGAAACTTGAACCTTGGAATATTACATGATTATCACATGCCACAGAATCCAAGGTCCCCAAACTTCGAGTGGCACCAGACTATTAACCTTAGAACTCAAGAACACAGAGGTACAACTTAAAAAGAACAGATCCTATTCAAGTAAGTTCATACATGAGGTCTATTAACAGCAACATATTTCCCGCACATTGATTTTTTTATCTACTGCATATCTCATGACCTTAAATGATTAATCACTTGCAAAACTTTCCCAAATTCAACACACGGCCTTCAATTCTCATGTCAAAGATTAAGGTATTATAAGCGACCAACCAAGAACAGATCTTTAACATGAGACTGTAGCATCACAAATTTAAGATGAACGTGAACCTCCATTACTGATTAGTGGCCAAAATATTGGCTGTTAATAACATTCTAAATTAAACTTAATGGCTTAACCTTCAATTCTTATAGGCTCGAATTGGATAGCACAAAAGCTTGAAAAATACTTTCTGAAGCTTACTGTATCCACAAGGCGTTTGGCCATTCAATCATATATTGGTTAATGAGGGTGATACGCCCGTAGAAATTATTGTAAAAGAAATTAGTATAAAGAATATATATAGCTCTCCAAAATTTGAGATGAAAAATCTACCAGAATGGATACGTATAACATGTGAGACATCATGTGCTAGAAGTAGCTAAGGTTTTTCCAACACCTGAAACTCAAGTTAGATGTTGGGTATAATACCAATTAGAAGATCAAGGCAAGAACCCCACAAGTTAAAACAAAAGCTACCAGTATGCAAATGTCTGCTTAGTTCAAAAAAAAAAATGAAAGTCAATAAGATTATCTTGACATTTCCCAACAAATACATACTCAAGCCTAGTTTTGCAAGCATTCTGAGCTTGAATCAAAAACCAAGGGGCTTGATAGTTGATATGCATTTGATAATTTTTTTCAAACTTTCATTTCTCCTTTTTCCCCCCTAAAATTTGAACTAAGAAGAATAGAAAACTAGAACTTCTTCATTCATGTTTCTTATTTTTAGTTTTATAAAATATTAAAATAAGTGTTATCTTTCCCTTATAAAGGACTTATTAAATATCAAACTAAAGAAATACCCCATTATAATATTTAATATTATCTTTTTTAACGACATTTTCGATTGAAATTTTTAATTTTTTCATGATAAACTAACATAGAATATGAAACACAAAACAACCCATTTCTACTTTTAAAGTAATGAAGGGAGAAAAAAACAATAAATGAAACAATAAACTGAACAAAGATAAGAAGTAACACCAACACACATTTTTCTTCCTTAGTGACATAAGGAATACAAGATACAAACAAACTTAAAAGGGATGATGAATCATTGATCAAAACCCCCAAAAACAAAATCCCTCAAAATCCGAGTCAAGAATGTGAAAGAAACGATCCATCACTAACATATGCACAATTCAACAGTCAAACTCGAGGGCAAAGAGAACAATCGCTGTTGAGCAGCTAGAAACCCACCAGCTGCCCCGATCTAAACACACAAATACACATCTCCACAACAATTAAACAGCTCAAAAACACTAAAAGAACGTCAAGAACACCGAAAATTCAGAGAAGAACAATACCTTGATTCAAAAGTCGGCTGCAGATCGGAAGAACCTGCATGAAGGGGCCGAACTTCTGATGCTCCGCTAGTAGCTCCGACAAGTACTGACTAGAGATTAAAGAACAAAGAACCGAAAGACGATTGATTATTCAACAATTAATCAACTCAATCAAGCTGAGCAAACTCAAAAATCATAAATTAAACAAGCAGAAGAAGAAAAGGGAAATTCTCGGAAGTGGGTTACGAGAGGAGTTACCTATCGACATCTGGAGTGGTTCTGATGTGAGGAGAAGCAGTTCTTGCAGGAGAGAAGTTGGTACTGTACATACCTGACATAGCTTTGTGTTTATTGAACTACGAGCAGAAATGGATGTTCTGAGAATTGGAGGATTGGGAAGTGGAAGATGAGTTTCTTGGAAGACGATTGAGGCGGCGATGTCGCCGGAGAAGACGGAGGATAAGGGCAGCTCCGACGAGGGAGGCGGAGGCGGAGCTAAGGAGTAAAAGGGTGAATGGATGCCTGTAAATATGGAAGCCGAAATGAGGAAAATCTATGATTGTTAATGGTCGTCGTTTTCTTTTCTTTTTAAATTTCTTTTCTTTTTTCTTTTTTTTCTCCATAAATTATTTCTTTAATTTTTAGGGTTTTTATTTCTGCAGAGAGAATAATGTTATAAAAGTCCATGAAATAAATTTTACTAAATTTTAAAAAATTATATATGAAAAATTAGTGAACTTTTTATGCTTGATATATACTCAAAACCTAGATATGTATTTCTCACAAAAAAAAAAATAAAATAAATAAATAAATAAAATAAAAAAAAAAACTAGATATGTACTATTTGGAAAGTTGAGTGAACAACAAAATATTTGATGACATTTCAGAGTGAGAGGCGAAACTTTGATTTCAAGAGAAAATCTTATGGTTAAGTTAGGTTTTCGGAATTCAAAGATAGAATTTGTTCTTCCAAGAGATTTCTTTCTCTTTCCATCTTATTCAAATACTAGGTGAAAATAATTGTATATTGGCGACGTTGGATTGTTATGTTGAGATAGGTTTCAAAGAATATCGTGGCGTTGTACCACATATCCGTTGATAGTATGGAGATAGAGATGTACGTATGGTGACTTGATCCAAGACTAGGCTCGGAAGGTCATGGACAAAAGTGTGGTTGTTACCTGATTTAAAGTGGATGTGTTTCAAATAGTGAAATTGAGCATTGAAATCAGTATGCTTGATTTCTTAAATCAAATTGACTCATATAATCTGTGGTTGCAAATCTAGCACACGTTATAATAAGTAGTACAAAAACATTTTTTAAAAAACATTTACAAATATAGTACAAACTTAGACACGTTGTTACAACCATGATTACATTTAATCAATAGATATGTTGATGATCGTTAACCATAGGTTTATTATTGCTTTTTATTATTATATATATAGTTAATCAACATTTCAATGTGTTTATATAATTGATTAATATGTTTCAAAAAAATACCCTATTTTAATAAGTGGTAGAAATATGTGATATAACTTTTTTTTTCAATTCAACAATGTTCGGTAAGGATTTGAACATATTGAAATGTGGTTAGATTGGTGCAACTATGTTTACATATTTACATGTGTGTAATTCTTTTAGAAAATTATGTTGGATCATTAAATTTTTCTTAAATTTTATGTGACGTTCTACGTTTAAAAATTTAATTGAATAGTGTATTATATCAAGTTCTCTTTTAAAAAAAGTATGAAAATTTGGTTCCATTGCCAACTCTTCTCCTATTGTGTGTAAATAATAATGAAATAGTTGCATGTGGCCTAACTTGTATGTTAAATAAACAACCATTTAACTATATGAACTAAAATGAAAGCCAAAGTGAGTTTAACTCAGCGATAATTAGCATGTACCCTCGACCATGAGATCAGAGGTTCGAATCCCCCAACTTCAAATGTTGATGTACTAAAAAAACTAAAATGAATAACATTTTAAAATTTATATATATATATGTGCATTAAATAAAAATTTTTAGAAAAAATTATAATATTTAGACCACGAACAATCAAGCGAGTCAAACCTAATTCAATAAATCAAAACATTCAATTCAAACATAATTCAACAAATCAAAACTTTAATAATCAGTAATTGATATGTTGGGATAAAACTCTCTCTATGATGAATTGTAACACAAAACAATCTAGAAAGCATAAAAGACAATCACGAGGCAACAATGACCAAAGTTTTATTTATTTATTTTAGAAGAACAATTATAAAAATCTAATTATTTAAGTTAACGAGGAAGTAGTTATGATATTTGAGTCATACTTTATTTTGTACTTCTAGAAAATGTTTTTGAAAACTGTTTAACTTGAAATCAGCTCAATTGGTGAAGACATCTATGAAGATGTCAAAGTTTCGAGTTTTATTTCACGTGTTGTTTAACCAAAAAAAAAAAAAAAGTTTGAAATTTTAAATAAAATAAATAAAGATGTTTTTTTTTTTTTTGAGAAATAATAAAGATGTATTATAGAAATTATTCTTTGTAGATTAACTAGAATTTTAAAGATACTTTAGAAATAATTAGAAATAAATAACAACGGAGTATTTTTAAACTGAATGAAAAGAAAAAACTAAGTCGGTGGTTTTAACTTTTAATCGTAGGCTTAATTGGTTTTTCTTTTCTTTTCTTTTCTTTTTTTTATTGTTGTAATAAATTATAAATGTTAGGGAAAAAGCATATTTAATAATTAATTATTATTTATCCTTCTCTTATAGTGTGGCGGATTGTGACACGTGTCCACCATGCACTCAATGGAAGTTGCGTCTAGAGTGACTGAATTGAGAGGAGAGGAGGTCCTCCTTTGCAAATATTGTAAAGAATAAGGGTCTGATTGCAAATGAATTCAGTCCTAGCTGGACATTACGACAAACTTGAAGTCCACCCTTTATATTCAGTCTCAGTTCCAAACGACGACGTTTTGCTTGGAGACGAGACGAGATTGAAAATTATTTTAAAATAGTTAAATTGCAATTTTAATTTATGAATTTTGGAGGTTCGAAATGTAGATGTTTATTGAAATTAAAAAAACAAAATAAGTTATGAAAATTGATACAAATGATTTGAATTAATAAAAAAATATTTTAATTATGACTTGATTAGACTATAAAAGATCGTTTTTAATGATCACATCTAAAAATATAAGTAATTGTTAAATGAAAGTCCTTAGATCTCAATATAAAACGATTGAACACACTTTGCAGTAGAATACACAAGTTCACAACAATGCTGAGATCCATTAAACTTCAGAAAATAATTGCGACTAAGAAAAACTATGCGTAGAGAGGTCGAGAGTGAAAAGAGGAGAAAATGAGAAAATAATAATGAATCGGGAGAGAAGGGTAAACGGTGAGACAAAGAAAGATAGTGAAGATACATATTTGAGAGTGATTTTGAAATTGTTAAAATTACTTTTGTCATGTTTGAAATCATTTAGAAATATACCTTTAATCATTCAAAATCAATTTCAAGTTTGATTTTTCACTTTTAAACGTGATTTGGATATCATCAAAATTGATTTTAAATGATTATAAATTATTATAGACATGTTTAGGGATGATTTTGAATATGAAAAATTTGATTTTAATTATTTATGGGTCGTTTGATAACCATTTCGTTTTCTGTTTTCTTTTTTGTTTTTCATTTTTTTTTGTAAACAGGAGTGTTTGATAACCATTTCTGTTTTTTGTTTTCTGTTTTTAAAAACGTTTTTGAAATTATAAGTAAATTTCAAAAACTAAAAAAAGTAGTTTTTAAAAACAGATTTCTGTTTTTCAAACACTCATTTTTCTTCAAAGGCTTACTTTTCTTCTCTTTTACCTATCTTCTCCCAACAAATTCCTTTCTCTATTTTTTTTTTCTAAAACGTTTTTTACTCTATAAAATTTATTTTTCTCTCTCTAAAATTTTCTTTCTCAAAACTTTTTTTTTTCACTGTATCTTGTCTATTTCTAAAAACTTATCAATAACTTTTCTCTCCTTAATTAACATGTTCTAATTTAAAGTCACCAAAATTTTCTATCGCTACAACTTTTCTTTATTTTTCTAATTTATCGTTATTTCTTTAACATATCTTTTACTCTTAACCTTATTATCTCTCTAAATTTTCTTTTTTTATTTAATTTTTTTAATATAAAATTGATCGCTTTTACTCTTACTTGTTTTCTATTTTTTCTCTAACTAATATCTTTTCTCGAGTCTAACTAATATTCTTTCTCTAAATATTTTCTTTCATCTCTCTAAATTTTCTATGTTTAACTTTTCTCGTCTTTAAAAAAAACAAAAAACTTATTTTGAAAACATTTATATTTGTGTCTCTAAATTTTTGTTTCAACGTCTCTACACATTTTTCTCTCTCTAAAACATCTTTTCATCTTTCTAATTTTTAAAAAACTGAAAACCAAAAACAGTTATCAAACAAGGTTGGTTTTCTATTTTTTAAAAACAGAAAACAAAAAAAAAGTTATCAAACATATTTGTTTTTAAAAAACCAAAAACCAAAAACAAAAAAACCAAAAACCAAAAACTGAAATGGTTATCAAACGGGGCTTTAATAATCACTTTCGAAAAACGTTCAACATCTATAGTGATTTTGAACGTGCCAGATGACATTTTAAAGATTATGTCTACTTAATTTATGAAGATACAAAAATGTTGGTCAGTGTGATATAATAAGGACTAACATGCAAATTTTTTCTTGCCCTATAAACCCTTTTCTTTTAACTAGTTTATTTATTTATTTAATTAATTACATAACCAGCCTACTCTATTGTGTCAAAACATTAATCATCAATGGAATATGTGTATATGGTTGTTTTTTTCTTGAAAGATTTAGTAAAATTGTGAAAAAGGACAAAAGATCTCATCTCATTGTTAGATAAGAATGTATAACAAGAAGATTACAACTCCATTACGTGCGAACTTTAGGTCCCCTTTGATAACCATTTACTTTTATTGGTTTGTTTTTATGAAATTATGTTTGTTTTCCTTCAACTTTTTTTTATCATGATTTTCATTTTTGCTCAGAACACATTTAAATTTCTTGTCAAATTCCAAAAAAAACAAAACAAAATTTTGAAAACTACGACCCCGTTTGATAACAATTTGATTTTTGGTTTTTGGTTTTTCAAAATTAAGCTTATAAATCCTACTTCCACCTTCAAGCTTCTTTGTTTTTCTAATACCTTTCTTTCCTTGTTTTTAAAAACCAAGCAAAATTTGAAAACTAAAAAAAGTAGTTTTCAAAATTTTGTTTTTGTTTTTTGAATTTGGCTAGGAATTCAAATGTGTCATTGACAAAGATGAAAACAATGGTAGGGAAATTGGAAGAAAACAAGCCTAATTTTGAAAAACCAAAAACCTTATTCTCAAAAAAAAAAAAAAAAAAAAAAAAAAAAAAAAAAAACCAAAAACCAAATGGTTATCAAACGGGGTCTACTTTTTTTAGTTTTCAAAAATTGACTTGATTTTTTAAAATATGGAAAGAAGATAGGAAAAAAAAAAACTATATGTGAAAGTAGTCTTTATCAACTTGGTTTTCAAAAAACCAAACACCAAATGGTTATCAAATAGAGTCTCAACTTTTAGATTTAAGAGAAATAAAAAATGGAATGTTGTCTACTATTCGATTTTTTTGTATTAGATTTTAGATAAAACCAATTGTGAAACTTAATTCTATCAACTGATTCTTGATAAAGGGAAATTTCTAGTACTACGGTAGTACGCACTCCTTTCATTTAGCATTTGACACATCATTTAATGATATAATATAATATTTTATTTCATAGGTCCCACACCATTCTTAAATACTTATTTCATGACAAACAATGAATTGAGATAGTATGGACCATAATACTAGAAAATTTCCCTTAAATATTAGCCAATTAAGACTAATCACTGCCTTTTTCAATAAGCAACACTACAAGAGAAAGGTTGGTCTCATCTATTCAATCTTCATCCCACTCCACACATGAGTTGCAAACCTAAACTTATCTTTTGTGAGAGAAGAAGAGAGCTTCATTAAGAACATGTATGGGAGTGATTTTGAAATGGCTAAAATCACTTTTGTCATGTTCGCAATTACCCCGAAACATACATTTAATTGGTCAAAATCAATTGCATGTTTAATTTTACACCTTTAAACATGATTTTCACATCATCAAAATTGATTTTGAATTATTAAAGACATGTTTACAGAATACCCGGAGACAAGAACCTTGATGAAGGCCCAAACACCAACCAATGCTCACATTTGCCATGCTTCAAAAAGGAGAATTTACAAATATATCAAAATCCACCCCCACAAGTTTGCAATGTCACATAATTTGAAAAGGAATCATCAACACCTACCCCACACCAACAAGTAATAGACAAACACATTTCTCCTTTGTGGCCCAATCCATGTATAACAATTTTCCAACCCACCCATATTGCAACAAAACACCTTTCAAATTCAAAAGGTTTATATCGATATTTTGTAGCTTGATCCATTCCTCAACATGTAGTCTCGATCCTAAATAGACATGATAATTAAAGCTGATATACAACGGTCTCGTTTGATGATCATAAGATTTTTTGTTTCTAAAAAAAAAGAGCTTACAGACACTACTTCCACTTTATAAATTTATTTGCTTTATTATCTATTTTTTTACAAATTTGTTTCTATTGTTGGAATTTGACGAATAATTCAAATGTTTCTTTAAATAGGATGAAAAAAATTGTAAATAAATTGCGAGGAAGCAAGCACAAATTCCAAAAAAATTAAAACTAAAAGCGAAATGAGTTTAATATTTTAAAACTCAATCGTTAAAAAAAAAATTAAACTAATTGATTAAAAAAGGGGCAGTTGCATAGATGAAAAATTGAACCAAATTAATAACAAATATAACACAATTGCAAACTAATTGCAAATATAGCATAATAGACACTAATATACTTTGAATAATCAGAGTCTATTAGTAGATTGATATGATAAACTTTGATAATCGAAGTCTATCATATAGATTCTAATTAACTAGAGTCTATCATTGTCTATAAGTAATATACTCAGATAGATTTTGCTATATTTGCATTTTTTTTACCTTGTGTTATATTTGCTATTAATTTGGTCCAATTTGTCACCCATTAAAAAAGAAAGAAGAAAAAAAAAAAGGGAAAAATACACTTTTGGTCCCTGAGGTTTGGGTTAAGTGACACTTTGGTCCCTGAGTTTTCAAATTCAACAAAAATACCCCTGAGGTTTGAGATAAGGAGCACTTTGGACCCTGCCATCAATTTTTTGGTTAACTTTTAACGGTTGCTGACGTGGCACTATTATTTTAATATAAAAAATTATTATTTTTTTATTTTTTAAATAAAAATATTAAAAAAATAAAATATTAATATTTTATTAATATTTTTTTTTATTCTTTCTCCCTTTCTCTCTCATCTTCTACTTCTCCATCTTCTCCCTCCTTCTTCTTCTCCATCTTCTCCCTCCTCCTCCTTCTTCTTCCTATGTCCGGCGACCGACGACCACTGCTCGCCGCCGCCGGCGACTGGATTTTTTTTCTCTTCTTTCTTATTCTTCTCTTCTTTTTTCTTCTCTTTTTTTTCTTCACTGTTTAAAAAAAAATGAGAAAGGGGAGGGAGGAGTCCTCCATCTCTGGCGCTGGAAACGGAGGAGGGAGGACCTCCTCCGTGTACGACGCCGGAAACGGAGGAGGGAGATCCCTCCTCCCTCCCTCGTTCCAGATCTGGAACGGGGGAGGGAGGAGGGACCTCCCCTTTCTCATTTTTTTTAAACAGTGAAGAAAAAAGAAGAGAAGAAGAAGAAATAAGAGAAAAAAAATCCAGTTGCCAGCGGCAGCGACAACGACGAGCGGTGGTCGTTGGTCGCAGGACATAGGAGGAAGAAGAAGAAGGGAGAAGATGGAGAAGAAGAAGATGAGAGAGAAAGGGAGAAAGAATAAAAAAGAATAAAAAATAATAATATTTTATTTTTTAATATTTTTTATTTAAAAAATAAAAAAAATAATTTTTTTATATTAAAATAATAGTGCCCCGTCAGAAACCGTTAAAAGTTAACCAAAAAATTGACGGCAGGGACCAAAGTGCTCCTTATCTCAAACCTCAGGGATATTTTTGTTGAGTTCGAAAACTCAGAGACCAAAGTGTCACTTAACCCAAACCTCAGGGACCAAAAGTGTAATTTTCCCAAAAAAAAAAAAAAGTTTATTGGGCCGTCTTCGAAGATTGGCCCACTAAATAATCGGGCCTTGATCTACGTGAACTCAATCCAAGGCCCATAAGCCCTGCGAGATATATCGTCGATCTCGTGTAGCCACCGGAAGATCCCCGAAATTTCCACAGTAGAGAGAGAAAGTAGAGAGAGAAATGGCATGGAGATGGATGGAAGCGGCTCTTCCTCTGGGAATCATCGCCGGAATGCTCTGTATAATGGGGAATGCTCAGTATCACATTCACAAAGCCGCCCATGGCCGGGTAATCAACTCTGTACTCGTTTTGATTTTGATTTTCCCCCTCTTTTTTGCTCAGTGGATCTTCTTTCTCTGAGTTCCGATCAAGGATCTCTGTAATTTGTTTTCGGATTTTGATTTCTGTTTTTTGTGCAGCCGAAGCACATCGGTAATGATATGTGGGACGTTGCCATGGAACGTAGGGACAAGAAACTCGTGGAGAATTTATCTGCCGCTTCTCATAGTTGATTTTTAGACCTGCATCTCCTGGTACATGTTTATGCGTTATTTTTACTGTTTTTCTGTTTTTGAGAATGTTAATTTTGGGGGTGTGGGACTTTGAGGAGAATCCTGTTTCTCGGTGGGTGGCATTCCATCTCTTGGACTTGGAGAAGGTTAAATTTAATTTGCAGTATGATTTTTTATGAAAGGCATCCGTATTTTTGTTATGATATGCTTACAAATAGTAGTAGGCAGCAGTTGTCAGGTGTTGATTTGGATGCTCGAGGCGCAGTGTGTGTATTTACTATTTATGTTTATAGGAATCAAAACTCCATCGAAGAATGAAGTATACTAAAGGGAACAATAAGACAATCTCACTAACACCAGTCGAAGGAGTTGTGGGAACACTTCCCCCAAACTGAAGGAGGAGGTTTATTATGAAAAAAACCCGGGAAAAGGCACTCCAAGAGCGAGGTCACATGGTCAATAAGGTCCCAAATTACCAAAAATGTCTATCTGTTCTATCAAAAGCTCTTCTTTTCTTCGCTTCCACAAAATTTGATGTCGTATTTTAGCTAGTTTATGTGTCCATTGTGTTGCTATGTTATGTGATTCTATTGGTTGATGATTAGCTTCTGATAGCTGGTTAGGTAAATAACTGTAGCCTATAAAGTTTTTGCATTTGCAACAAAAATCCTTCAGGTTTTTAGAAAGAACCAGGGGTGCACAATGGTTGGTAACTGTTGGTTTTGGGTTCAAACTGTCGCTGAAAACCAGCTTATCAGTTTCCACATGGTGAGATGGAAGTGAAACTGCTCGGACTGACAATGGTGGTGTCAATGGTGGCGTGACATACTGTGACTGATAGATAAGATGAGAGTGTCAAGATAAAGGCTAATGCAGGAGAGAGTTGCAACTAAGAGAGTAAGAGTTTCAGTTTTAGGGGGCTGAGACTGAGAGAGGGAGAACTGAGGGGCATAGTTGGGCGTGTGTGTTGGGAGGACCGGGGGAGGGAGAGCAGGGGAGAGGGAGGAGAAATAGGAGGCATGTGGCATGGAATGAGTAAGTTAGGACCGGTTGAGCTTTGGGAAGTGAGAGGGAGGATGTGCAGGGCGGGAAAAGAAAACTATAATATTTTGCAAAAAAATCTCCATGGCTCATGGTATCTTCTAACCGGTGCCTAGTTTGCAAAAATGCCTCTGAATCATGTTCATTTGTCACTGCTTTTCGGGTACAGCTTCTGACAGCCTTCAATTGGGCAATAGCATTTGTAGTGAACGAAATCATCGCATCTTTCAAGGATAAAGAATAGGTTTTTTATAATTCTTTAGGATCTTTGTCATTTTTTGCTCTCTCCTGGTGTAAATTCTTTTCATACTTCCATAACTATAGCCTCACTTCTCTTATAGCCCAATGGAAGTGTTTTTGTTTTTATAATTCCTTTGGATAGGGGAAGACCCCCACTTTGTTTCTACTTTCATATCAACAATGAAATGTTTCTTATAAATAATAATAATACTAATAATTTTAAAAAATAAAAAACAGAAGGTAAGAGGGAAGCCAAACAATGCATGCTGAGGAGCAAAGAAGGATTGAATTTTATTTACTTAAAATGTCGATTGGTTGGAAAGGCACTTTCTGATCACTCCAACTGATGTGGTGGAGACCATGGCCGATGTTGGTTTTGGTTGGTTTTCTAGGTTCACTTGTTTACCCATAAGATGAAGCACTTGTGTGTTAGCTTAGCTCTCGGAGTTTATCTAGAAATCTGGATTTATGGCAGCTCTAGTGCTCATTTTGACAAAGTTTAAAAAAATTTTGGGACAAGTTCTATTGATATCTAAAACCTAACTAGTCCCTTCTGAATAGTTCTAGGCATAGAGTTGACTTCTATTTCCTCTTTTCATTGGTGTGAGTTTTGTGGTGCTACTGCACTGGAGGGATTTTGTTAGGTACCCGAACACAAAGAAACTACAATATACCAATAGCCTTTCGAGAGGGCTATTTCTCTCCCAAGAGTCTCACAATGGACACTACTAAAATTCTCCGTACACTCTAAGACTCTTCACCCCCTATTTATAATCAATGGTCCTTAACTAATTATAACTATGTCCTCACTACTAATCTAATTTTATTTCCCAAATATCCCTAACTAGTACTCTCACAGATTTCTTTCTAAATATCACATCAAGTAATGTCTGCAGTAAATCATGGAAGTTCACCTAAATCGTGTCCAAACAACACTCTTTTGAACATTTGTAAAACTCCTTGCTCACATGCAAACATTCACTTATGGGTTTTGTGCAAGATTTCAATTTGAATTCATGAGTATCTTTCTTGCCGAGCTTGTGTGGCACATATTAAACTGTCTCTCAGCTTTTCTGTGAAGCTTTTTGGACCTTTTTCTTTTTCTTTTTTAATTCCTCACTATACTTTAGGAGACTCTTGAAGTTAGAACTAACGCTAATATAGTCCTAGATGCAGGAGTTGTGGCGGATGCACTCTTGATGAAGGAATAAAAGTATTTGTTGCAGAATGCAGATGTCTGTGCGATGATGATCACTGCCATACATTGTCAATTTTCTTAATTGTTCTTATCTCGATCTGAACATATGTAAACTCGATCATCAAGAATTACTTTTATATCAATGTAGATTTTCTCCTAAATGTTGACTTCTGAGTTTCTGTTTTCTTGAACTACTCTTGCCTCCTTGAACAGGAGAAAAACCCTGTACTCAAATTATTGATGAATAGCTTGGAATTCTTGTAAGTTCTTGCTTTTTCTTCACCCTTTTCCTATATGAAATGCATGATATAGATTTTGATGCAACAATAACAAAAGTTAGAGTTGTAGAAGGCATGATAGTTTGATGTGACTGAATCATTCATCATCATGTGCCATAATGTCTTCTTTTTTTTTTTTTTGAGAAAATCATGTGCCATAATGTTTAACACACCAGGTTACTTGTCAGGCACCCGGTCATGAAAACATGTACTGCTACTCTCCACCTCTCCCATAGCCAATGGCAGTAGCTGTTTACAGATAGGGTGACAACCATAAATCTACAGACATTGATTCTGAAATAATGAGTTTTCTTCGTGTAGTTAGAGTTTCTGTTCAGAAGTGGACCTTGCATTAAATAGTGGTGGAAATGTTGGTGAAAAGGGCATTAGAAATATTGGCAGCACCCACCTCATTTAGTTTGGAATTATACTAGAGCATGTGGCGGTAGGTGTAGTGAGAACCCTGGCCACACTCTGATCCTCTTCCACCAGCATTCCATGGGAACCAACTTTCTGACCACTTTCTTTAGCTGAAAAATAAAATATCAGGTCTTGTGATAATTGCCCTGAAAAGGTCTCAAAGAAGTGGGACATGGTGGCAACTGTGCAAGTTAAAGCTGGGAGAGTATGGATTTCCAATCACAATGGGAATGGGAGAAAGGAGAGGTTGCGGCTGTCAGTGAACTTGGGAAAACTGGCTTGAAAGCCGAACATTTAGGCCTTTTTTTTCATTTGTTTTTTAGGCTAAAACCAGCTTAGGAGGCGAGAAATCTTGGCACTTGTCCACATTTAGCCTTCCAAAAGTCAAAGAGAACTGAACTATCCACCGCCAATCTAGCTAGAGAATGCACTACACTATGAAGAGGCCTCCTGTAAGAGTGAAAAATCTCAAGCGAGGAGATAGAGATTCCATGAGTTTTGATGTGTTGATGGGGTGGATCGAATCTCTAAAAGTGCTGTACTAATCTAGGACTTTGGAGATATTATTCGGGTTATAAACGCATTTGGTTTATGTACTTGGATTTGGGATTTGGTTTCTATAATTTAAAATTTGTAACGGATTAGTGTTTATAGTGAAAAATGTGTATGAGGGCTTCTTACATTCCTTGGGGACCAAATGTGCTTTTAGAGATTAAATTGTTACCCTGAGATTTTTTAGGGTAGAGATTAATTTGTTTACAAATTTTGAACCAAATCGTTACGGATTTTGTGGAGTTAATTGTTATAAATTTAAAACTATAAGGACTAAATTGTTATATACTAAAACTCAATAACTAAGGTCCAGTTTGGTTTTTGGTTATGGAATATTAAGCTTATATACCTTACATTCAACTGTCAAAGTGAATATAGTTTAGTGGTGATTGACATGTACTATTGATCGAGAGGTTAGAGGTTCTAATTTCCTGTTCTCAAATGTTGTTGAAAAACTTCCACCTACAAGCATCTTTGTTTTTTTAACCCCTTATTCTCATATTTTCAAAAACCAAGCCAATTTTTGAAAGCTAAAAAAATGTAGTTTTCAAAAACTTGTCTTTGGTTTCGGAATTTGGCTAGGAATTCAAATGTGTCCTTGACAAAGATGAAAACTACGGTAAGAAAATTGGGAGAAAACAAACATAATTTTCAAAAACCAATTTGGTATCAAATAGGGTCTAAATCGTTACATTTTCTATAAACAAATGCTTAAGCTGGCAAACGAATGAAAGTACAAGTCCATAAGTATTATTAGTTGGGTTTGTTGTAACCCTTCATTATAGATATACAACCTAAGAATTTTGGTGATGTGATAGAGTGGAATGGAAATAGTAAGAGCCCTATTGTAAATTGGTTTCTCTTTTTCTTGAGCTACACTTACCTTTAGCTTCTTCTAAGTTCCCACAACAATACTAAACTAAAGTAAACTACCCTACCCTCCTTTATTCTCTCTCTTCTCTTCAATTTCCAATTCAGCTTTCAATGTAGGGCACTTTCTAGAAAGTAGAAATTATTCTTTTATTTATTTAAAAAAAGAAAAATTTAAAATATATATATATATAATTATAAGACAATGGTAGAGACAAAAACAAAAAGCAAAATTGGAGTCCTTGTTTTGCCCTTTTTAGCTTGTTATATACAGCCTGTATTATGCCCATAACTCTGTTATGGGTTTTGCCCTAAAATTCCCAATGCTTGGTTTGACTATTGGTCTGTTTTTTTTATGCATCATTGGCTGGTCTTAGGAGTTAAATGTCTGATCCTATGACATTTGATGACCATCGTGGAGTTTTGTAATTGATTCCTGCTATTAGGTCAACTAATGGTGGTTGATAACCGAACTATTATTATAACAATTGAAAATTTATTTTAGTTTTTAAACTTTTATACCTATTTCATTTTGGTAACTTCTAGATTTATTGTTTTTAGTATTTCAACTTTCAAATATATAACATAAATTTGAATTCGTTTTGAAATCCAGCGATTTACCTGCTGTATCTATATTTGACTTTAGATATATGTTCATGTAGACATCTAAGCGAATTCGTTTTGAAATCCAGCGATTTACCTAACTGTATTTGTATTTGACTTTAGATATATGTTCATGTAGGCATCTAAACATTCAATAAATGAATAAACGCATGTTCTTGTCAAGCTTTTGTTAAATAATTTATAAAACTAAAATCAATAATGAAGATGAAAATTGATTACACTTTGACATCTACGTAAACGTCACCATCAATACCTTATTAGTTACAAAGCCAAAAGTTTCGAAATTAAACATAAACGAGTATCGAGTTGACTAAACTGTGTAATTTAACCTATATAAAAATCCAAAATAGATAATAGTGGGGTGGAAATTGCTGTATTCTCTCTCTCATCCCTTTTGGATTTCTTGTTGGAAAACCAATTTTCTTACTATTCAAACCTCCAAAACGCAGCGTTTAATTCAGAAGAAGTTGGCCAATTTAATAAATGCTCTGTTTTGCCTGTTTTAAATACTTTTTATTTTTTTATTTTTATTTTCTTTGCCTTAAAATTCCATTTTCTCTTCTCCATGGCCCACCACTTCATCCCCAATCATCCTTCTCAATCAGATCCTTTGGGATTTCTTTTAATATATATTTAATAATAAAAAAATAGTGAAGATGAAAAAGAAAATATTGATTTTAAATACTAGTGGAAAGGAAAGACAAAAATCCAACATGTCAGTGTCCAAAAAAAAAAAAAAAAAGGAAGGAAATATAAAAGCTTGAAGCTATTAGGAGTTTAGATTGAATGAATCATTACCAAGTAATTGAAAAAAAAGAAATAGAATTTTGAATTTATAATTCTAACTACGCTTTTAAAATTTTGGATCATACTTAAATCAGAATTGAAATATTCGTTCATATATCTATGAATTGGAAAGTTCAAAATTAGTATTAGAATCAATCAATATAAATACTTATATATATATATATACTAAGTATAACTTATTTAAAGAGCAAAAATAATGTAACCATTAATTTATATAATTTTTACAACTTTTATATCTCTACAATTGAAATCTCGATATTGATATTATATGGTAGTATATACTTCCATTTCATAAAAAAAAAAAACAAAAATACATTATTTAATTATATAAAATACATATTCTTTTATTTTAGTTGAAGAAAATATTTTCATTCCAACTAAGTATGTTTTGAAAAAAAAAATAATAAAATTTCTCTTCTATCTCTGCATTTTCCTCACTCGTCTATCAAAAACTTAATGGTAGACATCAAGAAAGCATTGTTCGTTTGTAGGTATACTTCTCTCACTCGTCTATCAAAAACTTAATGGTGGGCAACAAGAAAGGATGATTCTTAACGCGTATAGGTATTTCGTATTAACGACGAAGACTAAATTTAAAACAAAAACTTTATAGTATCACAATTGAAGCAGAAAAGAACAAACAATGCCTTCCCGTGTGTATTTATCACTTTTTCTCAAAAGTCAAGCTCAGTCAAACTCAAACACAGAAGCCACCGACGAAACCTTAACTTCTTCACACACAGCAGAAAGTGAAAGTCAAACAGCTCAAAAACACAAAACAAAACAAAAACATTTCATGAGAATCTCTTTATTAGGTTTGAGAAATTGCATAAACCAAATTCAGCAGATACACAAGAAGAAGAAGAAGAAGAAGAAGAAGAAGAAGAATCATCTCTTCTCAGTACAAATTTTTGTGCCAAACAATGAATCATCATCATACAAGAGGAAGGAATAATAAAAGGCATTTACACAAAAATCATCATAAGAACTTCTACTACTCACAACATCAAAAGCAAAGAGGATCAAAAGAGAATGAGAAGAATAAACCATATCGAATCGGAGGAGACGAGCCTCAGGGCACGTATTCTGTCTCGAGAGTCGGCTGCGTCCGTGTCACCGTCGCCGTGGGAGCTTTCGTGTCGCCGACCGTTGCCATTTGGAGAGGTTCTCCCAACTCTGCGGCTCTCTCCATCTGTTCCATTTTGTTTCTTTGCTTTAGCTTGTGAACCCACAGTATGAGGAGTGAGAGCAGCACCAACAGCAATACTCCCCCCACCACTGATCCTACTATGATCCACACTCTTGTGGTGTTTTTCTTGCTTGAAGGTGGAGGTGCAATGGGGGTTACGTTCCCCGGGGGCGACGGGGGTGTGGGGGAAGGAGCGACTGACTCAACGACGATGGAGAAATGTCCGTGTCGGATGGTTGAACATGTGTTTCCAGACTCCACACTGCTGAAATTGGCCATTCCCTGAAGATCAAACCATACACACTTTGCAACGGTCCCATCTGGGAGGGGCTTGACGTTCTCGAACTTGACGTGTATCAGGTCCCCGGAAGCTCTCATGTCGAGTTCAGCAAGATTGGTTGCAGAGAGATCGGAGGCATTGTAAGCAAGAAGACCCAACACTGGTGCTAAGTAGGTATAACCAGGCAATGCTGGATAATACTCCTCAGACCAGTTGCCCAAGTTCTGATAAACCAAAACAAGCCTCTCGACATACGGATGCACGATAACCCCCGTCGGGATCTCAAACTCCTTATACGAATCAACACCGTACCGTCTAAAACTGCCACTCCTCAGCCTCATTGCTCTAATGCTAATCCCAGTCAAGTTCAATGGAGCAGCTGCATCATAAGGAACACCAGTTTTCGGATTAACCAAAGCCTTATAAGCATATTCTTGGAGAAGAGCATCCAGAGATCGCGCCGAAGAACCGGTATCGGCTGGCTGAACCACAACCGGATCAGCCAAAAACAAGAAGCACATTTGAACAATCAGCATCACGAGACTTCTAGGAAGCCCCATGGATGCTTTGAAATCTCACAACTCACAGCAATGCAGGAAGATTTGAGCTCAACCAGAGAAGAGAGCAACACCCAAATGAGAGTTAAATACCACAAAATGATAACGGAAAAGAGAACGGATACGCAATAAAGATCTTCAAATGGGCAATAAATCATATGCCCTCCTCCCAGGCTGAGAGAAATTAATCACTTGTAAACGGAAATGGCTCAAAATATATGCTCAGCTGTAGGGTGTAATGCCAAAATCTAAAGCAGCTTTGAAGAAGGGGATAAATTTAAACCGTTGCAAATCCCTTATTCTCTTCCAGATATTACTTTTTCCCTTTTGGAATCCTTGAAAAAGAAGCTCTCGAAGACTGGCAAAAGAACACTTATAAGGAGGAGAATCAATGGAATCTCACAGAAACAGAGAAATCAGATTCTTCAACGTTACAGAATCAAGAGTAACCCTAGAGCTTTGCAAGGCAACAACAATGGCGGATTCTAAATCTGACCCAGAATGCAATGCTACTCGAATTTCCAGCAACCAAGGTAATTTTATTAAATAGACGACTGAATACCTGATGAAATTGGTTCCAATGGCGATAATGTGCGATAATTGTGGAGCTAGAGGAGCAAATAAACCATATCACAATACAAATTCTTGAAAATCCCAAGAGGCATTGGACCGAACCCAGTGGAAATCAGCCGCAAACGAACGCATAAACCCTAGAATCTTGAGGAAAATCATCTTTCAAGTCTTCAAAACAAACGCCGCAAACGAACCAAGCCGCACATGACGGCAACAGAGAATAATCTCAATCAAAAGCCCCAAAAATCCTCAAAACACATCCTGCATTTCCCAACAAAATCTCGAACCCCACAACCGAAATCAAAAAAGATTAGCGAAACAGAACGAATCCCAGCAAGAAAAACCAAAAATCAAGACGTGGGTATTCAAGATAACGAGTTGGGAAATCGTTCAGAGCATCAAAAACATCAAGCAACCCGTCGCCATGGAAGAGACACACAGATTCACCTCTCAAAATCTCCACCAAAACTCCTGGTAAAAGAGAAACGACTGAAGAAGAGAGACTAAACAAGGCGATTTCAAGAGAAACAATCGAAAGAAAAAACGAAACCCCACCACTGTTCCTTCTCCCCTCTTCCAAGTTCCAAGAAGAACAGAGCAAACAAGCAAAAGGGCAGGGAGAGAGAAGAAGAAAAGATGAAAAGGGGCAATAATGGCGGCGTCAAAACGGCAAATGGAGGTGGAAGAAGACGCTGAGACAGAGAACCCACAAAGGAATTGGCCAAAAAGACAGAAAGAAAGAAAGAGAAGGCGATGAAAAGAGAGAGATGGAATAGTTTGATGGATTTGTGAACTCGGATTGAGTGACTCGGGTGAGTTGGGGAGTGGCGAGTGGTGGGCTGAATCAGAATGAATGAAGAACGAAGATCAAAGATCAAAAGATCAAAGAAAGAAGAAATTTGTTGAGAAAACAGCAACGGCGAGAGATTTTTCTTCAATTTTTAGTTTCGATTTCGAAATCAGATTATGATTAAAGATTAAACCCACCGGCGAAAAGGGGAAAAGAAAAAGAAAAAATGTCGCTTTCGAACTTCACTGGCTGTCAGCTGCCACGTGGCGCTACACAGTCAAACCATTTCTCTTATTTGTTACTATTATATTTTTTTTTAAATTTCTTTTTTAAGGATATATTTGCATTTTTTTTAATTAATCTATTTCTTTTGTTTAATTGTTTTATGATTCATGGTTCATGGATCCCATGTTATAATTAGAGATGACATGGATTTTTTTAGTTTTGTAATGTTGGTGGGTTTCATTAAAAAAAAAAAAAAGAAAAAAAAAAAAGAGAAAAACTTTGTCTTTTTTATAGTCTTATCCCTTGGAAATGACTTTAAGAATTGTATTTTTTAGGTTGGTTGGTAAATTTTTTTGTGTTTATTTTGTTTTTGGTGGTTAAGTTTAAATTTTTTTGGTTTAGTCATTGAAATTTGTATAAAGAAGTATTTGTCATCTTTGTTGTGGTATCTTTTTAAAACATTGTTTTAACAAAAGTGAAATTATAGATTCCACGTATAAGGTGTGGGAGAATTTCTATGAACTAAACGGGGACGAGGCGAAAAATCTCCGTTTAGACAAAAAAACGTGAGAGAATTTCTATGAACTAAACGGAGACGAGAGGACAGGGAATACATTCTTCGTCTCCACATTTGTTCCCACTTATTTGTTTTTTCTTTATTATTATTAAATTTAAAGTTTTAGACCCTGTTTGATAACTATTTGGTTTTTTGTTTTTGGTTTTTTATTTTTGAAAATGATGCTTGTTTTTTCCCAGATTTCCGACCATAGTTTTCATATTTGTTAAGGATCCATTTGAATTCCTAGCCAAATTCCAAATTCCAAAAACAAGTTTTTGAAAACTATTTTTTCTTTTTCAAAATTGGACTTGGTTTTTGAAAACAAGGAAGAATGGTAATAAACTTATTGGTGGAAGTATGTATAAGCTTAATTTTTAAAAACCAAATAGTTATCAAACGGGCTAACTTAGATAGTTTGATATGTTTGAACCATATATTGAACCTTTCAACTATATATGAATGATTAGATAATTTGATATGTATTTTTCAAAAAAAAAAAAAAGATAATTTGATATGTAATATTGTTTTGTATATATTATAATTTTTTTTTTAATATTTCAGAATTAACTATTTAATTTGAAATTTTGTTTTTTTTTTTTAAATGATTTAATTAAATGACTTCTTTCAAAAATAAAAAGAGAAATTCTCCACGTTAGGTCTTCACTTTGCAAATTTTACGTAAGGAATTCTTTTGTTGATTCCTGCAAAATTTAGACGATAAATTAAATGGTTTACATTTTTGTTTAAATTATTTGATGAAAATGAAACATACATAAAGTATGTTTCATACATGGATAAGCCTAAGTGTAAAGTCATTAAATGGATAAATATACATACATAAGGCTAAGTGTCACGTTCATAAATGGATTTGCGCTTTTCTTAAATTATTAATGAAAATTAAATTATATAGATAGGAAAAATAATTTTTGTTTAAGTTATCAATTTGTATAAAGTCTGTCCTCTTAACCGAGAGTTCAGAGGGTCAAATCCTCCACACTCATATGTTGTAAAAACAAAAGAAAAAAAAATCTATGGAATACTTTTACATGATTTTCTCTTCCACGTGTAGTCTTGTAAGATAACGTCCTAAATTGTTAATGGAGACCCTGTTTGATAACCATTTGGACCATGTTTGATAACTATTTGATTTTTGAAAATTGTGTTTGTTTTCTCTCAATTTTCCTACCATTTCATATTTGTTTGTCAATAATACATTTGAATTTCTAGCAAAATTCAAAAAACAAAAACAAGTTTTTGAAAATTACTCTTTTGAGTTTTTAAAATTTGGTGTGATTTTTTAAAACATCGAAAGAAGATATAAGAAAAAACAAAGAAACTTGTAAGTGAAATGAAAATGTGGTCAAATTTCATATCATTGACAAACAAAGAAAAAACCATTTCATATTTGTTTGCCAATGATACACAGAAAAGTTGCGTTAAGAAGGAATTGAACCCACGTGCATATCAGCACGAATGAGGGGACGCTCAGCTACTGTAGCGGAAACGAAACATGAAAAAAAAATGTTTGCAAATTTATTTAACATATTATATCTATGTTTCGGCACCTAAGGCCCCGACATTCCCCGCCACGTTACCATACTCTTCTTAAATTGCTTCCAAGAGTAACACATGGTCCTTTTAGCATGCACCTTTAACTTCAAAGTTCCTATGATTGAGCCACCGAAAAGAAGGTGCACTTTGTTGGTATAGGTAGTATCTATCAAATCTTTTAAGCTTATCTTGACTATACTTTCATATCCTCAGGATCCCTCTCATCCGGATGTGATCTCGGTTCATTCATGTACCCCTCCTAACGTCGAGCGTCACACATACACTAATGGTCGTCTCTTCAAGAGATGACCTCGTGACGCGTGCTGCAGGTCGTCTCTCCAAGAGACGAGTTGCTCCCGAAAATTTAAACAATAATATTAATATAATAAGTTTCAAAACCACACTATTTTAATAAATAGTTTTAAAAATCATAATATTAATAAAAAAAAATTGTCCTGTATCAAAGAGGTTCCCATATAAACCAACCCATTATCTTAGGGATTTTTTTTTCCAGGTATTATTGTAGGGAAAAGTATAGAAATGTAGCCAAAATTAATAAGCGTGAATGATAAAAAAGCCAAAATTTTTATCAATCACAAAAATGTCTGTAAAATTTGGAAGACTATAAAAAAAAACCTCTTAACAAACTATAGCCATTCTTGAAAAAAAAAATTGTGAAAATATATTTTTTTAAGCAAAAAAAGTGAATATTTGTTTTTTTAGTTACAAAAATGAATATTTAAATTTGAAAACATATATTTTAAATGTTTTTTTTTAGATATTAAATGTTTAAATTTTAAAACTAACAGAATCAAGTAAAATATTCGCCTAAACAAGGAAATTAATATAGCTAAATAGAATCAAGGAAAATATAATAAAAAAAATAGAATCCAAGAAATCGAACTGGATCAAATCAATTAAAATATTGAGTTGATGATTTTAAAATTTTAAGTTAAATTATAAGTTTAGTTGGTAACTTTCTAAATTGTGTTTAATAGATTTTTAAACTCTAAAGTGTGTTTAATAGATCTTTAAACATTATTTTTAATTAAATAAGTTTGTAAAATTTTAAAAAAATCAATTAGACACAAAATATAAATTTGAATTTTTTTTATAGAAAAGTTATTTAGATGATTATTTGAAGTCACATATGGTAGATTTAGGAGTCTCATTTTTTAAATGCAATTATTTATTTATTTATTTATTGACTTCATTTGATCTTTTGATCGATAATACAATCATAAACTCGATCGAGTTATATTCAGATTGAGTTTTTATTTAAACTAATAATGAAAATGTAATGATCAACATAATTAGACAATTTCCTTAACCACATGTAACTTTCTAAAATAAAACCCTAAATTATTGATGCAACAATTAAACTAGTGTAATTGTTTGTCCTTTTAAAGTGTGTATATATATGAATGAGAAAATTGATCTAATGGTTGAGTGTTTATGTATATTTAGCCTTCAATGTTGTACAAAAATTAAATAAAATTTTTTTAAAAAAATGACCCAACACATTGAGTTGGATATAAGCCAATTATTATTCATTGTTGCACAAAAACAAATGATGAGTATTAAGAGGTTATTCCATATATGGGGTAATAAATTTTGATTAAACTTTTATCATTTTGAGGGTGTACTAAATAAGGATACATACACTAATTTGGAAGATTTAGATATTTCAAATATTTAAAATTAAAACCAACCTAATCAAAGCTAACAAAATCAAGCTAAGGAAAATATAATCAAAACAGAATTTAGAAAATCAAATCAACTACTTAATTGGCAATTCAATCCCGCTAATCCAAGTGTAGTTTAGAAAGACATCTGTTACTAATATAGGTCGATGGTTTAATCTCATCCCCACTATCGTCAAACTCAAAAGAAGAAAAAAAAATTAATGTAAATTAAGGGTGTGTTTGGGTTACCTTTTCAAGTGTTTAATTTTGAAAATAATTCATTTTGAAAAAATTTGTAGTGTTTGGCAACTACTAAAAATGACTTATTAGAAAATGAGATGGATAAATAAACCATTTTGAGAAAAACACGTGAAACCAACTTTTAAAAAAAAGTCCTTCTTAAGTAAACAATAACTTGTGTATAAAAACATTTGTGAGTAAATGCAACCAAACATATGAGTGTTTAAATTATAAACAATTTTTATACAAAATGTTTTTTTAAAAAAATGCATTCTTGAAAAACATTTAAATTAAAATGTATTCTAAACGGACCCTAAGACATTGTGTCACTAGTTTAGAATTTTTACCTCATATATTGTTGAACTAAAAAAACAAACAAAAACAAAATCGAAATTGAGTAGTAATATATTATTATTTTTTTTTAGAATATGAATTGAGCAGTAATACACTGAATCCATGAATAATTGTATAATCTTAGCTTTTAAAAATTTATCTTAAATTACAACAAGTTTATTACATCGACTTTCAAAATTTTATCTAATAGATTTATACATGTCTCTAAACTTTTTTTTTTAATATCCGTGAATATCTCGGTCAATTTGCACGCACATGACTAATCTCATGAGAAAACCTATCCTACTACATTTGGTTGTCACGTAGGATATTAAATCCTAATAAGTAGGTGATCATCATGGATCAAAACTCTTTGTTTTTTGTATTACCCTTATTAACTACTAGGTCAATTCATGAAGGTTGAAAGTTCTAGAATTTTTTTTTTTTTTGACAATATGGGGGTGGGGGACTCGAACATAGACCTCGTGGTTATCGGTACATCTTTATGTCAATTGAGTTATGCTCTTGTTGGCAAGTTCTAGAATTGATGAGAGGAGAATTTTGAAATTTACTAAACTTATAATCAATTGGAAATTTTACGAGAAAGAATCAATCGACACGTGTCAAAAATTTTAGGTTATAGCTTACTTGGACATGTTAAAAACTGCCGCCGCTGCTCTTCAATTTTTATTTTTTTTAATATACAAAAGCTTGAAAATTAAAATAATTTCAATACTCTTTCTTTCACGCCAATAATCAAATCATGTAAGATTTCATTATTATTATTGTAAAAAAAAAAAAAAAAAAGATTTCATTATTATTGTTTTTTTTTTTTTTTTTAGGAATTATTATTGTTATTATTGATAAGGATAGAGGCTAGAGCAGAAATAATACAAATTAATTGATATATTTCTGGAATTGTATAAATACGATAAAATTATGGAAGGTTGACGTGGATTTAAATGACTATTATGCCCCTCATGAATGGTGGATTTTACGGTTTGGTCATGAAATCAATGTGTTCGAGAAAGTTAATAATATATTGTCGCGTAAATTGAAGTTGGTGGTTAGCACGCAAAACCATGACTAAGAGAGAGAAAGATAACAGTTTTTTTTTTTTCCTTTTTTAAAAAAATATTTATTTTAAAAAAAATCTTTTTTTCAGTTCGAGATGTGGAACCAAGTTATTGACTTTTGAATGATAATTGGTGTCTTTATCCATTAAATTATGTTTATACTGACTATAAATTACGAGATTATGATTCTATAAATGTGACCATTTAAAAAAAAAAGAATTTGGGTGCTTGTTTAGACTTTTTGCATAATTCTCTTTTTTAGCTTTGGTAAATCAATGATATATCACTAGTAGACGTCTACACTAAAAGATTAATAAACGTAAATCGATGTCTATCAGTAAAGATGTTTAACAATACTGATAACCTAATAAACATAAAACAATGACAACGTTGATAAACGTAATGTCTATCGTTGGTAGACTACTAGTAGACGTAAATTAGTAATAGGTGTCTATTACTAATAGAAATGTGTGGTTGAGACATTGTAGAAGCAATGATTAAAATGTTGATGTCGACGGAAATGTCAAGGTTTTAATTTTATAGAATTGTCGATGGAAATACCGACAAAATGTCGATGTCGATGGATATTTCTGAAAGAATATTTAAAATAAAAAATTCAAAAAATATCTAAATTAACAAATCAATGTTTTACATTTTAAGAATAAGTTTAAATACTTATTATAAATATTATCTCTACATTAGTTACATTTTGTTTATATTTTATCAATTTTTTTTACGATATAATGGAAATGTTGAATCACTCTGCATGTCGATGTCGAACCCATGGACATGTGGAAATATAGATAGAAATATCGACATGTCGATGAAAATTTAATACATTGTGTAGAAGGAATAAATCATTATCTGTTTCAAGGCTCTTTGAGTATTATTTTTTGTGAGTGAGAGTTTGAACTAAAACAGGTAATGATTTGAGACGGGTACGGGTTGAACACTATGTAAATTAGTAATAGATGTCTCAATTTTTTGCTAACTGACCACTACGCATTAGTATTATTTTAATCCAATTACTAATACTTTGATGGTAGCATTTGCTATAGAATTTACAAAAGTCACATCCTAACCATAGTAGTTATTTCAATCACATAATCAACATTTTAATTTAAACAAGTACAATATCTCCAAAAGTTTTCCCAAAAAAAAAAAAAAATCCAAAAGTTATGAAATAGTTGCAACCAGCTCCATTGTTAACTACAACAATCTCAATAGTTTTATGGATAATTATTTAAGATTTAGGATTGAGAATTTAACTATAACAAACATGGTACCTTTTTACTTATTTTTCAAGTTGTAATTCATAAAGTATTGTAACTTATCCAAAAGCTTAAAACTTCAAATATTCATGTCAATCTAATGCTATATTTTTTTAGCAGCTTGATTCTTTAATTTTAAGGGGCAACGAGATAAATGGCCAAATAAAAATAGCTGTTTTGAAAAAGGGCCATTCGAAATTCCAATTTGATAAATGGCTAAAATCTATTTTTAGTAAACTCTTTTGATAACAAAGTGGACAAAAATACCCCTATCCAAATCTCAATTCAGAAAATAAAATAAACCAAATAGACCGGAGAGAATCTAGCTTATTAATACATCTAGCAAAACAATAATAGAAATTCAAACTAAATGGAATATAAATCTGGCAACCTAAATTTAAAACAAAAGATTTGAATTTTAAAATAAGATGATAATTTTCGAAACTACCCTCTAAGGATTTCCTAACAAATAAGTCAACCAATTAGCACAAATCAAGGGGAGAGTCGCAAATTTTTTTTTTTAAAAAAAATTGTTAACTCGTACCAAAATAGGGACGGCACGAAAATGATTGAATTAATTACTAAATTCACTAACACACAAAAACCGTATTTTCTTTTCCAAACCCTCAATAACCTAACTTCAAAGTGTAATCACTAAACTTGCAAATGATTTCAATCTTGAACAACGGGGAGAAACCATTACTCACAAATGGTTACTAGAACAATAAAAAACATTCAAGTTTATAAAAAGAAAAATTATGCAAATACAGTATATTCAGTAAAAAAATTATGCAAGTACAGTGTATATAGTAAACTAACATATTAGACAATATGCAAATAATTTACTATGGTAAAAATCAAATCATTTAAAAAACGAGAAGAAATCATTACTCACTTTTTCCCTTCAACTTAATTTGAAAATTGGGATTTAGTATTCACCTTATTTAAAAAAAAAAAAAAAAATCTGAAACCCTTGAGATTCTTCCCAATTTTCTTCAGTTTGTGCGGCCTTTCCCATTCTCATCTTCTTTCAACCATTACAAAGAAATTGAGAAACCTCCGATTTTCTTTTGGGCACTTTTCTCCATTCTATTCCTTCTCCAAAAGTTTTCATTTGGAAACCATTGAAGACTTTGAAAAAGAATTAAAAAAAAAAATACTTTGTGTTGAAAAATAAGATACAAAGAGGAAAATAATGATAGATAAATACAAAATACAATATTTAACATACCTATGATGTAGATTAATAACCCTTACAATAGTGATATGAACGACAGAGCAAACAATCTATGGATGACAAAAAGTTGGGAAAAACGATGAAGATGCTGATTAGATAATTAAAATCTAAGAATCTAATCCATGAAAACCTAATTTCTATGTAATCTTTCACTTTTAATAAAAATAAAATCTGATTTTGATTTTTGAGAGGTAGGAGAGAGAAGATAGATATTGTAATTCCTTGATTTAAGGATAATTTTTTTATAATTAAATCAAATAGTGGCTGGGTGTGAACGTGAAGCTTGACTCAAGCACGAAAATAAGTTAAAAAACGATTTAGCCATTTTTCATTAAAAAAATCTGTTTGACCATTTTTCAAAAATACAGTGTAAATCTGGCCATTTTTCAAAAATACGTAAATCTAACCATTTTTCTGTAAATCTGACCAATGTTCAATCAACCGGGTTCGGATAGATGATGAAGAGAGAGAATTGATGCTGTAAAAATCTTCTGGAAAACCAAAAAACGTATATTTTTTTTGGAAGAAAGGAGGAAGGGGGAGAAATTGCACAAAATCTTCTAGAAAACAGATTACAGATGGAAGAGGAAGAAAATTGATACTGTAACTTGTTCCTTGATTCATGGAATTAGAGGTTATAGATTTATTTTTAAAAAAATAATCAGATACGGCTGCAGGAGATGTGTGGATGACTAAAGGGTAAAAATGGTATTTGGTATCGCACGAAAATAGGTTAGAAAATCTGGTTTGGCCATTTTTTCGTTAAAAAATTCGGTTTGGCCATTTTTCAAAAGTACCCTGTAATTTTTGGCCATTTCTAAGGATTTCCCTAATTTTAATAGGTAGGAAATTAAGAATGCACGCCAAAATCAGAATACATTTTAATTTAAATGTTTTTCAAGGATGAATTCTTTAAAAAAATATTTTGTACAAAATTTGTTTAGAATTTAAACACTCATATGTTTGGTTACATTTCCTCATGAGTTTTTTTTTTTTTTTTTAATTTCGTTTCAAGTGTTTCTCTCAAAATGGTTTATTTCTCAACCTCATTTTCTAATAAGTCATTTTCAGTGGTCGCCAAACAGTAGAATTTTTTTTAAATGATTATTTTTTAAAAAAAATTAAACACTTGAAAAAGTTAAATCAAACACACCCTTAGTTAGCTATCCAAAATCCAAGAATTAACAAAAAAAAAAAAAAAAAAAAAACCCAATAATCAAATCAGTTCAATTGGTTTGAAATAAATAAATAGACGACATACTTCAATCAAATTTCATAAAGTAAAAAAATCTACGCTACAATTTTATGTAGTCAATACGGTTAAAGTTAGAAGTAAGCATGACTCAATGATAATTGACATATACTTTCAATTAAGAGGTAAGATGTATAAATCTCCCACCCCAAATTTGTTGAATTTTTACATTTATGTCTTATAAATAACTTTAAAAAATGTCTAATAAATTCTTAAACTTTCAATTCCGTGTTCAATATATCCTTAAAATTTTCAATTTTGTGTCAAATTGAAAATTCAGGATTCTATAGGCACAAATTCAATTTTATATCTAATAAATCAATTAATTTTTTTTTTTAAAAATAGGTTAGAAATCTAACCGACACAAAATTGAAAGTAATTCAAGAACCTACCAGACACTCATTAAAGTTCAGAGAGACCTTTTTAGACACAAATCCAAAAGTTCATGAGCTAAATCTATAATTTAATCATAAGCCTATTATTTGACGAACTTAGTACAATATCTACCAAAGTGAGTATAGTTCATAGGTAATTAACATGTACCATTGACCAGGAGGTAAGAGATTCGAATCCTTCTACTCCAAATGTTGATATGAACTCAGAAAAAGAAAAAGAAAAAATCTTAGTACAACATCTTCTTTTTAACCTTCGATTACATCCAACTTTCAACTTAGTCAAAACCGAGCCAAACCGAGCCGCTTACAGTCGCGGTAGCGACTAGTATGACATTGGCATATGATTGATTGGTTGGTTTGGGGCCGACCAAAGGGAGTGTGGGGGCGGTGGAGATGGAAAGGCGAAAGGGGAAAGGGGTTGGGTGAGTACATGTGAAATTGCAGTCTCGTGACACAGCGCCGTCGTTTTGTTCCCAAAATGCTCAAATAATCACAAATTTCCAACTGTACAATAAACCCCTTTCCCACTCTTCTCCTTTCTCCTTCAACTGCCGCCACCTGTCAGCCCCGCCGACCCCCCCCGAATTCCCTTTTTGATGTGTCGGTTTTTGGTTCGGTCCGTTTCTACGATCGATGAGTTGATGATCTCCACTTGCAATAGTCGAACTTGTTGTGTCTGTGTAAATCTAATGAAATTGGTTGAGTCGTTCTTCAAATGTGTGGAGGTTTAAACGTCGTGGAAATTGAGCTTTAATTGAACTATATGTCGTTTTAATTGATCTTACTACGAGGTTTAAGTGTGAGAGTCGTCATTGAATCTATCATTTCAGGGCATTTTTCTATGGATTTAGCGAGCATTGTTTTTATGATAATTATTTTGATCTTAAAATCTATTTGAATAATTATATACTTAGTTCCATTTTCTTTTGGATAGGGACCTTCCTAACTCTCCAACTACCTTTTTCAATATGTTGATTTGATTCAATTTGACCTTATAATCTATTTGCCCATGCACATATTTTCTTTTTCCCTTTTTTTATTTTTTTTCCCTTTTTTTCTTGTTTTGAGGTTAACATTTTGTGAAGTGGAAAATTTTGAATTTCTGACCTCTCGGTCGAGGTTATATGTGTTAACCAATTGAGTTATGTTCAAGTTGATAATCTAAAGTTTATTATGTATGAAAAAATCTAACCAAATTTAGTATCTCCGCCACTCATGTGTAAGAGATATCATGGAATATTGACTCTTAATTGAACCCATTATTTTAGTTTTTTTAGAAGCGTTATTTGTTTTGTATAATTATAAATTTAATATAAATGTGAAGTAAGGATTTAAACTTAGAACCTAAAGAAGGTTGTCCATAGTATTTTTAATGAGTCGAATTATGCCAAACACTATTTTCACCATACTTTTTTCAAGCTCAAAAAAATTAATTGAATATTCAAATTCCAAGATATTTTCGTCATTTGTATGATGAATTTTTTTTTTCCTTTTTTGACAATGTATTTGAACTCTTTTTCATTTTCAAAATAATAAAATAATAGATATCTGAACAACATCATTAGAAGATTTCTATATCTAAATAATATAGTCAAGCTTAATTAAGTGGTATTGTTTTTCTTAAATAATATGTTCTATTTGGTTTTTATAAATAGTAATTCAAAGTAAATATAGTATGAGAAATAAGAAGGTTAAATTACAAGTTTAGTTCCATGACTTTCAAAATTGTTTCAATTTTGTCTTTGAACTTTAAAAAGTGTTAAATAGTTCCTCAAAATTTAAAAAGTGCATTGTAGGTACTTAAAATTTCACTTTTGTATCCAATAGATTCCTCAACTTTCAATTTTATGTTTGTTGATGGTCAAATTTGGCCAGGGGAACTCACCTGACCTTCACGTGCCACCAACGATAAATTTGTAGATGAGGGGGGAAGACGTGGCCTGCAAGACAGTAAACCTGCACACCGGTGTGGTGCTCGCCACACCGGCTCCGATGCCTAAGTCAGCAAACATAACGGTAGGGAGTGGAAAAGTAAGAGCAAGAGGAGGGGGTAGAAAATATAGAATAGTGTTTAGGGATAGAATTCGGGATCCCCTCTTCAGTGGCGAAGGGGGTATAAATACTTGCTCATCCTCCTAGGGTTTTTAGGGTTTCGGAGGCGTTTTGGGACAAACCAGGCGGAATCAAGGCGATCCGGGGCATCAGGGACCGAAAAGAAGTCACCGGACTCGGCCCGCGCAACCGGGCCGAATGGTCGGCCTCGGCCTTTTGTCGAGGCCGACCATATGGGTCGGGCCATGTTGGCCCGACCCTTTGGCCCGGTCTTCCTCTGGGTCGGTCTTTTGGTCCAACCTCTGCCCGTTTGTCCTCGTCAGCTCCTTGTATGGTCCAAAATCACCTATAACAATGTCTAATAACTCACTGACCTATTTGATGCTTTTTAAAATTTACAAAACTATTAAATACAAAATTGTAAGTCTAGGGTTTCCAAAGGCATGAAATTCAATTTTATTGATTAATTTTTAAAAATATCAAATATGCCAATGATCTATTAGACACAAAATTGGAAATTTAAAAACCTATTAAACATTTCTAAAGTTTTAGGAATCTTTTAAACACAAAATTAAAAATTCAAGGACTTATTAAATACATTTTAAAGTTTAGAAACCAAATTGACACGGTTGAGGACTAAAAATGCAATTTGACCAAATTAAAAATAAAACCGAACCACTTCCGTTTTTCATATAGGTTCTTGTCAAATCAAAAGTCGGCCCATCACCATTTACTTAAATGGGCTTTAATTTCAGCCCATTTAAATCGGCAGTTGTTAAAGACTCGAAGTTGAATGGGCCTGCTTAAAGTTCATGAACCGATATTGGGCCTGTGTATCTGAGGCCCAATGAGAAAAAGGTGGTGGTGTGGTCCTCTAAAGCCCAATCACCACATTGGGTCGGGTCCAAGCGATACCACTCTGTCGTACATATTGGTGGGCCAGCTTTGATTCAAATTTACAATTTTATTCTCTATAATAATGTGAAGTAATGGTCTCGGTGCATGTTTGAGAGTGATTTTAAAATGACTAAAATCACTTTTGTCATGTACGAAATCACCCTAAAACATACCTTTAATTTTTAAAAATCAATTTCATGTTTTATTTTACACTTTGAAACGTGATTTTCATATCATCAAATTTGATTTTGAATTATTAAAGACATGTTTCAGAGTAATTTTGAATATGAAAAAAATGATTTTAACCATCTCAAAATCACTCACAAACATGCACTTATTCTTTTGCATAGCCACCCAGCCAAACTACTATGTTACCCAGCTAGAGGAACATGCTCGTGCGTAACACATGTACCAAATAAAACTTAACCACGTGTCTACTAAAGTTTTTGTGATGTCTCTTCATTCTCTCTCTTCATCCTTCTTGTCTTCTTTTCTTCGCGAGGGATAAGGATTGGAATGGGAGGCAGGGACAGGGACGAGGAAGTTATCCCCGTCCCTGTCTCGTGGACATTTTTACTTGGGAGGTGATTTCCAAGTGATTGTGAGTGATTCGTTTCTAAAATAACTATTATTTCATGCTAGAAAAATTCTCTTGCTATTTTTTTTTTTTAAAAAAAAACTTGCAAATTATTGACTTACTTGAGGATAGTATTCAATTTAATTATCTACCTGCAATACAATTGATTTACATAATTGATACTTCAAGTTAAATATTGATTGAGATACAATTATAGTAATCACTAACTGACATTCAAACTCATTTTTTTTAGTTTAACAATTAGGAGTGAGAATTTGAACTTTCAATCTTTAAGTCCAAGATACAATGTCTTAAGTTCTTAACTAGTTGAACCATACAATAACAATCGACCAAGGTAATACTGGTAAATTTAATGGTCTAAAGTAACTTGATTTGATTAAAAAACATCGATTCTAACTTCAACGTTTAAAAAAAAAAAGTATATAAATTATGTATTTATTTGTAGTTAACCCTTGGCCTATTTTTAGGATGTTAGTGTCAATACCCCTAGTCTATTAGCTATGTGCAAGTGCAAAGCAATTGACATTGGTCATATTAAATTTGATTGGCAATTGGGATGAAGATTGTGATAAACCTCCACTTCTATGGTTATAAAGTAGTCAAAAAGTCATAATAGAATAATTGACTAAGTACTTACCATCTTAGATCTATTGAAACAATAGATTTAACTCATTTTCCTCTCTATTAAAATTGGAATTTCGGTTAGCTATGATTAGCTTTTGACCCTAAAAAAGTATAACTTGAATATTGTTAAAAAACTAACCATAGCTAACCGAAATTTTGATTTTGCAACATGAACAATCTCTTGTAAACCCGCAAAAAAAAAAAAAAAAAAAAAAAAATTGCAACATGAACAATCTCTTGCGAGTTTACAAGAGATTGTTCATGTTGCAAATTTTTTTTAAGGCTTTCTTAATTTGACGAAAGTTGGAAGATAAACGATTCAAGAATGAAGATAGTCATTATATAAATTGCTGAAATCTCATACTTTACCGTTAACATTGAGTTGTTCATTTCTCTTTGATTTTGTAGGTGACTTAATAGTAACCTAGCATATTTTAAACCTAGAATTATGATGAATATGAAGAAAATAAAGGTATGATTTAGAAGTTTCCTAAAAATATAGTTTGTTTCTGGCTTTAAGACGATTATGACCTCATTCTCAAATATTCGTTCGTGTTTGCATGTTTGAAATATTATTGAAGCAAGGAAAATAGTAGTCTCAAGAGAGAAAAATTTATTTATTTTTATTTTATTTTTTGAGATCAACAAATATTTGAAGGTGTGAATGTAAATCTCTAACCTTTTAGACAGGGATATGATGTTTTTTAGTTATTCTAGCTATACTCAGATTGGCTCGTAAAATTGTACCGTTATTTATTGAAATTCATATACACATTTAGCCACCCAATTGAAAACTACAAAATGAATGTCTAAATTTTAGTCTAACATTAAAAATAACATTACTGCTGACCAAAAATAAAAATAAAAAACTGAACTATCAACCAAATCGTTCAAAGTTGAACAAAACAACCACATTGGAAAAAAAGATAAATAATTGAGGTCTCACTGGATAACCACTTGGTTTTTTAAAATTAGGCTTATAAACACTACTCCCACCTATAAGTTTATTTGTTTTGTTATCTATCTTTTTCTCTAAACCAAGTCAAGTTTAAAAAATAATTCTCCAAAACTTGTTTTTGGTTTTGGAATCTGACTAAGAATTCAAATGTGTTCTTAACAAAAATGAAAACCATTCAAAGAAAATTGAAAGAAACGAACATAATTTTCAAAAAATAAAAAACAAAAAATCAAATGGTTATCAAATGATGTTGAAAATGAACAAAATCAAAGAGAAACAAACTTTGAATTATATTTTGAGAAAACACATCAATTTTCACCCATAGAGATGTAAACTTTTAATTTCATCAAATTGAAACTTAAAATTAGACAAATATTGTAATTTTTATCTTATACAAAACTTATGCTACATCTACCTACTAATTTTGACAAAGAAATGTAGAAATATCTCATAACCCACTCGATTTCACAAAAATCAAGTATGGTACAAAATTAAGCTCAATTTAAACACATCTTCAACTATCCAATACATATTCCAAAACTCACAAATTTATACAAAAATCCAACTTAATGTTACTTTGAAGTCCTGTCAATTTTGTTTGAATATATGTTATATAACTCACCATATGCACATATGAATATTTTTAAAACAATTCTTCAAATTGAAAGCATATTAAAGGTAAAAATTACCCTAACTCAAGTTCAACACAAAGTCTGCGACATTTTTTTAGTACAACAAATGTGGAAATAAGAATTTAAACCATTGACCTTTAAAAGAAGCAAACCTCTAAACCACACTACGCTACACTCATATAAAATTGCAAAACTTATGTAAGCTCAACGTACAATATTATGTAAGCACAACCAGATTATCAGAGTTTGGAGCTTCAAATCAGCAAATATTGCTCAGAGCTCAAAATGTAAGAAGACAGTAACCTGTAACTGACTGCCAGAGATAACTCCAGACGAGAAGCGACTAATCAAACTCCATCTTGGATTCCTCCTCCGGCGGGCTTGCTGAAATTAAATTGTGATGCTACCTGGTGTGAAAAACGAGGGCGAGACAGTATCGGCTGGATCCTTAGACGTCTGACGGGTTCCATACTTTGTGCGGGCTACAAAAATATCCAAAAAAGATGGAAAGTTAGCTGGTTGGAAGCATTGGCAATGTGTGAAGGTATACACCATATTCCAAAACACTCCCCTTTGGTTCGAGTTGAGTCTGACTCCCTCACTGTGCGACTACTTTCGGGTGAAGAACAAGATGCAACGGGACTGAGTATTTTCACAGAGGAAGTTAATTCCCTAATGTCCTCTCAACCTATTGAAGGAGTAGTTTATGTTCCTAAATGCCATAATGAAATGACTCATAAGTTGGCTCAACAGGCTTGTGCTTTTAATTTCTCTGAGTTATGGATGGAATCTTTTCCTAATTAGTTATTAGCTTTAAATACACGACAGGGTAATATCTCTTTGGAGTTGTTTGTTGGCTCTCTTTTTATAATGAAGTATTTTTCAAAAAAAAAAAAAGGTACAATATTATGAAATTCAAAGGGTTAAATTATAAGTTTAATCCTTGAACTTTAATTTAAGGTTTGTATCTAAAAGGTCCATATATTTATAATCTATAATCTATAATCTATAACATATATAAAAGTACGAATGTGAAAGAAACTTAATATGAGCTAATGAGCTAATGTTCTAAGGGTGATAAATGAATTATAATATATTATTACCTAAAAATGTCTATTGCTTTATAAATAATTTATTTTGTTATAGTATAAATGATATAATATTTTATACATCCTCAAATTTGTAGAAGAAAAATAATTTTAACATATGCTAAAATAAAATGAAAATATTATTAACACCAAATCATCAAATATTTCTTAAAAATTAAAAGATTATATTCATTTTATGTTTAATACTTATGGTTAGTATCATGTGCATAAATATTTCATTTATGCTAAAATATTACCCTCCGTTATCAATCGATATTTCAATTGTCTAATAAAATCATACTTAAAATTTTAAGTTTCAAGTCATCTTACTTGTTAAACGGTTTACTCCAAATCTTCTCTTAGCTTTTCCACACCCCACTTACACATACATGTTTATTTCCACACCCTACTTAGTTATTGCAACAATTAAATTTAATGACACCAAAACTTTTGAACATTTCCCTACTTCAAGTATATAAATGCATATTTATTGAGTAATTGAGCAACAAGTAAATTAATTCAACTTCTCCAATAAAAAAAATAATTTTTTTTCCTTAAAAAGTTAATTACTTTTTGTCTTCTCATATTTTCCACCATCACCCCCAATGTGTACATATATCAATAGTCTTAGATTTTTATTTTTATGTTTTTCCATACACACACATATATATAAGATTTGATTTTTTTTTTCTAAGGAATAAATATTTTCAATTTGACTTGCCAAAACGAGTTTAGCTCAGCGGTAATTGACATGTACTATCGACCATGAGGTCAGAGGTTCGAATTCCCCACCCCTAAATGTTGATGTACTAAAAAAAAAAATTCAATTTGACTAGCTATATTAGATATAAAATTGAATTTTATTTCTCATAGTTTTAGGATACCAAACTTTCAATTTCATGTCAAGTAATTTTGTGAAGTTTAAAGAATGTAGAATAAGTCAATGACTTATTAGACACAAGATTAAAAATTCAAATACGTATTAGATACTAAAAGTTTAAGAACTCATCGACTTAAACACTAAATTGAAAGATTAAAAATTTATTGGACACTTTTTAAAGACTAGATAGATACAAATTTCAAACGTGACTGATTAAGGAAGAATTTGACACACCGCACCTAATTGAATAAAATTGGACCAACCAACGTATGTTGCTCATATCGACGGAACCAACTCAACTCAATAAATTTCAGAACATTTTTTTCCATTTCTCTTCATTTTTCTGGCTTGTATTCCACGAATGATCGTCAACAACGAATAGATTGTAATAGAAATAAAGGTATCAAATTCAAGCCTGTCTGAAATTACGATCAGGATTATCATCATATTGGAGAGAGCTGACCTTCTTCCCTTTGCCTTTTTCCCCTTTCTCTCTGGTTCGCTCTCTTGCTCTTCTTCCCTCGAGCTTCATAGGGCTTAAATTTCCGCCATTTTTGCTTATCATCATCGCCATCGAAACCCCATCAAAGCTTTTTCCATCTTTTTCCCCTTTACCCTTCTTTTACTTCCACCATTTTCATCCATCTATCCAATCAAACCCTACCCCTCTTCACCCTTTTTGTTGATTCGTTGGTTTCCTTGACTTTTCAATCCGATCATCGCGACCCAGTTGCTCGATTTGCTGATCGAGTCTAGTTTTTGTGTTCTTGTTGTAGCTAGAAAGTACTGTAGATTGGATTTTCTCATCTGGGTTTTTGCCATGTCGTGATTTTCTTTATCTGAGGTCCTCCACGGAGTCTCGTTTGCGGAGAAGGTAATCGAGTTCTGTTTCTTTTACTGGTTCTTGTTAACTTTTTCCTGTTTTTCTTGTTTTTCTTGCCCCTTTTCCTGTGATTTTAGCTTCATTGTCTTTAGCTTGCTTCTTTTACACGGAAATTTGTCTTCCTTCTTTATGTTGTGGGCAATTTTTTTCTCTGTTGTTGCAATGGTTATGATGGATATTATGGCGATTAGGGTTAGGCCATTCACCCGAATGGAAGCGTCTGGTAGCGACCCCGACTCTCATAGAGCTGCTTCCACCAGTGGTAGTTCAAGAAGGTTTGGAATGTTAGCTGCCTCGAATATAATTCAGGCTCCGCTTTCCGCACTGTTAGAGTATTCGGGTCTTCTTCGTGGCCGCCCAAGTCATCAAGAATCCGAGGCATTGATAAGTGCACGACTGCCTTCAGGATTTCGAGACCATCTTCGCAGCCAGATTGAAGAATCTTCTGGTGCTGCGAACGATGGAGAGGTTTCGATTAGGATAATTGGGGCAGGGGAACCAGAACATGGTAGGGATGGTGCTGGACTGGTAGTTGGGCAAGCGAGGGAAGTCAGCGGTCAGAATGCGGTGTCTTCGCAGTCTGTTTCGGGGTTGGCATCGTCGGAGCTTAGCCAGGGAGACCCTGCTACTGAACGTGGTGCAAGAGAGGGCATTCCTCAACCGATTAATGCAGGTGCTGATGGAGATGCCTCGGAGGCAGCTGGGGGAAATAGCAGGGATTCTTCTTACCAAAGGTATGATATTCAACAGGCTGCTCGGGGGATTGAGCAGATTCTCCCATTTAGTTTTCTTCTATTGGTGGTCTTCATTCGACAGCATTTGCAAGGTACTTTTCTTGACTTCAATCAAGATTTTAACTCACTGTGGGTTACTGAATTTTAATTTACTTCATAATTTTAAATTGTCATTGATGTGGCTGGATTATGGCAGTAGCCAGAAAGGTTTGGATGATCATGAACTACTGCATCTTCTTTCTGGAGCAAGCACATACGCTCTTTACCTTTATTGTTGTTCCTTTCTTTTCCATCCTTGATTAATTGAACTTCTTAAGTTACACACAGTAAATTCTTAATATTAATCTTAGTTTTTTTCACTTATAAACTTTGAATTAGTATTGTTCAAGTAGACCTTAAGTTAGTTAACTTAAGGTTTTCTGTATGCATCTATGTAAAAAAAAGCTAAATTAGAGTTGACTGAAATTTTAAAAGTGCTTTTGAGAATAAATGAAATTTAACTTTTATGTTCACTTGGTCCTTTTTTTGGTGTTTTTATGGTCTTGATGCTAATTAATTATTATTTTTTTAAAACAAAAAAATTTACATGGTATTGATGCTAATTTTAATGCTTAAGCATTTCGTGGTTTTTATGCAAAATTTACATGCGTTTTTTTAGGAGAAATTTATATGCGTTTGTGTGTATATTATATTGTAACTCAGATGAATTTAATATCATCTATATCAACCTAATTTAATTTAAATTCAGAGTTCAAAAACATATAATTTTTTTTTTTTTTTCATTCGATAAGGTACCTCAACTCCTCAAATTTTATTCTAAAAAAAAATCCTCCACAAGTTTTATTTTTCTTGAAAAGTTACTTATGTCTAGGTAATTTAGATGAAGAATAATAAAGACAATAAATTGTGATTGCTGAGGTGGTGAATCTTTCCGGGGGCTTTCCTTCTTATTCTTTGGGTTTCCATCATTTTTTGACCAATTGGGAAACGAGGGAGGTCATAGCTCTCTTATCTTTGATCAAGGAGTTTTAGTTTAGGGAGGGGAGGAAGGATGTTCGTTGTTGGAGTCTAAGTCCTTCCAAGGGTTTCTCTTGTAGCTCCTTTTTCCAGTGGTTACTTAACCCTACCCCATAGTGAGTCTATTTTCTCTATTCTATGAAGGATGATAATTCTTAAGAAGATTAGATTCTTTATCTGGCTAATAGTTATCCATGAAAGAGTCAATAATGAAAAACCTACAAGGAAGATGTCTTCGTTGGTTGGGCCTTTATTTTGTACCCTTTGTCGGAGGGTGGAGGAAGATCTCTAGACCACATCTTGTGGAGTTGCACTTTTGCTTGATCTATCTGGAGCTTATTCTTTGATGCATTCGGGTTGCAGGTTAGGAGTTTCAGAGACCACAGGGAGATGACCAAGGAGTTCCTCCTCCACCCGTCGTTTCCTAACAAGGGGAGGGTGTTATGGCTTGCTGGGTGTGTGTTGTTTTGTGGGGCTTGTGGGGAGAGAGAAATAATAGGGTTTTTAGAGGCTTAGAGAGAACCCTGTTCAATGTGTGGGTCCTCACTCAATTCCATGTTTCTCTCTTCGATTTCGATTCCCTTTTGTAATTATACGTTATGTCTTATTATTCTTGATTGGAGCCCCTTTCTTTAGGAGGTTCCCTTTTGTGAGCTTGTTTTTTGTATGCCCTTGTATTCTTTCATTCTTTTTCAATGAAAATTGGTCTTTTCTCAAAGTCAGAATGAAAGAAAGAAAAAGAAGTGAAAATTGTTCTTTCATTTTTTCTCAATGAAAGCTGGTTCTTTATCCAAAAAGAAAAAAAGTTTATCATCTTTAATTAATATTTGAGACAAATCAAAAGAAAAAAAATCCCTGTTTAAGACATTATTGGTTATCACTTGGTACATATGAAAAGATTTAAGAATGATTTTTGTTATTTTGTTATGACTTTTAAAAAAGATTTAATTGTTTTAATATTACATGTTTCCACATGTATTTCTCTGCATTTTTTTTTCTCCCTTCTGGTGTTAATATTTGCCTCCTAAACATACTTGCAGGCTTCTTTGTGACCATTTGGATTGCTGCTTTCATGTACAAGTCAAATGATATTTTGCGAAAACAAACAGCTTTGAAGGTGTGTTATGATATACTTTAATGTATAGTATCCATATAGTGTGTGTGGGGGGAATTTAGAGGTCTTTTTAAAAATGGAAGTGAAGAAGGTAAGAAGTCTTGCCATTAGGAGATTACAAGGAGGCTCGATAGGGAATGTAAAGGCCTACTTCAAGAGCCTACCCCAATTGTTCGTATTATTAGATATGTTGAAGAGTCATGAGAGTTATATTCTAAGATATCCATATCCTTAAGCCACGCATCCTCCCAAAGCTCACCTCTTTCCAGTTTCCACTTTGACCAGCTTAAACAGAAAAACTTTGACGAGCTTGATCTTCCTGTTCATATTTAGAGGAATGAGTGTACGTCTTTATCTTTAATTAGGGAAATGTGGGCATCTAGAGCTACAAAACTATAAGAGCTCCCACGAGGTTTTAGCATCCATTGCCTTGTGAATTGAAATGGTGAGATTGGACCTCCTTTCCTTAACTCTCTCATAGCGTTCATCTTCCCCATTGGCCTCCATTGATATATTTACATAGTGGTTGGATTTCTTTTTCCTCTATCTGAAGCTATTTGACCTAACTCTCCTTATTCTGTTGGCTGACTTATAGGAGATCACTGGCAATGATCAAACTTGTTGGATATCTTTCCCTAGAATAACACCGACCTTGCTGTATTGTTGCTGTTATTTTTTCTTCATTACAGTTTTTCATTCATAAGCTTTATTGGTTCCTGCAGGGAGAGAGAAAAATCTCTGTTTTAGTTGGCATTTCTCTTGCATTCACCATTCATGTCATTGGTGTCTACTGGTGGTATCAGAATGATGACCTTTTATATCCGTTGATCATGCTTCCTCCCAGAGCAATACCTCCTTTTTGGCATGCTATTTTCATCATCATGGTGAATGGTAACCTTCTGTTTGAGTTATTACTGATTATTATTTTATGTTCGCTGATCATACTCTATAAGCTGTATGGTAACAAAGAAGTGGTTTGCTATGCTAGGCTGTTACATAATTTTCTGCAATTAATTTATTTTCTCAAATTTCTTTCGAGTGATCATTAAATTCTTAACTGACATTCATATAGCCGTAGAATTTGGGGTTAAGGGCACTATCACAATCATTTCATCCTCATGTTTGTAACTTTGTTGCATGTGCTTCATATTCTTTCTCTTAATGTGCAGTATTTCATAGAGGTGGCAAATATTTCTTCCTTGCTATTTTAGATCTACGTACTAAAAAATGAATATTACGTTTATGTCGGTATCTTACTAGTTGTTAAATTGTTTTAAATTATAAGTTATTCCAGGCGCATTCTCACCCATCTGTTTAAGATAAAAGGGCATTTCTGAAAAAGGAATTTCTAAGACTATTTATAATCTATTTGTCTTCATTATTGAGTTAAAAACCCACTGTATTAATCTAAAAGCAGAAGGGTATGTTCAGCAAGACTTCTTCTGCAATTTTGTATTACAATGCTTGCATCTCTCTGTCATATCAACTTGCATTGGCTTGTGTAACTGGTTTAGTGAATTGTATGCTTTTGTGTTTGTTTCTCAGACACTTTGGTCCGTCAGGCAGTGATGGTGGTCAAGTGTATTCTATTGATGTATTACAAGAACAGCAGAGGCCGCAATTATCGTAAACAGGTGAGGTAATATAGAAGTTGACACTTGTTTACTCATCAAACTCCTTTTTGAATCAGCAACAAATATTGATACAGAAAGTGGACCTTTGCTACAATCCTTTCCTTTAATTGAGCTCATTATTGATTTCTCTTTACAGTTTTTTTCCTCTAACGAACAAAGTGGTAACCTTAGAATTTACAAACGTTTCTCAGTCTTTGAGAACTCACTATTAACATTCACATTATATCTCCAGGGTCAAATGCTAACTTTAGTCGAATATCTGCTACTACTGTACCGTGCTTTGTTGCCTACTCCCGTCTGGTATCGTTTCTTTTTGAACAAAGAGTATGGGAGTCTATTTTCGTCACTATTGACAGGACTGTACTTAACTTTCAAACTCACATCTGTTGTTGAAAAGGTATGTTTTCTCTTATTTTGAATTTTTTTAACTCATTTTACTATTATTATGAGCATTTTGTCGCTAGATGGTCTCTCATGTCTGTTATCTCCCTTCCTTGTCTCATATTTCTGTCCGATGTGGATTTCAGGTGCAATCCTTCTTTGCTGCCTTGAAAGCGCTGTCTCGTAAAGAGGTGCATTATGGGGCATATGCAACGTCAGAGCAGGTAATTTGGATCCCATTTGTGCATGCCTTTCTTCAATCAACCAAAATTTCTTACCGTTGGATGCCATTTATATCATTTTATTGTATTTTATTTTTTTGGGTATCCGTGAGTGTTTGATCTGCATCTCGACTAATCTCATAGCACATTTAGATTTATAAAGTATTGCAGCATCTTAAAGCTGTTGGTTTATTTACTTACTATTAATGAAAAGAATTAGAAATCAATAGAGTTCTGACAAAGCAACTGGGGGACCCGCTTTTAATACCACAAAAGCTGTTTTTGGGGATATTCGGTAGGAAAGAAAGCAAAGAACCTTCGAGGAAAGTACTTGGGAATGGAATGAAAGAGTCTTGCTGAAAGCCATGCATCTTTATGGAGTGCAATCTTCTTTTAGTACTTAGTCTTATACTTGGGAATGGAATGAAAGAGTCTTGCTGAAAGCCATGCATCTTTATGGAGTGCAATCTTCTTTTAGTACTTAGTCTTATAATGTAATCTTTTTTTTTTTTTTCTTTTTATTTTGGAGTTCAACAATTGGAGGGTGAGGGATTGAACCATCGATCTCTTTGATGGTAATAGGTGCCTTGACCAATTCAGCTATGCTCACGTCGGCGTAATCTCTTCTAGTTGGGGGGCCGTTTTAGTAATGTTTTGGCTCTTTTGTTTCAATTTTTAATCAATAGGGGTCCCTTTAAACTTCTCCTATAGGGGTCCCTTTAAACTTCTCCTATAGGGAGTTATTGTTTGCAGGCAATTTATTTGTAACTTTTTATTAATATAGGAAGTATGAACGGAGAAGGCAAACTGTCCTTGAGATCTTACTTGTTATTTGCCTAATGCAGGTCAGTGCAGCTGGTGATTTGTGTGCTATTTGCCAAGAGAAGATGCATGCTCCTATCCTACTCCGATGTAAACACATATTTTGTGAAGATTGTGTATCAGAGTGGTAAGTTTATCACATGAAATGCTCCTATGCTTGATATCTGTGTTCTGCATAATAACAAACGTCCGAACATTTCCCAAGAGGATATGTTTTCGATTTCAGTAACCCAGTACTATTGGTTCCTCATTGCATTCGCCATTTTCCACTTGCAAAATGAAGGCATACTCAAGTCTTTGCTGGAATATTTTTAATATTAGTTGTAGTCAATTTTAATCCAAACATAAGGTTTGATTTCTCACCTCTGAATTTGTTGAACTCAAAAAGAAAACAGGGGTCACATGTTATAACTCACAAACTTACTATAGAGTTTCATTATGTGATCTTGAGTTTTGATAGTCTTGATGTTGAGTCTGAGATAGCATTTCTTTTAATTTTATGCTCTTTTCTAGTAATGACTCAAGAGCTATGTCTCCTCTATATGGTGTGCTCAAAGTCTGATCTTAAGACCAACCTTGCTGGACCAGTTTTGACTTGAGGAGCTTGTTTGGACTTGATAACAAGGGTAGTATGGTAATCAGCAAAGGTAGTTTGTAGGGAATAATTGTTGTTGAGTTGAAGGCAAACCAATATTGTGGTGGTTCATTCTTGAGGGAGCTTAGTGTCCAAATACCTTGAATTACTCGAAAGAAAAAGTTTCTTCCGGTATTTTCTTTCATTATGATTTTCGAGTCTTATTATCTAGTTCACAACGAGATCTCAAACAAATCTAGCATTTCGTTTCCCGCTTTTGTTAACCTGTACATCTGAACGTAAAGGGCAAAACAATGGAGAACGGATGGGGGGTATATTGTTCTTTGACTTACTTAACTTTCAGTCTTTTAACTTTCTGGATTGAATGGTGCCTTGTGCAGGTTCGAGCGGGAACGAACGTGTCCATTGTGTAGGGCTTTAGTTAAACCTGCCGATCTCAGGTCGTTTGGCGATGGATCAACAAGTCTGTTTTTCCAGGTTTTCTAAGGCATTTACTTCAAGCCCCTCCTCAGAGAGGTTGTGTGGTTTGAAGAGCTATAAGCCAGCCATAGCATTTTTTTACCTACACAAAATGTACATCTAACTATTACTGTGTAGCTGTTACCCTGGAGAAAGCAAAGACTGGAGAGAGCGAAACCATCTGCTTGCTGCTGCTCACAAGGTGTACTCGGACAGGCGAATTCGAAATCGACATTTATACGTAATAGGAGTCCTTCTTGTGCTACAGAGGAGGACGATCGATGTTCGAGAGGAGTTTAACCGTATATGCAAATTTTATGAATTGCGAGTCTGAGTGTAAATTTAATACCATAGCCAGTTGCTGTGTTGATTTTTAATTTAGTCCATAAAAGGACAATGTTTTGGACTCTTAGAAAGTGCTACCCATACAGAATGTGAACATATTTTGGCTCCAGTTTGCTTGTGGATTTGAAAAAGAAAGGTATTATGAATTTTTACAATTGGATAACTTCAAAATTTTGATCAACCTAACTTCAATTATGTGAATTATCAATGATAATAGGTAAATCAAGTTATAGATTGAGGGTCTGTACAGAATACATTTTAATTAGAATACATTTTAATTTAAATGTTTTTGAAGAAAAACATTTGGTATAAAATTCATTTAGAATTTAAACATTCATATGTTTGGTTGCATTTTTATAATTGTTTTTATACACAAATTATTGTATACTTAATACTATTTTTTAAAAAATTGGTTTTAAATGTTTCTCTCAAAATGGTTTATTTATCAACTTCATTTTTCAATAAGTCATTTTTAGTGGTTGTCAAACACTAAAATTTTTTGTAAAATTATTATTTATTTTTATTTTTTAAAATTAAACACTTGAAAAGTTAAATCAAACTCAGATTAACATAAACATAATTTTAAGGTCAAAATACCATTTTGGTTGGATTTAATTTCATTTTAGTGTTTGTACTAAATTTTAGTTTGAAATAAAGTTTAAAAGTGATTCTTATCGTTAGTTTGAAGTCATTATTATTTTTAATTGATTTAATAATCATAATAACATTTATGCCATAAAAGATATGATGTGAATATATTTTCAAAATTTATAGAGAGAAGACTAACAACTTATTATTTTTTTAAAATAACTAAAATTGAACCTTTAAAAGTACAAATACTAAAATAGAATGAAACTCAAACGGGAACCAAAATAGTATTTTAATCTATTTTTAATTATAAATATACATATTAAAACTTTCTACTTAGAAAAAAAAAATTGTGCAAGCCAACCCGAGAGGTACCTAAGGCATCCTACTTTTTCGAAGTTGTCGTAGGTTCAAATTTGTAATTTAAAGACAAATTTTGTAATTATATAAGTAAATAATTAGTTTTGAAATATTCCACTCAATAATTTTTAAGAATCAAGTACAATTTCTCATAATATAAAAGATTGATATTGAACTATTAATTTTAATGCAATATTTTTAAAGAAGTAATTAGATTTTTGAGTGACTAACATATTTTCACTAACATGACTGAGTACGATTTTGGGTAAACTTTAGATTATATTTTTCGTTCTTACAAATCAACATTTATGTCAGTTTAGTTTTGATACTTTAGTTGAATCTTACCAATTTCTACCATTAGTGAGGCAATATTAATTTTGATGAAATATTGATCCTCAATTAATTTCTTTTTAGCCATCACGAAACATAACTCTGTACTAATGAGTTCGAATCCCTCCACCCCACATGTAAAAATTACATGTAATAGTTTGTCAAATTGACCATGCACTTGTACTTTATTACTAACATTAAACTTTCCATCAAAATTAGGTAAGTTCAGTAATGTATGAACATAAGATGCCAACAAGAGCATAGCTCAACTGATATAAAGTTGTACTGGAGGTTTGTGGTTCGAATCCCCTACCCCATATTGTCAAAAAAAAAACTATTGATAAGATTTAATAAATTCCAGCAAACTTTCAAACGTGTGGGGTAGAATTGGCACATGTGGTTAAATATAAGAATAAAGAGTATAATTTAATAATGAATTAATTATAGACAAACAAAACATCTTTGTATTTGAGTCTATTCTCTTAATCATCAAGTTTGAATTTATTTCGTTATTTAGTTTTAGATCAACAACAACGAGAGTAGAAGTTTCAAATTCTGACCACTTGGTCGAGTTTATATGCATTGAGTTATGCTCAGATTGACTATTTGAAATTGTTCTTAAATCAATCCAAATTGCTCTCTTGATTATGCAAGTACCCCTTTGGATATATAAGAATAAAATTCCCACCTTATTTATGATTTTAGTTTATGACATGGATATATTAAAACAAAAAGATGCCAGATATCAGAAATGCCCAAATTTTCATCCACCTCCATAGAAATATCAATATCAAATCTTTCCATTTGCATAAATCTCCTCTACCATGATCAAGAAAAAACACAGAAAGAAGAAAGATTAGATTAGATTTAGTTGCATATTAAAAAAAAAAGGCCATATACTAGGCAATACAATACATATTCAATGCATCACAATCTTTGTTTGTGGGATACAGAACAGAATGAATTGATATTATTATTTTGCAACATTTCACCTGGCATTGGCATTACTCTACAATTCTCACTTGTTAATTTTAGTAGCAAAAAGAAATGGTCAATAAAGAAAAAAAAAAAAAAAAAAAAATCAAACCACCACCACCACCACCACCAACTCTGCTTTCTTCCCTGCAATTCTTGTATGATTTCACCCCTCACTCCTCAAGAACAAAGAATAAAGATAATGGAAGAAAAAGAACAAACTTTTCCACAGATCATTAGTAGTTTAAAGAACAGTAAGCAATCTGAATCTCCTTAGGAAGAACTAGAAGGCAAGGGGGATTTGTTTGTACCTTCTTCCTCAGAAGCTGTTGTGGGAGTTGGCTCTCCATCACTGTCTTTGTCATCCTTGTCTTGTTTTGGATGAACAGGAAGATCTTCCATGGTTGCTGGTGAGTTCACAGAGAGAGCTGAAGGTGAGGTTGGAGAGGTTGAGGAGCGTGGCGAAACAGAATTGGAAAGTATTTTAGTGATCTCTGGAGATGTGGAAATGGGATACACTTCTGTAACTTCTTCCATTCCCTCGTCTAAGTAAACCAGATCCTGCATGCTGAGTTGGTGGTACTCCACAATTTCCCTTAGGAAACGGTTCTCGCGGGCATAAATTGAATTCTCATGCGCCAAACGAGCCTTCTCAGCCAGAAGAGTCTCGAGTTGAAGCCGAATCTGGATTTTAATATGGTATTAGAAGCAGTTTTATCTATTAATGATTCAAAGGAACGTCAAAGCGAGCTTAGCTCAACGGTAATTGACATACACTCTCGACCAAGAGGTCAGAGATTCGAATCCCTCTAACCCAAAGTTGATGTACTCAAAAAAAAAAAAAATAAATAAAATAAAATAAAAAAAATTCAAATGTACGTTATACTATTTAACTCGTCAGTTTTAAAATTGATGTTCTAGTTTTACAGATCCTGGTTGCAACTGATAAAGAGGGAAAGTAAGAATACCAAGTCATCATCTGCACGGTTGTCTCCCTTCTCGCGATTTTCCCTGAGAATTTTGTTTTCTTCCTCTAATTGTGCACATCTTTCTTTAGCAAAAGTCAGATCTGCTTTAATGGTTTTCAGCTCCCGAAGTAATAGTTTGGCTTTGGCAGCTGTCGCCATCGCCACCTACAGTTCAAGATAAATGCCATTGATGCACTCCACCACCAAAAGTTCAAGCAAGTATGAGTCTAATAAAACAACCAGATTACAAACTACTCAGAAGATTCATATCTAATCGTAATTGACGACATTTACATTGAAAATCTCAAGATTCTCAAGCTAGGAAACAACTTCGACGGATCCATTGCATTCTAATCTAGGACAGACATTGGCCTTTTCAATTCCTTTTGCAGAATTAGAAAACTTCGTATTAAGCTGTGAAGAAAAGGCATGTAAAGCCAGGCTACTTAGTTTGTCAGAGTAAACTAAGCTATGATAACGACTTCCAACTAATTCGACTTTAATGCGTGAGAAAAAAAAGAGGCAGAAAAGGGAAAACTTCAATAGTACCATTACGATACATAATTACAAAGTTGGCACCTTACGTCTCGGGATGCCTTCAGTTGAGTTTCATGATGTGTTTGCATCTGTGGTTCTGGAGACTGAATATTCGGTTGTTGCCATGGATTATTCGCAGGAGAATATAATCCTTCATTGTTGCCCTTTCTTCTAATCTGCATTTTGATGTCTGCAGTCTTAGTTTCCACATTTGTGCGACCTTCCTGCAAACAAGACGAGGTGTTGAAAATGGTAAGATCAAAACTAATTTCGTATATCCGTTCACTAAGAAGCTAAGTCCAAGATATCCTTAAATGGAGTTTCGAATTTGAAATCAGGCTTGTCTACAGCTAGAATATATGAATGACAATTGAATTTACTCTAACTGATGACAGTTAAGTTTTCAACTAAAACTTATCTATGATGATTTGATAAATGTCATGCAAATACATGATTCTCAAGATATTCTAATTCAAGGCTGAATCACTATTAATCTATATTTTAACGTATAAAAAGGTCGATCAATCTGAGAAGTGGTCAGCTAATTAGCAGATTAATAAGCTAACTTGGAGACAAGAAGAAAACAAGATACGAGAATACACTTGAACCAATCAATGAAATGTTTAACTTGAGTGAAGGAACGTACGTCACCGTTCTTTACCTCAATTGCCTTTTCAAATGTGTCCCCAAGTTGATTAAGCGAAGTTGAGATTGCATCCAAACCCTTCCGTGCAGGACTGTCCGATTTTTTCGAGTTGTAATCAGTAGACTGACATGGCTCCTGAAACCAATTCTCGGGCAGAATATGAAAATCAGAAAAATAAAGTACTAGGGACAAACGAATTGCATGTAAGGTAAAATCTCTATGTTGGTATGAGAAGGTTACATACTGCAAAGAGTTTTATTTTAAAAATATAGCATTATATTTTAGGGGTGGGGATTGATCAAATCGTTGAAAAGTTGGAAGTTATTCTAATACCTTACCTATTTGAGTTATATGACATTACATAAAACATGAACAGAGCGAAGAAGGAATAATGGAGCAGTTTCAGACTACATGTACATAAAATTAGAATGTAAAATTTTGCCCCATCTGTGAAAATTTCTAGCTCGTCCCAGTGCATAAATCATTAACGTAAGAATTTGTGCCTATGTCTTTGTAATATATCGACACCAGGTAGTTGATGCTCACCTGGCTACGGGGTGAGCTATTAATGGGCTGGAACCTACTTGTTTCATCTTCTATGGCTATATCATCTTCTTCGAGAATGGCCTTAGCTTTCCGAGCCAGTACGCCCCAAAACCCGGATTTCGACTCACTTTTGAGTGTCACATTCTCGCCAGCAAAACTCTGAAATTCAATGGATAAAATCAGAGACAGATTACTACACGGCAGCTACGAAAGCATATACGAATGACCAACAAAAACAACAGAACTTGCTGAAGACTTCGAACACGGCAATGAATCATCGACAAATACCATAATTCTTCCAATTGGGGCTAGGCGGTTAAAAACAAATAAAAAAGAAAATTTGACGTACAGAATTCGCAACATTTGCAAAAAATAGAGGAGTTCACGGCAAAAGCACATGCTCGGAGAAAATGTAATCAATAATTTGATAAATCAATTCCTCGGAAGAATTCGTCACTTGACAAAAAATGTTGATCTACAATAACTTAATGCAACGATGGAGACATAGCAATATAGACATAATCAAATCTGAGATTTCACGGAATTCCTTATGATCAAGTCAATCAAACAGGAACTCAAAGCGATCGAATCAACATTGTGGAGTTAAAAGAAAAACCAGAGCGCACCTTGGATCGTAAATGGCCAGGGGCAAAAGCGGAGGTACCATCATAAGCAGAGGAAAGCGAAGAATCACGTTGAACAGCAGAAGCTCGGATCGCCTGAGCGGCAAGAGAAGAAGAGGAAGACGAGGAAGAAGAGATGGAATTGTGATCGAATTCATCGGAAGGACGATGGATTATCTCTTCTTTGAAAGTGGAAGCCCTCGTGATTCCTTGTCTCCTCCTATACGCCATAACTGTAATCGTTGTTGTTGATGTTGATGTTGATGTTGATGTTGATGTTGATGTTGATGTTCTTCTTCTTGTCTTCGGATTGTGATCGTCGTAGTTGCAGAACAATCACAAAACGACGCTCACCGCCACGCCACCGCCGTCGCCGCCGCCAGCACCACCGGAATCGCAACGGAAAATGAAACGATCGAATTCGGAGAGAATTTGCAGTTTTGTTATTCTTTCTTTCTTCTTTCGCCTATAACTAACTTCCCTTTCCTTTCGTTTTTCAATTTCTTTTTCTTTTTTAAAAATATAAATATTCCGTCTCTGCGTTTCTCAACGAATTTAATTATTAAAAAAGAAAAAAGAAAACAAAGAAAAAGAGCGCGCGCTATTCTTTGACAGTTAGGCTGTTTTTTTAAAAAAATAATATTTTTAAAGTATTTTTTTTGCTAGCTTTGCGATTATTTCGGAATCGTTTATTATTATTCTAATAATTTACTAAAATACCTAATGATATCGGGATGTTACAAATTTTCGGTTGTTTCATAAAAGGAAATTTGTTAAAATTTATTTTCTTTTGACAATAAATTTGTTAAAATTATTGTAAAAAAAAAAAAAAAATTTGTTAAAATTTATTAAAAAAAGTCGACGTATTATAGAATTATTATGCTCTTGTGCGTGTCCGGACTTCTAAATATATATAATAGTTCCTATACTTTTAATTGGTTTAAATTCTATTTTAGTCTCTAAACTTTTAAGTTTATTCTATTTTTGTCTTTGAATTTTTAAATTGTTCATTTTAGTCTCTGAACTTTTAAGTTTATTCTATTTTTGTCTTTGAATTTTTAAATTGTTCATTTTAGTCTCTGAACTTTTAAGTTTGTTCTATTTTGTTCTATTTCAAAAAACAACTATTTTAGTTCTCACTTTAATTTCAATTTTAACAAATTAAAGATGTAGCTTTGAGGATGTGTTACATGCTAACATGAGCATGATTTCAAGCCACTTTCATTTTCTAAGAGCGGTCTAAATAAGGGGTCAGACCGCTCCTGGTCTTCGATAAGTTTTTTTTTTTTTTTTTTTTTTTTTTTTTTTTTTTTTTTTTTGAAATACAAGCCACAATAAGTTAAAAGATAAACTTGGATAAAATGAATTTAAGGTGACATATCAATGACCAAAATGGTTATTTTTAAAAAGCTTAAGGATTAAAATAGAAAATTTGAAAGTTTAGGGACTAAAATAGAATAAACTTGAAAATTTAAGGACCAAAATAGACGTTTTGAAAGTTTATGGACAAAAATATAACAGACTTAAAAGTTCAGGGACTGAAATGAGATTTAAACCACTTTCAATTTTATGTCTAATAAATTCTTGAAAAATTCGAAATTTACAAAAATCAATTGACCTATTAGATATAAATTTGAATTATGTTTAGTGAACTCTAAAATTTTAATTTTGTATCTAGTAGGTAAGTTCAGGTGTAAGAATGACATGTTCACATGTCTACATATGTTTTTAAATGCTATAATTTTTTTATTAACAAAATGTTACAATTTTTTACAAATTTACTTAAATGTAAAATTTTTAATGCATTAAGAGATTTTTTTTTTGATAACACGTGGGGTGGGAGAATTCAACCACTTACCTCCCAGTCATTACTACAAGTTCTATGCCAGTTAAGTCATGCTCGTGTTGATTAATACACTAAGAGAATTGATAATTATGCAAAAGATTATCTTGTATATTGATTTTTTATAACAAAATTTTAAATATTTTATTGCGTTGACTAAATTTACCTATTATCATCTCACCCCAAAATATTTAAGGACAAAAAATTCATAAAGGAGATTTTAATTAATGAAAACTAGTTTGAACTTATCAATTGAGGTTGAGGCTTAGTATATTATTTGGAATTTGAAGTATATGAATACATAGTTTTTCAATTTCATCTTCCAAATGTGTGGAAGTTTTAATAATTTTATCTTCAAAATCAAATTTATACTCTTAAGAATTAGATATTCATAGTTTTTCAGTCAAATATTTCCCTTAAATTTATAATATTTTAGAATATCTTCAGATTTTCAAATAACATTAAATTAAAACTCGTGTATTCTTTCAATGGTAGGACCCACGAGTTTTCAATTAAGATATACTCGTTCGACTGCTTTTGACAACGATAATACATATACTTCAACGTTTAAAAAATAACAATACCACAAAAATTAATATATATTTTTTTAAAAACTTCATGCACTATCATCATGTTATTTATAAATATCATGGTGTTATTAGGTAGAAATTTGATTTAAAAACTAAAAGTTCTACCAAATCAAAACTTTTATTACAGAGAGATAGAGATAAATAAAGAAACATTATACAATTCAGAGATGAAATGATATATTTAACAAAAAGAGATTATTTGGTGAAGTTTGTAATGACAACTCATAAGAGGTTGCATTGAATTGCAAAGGTAGCTTCTTGTTGACCTTTATGGCCCCCTTTACTACCTTCCAAATCAAACCAAATAATTCATATGACAACACATATCTATGTGGATGTATATTTGTTCATTCCTTTTGTGTGTTGGCTTTGAACTCACTTTTCTTTTTCATTACACCTATTTTCATGTATGAAAAACAACTTTGTTGAATCTTATTAGAATCCCTTTTGATGTTCTATTTTTGGGTTATCTAAATTTTAGTAATCAAGTGATTTTCTTTTGTTTTTGGTTCATACCTATGTTTGTTTGATGTTCGTAAGCTAAATCAGACAAGTTTATCTGTTATTGAATAAGTTTGTTGATGGTTGCCAGAGGATGATGTACTGTGGTATTTGCTTGATCTCATCAATAAGAAATAACATGTCTTCTCTCTATTGACGTTAGGGGTGTAATCTCTGCTAGTTCGACTCGGTTTGAGCACTAAACCGAAGCTGTGAATTGCCAAGGAAATTAAGGAAAATAAGGAAACTGAACCGAACCGCCACTTGATATGAACTGAATCGACTCAAATTAATTAACTGAACCCACACCCACAAGCTTATTGTAAGTGAACTATGAAGCCATCAGACCACGCTTATCAGATACTTTTGAAAATTAACGATTTAGGTATATACTATCAGTCGACTCGGTTATTTTTGGTTCCCCATTACGAAAGCCACAAACCGGTCGAATAAAATCAGTTTTCTACATAATCAAACCAAAACCGCTAACCGAACCGGTTAAAAACCGAACCAACAGGGGTTTTGGTTGGTTTGAGCGAGTTTTTCGTCTTTCCCTTGAACCCCTAACTGGCGTGTTGCTCTTAGAAGATATAAAAATATATGTTGATATATGTTGATATATCCATCGATATATTTGTAAATTAAAGAGTTCAACATTGATATTATGAATCAATCACTATTTTTGATATCTTGCCTAAATATTAATGAATTAAAAAAAAAACCAAATAGACTATAATAAGAATATAAATACTAATGAGAAGATCTATAACTCACATAGACTAATGAAAATAACTTATTTATTAGTTTAAATAGGATTTATTTCAAAAAAAAAAAAAAAGTTTAAATAGGATTTACAAATTTCTCGGTTTTAGAATTAGAGACCTATTTGGTAATGTTTTTATTTATTTTTTCCAAGAAAGAAAAATAGACTTGTTTGGTTAACTATTTCTTATTTCTTGTTTTTAATTTTTTAAATTGAAAACAAGAAAAAAAAATATATACTTATGACTAATTTCCTTTTCTTGTTCTCTCAAATTTTAAATTGAAAAAAAAAATCAATGTTTTATATGAAAATTGATTTTTAAAGTAAACCTTTTTTTTTTGAAATAAAGGTAAACCATTTTAAACTAATGATGTTATATTAGTTGTATTTAATACTTACTAGTTTTTAACACGTGCGATGCACGTGATATTTCCATCTTTATTTAATCATATAATTAAATTTAATGATGTTTCCTTACTTTTATGTTTTATATGGTAAACTTTTAAATTTTAGACAAAGACAATTAAGAGAGTAAGAAAAAAAAAACACTGTAGAAGACAGTTTCTCTTTTCATTTCTCATTAAAAAGTAGAAGATAGTATTATTTATATAGTGGTAGGAGTAGCAAGTAAGTTACATAATTATTAAAATTTCAAAACTTTTGAAATTCTATAATTAATTATAATTAAAGACATCTTTTTTTTTTAAAAAAAAATTGTAATTAAAGACATAACTAACAATTTTAGAATTAATTTTCAGAAATAAATTGATAAATCTTTTCTTATTCTGCGTGATATTTCCATCTTTATTTAATCATATAATTAAATTTAATGATGTTTCCTTACTTTTATGTTTTATATGGTAAACTTTTAAATTTTAGACAAAGACAATTAAGAGAGTAAGAAAAAAAAAACACTGTAGAAGACAGTTTCTCTTTTCATTTCTCATTAAAAAGTAGAAGAGAGTATTATTTATATAGTGGTAGGAGTTGGAAGTAAGTTGCATAATTATTAAAATTTCAAAACTTTTGAAATTCTATAATTAATTATAATTAAAGACATCTTTTTTTTTAAAAAAAAAAAATTGTAATTAAAGACATAACTAACAATTTTAGAATTAATTTTCAGAAATAAATTGATAAATCTTTTCTTATTCTGGTTAGTTCTCTAGATTTTGAATAAAAAATTATTTTTCGATATGTTATTTTTATTAATTATATGATATATATAGATAATTTGAATATGTTTCCATATATATATATATATGAGACTTTTCACCTTCCATTTATTTTTCAATTTTATAAATGCATCTAAATTAGTGGTCTCAATGTTTTTAACGCTTAAATTTCATTCTAAAAGAGTATTTCACTTTTATCAGAAAAACTTTATAAAATTTTAGTTTAATTTTTAAAAGTAAATTAACAAAAATAGATACAAATTATTCGTAAACAGGAAAAAAAAGCATTATAAAATAAAATCAAAGAAAGTAGAGAAATTTGGGGGTATAGCCATTTAGTGGGGGTGAAACTGAAACACAGCCAAAAGGAAAAAAACAAATGAGATATGGCCACACGTGAGGTAGGCGTGACCTCCATAAATATGATATCCCCATTTTACCCTTTGTGCAACCTTCAAACCAACAGCCCCTAAAATCACGTTTACTGTATCTAAACGAGCTGCCCAACCGAATCTCCTTAGGTTTCAGTTTGGATTTCAAAGTTTAGATTTTAAAAACTATTTTTGCATCAGAATAATGTTTCCCCATTTTTTGTTTTTTGGTTTTTTTGGTTGTTATTTACTGCGGAAAATCAACTGGCACTTTTTTTTCCTGTGTGTTCTTCATCTTTTCGTTTTTATCCTTCTTTTTCGTGTCAGCATAACTGGATGGAAATTGATGAGCCTAGGTTACGTCATATACCAGGTATGTGAGTGCGACATGGTTATATTTTTACACTGGTTGGTAGTATTTTTTTCGTTTTTCTTGTGACATTTTTTTTGTGTGACATGCACATTGTGTTCAATCCATAATGGATGTATGCAACATACTTGACGATACTCTTCGGCGGGAGGTCACAAATACAGAGTATGGACACAGACCGGCGGGAGGTGGGATGGAAATAATCAATACCATGGGTCACAAATACAGAGTATGGACACAGATCGGCGGGAGGTGGGATGGAAATAACCAATACCATGGGTCACAAATACAGAGTATGGACACAGACCTCACACACCACAAAAACACAGTTCATGTAGAAGACTCTTTTTCCGAATCCCTATCTTTCCTTTTAGGGTCAGGAGATTTCTTAAAGTCCTCCATGATTGGATGCTAACAAATTCCTCCCTTAAATCTCGTCATGGGTAGTTAGTTTATGTATAGAAATCCCTCCATAATTTTTTTTTAGTTTAAACAATATAAATCTAAAGGAAAAACAGAATCTCCATAGGGATTATATCCGAGACAGAAAGGGGGGCCTAAAACCTTAGGGAATCGATCTATGTTCGGGATTTATCTCAGTAAGCACTTAAATCGCTACATGCATTGGTCGGTGGAGGTGTTGTGTTTGCAAGATTTTACAGAATGGAGCATGCACACCTTAATTTGAAGAGGGAGATGACAGCAATCGGCACGACGAAGTGGGATGAAATCAGATGGAGAGACCGGAGACGCAACAACAACGTCAGTTTGTGCACCGATTGAGGTCTGGAACTTTGAAGGAAGGTAAATGGGGAGGACGATAATGGGGATGGGTGGGGAGGAAACGTCGAGCGTGTAGTTTTCAGGTGTGGGAGAATGGGGAACGACGAAACAAATTGATGTTTTTGCGCCGTTGGAAAGCTAAAACGCGTTTAATGGGGGGGGGCGCCGTAAGGTCGTGACAGGTTTGTTTATTGGGAATGTCAGTCTTTATTTTTCTTATCACATCGTTAATCATCTTTAAAAATGTTAGATAGCATCATTATATTCTTTAAATCCGTATTTTCAATGGTTAATTTACATGTTTATTTGTTGGTTTCCATCAGGTTTATTCATTCAGATGCAGAGGATAAAAAATCGTACACAGTAATCGGTATTTTCCCGTTATGGTTCAAATTTGGGAGGGAGAAGAACAATTTGTTGGTTTTTATTTTCTTTTTATTTTTCAACAGCACTATTTTTACGCTTATGATGGTGGTTATGATTTTTTTTGAGATACAGTATTTAGGAATACACTGATGCATTTACCGTCCAGGGCATTTTCGTCAGGTCTTATCAAAAAGTGTTATTTCATTTTTATCCTTTTGCCATTTTTCAAAGGTTTTTTTAATTTGGCCGTTTTTCAATTCAGTGTTTTAAATTTTGTCATTTTTGCCGTTATCCCAAGAAAGTAAAATAAATTTTATTTTTTTTAAATCATCAACATAAAAGAAAAAACAAATACAATGAACATTCCTCATTCTGATAGAATAACATTTACTATAAACAACGTTATTATGATTGGTGGACATTCAAACACCGGCGATCATGGAGCACTTGGTGTTCTTTCTAGGCTTGAAACTTCTTGTTATTGGATCGTCGTGGTTGGAAAAGTACCAAGTCTTATGTTATAGCGGATCGAATCTTGCATCGATCTTAAAAAGGAAAAAAAGAATGAGAAAAATACACACATGCACATCAATTAAAAAAAAAAAAAAAGAGGAAGGAAATGGGAATGAGTGGTAATTGGTTTATGGCAAGGGTGGAAGAGAACCATAGGGTAAGAGAGAGAGAGACATTTTAGGGTGGTGATGTCATTTCTCCACAAGAGGAAAATATAAGAACTTGTTGAAGATGTGTAGATCTAGAATAATATGGTGTTTTTATAGTTTTAGAAAATGAAAAAGTGAGAGAGAAAAATATAAGAAGGAGAAGTTGATCATGAGCTCAAATTGTTGTTGAGAACAAATAGAAGAGAGACTTTTTATAGTTGTAGAAAATGAAGAGGTTGAAAAACCTTTGAGATTCTACAACTTTTGATATTCAATGATTAAATGATAAAGAGTTTTTCTTTTCATATTCAAATATTTTAAATGACATTTAGCAAAGTTAATATGTTAGTTACAAAACCTTTTGAATTTTATAACTTCTAAAATACTATTATGAATTATAATTTAAAAAATGTAGGAAAAACTTTTTAACATTCCACCATTTTAGTAGCACATTAAAAAAAAGTTTAGGAACGACTAATTAAAATACTATTAAAGTTTTTTCCAATAGTAATATAATATGACTAATTGAAATTATAGTTTGTTAAAATTATAATTGTTAATACGTTAATGACATAATTTTAATTGAGCGGCTTTTATTCTTCCCTTGCCTTGTGCTCTCGAGTCTTTTGTTTATTATTATTTTTTTTATTGTTTTGCAAATAATTGCAATTAAAAGGAAGTTATTCTTTCTCAAAAAAATAAAAAAATAAAAAAATAAAATAAAAAGAAGAAGAAGAAGAAGTTATTCCACTAAGCAATGAATGAGGAATATGAAAGATTTAAGGGTAAAATTGGCATACGATTTAAATGTTGAGGGATAAAATTGACACAAAAAAATTCTCCTCATTGTGGCTTTTATATATACTATAGATAATGCTTTTTTTTTTAACACTTATAATGCCTTTTATAAGTAAAAAATGATAAAATAAAACCAATTCCCCTCTCCTCTTCTCTAAAATTTAAAATTGAAAAAAATCATTGTTTTATAAGTGAAAAATGATAAACTAATGTTTTATTTTTGTGTTTATTAAAAAAAAAACGTAAACAGTAAGCCAATAACTAAATTTTGTAAAAAAATTGTATACAATTTCGAGTTCGTTCTTTAAATATGAAAAATAAATAATGAAGATTAGTTAACAAATGTTTGCATTCTTCCAAAATTGAAAACAAAAAATAGGAACATCAGTACAAACTTTATGACAGCTGAACTATGCTCATGTTGACGAGATCAATCGACCAAATATATATAGACACTTTGTAACTTAGATGAAAATAAAAATTAGTTAAAACTAATTCAAAACAAAAATCTCCCCCTCAAATAATAATAACAACAAAAAATATATAAAATGATCCCATATGTTAGAGAACTTTACTTTTATAATTTTTAGGTTTATTCCGAATGTATTGAAAATTCTCAATTAAGTCATTTCAATTTTTTTTTACCAAAAACTTATGTCTTGTTAAATTATTGTTTATTCACATATTTGGATAGGACGTTCCATGAGACATATACTTAAAAATGAATTTTGTTGATAGATGAGATGAATTTTAAGAACAAACTAATTGGATCTCTTGTGTTAAAAAAAAAAATCTAAGTACAACGTCTATGTATATTCAAACATGTTTGTAAAACAATAATTTAATGATCACTCAACTCTCTTCCTTAACAAAATTTAATACCATTTTTTTAAAAGTGACCTAATCCCGAAATCTTAAAACATCAAGGGTAAAATTGAAAAATTCAAAAGATTAAGGATCAAATTGACAAATACTCTAAAAATTAAGGACTATTGTGTATATTTGGCTTAAAAATTAGTTAAAAACAATTCCAACTAGGGTGGTAAGGCTTCTCAAAAAAAAAAAAAAAAAAAAAAAAAAAAAAAAAAAAAAAACTAGGTTGGTAAGGGTAAAAAGCAATTATGAGAAAATTAATTATTTATTCGTCCCAAATGAATGCTACTAAATAATCTTTAGCTTTCCATTTTACCCTCCATTTATAAATATATATTTATCTTAATCTCAAGGTTTTAATTCAAGAATTCATCAAAACCTCCTCTAATTAAAGTCGGTTAAAACTAGCATAGTTAAGTGGTAATTTGTATGTATAATCAATTAAAAGGTGGAGTTCGAATCCCTTCATTTTTATTTTATTTAATACTGGGCTAGAGTTGTTAGACTATGATGAACATATTAGATCTCATCCCAGAACAAAGATTTGTATCATTTTGTTTTATTTAATATAGTGCACTAGAGTTGTTGGACTATGATTTTTTTTTTAAAAAAGAGTTGTTGGACTATGATGAGCATATTAAATGAAGTTTTTTTAGCCTATTTTAATTTGTAGAGACAATGAAAAAAAGTCGAAAACAAAAGATATTGAGAAAACGAGAGAAGACCAAGGGAGAGACAATGAAAAAAAGTCGGAAACAAAAGATATTGAGGAAACGAAAGAATTAGGACACGTCTCTCTCTTGTAAAAGAATATAACAATACAATAGGTAGAAATTTAAACCTCTAACTTAGTAAAAAAAGATTTCCGAGTCTCCGACACTTCAACCATTGAACTATATTTACATTAATATATAAAGTAACTTGGAAAGAAAAAAAAAAAACCAAGGGAGAAAAAAGGACAATGATACTACATCCGATGCACGTGTCCGTAAGACAGTCCACCATTCTTAACCAAGTTAAAAGAGCATGGTCTACTTTTTATAAGGTTTTATTACCAGTTTAGTCCCAAACTCTTAGGGTTGTATCAATTAAGTATCTGAACTTTAAAAAGTTTCTAATAGATTTGTGAACTTTCAATTTTATTTCTAATAGGTATTTGAATTTTAAAAATGTCTGGTAGATCCCTGAACTTTCAATTTTGTGTATAGGTCAATGATATATTTGATATTTTTAAAAATTAACCAATCTATATATAAAATTGAATTTATGCTTATTGAGACTCTAAACTTCCAATTTTGTATATAATAGGTAAAATTTAAAAAATGTTGAATAGGTCAAAAGACTTATTAGACACAAAATTAAAAGTTGGGGTACCTGTTGGATACAAAAATGAAAGTTTGAGAATCTATTGGATACTTTTTAAAGTTCAAGAATCTATTGGAAACAATTAAAAGTAGGAGGATTTAGTTGAAACTTTTTAAAATTCATAGACTAAATTGACACGGTCTTGAAAGTTCATAGACTTATATAATTTAATCCTTTTATAATGATGAAACTCGAGGCTAAAGTTCAAAGGTGCCAACATCAACCTAACTCGATAGACAAATTTGTCAAAAGAATAAAAATCAGTTAGATAAAGACCAAGCAGCCCGAACGCAGTGGTTAATACAACATGAATGAGCCTGCTGAGGCTAAGTGTGGCCCATAACAGAAGAGCTGAGAATCAATCGGACCCATTTCAACACTTTATTTTGTTAATCATCAGACAAATAACTTTTCTATCGGCACCAACTAGATCAAAGCAAAGCATGAACACCCAGATACAGAATTGAACCCATCAATTTCCAAATTTTGTTTAACCTTTTTCTTTGACAAGAATGTCGATGTTCGTGGGTCAATTACGCCGCTCCCTTTCTAGCGCGTTTTGATTAGTTGAAAGTTCTTCGTTTTCCATCCTCCAATGGCGGCGGCTCCCTCAAATCGCTTTTCTCGAAGAACCCCATTGGCCGTCTCCGCCTAAAAATCCCACTGGTTTTCGTCTTCCCCTTTGATTTCTGTTCGTCTTCGTACCGTTTTCACCGACCCACGACGGATGTTTCTGAACAGCGTTCTTCAATTACTTGTATCTCGCTTCCTTTTTGCTCAATCGCTTTGCCCTTTTCGTTGATTGTCTTATTTTCTTCGTTTTGCCCGAGTTTTCGGTTCGTTTTCTTCGATTGGATGAGCTCGAGCCGAATGTTGGAGTTTTGAAGGACTGGAAGCGAACTGACTGGTAATAATCGCGACCCATCTTTGTCTTTTTCGATTTTCTTGATGCAGTTTTTCGTTTTCCCTAATTGTGTGTAATGTTCTTTTTGTACTTTCTGCGCCAATCGTATGGTTTCTGATTTGGGATTTTTGGTCTCTGTCTCGCTGAATTGATACTTGAGGAAGTACAGTAGTAGTAAGAATCGTCTCATTAAGTGTTTGACTTGTCTTCTTCTAATGTGATTGTGTTGAAAACCCCTAGTTTAGACGAAATCATGAGTTCTCTTTTGTCTTGTTTACTGATTGAACTTCTGAAACCTCTCTTGAAGCCTTGAAATCTATGTTAGCGACTGTTGAACAGTAGTTCTTGAGATTGAATTTTCAATTTTGGAGGGTTTTAGCATCAAATTTGGGGATGAACCCATGACTTGACATTGATTCTTTATCAATACCCATCATGGTTTGGGCATATTCTTCCCTCATTCACCATCTCGACTATACCATGCTATTGATGAAAGGGCATTTCAGTTTAGATTGAGATAAGAATATGGTTTAGTTTGAAACAGGTTACTAGATACAGAGGATGCAAGGAGATGATACAGGAGTTTCTTCTCCATCAATCTTTTCGTGAGATAGGGAGGATTTTGTGACTTGTGGGAATTTGTGCTGTTTTATAGGGATTGTGAGGTGAAAGGAGTAATAGAATCTTCCGTGGGACCTAGAGATTCTCTTGTGATGTTTGGTCCAATGTTAGGTTCTATGTTTTCCTTTGGACGTCAGTGTCAAAGGTTTTTTTTTTAATCATCCGTTAGGTCTTATTTTACTTGAAGTGAGGTTAGGAATGAAGTGTTAGAAGGTGTTATCTAATGTTGCTGCTAATGTGATGTTCTTCTCTTGTAAATCTTTTCTCAACTAGGGGTTATAGAGGGTGGGGAGTAGTTGGTCAGTGTACTAGAGGAAGCACGGACAAGGAGAGGCTCGTAACAGGTTCCTAAGCGAAGTAATTATAAAAGAACGTAATTTAGACCTTGAGTACATGGCTACAAGTGCAGAAAACTATGACAAGGCGCGCCCAATTTCTTTGTAACGAAATCCTATGGCATATAATTGAACCAGTGTGGTCTCTTCTTTAAGAGGGTTCTCTGTATAACTTGCATTGTTTTCCATCTTTGACTGAACTTCAAATTAGATAAATCTGATTCAGTTTCTATTTGAGGTTATTGTTTCACCACTTCTTGAGCATATTAGTTTTCCATGTTCATTGTTTGTGTTTGCTGGTCTCATCTCAGATGGACATGGACTCACAAAGAATCTTGGAGGAGTTCCCTCAATCCACCGCTCATGTCATCATGGACAGCAACCAACGAGTCGACGAACATGGTCCTATTCAGCTGCCAACTTGTGCATTTTGCCAAAGAGTCCTACCCGATAATGATGCCACTAGTGAACCTGAAGCCATTGGTATATGTGGCGATTGTAAATTTTTGTTGCTTGAAGATATTGAAACCCCTGTACGGGATTCTTATCACAGGACAACGCCTAGAAGAAGAAGAAGGCAGAGTAGTTCAGAGTCTGCTGAAAATCTTTTTTCACAGGAATTCACCCATATGATTAACTTGGTGAGGCAACGTCAATCCAGCATCTCCGGCCATGGGGATCGATATGTAGATGGTTCTAATGCCGATTTTACGCAGCACTCGAGTTCCCATACGACCCCTAATCAATCTAGAAGATGGCGGCAAGTATACTCTGATTCCGAAAATGATGGTTTAGATAGTATTGACTATATGTTTGGGGAGAGTGAATCAAATTTCAGTTTTGGGCCTTACAGACATTCTTATGGTGATAGTGATACTGTTTCTTATAGAACTCATGGGGGTGACTCTGATGCTTCCCTGGATGGACATAGTTTCTTGGATACAGACATTTTTGTTATGCCAGGTGAGGGATCTGATGTCGATTCTGATACAGACATTGATCCCATGCGTGCTGGAGTCGGCCATTGGGACGCAAGTGACGAGGAGGATGATCTTGGTGAATTAACGGAAGCTGACACAGAGCAAGATGCACTAGAAGTTGAATCTTCTGAAGTTAGATCTCAAAATTTTCATGTTTCTAGTGCTACTGGGAGAGGTAACTCTGGTGATTGGAATGAACAGCTTTCTTCTCCAGAATATGAAACCGTGCAAATCAGGAGGAACAGGCGACTTTATTCAATCAGCGACTATGCACGGTCAGAATTACTATCTTTTATTGGGGATTCTGGTGACTATCTTGACCAACAAGGCTTTGAAGAACTGCTCGAGCAAATTGCCGAGACGACCAGCTCAAGACGTGGAGCACCTCCTGCAGCCACCTCTTTTGTGAAAAATCTCCCACGTTTGGTGATTTCTAAAGAACATTTGAAGCATGATGACAGTATATCCTGTGCTATTTGCAAGGAGTTCTTACTTGTAGGCGTCGAAGTCAATCAACTGCCTTGCCTTCATCTCTACCACCCTTCCTGCATCTTGCCATGGCTGAGTGCACGAAATTCGTGTCCCCTTTGTCGATACGAACTTCCAACCGATGATCGAGATTACGAAGAGGGAAAGCAAAGTAGTACCAATACTGCAGAGATGCATGGACTTCAGCATCAAGTAGTTAGTCTCGAAAGTCCCATTGACTTAAATATAGTTGGAGCAAATCCAGTGCTTGAAACCAGCCAAGGAGAGGAGCAGAGCAACATAGACTCTGTTAATAACAGTAACAATTCAGGCAGAGACGGAGGTAGAAGACGTTGGCTGTTCGTCGCTGCTCCGATAGTTGGTCTTGTAGGTATAGCCCTGATGTTATGGTTTGGCAATCCTCTATGTGATCAAAGAGTTCCGGGAGGTCAATTTACGGACAGAAGGCAGCTCGATGCTCACATTGCAGATTCATCAAACCAAAGAGAGAACAGAACCAGGAGATGGTGGTCAATCGTCTAGTAATCACCAGGTTCGGGACGAAAAATCAAACTAACACGAGCTTTCTTGTTTTTTTGATTTCCAGGGATTGAAATCTAAGGTTTTCAGCTTGTAATTCAGTGAATTTTCAGTTTTTCTTCGAGTGTTAAAGTAGAAGAGTTGATTTTAAACCCACAAAGCAACTTGTGCCTTGCTTGTGGGCACAATGGGGCAGTAATAAACAGGCCAATTGATTCGATTGTGAATGTGTATACGCATGACAATTTATGTAAATAGAAATATATATTTGAATTCATATAATCATCGTCAAATTTCATTCCAAGAAAGTATTTTTCCATGAAAAGTATGAGAAATAATGGTTCCAAAACATTTCTTAATAAGTTTATAATATAGATAAAGTGCAACTTATCTTGAATAAATATTTAAAAATTTGTCAATTTATACTAAAATACTATTTAACAAAAATCTCTATTGAAAGTATGAGACACAAGACAAAGATATGACAAAACATAGCGACTTAGGACATTGACAGAAAAATTATACATTTATAAAAATCTAAGTCGAAAATTTTATAGATACAGTTAGAAAATGAATCTAGTGTATTTTACTCTTAAATTTTTATATTTTGTCATATTACTATTTGTATCTATTTATTAACATTATATAGGTTGGATCTATTATTACTTTGTACGACTAATATTTTAATGCATCTATAATATAAATAAGTGTTTCAATACATGTTCAACAAGTATTCAAGTATTTTACATACGTCCGACATGGACTTATCAGCCAAGCTGAAGTGTCTGCTTTTTAGGTGAGAAATTTAATTTTATTTAAATTCAAAATAAGAAGATGAAAATGTAACATTAACTCTTTTCAAACCTTACTGACACAACTACTAATTCGCTTAGCTTTATGATACAATAATCTCCAACAAAAAACTATTTGTAGACAATGTTGGTTTTCTCCACTAGTAGCGAGTGACACATAGATTCAATAAAGAATATGCAGAAGGATTGGAATATGAAACTTATTCACAAGGTTGCAATTTCTTTAGAAGAGTATCCTGAAATAGAGGATGAACCATCCCGCCATTGAGATGATAGCAAATATATGAACCCAGAAAAGAATTGCAGCCGATTCTCGACCGCAACCCCTCAAAGTAGCCACGGCGCCTACAAAGACGAGTTAACGGACATGTGTTAGAACTTAACAACATTCACCAGGAGAGGAATAATGGGGCAAACAATGCTAATCAATTTGTTTAGATTGTTCCTAGTATTCGTTTGTTCAGTCGCCAAGTCTTCAAGAGCCAGTTGGTTCACACATATATTGTTTGGCAAGATTGAAACTTACTCGAAAGGACAGATGTTGGCATCGAATGCTGAAGAAGAAGAACGAATCGGAACATTTTATCATCAGGAGGAAGGAAACCAAGCTTATCAGCCAACATGACAATGCCAAGTCCTGTAGGAGGCACCAAAAACAACCGCGCAAAAATAATAGCAACGGTAGTCCGTAGCCCGAGTTTTGAACTTCCAGGACCTGAAAGCAAATTGAAGTTATTAAATTTTATCTGGAAACCAAAAGATTTATAGGTGGTTTACACGAGCTCTACCAAAGTAGGAACGTGCAAAGGTACTCGTGTAGATTCTGCTCATATTTGGCAAATAAGCTTTATATATATTTCAACTATAACAGAAAATCATCGTTATAGGAACAACACTAACCTTCAACAAGATTTCCTCCCAATGCCAAAAGGATGCACGGAATCATGGCCTCCCTGAAACCACAAGCGCCGTTAGATTGTATTGGTGTTGGAAATTATATAGTTATATTAAGAGATGCATCAAATTTTGCCACATCCTAGTTTTCCAAAATCATCTCATCCATATACAGGTTCATATCCGTCTTGAACATCAAACTCAAGGTTAAAAAACACAATATTAGGAGATTACATATTTGCTTAGTTTATCATATATTGCTTAGTTTACTAAAAAAAGTACGAAAATTTTCTTGATAATTATAGGTAAGCTCATAGAATGTAACTGCATGTGAAATGATCTTTAAATCCTCCTACCTAGTCATTATTATGTTCACTGTTGTTCTAATAAAACCTATTCAGGTACAGGCTTACAGCATCTACAAATGATATTAGAGACACGGAGAAAGACCTGATTGGAGGCAGGTCTTAACGTGGAAGAAATATGAACTTTGTTCCACCACTAATGTACTTTACTTTTGGAGATGCGACGTTGGGACAATGCCACAATTTGAATTAAAAAAATATTCCCCTGCAAGGAACCAAACGTCCATCTCTTATAGGACAAAACCTTTTTCTGCAGGCTCTAGACAGTCAAGCTTCAGCCTATTCTTGTAGGCTCCTCCCGGAAAAAGAAAAGCCACAATAAGCGCCTACATATGATGCAGTAACCAAATTGCATAAGCCATTAGCAAATTTCCAATCTTCACCCATCCATCTTGAAAGTCACAGCAAACTCAACATGTTGGAATCTCCCACAGGTCTAACACTTGAGATGCATATGCACAAATGACCCTTTAATCACGCACAACAATCTAGCCTCATCTCCTAAAGTGCTAGTGACATGTCGAACATGTGAACCATGGAAGTTTTTCCTAATGGTGGTAATAGTATTATTTTCCCAGTCAACTCCCACGAGTCACCTGACAGGCCAATACTAGTAGCCTAACAGGAGCATTAGAAGAAAAAGGAATATCAGAGCACGTACGCAACAATCACAAAGGACTGATAAAGACTAACGAGGCACTAAAACAGCAGAACTCTTCTATCCTTTTTACCATTGTTATTGATATTCATCACCTCAACAAAAAAACCTCCAAGCGTTCCCAATCTTTTCTACCTGGAAGCCATGGTTAGCAGTACTTTATTTTCCAAAACAAGCAAGCGTTGGAGAGTAGAAAATGAACTCTCTATAATAGACACAGAACCAAAATGCAGATCCCAAGTCCAACAAAAGAAAGAAGGATCTCGTGTTTCCAGATTTTGAAATCTAGATTGCTCTACATTTTTCTTTAAATGTCACCTTGAAGACTTCGTTTCTAAACTGACAGCTGAAAGAACTATAATTTCAGAGCACCAAGGAAGGACTTGTAACTTAAACCACACCATAACAACGTAAGAAGGAAGTACAATGAGGCTGGAGGAGAAGGTGTTACGACAATAGGTCTCTCAACATTTTCACAAAGGCGTGATATTGCCCACTTTGTAAACCCACATGGTTTTGCTTTTGGATTCTGCACAAAAAGCCTTGTACCAATAAAAATGTTGTCCGTACTTGTATACCAAAAATCTTCTCCACTTCCAACCTGATTTGGAACTATGTCGCCATCCTCAATGCTAAGGAAACAAAAGCCAAAGTGATACATAGAACCCTGTGTTAATGGCTAATTTGAATCCTTATGTCATGATCATCACAAACTCTATGGATTTGAGCTCTTGACTTGAGAACAGAAACTCAAACAAAAGCCTTAAGATCAAATAGTCAGGAATATAGAAAATTATGTAGGCAGATGGCAGCTATTCTAAACAATAGACTGAAAGGAACCACCCAAGAAAAGAATCTCAGTGCAAGCTCATCGATGAGCAAAGACGAAAGAATAGTAATAAGGTCAATCGCCAAAATGGTGGAGCATCAGGAGTAAAGAAAAATTGTGGAGCATCAGGAAAACAACCAAAAAAGAAAAAACTTCAGCAACAGTACTGTTCAGAATTTTCCAGGATTTACCCGAGAATAATGCAGCTATCAGTGAAGAAAAATAGTGGAGCATCAGGAGTAAAGATCAATCGCCTTAAGAATGGTATTACACCCATTACCATGGCTAGGACCTGCAACAGATTGCATATTCAATTAAGAACGTTGACTAAAGAATGTGGAAAGATAACTAAACCTGGAAGTTCAGAAACCTCATCAAATTTACAAGAACACCAAAAGCATTAGTAGATCAGTTAATAACATTAATCTAACTTTGGGATATACATCTTCTCATGTGAAACTCTGCCTCATAAATATCTTTGTTCTCTCTTCTTTTCCCTTCACAATTTTTGCCTTTATTAGAGAACAAACCAATGTCATTTTTCTCGAGAACATAATTTCAGTTCACAATTTCAAAAGAGGATGAAAAAGATTCTCCCATGAAATTTATCAAGTATTCACTAATCATAGCATGTTTCATAAAACCCTTAGTGATAGACTACAGTTCATTAAAATAACAGATCTATACTAACCGAAGCAATGATAGGAGGCTGAAAAATTTGCTTGAGCTTCAATTTCTCAAACCAATACACAAGGAAGCCCTTAGTCTGCATCCAAAGGTAAGTTGAGAAGAGTTACGTGCATCCAAAGGAAATTTATGACGGGCAACTCCAAATTTGTATTTTCTTTCTGAAGTAAGGCAAGGATGAATAAAAAAAATCATTTAAGCTAACCTAACAAAGCCCAAAAAGTAAGTGGTCATCTCAATCTTCATAATTTTAGAAAAGAATAATTTTGTACTGTTTGGCTTGAAAGAAAAAAATGCATGAAGTCAAGAATTGACACATAACTGATCCAAAATACTCCTGACAATTTAACAACATGTTAGTTTTCGTAACTGAGAGTGGATCTGTTTCCATAAAACCATAACCAAGGCAACAGAAATTAATTAATGAATAACCCAAGAACAGAGAATCTGCTCAAAATCCAGGATGAAAACAATCATATCCATAATTCATATTCAATGTCATACTAGTATAAAAAATGTCACTCCGACATTAGTTGAAGTATTAAAATTCCTAAAAGTATAAAGCATGCTTATAAGTTGATTAATAAATATGAACCTCACCATGAATCCATTTGACTGAATATGACAATACTAACAACAAATCAAGTTCTCAAAAAAAAAAAAAAAAAAAAACAACAACAACAACAACAAAAAATCAAAATAAAGTCTCTCACCTCTTCCTTCTTAGAAACATCTGAATACGTTGGAGGTGTTGAAGGTACTTCCTGAATGAGCAAGGGAACATGCGCAGGTGCATTGTTCTTTGCCAGGCTCTTAACTGGAATACTTTCATCTTTAATGTCAAATGTACCCTCAGGAGGAGGTGCCAACATCGCATAAACATATGTATAGAGGATAATAGCACCAACCTTGACATTACAAAATAATAGTATGGGTATTATTTAGTATTTGCGTTAAGTAAACTTAGCTAAGTTTGCCAACTAGGAAGGAACAGTCTTTTTTGGCCCAAAAAACAGAGCCATTGATAAGGTGAAAAGTTACCAACAACAGTGTAGGTCTCCCCTGAAAGGAGTTACACAAAAAGGCACCCTATCTTGATTAATTGCAAAGGAAATGTAAGTAAGAAACAAAAAAGAATTTGATAGTGAACACCAATTAGAATAATAGTACTTATCCATCAAATACTTCATTCCACTCTCTTTCTTTTTCATTAAACCTATATTGTTTGTTTCAAGCCATAAGGCCCGAAGTAAACATAGAGATTAATATAAGCTAAGTCATGGACGGACTACTTGGTATTTAGAATGATTTAAGATGGAAATTGGAAAGTTATTAAAACTCAAAACAAAATAATATACAACTTAGATAAATGCACAGATCCCATGAGTTTGACCAAAAGTGCAGAAAAACCCACCCACTGGCCAAATGAAATATAAGCAGTCCCATCCGTGCTACACTTCTGTGAATCACCAAAAGGGTTGGAATCGTCTCTACAGAGAGCTGCAATGAGAACGAGAGGCACATTTCCAATGTTCCCTGAATACCAACATCAAAACATAGAATTGTTACAAGGAAGCATAAATAGAACATTCATGTGAGAAAACTAAATCATGAAGTTCAAGTAAACATCTTCACAGCATACATATGTCAGCTACAGGAACAGTACGGTATTGTAAAGTACAGAAAGGTCTTTCACACAGAGAATGAAAAAGAAAAGGATGAATTAAGACACAAAGTCAAGGATACTGCAATTCATTCGACAGTACATGAAGTGTTTATTGACTATTACTACTAAATACTGATTCCAAAATGCAAGTATGATGCACAGTTCAAGAGAGGGAAGGGGGAAAAGAAAACCCATCTTCTATTATTCAATCATTGTTCTTCCCATTATATTAATGACATGATTAATACAAGTTGGCAGTAAGTACCAAACTAATGGATATTAACTGACGGCCAGCTAAAACTTACAAAAACAAGACTGATTCCAGGCCTTGGGCAGTCGTGGGTACCCCAGATTAGTGGGAGTGGGGCCCCAAATACCAGATTATCCAAAAAAAGATGGACTTAGAAAAACAAGAAACTCGTATGAACTTAGGAAAAAAAACAAACACACATACACAGTATATCACTCAAACTTATCATATTACCTTCCCCCACTAAAATAAACTCGAGTTTTAGGTTGGTAAGGAAAATGTATCATGTGGATACTACTTGCTAGCATCTGTCATATAAGGCCAATTCATTGGAAATTCCCTATTAGATTAGGTCTTCCTTGATCAAATTAGCGACTTTGAAACCCTCAGATCTGTTCCTTGATCTTGATCCATTGAGTTCTTGATAACTTATACTCATTTGAACAACTCTCCTAAGTCCAACTTATTTGTCTGCAATTGTGGATTGAAAGAAGCTACCGAATATATGGCCAACATGATTGATTTGCGTCATGCAGCACAAACCTCACACTGCCATTTAATTAGTGCACAAGTAGTCGGTCGACACTTGGATACCAAAATTGATGCCCAATTCGGGAGAAGAGAAATATCATTCTAGTTTTTCAATTACAAACTGACAGGCCTTTGGCAGTTAGTTACAAACTAATGACCACTAACATATGTCTGAAAAAACCAGCCAGCTAAGTGACAGAAACAGGAAACACCTCATACGTCATACAAACACATAATGTCAAAGCTACTATTGCAAGATCAAGTGGTTTACCAATTCCAATCTGTATAATGGTGAACTTGAAGAAGGGGTATGGAGGACGAACAAGAAACGCAACAATTAATCCTATTAGTGAACCTGATATGGCAGCCAGAACAACATTTACCGGAATAAACCACCTACATAAGGCCACAAATGAAATTGAATGACATGTTATCAGTATATAAGATTCAAATCAAAACAGGAAAATGTATATATATATATATATATATATGTATGTATTTGGCTCCTACCATTGAAGAATTTTCTCCATGGTAATAGTTTGCCCGAGCTGAGAGAATATTAAACATGGAAGCAAAAGCGAAAAGACCAACTGCAGCACAAAAAGCAGAAACAATCATTCTGAGTCCATCTAAGCATTTGATTAAAATGTGCACACGTGTGAATGTGGGGGTCTATAATACTAATCATCGAGTCTAAATTGGTCTGTACAAAACTTCAAATCAGCAGCTGTGCGTCTGCAAAACATTACTGAGTTTGTTCAGTGAACGGATTAGATGGAATTTAAGTAGTAGCATACCCCATTCAAAAGTTTCCTTCCATTCGCAGGCAAGATGTTGACATATTTAGATGCCATTAGAAAACCCAAAAAGCACATGGTGAAAACTTTGGCTATTGGCAGCACTGCAATCTTTATATTGGCGAGCAGAGACTCCCCTCCCGCCTGAGCTTCTGAGACGATGGCTGAGAGGAATCTTTCCATATTTTCCTCCTCGTCAAATTGATCAGTTCGTCACCCAATCTTCCGATCTTCAGCCTCGGGAAGGTGAAATCCACCGCACCTCCACCAAACAGAATTCAAAATCTGAAGTCGTTTCTAGATGAAATACAGGTTTCTTTCTAACCCCAATTTCCAAACGGGAACAAATCTCACCGCGAAAATTCAAAACCCGGGCGTAATCAGAACGTGAAGTTCGAGCAATTTATTTCTCTCAGTTTTCCTGATCACAAGGCGTACTTTTAACAAAATCATCAAGAATCAGAAGCAAAGAAAGAGGAAGTAGAACGATAAAACCACTTGGGAAGTAGCATCATAAACAAAAACCATGGTCTAGTAAAACAAAACAACACAAGTTAAAATTAAATCCAGAAAAGAATACCGAAAGAGAAATGCTGAAAGCGACCCAAATTTCTTGAAAAACGTTCATGCTGTGAATACCGACGATAGAGATTCATCAAACAGATACACAAAAGTACAAGAAACATTAACAACGATAACAAAACAACCCCAGAAGCCAAAACAAATCAAACGTCTGAGAAAGATACCAGTCACGAGAAAACACTTACACAGCAAAAATCCAAGAACGTAACCTTGGAGCTCGGCAGTAAATAGAGATCCTAATCTGCAAAAGGGGAAATCAAATTCAACTGGAAGTGGATGAGGATCAAGAACTCGAAAACAGCTCCTGCAATGGAGATTTGCGGTGCAACTGCAAGTAAAGCAACCGAGCGCCAAATATTGCGCTCCCACTCCTCACTGCTCGACGTTGAAGTCGAATCTTTCACCGCATAGCACCGCAAAGTTCGTAGAACGAAAACGACTGCGAGATTTGACATTCCTCCGCCACAGACAAAAGATGGCATAATCTTTATAAAACGAATTCATCAGTGGTTGAATTACGAATTTAGTTACGGAAGTTGAGGAAAATTTCCCTAATATGTTCTTAATAGCTTGACAACAAGTGACATAAAAGAGTATCTCGTTTAGACAAGATAACATAAACATGTAAGAAATTTTAGGTAAATGTACTTGTTTTGAAGGAATAATTTATAAGAATAATGTATGAGAATATTTAAATAACTATGTTTTGTAAAAATTTTGTACGGAAATGTATTTAGATTATAATAACTCTTACTAATATTTAGCTGATTTAATATGATTTGAAATATAATGTTTTGGTCCTTATTAATTTAATGTTTTATTTTTATATCAATTTAAGTTATCCTAACTTTATTTGTTTGTTTGTTTTTTTTTTTTAGAATAATCCTAACTTTATTTGTTATTTTGTAGAACAAATTAATTTATATTAGTTTAAGGTTTTTGTTAAATATTTAATATTAAAAATTAATTTATTTTAGAACTGGACAATTAATATAATGGGAAAAATACACTTTTGGTCCATGAAAGTTTGGGTTAGGTTTTATTTTGGTCCATGAGTTTTCAAACTCAACAATTTAGCCCATGAGGTTTGGTTTTAGTTTCATTTTAGTCTCTCCATCCATTTTTTCCATTAAAAACTAACTTTTTTCTGACGTGACACTATCTTTTTTATTAAAAAATTATTTTTTAATTTTTTAAAATATAAATATATATATTAAAATAAATATATATATATATATATATATATATATATATATATTATTTTATATTATTTTTAGGGCCGGTTGCAAAAGTAGCAAACCAGCCCAAAATAATTACAAAATTAGCAGCAGTTGAAACTATTTGCAAAAATGGCAAAATATTGCCATCTAAAAGGTAAAATTACTAAAATGCCCTTTCTATCAGCTTCCATTTCTTCTCTACTTTTCCGGTCATCTCCATCGGTCTTTTGGTCGACAGAGGAGCTTGAGCTTCTGGCCATGGCGGCGGCCGCTGCGTGGGTTAATGAATACCACCAGAGGGGCTTCCGGTGGCGGCGGGACCACATTTTCCGGTGGGATGTGACGGAGGCTCCGACGGCAGGGTCTTTAAATTTCCATTTCCCAAACTAATTTAATTACAATTTCAAACTCACCCCCACATTTTCTCACTCATTGGGAATCGTGGGTCGTTCGTTCATCAACTGTTAAAAAAAAAAAAACAAAAACAAGATATTATATGGCAAAGAAGCAGTTGAGCAGCTTCATCATTCCGGTTCCGGCCAGCCAAAAAAGAAAAAAAAAAGAGATGAATGAATCATCTGAGCGTGGAAGTCAAGGACTGAAATAAGTGTTCATCGCAAGGAATAGTGAGGCCCATGTCGTGATCGAAGCCGAATTCGTCGGCGGCTTGCTGGAGGAGGATTTGGAACTGCGGGTGAGTGAGAAATGTGATGGGGACAATGTATCTGGTTCGATTTTGGCCGACGTAGACGACGAAATTGCCCTTGGGGACGTCCAAAGGGAGGCCCTGCTCGTCGTAGTGCCTTCGGGCCAAGCTGGAGCAGCGCTTGAGCATCTGCTTCAGCACTGCCGGCTGTGAGATTTTGCTCGACTTTTTTAAAATATTTAGTGATAGAAACACTTTCTATCAGTTCTATCACTAATAGAATTAACTTTCTATCACTGATAGAAAGTGTTTCTATCACTGATAGATTCTATCAGTTCATTTCTTTGCCATTCGTTAACTTACCACAAAACAAAGAACATGATAAGTCAAGAAGCAATGTTGTCAATTTTTCTATCACTGATAGAATCTCTCAGTGATAGAAACACTTTTTATCAGTTCTATCACTGATAGAAGATTTCTATCACTGATAGAAAATGTTTCTATCACTGATAGATTCTATCAGTGATAGAAACACTTCTATCAGTGATAGAAAGTTAATTCTATCAGTGATAGAAGATTTCTATCAGTGATAGAAACACTTTCTATCAGTGATAGAAAACTTCTGTCAGTGATAGAAAGTTAATTCTATCAGTGATAGAAAACTTCTATCACTGATAGAAAGTGTTTCTATCACTGATAGATTCTATCGGTGATAGAAAAAATTTTCTATCATCTTCTATCACTGATAAAAATAGAAAGTTGTTTTTCTATCACTGATAGATTCTATCAGTAATAGAAAAACTTTCTATCAGTTATAGAAGATGATAGAAAGTTAATTCTATCAGTGATAGAAAGTGTTTCTATCACTGATAGAAAAAATTTTCTATTACTGATAGAAAACTTCTATCAGTGATAGAAAGTTAATTCTATCAGTGATAGAAGATTTCTATCACTGATAGAAAGTGTTTCTATCACTGATAGATTCTATCAGTGATAGAAAGTTAATTCTATCAGCGATAGAAGATTTCTATCACTGATAGAAAAAAATTTCTATCATCTTCTATCACTGATAGAAATAGAAAGTTGTTTTTCTACCACTGATAGATTCTATCAGTGATAGAAAACTTTCTATCAGTGATAGAAAGTTAATTCTATCAACTTTCTATCACTGATAGAAAGTTTCTATAAATGTTGGTTTTCTATTTCTATCGGTGTTCTATCAATGATATAGAAAATTTTTTATAGAAAGCTTTCTATCAGTGATAGAAAGCTTTTCTATCACTGATAGAAAGTGATAGAAAGTTTTCTATCACTGATAGAAAGTTTCTATAAATGTTGGTTTTCCATTTCTATCGGTGCATTTTTCTATCAATGATATATAAAGTTTTTCTATCTTTCTATGAGTGATAGAAAACTTTCTATCACTGATAGAAAGTTTTTCTATCATTTTAGAAAAACTTTCTATTAGTCATAGAAAAAGTTTCTATCATTGATAGATTCTATCAGTGATAGAGAAACTTTCTATCAGTCAAGTTCTATTTACTCAAGTTTCTATTTACTCTATTTATTGGTTGTTTTCTATGGTTGTTCGTTGGCTATTGGTTAGTGTTGGTCTATTTGGTGGTCTGTTTCTATCAGTGATAGAAATCTTCTATCACTGATAGAAAGTTAATTCTATCAGTGATAGAAAACTTCTATCACTGATAGATTCTATCAGTGATAGAAAAACTTTCTATTAGTGATAGAAGTTTTCTATTTCTATCAGTGATAGAAAACTTCTATCACTGATAGATTCTATCAGTGATAGAAAAACTTTCTATCAAATAGAAAGTTGAAAAATTTTCTATCAGATAGAAACCTACCAAAACAAAAATAAAGGAGGAAAATCGACCAGATGCGCGCGCAATTAAGGGCAAGGACAAAATAGGGATATAAAAAATTAATTCAAAAATTTTGCCATATTTGCAAATATTTTAAAAAATTGCTAAAATTGCAATTATTTACCCTAATTTTGCCACCCATTACAATTATCCTTATTTTTATTTATTTCTCTAACTCTCCCTCTTCTTCTTCTTCCAGCCACCGACACCGGTGACGTCGTCGACCATCGTCGTCGGGCACCGCCGTTGACCGTCGGCGAACCTCTTTTTTTTTCCTTTTCTTTTTCTCTCACACGAACCGTTGCCGACAACCTCATCTGGGGAACCTCTTTTTTTTTCCTTTTCTTTTTCTCCCCCACGAACCGTTGGTGATATCGCACGTCGTGGGTCAGCTCCCTTCGTCGTCTGTTTCGTCGTTGCACGTCGTTCCAAGTTGGAATTGTGGTCTGAATCATCGTGGGTTTGAATTGTTGCACGTGGTGGGTTTGAATCGTGCCATGGGTCTAAATCGTTGCACGCCGCTCCCATTTCAAGCTAGAATCGTGGCCTGAAGCGAAGGGGATTTCCCCTTCGATTCCAGCGGCGGTGATGGTATGCACGAGCGGCGCGCGAGGGTCTTCTCTTCGCACGTGAGATGCTCGTCGTGGGTCTTCTCTTCGCTCGAGATGCTCGCCAGATGGAGGGAGCGAGTGGTTCGCTGGAGAAAGAGGTCGAGAGGGAGGAGACGACGACTTGGGGTCTACTCGCCGAAAAAGAAAAGAAATCGAAAGGGAGGGCTAAACGGCGACGAGAAAAAACGAGGAAGAAAATAAGATAGAAAAGGGAAGAAAAAAATAAAATGAAGATAGTGAAGAAGAAAAGAAGAAAGAAAGGAGAAAAGTGGGCTAAATTGTTGAGTTTGAAAACTTAGAGACCAAAATGAAACTTAACTCAAACCTCATAACAAAAGTTGCATTTTTCCCTAATATAATTCATGATGTTTTTAGTGGGTTATATTCATCACGTTATCAAATTAAATTTTTTTTTGAGGAATAATATTCGTTTGTAATGGATTTATGTGCTTTGAAATGTAAAATTAGTATTGATTTTAAGAGAAATTAAAAATAAATAACTAAAAGAAAACATCTCAATAGTTGCACCAGAGAAAATACTCACTAGATACAAAAGTATTCGACAACTATACTATTGAAAAAATAATATAGAATGAATATTACACTTTATTATGGTCTCTCAAAGGGAAAAAAGAGCAAAATAAAAATAAATATAAATAAATAAAAAAAAAAAAAAAAAAAAAAAACTCACAAAGTTTTTAGCAACAAGAAAAAATAACAAACATTTGAAGGAAAAAAAAACCTCATAATTACTTTGTTTTCATAGTAGTAGTTGTTAAAAAAAAAAATCAAACAACAAGAAAAAAATCATCTAAAACGAAGTGAAAAACCTCTTTCCCATCATTTAAAAAATAAAAAATAAAAAACCACAAACACAATAAAAAAAAAAGGGAGAGAAAAAGCATCTACAACTTCTTAACAGCAAACGTTCCCTCAGTACATTTCTTACAAGAAGCGAACTTAGGTGTGTTGTGATTTTTTTTTTTTTTTTGAAAAAGATAAAATAGTCAATTACATGTTTTAACAATGGTTCAAATGAAAAGTTAATCGAATGGTCTACATTGTAACACTAATGTAAGTTTAGGATTCAATTTAGTGAAATTAAAAGTTCATGGTTAAAATTGATACAACAATCTAAATATGAGATTCAATTTAATGAAATGGAAAATTCAATATTAAAATCAATACAACTTGTTAAGTTTAGGGTCAAAATAGATTTTTTCTCCATTTTTATTTTATTATTATTATTATTTTATTTTTTTTGAAATTACTCCATTTTTAATCTTTGAAGTTTGTATAAAAAATCATTTTAATATTTTATCTAACTTTTTGAGTAAAATATTCAACACAAACCTAACATAAGCATGTGTTTCAAACTTGAAAGTAGATATATTATATACACATATTGAAGCAACCATAACATATATATATTTTGTAGCCTCTCTCTTTCTTTCTTTTTTCCTTTCTTTCTTTCTTAAACATTACAACACAACTCATATCATCACAGATTCACAAGGTAGTGTGATTAGTTGATCATTAAACTTGTTATAGGCAATTTTGGACCACCCCGATGTACGAGGAGTGACGAAGACAATCGGGGAGAAATCGGGCTGGGATACGGGCCAAGGAGGCGGAGCCGGCAAGCGGGACGGGCCAAGGCCGAAGGGGTCGGGTCTTGACCCGACCCCATGCTCGGCCCGCTCGTGCGGGCCGAGCCCGTTCGGTCTCGTCTGGTCCCCACCGCCTCTGGCTGCCCCGGTTTCGCCTGGTTTGACCTAAAACGCCTCCGAATACCTAAAAACCCTAGGAGGATGAGCAGGTATTTATATCCCTCTTCGCCACTGAAGAGGAGGATCTCGAATTCTATCCCTAAACTATATTCTCTATTCTCTGCTTTCTCCTCTTGCTCTTACTTTTCCACGCCCTACCGTTCTGCTTGTTGACTTAAGCATCGGAGCCGGTGTAGCGAGCACCACACCGGTGTGCAGGTTTACTGTCTTGCAGGCCACGTCTTCCCCCCTCAACTACAAATTTACCGTTGGTGGCACGTGAAGGTCAGGTGAGATCCTCTGGCCAAAATCGACCATCAACAAAACTCATTTGGTAAATACTTCAAGTTGTGTTTGGAATAACTTTTGAAAAAAAAATGTATTTTAAGAAAAATGAAATTTTCTATACATAATTTTGAAAATTTAATAATTTAAAGTAGGTTTGTTTTTGAAAAGGCAATATAGTTTATTGGATGATTTTAGATTATCAAAAGTGTTTTATAAGAAACCAAAGTGAGCAAAGGGTAATTGACATACATCCTCGACTAAGAGATCAGACGATTGAATTCACACTCTCAAATATTGTTGAACTAAAAAAAGTGTTTTTATAAGAAATTCTTAATTAATAAAAAAAGCATTTTTAAAAACTTGGACTAATTTAAAAAAAGATTTTTAAATCATAATTTATCTTTTAAGAGTTTCTTTAAAAATGACTTCTAAACTAATCTAAGTTTTTTTTTTAAATACTTTTTATATATTAAAAATTTATTATAAAACACTTTTGATCATTTAAAATCATCCAATAAGCGATATTAAATCTACTTTAAATTATTAATTTTTCAAAGTTGTGTATAGAAATGTTTATACAAAATTTCATTTGTATAAAAGACATTTTTTCAAAAGTTATTCCAAGTAATGTACTAAACTAAACTTATTTTATGATTGGTCATTAAATAATAATGATTTTACATTAATATTGCTCTAATTTTAAAATTAAAATATATTACCTACATTAAATTGAACATGTCTACATACTAGCTAGTACTATATAGTACTTATCAAATAAATGAAAAAAAAAAAAATCAGGTTCATGTGTTAGGTTTGTTAAATATATAGTTCATAGAATATCAATGACAAATGTAAATTTTTAACGTAAAATCTATTGACAAATTTACAACAGTTCAAAATTTATGATAAGAACAGATGAGATGAGATGAAACGCGTATCATAAAAAACAAAAAAGTACCCTAAGTAAAATACAATTCAACATGAAAATTTAACTTTAATTTGTACTTTTATGCTTTATTGAGGTCATAGCTAGGTTCATTGAGAAACATTATTATTAGGGATGTGGGTAGCTAAGTGTACTATGTGGTTGCAAGAGCTTTAAATGTCACTATAAGTTGTGATAATTTTTTTTTTCTTTTTCCTTTTTGTCCACAAGTTACTTTGATTGATGTGACAAATTGAGATAATATGTTATATGAACAAACCAACAACCCAAAAAAAAAAAAGGAATCTTACCACATATGAGTTAAAGTCCAATCTAACATTATTATATCTGGCTCTTAGGATGGTTCAATCGTCAAATATATTTAGTTGTCTGTTTTCAATGTTTCAAGTTTACATTATGTTGGCCTTTCAAGGAGTTCATGAAAGTGTAAATGCGATATGAATTTGTGCATCCTTTATTTGAATTTGAATTTTTTCTTTTTTTTTTTTTTTTAAAAAAAATATCATATCAACTTGTATTCAAAAGAGTCCATCAAACCTGAAAGTAAGTTGAGGTGTTTAAAAAATTAGGTTGTTGTAAAAACAAATTGAAAGATCACTTGGGTCCGTTTGATAAAACATTTGGCACTGTTTGATGACCATTTGGTTTTTGAAAATTATGCTAGTTTTCATCTAATTTTCTTACCATCGTTTTCATTCTTGTTAAGGACATACTTGAATTCCTAGTCAAATTCCAAAAACAAAAATAAGTTTTTGAAAACTATTTTTTCTAGTTTTCAAAACTGACTTGGTTTTTGAAAACATGAAAAGAAGATAGATAACAAAACATAAACTTGGAGTGGGAAGAGTGTTTTTTAAGTTTAATTTTCAAAAACAAAAAACTAAAGGGTCATCAAATGGGCCTTCATTTTTAGTTTTCTATTTTTAAAATTTATGTGTTTATTTTCTCACCATTTTTTACTTGGTTTTTTATTTTTTTTTTTTTAAAGAAACATTTGAATTCTTAATTAAATTTATGGGGAAAAAAAGTTTTTGTTATTAAGTTTTCAAATCTTGATTTGGATTTTGAAAATATTTTTAGATAGTAGATAACAAAACAAATAAACTTAGAAGTGGAAGTAGTGTTTATAAGTTTAATTTTCAAAAACTAGAAAAATAAAAACTAAAAACTAAAATCACGTTTGATAACCATTTGGTTTTTGGTTTTTGAAAATTGTGTTTTGTTTCCCACAATTTCTTTACCGTGATTTTTTCATCTTTCATAAGAAAAATATCTAAGTTCTTAGTCAAATTTAAAAAACTAAAACAAGTTTTAAAAATACTTTTTTTAGTCGTTCAAATTTTGGCTTGGATTTTAAAAACACATTTGCAAAAAAGTACGATAACACAACAAAGAAATTCATATCAGTGTTTATAAACTTAATTTTTTAAAACAAAAAATCAAATATTTATCAAATTGGACCCAAATAATTATCAAGTCATAAGTTAATGGAATCATCTAACGCTAACTTGGGTTAAAGTTATAAAATTGGGACAAAAGAAGAACAAAAAATATAAAGTAGAAAGAAGAAAGTAGGGAGCAATGTGTAATTCTCATTCAATTTTGAATGATGTGTTTACCAATGTTTTCCACAACTTCTGTCTATGGATTGTGAAGATAGTAGTTACAAGATTTAAACATAACTGAAATTTGTAATTCATGAGAGAATGTACGGTGAGTAAATATAGATGTGTAACTCAAGGAATTTTTTTTTAACACCTCGGGTGGAGGATTTTAACCTTTAACCTATTAATTGAGGATACAAGTTTTATGTCAGACGAGTTATCTTCTTGTTAACTAACCTAGGAAGATCAATAACATCTAATTAGATATTCATATAACTAATTAGAATATGCATAACAATTGTTTAATGTTTTAAAATTATATATTTTATTTTAGTAAATAAAATATAAAAGATGCTCTCTTAGGCCAACTGTAATGGTACACATGTAGTTGTCAAAAAAAGAAAAAGAAATGGTACACGTAAGCTATTTATATATTTTTTTAATGTAATTTTTATATTCGAAAATATTTAGCTTTTTAAAAACTTTTCACTTTATATTTTCTTAAAAGGAAAATAAGAAAAATAATTTAAAGAAAGAGACAAATAGTGACAAAAAGGGAACATAAAAAATAGATAAGAATATGCCTTTCGAAAATAACAAAATATAACATTTTTTTGATTTATTTATTTCCCATTATACAATTAAGTGTTCACATGAATCATTGATGATCTTTTAAATAAAACTTGATTTAAAACTACGTTTTATTTTAAATAAGTTAGATTTTTTTAAAAATTATAAATTAATGTTAGGTTTAAATCAATATTTTGCCATCCACCTTACCATTTTTTTTTTATTTTGGTCTTTAAACTTTGTACAAAACTATTTTATTTACCATCATCAATGTTCTTTAATCATTTTACTTTATTTTATTTATTTATTTTAAAATAACTTAATCATTTTCTTTGTATCTTCAAAGAGTAGTCTACAACTCTATGTAGACGTTTTTTGACAAAAAAAAAAAAAAAATCTGCTTAGACGTCTTATTTCTTGAGTAAACATACGACCAGATATATTTATTGAGCTCTTTTTATGTAGTTTACAAAAAAATAAAATTAAATTTAAACTAAAATGAAATGTTTGAATGGGTAAGAATAAATATGAAAATTTATAGATTAAAATAGAAATTAGCTTTTTGGTTCCTAATTTGTCTTTCATTTTTATGTTTTCAAAAATAAAAAATACAAGAAAAATGATGAAATACATTTTGGTAAAATTATTTTAAAAAACAACTCCTAAACTAGCCTATTTTTATTCCTATACTTTCAACTTTTGTGCATGTTGGTTCATTTATTCTTGGAACACCAATTGCTTTTTTTTTTTTTTTTTTTTTTTTTTATTATTATTATTATTATATTTTTTTAGTTCAAGAACACGTGAGTTTTGAGAGAATTCAAACTTCGGACGATCTCTTAATCATGATATAAGTCTTAACCAATTAAGTTATACTCAAGTTGGCGTGATTTCTTTACTTTTAAAAGGATAACTATTATACTCTTTCAAAAAAAAAAAAAAAAGTTAACTATTATGGTTCCTCTATTTTCTATTTCATTTCATTTTTTCGATCACAAATTCAACTTTAATATTACCTTCAATAAATCATACTAGGACGATTTTTTTAGATTTATGACTAATTATAAATCAAATCAAACTTATCAAAAAAAAAAAAAAGATAAGATCAAAGTTCCATAATTAAAATATAATTTAGCAAGGGAAAATTTATCTAATTTGTATTTTTATGCTTTATTGAGATGATTAAATTAGGATGTGGCTAGCTAATTGAAATATGTGGGTGCAAGAGCTTTTCAATGTCACTGACTGAGACAACACATTTTTTTTTTAGGTCCAAAGTAGCTAAGTCATTGATATGACAAATGTATTATTATTGTGTTAGGAACAAACCAACAACCAAAAAAAAAAAAAAAAAAAATCTTATAATGTACGATAAAATACTCAATCAAACAATTAATTATATTATATATGTTGTTCCGGGGTTAACCGATTAACACATTAGCGACCTATTTTTTAAAAGTTTTAATTGTAATATTATATTATATTTAAAGACCGTTGTGTTGGCCTTTCCAAGAGTTCATATAAATGTAAATAATTTTCTTTATAGGTCATAGATTTGAATTTGTTCGTCCTTCGTTGAATTTTGATATTCTAAATTGTCTAAAAATATTTTAATATTCTAAAAAAAATATTATACCAGTTCAATTCAAGAGAGTCCATCTAATATAAATGTGAGTTGGAAGTGTTAAAAAAATTCATTGGTGGGGAAAAAAAATAGTTTATTGAATTGGGGATATGGGTAAGTTAATGGATTTTTCCAAAGTTAGTTTGCTTATTATTAATAAAGAATATTTATTTTATTTAAATAAGATTACTCTTGCATAAATCTATTTTAAACATAATCTTATTATTTTCTTTTATAGATTTCTTACTTCCCAATAATTTTTAGAAAATAATTTAAGTCTTTTATTAGAATTTTCCAGATATAAAAAATTAACATTGAGTTATTAATCATTTGTTTAATATTTAAAAATAAGTAAATAAATATTTAAATATTTAGAACAACAAACTCAACATTTTTTAGTTCAACAATGAAATGAGAGTATTAGAACTCCAATCTTTAGATATCAAATATATCGATTAGTACAGAGTTATTTTCATATGATCCGACCTCAATATTAGTCCATTGTTGGAGTTGGGGTCTATTCATGGAGCTAGTACTATTTTATTATTAATTTTGCAGCTCCAATTATTGAATTGTGTATAGAAAAGTGTTTTAACCCAACCCATGAACACACATTATTATATCTAAAACTTTATCCAATTTTAAAGAATGAAGATGGATATTACATACTATAGAAAAAAATAAATAAATGTTAAATTACAAGTTTAATCTCTAGATTTTTAGGTTTGTGTCTATTTGATCCATGAATTTTAAAAAAGTGTCTTGATAGATCTTTGAACTCTCAATTTTGTGTCTAATAAGTTATTAGACTTTAAAAATATCTAATAAATTCCTTAAACTTTTAAGTTTTTGTGTCCAATAAGTCCTTGATTTTTTTTTTAAAAAAAACATTAAATATGTCAAAACCCTATTAGACACATATTTGAAACTTCAGATATATTAGATACAAAAATTTAAAATTCAAAGACGACACTTGTAATTTAACCAAATATATATATGTAACTATATCTTTTTAATCCTAAGCTTTGGGTCTGAGGTTTGACATACTAAAATTAATTTCTCACATACCATCGCTAATTATTTTTTATTACAAGAAATATGAGGTAGGAGGATTTGAACCTTCAAATTCAGAGAAGTAGTACATATCAATTACCGTTAAACTATGTTCACTTTTTTATTGTAAAAAAAAAAAAAACAAAAGCTATATTCACTTTAAAAAATCATTAATTATCTTTTAAACCTTACTCAATTTCAATTCATGGATATATATTAAAGTTAGGCTCGTTTAACTCAATATTTTGAACTCCTACTTCTTATATATATTTTGGTCTCTTAACATTTAGGGTCCGTTTGGAATACATTTTAATTTAAATGTTTTTCAAGAATGCATTTTTTAAAAAATATTTTATATAAAAATTGTTTAAAATTTAAACACTCATATGTTTGGTTGCATTTCCTTAGAAATGTTTTTATACACAAGTTATTATTTACTTAAGCAGTCTTTTTTAAAAAGTTGGTTTCAAGTGTTTCTCTCGAAATGGTTTATTTATCAATCTCATTTTCTAATAAGTCATTTTTAGTGGTTGCCAAACACTAGAGATTTTTTCAAAATGATTTATTTTCAAAATTAAACACTTGAAAAGTTAAATCAAACACATCCTTAAATATTATATTTTAATCTTTCAACTTAGTATATTTTATTTTAATCCTCAAACTATGCACAAAATATTATCTTAATCATTTCCTTTAGTTCTCATTAATAACTTAATATCTTATTAAAAGCTTGTTTCAAGAAAAAAAAAAAAAACATATCCATACTTCATTAAAAATCAATAGAAAATGTTTCAAATGCTAATAATCAAAATATAACAAACATAAAAATTCACAGATCGAGATAGAAATGTAGCGTTATGTTAATATTTCAAAATTGTACTAATTTAAAATGTAAATAAAAATAAAAACGTTAAAATTACAAAGTAGTACTCGATGGTGGAAAAAATGAATTGAAATTGAAAGTAGGTTAAATTATAAAAAATACCATAAACTATAGGGTTGCTTGAAGTTTGAAGTTTGTTTCAAAATAATCCTCAAAAGTTTGTTAAATTCATGGACGAAAAATGACAGGTTTGCATATGCATTGTTGCTTTTGTGAATATATTTGAACACATATGTGGAAAAAACAATAAAAACACGAGTAAATACATCATTTTTTGGTCAATAAATTTAATAGAAAATGTCTCTAAATGTCGTTTTTTGAAACAAACTTCAAAATGCAAGAGTTAAAATGAAAGTTTTGAAAGTTTAGGAGTATAGTTAAAATCAACTCCATAATTTAAGGGTATTTTTATAATTTAACCTCGAAAAAATATCTGCAAAAAGGGGAGACAGCAAGTAATCGTTGTAAGCGACCGTAGAAGATAATGTCCGATGCTTGTGGGTCACTGTCAATGAGAACCACAGAGCTGATAAGTGATAAGTCACATTATTCTTTTTTTTTTTTTTTTTTTTTTAAAAACATTATTATTATTATTATTATATATTTTTTTTAAGAAGTGATAAGTCACATTATTTCCTTTTCGAAAGAGAAGTTTCAAATCAATCAACCACTTAGCCTCGTTTGATCATTATTTCGTTTTTTAAAATTAAACTTATACACACTCACTTTCACTTATAGGTTTCTTTATTTAAGTATCAATATTCTTCTTCGTTTTCAAAAATCAAGTCCAATTTTTTTTTAAAAAAAAAGTAGTTTTCAAAAACTTGTTTTTGTTTTTAGAATTTTGCTAGGAATTCAAATGGATCCTTAACAAGGATGAAAGTCGTGGTAGGAAATTTAGAAGAAAACAAACATAATTTTCAAAAACCAAAAACAAAAAACAAAATGGTTATCAAACGGACCTTAATTATTAAAAATACTAAGAAGGTGAGTTTGAAATATCTTCTCAATTAAACATTTTTTAATAAAAAAATTGTAAAACACTACTTTATATAAAAATGGTTTTAATTAAAATCCTTGTGTTTTGGTTATATTTTCTTATAAAGAGATTTTAATTATAAGTTTATTTGGTGGGAGGATATCTAAAAGTTAAAAAAGAAATGTCAAATTATCATAAAATCATCTCCAGTCAAAGTGTGTTTGGTTTAACTTTTCAAGTGTTTAATTTTGAAAAAAAAAAAAAAGATTTTGAAAAAATTTCTAGTGTTTGGCAACCACTAAAAATGACTTATTAGAAAATGAGATTGATAAACAATAGTCCGTTTGGAATACATTCTAATTTAAATGTTTTTCAAGAATGCATCTTTTAAAAAACATTTTATATAAAAATGTTTAGAATTTAAACACTCTATGTTTGGTTGCATTTCTTCATATGTGTTTTTATACACAAAGTTATTGTATCATAAAGACTTTTTTTTTAAAAAAAAAGTTGGTTTCAAGTGTTTCTCCCAAAATGATTTATTTATCAATCTCATTTTCTAATAAGTTATTTTTAGTGGTTGTCAAACATAAGAAATTTTTTCAAAATGAGTTTTTTCCAAAATTAAACACTTGAAAAATTAAACCAAACACACCCTAAATCATTTTGTGATAAACACTTGAAACCAACTTTTTAAAAAACAATTTTTAAGTATACAATAATTTGTGTAAAAAACACTTATGAGGAAATGTAACCAAATCTATGAGTGTTTAAATTCTAAACAATCTTTCTACAAATTGTGTTTTTAAAAAATGCATCCTTGAAAAACATTTAAAATATATTCCAAATGTAAAAGTTTCAAAAGTTTTTTTGTTTTGGTTACCAAACACTCTAAATTAGAAAAAATACCTTGAAAATCACTTATGAAATTAATCCAAAATACTCTATGGACAAAAATTACTATATTTTCTAAAAGTTTGGGACTTACGAACATTTTGAAAATTTAGAGACTAAAATAACTATTTTTTTTCAATTTTTTTTGGGTGAAAATTCTATTTTCAAAGTTTTAAAACTATAGTAATTCTTCAAATAATTCAAAGACCAAATTATACAAAATGTAAATGTTCATATACCAAAATGAGATTGAAGCGGTTTTCTTATTTTCAATAATTTTTTTTTTTTTTTTAAGTTCAACATGTAGGGATGAAGATTCGAATTTCTAACATCTTGGTTCATGATATACGATTTAACTAATTGAGCTGCTATTTTAGTTACTCTTATTTTGTCCTCTAAATCTATCTATTTAGGCTTAGTTTGGGGTTGCTGTAGCTTCTAAAATAATTGTTGTTAGCTGTGCTTTTAAGAAAATCAGCTGTATTAGAAAGCAAATTAGTGTTTGGTAAATTTTAGCTTTATAGACGAAAAAACAAGTTGAGGTGTTTGGTAAATTAATATTCTAAATCATTGTAGATTAACTATATTTTTCAATAAATAAATTTAATGTTTATATTTAATTTCAAAATTTTAAAAGATAATTTCATAATTATTTTAAGATAATTATTTTTTTTAAACCTATAAGATAATTGTTTTAAATTTGATATGATTTAAAATATAATATTATGTTTATCCTAGGAGGTTTTTATATTTTGTTAAGAAATATAATTTGCTACTTGTATTGGAGAAACATATTATTTCAATTTAAATAAAAATAAAAACAAATAATTTCAAATGAGTATACTTATCAAAAAAAATATATATATATCAAATGAGAAAAAAATAATAAAATAAAAATATGTTAAATTAAAAAAAAAATGATTCAAGTCTAAACCACTAAATAGTTAGTTACAAATTAGATTTTTAGGGAAGCTAAACGGAGAAGCTACAATTATTGGATTTTGCAAATGAACGTGATTCAAAAAGTAATTTTATAAAAATTAATTTATAATCTGTTTTACCAAACGCTAAAAACGGTTAAGATTTTTTTTTAATCACTTCAACTGCCTCCAAAATCAACGCCAAACGCACCCTTAATATCCTTCCGTAGCTAATACAAATATGGCTCAATTATAAATAACCAAATTAATAGGTCAATACCCACATTCAAAGTCATGGTATCTATTTGTCAAATAACCAACAATTAAGCTAAAGTTATAGAACTCAAAAAAAATAATAATAAAGTTATTACGTTGAAAGACAACTAAAATAGACATTTTGAAAATTTATGGGCCAAAGTTAAATTCCTTAAAAGTTCAAGAAAATAATCCAAATTTAATTAAAGGCATAGTTATATTTCTTTGATCAATAATATCAATTTTAAAAATTAATTCACACTAAGTTTCAAACTATATATTTATAATTAAAAACGAGTCATTAAGATTAAGAAATTAAGCTAAGGTTATTATTATTTTTTTAATAATTGGTTCGAGTTTAGAATGAAATAAAAAATAAAAATGAATGAGATTTGTAGTGGGTAAAAATAGTTGATATTGGTTTCATTCATAACGATCAAATCAAAGCTTTTAAAATTAGAAGGATCAAGATATAATTACGTTCAAAAACTTCCAATTTATACGACAAAATTAAAACTTTTATAACTATAGAGACCAAAGTGAAATAAAATCTAAACTATAGAAATCAAAATTTTAGTTTAATCCAACTACAAATTAGAAAGAGTACAAAAATAATAATAACAATAATATTAATAAGTAGAAACCAAACCTAACAAAATAGAAAGCAATCGAAAAATAATTAAACATGAGGAAAACACTCGAAATTAAATTAAAATCACTAGAAAAAGAAGATAAGGTATAAAAGAACAAGGAAAAAACAACAAGCATGGATAATAAAGAAAAAAAAACAACTATACATATAAATGTTGACTTGAAATTTTTCAAAAAAAAGGAAAAATGAAAACAACAACATGGACCTTAAGACATTTTTACTTTCTTTTTCGTAAATTTAAACCTTGTTATTTATGATGTTATATTAAAACATTATGAAAAAGAAATTGCAAAAAGAAAAGTTCAATTTGGAAAGCTTTGATGGGATGGTTGGATTTGAAATTAAAAAAAAATAATAAAATAAAATAAAATAAAGTTGAGTCCATTATAAAATTGAGTTCTATTCCAAATTGACTTTATTTCCAATCAAATAAAAGAATCCCCACCAAAAATCAACCAAGATTTGATGTCTTGCATTCAAGTGGGTCTCCATGGAAGAAATTGTCATCCACAAAAAATGGAGTGAATGTGAATGTGAAAGAAATGGTTTAAACTTATTTTAATTAATGGCTTAGCTTTTATTATTTCATTCTTCTAATGACTTTTTTTTTCTTCTTTTAAAAAAAAAACATTGTTCTAATGACTTGAATGGTTTTATTTTTTATTTTAAATTATTACACATTTCCAAAAGAAAACCCTAAACTAAATAAACATGATACTGCTTGTTGATGGTTAAATTTGGTCGGGAGGACTCACCTGACCTTCTCGTGCCACCAACGATAAATTTGTTTGAAAGGGGGAAAACGTGACCTGCAAGACAGTAAACCTGCACACCAGTATGGTGCTAGCCACACCGCCTCCGACACTTAAGTCAGAAAACGGAAGAAAGGACTAGAGAGCGAGAGAGATCAGAGAATAGAGTTCGGGTCCCCTTCTTCAGTGGCGAAGAGGAGTTTAAATATCTGCTTATGCTCCTAGGGTTTTTAGGAATTCAGAGGCGTTTCGAGACGAACCAGGCGGAACCGGGGCGGCCAGAGGCAGGAGGGATTGAATAGAGGCGACTGAGTTCGGCCCGCGGGTCGAGCCAAAAGCCTGATCCCTTCGGTCTTGGCCCGACCCACTGGTCCGTTTCGCCTATGGGGTCCATCTTCCAGTCCTATTTCTGCCCAATTGTCCTCGTCAGCTCTCCTTGTACATCAAAGTGGTCCAAAATTATCTAAATCCTGTTAATAAAAGCATAGTTCAACTGGTATAAAAATTGTATTCTCGATCAAGAGGTTTGAGGTTCAAATCTCTTATCCAAATGTTCTAAAAGTAAATAAATATATATAATACTTTTTTTTGTTTTAATTTTCCTCCCTTGATGTTTCATATGGAATATAAGAATAGAATAATTTGATACCATGTGATAGTGATACACATCATTGTCAATGAAGGTAAGCTAGCACTCTCAAACTGATGAAAATGAACTCATCTCAACTTGTCATATATATATTAATTTACTTTTGGTTAAATTAGGGTCGTTTACTTGTCAAAAATAATCCGAATAAAATCAATTAAAGTTATTCCGCTGTTGTTTATTAGGGGTTGTTTGGATCTCAAAACAAAATATATATATATATATATATATATATATTAGGAGTTGTTTGAAGATATAGAATCGGAAACTCATTAAGCCTCATTTTATTCGAGTGAATGAGAATAAACGAATAAGAATAAAAAAAAAAAAATCTCAAAAAAAAAAGAATAAAAAAAAATTATTTCCTTTGATGATGTTATTTAAAATGCAAGAATAAAATTAATTAGTGCGACACACCAACAATTTCATTCTATTTTTTTTTTTAAGGATTTCATTCTCATTTCTTATTCCATGATCTACATGACATTTTCATTAATTACTTTTGCAACCTTATTTTCTTTCTCGTCTATAAATGAGACTCGCGATCTTTTTATGTTTTGATTAAATTACAAGTTTAGTCACTCGACTTTTAGGTGTATGTCTTTTTGTTCCTGAACTTTAAAAATGTTCAATAGGTCCCTAAACTTTCAATTCCGTGGTCAATTAGTCCCTTACATATTCAATTTTTTTTAAAAAAAAAAAACTAATGATCTATTAGATATAAAATTGAATTTTATGTCTAATAAGATCTCAAATTTTCAATTTTGTGTCTAGTTGGTCCGTGAGTTAAAAAAATGTCAAATCAAGGACCTATTAGACACATGATTGAAAATTCAATGACATATTGAACACAATATTGAAAGTTAAGGACCTATATTTGACACTTTTTAAAGTTCATGGACTAAATAGTCACGACTGAAATTTGAAAGACTAAATTTGTAATTTAACCTTTTATTTATTATTATTATTTTTTTTAAATCTCTCTCTTATTTCCACTACGAATAATTTTTTTCTAATAAAAAGTGCACACTAATCTATTCTCTTATTAAATGTATTCTTTTAACAAAATTAAATTTTTTTTATTAAATTTGTTAATTATTTAATCATTTAACTATTTAATTTGTCAAAATAGAATATTGTATTTGGCTAAACCTTACAAGTTCTTCCTAAATTGTATTTCACCCACTAAAAAAACTCACCTATTTTCTTTTCTCATTTACCTGACACTAAACTCTAATCCAATCAACTAACACAGTAACTATAAGAAAATGTTTGTTGATATATGGTTACAACAATAACGATTTGTGATGTTTAACTAAACCATTTCCGACCAAATTGAAACTTTTAGAACTATAAAACCTAAATTGAAAATAACCCAAATGATAAGAAAATCAAAACAAACCCTAGATCATAAAATCTTAATTAAATCTATTAAAACCATAAAGATCAAATTAAAAATATGCTCAGTTTCAAAAAAAAAAAAAAAAAAAAATATATGCTCAAATCATAGGAGCAAATTTGTAATTTAGGTCATGTTTGATAACCATTTAGTTTTTTGTTTTTTATTTTTGAAAATTAAGCTTATAAATACTACCTCCATCTATAAATTTCTTTATTTTGTTATCTACCTTCTTCTCATGTTTTCAAAAACCAAGTCAAATTTTGAAAACTAAAAAAAAATTAGTTTTCAAAAATCTGTTTTTGTATTTGAAATTTGGTTCAGAATTCAAATGAGTTCATGTCAAATATGAAAACTATTATAAAGAAATCAAGAGAAAACAAGCATAATTTTCAAAAATCAAATAGTTATCAAAGAGCAACTTATCATATAGTTGTCGAATAGATTTTTAATCTACCACCCCAATTTGTGCAATTTGATATTATGCTAGGTTTAAGAGTGGTTTTGAAATTTTCATGTTTGAAGTTAGCATAAAAGTAATCTTGAAGGCATTTGTAGAGTAGTGATTTTGGCTCAAGTGCACTTAAAAGAAATACTTTCAAATGCAAAACCTTTTTTTTAGAGGTCAACAACATGTGGATAGGGGAATTCGAACCTTTGATCTTTTGGTCAAGAGTATATGTTTATGAGCTATGTTTAGATTAGTCATCAAAGTAATTTGTTATTAAAATATTTTTCACTAAAGTATTTATAATTAATATACTTTTTCATAAGCATTTATTCTAAAAAGCACTCCAAAATACGCTCTTGGCTATTTTATGTTGAGAATGACAAATAGTTTTGTTCCACATCGGAAGTGTAGTTCTTGAAAAGCTAATTTAAAAGCACTTGTTGTGTATTAAGCTTATAAACTTGATGTGAGGTAAGCCAAGACCAAAGCCCATATGTGCATCGTCGTGTAAATGATTCATACTTTGGCTAAGTCTTTGCTACTTGGAGCATACCGACAGTTATACGATTTAGCACTGAGGTCGTGCCGAATTTTGCTTTCAAGACAGTGGTTCGTCTTTCCACGACACAACGATTTTGCCTTTCAATTCCTATTTTACCCTCCTTTCCGGCTAACATTTTAAGCCCAGGGATTTCGTCTTCCCACAAACTATATGAGTTCACTTTACATAAATTTAAGACTTTTGAACTTAACATGAGCAAAACTCATCAATTAAAACTTTTTTTTTCTCCTCTTGAGATCATAAGTTCAAATTTCCCATCTCATATTTGTGTACTAAAAAAAAGACGTTCAAACATCATATATTTTGTTGGGAAAAATACACTTTTGGTCCATGAGGTTTGGGTTAGGTTTCATTTTGGTCCCCGAGTTTTCAAACTCAACAAAAATACCACTGAGGTTTGAGATAAGGAGCATTTTGGTCCATGCCATCAATTTTTCTGTTAAATGTTAACGGTTGCTGACGTGGCACTATTATTTTAATAAAAAAATTTATATATTTTTTTAATTTTTTATATAAAAATATTAAAAAATAAATATATTAATATTTTTTTTATTTTTTTATTCTTTCCCCCTTTCTCTCTCATATTCTTCTTCTTCTCCATCTTCTCCCTTCTCCCTTCTTCTTCTTCTTCCTATGTCCGGCGACCGGCGGCCACCGCTCGCCGCTGCCGTCGGCCGCTGGCGACTGAACTTTTTTTTTTTTTCCTTCTTTCTTCTTCTTCACTTCTTTCTTCTTCTCTTCTTTTTCTTAACTGATTTTTAAAAAAAATGAAAGAGAAAGGAGGAGGGAGGAGGGAGGAGGGTTCTCCGTTTTCCGGCGCCGGAACGGAGGGAGGGAGGGACCCTCTCCCTCTGTTTTCCAGCGTCGAAACAGAGGGAGGGACCTCCTCCCTCTGTTTTTCGAAGGGGGAAACCCCCCTTCTTATTTTTTTTAACAGGGGTCGACGGGGACAAAGAAGAAGAGGGAGATAGAGATTGAGAGAAGGAAGAAAAAAAACAGTTGCCGGTGGCCAGCGAGCAATGGCCGCCAGCGACCGGCGGCCGGAGCTATGAAGAAGAAGAAGAAGAAAGATGATGAAGTGGAAAAGAAGAGGAAGAGTAAGAAAGAAGGAGAAATAATTAAAAAAAAAAAAATAAAAGAATAATATTTTATTATATTTTTATTTAGAAAATTGAAAAAATATTTTTGTTATTAAAATAATGGTGTCACGTCAGCAATCTGTTAGGGTTTAACGAAAAATTAGACGACATGGACCAAATTGCTCATTCTCTCAAACCTCAGGAGTATTTTTTGTAGAGTTTGAAAACTCAGGGACCAAAGTGTAACTTAACCCAAAACTCAGGGACTAAAAGTGTATTTTTTCCATTATTCTATGTGCATTAAATCAATTATAAAACACAGGTTAGGTAAAAAATTGATGAGACTTTAGAGAAATAAAACTCTAGAATTCGTTTTTTTTCTTTTTAATTTGTGAGTATTTCGACATTATTTAAAACATAATTGGAAATGATTTTGGATTATAAATATCACGTTTTTCATGCATTTTAAAATTCTTTTGGACATGACCAAAGTGATTTTGGTCGATTTTAGTCATTCAAAAATCGCTTCCAAACATACACGTATCCTATGATCGATTTTATGTATCGATACTACATAATTTTCGGTAATGTTTGACTTTCATTGATCTGTTTGGAATAACTTTTTTAAGTGTTTAAAAACATTTTTTTTGCACTTAAAAACACTATTTTAAACACCTAGAAAGTCATTCCAAATATGGGTGTACAAGTAACCCGGTGACCTGGACAACTCAACCCAACTAACCGGTTGGGTTAAAAATTCGGTTTGGTTCTCGAGTTGAGTTATTTTGGGTTGGGTTCAACCCAAATTGAACCGAATTCCTTATTTTAAAAAAAATTAGGGAAAAATACACTTTTGGACCCTGAGGTTTGGGTTAAGTGACACTTGGGTCCCTGAGTTTTCAAACTCAACAAAAATACCCCTGAGGTTTGAGATAAGGAGCACTTTGGTCCCTGCCGTCAAATTTTCTATTAACTTTTAACGGTTGCTGACGTGGCACTATTATTTTAATATAAAAAATTATTTTTGTTTTATTTTTTAAATAAAAAATATTAAAAAATTAAAAAAATTAATATTTAATTATTTTTTTTATTCTTTCTCTCTTTCTCTCTCATCTTCTTCTTCTCCATCTTCCTTCTTCTCCATCTTCTCCCTCCTCCTTCTTCTTCTTCCTAAGTCCGGCGACCGGCGGCCACCACACGTCGCCACCGCCGCCGGCGACTGATTTTTTTTTTGCTTCTTTCTCCTTTCTTCTTCTTCCCTTCTTTCTCCTTCTTCCCTTCTTTCTTTTTCTCTTTTTTTTCTTCAATGTTTTTTTTTAAAAAAAATAGAAAAGGTCCTCCCTCCTCCGTCTCCGGCGCCGGAAACAGAGGAGGGAGGTCCCTCCTCCCTCCCCCGTCCCAGATCTGGTACGGGGGAGGGAGGAGGGACCTCCCTCCCTTTTCTATTTTTTTTTTTTAAAAAAACATTGAAGAAAAAAAAAGAGAAAAAGAAAGAAGGGAAGAAGGAGAAAGAAGGGAAGAAGAAGAAAGGAGAAAGAAGAAAAAAAAAATCAATCGCCGGCGGCGGCGGCGGCGTGTGGTGGCCGCCGGTCGCCGGACTTAGGAAGAAGAAGAAGGAGGAGGGAGAAGATGGAGAAGAAGGAAGATGGAGAAGAAGAAGATGAGAAGAAAGAGAGAAAGAATAAAAAAAATAATTAAATATTAATATTTTATTTTTTTAATATTTTTTATTTAAAAAATAAAACAAAAATAATTTTTTATATTAAAATAATAGTGCCACGCAGCAACCGTTAAAAGTTAACAGAAAATTTGACGGCAGGGACCAAAGTGCTCCTTATCTCAAACCTCAGGGGTATTTTTGTTGAGTTTGAAAACTCAGGGACCCAAGTGTCACTTAACCCAAACCTCAGGGACCAAAAGTGTATTTTTCCCAAAAAATTATATATCTGTGTGTGTTTCAAATTGGAAATTGAGATTTGAATTTAATTTAATTTAAAAAAAAAAACGAACAATCTGGTGACCCGACCCGAAATAAAAGGGTTGGGTTGCTTTATTCGATTCTTTTGGGTTGGTCCAAAAAATCCCCTCAACCCAACCCAACCCAACCCATGTACAACCCTAATTCCAAACAGGCTCTAAGTTTTTTTTTTTTTTTTTCTTTTTTTTGAAATAAAATAGGCTCTAAGTTAAACATGAAGTTCAATTCGATGAAATTGAAAACTTAGGGTAAAAATTGATACGCTTAGCCAAACTAGACCGTAAAAATTGGTTTTTTTTTTTTTTTTGGAAAATAATGAATATAGAGGAGTACATAGAAAATAAAATGGTATATATGATAAATGGGAAATCAAATTGTGGGCTTGGGCTGAAATGTTGATGCGCTCACGTTGGGCCCAACTATACCTTTTTCTTTATTATTATCATTATACATTTTTTTTTTTTTTTTTTGACAATATGGGGGTGGGGGGATTCGAACCACAGACCTCATGGTTATTAGTACATCTTTATGCCAGTTGAGCTATGCTCTTGTTGGCTACATTTTTCTTTTTTTGGTGATTGAATACTATTCATTTTTATGTTATATTTTTCAAATTAATTATTATTTATTTTTCAAAACATAGATTTTTAGATGCATGAGGCTTGAATCAATCCAACTTTATTTATGTATTAAAAAAAGTTAAATGGCAAGTTGAGGACTAAACTTGCAAGATTTTGAACTTTAAAAAGTATCTAATAAGTCTCTAAATAAAATTGAAAGTTTAAGGTCTTATTAAATGATTTTTAAAGTTTAGGGACATATTGAATACCAAATTAAAAGTTTATGATTTATTAAACATTTTTAAAAATTCAGAAAATAAAAAGATTCAAATTTGGAAGTATATGGACTAAACTTGAAATTTAACCCTTAAAAAAAATCTAATTATTTATAATTGGCTACATCTTAATTGTTGATTAAACATAGTTGAGCTAACATGAGCATAACTTAGCGATAATTGACATATACTCATTTTCTTGAAGTTGGAGGTTCAAATCTTTCCTTCCTCACATACCTCACATTTGTTGTATTAAAAAAAAGTAATAAAATAAAATGAAAAGCCTCCTTGAAGATTTTTTTTTTCCTTTTAAGAAGAAAAAAACACATCAAGATTACTATAAGTTAAAACTTTGCTTGTTACCCTCTATCGCTTCTAGTAGCCAACTTGGGAAATTTGAAAATCAAGTGTCATAAACTCCATTAATCATGGCTTGTCACGCCAACAGAGATCAACCACTAAATTTTGTGTTTGCTAAATATTCATAAATTGTGTCCCCACCAAGCTAGAAAAAAGCTTCGACACCTCTATAGCAACTATATGAACTAAGGTGAAGTTCTCCTCCTCACCATTCAAAAGATTTATAACTGCCAAACAATCTGACTCCATCATGGAAGCCCCATCTCACCAATAGCCAACAATCAAACCCGAATTGCTTGTGATGGGGTTGGTTCCCATATTTATAGTATTAACTTTCCCTGATAGCAGTGTTAGAAGGATTCAGGAGGTCTTCCCTCTCTGGGTAATCGGGAGGTGCTCGACTTGATAGCCAAACCTTTGAAGGACGAGATTTTCCAATCGGGGAATAAGACCATGTGGGTCATTCCTTTCTTTTGATGCAACTGGTGGGCCTTCCCTCGGTGGGCTTACCCACAACATAGTCTATGTGTCATGATAACATTAAACTAATTGAGTTAACAATATGGACCAATTAGACACAAATTTAAAAATTTAAAAATTTATTAATAGTGCCAACAAGAGCATAATTCGACTGGTATATAGAGCTTGTACCCTCGACTGAGTGGTCAGATGTTCATATTCCCCACCCCACATGTTCTCTCATGCTTTTTAAAGTATGGAGATTTTGTTAGACTTTTAAACATTTTATTAATTTGTTTATTGATTTGATTAGAATAATATGTTTTTTTTTTTTGTTCATAAGAATAATCAAAAGAATGAAATTTGAAATATTTACCAAAGACTAGGTCTTCAAACACGAGTCATGATGTGATATTTCTATTTTATTTTTATCAAATGTTATAATTAATTTTTTTTTTAAAAAAAACTTGACGATGTATCAATTACAACTACGGTCATTTATATTTACTAGTGTTTTACCACGTGCATGCACGTGTATTTCTTTTCAATATATTTATTTTAAAAATTAATTAGAATCAGTTTTATATGTTCTTATGATGTGAATATAATTTTGATGTTACTAACTTAATAAATTTTTTGAAATTTTAATTCTTTTAGTATAATATTATAATTATGAAAGAGATGTGAACTACCAACTCATGAGAAAGGTTTTTTATATCTCCTATAAATGAATTTATTAATTAGTTTTATATAATAATATAATATTTATATAACCACGTATCCTTGTTTATCAAGTGTACTATTTATTTTCCTGACCAAGAGGCCAGAGGACTCAATCCCCACTCCTACATGTTGTAAAAAAAAAACTATTTTTTTATAATATAGCATAAATATGAAGTAAAATGTTTTAGATGATTATTTTATTTAGCAAAGTAATTCTTTTTATGAGAAACTTTTTTTATCTTACATTACATGTTTTATTTTTTTAATTGAAATAACCGAAATTTAAATTGATTTGGAGAGTGATATTAATTATAATGATTTTCTATTTAATTTAAAATATTTTTAAATTTATTTAGACTATTTTTTGAGTTGGTTAAATTTTTTATTTCATTATAAAAATATATATTTTTTCCATATATTGTGCTTATAAACAATTTTGGTCAAATGGATTTTGAATTACTACTTCTTTTAGGATGTTTGTCGATAAAAATGGTGTCACATCAGCAAATCGTTAAAATTTAACGAAAAATTAGATGGATGGACCAAAATGAAACAAAATCCAAACCTCAAGGACTAAATTGTTGAGTTTGAAAACTCAAGAACCAAAATGAAACCTAACCCAAACCTCATGGACCAAAAGTGTATTTTTCCTTATTTAAATCATTGTAATTGAAATCATATATATTCCGCTATATATCAAAAGTACCTAAGTTTTTTGATATATAGAGGATGCGACACTTGAAGGGAGAAAAATGGTGAAATAGAGGATGTTGTATAGAAATTGCAATGGAAAACAGGAGAGAAATGGAGGTTGCAACAGTCGACAAAAATTTAAAAAAACAAAAACATTACAGTGAAGGATTAAAACAAAAAAAAAAAAAAAAAAAAAAAAAAAAAAAAAGCCCACCCACTATAATTTCTTTTATTGATCTACGTGCCCTTTTGCAATGTTGATGAACCAATAAAACAAACATTTTTTTTTTAATCTCTTTTTTTATTATGTTTAACGTTTTAGTAAAACAAATGAAGAAAGATAAATACATAGCGAGTGTTTGCCGCAAGGAGTTGTGAAGTTATGATTAACAAATTTATTGTGAGACCCACAAATTTATTAACCTATTACAACACTCTATGGTGAACAACACAAATTTATTAACTCCTACTCCAACATTTTAGTGTGGACTTGATAGGACCAAATTAGTCCTATTTATTCGTTGTTAATCTAAACTTGTTAGGGTGCACTTTACGCTTTATTTATCTATTTTGTAGATTATTTGTGCATATAGGGCATCAGAAACGAACTACACAAATTGGAGCTAATTCGGGCGATTTAGAGAGTTTTCGAGCTAACTTGAGGGTCATGGATCTTGAGGAGGTGAGAAGACCGTGAGGATCATGACAAGCCCGAATAATGGTTCCAATGAGTCAAAGGTTCGAGACCTAAGTTGAAGAAGAATTGAAGACGAAGCACGCTGGAAGAAGGTCAGGCGTCGAGACGTTGGCCCGTTTCCAAACCCTAGGCCCAGACGACACGGCGTCGAGATGTCATGCCCAACGTCGAGATGCCATGCCCAGCGTCGAGACACCGCGATTAGATTTCTATAAATACCCTCTTTTGGTTCCGCCGTTGATGAAGGTTTTAGGTCACAATTTTGGTTTTCCTCTCGGTTCTCTTTGTCCTTGCACGTCCAGAACTCAGAGGTGTATGTTTTCTTATTGATTTCCTTTGCATTTTCTTGTTATTGTAGCATAAGGTCGCGAGTTTTAGCCAGCATAATCGATGTCTAAACCCGTTGACGTCGATTGGATGATTATTGGGTTATAGAATGTGTTTCTTTGTGAGTTTCATGATTTGAATGTCTTTTCAATTCCATAATGCAATTGTATTTTGGATTCTGTATGTATAATTAGCTAGGCAGTAGGTTAGATTGACGCCCTAACTTGCAGCTCATATGTTAATAATATGCTAAAGAATTAGTTTCCAAGTAGCTAATGGATAATTGATTCAATAATTAGCACATAGACTGATTCGCGGGCACGGGTCCCAAGAGCAGACTCTGACTTCCTTCCTTGACACAATAGGTCTAGGATCCAAAATAACGATAGAAGTAATCTAGGTCTAATTATTTCTAATGTCCTAATCAATCCACTAGACTTAAGGCAATTGGTTGATTGTTTGATGACGGTTCAATCAAATTAATTGGTTAATCAATTAGAGTCTAATTCGATGGACGTTGTATGATCAGGTTAGATGGCTTAGGTGGGCTTTGGGTCTTTTCTAGGTTTAGATTAGATCGATTGGACAATTAAGGCCCCGTTTGGTTCATGAACCGTTTTCGTTTTTATGTTTTTGAAAATAAAAAATACAAGGGAAACCATGAAAACGTGTTTGGTATACGTATTTTCAAAAACAATTTTCGAAAACAACTCAAAAAAATGGACTGTTTTAAAAAACGATAAAATGTTCTTTTCATTGTTTTCCAATTTTGTTTTCAAAATAATGGAAACACGAGATACAACTTTAAAAACACAAGATACATCTTTCTTTCCATCAAACAATGTTGCATTATCTACAAACAACATTTTTTATTTTTTATATCCAAATTCTCTTGACTCTAAAGGAACAAAAAATACAAAATGACTATTGTGTAAATAGTGTGTTTGATCGATACTGATGTTTTGGTTGTTATTTTTATTTTTTTACATAATTCTACCTATTTTGATATACTCCTCCACATTACAAATCAAAAGTTTCATATAATACAACTATATGGTATACCTTTTTTTTTTCTTATAATTTCAATTCCAACAAATTTTTTTTTTTTTTTTTTTTGAAGAATCAATTCCAGCATCATTGATTTATAATCTCTCTAAAAATGAATAAAAGTCAAGTAGAAAAATAATCATATTAAATTAACTTTTTCTAAAAAAAAATAATTTTACCAAACACATTAATATTGTCATGCATTTCCAAATTCATAACCAAACACAGTTTTCAAATTTTGAATTCAAATTTAAAGTTTTTAAATTGGAACCAGACATGTTTTTAGATATAATGGAAATAAGAAATTTGTTTTTGTTTTCTGCTGAATTCTTTATTTTCGAAAACAATTTTCAAATCACGAACCAAACGAGGCCTAAGCAATTCAAGTTAGCCTTAATAAGGTAGGAAGACAAGGATCAAAGTAAATCATTCAACCCCAATAATCTCTCCCATCGGGGTCGCCCAATTTAATTAATTTTCTCGCTTGTTTATGTTTCTTGTCTATTTAATTTCTTGTCTCTCGCATTTTAATTCCTTGCATGTTTATTTACCTAATACTCCAATCCCCTATTTATCGCTTTCATAACTCAAAATAGATAGGAAATAAATAACCAACTGTCACTCCCTGTGATCGACCCCGACAACTACTACTACAAGTAGTTTAGTGTTCGTGGATTATAAATTTGCTTTGATCCGAGGACTTGACAAACTCGCTGCGATCAGGATTCCACATACTTATTAACTCCTATGACAAAACAACTCTAGACTTCATAATTCCAATTCCTTACTAAAAATTTTGAGGCAAGAAGTTGTAGTTATGATTGACAAACAGAGAAATCGAATCGAACCAAAGTTTTGATTTCTATGATCTTGCAGTTCGGTTCAATTTTAAATATAAGTAAAATCGAAAAATACTGTTCGATTTGATCTAATGTTTCGAAACCAAATCTCTAATCAAAATAGATCAACTATCTTAAAAATAATAATAAAAAATAAGGGAAAAATACACTTTTGGTCCCTGAGGTTTGGGTTAAGTGACACTTTGGTCCCTGAGTTTTCAAACTCAACAAAAATACTCCTGAGGTTTGAGATAAGGAGCACTTTGGTCCCTGCCGTCAAATTTTCGGTTAACTATTATTTTAATATAAAAAATTATATATTTTATTTTTTTAAATAAAAAATATTAAAAAAATAAAATATTAATATTTAATTATTTTTTTTATTCTTTCTCCCTTTTCTTTCTCTCTCTTCTTCTTTTCCATCTTCCCTATCTTCTTCATCTTCTCCTTCCTCATTCTTCTTCTTCTTCCTATGTCTGGCGACCGACGGCCACCGCTTGCCGCCGCCGACCTTTTTTTTTTTTATCTTTTTCTCTTCTTTCCTCTTTTTCTTTTCTTTCTTTTTCTCTTGTTTTAAAAAAAATAAAAAAAAAAAAAAAGAAAGGGGAGGGAGGAGGGACCTCCCTCCTCCGTCTCCGGCGCCCACAAAAGAATGATGCCCACGTGATTTCAGAATTTTTCTCCCACTCTAGGTATTTTTTTTAATATTTTATTTTTTAATATTAAGGTCCCTCCTCCCTCCCCTTTCTTTTTTCTTAATATTTTATTCTTTTGTCCGGTGCCCATAAAAGAATGATGCCCACGTGATTTCAGAATGATGCCGGAGACGGAGGAGGGAGCCTCCCCCTTTTTTTTTTTTTTTTTAAATAAGAGAAAGTTAACAGAAAATTTGACGGCAGGGACCAAAGTTCTGCTTATCTCAAACCTCAGGGGTATTTTTGTTGAGTTTGAAAACTCAGGGACCAAAGTGTCACTTAACCCAAACCTCAGGGACCAAAAGTGTATTTTTCCAAAAAAAAAATAATATATATATATATATATTAAAAAAAATCAAGCAAAATGAATATAGCTCTATCCTCGGCCAAGATTTTATGATCAATCAAATCAAAACACCTCCACACAAATTCGACCCATTGGATGTGCGTTCTTTTCCCTTTTTTCGTTTTTTTGTTCTTTTTCCTAGTTTTTTTTTTTTTTTTATGTTTTTTTTCTTTTTCTTTTCCGGTTTTTTAACCATAGCATCATTTTCAATCCTTTTTCTTCATGGTTTTTTTTTTTTCAATATCAAATAGTAAAACTTTAATTAAATTTTGTTTGGCGGTTAGTTTCGTATTCAAATTTAAATTTTATTTTCTAGGGTTAAATATAAGTGAAAATGTATACAATTATTTTAAAATTTTATTAAATTATTTTTTAAAATTAATAGCATGAAACGAAGGTATAATTCTTGTGAAAGAGAAAAACAAACTAACTTGTTGTTTTGGCTTTTTTTTTTTTATATTTATATAAAAAATTATGTATACTTCATGTTGAAAAAAAATTAATGGATTAAATTATAAATCTGTTATATTAACTTTGAAAGTTGTTCTATATAATCTTGAATTTAAAAATGTAATTAATTGGTTTTAAAATTTTCAATTTTGTATACAATAGATTTTCGACTTTTCAATTTGTTTCCTAATAGATCCTTAACCTGTTATAATTTTTTTAAAAAGAATAATCTATTAAATATAAAATTGACAATTTAAGGACCTAATAGATTTTCGACTTTTCAATTTGTTTCCTAATAGATCCTTAACCTGTTATAATTTTTTTAAAAAGAATAATCTATTAAATATAAAATTGACAATTTAAGGACCTATTAGACGCAAAATTTAAAGTTTGGTAACTTACTATAAACTTTTTAAAGTTAAAGACTTATTTATATTGAAATTTTAAGAACCAAATTTATAATTTAACCTTAAATTATATGAACTAATATCAATATGTTCAAATTTATTTTTAGGGAAAAAAACTGGCTCTAATGTCATTTTTGTCATAATCCTATCAATGTCATACCAGATATATGTTTATAATTTATTGGACGCACATGAGAATATTTTTTCAACAATTATTTGAATGAAAATCTAGATAAAAATTGCAACACTTCAAAGTTAAGGTGAAAATTGTAATACTTATCTAAGTTCAATCAGTGGCGGATCCACAAATTTATGTCGGAGGGGGCTTAAATTCGTATGACTAATTTGTTTATATATAAAGTTAGATCTAACTTGAGATAATAAGTAGTTTTTTTTTTTTTTTTTTCATGGATAAGAATTATAGTTTCCTTTTTAAAATAATTTACTTTTTTTTTTTTTTTTGAGAAATAATTTACTAAATTTGTTTAAATATTTTTATTAATTTTCATTTATACCAAATATAACAAATCAAATTTAAAAAAGAAATTAAAAACAAAATTATAGCCTTATAAGTGAATCTTAGTGTAGCTAACTATTTAAATCATATAATTGATCATTAAGTCAGAGGTCCAATTCTCCTCTTCCACTTGTTGTCGAAACTATCAAAAGAAAGAGATTTTTTTTTAGAAGAAAAGGAAAGAGAAATTATAGTATTATGTATTTGGATTTTTTAAGAAAAATATAATTTACATTATTAAGACATTATATATTTTTACCATTAATTTTTAAAATATTTATATAAATTTTTTCGAAGAAAATATGATCTACCATAGAAATTTCTAAATTTTAGTTTTAAATAATTATTTTAATGAATAAAAACAATATATAATTTTCTTTGATAATATAAAAATTACAATTTACGGAAAATGTCCCGTCAATACTCGAACTCAGGCAACATATGCTCAATTTCAGAGGGGCTTAAGCGTGTAACTAACGAACCAAATGCCACTGTTGTGTTTTTAGCCCATTTGTTTTGTATATAATAATGTATTTCTAATAATATTTGTAGTTTGAATACACTCCCTCCACTATTTCAAAAAAAAAAAAATACACTCCCTCCACAAGTTGTAAAAAAAAAAAGAAAAATAGAGGTCATGGAACAGCTAAAAAAAACATGATAGGATCATTACGAGGAATAAGATATTTTGGTTTCATATTATTTTAGATTAAAAATAACTTTTAGTCTCTAAACTTTCGTGGAAGTAACAATTTAGTCTCCGAACTTTGATTTGTAACGATTTAGTTTCTTATATTATCAATTTTGTAACAATTTAGTTCATGTACTTTGAATTTTGTAAACTAATCGTGAAAAATAATGTAAAAATTTAATGATTTATTACATAGATAAATAAATTAATAAACTAATTTAGGACCCAATATGTTTAAAATCTACAACGTCAAATCATTTAGGCCTTGTTTAATTACCATTTGGTTTTTGAAAATTATTGTTGAAGGAGAAATTTTGGCCAATGACAAATTGCCACGTCATTATTTAAAATTAATGACAAAATTATAATTAATTAAATTTGGGACCAATTATAAATTGACATGTGTCCCAAATTTAATTTGAAGACAAAGTTGGCCAATTATAAATTTTTAGGGTCAAATGTCCATTTGATCAATTAATTAAAAATAAATTATTTTGATCAGATTAATTGATTTGACCAATTAATTAAAGAAAATAATTAATTGGATCAAATTTGGGTCTTTTAAATATTTGGGTCATATGGTTTTGGGTGAAATATAAACCAGACCCAAGACCAATAAAGCCCAAGCCCAAGTTGTTAGGCCCAAAAGTCACCAGGGCCCATCCAGCGAGAACTCTATAAATAGAGGGGTTCTCCATCATTTCAAGGGTTCAGAAATTCTACACTCTCACAAAGACAAGAGTTCAGAGTTTTCAAAGCTCTCAAGCAGAACCAGAGAATTCAGAGAGACTCCACCAAGTCTGAAGACCGAAGACTCTCTGCAATCCACAAGTCCAAGTGTTGAACACTTCTTGAAGACCAAACACTCTTCAAGACTTCAACACTCCTTGAAGACCAAACACCCTTCAAGACATCAACACTCCTTGAAGATCAAATACTCTTCAGGACATCAACACTTCTTGAAGACCAAACGCTCTTCAAGACCCCAACACTCCTTGAAGATCAAAAACTCTTCAGGACATCAACATTTCTTGAAGACCAAATACTCTTCAAGACTTCAACACTCCTTGAAGATCAAAGACTCTTCAGGACATCAACACTTCTTGAAGACTGAAGACTCCTTCAAGACTAGAAGACTTCAAGCTCCAAGAATCCATTGAAGCTTCAGACTCGGGATCAAGCGTTCCAGCCCTCGAGTGAAACACATTCACACACAAGAGAGAGAATCAGAGGATTAAAGTTAGAGATTGTACACCCACACGCATACAACATTAATACAAATATATTATTTATTTCACGTGTCTCCATACCCGAAGTTACGTGTGAACAATTATGTTTGTTTTCTCTCAAATTCCCTACAATGTTTCCATTTTTGTTAAGGATTCATTTGAATTTCTAGCCAAATTCTAGGAACAAAAACAAGTTTTTGAGAATTTTTTTTCCCCGCAAATTGACTTGGTCTTTGAAAAAAACAAAAAAACTTATAGGTGAAACTAAGTGTGTATAAGCTTAATTTTCAAAAACCAAAAGCTAAGGCCCCGCCCTTTGATGAATTTTTTTGGAGTAATTGCAGGGGGCATATCCTTGCAGGGGGCATATCCTAATGACAAATTTCTTGTTAAGTATAACCCTCTGTTTGAACCTGATTCTAACGTAGTGACTGTCATGATGGCTGAGACAAGAACTATGGAAGAAAGAATGACTGAGATGCAAGAGCACATCAACAACTTGATGAAGGCGATTGAAGAAAAAGATTCTCAAATCGCGCAACTAAAGTGCCAAATTGAGAACCAACATATCGCCGAATCAAGTCAAACACAAGTCATAAAAAATCATGACAAAGGAAAGACTATAGTACAAGATTATCAGCCACAGTGTTCTGCTTCGGTTGCTTCACTATCCATCCAACAGCTCCAAGATATGATCACAAACTGTATCAGAGCTCAGTACGGTGGACCTACTCAAGATTCCCTCTTGTATTCCAAACCTTATACTAAGAGGATTGATAACTTGAGAACGTCAATCGGGTATCAGCCACCAAAATTTCAGCAGTTTGATGGAAAGGGCAATCCTAAACAACATATTGCCCACTTCATTGAGACATGCGAGAACGCTAGTACTCGAGGGGACCTACTAGTCAAGCAGTTTGTTCGAACACTTAAAGGAAATGCTTTTGACTGATACACTGATCTAGAACCTGAGTCAATAGACAGTTGGGAGGAACTCGAAAGAGAGTTTTTGAATCGCTTCTACAGAACTAGACGAACAGTTAGCATGTTCGAGCTCACCAACACTAAACAACGAAAAGGTGAACTCGTTGTTAACTATATAAATCGCTGGAGAGCCATGAGTCTAGATTGAAAAGATCGCCTCACTGAACTCTCCTCTGTTGAGATGTGCATTCAAGGCATGCACTGGGAACTCCTCTACATCCTTAAAGGTATAAAGCCTCGCACCTTTGAGGAACTAGCAACTCGCGCCCACGATATGGAGCTAAGTATTGCTAGTCGAGAAAACCAAGACCTTCTCCTCTCTAACATGAGAAAAGAAGGAAGGAACGACGAAGAGACTATAGAAGAATCTATGGTTGTCAACACAACCCTTCCCAAGTCGTCTTCGAAAGAAAAGCGACAAACGAATGGAACGCATCACTTAACTTTAAAGGAAAGACAGAAGAAAATTTATCCTTTCCCTGATGATGACATCCCTGATATGTTGGAACAACTACTGGAAGTGCAACTGATAGAGCTTCCTAAGTGTAAACGACCAGAAGAGATGGAGAAAGTCGATGATCCCAAGTATTGCAAGTATCATCGAGTTATTGGCCATCCAGTGGAAAGATGTTTCGTCCTAAAGGACTTAATTTTAAAGCTGGCTAAGGAAGGCAAAATTGAGCTCGACCTTGATGAAGTAGCCCAATCAAATCTTGCTACAATCAAAGGAAAGAGCAAACATCAAAGAAAAAAGGATCCTAAGAAACTTCAACCCAAGAGGAAGAGAAGTAAAAATTTTTCTCAACCTCAACAACTGGTGATGTTGAATAAATCTTTCTCCAAAAATTTCCACAAAAAGGAAAAAGAGAACCTTGCAACTTCCTACTGCATCGACGTAGAAGAAGTTGACAATTCCAAGAAAAGTGAACAAAGGGCTTTCGTCTTCGATCGCATCAAGCCTCCAACTACTCTTCCTTCGGTATTCCAAAGAATGAGTATGGTCGCGACAGAGGAAGAAAATCAATGTTCGATGTCCACCTCCACTCGACCTTCAGCTTTTCAAAGGCTAAGTGTCTCCACATCAAAGAAAAGTCGATCTTCAACATCTGTCTTTGATCGCCTCAAAGTAACAAACGATCAACCTAAAAGAAAGATGAACAACTTGGAGTTGAAACTTTTCGATGAAGTAAACAGTGACAAGAAGCTTCATAGTAGCATCCTGTCACGTATGAAGAGGAAGTTTTCTGTTCTCATAAATACAGAAGGTTCCTTGAAGGTGAAGCCAAATCTCATTATCTTGACCAATCCTGCAAATGAAGGATCTGATAAAGACCATGACAAAGATAAGAGCTTTTAAATGTAAGAGCTCCTTATCGCAAGAGCCTAAACTGCATGATGCTCCTAGCCCACACGAGCTTAAAAGGTGAGAGCAAAAAAAATAATAAAATCTTGAACTACGTTATGACTTGATTCCTTCTTTTCTCAAGTTCGATGGTTCTCATGCAACTTTTTCCTCCAAGTTCAAATCCTTCCTCTAAGATTAACAATTCTGGGACTCGAACCCATGACCTTTAAATATGCAGCTTGGCTATTAAACCAATAGACCATTCAAGTCTTTTGATTAACATTTGCTTGTTAATATATACATATATGCTATTCGGTCAACTCATATTATTCTCAATCCAAATTTTGTCAAACCCAAAATCAACCAAAGTCCCAAACTCAAATTCTATTCAAAATGCAAGTTAAAATTGGATAGAATTTTACTTCAAGCCAAAAGTTTGGCATAATCCAAAATTTATCCCAAATGAACCAAAGTCAAAACCTCAAATTCTATTCCAAATGCAAGTTAAAATTGGGTAGGATTTTACCACAAATCAAAATTTGGGTATAAACCAAAATTTGCCCAAACTTCAAATCAAAGTTTGCTGCCAAATAAGAAAAAAAAAATCATCAAAATTTTGACCAAACTTCAAATTTTGATTAATTGGCGATAAAAGTGTGTCAAATAAAAAAATCAAAATTTTGACCAAAATTCATATTTTGATTAAATTGACACACCAAAGGGAGTTAAAATCAAGAACAAATATCTTGCATTTTGATCCCAAAATATCTTTTTCGAGATTCACTCACACATAACTTGTGACTAACTCTCGAAAAGGGGGCATTTGTTGAAGGAGAAATTTTGGCCAATGACAAATTGCCACGTCATTATTTAAAGGGAAAAATACACTTTTGGTCCCTGAGGTTTGGGTTAAGTTACACTTTGGTCCCTGAGTTTTCAAACTCAACAAAAATACCCCTGAGTTTTGAGATAAGGAGCACTTTGGTCCCTGTCATCCAGTTTGCCGTTAAATACTAACGGATTGCTGACGTGGCACTATTGTTTTAATTAAAAAATTAATTTTTTATTTTTTAAAATAAAAATATATTAAAATAATATAAATATTATTATTTTATTAATTTTTTTTAATTCTTTCTCTCTTTCTTTTCCATCACCTTCTTCCTTCTCCAATCTTCATTCTCCATCTCCTTCTTCTTCAACTCAGGTGGTCAGCCGCTGTCAGGCCGCCGTCGGCCGGCGAACGACGGCGGCTGCTGGAATTTTTTTTTTCTTTCCTTCTTTCTTCTTCTTCCCTTAATCTTCCACTTTCTTTCCTTTCTTCTATTTTTTTTAAAACAGACCGAGTAGCTTCCCCTGGCTTTCTTTTTGGAGGTCGGTATTCCAACGATGTCCTTGAGCTTGCCCTGGCGGAGAAGCTCGCCGATCCGGTTGACCGCGTGCTTGACCGTGGAGCCGGTTCCGAGCCCTAGAACCATACCGGATTGAACGAATTCGACGGCTTTGTAGGCCGCGACCTTCTTGAAATCGTCCTGAGTGAAAATGGGGGGAGAGAGAGGCGTAGAAGAAGGAACAAGAAGGGCGAATTTGTCCGACCCCATGAATTTGGGGAAATAAGGAATGGCCATTGTTGCGCAGAAATCAGAGCAGAAGGAGGGTGGTGAGAGAAGAAATGGATAGAAGCAAGGGAGTCGTGGGGTTAGAAATTGAAAGGGAAATTGAAACCCAATCCAAATCGAGAGAGGTTTCATGGAGGGATTAAAAGACAAAATGAAAGGGAGGGAAGAGATTGGGAAGAATCCAAAATCTGGGAAGATAATTGAAGGTGGGAATGTGTGGCGGAGAAAATTGGTAGCAATGGTGGAGAGAGAGAGATAGGGTTTAGAAGGGGAAGGGTGATGAGGCGATTCGGTATGTTTTTAAAAAAAATAGAAGAAAGAAAAGAAATGAGAAGAAGGGAAGAAGAAGAAAGAAAAAAAAAATTCCAGCAGCCGCCGCCGTCGTTCGCCGGCCGGCGGCGGCTGACCACCTGAGTTGAAGAAGAAGGAGATGGGGAATGAAGATGGAGATGAGGAGGGATGGGGAAGGAAGAAGGTGATGGAAAATAAAGAGAGAAAGAATTTAAAAAAAAAATTAATAAAATAATAATATTTATATTATTTTAATATATTTTTATTTTAAAAAATTAAAATTTAATTTTTTAATTAAAATAATAGTGCCACGTGAGCAATCCGTTAGTATTTAACGGCAAACTGGACGGCAGGGACCAAAGTGCTCCTTGTCTCAAACATCAGAGGTATTTTTGTTGAGTTTGAAAACTCAGGGACCAAAGTGTAACTTAACCCAAACCTCAGGGACCAAAAGTGTATTTTTCCCAAGATTTTTTATCATTTTCTATAAAAAGTTTTTTTTATCACCGATAGAACCTATCAGTGATAGAAATCTTTTATCACTGATAGAAAAAGTTTCTATTAGTGATAGAAATTTTCTATTCTATCAGTGATAGAAACTTTCTATCACTGATAGAAAATTTTTCTACCACTGATAGAATCTATCAGTCATAGAAATATTAGTGATAGAAACTTTCTATCGCCGATAGAAAATTTTTCTACCAGTGATAGAATCTATCAGTGATAGAAATATCACTGATAGAAACTTTATTCTATCAGTGATAGAAACTTTCTATCACTGATAGAAAATTTTTCTACCACTGATAGAATCTATCAGTAATAAAAAGACTTTCTATCAGTTAAAAAAAAAAAAATTGACGAGGAAGAAGAAGATGGGCACACAGGGGCAATTTAGGAATATAAAAAATTAATTAAAAAATTTTGCCATATTTGCAAATATTTTTAAAAATTGCTATATTTGTAATTATTTACCTTCATGTTGCCACCCATTACAATTATCCTAGAAAAAATGGTAAAGATAAAAAAGATTAAAAGAGAGTAAGCGATAATATTAATGACATAAAACTATTAAAGGAAAAAAAAACTTTCAAACAATCCACATCTTTCTTCACACACTATATTTCACATTCTTTCGATTTTATCTCAGCGTCTTTTGAGTCTTCTACCATCATTTTCTTTTTTACTTTAATTTAATTTATTTTATTGTTCAACAATTCGGGAGGAGATTCAAGAATCCTTTAACCAGTTAAGTTAATGTTATGGATCACATTTCATTATCCTTTTTAATATATTCAACCGATCTTCAAAACTCCAATCTTTAATTTAATTTGTAAATTATTTTTGTGCAATATATTGTATATTGAATTTATCTAATTAATATGTCATTGAAATTTATCTTAAAATTTTTTAAAAAATAATTATTATTATAACATATGGGATAGAGACTTTAAACCACGATTTTTGAGTGAGGATATGTCAAAAAAAACATAATTCAATATTGAACTATGTTTTTGTTGGCAAAATAATAAATAATAATAATAATACATAGTTCAATTGACGAAAACACTATGAAGTTAATTAAAGTCTAACTTTCAAAAGAGACATAAACTAAATTATATTTTAAACATTACAAACCACGTGCATGACACGTGTTATAAAACTAGTATATATAAAAGTACGAATGAGGAAGAAACTTTTTTTAGACAACATTAACCTTGTTTTTTAAAATAATACCTAATTTACCCTTTCTTCCAATCTTTTTTTTTTTCTCTCTCTTTGAGACCATCACCACTCACGTATCCATTCAGTCCTTCCATTCTCTTTCTCAAATTAAACGTTTGTTTAATTAATTAAACTAAGTTTCAAGTTCCTTGAAATAAAAAATAATTAAATGCCTTGAGTGGTTATAATGGCTTGATGACCTCCACCCATGATTTTTTCTTTCTCTAATTAAAGCCTTCCATATCCTTAATATTAAAAAATACAAAACCATTTATCTCAAAAATATCTTTGATAGGCTACCTATTTTTATTAAAAGAATAATATTTATAATTTAATATTAATTTAATTAGATTACGGCTAATGGCTTTTCATTTTAATCATAAGTTCATTATTCTTTTTTTTAGAAAACCATTAAGATTGTTTTTGAAATTTAATTTGCACCCACTTTGATTTTACTAAATAACTTTTGTTGACAAAAAAAAAAAAAAAAAAAAAAAAAAAAAACTCATTTAAAACATTGGAATATGAACAATTTCATTTATTATCATTTAATTATATTCAATTATAGAACTTGAAAGGTTTTAGAATTTGAAGAGATTGCTTTTGAAATTTAATTTGCACCCACTTTGATTTTATTACTAAATTCATTCAAAACTTTTTTTTTTTGACAAAAAAAACATTTAAAACATTGGAATTTGAACAATTTTATGTATTAACATTTAATTATATTCAATTATAGAACTTGAAAGGTTTTAGAATTTTAACCCCTTCATTTCCTACAAGTATAAAAGAGGGAAATTGTCAAAATTAACCCAAATAAGTTTTGGGTTTTCAAAATTGACCTAGTTTCTAAAAACTTGTTTTTTTAACCTATTTTATATAAAGTTAACTACTTTTTGGTGGGACCCACAAGGTAAAAAGTCATTCCTATCCTTCCTCAATTTCCATTAATGATAAGAATTAAATCCAACCAACTCAACTAACTAATTTCAAACCTAACAAACCATTTGACCCACAAAGTATTCTAAAAGAATAAAATCAAATACGTGAAATCGAGCACACGGATAGACTCACTCCAAAATTTTCATATTGTCAATGTTTTTTTGAAGTACATTTGAGGATGATTTTACATGTTTTAGATAATAAGGAGTTTATATAAAATATTTTTATGAAAATCTGGAAAAAAGTATGAATTTCAACCGGGAAATTATGAATCCCGACCGGGATTTCTTGGTCAGACGACCGGGATTTCTTGGTCGGGAAACCGACCAAGAAATTTTCCAGAAGGTCTTTTTTTTTTTTTTCATCTCATGTCTATTTCTTTCCTCTTTTTGGGTTTATTCTTTCATTTCTTGCAAGAAATTTTGAAGGCATGTGTTTTTTTTAAAATTATATATATTTTTAATCAAACTCACGTTTCTTTTTATTCATAATTCATTAATGTTGGGCAAAAAAAAAAAAAAAAAAAGGAAAAAAATTATGTATATGAAAAAAGAAAGAAAGAAAAATTTAACCAAGAATTTTTTTTGGGTGAACTAACCCGGAAATCAATCACGAAATTTAAAAAAATACCTATTTTTTTTTTTAAATATATTGGACCGGAGGAAGAAAAAAAATAATAATAACAATATTTGACACAAATTTTTAACCAAGAAATCCCGATCAAAATTTAGTTAAAAAATTTTGAAGACAAATTTTTTTTGGTAAATTTTTTATGACCAATTTTATCATTTTTTTAAAACTTTATTAATATTGGACACAAAAACAAACCGAAGTGAAGAAGAAAGAATAAAAAATAATAATAATTATTGTTGTTGTTATTATTATTATAAAATTAAAATTAAAATGATTAAAAAAAAAACTGGATTACAGCAGAAAAAAAAGGTATGAAAATGAGGTTTGAAAGGAGAGGGGAGCAAGAGACCTTTACCTTTTACATTCAAGGGTATGTTGGTAATTGCACAAAGGTAGATGACATCAACAGACATTTTTTATTAATATTATAATTTTAAAAACTTATTATTAAAATACAATTAGTTTGAAACTTATTATTTAAATATTGCAGTTTTAAATTTTCGGTCACTTGAAACACGTGTCACACCTCAGCTGACATGACAATAAATTTAAAAAAAAATTAAAAAATTCGCAAAGGTCGTCTCTTCAAGAGACGACCTCTGCACTTATATTCAAAAGGTGGTGCAAGGGGAACCTTTCATCCTCCCCTTCCTAGGCTCAAATCCCAGCTACTGCACTACGAAAAAAGTGCAGTAGTTGGGATACTGGGTAGCTGGGATTTGAGCCTAGGAAGGGGAGGATGAAAGGTTCCCCTTGCACCACCTTGCCAGAAGTATATTTTCTGAATATAAGTGCAGAGGTCGTCTCTTGAAGAGACGACCTTTGCGAATTTTTTTAATTTTTTTTTAAATTTATTGTCATGTCAGCTGAGGTGTGACACGTGTTTCAAGGTCGTCTCTTGAAGAGACCTTTGACCGAAAATTTAAAACTGCAATATTTAAATAATAAGTTTCAAACTAACTGTATTTTAATAATAAGTTTTAAAAATTATAATATTAATAAAAAATGTCCCATCAACAAGGTTAAAAAAACAAGTTTTAAAAAAGTAGGTTAATTTTGAAAACCCAAAAACTATTTGGGTTAATTTTGACAATTTCCCTATAAAAGACTCACTTCCGCTCTTTTGGAGCAACAACTTGAAAATCTTTTTTTTATCATTCTTCCTTTTTTATATGATGATTTATGATTTATTAGTAACAATGAATCTGAATATTTTAATATTTGCACATTTTCGTTTGCATAGACATATTTATTTGAGTAATTGAATGATAATTATTCAAAACCCGCTGATATTTTTCTCTAAAGAAAAGTCTTGATATTTTTCTACAATTTTTTTAGGAAGATCGTGCATTTTAGTATATATTAGAATTTCAATTGAATTGTCTTTTTTTGGACGATATTATCCTTAAATTTTTAAAAAATACCTAAGTTATCCTTCACTTACTTTCATTTAATCATTTCCTCTCCCCCTTAATTATACATTTCTCTCCCTATGTTTTCTCTCCCACTTATCTCACGCGTTTCTCTCTCAAGTCCCTACCCATCCAAATTCCTATCATCTCTACTCTTAAATACTTTTAATTTTTTTTTTTTGAGAGAGACTTAAATACTTTTAATTGTGTTGTTATTGCATCACCTTCTTAATTTTTTTTTTTTAAATAACCACCACCCCCTAATTTGTGGGTTGGATATTATTACCTTTAATTTTTGTGTATTAATGTCTTCATGTAAGGGAATGGACGTAGTACTACCTTACAAATTTCTCTTCCTCTTCCCCTATATTTCTTCATCTTCATCAATTACCAACTTACCATATACCGCCAAAGCGAGCTTAGCTCAGCGGTAATTGGCATGTACTCTCGACCATGAGGTAAGAGGTTCGAATCTCCCCACCCCCAAATGTTGATGTACTCGAACAATTGATCAACACTTTGTCACCAATTACAACAATTGTCACCAAATCATAATGAATGAGGATTGTTCATTTTTTTCTTCTTATTGTTGGTCTATAAAAATTATATATTTTTTTCATTATCAAATACTTAACTTTTTTCTTAATTTTTAATCCTTATATTTATTTTCAAAAAATTATATCAACAAAATTTGATATAGGTAAGTCTTTTATTCATTTACTTGGTAAGTTAGTGTCTACTTAAACAAATATTGGAAGCCATAATTAAAAAAAGATTAAATTTGAAAACAAATTCAATTTTTTTTATATATAATATATAATTATTTAAAATATCAATTCTAACAAATAATATTTTTTATACTTAATCTCAAGAAGAAAAAAAACCTTTAAAATCTGAAATATTAATAAATTATTCAAAATTTTGTGGATGAAAGTATAATAAATATAACTAAATAAAAACATTTGTAATTTCAAATAATAAAAAAAAATAAAACTTTATGGAACAAAATAAAATAGTATAATAATTTTGACACAAAAAATACATATATATACATATATAGGTCAAGAAATTAATTTAAATGCATTCATAAAATTGACATATGAATATAAATTTTTGGGAAAAATACACTTTTGGTCCCTGAGGTTTGGGTTAAGTAACACTTTGGTCCCTGAGTTTTCAAACTCAACAAACATACCCATGAGGTTTGAGATAAGGAGCACTTTGGTCCCTGCCGTCCATTTTACCGTTATATACTAACGGAATGCTGATCTGGCAATATTTTTTTAATTAAAAAATTATATTTTTTATTTTTTTAAATAAAAATAATAAAAGTATTAATATTTTAATATATTTTTATTTGTTTTTTGTTTCTTCTTCTTCAACAAGAAGCTCAATTACCAGACTCCTTTCATCCTCTTCATAACCGGAGGCCAACTTTCTTCTTCTTCTTCTTCACCGGCGGCCGTTGGCCGGCCGCTGTCCCGGCGGGTTTTTTTTTTTTTTTTTTTTTCTCTTCTCTCCCTTTCCTCTCTCTCACGCGGCCCCCCTCCTTCGATTTTGTGTTCGCCGGCGACAACAAGATCTCCCCGTCTCTTTCCCTTTCGTTTCTCCTCCGGCGACAACAAGATCTCGTCGAAGCTCGCCATCGTTTGCCCAGATTCGCCGCGAGTGTTCTGAAGAAAAACCCACGCACGTCGAAGCTCGCGAGTGTTCGAATCTCGTCGCCGTCTCCCTCGTCGAGACCCACTTTGCAAAGTGCCCAGATCTGAAGAAAAACCCAGGCACGAACAGTTCGCGAGCCCCGTGCTTGCTGAGAAAAACCCACCCATATCATCTCTCTCCCCCTCACTATCTCCTCCATGCCGTTTGAGAAAAACCCACGCACGAACAGAGTAAAGAGGTCGCCGGTGAGAAAAACCCACTGCAAATCAGTTGCGTTCAGCCCGATTTCACCTTGTGAGGTCACCACCACTGCAGATGGGGTATTCGTTGGTGGTCTTGGGTTGCAGCAGTCCTTGTTCCGGTGTGGAAAGCCAAGAAGGAGAAGGAGAAAGAGAGAGAGAAGACGAAGATAGGGAAGAAAGTAAAAAAAAAAAAAAAAAAAGTTCCGGTGACCGTCGCCGGCGGCCGGCCGACGACGGCAAGTGTGTTGGTGGGTAGGTTGAAGAAGAAGAGAGAGGTTGAAGAAGATGAAGAAAGAGAGAGAAATAAAAATGAAAAAATAATAATATTTTATTTATTTAATTTATTTTTATTTAAAAAAATTGAAAAAATAATTTTTTTATTAAAATAATAGTGCCACATCAGCAACCGTTAAAATTTAACAGAAAAGTTGACGGCAGGGACCAAAGTGCTACTTATCTCAAACCTCAGGGGTATTTTTGTTGAGTTTGAAAACTCAGGGACCAAAGTGTCACTTAACCCAAACCTCAGGGACCAAAAGTGTATTTTTCCCTAAATTTTTTTGTTAATTAATTACTAAAATATATCACTTACTTTAAACAACTCAAATAAACCTATTAACTCACCCTTTCATCCAACTCCCACATTGACTCTTACCACTGCATGAGGAGTTATGTCCTCACCTTTTTTTAACCAAAAAAACTTATGCCTTTTTTAGACTCTTAGTTTGTTTTCGTTTCTCTCTCAACTCCTTTCTCCCGAAGTTTTTTTTTTTAATAATTATTTTATTTTTATTTTTTTAATTTTGTATAGGTAGAGTATATAATAGATAAACACACTTTTTAAATAAACAAAAATTTGTGTTTTTCACCAATAAAATTGATTTTTTTCCCCAAAGTATAAGTACTTTCAATTTGACTATATATTAAAATGAAAAGGCTAAATATTTGAATATGAAATATATATATACATCAAAGGTCTAACACACAACAAGTGTATTGTTAAGTTAATCCTATAATAATACATAATTTCACAATTATTTTACTATATTTAGTTTTTAAAAAGGAAAACATCGCACGTTAAAAAAATCTAGTTATAAATAAATGACAAGAAAACAAAAGAAAATGGTATATAAGGATGCGTTTGGTTGGTTATCTGAAAACAAAATTGTATTTCATATGTTCGGATATGTATTTGGTAACAGATTCATAAATTGGATGTCAATTTAACCGTTATTCAGAATGTGTTTGATAATATATTTATAAACCATAACCAAATATATTAGGTTGAATATAAACTATTATTAATTAATTTATAAACATCTTATATGTTATAAAATTTGGTATAATTATTATTTTACAGTATCATATAATTTATAATACATTATATTATACCAACTTTAATTTTATAAAAATGAATTGAGTTTAAACATGAGATATTATATTTACCGAAGTTTTTATTTTTTTTTTTTAAATTTAATTCTACATTTAAAAATTTCAAATTCAATATCCTGATCCACCGAAAACCAAAATTGGTTTGAGAATGTGAACTATTTGGATCACAGAATCGAAAACACTTTCCCGAAACATCTAGTAAATGCATATTCATCCGAAGAATCCGGATTGGTTGCCCTAAAATTCCTCATCTCTTACATCTACGTGTATTGTATTGGCTTGTGTAATTCATGCATTGAGGTGCCTTTTGTATACAACTAGTTTAAAATTACGTGCGTTGCAATTGTTATAATACCTTTTAAGTATGAGTAGTTAATTATTTAAAACTGTTGCACGTGTTATAATACTTTTTAAAGTATGAGTAGTTAATTAGAAAATTTGAAATATGACTTGATAATGTACCAAAATCTTCTAAGGATACATTAGTCTACTTGAAAAAGAAATAAGAATGAATTAATAATTAAAAGTGAAGATGGAGATAATTTTTTTAAAAAAACCAATTCTTAATCTTATCAAAGATGAGATTTTTTTTTATTAAAAAAGAAAACTTAAACGGAAAAGAGATTTTTTTTTTTAAAATCAATTCTTAATCTTACCAAGGATTAGATGAGATTTGCTAATTTTCACCATTGAAAATTAATTAGAATTTGGAATGAAGATGAGATTTTTTTAAAAACCAATTCTTAATTTGATCATATATGAGATTTTTTTTTAAACCAATATATATATATATATATATATATATATATATATATATATATATATATATATATATATATATATATATATATATATATATATATTTAATAAAAACGTGATAATGAACTTTTTTTTTAAAACCAATATATATATTTTTTTTAATAAAAACGTGATAATTAACTTTTTTTAAACCAATAGATATATTATTTTTTAAAAAAAACAATATCTAAACGAAAATGAGATTTAAAAACCAATTCTTAATTTGATCATATATGAGATTTTTTTTAAACCAATATATATATATATATAATAAAAACGTGATAATGAACTTTTTTTTTTAACCAATATATATATATTTTTTTTAATAAAAACGTGATAATTAACTTTTTTTTAAACCAATAGATATATTATTTAAAAAAAAAAAACCATATCTAAACGAAAATGAGATTTAACCAATTTTGTAACCATTTTTTTAAAAAAAAAACAATACAATAATGAACTTTTTTTAAAAAAATTCTAATAAAATATTGAATAATTAAATAGGAAGGACAAATAGGGAATTTGAAGATTAAAAATGGGCAAAAAAGGAAATCAAAAGTTTCTCCCCTTAAGCGCCTTTTAATATAGTATATAGATAGATGAATAGGCTTAAATCAAGGCCTATTGATCAAACAGAGTTCGATCGAAGCTGATCAAACAGAGGATCAAAGGACCAGAGCCGTCGTTTCTTCTCGGAAATATCTTATGAAGAACAACATTATTGATATAATAATACACAGGGAATGTTTGGCATAATGATAGAATCTGCTCATGAGCTGTTAAGCTGTTGGGAGAAGCAGATTCATGGAGAAGTGTTTTGGAAGCAGTTACACACAAGGGAGAGACATCTTTTTCAAACTTACAGCTCTTCAACCAATCATCTCCACTAAAACCATGCTCCTCGCTCTCCCTGCCTTCAAGTACGTCTCTCTTTCCATGCTCTCTCCCACTCTTTTTAATAAATTAAAATTTTGGTTTTAATAATTTTATAATTCAAAATAAATATATAAACAAAATGGTATAATTTTTTTTTTTTAAGTATATTTCAAATTTCAAATGAAACAAGAAAATAAAATACTACTAATATTTTTAAAAATAAAGAACTAGAAACGAAAAAAAAAAAAACAAAAAAACAAAAAAAGAGCAGCTACTAGGATTTTTTTTTTTTTAATTTATTGTCATGTTAGCTAATGGTGGACACGTATTTCAAGGTCAAGAGACGACCTTTGACTGAAAATTTAAAACTACAATATTTAAATAATAAGTTTCAAACTAACTATATTTCAATAATAAGTTTTAAAAATTATAATATTAATAAAAAATTGTCCCAATTAATCATTAATCTAAATTAATTATATAGTTTACTAAAATTGCTAGTCAATAATGGTGGACATTTTTTAAACTTATTATCAAAATATTGTTATTATCAAACTTATTATCAAAATATTGTAGTTTTAAATTGTCTCTTAAAGGTTGTCTCTTGAAGAGACGACCTATAACCACGTGTCCACACATCGTTCCTTGAAGCCACGACATGTGCATGTGGTATTTTAAAAAATATATATATATATCTTAGAGGTCGTCTCTTTAAGACACGACCTCCACATATGCAAAACATAAGGTGAAGGATGACAGGAGTGGTGTCAATGTCTTCTTCCTTCCTTCTCATTCTAGGTTTGAGCCTCAATAGGTGATTTTATTTATTTTTCTTTTTTATAATTTCTTTCCTTTATTTTTAGTTTTTGTTTTTTACACAATACTACCAGTTTACTTTTTTTTTTTTTTATCTTTCTTTTATTTCTTCACTTTCCTTTAAAATTTGAAATTTATATTGGGAAATACCATAATTTAAATTTAATGTACAAATTACACATTTCTTTATATTTTCTATTTTAAATTATAAAATTTTTATAATCAACTTTTAAATACAATACACACATGTTTTGAAAAAATATGGTTTGTTTTTCCTTTAATTTTATTAGTTTTTAAATTTTTTAAAAATAAATATATTAGCGGTTTGATTTATTTTCGAACCTCAACAGGTGTAGATTTTTTATTTCTTTTTTTCCTTAAAAAAAACACTACCATTTTTATTTATCTTTTTCTTTTTTCACTTTTCTTTAAAATTTTGAATTTAGATGGGTAAATTCCATAATTTAAATTTAAAGTATAAATTACACATTTTCTTTATATTTTTTTTACTTTAAATTATAAAATTTTTATAATCAACTTTTTAATTCAACACACACATGTGTTTTTCCTTTTACTTTTACAAATGTTTATTTTGGGTTTTTACTTTTAAAAAATAAAAGGAAAAACAAACCTTTTTTTTTCAAAACATGTGTATACTAAATTAAAAAGTTAATTCTAAAATTTTTATAATAATTTAAAATAAAAAATATAAAGAAATTGTGTCATTTGTGCATTAAATTTAAATTATTGTATTTATCAATATAAATTTGACGTTGAGAGAAGGAGAGAGGCACTGACACCACTCCACCATTCCTAACATTTTTGTTCTACTTATGTGGAGGTCGTCTCTTAAAGAGACGACCTCTAAGATTTTTTTTTTTTTTTTTAAATGCCACATGTACATGTCGTGACTTCAAGAAACGATGTATGGACGTGTGGTTATAGAGACGACCTTCAACTAACCATTTAAAACTACAATATTTTGATAATAAGTTTGATAATAGCAATATTTTGATAATAAGTTTAAAAAAATATAATATTAATAAAAAAAATGTCCCAATAATGGTTCTTCTTAACAAAAAAAATTGTTCTTTAAAAATAAGTATATGGATTTTTAATTGCATTATTGCATTTAAAATAATACTTGTTTTTACTTGCATTTAAAATAAGTATAAATGGATTTATAATACAATGCAATGAATCGCTAATCTAAATTAATTATATAGTTTACTAAAATTGTTAGTCAATAATGGTTCTCCTTAACGGAAAGAAAAAAAAGTTTTTCCGATAGAAATTGATATTCTAATTATTGAGATAAAGTTAAAACGTTTTAAAATATGTTAATAATTGTTTCTAACAATAATAAATTTGAAATAAAAGTTGTCAATTTGTCTTATAATCATTTTTTTTTAAATCTCAAATATGTTTAACTTGAGAATGATATTGATTATCAATTTTTAAATTAATTGTACTTGAAATTGAATTGGAGATGTTGATGGTTAGTTTTTAAAATGTAATTGTGTTTTCTATGTATACATAAATTTAACTATGTTGTGACTATATAAAGTTTTATCGAAAAATTCTTGAAACTAATGTACAATAATTTTCGAAAAAAACATTAGTTGAATTTAATATGTGGTGTTTTGTATTAAAAAAAATGATATAGACAACAACGAAAAAATGTAAACTTCCAAACACCTAAATTATAGATATATATTTAAAAAATGAAAACCATAAAAAAAAAATGAAAACTAATATTTATATAAAAAAAAACATAATCATTAAAATATAATTTAATAATAATAATAAATTAAAGAATTAAAAAAAAAAAAGAAAAAAAAAAGTAAAAGGCTGATGGGATGGTGTCGCGTCCCACAAAGACACGTGACACCCTATATTTTTAAGGGCAAATTGCAAAAACCACCTCTGAAGTATGGTGGTTGTAACAATTACACCCCTAAACTTTCAAAAGTAAAAATAAAACCCTCAAACTTTCAAAATTGTAAAAATGGGATCCCTAACCTTTTAAGGGTAAAAATTTAACCTTCAAACTATGAAAAATGTAAAAATTAGGTCCATTTTTATTCAATTTATATCTCCTATTTCCACTCTCTCTAGTTTCTCTCTCTTGGACCCCAGTGCTTCTCTGTCCTCTCCCTCTCTCTCCCTTCAATCGTCCATTCTCTCACCTACTTTTTCTTTCTCTCATTTTCTCCCTCTGTTTTATTTTTTGGAATTTCAATTTTGGATGAAATTCAAACATTTTTCCATTCTGGATGTTGATGGTCTCGAAAGTAGTGGAAGAGTGAGTTGTTGAGGAGTTAATGGCGGAAAATCAGTGGGTTTTTCGATTTTTGTTTATCTTCCTAAATATATAGATGCTCTAATTCGGTGGGTGGTTGCGTTTAGAGAGAGATTTTCACAATGGGGAAGGCCTAGAGTCAGAGAGGCGCCATTGTTGCCGGAGAATCTTGGAGTAAACTGATCGGCGTCGAATCTGGCGATTTCGCCGATTGGGTATTGGCCGAATCCGCCAATGTTGAAATAATGAAATGAGGTTGGCCTAGAAATGAATACCCATCTCTCTGGAATTTCATTGGAAGAAGGTGATGGTGATTTTGATTTTGTTGTTGTTCTTCTTCATTGGGTTTGATGTCCATGTTTATGTAATGGACGTTGTTGGTGTTTGAGGAATGGATGATTTTGGAGCCTCTCTGTTTTTTGGTGTTTCCTTGAGTGATTCCGTCGAGCTCCAACGACGTTCCAATGAGGGTAAATCCAGATGGGTTTCGAACATTTCCGTCGGAGGATGTTGAGATTTTTGTCTCCGGTGGTGCAGCTATGGATTTTGAACTTGAATGGTCGTTGCATTTTTACAATTTTGAAACTAGAGAGAGAAAGTGAAAATAGGAGATAGAAATTGAATAAAAATGGACCTAATTTTTACATTTTTCATAGTTTGAAGGTTAAATTTTTGCCCTTAAAAGGTTAGGGATCCAATTTTTACAATTTTGAAAGTTTGAGGGTTTTATTTTTACTTTTGAAAGTTTAGGGGTGTAATTGTTACAACCATCATACTTCAAGGGTGGTTTTTGCAATTTGCCCTATTTTTAATTACTTTTGAAATTGTCATTTTTTTTCTAATTTTTTACTTACTTTTCTTAAAAACCCCTTTTTTTTTAAGTTTAGGAGTATTTTATTTATTTATTTTTTTTTAACATGAGTAACTGTATGGAATGGACTGGTGGGTTGAAATAATCGGTTTGAGAAGGAGACCACCTTAAAGAATTATATATTGTGTTCTGGGTTGGGGTTAAATTAAATAAATTAAAGTAACTTCCATTCGGTTTTTTATTTTTGATTTTTGAAACAACAAAGTTAAAGGTAGTTTGATAACCATTCTAGTTTTCAGCTTTTGGTTTTTTATTTTTGATTTTTTTTTTCGCTTTCAATTTTTTTAAAAACAAAAAACATACTTGTTTGATATTTTTTTTTTTTGTTTTCTGTTTTTAAAAATTCATAATAATATTTGATGGTTGTTTTAATTTTTAATTTTCTATAAAAAAAAATAAAACCTTACTATTTTATAATATTTTTCCATCCAATTTACCATAATTATTCAATTATTTTTTTTTTTTTTAAATGCATGTTTTTAAGACAATATCGATGTTTTAAATATATTGATTACTCAATAATCAAATCAAGAAAAAATAACAATGACAAACCTATCGAAAAGATACAATTAAAATTAATAAAAGAATAATTTAGGTCCGGTTTGGTAATCATTTGATTTTTTAAAATATATTTATTTCCTTTCAATTTTCTTACCATGATTTTCATTTTTGTCAAAGACACATTTGAATTTGTAGTCAAATTCTAAATAGAAAACAAGTTTTTGAAAACTACGTATATTTTTTTTAGTTTTCAAAAATTGACATGATTTTTGAAAACATTGAAAAAAGATAGATAACAAACCCAATAAATATATGAGTGAAAGTAATATAAGTTTAATTTTCAAAAAAAAAAAAGTTAATTAAAAATTTGAGAGAATAAGAAATTTCAACAGTAAAAGTAAGAACAACAAACCAGAAAAAGTTACCATAGGCAGTTCTACTTTGTCACTACTAAACCAAAGAAAACGAGAAACGAGAAACAGGAAACGTTTGATATATAAAATTTATGTAGAATTCAAAAGAAATTGATCCATTTTTGCAGATATATTCCAGTGAAGAGCAACAGAGAATTATGGAAGCTGGAAAAAGAGATTAAGACTCTGATCTTGAATGTGGCTGAGGAAAGGAAAAAAGGGAGCAGCGCGAGGGATCTTCTTCAGATAATCATAGAGGGAGCTGAAAACAGCGATCTGAGCGCAGAAGACAAGTCCAGGTTCATAGTGGACAACTGCAAAACTATCTACTTTGCTGGACATGAAACCACAGCCATGTCCGCCTGCTGGACCTTGCTGCTCCTTGCTTCCAATCCCGAATGGCAGACCCGAGTCCGGGAGGAGGTCATCAAGGTTTGCGCCGGCCGGGATCCCGACCCCGACATTGTCAACAAGATGAAACTGGTAAGTTGTGTTGGGAGTGCGTCCAAAGTCCCACATCGGCTAGATAAGGGGATGATCATGGGTATATAAGGGAGGACAAGTATCTCCATTGGTATTGAGACCTTTTGGGGTGATCCAAAAGCAAAACCATGAGGGCTTATGCCCAAAGTGGACAATATCATACCATTATGGAGATATGTGGGTGTCCGGTAGTCCCTTACAAGTTGTAACTTTACTTCATAATTAAAACTATGATTAATACATTAATTACTTCACCAATTAAAACTATAAGTGAACGTAATTGACATGTACTCTCGACTAAGAGATTATAACGTGAACCAATCTAATCAATCTTATATTTCTCATTCCTATTTTATGTCTTTGCAGTTGAGAATGGTGATCAACGAGTCCTTACGCCTCTATCCAACGGTGGTGTTTATATCAAGAGAAGCCTTAGAAGACATGAAGTTCGGCAAGCTTTTGGTTCCAAAAGGAGTAAACATATGGGTGCCTGTTGTATCCCTGCACCGTGACACCTCCCTTTGGGGGCCGGACGCCGATGAGTTCAAGCCCGAGCGCTTCACCAACGGCGTCGCTGGGGCTTGCAAAGTCCCCCAGCTCTACCAGCCCTTTGGAGCAGGGTCTCGCATCTGTGCAGGGCTGAATCTTGCCATTGTAGAGTTGAAATTGATAGAGGTATTGATCACCATTCTCAACTGCTCCAAAGGGCTGGTAGAGCTGGGGGACTTTCCTCTGTGTTCTTTTTGGTCTTTTGTTTTTTCTTTTCACTTTGATGGGCTCTTTGTAGATTGTTACTAGTTGAATTTGTATAAGAGAAAGATGGTTTTGTGTGTTATGGAGTTTATTTAAACATTTTACATTTGTAGGTGATCTTTTACTTGAAATAATGAATGGATGCATGAGAGTAGAACGTGTTTTCTTTTTTTAGTTCAACAACATTTTGGAGGGGGCAAGATTCGAACATCAAGAAAGAAGAAAGAAAAGAAAGGAGAAGAAGAGAAGAAGGGAAGAAGAAGAAAGAAGGAAAAAAAAATTCTGGCGGCCGGCCACCGTAATTGAAGAAGAAGAGGAATTGAAGAAGAAGGAGATGGAAGAAAGAGAAATAAGAAAGAGAAGAAAGGGGAGAGAAAGAATTAAAAAATAAAAAATAAAAAAATAATATTTTTATTTAAAAAAATTAAAAATAAAAAATGGATGACAGGGACCTTATCTCAACTCTCCAGAGTAATTTTGTTGAGTTTGAAAACTCATACACCAAAGTGCAACTCAACTAAAACCTCAGGGACCAAAAATGTATTTTTTCCTTAAAAAAAACAACTTAGTTTCAAACGGAGATTTCATTACAAAGACATTTCCATCCATATGAGAAGGTTCACTATGGTTTCATTAATTTGGTCTAAATTAATATGCAAGTTACTTCTCAATAGACTTGGGGTGAGTTTAGTAAGATGGTGAAAAATATATTTACTGTATAGAAAACACTTCAAAAAGTTTTCACATTTTTTTTAATAATAAAAACACACTTTCATTAAAAACGGAATAAATGAGATACACCTAACTCTTCGTTTAACACCCGAAGAGAATCCGAGAGGAAAAATAACATCCCTACAAAAGTTTGATTCGCCCAAAGGTTGAGAACAAGGTTGCACCCAAAAAAACAGAAATCATCATGAACAACGGTTGTGTGTGCCAAATTGTGAGCCGTTGTATTCTCCATTCTTGAGCATTGGAAAAAAATGTTGGAGATAATGCTCAAATAAGAACTGAATTACACTAACAAATTGATTACACATTAACTGGATACTAACAATTATAGTGGAAATAACAATACAAACACTGTATATATAGTTTGATTCGCCCAAAGGTTGAGAACAAGGTTGCACCCAAAAAAACAGAAATCATCATGAACAGCGGTTGTGTGTGTCAAATTGTGAGCCGTTGTATTCTCCATTCTTGAGCATTGGAAAAAAAATATTGGAGATAATGCTCAAATAAGAACTGAATTACACTAGCAAATTGATTACACCTTAACTGGATACTAACAATTATAGTGGAAATAACAATACAAACACTGTATATATATGACAAATGTTGCGAATATATTGACAATAAATAGTCGAGGCACGCTTACAAAGCGCTGTCCTGAAGACAATTATTCGTTCTGCACGAGGTTGCTAGCAGACTACAACGATCGTCTCAGTAGGATACAACGACTAACTCCGGTAGAACAGCAACCTCGAACTACTCGGATCTGGCAGAACTCTTGGATACTTGCTTTCAACTCGATTCAAGATCAAAAGAAACAAAGAAAGAAAGAAGAATGCTCCAAATGGAATAGGATGATTCAAATGAAGAAACAAGTTGCTATGTATAGGCTAGCAACTTAGTAACTCCAAACAACAAAATTAAATAAAATTGAAACATATGAAAAATATAACTCAATTGAGTTATAATATCAAATTTAACTTCCATAGGTTAAATTTGTAATTGAAACATCAAATTGAAATTCATGTTTCAATCCATCGTGAAACTCTTGAAAAATTGAATTTAAATCACTTTCTTTCACATTTTATTTGTAAAATATCCAACAAAAAAGACCACATTTGTATGAGAGGTCATTTCGCCGATGCCATCTTCGCTTAAATTGTTTGCATCCCACTCCGACTCCATTCGAGTCACGGATGATCCAGCCCACTCTGCCTATGCCTAATTTCTCGAACCATGAAGCATCGGAGTTGATCTTCCAGTGATGAAGATCCAACGACTTCCAAGGAGGGTGACTCGCGTGGTTCTCTCTCTATATGAGATTCAGGTTAATTAACCTCCACTTTCTCTTTACTTTCTTCTAAGGAATTTCTTATTAGTCTTTTGATTTTGAGGTCATTTGGACTCTGTCCACTGTGATGGCATGAATTCCTTTTGTTTCATAAGCACCACATGATAACTGCTGCTTTATTTAGTTCCTGTTGAGATTTTGACCATGGCTTCCAGTTTTCCCTACAAGAATTTAGGAGATCGTATAGGTTCGTTTGGAATACATTTTAATTTTTTAAAAAACATTTTGATGTTTTTCAAGAATGCAGTTTTTAAAAAATATTTCGTATAAAAATGGTTTTAAATTTAAACACTCATATGTTTGGTTGCATTTCCTCACAAATGTTTTTATACACAAGTTATTGTTTACTTAAGAAGTCTTTTTTAAAAAATTGATTTAAAGTGTTTCTCTCAAAATGATTTATTTATCAATCTCATTTTCTAATAAGTCATTTTTAGTGGTTGCCAAACACTAGAAAATTTTTCAAAATGATTTATTTTCAAAATTAAACACTTGAAAAGTTAAACCAAACACACCCTAAGTCTAGAAAGAAAAACACTCCAACCTTAAAAAGTTTTCACATTGTTGGATATAATGTCTAGAATTGATTTTGAAAAGTTTAATCACTTAAAAGTACTCGAAGTGCTCCGAAAGAAAGCACTTAGGGCCCGTTTGGTTTAAGGTTTTATAGATGCCTGGGAATACATGATGCCTGAGAATCCTATGCCTGGAAATAAGATTGCTGGGAATCAAAGATAACTGTGTTTGGTTGTGCATGAGAATGTCATCAGGATTTTATGAGAACAAATTATGTCTGTATTTATTTTTTAGAATTAATCAGGTAAATTTTATGTAATTTTAATAAATTAATCAATAAAATAATCAAAATTAATTCAAACTTGAAATAATAATCATGAAATAATTTTAATGGGATAAACTATGTTAATTTAACAAATTAAAATTATTTAATTAATTTTTTGATAAACATCTTTAACTACAATAATTTAATATATTGTATCCATAAAAATTAATTAGATAAATATTTAATAATAATATGATTATTTATTTATTATAAGGAAATTAAAAAAAGTAATTAATTGATTATAAATAATCGATAAGTAATTAATTATAATTATTGAAAAATGAATTTTTATACTAAATTCATTTAAATGATTTTAATTCAATAATTAAATATATTTTCGATAATATTAACTAATTAATTATAATTTTAGTAAATATGTAATTACATCCCTTTAGTAAACTTGGATAAGTATTTGTTTAAAAGTCATGAAAAAAAAGTATTTGTTTAAAAATTTGAAATTCTTGACAAATTATTATTTAATCTAATTAAATAATTTGTTATATTATTTTTAATTTAGTATCCATTAGTTAATTAATTAACTATATTCAAAATAAAATTGCATATAAAAATAAAAAAGAAGAGATGGGGAAAGAGAAAACTCATGCTTTTGCAAAGGCATAGAAAGCCATGGGCATAAATGATGCCTGGGAATCCGTTATTTCCTATGCCCACCACAGAAATCTTGAAACAAACAAGGGTATTAGAAACTCTTGTTCATTCCCATCTCCAAAAACCTTGTACCAAACGACCCCTTAAAATTTGTTCGACATATTGTTATTTGAACCCAAAAAAGGTTTCAAAATGGTTTAAGAAATTCTAAAAATAGATTAGAAAAAATTAATAGTAATTTAATTAGTTTTCTTCCAAAACTGAGGAAAGATGATCCAATTATTTCTTTTGTATATATTTATTTTAACATCTCAAACTCACTATTTTATATATATATATATATATATATATATATATATATATATTTAAAAAAAGTTCAAGGACTAATCTTGAAATTTGACATTTTTACTTTAGTTCAACAATTGCGGTGGTGGTGCATTGAACCATCAACCTTTGCTATTGTAAATAATGTTTTATCCAATGAGCTATTGATAATTGCAAAAAAATATACATATTTTGCCCCTTATTCTTAGTTTATTCCTTGTGAAACTTGTATGTTTTTTTTTATCAAATTTACTATTTCCAAGCCTAAAAAGTGTAAAAGTTGGTAAGTTGAGTCTTAGAGTCATGTTTGTTAAATGAACTGATTTGATATGATTTTAACCTATTTTTGCATGCTACAGAAAAAAAACAGAGGAAAACAGAGTAGCAGCATAAATGCGACCGCATTTCTGCCAAGGAAAAATGAAATGTGACCATATTTCTGGACAAAAACATAAAAGTTCGAGTCTATCGCGGGTCGTTTTAAACGAGCTTTTCACGCACCTAACCGGCTATTTTGACTCTGAAACTGACTGGGCTACCTACTAGCATGAATTTCATGACTTCCCAACCACTTCTCACTCTATAAAAGGTTGAAAATCAATAAGAAACAGAAGCAGAACTCAGTGGGAAGAAGAGGGGTGGTGACAGAACCCTAGTAGACACCCTTGAGTCGTGATGCCTGAGGTCCTTGCTAGAAGATTAAATTCTAACCTTAGTTAGACATCAAACATTCGTGTTTGTAGAGATTTCACCCTATTTCCCACCTTGTCAAATGAGAGTAGAGTGTCGTGAGAACCCTGGAAAGATTATTGGGTAAATTGAAAAAACCCTAGTTTTAGCTGCTACACCATATCTTCCTGCACCTATTTCTTTTCATTATTTCTTGTACTTCTCATTTATTTATTCAATGGAAAGTTATTTGTTTGCATTTTTATCCACCACACGTAGCTAAATTCCATTGAGGGGTTCGGTTTAGTGAATTCCCTTATGGATTGAATGGCTTGAAAGTTGTTTATTTACCTAAGCTTTATTTGTGCATGTCATCCTTTATTGATTATCATTCCAATCTTGTTGAGTTTTACGATATAGAAGAAAGGGCTTGAAAGAGTGTATTCACTATTATAGGGGATGGTCGCTTATAACAACTATAGGGTTATAGGTTGCATGCTTGAATAATCTATATCGAAGTCGAGTCACAGAAATGTGCATAACAGTACTCGCTTAGCCTTCTAATGGTTCTTGGGAGCAAGGTCAAATAGGAGTTAAACACCCAATGTATATCTAGACTTAGCTTAAATAAGCTATTATTAGAGTTATTCACTTTTGGGTTGAAGCTTTACTGAATTCCTTGCTTTTATTATTGTTTGTTTATTCTTTTATTGTTTGCTTTATTATTTTTCCAAAAACCTCAACATCAATTATTTTATCTTGGTTACCTACTTTGCAATTTAAGAGCAGTTTCTTCTTCAAATCTGTGTTTAATTAGTCCTGTGGGATCGATGATACTTTTAGAATACTTCAAAAGTTTTTATTACTGCATGTGATAGTGTATACTTGCACTTAGCTAGACTGAATTCATCTTTAATTCTAATCTTCCATCTTATTTCTACCTCCACCTTCAGTCCAGATCGCATAAGTTATGCTCGAATTGGTGACTATTAATTAATGTTAAAATATTTATATGTATATGCTTTTTTTTTTTAATAATATGTATATGCTTTTTTTCTCAAAATCTAATTGAACTCATTATTAACGTCAGTAACTTAACATTATTGAATGAAATACTCTCAATAAACGTGGACTTGATTAGACTTCGAATAAAATATCACAAACAAATAGGATTTGTAAAATAACTTTGAAAAGGAAACCGAACAAGAAAATTCATAAAAACAAATTGCATAATTTTTATGTACATAATAAAAGATTTTTTTTTATTTGAAAATCATAATAAAAGAATATACTAAAACAAGTAAGAAAATTAATGAAATATCAACTGTAAAGTCTATTAAATACTATGCAATTTTAGGAAGTTTGTTGTAGACTTATATATACCAAGCGTGAATCTCTAAAATAAATAAAGCATTTTTTTTTTGAAAAATAAATAAAGCATTTTAAATACCTAGAAGTTAAATTCAAGATAGAGTTTGTGGTGATTTTAGAATACATTTTTAAATTAATTAATTAAAAATATCTTATAAATTTTCGTCCTAATTGATTATATATAAAAAATTAATGGAAATTATTTGTAATTGACTAAAAGCATATATATTTTTTCACTTATCCATATGTCTTAGAAAATTCCCTCAATTTTGGCTAAAAAAAAAAAAAAAAAAATCCCTCCATTCAAAGATATGTGACTCTTTTTAAAATCAAGAAAATATATCACAATCTAATTTGAGATACTAGAAATAATAAGAAATTAAATTAGAAAATGACTTATAAATCTTACAAAAATCCAACGATCTTTTTTTTCAAAAAAAAAAAATCCAACGATCTTTCAATTGAAGTTTTCTTGAAAATAATAATGGGATTTAAAATAATATTTCATTTCAAATCATATTATTTTAAACGACAACAAACAGATGAAGAACATGATTTCAAATTCTTTAATTTAAACTATAACAACTAACTAAATCACTAATTTCAAAATAATAATAATAAATAAATCACTATTTTTAAGAAAAAAAAACTAACTAACTAAATCATTTGAAATATATTAAAATTTAAGGTTAAATTACAAGTTTAATCTATGTAGGTATTTAATTTGTGTCTATGTAAATTCAAATTCATCCCTTTTTAACACACAAAATTGAACTTTTTTTTTTTTTTTTGTCTGAGTATAGCTGAACGGACATAAAAAAAATTGAATTTTTTTTTATCTAATAGAATAATGATTTTTTATCTTTCAATTTTATCTCTAATAATTCTTGACCAATGATATATTTTTTAAAATTCTTCAATCAATCAACACGAAATTAAAAGTTTAAAAATTTGTTAGCCAGGTGTATCTAAATATAGGTCAAAAGATTTATGAGATTTTACTTAAACACATTTTAAAATTCTTTAAAATATCTTTAACCATATAACAAACAAAATAAAATCACATTAAAATTTTACCAAAAAAAAAAAAATATCTCCAGTCCACCAAAATCAAAATTTAATCATCCCATAGCTTTTCTTCTCCCTCTTTCCACAGTTTTGGATTTTAGAATAGAGAAGAAGAACAAGCTTAAAGATGACCGTTGGATGAGTTCTGATCTACAGTTTCCAGTTTCTCTTCCAAAAAACTCCGTTTCCATTTCCAATTCCACTTCCTAACTCCATCTCTCTCTCTCTACAGTTTCTTCCCTTCTAGTTTTTCGAGCCACAGTCTCTAACTTTAAGCTTTTCTCTTCCCCTTTCCATCGCCGTCTTCATCTTCAACCTCCGTTGAATCGTGTTCCTCAGCCGCCAGGTAAATTTCTCTCAATTTCTTTATGGTTTTTTTTTTTGGCGTCTCTTCCCCTTCCCTGAATCTGGGTTTCTGGATTTTTGCCCCTTCGATGTTGTTGAAACATGAAATCTTCGATTACCCATCACTTTTTTACCATTTCTATTGCTTACTTTGATTAGATTCCTTATTTTGTTGTACTTGTGGATGCATTTTGGCGCACTTTTTTTTTTTTGTTGGGGTTTCTCCATTTTCCCTCTTTCGTTAGGGTTTTTCATTAGTTTCTTCGCTATTCAGGGTTTTGCTTTGCGCTATTTGATTAGACGGGGATGGATTTTGCGCGATGTTCTGATGATTCTAAGGAACCGGAAAATTCTTCGTCTGGTAAATGTTGCGCTAAAGTGGAGGCTCAGCCGGAGATTGTTGAGCTACGGGCTCCTCTTGGACCTTCAACGCCTGATGCTGATCGAGAGAGCTGTGATTTTCCTTCTGATTCGAAGTCCCCACTCACCCAGGTTGTGGCTAGCAGAGCCCTTCAGTTAACTTGTGTAGATTCTTTAGGTGAAAAGATTATTGAGGCCCCTTTAGAGGGTCTTGATTCTTTTGATCCTCTCTGCAGCCCTCGTACTCCTAAGGATGGTGTTTTTGATCCCTTTTCCCCTGGCCCTGCTCATTTGGCTTTAGCTCCTCTCTCTAGAAAGTATTTTAGTGGCTCCGTTGGACTTATTTCTCGCCGCCTTCAGTTTGGTTCTTCTTCTTCTTCTTCTTCTTCATTGCAATTGGTGGAAGCTGAAGAAGAACAATCCATTTCTGATAATGAGCTGTTGGAGGCAGTTTATGAAAATCTCTTGGAAGTTATTGTCTCCCATCAGGCTGAGGCCTCTCTTGCTCAGCTCTCAAGCTCTCAAAGTGATTCTCCTGATTGTATCACCCCTCCTGCTTCGTTTGTGAGTGGGGTTGCTCAAACTTGTCCTGCTGCGCCCGTCAAACCGTCGGGAAAATTGCGAAACTTCGACTTGGGCTTGTGCAGAAAGCTTGAGTTCTGACTATTGGTGCTCTTCTGGTTAGCTGCAGATCATTGGATAGAAGAATGTAGGTAACTGACTCTCGAGATAAATTTCTTGCTAATTTTCACATCTGACGTTTCTGTACTAAAGTATATGACTCGCAAAATCTCTGCTAAGCAGGCTGATTATTGTTTGGGAAGTCTTCTTTTGATGAACAAGCTTGTTGGGTTGGATGTAGTCCTGTGATCCCATCTCCCCCAGTTTGGTTAAGAATAGGATTGTTAACAATGATATTAACCAATAATAAGCCAGTGCTTTTGTTACCCTGATCAGCAAGTTGTTAATATGATGTCACTTTTGTTCCATTAGTTGGTATTACTTGATCTCCTAGCCAGGGATGTACTTGTAGAAATGCTAAATGAAGAACTATTGGTTTCTTTTATCACTGTTGTCATTTGGCAAGAGAACTTGTAAGCTCTTACTTTTGTTCTGTTAGAATTGTACTATTTTTAGCCGACCGCTTACGTTGTGGTGATTTAACAACCAAACACCTTTCAGGTTCTAAAGTACTTCAGTTTTTCGTATTAATCTGAAACTAATAAGTTATTGTACAAGTTAGTTGAGACTGAAGTATGCTTATGGGAATCAAACTAACTTCGAACTGATGAGCATCGAAACAGTTTGATCTCATTTGGCCGAGCCCGAGTAAAGGTCACTGCAAAGCAAATAGATTGCTGACCTTTCAAAGCAGCCAAGATGCTTGTTTTTCTGTAGTATTAGAAGCGATGTATGGTTGCATTTTTGTTCATCGAGCTTCTGTGCATTTGAGATGTCTTAATCACCTGGTGTCCAAAAAGTGAATGATGATGGGACTCCCAGGATGATTGTGTAGTAGAATACTAGAATTTAATTGTCTGTGCAGATGATCCTTGAGAAATGGACTGATGCAAACAAACAGAAGAAGTGTTGGGTCTAAAATGATGCTTTCATTTACAGTGGGGCATATGCCTCAACCTGGCAGTGCATTGAAATGAGAAATGTTAGGTATGTGAAGGCCCATTCCTTGCCTTATCATTTTAATACTTATCATTATTAGGCCTCTGATTGCTGCCTCTTTTTTAACAGCAACAAGTGAGAACTAAGAAGAGGGATTGGTGGCAGTCAGATCCTCTTTCCTAGGCATGGGCATGGCTGTTCTCTTCTCTTGTGCAGGCAGAAAGTGTCAACTGTCAACAATGGGGGGTATGGTTACAGTCTTAAAAGCATATTGGCTTTTGAGTTTTGACAGAGTCCTTACTTACTTTTTATCTAGTTGTTAGTTGGATAAGTTCAGTTTCACCTTAAAGTTTGAACTTTATTAAATTTAATATTGACTTCAAATGAACTACTTTAGGTTTAGTTTAGTGGTCCTTAGAGCAAGTGAAAAAAAGGTAGGACTTCGTGGGAATGGATTCAAATCTCATAGTGGTCATCTACGTAGGACATGAGTCATGAACCGACTGAAGTCCTATGAGTTTGTGACTACAAAATACTATAAATGTGACGTTTAAGTTGAACGTGCATTGACTTGAACAGTCACAAATTACCCATTTGATTCTTTTAAAAAAGATTTGTAGCTAATTTTCTGTGCATTATTTTGGCTATATGGGACTATTTTTTTGTGGATGGATAATTATTGGATACTTTTTGGTTGGATCTGGCCCTGGGTATCCAATGTTCTTTTTTTTTTATTATTATTCATTTGACTTTGTGGTTCCTTTGGAATATTTTTGTAACTAGATTTGGATCATTAAGGTGTTCTGTTGGCTCAATTGGATGCCAATCATTCATTAGATTGACTTATAGTTGTTTATCACTTTATGGTGCTCCCTTTCTTTGATCTTCATCAGGATAAGCAATTTCCTTGTTAGTCTGTATTTCCCATTGCTGGAAGATGAGAAGTTTTAGACCTCAATACTCTATCACGATTGAGGAAGAACAGCTTTGTTCGACGTTCTTGCGTTCATACAAAAATCGTCCCGATTATAATTAGGTTTCAACAATCCTAGTTCATGTATTATACTTATGATTCATCCTGAAGCTACATCTTAGGATGCTTCCACCTTGAAGCTTTAACTTATGCTAACACGAATATAACTCAATTGACATAAAGCTTGTACCTTCAACCAAGAGGTTTAGAGGTACGAATCCTCCACTCCATATTGTTGAACTAAAAAAAGATCTTAGAGATGACAAAAATGTGAATAAGTGAAAAATTTAAGCTATTGTTTGGTTTATTGAAGATGAAGTCTAACCACAATAAGAACAATGCTAAACATCATAATGAAATAAGTGCTACGTGTTGAAGAATCTTGTGAATCAATCTCGAGTTTGAGGTTGGCTTCTTTGGTTGAAGATAAATTGACTTTCGAAGCAAATTACAAAGCATTCATCAACTCTTGATTCAAAACTTCTTAGAGATTGTTGTCAAATTCTTTCTCATGAATGATCATTTTTCACTCTAACAGGTAAAGGAAGCACTTTGCAATATGGCACCATACTCTAGCTAATTGTATTGTTATGGTGCAACAAGACCTGGTTATAAAGGTTATAATAATGTCTTGAATGAAGATATTTTAGAAATTCTAATTTAATATCTAGCAAGGTTTTAAAGGTTGAAGTCTTAATTTTATTAAAATATCAATAGAAATATTAATCAAATATCAATACTGATGGATAATTTAAAAAATATATATATATGTAAATATAAAAAATTCATTAAAAAATAATTAAATTAACAAGTATTTTATTATGTTTTAATAAGTTTAAATTTCTTAATATCAATACTAGGTCCACAACAGTGATATTTTGTTGATTTTTATGTTATATAATGGACATGTTGATTCATTTTCTATGTCGGTGTTAAATTTATGGACGTGTGGAAATGTCAATGAAAATATTGTCGATAGAAATCTAAAACTGTGATTTCAAGTATTATATGATGATATAAGATAGAGAGGTGTTTGATATGAAGGCCTTGCAGAAAAAAAAAAAATGCTTGATTGTTGATTAACGGGAAAATTTCTAGTACTCCCGTATTATCATACTCTTTGTTCACACTATGATTTTGCCTTCATAAATATTTTTTTAATACTCGTGGACCTCACATCATTTTTCAAAGAATACTGACGTGACAAACAATAAATGGAAGAAGTATTGATACTACAGTAGTAGCGGATGTTTTCTTTTTGATTAACCATGGTTTTTTTTTTTTTTTTTTTTTTTGAAAAAATTAACCATGGTTTTGTTTCTTGGGAAACCATTTGTCAAATGAAGCCGCTCACATGTCCATCTCGAATTTTGAGAAACACTTATTCTTTCCATAATTCTCTTCTTTTTATGATTATGTTTTTTTAGTTTGTTTGTGAGTTTGAACTAAAAATTTAATCAATAAACTTCTTTTTAGTTTGAGTGTTGCATAAACCTCATCCCATCATTTTACCTAGAAAAGAGTTGACTATTATTATAATGTTTTGATTTATTAGTTAACAATAGTAGAACAAATATTTGGATAGAATGCTTTTATTTTAAATATATATATATATATATATATATATATATATATATATATATATATTTGGATAGAATGAATGTAATTATTTGGATAGAATGAGTGTAATTATTCTACTAGAAAGATTGATGATTTAGCGTGACATGACAACTCGTAACACAAAGTCAATGGAATAAAAAGGTGAATGAGCAATAAGAATCAATTTAAAATGCATTTATCTTTGTGTTACTCGTTGTTATGTCTAAATCATCACTAGTTAATCTAATTAGGTGTCATGTCTACATTTAAATAATGACATTAACGATAGGGTTATTATTATAGTTAAATTGAAAGTTCAATGATATAATCAAAACTTACAAAATGGTGAAATAAACAAAAAAACAAAAACAAAACTATGTGATTTCAGAGACTTAGCTTAATCCTAACTTAACCATTATGATAATGAAGAAAAATGTGGTTAACGCATTGATTGTGACAATTGTGTTTGGTGTTCTAAGTTTTGATACAACATCAATAACAAATTTCATGTAAACTTTATTAAAAAAAAAAAAAAAATCATGTAAACTTTGCGATGATTATGAGTAGTGCAAAGAATGTATTAGTTAACATGATGTTTAAGTGTTATGAAAATGCTAGTATATCGAAGTCATGTATTATTTTGAGCACAAAAAATCAAGAAACATAGATATATATGTTTTTTTACAACAAGAAAACATAGATATTTGGAACATAATAAAAAAAAAGTAAAAGAATAGACATATATTATTACTCAAGAAATGATCAACGAAGAAAGTCCTATTACGAGCTCATTCAAAGAAGGTGTGCATTGGCGAAATGTTCCAACCAAAATCGTCTTGGGTCGGTGGTGAGGAAGAAGGAAGAAGCAACCAAACTAATCGTACATCCCATTTTGATGATTTGGTTTTTGGTGGGGATTGGGAAGAAGAATACAAAGAGTGTGGGTATTGACATCGTTGAGTTAATAATAGACAAAAAGGAGAACCTTCCACCTACTTAGAATATTGAAATTCTACAAGTTTTCTAACAACCAAATACAAGAATACCAAACGATTCTCGGATAATAATGACCAAAGTGTGCATATGTTGACGAAATGTTGATCATGGATATATAGCGAGCCAATAACAATAGAGTTGTGAAGAAAATGTGTGGGATTTGACAACATAGAAGCAAAATATTGGAAGGGAAATGTGGCTTTGGCTTATGATGTAAATGATTTCCATGTTCCTTTGAACCAATTTTAATTAATATTACTCTAAACTTTTGTTTGTTTTGTAAAGATTTAAAATATTGTTTCCTTTGTTGATGTTGCTTCTAAGTTAAGAGTTAGGTCACATATCAGCATTTATCTCAAAAAAAAATTCAAAATTCAACAACATGTGGTGCATATAAAACTCTACTTGTACTATTTTATTTTTATTTTTATTTGGGAAAAAAACAATTTCGACCCTGGGTTGAATTCTATCAAATTAAACATCAAACTTAACAGGTTGTATCAAATTTAACCATGAACTTTCAATTCGTCAAATTGAACTTCAAACTTGTATAAGTGTTACAATGTAGATTTTTTGTCAACTTTCTGTTTGAACCATTGTTAAAAGCATGTAATTGACTCTTTTTTTTTTAAGTTCACGTCGTACCTGAGTAATTGGTTTCTTATAAGAAATTTATTAGAGAAACTTTTTTACGCAAAGAAACTTTTGTTGCTAAAAAGTTGTACATGAGTTTTCTCTTTTTTTTTTTTCCTCATATTTGTGGGTTTTGTTACTTTTTTTAGCTACTTAGAAAAACATGCACTTGTAAGATGTTAGAAAAACAATTTTGGAATTTTTTTTTTCTTTTCATTTTAGATGATTTTTTTTTTTTTGGTTGAAAACTTTTTAGTATTTTTGTTGTTGTATATGAATTATGAAAGCAAGCAATTTTGTTTTTCTTCAAATGCTTGCTGGTTTTTTTTCTCGGCTTTTTTTTCCTTTTGTTGTTGAACTTTAGAGAATATAATTAAAAGTTAAACAGATTAAATTGAAAATTTTTAAATGGTAAGAACTAAAACATACATTTAGTCTTTGAAAAGTGGTTATTTTATTTATGTTGTTTTGCCCTTAATTATTTAATAAATGAATTGCATCATCTTATATATTTATATAGATATAGTTTGAGTTTTGAATCATCTCACTCCTTAATGTTGTTGAACTAAAGAAAAAAAAAAGATGGGTTGACATCTAAATCATATAGGTTAATTTAAGATATTGAATAAGGTGGACATCAAGGCCCTGTTTAATAACCATTTAATTTTAAAATATATATATATGTTTATAAACGGTTCTTTCACCTATAAGTTTCTTTATTTTGTAATCTATTTTCTTTTCATGTTTTTAAAAACCAAGTCAAGTTTTGAAAACTAGTTTTCAAAAACTTGTTTTTGGGTTTGGAATTTGACTAGAAATACAAATGTGTCCAAATAAAAATAATCATTATAAGGAAATAAAGGAAAAAAACATGTTTAATTTTCAAAAACAAAAAAAATAAAATAGTTATCAAAACAAAACGTCAGAAACCAAATTTCAAATTGAACTCTTACACATATATCATTGCCTCACACATACTCCATTGTTGTTCTACTATCTATATCATTTGCTAGTCCTAAATTTCTAATAAATATAAACCTCTTTAAACAAGCTTATGTGAAATCATTACATGCCTACATCAATATTAATACACATTTAGGGTCCGCTTAGAATATATTTTGATTTAAATGTTTTTCAAGAATGCATTTTTTAAAAAACATTTTGTATAAAAATTATTTAGAATTTAAACACACATATGTTTGGTTGCATTTCCTCATAGGTATTTTTATGCACAAGTTATTGTATACTTAAAGACTCTTTTTAAAAAAGTTAGCTTCAAGTGTTTCCCTCAAAATGGTTTATTTATCGACATCATTTTCTAATAAGTCATTTTTAGTGGTTGTCAAACACTAGAAATTTTTTCAAAATGATTTTTTTTCAAAATTAAACACTTGAAAAATTAAACCAAAAACATCCTTAAAACCATATTATTTGTCTTTTGTGAGAAAAATAATGATAATGAACAAAAATTAAAACTAAAATTGTTATTTTAAAATTTTATAACTCAATAGAATAAATTTAAAATTTTCAAACATTAAACTAAGATTTAAAAATAAATAAAATTCAAAATCACATCCATATTTCCATAAAATTCATAAAATTGAAATCTCAACATTTAAATAAGAATCTTCAACATTTACTTCCACATCAACACATTAAATTTTGATTCTAAGGTATGAAAACTCCACATCAACACATTAAAATCTTGATTTAAGTTATTAAGTTTGGATTAAATTATAAGGGAGAAACTTTCAATTCCTTCAACTTTAAAAAAAATTCTAATAGGTCCCTGAACTTTCAAATTTGTATCTAATAGATCTCTAAGTTCTAAGAATGTTTAATGGATAACAAAGATCTTGTTTGATAACCATTTGGTTTTTGGTTTTTGAAAATTATGTTTGTTTTCTCTTAATTTTCTTTGAAGAGTTTTCATCTTTGTTAAGGAAACATGTGAATTCTTAGCCAAATTCTAAAAACAAAAACAAGTTTTTGTAAAATACTTTTTTTTAGTTTTCAAAACTTGACATGCTTTTTAAAAATATGGAAAGAATATAGTTAACAAATAAAGAAACTCATCGGTAGAAGTACCTTAATTTCAAAAACCAAAAATCAAATGATTATCAAATGGAACCTTAGGCCCTGTTTGATAACCATTTGGTTTTTGGTTTCTGGTTTTTGAAAATTATATTATGTTTGTTTCCTTCCAATTTCCCTACATGGTTTTCATCTTTGTTAATGACACATTTGAATTCCTAGCCAAATTCTAAAAACAAAAACAAGTTTTTAAAAAGTATTTTTTTTTTTTTTTTTTGTTTTCAAAATTTGACTTGGTTTTTGAAAACAATGGAAAGATGCAAACAATAAAACAAAGAAACTTGTGAGTAAAAGTAGTGTTTTTAGGATTCGTTTTCAAAAACCAAAAACGAAATGGTTATCAAACGGGGCCCTAGTTTTTTGTTTTGAAAATTACTCTTGTTTTCTATCAATTTTCTAATTATGATTTCATCTTTATTAAGGACACATATGAATTCCTAGTCAAATTCCAAAAACAAAACAAAAAAATTGAAAACTACTTTTTCTAATTTTAGTTTTTTTAAAACAGGAGAAGAATGTAGATAAAAAGTCAAAGATACTTATAGATGAAAATAATGTTTATAAGCTTAATTTTCAAAAACCAAAAATTGAAAATCAAATGGTTATCAAGCGGAGCTTAAATTTTCAATTGTGTTTCTAATAAGTCCATGAGATATTAGAAAGTTTAAAAATTAATATATATATATATATATATATATATATATATATATATATATATATAATTGAATTCTATGTATGAACATGAGTTTACAACTTTCAATTTTATGTATAATAGGTGTATAATTTTTTATTTTTCATGTTGAATAAACCCAAAATTGAAATTTTAAGTTCCATAGTCAAGGAACTAAATGTCTAACTTTTTTTTTCAGTTTATAATTAAAAAAAAATATAGAAAATTTATAACTCAAACATTAAAAATCACTTTGGATCTTGAACTTTCATCAAAGTAACAATTTAGTCTCCGAACTTTGATTTGTAACGATTTAGTTCTTATACTTTCAATTTTGTAACAATTTAGTTACAATTTAGTTCCTGTACTTTCAATTTTGTAATGATTTAGTCCTTGTACTTTCAATTTTATAATGATTTAGTTCATGTCTTTTCAATTTTGTAACGATTTAGTCATTGAACTTTAATATGTAACGATTCATTCCATCTACTTTCAAATTTGTAACGATTTAGTCTTTCTCGTGAAAATTAGATTTAATGAAATTTCTTAGATAGATTAATAAACTAATTTTGGGACCTTATAGGTTTATAAGCTACAAAGTTTAATCATTACATAATAAAAATTGACATTTAATTTTGATGAATTTTTTTGCGACAAGGAATAAATTATTACAAATTTGAAAAATACAAGGACTAAATTGTTACAAATTTAAAAGTACAAGGACTAAATTGTTACAAAATTAAAAGTACAAAAACTAAATCGTTACAAATCAAAATTCAGGGACTAAATTATTAGTTTCATCAAAGTTATAGGTACCAAAATTGATTTTTAACCTAATTTAAATTAGAGTATACAAATTGGAAATGGGAGAATATCTTCAAGCACCTATCCTACTGAAGCTAATTAACAAGAAAAAACAAACCAAAAAAAAAAGAATCAGAATCACAGAGGAAAGGGCACTTCAAAAATAGTAACAATACCAAATCAATCAATTGGCCCTAAATCCACCTACAAATCTGTTCATAATTTACGAATGAAGAAGAAGAAGCTTAATCAATTAGATCTTCGTATGATAATCGCACTGCTGATCTCCAATTTTCCTCTCCGATATATTCAGAGTGAAATCACAGGACGTTGTCGAAACAACGTGAATGTTGAAAATCCCCAAAATCCTCACCTTACCTGAGATTCTCGTGTACGTATTCAGCGGCATCGATCCGGCGACGACGTCCGAGAACACCGTCGACGACCTCAGCAGCCGATCCGCCATGATCGTCAGCGTGATGTTCATCCGCTTGCTCTGATCCGCATCGATCCGGCCGGCCGGAACCGGCGCCTCGCCGACCAGTTCGCCTCTGTAATTGAGAAGCGCGGTGCTGTTCGAATAGCTGAATCCGACCTTGTTAGGGTTCGTGATTGAGACGTCGGCGATCAGAGTGACGTTGATGTCGACAGCGAGTCTGGCTATGTTGAGCGACACGTCGAGGTCGGCTAGGGCTACGGAGTTGATGGCGGTGATTGGACGCCTGGCTTTGAAGACTGTGAAGGCTAAAATGACGATTATGACGACGAGGAGGACGACGACGGCGACGGAGACTCCGATGCAGGTGTTGCGGCGTCGCCGGGAACGGGCGGCGGCGGATTGGGTGGATTTGGGATCCTTGGCTGAGGAGGAGGAGGAGGCGACTTCCATGGCGGGGTTTGGATTTTGTGAGAGAATTGAGATTGTGGTTTTATGGTGCACATTGGAATTGGGATCTTTTTTTTTTTTTTTTTGAAATAATTGGAATTGGGATCTAACTCTCAACTAAATTGAAATTAATTGGAGTAGGAGACAGGTAGATGGAGAAAATGCTTTCCCTTTGCCTTAATTTGGTTCTTCCCCCCCTTTTTTTTTCATTTTGAAAGGATAAATATTTATTAGAGAAATTTTCTTTTTTTAATTTCAAATTTTGTCACAATGATCAAAGTTTTGATTTGATCCGTGTGGTTTTAAAAGTATCAATAATCGTCTTTTTAGTTCATTCGTTGGGGGTAGATTGAACCATTGACTTACCGAAAAATATTAATTTAGGGTGTGTTTAGTTTAACTTTTCAAGTGTTTGGCAACCACTAAAAATAATTTCTTAAAAAATGAAATTGAAAAATGAACTATTATGAGAGAAACACCTGAAAGTAAATTTTTTAAAAAGAGTTTTTAGTGTATAATAACTTTTGTTTTTAACCAAACATATGAGTGTTTAAATTCTAAACTATTTTTATACAAAATGTTTAAAATAAAATGCATTCTTGAAAAACATTTAAATTAAAAGGTATTCCAAACAGACCCTTGATCTTTATGGTTTGATCTTTTATTTTTTAATTCAACAATTTGGAGTTGGAGGTTTCGAACTTTTATGGTTTGGTCTTATTTATATGTATTAATCAAATCTCATAAATCGTCTCTATTATTGGTAATCCACTTGATATGTTCTCTATGTACATAATGAGTTGATATTTTCTATTTGGCAGATTGTGTGTTATCTGATTGTTTGGTCAGACAATTTTTTTTTAGTTCAACAACGATTGGGGTGGGGGATTCGAACCTCTTGGTTCGGGTATATGCCAATTACCACTTGACTGTTTGGTTAGACAATTTGTGAAATTTCACTGGATCAAGTTGGAATTTTTTTTTTTTTAAATAAATCAAGTTGGAACTTTTAAGATAAAGTTCAAATTATACCAATTGAATTTGTAATCTAATCTATATTTTTTTCCCCTAAGTTTGATTTTTGTTTTTAAACTTTCAAAATATCTAATTTAGCTTTTTTTTGTTTTTTAATTTTGATCCCTTGACAATTCGAGATGTCAACTTTAGTTAATGGACTTAAAAAAAAAAAAAAAACAAAAACAATATTAATTCTCACCATTATGTTTTTTTTAAAAAAAAAAAAAAAATCTCACCATTATGTTTGTAATATAATGTATATTAGAGTATGTGTATTTTTTTTTAACAAATTAGAGTATGTGTATGAATGTGTTGTTATAACTTGTAATATTAGAATCACATGGACTAACTAAAATCGGTATTAAGTAAATAGTAGGTGATATAATAGTATGATTTAGATTATCAATTTGAACATAGCTTATGTAATAAGAAACTTATTACCTTTTATAAAGTTGAAAGTTGGATCTCTCACTCCTACTCCTAATCCATTGAACTAAAAGTAGCAATGACAAAATTCCTCACGACTCTAAATGAGGAAGAAAATCTTTGCCTTGTAACAATGTTAAAAATAGAGAAAATTTTTCCTTTGCTTACGAGAGCAGGGATGAAGATCAAATTCTCTCATAACCTCATTGGGTTGAAGACAAAGGAGAACATTTCGACTATGTCCTATCCTATTGTCATCCCTACCTGAAAGTTCGAGAATCAAAATAATTTTTTATTTAAAAAAAAATAATTAAATCTTGCATTACATTACAAAGGTAGAAAAGATATTACATTATTGTTCAAAAAAAAAAAAAGATATTACATTATTGGTAAAAAGAAGTAGCGATAATGACTTCTTAGCTTAAATGCATTCTTTATTTTTATCTTTTATTTTTTTGAATAATAAATGCATTCTTTATTAAAGATATTGGCTTTGCTAAAAGAGTGTGATGGAAGGCGGTCCAATACTTTAATGAAAAGTAAAGAATTTAGTCTCTCATAAATTAGCAACCATTGCTGATATTTATTATTATTTTTTATATATTGTTTTTTTATTTTTTATTTTTGCCCTCTTTGTTTATTTTAATTATTATTGTAATGTCGAACAAACTTTCAAGTTTCAACTTTTGATATAATATGGGTAGTTATTAGTCTTTATCACATCATTAATATAATATGGATAGGTGTCACAAAATCTCACTCAAAAGTCAAAATTTGATGGGTCCAACCGAGTATTCTTTAGATTGCTTACAAATTTGAGATTAATGTCTAAATTTGAAATACATATGAATAAAAATAACCATGTATTATAAATAGTATATCAACATATGCTAAAATTTATTTTGAGAATTATTTGAATTATATAACAAGAACTAAGTTTACAACCATAATATAAATTATAGAAATCAAATAACATAAAAATATAACCACGGAGTCACTAAAAAAAAGTTAAAGTGTCGACCTAGCATAGTTCAATTGGTTAAAGAATATATTCTCGATCAAGAGGTTTGAGATTCGAATCTTGTTGTTGAACTAAAAAACAAAAAAATCAAGTAGTTAAGGCATGTGTGGCATATAGTGTTCAAACAGATTTTTCGATCAAGACTTTCGAGATTCAACATGTGTTTATCTCTTAGGATACAAAAACTAAGTTCATAGCAAAATGACATCAATTTGTTTCTCCAACCAACTAAACTAAACGTTAACACATCACTCTAGAACTTAGAGGAAGAGAAGGTATTAAACCAAATAGGTAACATGATTTCAATTATATGTAATTTTTTTTACAAATAAATGGACAAAATTAAGAAGAAACTAAAAGACTTTTAAAACTTGTAAATGCTATCTTAGGACCAAATGTCACTTGAAGACTCTCTCCCATAAATCCTTAAGGGTCGTTATGGGGATGGGCAAGGATTTCTGATGCCCTTGTTTGTTTTAAGGTTTCTCTGGTGGGCTTAGGAAATAACGCATTCTCAAGCATCATTTATGCCCATGAGCAAGGGTTTTCTATGCCCTTGCAAAAGCATGAGTTTTCTCTTTGCCTATCTCTTATTTTTATTTTTATATGCAATTTTATTTTGAATATAGTTAATTAATTAACTAATGGATGCTAAATTAAAAATAATATAATACATTATTTAATTAGATTAAATAATAATTTGTCAAGAATTTCAATTTTTTTAAAACAAATACTTAGTCCAAGTTTATTAAAAGAATGTAATTACATATTTACTAAAATGATAATTAATTAGTTAACATTTTTGCAAATATATTTAATTATTGAATTAAAATTATTTAAATGAATTTAGTATTAAAATTCATTTTTAAATAATTATAATTAATTACTTATTGATTATTTATAATCAATTATTTATTTTTTTTTTGGATTTTCTAATAATAAATAAATAATCATATTATTTTAGTCAAAAAAAAAATAATCATATTATTATTAAAATATTTATCTAATTAATTTTTATGGATACAAATATATTAAATTATTGTAGTTAAAGATATTTATTAAAAAAATTAATTAAATAATTTTAATTAGTTAAATTAACACAGTTCATCCCATTAAAATTATTTCATGATTAATAATTCATTAATTTTTATTAATAGTTTGAATTAATTTTGATTATTTTATTGATTAATTTATTAAAATTACATAAAGTTTACCTGATTAATTCGTTCTCATAAAATCCTGATAACATTCTCATGCACAACCAAACATAGTTATCTTTGATTCCTAGCAATCTTATTCCCAGGCATCCTTTATTCTCAGGCATCTATAAAATCTTAAACCAAACGGCCCCTAAGGAGTTCTAGCGGAAAATCCTCCATTCCAACCTTAGATCTTAGATTTTTCAACTTGCATTTGGCTACCTCGTGATCTAGCACATCAAATATGTGTATTAACAAGTTGATCGTGGACACTATATGTCCTCATAGGTTTGCTATGGTATAAAAAAAAAACAAAAACAAAAACAATAGTTAAGCTGAAATTGACATAAAATAAATAAATAATAATAATAATTAACCAATCCAAAAGTTAAGGTTCAATAGGTTGATTTAACATTCTTTAAATAATCATGGTTTTTTTTTAAGATTAAAAGATCATGAGTTTTTTTTTTTTTTTTTTTTTTTTTTTTCTTTTTTGAAGAGGGATCATGAGTTAGTTCATAGTCAACATGCTTGGATTGATCTAGTAAGCTCGTCGATGGACTTAACCTAAAGGGCCCAACCCATTATCCAATTTAAAGTCTATCTAAAAATATTCCAATTTTTTTAAAAAATTCAACCATATTATGTTGATGTATCGAAATAACACGTTTATAAAAATTAAAAAAAAAAGATTTTTAAAAGAAAATAAAAAAGGATATGTTTACCTTGTAATAATTTGATCTCTAAAACGTAATTGAGAATATTAATTCAACAAGGTACAACTTTATGTCAGTTGAGCTATGCTCTTGTTAGCATTATTTTGGTTTTGAAAAATAATTTTCTTATAAGTAAAAATGACTAATGGGTCATGGGCTTATCTCTTGGGATTAATTTGAGTTTAAGTTCAACTGGGCCTCATTTTTGGGCTATAGTAAGTGGGATAACTCCAATAATGACCCTTACAAATAAGTTCTTAATTGGATAAATGGCTCAATTTAAATAGTGTATTTGAAAAATGACGTCTGACTTTTTTTTTAATTTGATAAACGGTCAAAGATTAAGTGACAGTTAATTTTAAATACAAGAATAGACAAAAATATAAATTTATGATTTTTTCCGACAGTAGAAGAGATTAAAAGATAGAAAAAAAAAATAGCTAGCTTAGCTCAACAATAATTGACATATACTCTTGGCCAAGAGGTTAGAGGTTCAAATCTCCTATCATCGTCACTTAGTTCATCAACTTGATTGCTAAAACAACACAGTTTTAAATTAGATATTATGATGTAATTAGGTCAGACGAGAGACAAAAAAATCGAAACAACATGTTTTTAAAAAAATCTATTTGCATTCGAGAAAATTAAATCTAACTTCGTTAAACGATTTAATTTAAAGACAAATTTATTAACTATGGCTTTTTAAATAACAACCATTGAAAATTTTAAAGATTAAAAAAAATGGAAGTTATAATGTTTGATACACATAAATATTTATAATTATGGTGTAATTCATGTGAGATGAAAGATAACAAAATGAGAACAACAACGTTTTTACAAATTCTATTTGAATTCGAGAAAATTAAATCTAACTTGGTTAAACAATTTAATTTGAAAACAACTTTAAAAATAAAAGTTATAATGTTTTTTTCAAAAAAAAAAAAAGTTATAATGTTTTTTTCAAAAAAAAAAAGTTATAATGTTTGATACCTACCTCTATAGTGTAATCTAGGTGAGATGAGAGAGAACACAATCTAAACAAAATGTTTTTTTTTTTTTTTTTGAAATAGAACGCATCGACCTTTCATACCACCAAGAGAACCGCTCAGAGAGCAACAATACAACGGTAAATCAGACAAAACTACAACCTCCACACACGGAGGATCAGCCTCAAAAGAATAGGACAAGATACCACCCATTATGGTTCACCCTCCCCCTAACACAATCACGTGTCCCAACCTAAATAAATAGTCATATGCTTCCATCTGCTATTCAGCCGCCATCAGGCTCCTCAAACATTCCACACCAAGCCACTTTGTGCAGCACGACATCACCCTACTATTGAAGCCTGCAAACAATATTCCCATCAAAGAGTATTTATGCACATAAGCCAAACGGGAAGAAGATAAGGAGGAAATGGAACATCAACAAAACTCTAATCAATCCCCCCAGATCCTAAGCTTCCCTACACCCTGATCAAACTACTGCAGGCTAATCAAACTTTGCCTATGGGAAACTATTACAAGCTAGTCAAAATAAGAGACATATTAAAACTGTCCCAAGAAATTCTTGCAAGTGTGAAAACCCGGTCTCACCTAAAGCAGCCCTTACTAAACTCAGAACTGATTTATAAAACCCTCCATCCATCTTCCCCCTACACTGGACACACAGCCCCACATGAAAGCTAAAGAAGACAAATTAGGATGCTAAACCATACATAGGAGTCTGGCCCAGGGACTCCCCTCTCTTCTAACATGCAACTCTTTCCTACACCTCTAACTTATCAAAACACTGCATGACAATTTTCCTTTTTTTTTTTTTTTTTTTTCAATTCTTTAGAATTCCCTCATGTTTTATTTACAGGGTACTAGCTTTCACACTACAGTGCAGGGACCCAAACCCACGATCCACCCATGGGTGGCCTAACTGAACACACTGAAGGTAGCTCTTTTTACCCCTAAAACAAAATGTTTTAAAACTTCTATTTGAATTCGAGAAAATTAAGTTTGGCTAAACGATTTAATTTAAAAACAATTTGATCTTAGATTTTGAAGAAAAAAAAAAACTATGGGTTTTCAAGAACAATAATGTAAAAGGTTAAAAATAAAAATATGAAAGTTTAATGTTTGTTACACACAACAACCTAGTATTTGGATATCTTTAAAATTTCATCAGAAAATTTAAGGTCTCGTTTGGTTCATGATCCGTTTTCGTTTTTATGTTTTTTAAATAAAAAATACAAGGAAACCATGAAAACGTGTTTGGTATACCTATTTTCAAAAACAATTTTTGAAAAACAACTTAAAAAATTGTTTGTTTTCAAAAACGATAAAATGTTGTTTTCATTGTTTTCCAATTTTGTTTTCGAAATAATGGAAATACAAGATACAACTTTAAAAACACATGATACATCTTGAGATTTTTGTTTTGAAGCAACTGTACAATGTGCATAGGCTCTTGAAAATGGAGAACTAGTAACCATAAAGAATGAGATCGAATAATAAGGGCGTGCGTTTGGTTGGTTATCTGAAAGCATAAACGTGAAAACAAATGATTCAATGAAAACATAGTTGTATTTTATCTTTCGAGATATGTGTTTGGTAGTAGATTTAGAAATTGGATCACAATTTAAACAAGGGTTTAAAATGTGTTTGGCAATATATTTATAAACCATAAATAGTTGTAGCTAGTTACCAACTAAATATTAAGTTTCTTAAAAAAAAAATATTAAGTTGAATATAAACTATTATTAATTAATTAAAAACATAGTATATGATATAGATTTTGTATAATTGTTATTTTATAATATCATATAATTTATAATACATTATATTATACATATTTTACTTTAATAAAAATTAATTGAGTTTATAACATACGCCAACATACATAAGTATAGTTCAAATTTCTTTATAATAGTTTTCATCTTTGTTGATGATACATTTGAATTCCAAATTTCAAAAACAAAAATAAGTTTTTGTAATTTTTTTTTTAGTTTTCATAACTTGGTTTGGTTTTTGAAAATGTGAAAAAAAAAAAAAAAAAACTTACAAGTGAAAGTAACTTAAATTTCAATAGGGTTGTATGCACTAATAGCAAAATAGACTAAAATAACTGCAGACATAACAAAATTGAAGTCTGTTGGTGATAGACTTCAATCATAAATATAGTTATTGCTAATAGACTATTTTACCAATGCTAGTAGTCTATTATTTAGAGACTACATGCATTGTGATTGAAGTCTATTAGTGATAGATTTCTATCACCGGTAGATTTGCCAAAATTATTTCAAAATATAACAAAATTAAAGTTTATCAACGGTAGACTTTAATCACAATTACAATTATTATTGATAGATTATTCTATCAGTGACTTGTCACATTTGCAAAATTTTTTAAAGTCTTGCAAGTAACAAATCTTAAATTGCTACAAATTACAATAACCCTTTTCAAAATAAAAAACCTAAAAACCAAATAGTTATCAAACATGACCTAGATGATTGTCAAATAGGGCCTAAAATCTTCATCTTGATTGTAGAACTCAACAACAATTAGAATAAATCTATCCATTAGAGAGGGGAATAAAAGAAGAAGAAGAGGAAGAAAGAGATGAAGTTACGTAAAAAGAAAAGATGATTGAATATATATATATATATTGTTGATGGTCGATTTTGGCCAGAGGAACTCACCTGACCTTCACGTGCCACCAACGGTAAATTTGTAGATGAGGGGGGAAGACGTGGCCTGCAAGACAGTAACCTGCACACTGGTGTGGTGCTCGCCACACCGGCTCCGATGCTTAAGTCAGCACACAGAACGGTAGGGGTGTGGAAAAGTAAGAGCAAGAGGAGAAAGCAGAAAATAGAGTGTAGAGTTTAGGGATAGAATTCGGGATCCCCTCTTCAGTGGCGAATAGTGATATAAATACCTGCTCATCCTCCTAGGGTTTTTAGGGATTCGGGGGCGTTTTAGGTTAAACCAGGCGGCCAAAGACGGTGAGGACCAGACGGCATCGAACGGAGCGACCGACCATATGCTCGGCCTCGGCCATGGGCCGAGGCCGAGCAGGGGGTCGGGCCGAAAACCCGACCCCTTCGGTCTTGGCCCGTCCCATTTGTCGGTTTTGCCTCCTTGGTCCATCTTTCAGCCCGATTTCTCCCCGGTTGTCCTCGTCAGCTCCTTGTATATCGGGGTGGTCCAAAATTGCCTATAACATATATATATATATATATATATTCAACAACATGTGTGGGTGAGATTTGAACCACAGGCCTCCTGATAATTTTTTTTTATTTGACCTCTCGATCGTTAAGCATTATGCTAGTTTTTTTTTTTTTTTTTTTTGTTAATCCGATAAGCATTATGTTAGTTGAGCTATGCTCAGGTTGACAATCAATTAAATTTTAAAACATGGATGAAATAGTGAAATAATTGAAATTTATAGTAATAAAATTATTTAATAAAAACCTCATCAAGTTACCATACAATTTATAAAAATAGTAACAAAATTTGGAAATGGAATATAATATTAAATTGTATTTAATGATTTACCTGTCCAATAATAATGAATGTTATTATTTTTTTTTATTTTGACAACAAATAATGAATGTTATTTATTAATTTTAAAAATGGAAAAAATGCCAGATAGATACGGAAATAAAAATAAAATAAAATAACGGTTGGATTACGATTTCTTGTTAGTACATCAACATTTGGGGTGGGGGGATTCGAACCTCTGACCAGGGTACATGACTCGCTTTGGACGGTTGGATTACAAATTGGTTCCTCAAATTTTGAAGTTTGTGGAAATTTGTTGTTATTTAACCTCTCTTGAATATGATTTAAAATATATATATACACAGTCAACTTTGAAAAGTTTCATATTTACTAGAAAATTATTTCAAAACAACCATTCCACAAATATTTTTGTTAAAATGAAAACATACATGTGAGATGGAGGTACATGGTAAAATTATAGTGGTATAGGTCAATACAAGTGACAAATTTCAATTATTATACCCTTGAAAGTTGAGTTGGTTTTCAATTATGTCAATTATTTCAAAAGTTTCATTTTAATCTGTGACTTTTAAAGTTGTTTTGAAATAACAATTCTATTAGCTTTCTCATGAAGCAAAGATGAAAAAAAATTAGGGGTGTAAGAAATCAAACCGAACCAAGTCGAATTGGTCCGGTTCAATTTCAAAGTTTAATGCTGACCGAACTAAACCGAGCGGGTTCGGTTCGATTCCCTTATTTGCCCAAAACCACATATCACGCGTTACCTTCAACTTCGCACGCATTTCATTCTTTGTAAAAAAAAAAACACGTTTCATTCAGATCTAGGGTTTTAGTTTCGTTCGATTCGAGTCTCTCCTCTCGTGGTTTTCGTCGAAGTCGAAGCGTCTGTCGTCGCCGCCATCGCCGTGGGTTTTCACCGAAGTCGAAGCGTTCGTCGTTGCCGCCATTGTCGTGGGTTTTCGTCGAAGTCGAAGCGTCCGTCGCGGCGCGCCATCGTCGTGGGTTTTCGCTGAAGTCGAAGCGTTTGGTTTAAGTCGCCACCACCATTGCCGTGGGTTTTCGTCGAAGTCGAAGCGTCTGGTTTAAGTCGCTGCGTGCTAACGCCGTGGGTTTTCGCCGAAGTCGAAGCGTCTGGTTTAAGTCGCCGCCGCCATCGCCTCATCCTCTTGTGGGTTTTCGCCAAAGTCGAGGTCGAACCGATACACACGTCTCTGGGTTTTCGTCGCCGTCAAAGTTGAAGTTGTGTCGTCTGGTTTAAGTTGCCGCCTCCTCGTCTTCCCTTTTTGGTTATTCAAAAGATTTAGGCCATTGTTATTTCAAACTGCAGAAAGAAGAAGAAGAAACCGACTCGACCCGACCCGGGTCGATGCTGACCCGGGTCGGATCGGGTTGGTTTGTCCGTACAATCGACCAAACTCGAAAAATTTACACCTGTAAAAAAAAAATAATGTGCCTAAATTATAAAAATGGAGGTTACACATAAACTTTTCATTTGAGGTAAGTTTTAATTATATCACCATTATTTCAAATGTTTTTTTTTTTTAAATCCTTATCTTTTAAACTTGTTTCAAAACAGACACTCCATTAACTTTCTTGTCTAAGAGTTTTTTTTTTTTTTTTTTTTTAGTTCAACATGTAAAGTGGGACGATTCATACATGACCTGATTGATGATATGTGCTGTTGGTGTAGGAATTTGGTTGCAAGTCCACGTAGGCTTCTAGCCTTCTACATGAGACGATGAGCTACAACATTTGTATTAATTAATGTGCAATAAAGATGCTCGCATCAAGGTGATATGCACAACACAGAGTAGTATTGACATACCTTGATAGCAAAATGAGTCCCAATGTTTATAGGATTTCCCATTATCACGTTCGTACCCGACACAACGATGAGAATCTCGCTTGATGGTTGCAGATTCCTCGACTAAATTCTTACTGAAGTCAACAAACTCTTTCATCCTTTGGCTTTCTAATCGTATCTCCTCGACTTCAAGACACAATACATATACTGATTGATCCTAACCTTAACACAATATATATACTGATTGATCCTAACCTTAACATAGTGTTAAAAAAAAGAAAGAAACAAAAAAGAAAAAAGAAAATCTTAATCATCCAAAATAACATCATCAATTGAGGAACTATTTGATCAAATGATTAAAAAAAAGGTTCAATTGAGGAACTATTTGATTGCCGGTTCAACTCGGCCGGATAAGATAACAGAGATGCTATTAGGAAAGAAGAAGAACACGTGCAGGTCACGTGCATGGTATTTTCCATAGTGTTTTTTTTTTTTATATTAATTTTAGGATTTTTAGAATTTAAATCGTGTTCTTCGTATTTCCTTTCCCCCCCTTCTTCTTCTTCCTCATCTCTCGTCGCTTCGTTACCAAAGGTTTTAGCGATGTCAGGTCTTCAATCCCATCTGACTTCACTTGGACTCCACTGACACACTCCAACTCCCAGCTCCGGCGGCCTTACTCCGCCGCCTCACCGGAGATACTCTTCTTCATCTTCCCCTTTTACTTCCCGGTGAGTCTTTATCTCTTCTAGGGTTTCCAGATTTCCCAATTCCACCGCCTATCTCCCTCGATCGCGCCGCGTTTCCGTTTCTATCGCCGATTGACTCCCTTCCGGGGTTTAAACCTCCCGCTTTCCCCGACTTGTTGAAGTAATTGGGGGGTTTCGTTTGGAGGGTTATGTGAATTTCGTTCCTGCTTGGAACGAGGAGAAGTGGGAGTGTCGTTGTTGGGGGGAATACTCATGGAAGGGAGGAGGATTTCGGCGAGTCCTCGGCCTTGTTCTGGTCGGCGTATTTTGGCTAAGAAACGTCCTCGGGTTGATGGGTTTGTTAATAGTGTGAAGAAGCTGCAGAGACGGGAGATTTGCTCGAAGCGCGATCGTGCTTTTAGTATGAGCAATGCCCAAGAGAGATTTCGCAACATGCGGTTGATGGTCTGTTGTTTTTCTTTTTTTGTATCTTGTGCTAAGGCTGTTCCTTACTATATTACATACTTGTCCTCTCTCATTGTTGCTTCATTTCGTTTGGCTGTTAGATGTTGTTCTTTTAAACCCTAGCCCACTTTAATGCTGTTCCTCCTTCGCGGGATATTTTGTTCTCTGTTCTTTTTCCATTTCGATTGATTTTGTGGGGGGCGTTTGGCTGACGCCTTTTTCACCCTTTCGTTTTCTGTTTATCTAGACAAAATGTTCCTTTACTTTTGTACTCAACTGCTTGTAGGATGTTTCATATGTGGGCGTCGTGTTATCTATGGTTAAAGGGGTAACCTAGTGTGCTTTCCCTTCCAACGATGGAACCAATTAAATGACTCTATAGTGTTGTTTCTCGATCTGGATAGTTTTAACACTACACCTTAACAAGTTGGTTAGAAGAAATATGAAATTTCCTTGTGCTTTTATGTTGCTAATGGTTCCTTTGTATTTCTTTTCTAGAATCTTCTATTACAGATAATGAATGTGAATGTAATCTTTTCTTAATTATTTTGTTGCTGAAGAAAGATAAGGCACTCACGTCAAGGGAATTACGTTTGCATTATTAGCTATTGAGTATATTTCTGTTTGCCTTACTCTTGTATATCTAGGTCATTTTGTTTATTGTTTTGTTTTTACTTATTCACCTCCAAAAGTTCATTCTCGTTGAATTTGGATTGTTTATCTTGGTGTGGACTGGTTCCCTGTGATTGGTAATATGTGGTGCTTTGTGATGATTCTATCACAAGGGATGACTTTATTATTGTCGGAGAATTATACCTACAGAGGCCATTAGTTATCATGTATCATGCTTTAGGTTGAACATTGAGAGTGACAGTTATAATTGACAGCATTAACAAGACCCTGGATTTTGGCAAGTGATTGATTGTAGAATTGTGTAGAAAATATGTAATAGCAGGAAGATCTGTTATAATTAAACTTATGCTTTTGAGATTTTTAAATAATATATTGGGCTTATATGACACCTTTCCAAGAAGTTGTTGAGAATATATTTAAGGATCTGCTATTTTTGGACATTGAAATTTTTTTATTTAAGTTTGCTCTACATGCTTGGAATTGGCATAAATTATGAGAATGTTGTTTTCTTCATAAAATTTATCTGTGCTTTCTATTTAATTCTTTAATTGTATCAGGAGGAATATGATACTCATGATCCAAAGGGGCATTGCTCACCAGTTTTACCTTTTCTAATGAAGAGGACAAAAGTAATAGAAATTGTTGCTGCACGGGATATTGTTTTTGCGCTTGCACATTCTGGTGTTTGTGCTGCTTTTAGTAGAGGTAATTACATATTTACATTATTTATGCCCTAGTGAATCTTCTTAAACAAAAATTCCTAAATGACACTTGTTGGTTATTTTGTTCACAGAGACAAATGAAAGGATATGCTTCTTGAATGTTAGCCCTGATGAGGTCATTCGGAGTTTGTTTTACAATAAGAACAACGATTCACTTATTACAGTTTCAGTTTATGCTTCTGATAACTTCAGCTCTTTGAAATGCAGATCTACAAGGATTGAGTGCGTAAAATTCCATTGGTTCTGTTTGTATTATTAAACTTCTTCAATTCAATGCTTATATTTATCCCTTCCTGATATTTCCTACTTAAATATACTAGATACATTCGAAGGGGCAAGCCTGATGCTGGTTTTGCACTTTTTGAGTCTGAATCGTTGAAGTGGCCTGGATTTGTTGAGTTTGACGATGTTAATGGGAAAGTTCTAACCTACTCTGCACAGGATAGGTAACTTTATTGCCCTTTTTTGTTTAATAATTAGTCTTTGTTGCATTTTATTCTTGTTGTAACTTGTTTCTTTTTCCCACTCTTTTGTTATCAGTATATACAAGGTGTTTGACCTGAAAAACTATACCATGCTTTACTCTATCTCAGATAAACATGTTCAAGAAATCAAGATCAGGTAATTCTATCTTATTTTCTGCCTTTTAGTGTTGGGCAATGGAACGAAGAAAATTTTATTAGCTTATTAGTCTTTAGATGACTCTTCATGATTACTACAAATGAGAATTACAGAAAATTGAAGATAAGTTAGAATGTCAAGGTTATTTTCTAGCTTCAATCTTGATTAATTTGTGAATTTAATTAATGTCTTCTTTTCTAGAAGACAACCTATCATCTATTCTATGCATCTCCACCTATATGTATATGATAAATCTTATATTTATCAACTTACATTTGTTGTGGGTTTGTGTTTTTTTTCCTCTGAACGTTCTTTTGAAGATGGTGCAGTTGTGTTTGCAATGGGTCATTCCTTGTGTACTTTCCATGTATGTGCTTTTTAGGTGGTGAATGTAATGCACACAAGTAATGAAATACCTCAAATCTTATTCATTCAATGCAGAAACTTAAAATCACAGCCATATATATAGGCTGGAAAAATAACTAACTCACTCTAACTAACTAATTTACAGCAGTGAAAGCCTTTTACTATAAGGTAAAAGCTTTAAATAAATGAAAAGGTAAATGATTTACCATACACAGTAAAAGTAAAAGATCTTTAATAGATCCTACATCAAACCCCTCCTACCCAAATAAAACTCGACCGCGAGTTTAATCGGCCAAAGAAAATTGATCTGGGGCATGGTAGGCATAGATGTCCGACACATTAAAGGTGGAACTGATGCGCATAGATGGGGGCAAGTCAATCTTGTATGCGTTATCTCCAAACTTATCCAAAATAGGAAAAGGTCCAATCTTCTTGTTGGTAAGCTTGGTATGAAGGCCACGAGGAAGGTGATTCTTGCGCAAGTGGACCATAACTAAGTCTCCAATTTCAAAAGATTGTGATCGACGATGCAAATCTGCATTGTGCTTGTACTTGGTGTTAGACTCCTCAAGATGGCGGCGAACTTCTTCATGTAGTTGCTGAATTCGATTTGCCATGACATCCGCTTCCGCACTAAGATCAACATTAGAAGGGATATTAGAAAGATCTATAGTTAGCCTAGAGAGTTTAGTGTAAACTATTTCAAATGGTGACTTCCCTGTCGATCTATTGGCCATATGATTGAAGGCAAACTCCGCTTGAGCCAAAGCAAGATCCCATTGACGTGGTTTATCACCACTAAGACAACGTAGTAAGTTCCCCAAAGTGCGATTGGTTACCTTCGTTTGGCCGTCTGTTTGAGGGTGACTTGAAGAGCTAAAAAGTAATCCTATGCCAAACTTTTTCCACAAAGACTTCCAAAAGAAACTCATAAACTTAACATCTCTATCAGAAACAATAGTTTTTGGAATTCCATGGAGGCGAACAATTTCTTTAAAAAACAAATTAGCTACATTCAAAGCATCAGTAGTCTTTTTACAAGCCAAAAAATGTGCCATTTTACTAAAGCGATCAACAACAACCAACACCGAATCATTACCTTGTTGTGTTCGTGGAAGCCCTAACACAAAATCCATAGAAAGATCCTCCCATATTGAATTAGGTATGGGTAAAGGGGTATAGAGTCCTGTGTTTTGACTAGATCCCTTTGAGGTTTGGCAAACATAACATCGTTTAACAAAGTTAGAAACATCCTTTTTTAATTGAGGCAAAAAAAATCGCTCATTTAGCAAAGTAAAAGTTTTATCACGGCCAAAATGACCCGCAAGCCCACCACCATGTGTTTCCTTAATTAAAGATTCTCGTAGAGAAGTGTGAGGTATACAAAGATTATTACCCTTAGAAAGAAAGCCATCAAGTATATGAAAATCATTGCAAGGAATATAGTGGGTGCATTTGTACCAAGTATCATCGAAATCGACATCTAACTCATACAAGTCTTTTAGATGGTCAAAGGCAATAATTTCAGATTGCAAAAGGGTTAGAAGAGAACCTTTTCGACTTAAGGCATCGGCTACTTTGTTGGTTTTACCCGTTGTATGACGAATAAGGAAATCAAACCTTTGCAAAAACTGCAACCATCTAGCATGCATGCGGCTAATGTGCTTTTGGGATTGTAAAAATTTCAAAGAAAAATGGTCAGTAAGTAATATAAACTCTTTCCCAATTAGATAATGTTCCCAAGTTTTTAACGCTCGAACAAGAGAATACAATTCTTGCTCATAGGTTGACCATTTTTGGTGTGCACAACTTAGTTTCTCACTAAAGAACTCAATTGAGTGGCCATCTTGGGATAAAACAGCCCCAATACCTATACCCGAAGCATCTACCATTACCTCAAATGGTTTTGAAAAATCTGGAAGGGCAAGCACAGGAGCTGAAGCTAGGTGCTGTTTCAGCTTTTGAAAACTGTGTATTTGCTCGGTTTCCCAAACAAAACTCCCTTTTTTAAGGCAATTAGTTAGGGGGGCAGCAATGGAGATGAAATTTTTAATGAATTTTCTGTAAAATGATGCCAAACCAAGGAAGCATTGGACATCACAAACATGTTTAGGAGTGGGCCAATCCTTGATTGCTTCAATTTTCCTAGAATCAACTGAGATACCATCTTTGCTAATGAGGAAACCCAAAAATGAGATTTGAGATTGTAAAAAACTGCACTTTTTAAGATTTATAAATAGCTTATTTTCAAGTAAGAGAGAAAAGATAAGAGATATATGGGTGATATGTTCATCATGGGAATGACTATAAATAAGGATGTTATCAAAATAAACAACAACAAATTTGTTCAAATATGGTTGTAAGACTTGATTCATAAGACGCATAAAAGTACTAGGGGCATTTGACAATCCAAAGGGCATAACGAGCCATTCAAAAAGACCCTCGTTGGTTTTAAATGCTGTTTTCCATTCATCACCCGGTTTTATGCGAATTTGGTGGTATCCACTTTTAAGATCAACTTTGGAAAAGATAGAGGCACCTCCTAATTGGTCCAAAAGATCACTAACGCGAGGAATAGGGAAACGGTATTTAATTGTAATCTTATTTATAGTACGACTATCGACACACAACCGCCAAGAACCATCCTTTTTGGGAGCTAGATATGCCGGAACAACACATGGACTTAAGCTTGGTTGAATATGGCCTTTGTTTAGTAATTCTTGGATTTGGTCATGGAGAATAGCATATTCTTTAGGGCTCATGCGATAGTGTGCTAAATGGGGTAAAGTGCTACCGGGAATGAGGTCTATTTGGTGTTGAATGTTGCGGAGTGGAGGAAGTTCATTGGGTTCTGTAGCAAGGGTGGGAAATTTGGACAGTAATTGGGTAATTTCAGGATGCATAGGTGCTGGATTTTCTGAAAAGCAATCTTTTTTTACTACAAAGGCTACTAAAGGTTGTGTATTTTTAGGGAAATCTTTTCTATGAACTAAGGTGAATAATTGGGAGTTTGTGGTTGGTTTCTTACCCTCACCTTTCCCTAAAGGTAAAAGAACTACCCGTTTTCCATCCACATAAACTCATAGGTGTTATCCCTACCTTTATGGATTGTTTGATTATCATATTGCCAAGGCCTACCAAGTAAAATATGACACACATATCTATAACATCGCAAACAATTTGATCTTTATAAAAGTTTCCTATAGACAATGGTATAGAACAAATTTCATGCACATTTGCTTCACCACATTTTTTTATCCAACTAACTTTGTATGGGTTAGGGTGTTGTTCAGTTTTTAGTTTTAGGGCAGTAACTAATTTTTTTGAAACGATATTTTCAGTACTACCACTATCAATTATTACCTGGCACACCTTACCGTTTATAGTGCAACGAGTTCTGAAGAGTGTGTGTCGTTGAGGGTCCCTCTCGGTTTTGGGTGCGAGCAAGACTTTTTGAAGGATGCAAGAAAGTTGATCTCCATCATCTGGGGCTGCAATTTGTGTGTCATCTTCTGAATAATCCGATTCTTGATCATCAAGATTTGTTCCTCCCTCATTGATGGTTAAAGTTCTTCGTTGGGGACACTCGTTGGACAAATGTCCTGGCTGTCCACACCTAAAACACTTGCCAAGAGTAGGACGATTGTAGGGATTAGTAATCTTTTTAGGATTAGAAGTGTCCAAACCTTTGTTTGTAACTACTCCCTTTGTAGATTGATCATCCTTCTTTGTTTGGTGAGTGTTAGATGAAGAAGATCCTTGCTGGAAAATTTTATTGTTATCAAGATCTTGTCTTCTTGAACTTGTTTGTTGTTTCTCCCACGTGTTCCTTCTTTGATAAGTTTTGGTGGGCTTTGGATCTTCCTTTTGTTCAACTTTAGTAGCCAAAGTTATGGCATCCGCTAGGTAGGCTAATGGATGGAGATTTACTATTTTCTTGATGTCCTCCCGTAAGCCATTGACAAATCTTGAAATTTGTTGTTGTTCATTCTCGGGTAGGTTGTTTCTTGCACCCAAGCGATGAAATTCCTCGGTGTAGTCAAGAATTGATCGATCCCCTTGTCGACATTGTTGATATTGATTGTAGAGGATTTGTTGATAGTTGAGTGGTAGGAATCTTTTCTTCATAAGCCGTAGCATTTTGGGCCAACTCTTGATCGGTTGTTTTCCATAATGCCTTCGGTTTGTTTGTAGTTGATCCCACCATGCCGAGGCCCCGCTTTGAAGTTTGAAGGCCACGAGTTTAACCTTCTTGTCCTCGGGTGTATTGGCATATTCAAAAAAATGTTCAACATTTTTTACCCAATCAAGAAATCTTTCCACATCCATTCGACCATTGAAGCTTGGGAGATCAATCTTCATCCGAATTTCCGGGGCATCTTGGTAGTAATTTTCACGATTGAGTCTTCTTGGATGTCTTTCTTGAAATTCTTGGATGCCATCGTCATCGGAAGACTCTGAATCTTGGGCCATAAAATCGGGAATGAAGGCATTTGGAAGTTGGGCCAAAATTTGTGGTTCTTGCCTTCTGTTAGGTGCTGGTTCTTGCCTTCTATTGGGTGTTGGAAGTTCTGGAAAGGTTGGTGGATTAGCAGCTGGTTGGGCGGTGGAGAGGGCAGCAAGTTGTTGGTTAATTTGCTCAATAGCCCTAGAAAGTGTGGCCAGATTTTGATTGATTTCTGCAATGGATGTTTCCAGTCGTTGCAGTCGGCGGTCATTGGTGTTGGTGGAGGCTTTCGCGTCCATGAGGAAGGGTGGAATGATCCAAAAAAAATCGACGAGCCTTGGATCGGGTTGCTCTGATACCAATTTAATGCACAAGAGTAATGAAATACCTCAAATCTTATTCATTCAATGCAGAAACTTAAAATCACAGCCATATATATAGGCTGGAAAAATAACTAACTCACTCTAACTAACTAATTTACAGCAGTGAAAGCCTTAATATGGTAAAAGCTTTAAATAAATGAAAAAGTAAATGATTTACCATACACAGTAAAAGTAAAAGATCTTTAATAGATCCTACATCAGAATGGGAAGCACATACTCTCTATTTTACGTAGGGTGTCCATTTTGGACTAAGATTCATCCAGACACGCTATGAATACGTGTCTGACATGCCAAAATCAATGTCTAATTATTTTAGGACAAAATACACCTTTGGTCCCTAAAGTTTGGGGTTGGTGTCTTTTTGAGTCCCTGAGGTTTGAAAAAATGTTCCAAGTGGTCCCTGAAGTCATTTAATCATTTTTTTGACTAATGGAAACTTGATGTGTCAGTAACTAGTTTGTTGATTTGGAAATTTTTTTTAAATTTGTTTTTGATGTCGGGCGTGAATTGACTATTTTCTTTTCTCTCTTATTTTCCTTCCTTTATTCTCCCCCTCTTCCTCCAGCAAAGCGCTGACACCAACCGACTCTCTTCTCCATCTCTCTGATCTCTTTTTTTTCTTCCTTATTCTTCTCTAGTGCTGGCAAACATGTGCCACTATCTCCTCTTCCCGCATCACATTTGATGTGACCCTTGTTGACACTTTGTTGATGATAGAAAATATACAAAGGGAGAAACTCCTATTGTCCAAGACTAGATCTAGAATGAAGGGAGGAGCTCCCATTTGTTCTAGATCCGATCTGGTATGAAAGGAGCTTCTCCTTTTCGTTTTAGAATTGAAATACTTCCCCATTACATTTGCTGTCACCCTTGTTGACACCTTTGTCAATGATAGAAAAGATACAAAGGGAGAAACTCCCATCGTCCAAGACTAGATCTAGAATGAAGGGAGGAGCTCCCATTGTTCTAGATCTGATCTGGTATGAAATGTGGGGTCCCTTAGACGGGGCAGTTCTTCATTCTTCAGATCAAATGCGATGGGGAAGAGGGGGAGTGGCACACGTTCGCCAAAGGAGAAGAAGAATGGAAGAAAGAATAGAGTGGAGAGGGATGGCAAGCAACGTCATGAACACCAAAGTTCATTGGAGGAAGAGGGGAGGTGCAAGGAAGGAAAAGAGAGACAAGAGAGAAGAAAGAGAGAGATAAGGAGATAGCCTAACTCACATATAATTGTATTTGACATTTATATTAAGGTTTAAGTTAATTTTTAGCAATAATTTTATTTATACATATAATTTATATATAATTTGAAATAAAAACTAAGTTTTATGGCCCTAGTGGTCAATAAAGGCCATAGAAAAATAAAAGGGCTTAGAGGGAAGAGGTTCAATTCATGATGGTCACCTACCTGCGAGATTAGTCAAGGTGCGCGTAAGTTGGTCCTGACACTCACAAATTTCAAAAAAAAAAAAGTGATACGCATTATTTTTATGAAATGAACAACCTTGTTTGGGACACTCCATCAACATGCACAGGAAAATATTAACCAAAAAACAGCCCGCCCATGCATATGCTAATCTTGAGCCCAATTATGAAAAAGTTCCATTGAAAGTCCAGTCTGGAAGACTGGAACCATTAAATAATTCTTTTTTTTGGTAAAAAACCCTAAAAGTCTTAAAACACAGCATCCTGAGAGAAGAAAAGGCTACTCCACTTGGTTGAAGCATCATTGATGTTGCTACGCACACCGTTGAGTCCACTACCCATCGTCCTCCACTTTGCCATCCACTTCACAGCTGACCACCATCTAGTTCACTGTTGACTGCGTCCAATTCACTACAAAACTATTGATCTACTTCATCATGGAAAGTTTTTAGCCTGATGGATAGTAGAAACTTTGTAGTTTGTTAGGTAAAACTTTGTAATTTATTAGATGGTGTAAATTCTGTAGTTTGTTGGATGATGGATTTGTACCATTGTCAATTGACTTTAATTATACATATATTTTTAGTGAAGTACATGAAGTACATTTCCTTTTATTATGTTAAATAAACTTATATGTTTGATTTATTATGAAGTGTTAAATATATCCATTTATACATATATTGTAAAAGGAAAAAAAAAGAAGAATGTATCCCCAACATGTCTGTGTCCTACTTTTTTTTTTTTTTTTTTTTTTTTTTTTTTATGTCAATTAACATGTCTGTATCCTACTTTTGTAGAAATTGAAATGTCACCACAGCGTATTGTATTGTGTCTGTCTGTGGGGTGGCGTCTGAGTCTATCATCATCCTTTCGGTTTTTAGAAAGGTCTAACGATAGGATTTTTCTGAGTCTACTTAGATGCTTCAGCATCAATTACTCAGACTTGCTTAGTTCCGTGAGGAAAATAAAGATAACAATTAATGCTACTGAAGACTTCTTGAACTAATAATATTGTACTTGTATGATGCACTGTGCACATAATATTTACAGTCTACTATTTGAAAGATCTCATGTAGGCTCTTTTTCTTCCCAAAGTTGTTTAATGAATCCAATTGCCAAAATAGTCTATGCAACATTCACCTTGACTTCTGAATATTTTGATGCCAGTCTTCCTCTCGTTAAGATATGATATTTTTAAACCCTTCACCTTCATACATAAGTTTAACTATTCTGGAATCCTTAATGTGGATTGTATGAAAGGGATAACCACCCAGGCTTCAATCTACCTCATTGTGGGCTAAAGAAGGCATCCTGTATACAAAGGTATGGCTACTCACAGTAGGCCAAGTTGGTTTCTATGTAATTGCCTGGGAGAACTTAGTGAGAGTGAGGCACATCATGTGTTAACTTCAGAATAATTCATAGAATTTGGCATCAATATATTTTTAGCATAGTTTGTTGCAGTATGCTGCTCTTTTGCAGAATTGTATGTAGACCTATTGGTGCTACATAATTAGTGAAAATGATTACCATAAATTGTTGAAAGTTTTTAATTTTAATTTAGTTTTGCCTTTTTCCTCTCTCTCTCATATGAATTGGATTGTGGCAGTTGGTTCTCAAAATAATTCTGGTCTGTGTAATTAATTCGAGTATAGAAGCCTTTGACTATAAAAAATTTCAGTCTTTCCATGTAACCCTTGGGTTATAAGTTTATTGGAGACAGTCATTATATTTAATGATGCTGTACTTTCTTTTGTTGCTGTAGCCCTGGGATCATGCTATTGATTTTCAATAGAGCCAGTAGCCACGTTCCTCTTAAGATTCTATCAATAGAAGATGGCACAGTTCTCAAAGCTTTCAACCATCTGCTTCATCGGAACAAGAAAGTGGACTTCATAGAACAATTTAATGAAAAACTTCTTGTGAAGCAAGAAAATGAAAATCTTCAAATACTTGATGTAAGTCAAAGTAATATTGGTTCGTGACTTTTGTGAAAAACTTCTTGAGCTGATTTGTGTAGTGATTTTTATGGATGTTGTCACTTTTTATAGGTTCGTAATGCTGAATTGATGGAAGTTAGCAGAACTGAATTTATGACTCCATCAGCATTTATCTTTCTGTATGAAAACCAATTATTTCTGACATTCAGAAACCGAACTGTGGCTGTCTGGAACTTTCGTGGGGAGCTTGTCACTTCATTCGAGGATCACCTTTTATGGCATCCAGACTGCAATACCAATAACATTTACATCACTAGTGATCAGGATCTCATTATATCCTACTGCAAAGCTGATTCTGATGATCATTGGATAGAAGGAAATGGTAATTCTTAAGCTTACTTTTGACCAATAATAGATCTTCGGTTCCACCATTAATCAATAAATAACTTCTGTGTGGTTATCTGAAGAGCTGTAGGTGGCATTAATTTGTTTCCATTGGCCAACTTGAAATTGTTTTCTGATATTTGTGTTGTATCATGTATGGATGTCAAAGTAACAGTGAAAAGAACCCTTTTGACTATTTTGTTTATTTCCTTGCATGCTTTGGTGCTTTTCCTAAGTCATTTCACTAAGGATGAATCTGTATTAATATCTATCAGGGGAGTCAATTTTTGTGGCATGATAATCATGGGATGGTGGATTAGAAATGTTATAAACTAGAGAGAGATATGGTGGCATCTTCTATCCTACCAATAGTTTTGAGTGGGATTCCATTGTATACTTGTCATTATTTAGGATCCCTTGTTCGATGAGTGCCTGGATCGAGAAGAAGGATTTCCCATGGGAAGGGGGGATGGGGTCCCATCTTGTCAGATGGGACACCCTACTTCTTTGAGGAAACCAAACTTTCTTTTTTGGGCTTTCTAGCATAGGATCACTATGAGCAAGTATAGATCCATCGATAGGGTATCTAATCATAGGGCTGATGAAGGCACTTTCAGAAAATCACAGAAATCTTTTGCTTTGGGATACATGAAATTCTCCTCCTGTGTAAGGTTCCTTTTTAGGGATGGTTGGTTAGGGGGAACAAATCCTTTTACCGTCTCTTTCCCCATCTTTATCACCAGTCTTCGCCAAAGTTTATGCCCGTGGGGTCTATCCTTGTTATTTCTAGGGACTCTTTCTCTTTGGATGTTGGTTTTGGTTGGCTTTTGTCTGATCAGGAATCTATGGAGATTTGAATTTACTACATCCGTTTTTTTCCCTTCCTTTTATCTTGCTTGAATTCCAAGAATTTTTTGATAATGGCATTATCAACAAATGAACGAATGAAACTTATATTTGTTTGTTGCCCAAGAAGAAAAATGCTGCCAGGGTTAGAGACTTCAGACCTATCAACTTGGTGACTTCCCTTTATAAAATCATACCAAAGTTCTGGCTGAGAGGCTCAAGAGGATCCTGCCTCATACCATAAGTGACTGCCAAGCTGCCTTTGTGCAGGGCAGGTAGATTTTAGATGCCATTTTAGTGGCCTCCGAAGCTGTGGAGAACTATAAGGCGAAGAAGAAGCCTGGGGTTTTGATTAAGCTAGACTTGGAAAAGGCCTATGATAAAGTTAGTTGGAGCTTCCTAGATGTCGTGCTTGAGCTGAAAGGTTTTGGTTTGGGGTGGAGAAAATGGGTAGCAGGCTGCCTCAATAAGACTAATTTTTTTGTGCTGATAAATGGTAAGCCGAGAGGTAAAATTATAGCTTCTAGAGGGCTCAGGCAGGGAGACCCTCTCTCCCCTTTCCTTTTTACCATTGTGGGGGATGCTATCTCGAGATCGGTTCAATACTGTTTGGAGAAGAAAATCCTTAAAGGGTGGGAGGTTGGCAGGAGTAAAACTTCAGTTTCGATGTTGCAATACGCGGATGACACCTTGGTCTTTTGCCCTTATAGTGAGTATGACATTAGTCAATGGTGGGACATGTTGAATATCATCCTAGCAGGCTCGGGTCTCTCCATCAACAAGGCCAAAACTGCTATGATTGGGATCAACTCCCAAGGGGAAGAGGTGAAGAGGTGGGCCGACAGTGCTGGCTGTAGTTTCCAAAACTCTTTCTCCCCTGACCAAACAAAAAACCCTCCCCATCAATTACTTGGGATTCCCTCTTGGTGGAAAGTATAAACAAAAAGCCTTCTGGACCCTTTAATAGATAAATTCAGATTGAAACTTGACAATTGGAGGAAATTTCCCATATCCAAGGGAGGGAGAATGACCTTAATCCAAGCGGTCCTAAATAGTATCCCCCAATATTTTTTCTCCCTATTAAAAGCTCCCAAATCAATGAGTAAGACCATAGAGAAGAGTAGTAGGGACTTCTTCTGGAGTGGGGGCTCTTATAAACCGGGCTGCAACTTAGTGAAGTGGGAATGGACTGCCCTCCCTATCATGCAAGGTGAGATAGGAGTGGGAGCATTAAACCAAAGAAATGAGGCCTTAATCACTAAATGGCTCTGGAGATTTACTTAAGAAAAAGACTCTTTTTGGAGAAAAGTGATCGTTAGCATTCATGGTGAGGATCCTTTTGGTTGGAAGTCTGACATCAATTCGGCGAGAACTAGATGTAGCCTTGGACTGGCTAAGCACTATACTGCCTTCAATCAGTTTGTTCGGTTCTCCCTCAATAGCGGGAAAAACATTAGATTTTGGGAAGATAAGTGGTGTGATAATGATCCCCTCCAAGCTTCGTTCCGTCACTTTATGTTGTATCTGGGAAGAAAGGCTTTTCTATCTTCGACGGCTGGGACGGCTGGGATCAAGTTCATCAAACATGGAATCTTGCTCTTCGTAGAGGCTTGTTTGACAGGGAGCTTGATAGTTGGATGCTTTTGGTGGAGAAAATCAGCAATGTCCAGATGAACTCCCTCCCGGATGACATTTGGTGGCAGCTGGATAAAAGTGGAAAATACACCACCAAATCTCTTTTCCACAACTCGGTTAAAAGCAAGGCCAAGATTAGCCAAAATCGGATCAACCTCATTTGGAAGCACAACAGTCCCAAAAAAGTCAAAGGTTTTGTTATGGTCGGTTGCTTTTCGTAGCATAAACACGGATGAGTTGATACAAAGGAAATTCCATCACTGGGCTCTTTCTCCGTCCGGTTGCAGAATGTGCTTAAAAGATAGGGAGGCCTTAGATCATCTATTTCTCCATTGTGAGTTTGCTGGAAAAATGTGGAACTTCATTGTGAGTCAGTTGGGGATTTCTTTTTGCCTGCCCATGAAGGTCGATGAGTGGCTGGAAGAAGGCCTTAGTGCTTGGGGCTTGTCTAAGAAAGCTAGAGTGGTGGCCAGCTGTGCTTTTAGAGCTGCTATATGGGGTATTTGAAAGGAAAGAAACGCTAAATCGTTTGATGATAAGGCCTCCAGTTTCGATTCTTTTTGTAATTTTGTACAAAATACGGCATGTTGGTGGATTTCTCCCAACAAACTTTTTTGTAATTATAGCTTATTGATGATAGCCAATGATTGGATAGCCCTTATGAGATAGAGTTAGGGTAGGGGCTTCCTCATCCCCTGGCCCGTAGGTTGTATTATTCTTTGTCAGCGGAATGAAATCTATATCTTCATGTTTCTTATAAAAAAAAAAAAATTATCTTGCTTGAATAAATTTAGCTTTGAAATAGAAGTTGGGTGGATATTCTACCAATTTGATCATCACTTGACTTGGGTGCCATTTACGTTTCAATGATGCAGCTGGTTCAATCAATATCAGCAACATCTTGACTGGCAAATGTCTGGCCAAGATTAATGCAAGCAACGGAAATCCCAAGGTCGACGACTGCAGCTGTGCTGGCAGCTCGAAAAAGCAGTGCAACTCTTCACAGATGAGAAACACAGTTGCAGAGGCTTTGGAAGATATTACTGCACTTTTCTATGATGAAGAGCGTAATGAGATATACACTGGTAACAAGAACGGTCTGGTACATGTGTGGTCTAACTGAAGACCTTATTTTTTATTTGTTTTTTTTTTCCCTCTGAAGTTTGTTTAGACATTGATCAAACTGATGATTTGATGATGAAAGGCGGTTCATATGGTCAGCCCTAATGCAGATTCGATGGTAGAATAATAGGTTGTGACAGTAGTTGAATAGAAAGTGTGCTTGCATTGTAACATTAATAGATTTTATTGCCGTTATGTATCTTGTTGTAAAAATCATCCTTGGCTTTACAAGCTTAGTCAACAATTTAAGATTTCTGTAACTGAAATTTGCCTTATGATTCTTGTAAAGTGCAAAACTTGGACATAATTTAAATGATTAGTTGACCTAGTAAAATATATTTTTGGCTGCGGTTGACTTTTAAGGTTTCAAATGAGAACTTTAGCTTATTTGATTGGTAGTTTGACATGATAAATATACTTGGTAAATTATATTAACTTTATATTATTTTTTGTGATTGGACTATCTGAGTTGACACCTTTCTTCACTTTTCTTCTCCTTGGATGACCTTTGTTGGTGCCACCATCTCCCTTCTCTCCCATCAACGGTTGTTGTCGACCATTGTTGCTTCTATCATTGCTAGACATCAATTTTTGCTACCATTCAACTTCCAAGTTTGGATCGGTGGAAAGGAGTTCTCTTCATTCTCGATCTTTTGAACTTGGAAAAAAATTGGAAAACAATCTTCCAAATTTGTAAGTTGAATGGTGATGAAGGTGACGAGTAGCAGCAACAAGGGTTTTTTGGAAAAGTGGGAAGAAAACTAAAAAATTTTAGAGAAAAAGGACAGATTTGAAACTATTTCGAAATATAAGGTGTCGCGTCTCTTGGACATACGTGACACCTTAGATTTCTGTGGGTCGCATCTCTAGGAGAGATGCAACCAACACTCTTTTTTATTTTTTTTAATGCTGGTGGGTCGCGTCTCTTCAATAGATGCAACCATTAAATAAATAACTTTGCAAAAATGTTTAAGTAAAGTCTGTGTTATAGTGGTGTAAGTCCATCCTGTTAACCATTAGATCTCATGTTCGAGCCTCAGTATGCAGCTTAACTTTTTTCCTTTCCTTTTCCTTTTTCGTTTCTGTTCTTTTTCTTTTTCTTTTTGTTTTATTTCGTTTTTTCGTTTTCCTTAGTTTGTGTCTAATTGTCTTTTCAAAAAAAAAAAAAAAACTAATCTTATCTAATTAAAACTATCTTATCTTATCTTGGTTTTCATTTTTTTTTTTTTCAGAAAAGACAATTAGATATTTTTTTTTTCAAAGACAATTAGATAAGCTTTTTTAGGTATGAAAACCAAGATCAATTCTTTAAAATTGCATGGTAATTAAAACTCGAATGTCCACCTATATGAGTTTTTTGAAATATGAAAACAATATTAAATGTTTTATATTATATGATAATTGAAGTTCAAATGTTAACGAAAACACGTTTTTCGAAGAAGAATATATTCAATTTTCTAAATTACATGACAATTAAAACCAAAAATTATAATTGTTTTTATAAACATTAAATTAAGATTATATTGTTAATTTTTTTTAATAAGATAATTTGATGAAGATACAAAGTTTCCAAGTACATTATTAGATTCATCTTTTTTTTATTCTTATTTTGATTGTTTTGTTTTAATTTTTTAGTAGATTCACTGTAGGATTCGTAATTGGAATAGTTGTAACGCACCTAAGAAGAAAATAAGCCATATAACTTTCAATTTTGTATCTAACGTATCCTTAAATTTTCAATTTTGTATTTAACAGTAACTTGAACATTAAAAAGAATATAATACGTTAGGGATATATTAGATATTAAATTGAAAATTTAGAACCTATTAGAGAAAAAAAAAGAAATGAAATTTTAAAGACGAAATAAACATTTTTTTAAAATTTGAAAGCTTATTAGAACAAAGTTCATAGATCAATTAAGTTTTGAATAAGGAGTAGAGATAAACCTTCTATATTATTTAGAGAGAGGAGTGAAACTTGAAACAAAAAATATATATATTTTTTACTTTAATAAGAATTATAATCTCTTTTAAATGATTAATATTTTAAAAAGTAATGTTTTAGAAATAAAAAAATTATTTTCATTTATAATTTGACATAAAAGAATAATCAAATTTAAATGAAAAATGGAAAAGAAGAACTACCACTTTAGGGAGTTGAATGCAATTTATATATTTCTTTGAATAATAAAAAAATTAAAATAATTTTTTTTTGGACGAAAAACAGAATTTTTCCGTTTAAAAAAACAAAGGTGAAAAAGGAAAAACAAAGAAAATGAAAAAACGAAATAAAACAAAAAGAAAACGAAAAAGAACTGAAACGGAAAACGAAAAGGAAAGGAAAAAACAAAGAAACGGAAAAGGGAAAAAAAAAAGCTCCAGAAATAAAAAAGTTGCACAACTTTGAGGTTCAAACACGAGATCATTAACAGGATGGGCTTACACCACTATGACACAAGCTTTATGTACAACATTTTTGTAAAATTATTATTTATTTAATGGTCGCGTCTCTTCAAGACACGCGACCCACCAGCGTTAAAAAAAAATTTAAAAGTGCACGAAAATCTATGGTGTCGCGTCTGTCCAAGAGACGTGACACCTTATATTTCTAAAAACTTTCAAATCAGTCCCTTTTGTCTAATTTTTTTTAGTTTTCTTCCTACTTTTCCAAAAAACCCCAGCAACAATCATGGACGAGGGAGGGAAACTATTGTGCCAACAAAAGTCGAAAAGAAGAGAAAAGAGATGACAATTCAAATGGTCCAATCACCAAAAAAAGTAAAAATAAAATTAATATATTGGTAGCAAGTCAAGAAGCAACTACTATATCATAAGTTTAACAAATGGAATGAACTATTTTTCAGTGACTACTCAGAACTATTTTTCAAACTTTAAGAATTAACGTGATCTTTTTGAAATCTTAGAGGCTAATGGACATCAAACTTTTTTTTTAAATGTTTTTGTATACATAAAAAACAATCTAAAACCTAATCTAGTATAATAATGCAATAAACATGTATACTTGGGGGAAAATTATTCAATTTGTGGTTGTCATATTGTGGATATCACCCTTTAAATCATTGGATGTATGTTAAAATCCAATCTTTTGTTTTTTGTTTTTCTCACATTCAATGTTACAAAACTGGCCACATTATACATTTTCCTTTACTAATTTCTCACACTTGGGGTCGTTTGGCTTTGTGTGTTGGTTATAATAGAGGAGGCTATCATGGCCCACTTAGTCTTTGGGACATCAACAAAAATAAGTGGTAAAGTGGATTACTTTTATCCTTGTATTGTTGCAGTAACCATTATTTAATCCATCCGGTTATTCTATCCATTCTTTACAGCAACTCTCTCTTCTCTTCTTCCATGTGACTCCTTGACTTTTTCGACGATCGCCGACTGTCGACTTTTCTGACGACTGCCGCGACTTTTCTAGCGATTTATTTCCCTTTTTCATCTTTCTTCTCATTTTCATTTCGAAAAATATAAAAACGAAAATAAAGAAAGAAAAAAAGAGGGAAAATTTTTCGATCTTCAGAAAAGTGGCCAGAAAATTCGCCGATGGTCATCATAAAAGTCGTCGGCCGTCGGATGTCGTTGGAAAAGTTACCGGCATTAGGGTTAGAGGAAGAAAGAAGATGATGAAGATGGAGGTTGAGGTTGAGGAAGAAGAAAAAGATATGATAAAGATTTAATAGAAATGGAGGAAGAAGATGATGATGAAGATTGAGGAAGATGTAGAAGAAGAAAAATAAAAAGAAAAAAGAAATAATAATAAAATAACAAAATATTACTTAAAATATTTTTATTTAAAAAATTCAAAAAATATTTTTTTAATAAAAAAATGCATGCCACGTCAAGAATTCGTTAGGGTTTTAACGGAAAATTGGACGGAGGGACCAAAATGAAACGAAATCTAAACCTCAGGGGCTAAATTGTTGAGTTTAAAACTTCAGGGACCAAAAGTGTATTTTTCCCAAAAACTAATATGGTTTTTGAACTAAACACTTACAATTTTTTTAGGTCAAATTTCTTCCCTACTTCTGGCAATAGAAGGTTAACCGAGGTTAAAAACTTTAAAAAAAAAAAAAAAAAAAAGAACAATCAAACGAAATTGTATTTACTACACTCAAGTTTATTTCAAATGATTTTATTGATAAAAAAACTAATATGGTTTTTGAATGAAACACTTACAATTTTTATTTTGACAATACTGAAAGTTAACTAATATGATTTTGGGAAAAATACACTTTTAGTCCCTGAGTTTTCAAATTCAACAATTTAGTCCCTGAGGTTTGGTTTTAGTTTCATTTTAGTCCCTCCATCTATTTTTCTGTTAAATGTTAACGGAATGCTGACGTGGCGATGTGTTTTTTAGTAAAAAAATTATTTTTTCATTTTTTAAAATAAAAATAAATAAAAATATTAATTTTTAATATATTTTATTTCTTTTTTCTTTATTCATCTTCAACATCCTCATCATCACCAACCACCTCCTTCTTCAACTCTCCCACCAAAACTCCAGTCCTCGTCGCCGGCCGCCACTGCCCGCCGGTCACCGCCGTCGCCGGCGGCCGTCCACCGTCGTCGACATTTTTTTTCACTTGTTTTCTTCTTCCTTTCTCTCTCCCTCACCATCTTCTTCTCTCTTCGGTCGGTCGTTCCATTGGTTTTAAAAAAAAAGTCACTGTGTGCAGATGAATGACGAGCAGATCCGCGAGTAGCAGTGTGAATTGATGAGTGTCTCCGTCGCGGTTCAGATCTAAAACTTACCTCCCGTCGCCGGCGCTGGAAAACCCTCACAAACACAGATCTGAAACCCACATCTCTCTCTCGACTCTTTTGAACACTGGAAAACCCTTGCGAACCCACATCTCTCTCTCTCGAACCCGCAAATCTGGAAAACTCTCACAAACACACAGATCTGAAACTCGCAGATTTGGAAAACACAGATTTGAAACCCACATCTCTCTCTCAAACCCGTAGATCTAGAAAACCCTTGCGAACCCATATCTCCCTCTCGAACTCGCAAATCTGGAAAACGCTCGCGAACCCGCAACTTCGACCAACAGCAGCTCCAAGGGCAACGGACGACAAGTAGCACGATCCACGCGATTCCACGAACGGACCTGTAACTTCGACACTCACAAACCAGATTCAGATTTTTTTTTTTTTTAAGAAAAGAGAAGTTGGAGAGAAGAAAATAAGAAGGCGAGAAAAGAAGAAGAAAAGAAAGAGGAAAAAAAAGGTCGGCGGCGGTGGGGTCGGTCGCCGGTCGCCGGTCGCCACCGGTAGGCCGCCGGCCGGTGTGAAGGAGGAGGAGGAAGTGGGCTGGTTTTGTGTTAAAGAAGAAGGAGGTTTTGTGTTGAAGGAGAGAGAAGAAGAGAGAGAGGGAGAAATAAATAAAAATATAATAAAATAATGATATTTTATTATTTTAATATATTTATATTTTAAAAAAGTTAAAAATAATTTTTTTTAAAAAAAAAATAGGTGCCACGTCAGCAAACCGTTAGTTTTTAACGGAAAAATGGATGGAGGGACTAAAATGAAACTAAAACCAAACCTCAGGGACTAAATTGTTGAGTTTGAAAACTCAGGGACCAAAATGAAACCTAATCCAAATCTCAGGGACTAAAAGTGTATTTTTCCCTATGATTTTTCTATATCAAATCCTAAATTTTTTTTTTTTTTTTTGTAAAAAAAAAAACAATAACTCTAAATCAAAGTGAATCGTATATCATAATTTTTTTTTTTAAGTATCGAACATTTACTCTAACGGTCTTTCTAGTTTTATTTTTAAGGGGTAACTACAGAAATGGGCCAATAGTAACCCATTTATTCCAAAAGTGTCTATTTTGTTATAATTTTACATTTTTGTCAGCTCATCACAACCGGATATTAAATGAGTTTAAGAAGCCCATTTACGTATTTGCCTTTACCGATTGACAGAAAAAAAATATAATACTAAAATAAATTAATAAAATAAGAGTTACCAAATTAAATAAGGGCATTTAGGGAAGAAGAAAAATTGAATTAATGCATGAAATCTTACTATTGATAAATTTAGAAGATTTAGACAAATTTGAAATTAATGGGTTAAAGAAGCTCATCCACCATAATTTCTATATTTTTAATTGATCACATCATCTAACCCCTACACCGAAAACTTAAATTTTTTCTTTTTAAGAAATATTTACCACAAAAAAATTTTAGACAGGAAAAAAAACATATATCCTAACCATATTTTGTGCATATTCAACGATATTCATACAACCAAATAAGACCAGATTGTCAAAGAATAACATAACTTGAAACCCTTAGCTAATTTCTTAAGATTGGTGGAACAAACCTTTCTTATTGATATTTGCAAAATATGATATTTGACGTACAAAGTAGTATGAGGAAGATAAAAAAATATATAGAAAAATAAACAGTCAGCTTTGAACCTTTGATTCAAAACCTCATGTTAAACAGCACCCCAAACACAAATTATTTCAACCCATGCTAAAATAATTTGTATCCTAAACACATACTATTTTATTCCAGACTAAAATAATATGCACCCTAAATGCAAACTATTTAACTTATTATAACTCCTAGACTATAATAACCATTGACTATTATAACCAACTCAGCATTCCAAACAATTCTTAAATAATGACTCACCTTCTAAATTATGAGATGTATGATGAAACATAGTTTTTAGTTTCTCTTTATGTTTAACATGTACAAAAACTATTAGTATTGTACCATCCTTGAATCATTCAAACTTATACAATTATTCAGTGTGACTATCTCTTTTTAAATATTGGATGTAGATTAAAAAGAGTTTTATAATCCAATATGTGTACTTGAGAGTTATTCTCTCCAAACTAAAATGGGTTCTTTGAGGTCCACCATGTCTAAAGGAGATCGAGTGAGATGAATGATGATTTAAATATCGTTTCACAAACATTTTCTGTCATATTCAAACCTGTTTCTTGTATAGTTACTTCAACGAAAATGTATCTTTATTGTGCAATATTTATAACAAATCTTTCCTTCAAACACTAACAAAATGGATGGGCTTCCTCACTATCTTCCAATTCCTTCAACTATGAATCAGTAGCCAAAGCTAAAACCTTTCCTTCAAACACTAACAAAATGGATAGACTTCCTCAATTACTATCTTCCAATTCCTTCAACTATGAATCAGTAGCCAAAGTGAGCTTATATGGAGTATCAAGATGAACCAACAATAAAATTGTTAATTTAAATTCACAAATACAAGTTGAAGTGAAATTCACCAAGATGATGACAAGTTGACTAACTTTTTCAGATTACCACACAAAACAAATCATTGCCTCTTTCACAAATCAATTTCGCATACATATCACATCACATCACATCACATTACCATTTGCTATATTCTTTCACACATTTTCTCGGCTGTCTAATACTGAGACTTGTCGAGGCTGTCAAAATACGGATGGTCTAAAGCTGCTTTGGCTGAGATTCTGTCTGCCGGATTATATTTAAGCATTTTCTGCATGTGCACAAAAAACAGAGCAAATTAATACATAAAAGAGCATTACGTTTGCAGTGAAACCAGCAATTAGTAGTATTACTAGATGGAGAAAAACCAAAGGGCACTAGACCATTTGATCCACGTTGATCGCTTGCAACAATATCATAATCAATGCTCAATTCTAGAATTGTGGCTATACAATCTTGACACAGACTAGATCCTAAAAGGAAACTGTAAATTATTGCATTTGGTAAATGAATTTAGTGAAAGAAATTATAGCTGTATTTATGACCCAAAAAATGAAGAAGAATATCTCAACTATGAGGTAAATTGAACATATATAAAGATTCTTACTTCAAATAATAACTGAGATACGAGGGAAAAAATTGGTGTTCTATATTCTCTCTTATATTGCATTGAACAGCAAATAAATTTTATGCAAGTTCAGGGTGTATCATTGTACAAATAGAAAACAAAAATGATAGCATTCCTAGCCTAGATTAAACTTGTGCAAGTATGTATGGATGGTTTCTCTTGATATTGTTAATCATTGCCTAGATTAAACTTTAAACAGAGCAAAGCACTCAAATTGAGGCTTGATGACCATGATGAGCTTACAACTGTAACAGAATGAATTTTTTTCATTGAAGATTGAATCTCATTGTTTGGTATCAAAACAAGCTAGATTCTAAACTTGCACTGCTATCACGTTATGGCCAACCGCCCCAAGGCTGTTAACCAGCCTAGCAATGACATCAACAACGGTAACCAGATCACCCACTAATGTATTGGATGAAATGCACCTTCCTTTAGACGGGTACCTATATAAGTTTTGGTTGATTCCTCGATCATCCTCTAGTGATCTGAAAAGTAAATAGGTTATATATTAAGGAGGACCAACCTTATGAGGAACAGGTCCAAGAAGGAATGGAACCTTGAAGCAACATGGTGTGCCACCACAATAGCTGAAGCATGAAGTGAAAATGCACAAGCTGGCATAGTATCCTATCTATTCTATTCTGAAAGATGTCGAGAGAAGAGAGCAATTTCAACAGCAGGTGTAACCTTATGATCAGTGGAAATAGATTTTCTAGCTCTAGACAGGGAGTTGACTATGGATGACTTGATTAGATTAAAAAAAAAGATCTACACCAAAAAATCAAATGCTGCAAATAGTCGCCAAAGAAATAGGTTTATGGCTTGGTAGCATCAATCGCCATCCAACCAATAAAGGGATACTATGTAGCTACTATGAAAGCTGCCTCCTTATTAACTATAAGTAGCTACTACACGAATTGTATGAAAAATGCAGACAAGGTAGTCACTAATTGAGTACATATAGATGCTTCACAGATCGGATACGATGTATGATCTAGCAGAGACTGCACTTCAGCAGTGGCATATCAATGGATTGATCCCAAGAAAGCAAGTAAAAAAGAGACGTCCACCCTATTGGCTATCTCACTGAAGTAGGTAGTGATCATAGCTCTTAAAACTCGAAAGGCAACTGAATAAGTTCACTCCTAATTTTACCTAGCTTCAGCTTGCATCACGTGTACAATTGATTCTATTTCTTCTACGACTAAATAACCTGCTAATGAGTACCCAAAAATCTGCCACATTTTTTTCGTAAGACTAAGAACTTACCCAGATAAAGTTGTTATCTGAAGGTAACTGTTTCATCGATTTGAGCAATGTACAAAAGAAGTTCGAAAAATATAAAGAAAGAGGAACAAACAAAATTACCGAGAGAAGGTCAACGCCCTCAGGTTCCAGGGATGGAACTGCACGTGTCAGATTCTGAGGTTCCCATTGAGGATAGACATGCCAATCCCGCAGAGAACTAACGCCAGGCCACTGTTTCTCGGTGGGGGTACCAAGCAGCCTATGAGACAAAACGTCAAACACGTACATGACTAAGAAACTGTAAACTCGGAGTGAGACGAAGTCGAAGAAAAGTAAGTACCTGAAAATGTGGAGCAACTGCTGGAACTCAGAATCTCCCGGGAACAGGGCCTGCCTTCTCACCATTTCAGCTGGCATTGATAGAAATTAGTGAGCAATTGGATCGATCAATAACGACGAAGGAGGCGGTGACTAATTGACTATTACGACGAGAAAAAAAAAAATAAAGTGCAAGGAATTACCGAAGATGCAACCAACAGACCACATATCGACAGCAGTGGAGTAATGAGTGGATCCAAGGAGAACCTCAGGAGCACGGTACCAGAGAGTAACAATCTCATGAGTGTAGCTCTTAAGAGGAACAGTAAAAGCACGGCCTAGGCCAAGATCGGCAATCTTCAAAACACCCTTACCTTGATCCAGAAGAAGATTCTGCGGCTTGAGGTCACGATGGAGAACGCCATGGCTATGACAATGCGCCACGCCCTTACAGAGCTGAAACAGGAAACTCTGAACAAGGGAGGAAGGAAGAGGCCGAGGATTGGGGCCCTTGCGATGCGAATCGATGTACTTCTTGAGATCAGTGTCGAGATACTCGAAGACAAGGTAGAGAAGAGGCTTACCACTTTTATGGTGATGAACATGCTCAACGCAGAGAAGACGAACGACATAGAGGGACTGAGAGAGCAATTGAAGAAGAGAAACCTCTCGAAGCGCAGTCGGTGGAACACCTTCCTCGTCCATTTCGAGACGAGTTTTCTTCAGAGCAACGAGTTGGCCAGTCTCCTTGTCCTTGGCCTTGTAGACCTTCCCGTAAGTTCCTTCGCCGACCTTTTCGAGCTTCTCGTACTTGTCCATGGCTGCCGATGATGATGATCCTGATTGTGATTCTGATTGTGATTCTTGTTCTTCGTGTTTGTGAAGATGGATTGAAAATGGTGAAATGATTTCGTTGATCGGATCGTGAAACTGACAGATTGAGAACCGACGAACCCTAAAATCAAACGGCTGTCTGTATGGTGTGTACTTTTTTTCAAATTTATAAAAAAGGGAGGGAAAAGTACAACCAGTTGGATCCATCCATGCCACGTGGCGATTCCCAATGAACTGACTTTTGCGTTTTTATTACATGTTTAGTATTTTAATTTTGTGTCTAATAGTTTCATGACATATTTGAGATTTTTAAAAATTAACCGATCCACTATATATAAAATTGAATTTTATGCCTATTGAGTCTCTAAACTTCCACTTTTGTATCTAGTTAGTTTGTGAATTTTAAAAAATGTCAAGTAGGTCAACGACTTATTAGACAAAATTTAAAATTGAGAAACTTATTAGACACAAAAGTGAAAATTAAAGGACCTATTGGATATTTTATAAAGTTCAATGACATATTGGAAACAAAATTGAAAGTTTTATGACCTATTTGAAACTTTTTAAAGTTTAGAGACTAAATTGACACAACATTAAAAGTTCAAATTTAACCGTTTTTTTTAATCTAAATTTTCATGGTTAAATTGCAAGTTTAGCCTCAAATTTTGAAGTTTGTCTAAAAAGTCAATGTACTTTCAAATGTGTTTAATAAATTCTTAAATTTTTTATTTTGTGCCTAATAAATCTGTAACCTATTCAATATTAGATGAGTTTAGACACTTTCTGTAAAATTGAAAGAGTATTTTTTTTTTAAGATAACAATTAAAAAAAAATTTTAAAAAAACATGAAGATTGAGAAGCTAGATTTGTAATTAAACCATATAAATCTATGTTTAAAAGTTTGGATTAAATTTCTTTAGATTTGTAGTTAAACCATATAGGTAATTTTTTTTTTTTTTTTTTTTTAGAGAGAACCATATAGGCAATTTGGCAAGTAGGATTCATCTATGATTATAAGACATATGGACAATTTTAAAAATAGACACATGGTTTAGGACACTAAGCAAATAGGCACTATCTTATAATATTTATAATATTTCAATCTATATATATAAAATATTTATGCAATAAACTCATATATATATATATATATATATATATATATATATATATATAATAATTTAATGAGTAGCTTTCATCTTTCCATTTTTAAATTTGGAAAAAATCCATTTTGATCCTAACTAAACTAATTGAATTGTATCCAAACCATAAACTTTTGATTTTATCAAATTATTATTAAATTTTAAAGTGTATCAAACTATCAATTCAATTTCGACTAATTCATCCACTAATTAAAAAAATGCAAAAATCTTCTAATACTCGTTAATTTCAACCAATCCACAAATTTACGGTAAAATAATTTTACTAAAATTCATAAATTGTATTTTGGTATTTTAATTTTCATTTATAAACTCTACTTTTTTTTTTTTTAACTTAATTGTTTTATCTACCTTCTAAAAACCATGTAAAGTTTTGAAAGCTAAAAAAATAATTTGACTAAATATTCAAATATAAATCATCGTAAAGAAAACAAATGTAATTTTCAAAAACCAAATAGTTATCCAAACAAATCTTAAGAAATACAATTTTAAGATATCCCAATTTATTTTCCATCTCATTAAATAAATAAAAGCAAGGTTGATATTTCCTATATGTTTTATAAAGAAGGGGCTCAGCTTAATCAAAAATAGACAAACATACCAACAAACTTGAAAATTGGAAGGTTTTTCAACCCTCAACTTAGCTAGCCATTAAATCTGAAGAGTCAACAAAATTTCTCAGTTGAACTTATATCTTCCCTCCATGGTCTGAGTTCAACAAAGACAGACCATAATAAAGGAACATGAATCCAAAGATCAAATCAAGTACTTATTTCAACAACCTAGCATAGCCATCGCTAGGCTTCTCGCTCGGTTACTCGTAAAAACACAATCATTCTGGAGTAACTTAAATTTCCTTATCGCTCACTTAGCTATCGACGACTTCAATTAGGGTCGTCTCATAGTCGCTCGGAGCTTCATAACCATGGAGATTGATGACAGTTGCAGCAACGTTGGCAAGCCCTCCATTAGGAACATCCTTACGGAATCTGACTCCAGGGGTCAGTCCCGGACCTCCAATTGCAACAGGAACCTACATGTTCAAAGAACCAACCAAAACAAATTTAGGACACCTCTTCTATATTCTATTTTTCCATGCCATAACCCCCCCCCCCCCCCCAACCGGCTCTGAACCGTTATTCTTCTCCTTCGAACTTAAGAATAGCGGTTTCAAATGTACGTCACGTTCAGAGACAATTAGACAAGAACTATTTTTTCCAAAAGAACTCCCAAGAAGAACCTAATTTACAATCCCCTATTAACTATAGGCTCAACTCGGTTCAAGTAATCTAGTACTCATGAATTTGCAGGTATGAGCCAAAAAGCTTACCGGCTGAAGAGTGTGAGAAGTGAGGATTTGAATTTTCCCATTTTTGTCAAGAAGAGGCTGCCCAGACTTGTTCCTTTTCACCATGTCCTCTGCATTTCCGTGATCTGCGGTGACGACATAAATTCCCCCTACTTGTTCAATTGCATCGAGGATCATCTGCACAACCAAAGGTCTCAAACAGTAAGCGAATGGGGAAAGGGGTATCGAAAAGACTATCGGTACAGGTGCAAGACTCATGACTCTTTCATGGACATGGGTATAGAAAAGTGAAGCTTTGCATGCCCAAGAAAAGAAATACCAGAATCCAACGTCTCAAGTAATAAAATCAAGTACAGAGAAAATCTAACACATACTTTTACAGCATCATCAGCAGCCTTGCAAGCTACAACTGTGGCCTCAATATCACCAGTGTGTCCCACCATGTCACCGTTTGGCAGGTTAACACGTACCTATTTAAACATGTGAACCAACACGCTGACAAGTCGGAACAAAATCAAACTAAGATATTCAGATGACACTTGAAAAGCTCATTGCATACCTGGTGGAATTTTCGGCTAAGAATAGCATCTCTTGCCTTCTCAGCAATCTCTATAGCCTTCATCTTTGGCTGAACATTAAAAGTAATCCCAGAGTCACTAGGAATCTCCACATATTCCTCCATTTCTGGGTTAAAATACCCAGAACGGTTTCCATTCCAGAAGAAAGTAACATGACCAAACTTGACGGTCTCACTGTATTAGAGGGGAAATAAATAGTTCAGATCAAATTTAGCCAAGTAAAAGAGCTAATATTTCATAAAACTAAAACTAAACTGGCTTGTGCACAAGAATGAAGTTAAACAGATAGATGCAAGAATAAAGGAATATATAGAGCAATCAAATCTTATTACCAGCCAAAGAAACAACACAATAACTTGGCTATTGCTCACCTGCAGGCAAAGGTCCGAACACCATTGTGCACAAGATATTCCCCAGATGTTCTCTCAATTTCTGGGGGAGAAACAAGGTAATGGTTTGGAAGCTTCAATTCACCATCATACTGAAGCATTCCAGCATAACGAATTTTAGGGACCCTAACTCGGTCAAATTTATCAAAATTTTCATACTCAAGGGACTTGGCAATCATAACCATCCGATCTGCTCTAAAATTGAAGGTAACTACTGCATCGCCATCCACTATTGGGCCCACAGACTTCCCACTATCATCAACTATGACAAATGGAGGAAGATATTGATCATTTGATTTGGTTTCCTCTCTCAATTTCTTGACAGCTTCAACAGCACTTTTGAACTTGTATGGTGCTTCGCCAAGAACTTGTGCATCCCATCCTCGCTTCACAACTTCCCAATCATTCTATAATTTGAAGTAACAAAAACAGTCATTCTTCTTTGTTTTTTTTCCCTCCAAAGAAATATATCAATAACCATTCCACACGTCTACTAACCAACATCTTAATCGATCATTTCATACTTTGAACTGTTATGATAAATGCAAAAATTTTATCTACAGGGTAGTGAGTGAGATTGTTCATTTATGAACATTATTAAATTAACATTCCTTTGTCAAAAAATTTCGTCTATTATTCTCATGCCAGCTATGCATTCTTCATATATAAAACCCATTAAGTATAACAATTGCATCTTTAAAGTTACAATATCAGAAGCTGCATTTAAAATCTTATGAATCAATGAAACTCCTCAATTGAAGGTCATTACACTTGCCAGTTTTGGAGATCAAGAAGCAACAACAAATCATCAAGACATGATTGGCGGGACATTTCTTGGCTTTACTAAGTTATGCAACAGTTTCTACTTATATAAGATGAGTCTAACTAACAATTGTCCACAAAGTGGTGACGAAAGGTAAACTTACTATATTTTTCCTACTATGGTGTGACATGATTACAAATTTGTAATTATGATGGATAAAATTCAAAATGAATGTTGTTCAATGTTTAACGTACATATAGATTGATTTTGTTTGAAACAAAATATTATTGTCCTTGCTTTACCCATATCCTAAAATTCGATAAATAGCATGTCACCCACATTCCATGCTTCTTGCGAATTGATGATATTGTGATCATACAAGTAAGATTACTCATTACTCAGACAAAGACATACCTCGTAACGATCCATTGTCACATACATACGGCCGCCACCAGATGCTATTTGTACATCAACCCCTTTCTCACGTAGTTTGGCAAGGTCACTTTCAAGAGTTTCTACAAAGCCCACACTTGAACCATCCAAAACATCACGCCCATCAGTAAGTACATGGACACGGATTCTTTTAGCACCATTCTCACTTGATCCTTTGAGTAATAACTACACAGACCAAGACATTTACACATGTATATAAATGTCAGACTAATAAATTGGAGATGATATATGAAAGGTAGAAGAACAATGTGAAAACATCGATATTTACCTGTAACTGATCTAGCCTAGAGTGCACTCCACCATCACTCAATAATCCTATAAGATGCAATGTGCCGGTTGCAAAGCATTCCTTGATGTATTTGAAACCTTCTCCTTCGAATATTTTTCCAGAGGCAAGAGCAAGGTCAACAAGCTTTGCACTGCATTTGTAACAAATTAATTTTCAGTTTCAGTAATGGAAAATCAATTGATATGCCATAAAATAAAATTCTTCCTTAGTTCTATTGCTTTATAAGTTATAAATGGGTTTAAATATGCAAGCTAGAGTTTAAAGAACTCCTTATCTCTACATACTGCCAAGGGGAAACCTTTCTCCCTTACTTCAACTTTGGTATATGTTTTTTTTTTTTTGATATCCGTGAGTGTCCGGGCCAGCTTACACGCACCTCGACTAACAACTTTAGTATATGTTTTCTTTCCTATTGAAAAAAGGTCCTTTTTTGTTCTTGGATAAGTACATCTTATAACGGTTCTTGGTAATCACGATGGATAAATTATACAATTTCTCAGTGGTTTAGTTACGAAGTGACAGTATTGGAGCATAAATACTGTGTCCTTCATAGTTGTAAAACAATTAAGTTGCTACCTCTACTCACTTCCACAAGATTACTGCCACAGAGTAAGATGGAAATCTCTACTTCCAAACCAGATTAACATAGTGAGATGAAAATCTATGTACCAATATGATATGCAGCAAAACAATTTTTCTTTGAAACAGAAACGATCTATGAGAATTTCATTGATAGTATGAAATTACAAAAGGAGCCTATCCAAAGGATTTACAAAAGTCTCTTCAAATAATAAGATAAGCTCACCCTTGAGCATAAATGCGTCCAGCACCAAGCGCGTTATGTCCCACCTCACTGTTCCCCATGTCATCTTCTGTAGGAAGTCCAACTGCCTTACCATGTGCCCTCAGCAGCCTCCATTTCTCAGGGGCGCCCTATCAGAAACAGCAGATACCAATCATCAATACATTCCCAGAACACCCAAATGAATATTTGGAGTTTTCCATTCACTAGTGTAGATTTAGAAACAGTAAAATGCCGAAGAACTCTTAGTTCAAAAGCATGCATCACATCCAAAACCTCAAAATCTGAGGTGAAATCGTACTTCTCGGGAAAGAATGAATCGGGAAAACGCCATTTCTAATACTATGAATCAAAAAGGACGAATCCATAAAATAAAACTACCTTCTTGAGGGAATCCATGGTGGGTGTTTCAGCGACATGGATACAGTTGTAAGTATCTGGGTTAGCTTCACCCCACCCATCTAAAACAATGAGAGCCACTGTCTTATCCTTCGGAAGCTTAGGATGATCCGGCAATTTCCACGAGAATCCAGAACTCCCCATCGATCTTCGATTAAATTTCGTCTGAAAAACCAGATCCCACTTAAGAACAACATTAAAACACTACTAAACCGATCAAAAAAGGGGTGAATCGAATCTATGAACGAAAAGAAGAATCAAAGGAGCAACTTACGAAGAAAGTAGAAGCAGTAGCGAATCAAAAGGGGCAACAGGGAGAGGTAAAAGCCAGGACCCAACTTTTTTCAGAACAAGACCAACCCTAATCCAAGCGAAAGCGGTATATATAAAGGAAAATGAAGGGATTGAAAATGGAAGATGCTTGAAGAGGAGGAAAAGATGCTTTTAGAACGCAGCGGATTTCATGCCGTTTGATTGAGGAATTCTGTGGATTCAATCACAGCCTTACAAGTATTCGTCAGTGTTTTTCAAAAAGAAAAAAAAAAAAGTATTTGTCAGTGTTTTTTCGAAAATTTAATTAATTAATTAATTAATATTAATATATATTCGTCATTGTTTGGTTCAACATCGCTTTTGAGCCATGCACGCGACACTTGGTCACAATTCACGAGTTTTTTCTTTTCTTTTCTTTTTTATTATTATTTTTGTTAAATTATAGGTCTCGAATTTAACGTAGCACAAATGTACCGTTCTTGAAAACAATGGATTAGAACATAGTTGTATTTTATGTTTGGGTAGATTTAGAATTTTGATCCCTATTTAAATAATTGTTCAGAATGTATTTGATAATATATTTATAAAGCATAAACTAGTAGTAGTTGTTGATGGTCAAATTTGGTTGAGGAATTCACATGACCTTCACGTGCCACCGATAAATTTGTATAAGAGGAGGAAGACGTGGCCTGCAAGACAGTAAACCCACACCGGTGGTGCTTACACATCGTAAGTCAGAAAATGGAAGTAGGAGAGTAAGGTAGCAAGAGGCGAGAGTAGAGAATCGAGTTCGGATCCCTTCTTCAATGACGAAGAGGAGTTTAAATACCTGCTCATGCTCTTAAGATTTTTAGGAATTCGGAGGGGTTTCAGGACGAACTAGGCTGAACCGGGGCTGCCAAAGGCAACAGGGACCAAACGGAGGAGAACGAGTTTGGCCCACGCAAGCGGGGTGAATGGTCGTGCCAAATTGACCCTACCCTTTGGTTTGGTCTTCCTCTGGGTCGGTTTTCTGGCCCTATCTCTGCCCGATTGTCCTCGTCAACTCTTTTATGCTTCGTAGTGGTCCAAAATTACCTATAACAGTAGTTATCAACTAGTTATAAATTTCGTATAATTATTATTTTACGATATCATATCATTTATTATACATTATATTATACATATTTTAATTTAACAAAAATCGCCAATAAAAACTTAGTTCAATTGACACTAATGACCATGAAGTCTGTGGTTCGGACCCTCCTGTCCCAACATGTTGATGTACTCGAAAAAAATATATATATATATGTCAAGAGTGGGGGAGGAGGATTGCCTACGGTAGCTATGTTGCCTGCTCCCACATGATAATGAACTAAAGAAAAGTTTAATTCTCGAAAAATATTTAGTGCCTAGCTATGTTGATCATCCTTCTAGGTCTTTTAAACATAATTTTGAAAAATCAAATAGTTATTAAACGAGTCCTAAAGTTAATGCATAATTTTCCTACAAAACTTCTTTAAATTGCAGGAATTTATGTACATATGGGAGATAAATGTTTGAATCAAATAAATAGTAGTGATTTTTCATTAACATGAGTGGTTTTTTATTTCTTATTTTATTCTATTTTTCTTTACTTATTTTTTAGTAATTACGTGATTTATTATTATTATTATTATTATTATTGCTAATTTGGTAGGGTTTTGACTAAATAAATTTATTTAAACGACTTTAAGTTGATTCAAATGGAATCCAGTGAAAATACTTGTAATTTATGGACGGAGGGGCTAAATTGATTCCCTTAGGAAAATTTGGAGTTTAAATTATACAATTATTGAGGTTTTAATTGATACAATCCCTAAAGTTTAGGGTATCTTTGATTTGTTCCTAAAATTTGTAGGCTAAGACCTTTTTTAAAGTTTACATACAAACTAAACTTATAGTTCAACTTTTTTTTTTTTATTAAGATTTCATGCAATTTAAATTTGTCCACGGACAGTTTAGTCTCAATTTGACCCCTATATTTCAACTTAATTTTAATTTACTCCATGTTGGTTTTGGTTTTTTAGTTTGGTTACACTTCACAAATAGTTCATACATTGTTTCTCACCCACTAAAAAACTACTATTTCTCTCATATTTTTACTTCACACCAACTGATTACTTTGAAAAGTTAATATATATATATATATATATATATACTTAATACGACAAGACTTATAACAATCTGTCAACATGAGCATAGCACCACTTACATGAAACTTATACCCAAGAGGTTTGTGGTTCAAATCCTCATCCCACATATTGTAAAATATATATATTACAACCAAGACATGTTGTTAGGTATATAACATCCAAGAGGTATAAATTCAAATTCTATCCTTCCATATGTCGTTGAAACTCAAAGAAATTTAAATTTTGTATTTTAAATTTTTTAAAAACTAATCCAAGCAATTTGTATTTAGACCAAATTATATAAACCAAATTGAAAATTTTAAAATCGTAATCACCAATTATTTGAAAGTTTTAAGAGGGTGAAAAGGATTTAAAGTCAAAATCACAAGACAATTCATAATTAATCTGTACATTATTTTATAAGGAGGGTGTATAGTTTTTCAAACCCTAAGTGCCATATAGCGTCATGAATTCATGATAGAGCACGCTGAAAGAGAGTTTGAAGGGAAGCCTTGAAAAAAAAAATCAGCATAATGATTGATTTTTTTTTTTTTTTTTTTTTTTTAATTATTCAAAGACAACAACTAGGCACATAAAACTTATACTAATGACCAATAAGTTTGTGGTTCAAATTCTCCACTTTCACATGTTCTAAAAAAAAAATTCCTACTAAAGGAATCTCATAATACTAGTCAAGCATCATTTACCGTGGATTACTCGCATCAAGAGAGAGCCATAGATGACAATAGAGAAACAAAAGCGGAGAAGGGTGTTTAACGGCCACACTAATATTGAGCAGAAGACATTGACTATCATTGATAAGGGGCTAAAAGGTAATATTGAGGAGGAACATATTAATCTGGATAAATTAAGTATGAATTATTGAGGCCCCGTTGGATAACCATTGGGTTTTTGGTTTTTGGTTTTTGAAAATTTAAGATTATTTTCCCCAAATTTTCTACCATGATTTTCATCCTTGTCAAGGATACATTTGAATTCCTAGCCAAATTCAAAAAAAAAAAAAAAAACAAGTTTTTGAAAACTACTTTTTTTGGTTTTAAAAAATTGGCTTGGTTTTTAAAAACATGGAAAGAAGGGTATTAGAAAAACAAAGAAACTTGTATGTGAAAGTAGTGTTTATAAGTTTAATTTTCAAAAACCAAAAACAAAAAACCAAATGGTTATCAAACGGGGCCTGAGTGATACTAATTAAGATGAGTTGACAAGCATTGATCAATGATGATTGCTTAATATGGAGCATGACCTAATAGTTACCATTAAGGAGGAGCACATTGATTGGGAGGTATTAGATAACATCGAGCATGAACTATTGAGTAATACTAACAACAACGATTGTTTAATATGAAGTGTTGTTGCTAAAAAAAACGTACATGATGTTATGAATTTCACATGACAACTAAAAGGACGACTTGTCGAGGATCGAACTCAAATAAAATTTATAAACTATGAACACTAAACTACTTTGCAATAGTAGTGGTCGGGTCGTCCATAGAGAGTGGCGGTTGGTAATTATTTTATAGTTATTTCGAGTGGAAAGCAACAAAACGATGGGGTTTTCATACAAAGGAATTGCGAGGAAGGTAAATTGCAGGAAATTAAAAGACGAGAATATAAATTGCATGAAATATGAAGATGCAAGAAAATCTAATTATACTAAGCGACACCGATTAGGGAGGTTTTAGGGTTGATTGACTTATTTGATCATCGAAACTCTTCCATTAAGTGGCCTAATTTCACTGCTAATCATTCAATCGATCTAACTCGAACCCAGGAAAAATCCTAAGCCCACTTAAGATAGCTAATCCGGTCATACATCGTCCATCGAATTAACACATAATTGATTAATTAATTCATTCAATTAACCTATCAAATTACTCAATTAACCAATTGCACTAAGTCTAGTGGATTGATTAGAACATCAGAAACAATTAGCCCTAAATTATTTCTAACGCTATAATAGACCCTAAACTTATCATGCAAACAAAAAAGTCAGAGAATTGCTCTTGGGACCCCTGCCCATGAATCGGTTTATGCACTACAATAATAGCAAATTTATAAACATGTAAGCTGTGAGTTAGGGTGTCAATCTAACCTATTGTGCATGCTCATAATACAATCAGAGTCTAAAATACAATTGCATATAAAATTGAATCAAAGTCAGTACATTAGATCTCACAAAGCAGTGCAATCAAATTCCCAAAAACCACCCAATCGACGTCAACATGTTTAACCGGTGATAAAACCGACTAAATCCTGATACAAGGTACAATAAATTAAGAAAATACGATCAAAATCAACTAAGAAACATAAAAGAACAAATACAAAATTGGGAATACAGAGAAACAAGAGAGAAAGAATCCAAAATCTGACCTACGACGGAATAGAAAACGAGAGTTTATATACTAATTTTAATCGTAGCGTCTCGATGCAGGACGCTACACCATTTGTCTGTGCAATCAAAATCATGCCAGCATCTCGACGCTATGCCTCTTTTCAGCATGTCTTCTTCTTTTCCTTCGGTTTTTCCTTGCTTGCTCGGGATGTGACTCGAACCTTTGACTCCTTTGCACCATTCCTCGGACTCGCCACGATTCGCTCGGGTCTTCTCACCTCCTCGTCATCGGTGGACTTCGAGTTAGCTAAAAAACGCTTTAAATCGCCCGATTTAGCACCAATTTGTGTCATCCGCTCCCATTGCCTACAATGGACAAATTACCTACAAAATAGATAAATAAACCATAAAGCTGACTCTAACAATCTTAGATTAAAGACAATAAAATAGCACTATTTAGGTGCTATCAACAACAAACATAAATTTGTTTGAGAAGATAAGAAAATTGCATATTGTTGCAATTCTGAAGTGGTTAAAAATATGAGATAAATTAACTCTATATTACTGTGCAAGTATACACAATCTAGCAGCAAGTGATAAGTATTTATCGTATCCACAGGGTCTTGAAATGCCTACCTCTATTGATTTAATTTGTCTTTTTAGTAATTTCAAAAGGTTGGTTAAATTGATTGGGTTTTTAAAATGCTGAAACAAAAGAAATACGAAAGCAGTAAGTGATTACGACTAGAGAAAACATAATGGAAACAGACACAGGTTAAGACTTCTGTAATTGTTATAAAGATGCTCCAACAATTATTTTGATCCATCAATCTCCTGCAGTATTATCAGCGGGATCCTCCCGGAACTCTGGATTTTTTGGAATATGTTTCAAAACCAATGAAGCTCTACCGATCAAGCACTAGGCAACTGGCTATCCCTAACTCAGTCACTGGCGTTCACCAATACACAATGATCTAGCGTGAATTATCGCCACACAACTCCTAAATCATCCCTGAAACTAGGAGAAGCTATACATACCGGCTAGCTAGGCGGGCACATAATGAGATTAAAGATCAACAATAATTCAAGATGATCATGATAAAATAGAATTTCCAGATTTATAAATATAACAATCACATAATTCTTAACCTATGCCTACAAAGCAATTAGTTCATGATTGGAAACATAAAATACGTTACAATCTCGATAAGCACATCCATAATGCGAAATACACAAGAAATACTAATCCTTTTGGTAATTGGGGAGATGAAACGGCTGCTCCAAACCACCAAGAACATGGAAGAACTTCGTCTCCTTAAGTGGAATCGCAAATGGTCTTCTTAGATCTCCATTCCGCCGTCAATTCGGCCTCCGGCCGATTGATTCGATCTCCAAATCGTGAATTCAATTTATCTTTGACGGCTTCTCCTTTTATAAGATGAGAATTAGGTTAAATTGGACACATGACAGGCTCTCCTCGCTCCTTTATCCCGAAAATAACTCAACATAAGTTGGTTTGTCAACTTGGCTAACGAGCTGTGACGTGACTGTTTTGCTCCCGATTTTGTTGCAGCACAGAATTTGCTCCCTCACGTCGCTCAACAGTATTTTCTGCACAAAATAACTTTCAAAGCCTCCATTCTTCCAAATGGGTTAAAACATATAAATATATATCTAAAACCAACCCTATTAAGCACAAAAGACACACAAATCCCTATAGAATTAAGGCCTAAATAACTAGTTGCTTGGATTGATTTAGGAGTCAAGTGAACCAGATTGGGCCATCAGAAGATTCACCACGTCGAGGGTACTGTGTAAGGCTCGTAGCCTTGTGCTAGGCCGAGGAAGGGAGATAGACTTCAACCCAATCTCTTTCTATTTTACCTATCATGGGGTTTGATCCTTTTCTACTTTTCCAAATCGATTTCATGCTCGTTTTGTCCTCTCCTCTATTATCGAGATTATGTAAAATTACCTATAACATGGAGAGCGTGAGCTAATAGTTAATGTTGAGGAGGAGCACATTGATTGGGAGCTATTATATAACATTGAGTTTTTTTTTTTAGAAGAACATTGAGTATGATTATTTAAGAGATGATACTAATCCAAAAGAGTTGGCTAACATTGATCAACAACGATTGTTTAATATGGAGCATGATCATGCTAAGGATGAGCATGATCTATGAAAGGTGTAAACAATGGTAGATTTATGTTCCTAAACTTCCCAAAGTTTGGAAAATTATTAAACGTTGCAATTTGGAACTGTGATATTAAGATGTATTAGTGGAGTAAAACCCCAAATCCCAAATTCACATATCCACGTGAACTCACCATTTTTTTTTTTCTTTTTCTGTCTTTTACAACACCCACCAACAACCAAATGAACAAGTTTACAACATTCCCACATGAACATCAACAGTGAAATGAATATGAGTGACATGGGGTGGGAAAGTTTACAATAGCACATCGTATTGAATATTCAACAAGACATTCCGTACCTTGTTAAAAAATCGAGTAACAACAAAACGAATGAGAGGTGAGAGTAGTAACCTTTACGGTTGTACCAACAAAACAAATGTGGAGTCGTCTTCTCCAACAAACATAAGTCAACACTATTCTTCTCTATGTCAATGGTTGTCTTTTTCTTCTTCAATTGTAACCTACTATAAAATGCTCCTATAACTAGCCTTCAATTTTAACCTTAACGTGGAGTACTAACTCCAAATGCTAACCTCAAAATGAAGAAGGCAACCCAAATGTTTCACTCTCCCTCAAAATAGCCCGTAGCAAAACGAGTCAATTTTACTTGCTATATTAGTTGTTTTTTAATTTTCAATGACCACATAGGTCTTTCCTAGCATTGGTTAATGACAAAGGGTATTTTAAAAATTTACTAAAAGGTCAAGGGTATTGACACAACTTTTAAAGTTTAAAAGTATGATCGACACAACTTTTAAAGTTTAAAAGTATAATCGAAACAAAGTTCAAAATTTAAGCGATGTTTTCTATATTATAGCAAAAAATGATACACCTATTCAACTCAAAAGCCTTAACATACATATGGTTAAATTACTAGCTTAGTCCCTGAACTTTTAGGATTGTGTCAATTTGGTCTCTGAACTTTAAAAAATATCAAATAGGTCCTCAAAGTTTCAATTTTATGTCTAATAGATCCCTGAATTTTAAAAAGTATCCAATAGTTCCTTAATTTTTTTTTTTTTTTTTTTTGACAATATAGGGGTGGGGGATTTGAACCACAGACCTCGTGGTTACCAATACATCTTTATGCCAGTTGAGCTATGCTCTTGTTGGCGTAGTTCCTTAAATTTTCACTATTGTATCCAATTGGTCATTCATCTTTTAATTTTTTGTCTAATAAATTCTTGACCTAGTTTTCAAAAAAAAAAAAAAAAAGTCCTTGACCTATTTAACGTTTATTAAAATTGACAAGCTTACTAAATACAAAATTGGAAGTTTAGGCCCCCAATAGACTTAAAATTCAATTGTATATCTAACAGATTGGTTAATTTTTAAAAATCTCAGATGTGTTAGGGATCTATTAGACACAAAATTGAAAGTTTAGTGACTTATTAGACATTTTTAAAAGTTCGGAGACCTATTAAATACAAAATTGAAAGTTTATCGACATATATTTTTTAAAATTCAGAAACCTAATCGATGCAATACGAAAAGTTAAAAGGACCAAAGTTCTAATAAAACCATATTCAAACTTTGAATTTGAACTTGAAAAGAAATGTAGAAAAAAATTGACTTACCCTCCCACTTAAAAGGGCACGTGGCAATATAATTGGTAAAAAAAAAAACACACACACACGAAAAAAAGGGAAGAAAAGTAAACGACAGGTCGATAAGAAGATATCTGAACGGTCGATTGGTGACGACGAATCGATCAAAGAACAGTGGCGTAGCGGCGTAGAGCCGTCTTTTTGTTGCTCTACGGCTGTTTCGACGATCAAAGGCTACCAGAAGAAGAACTGAGAGAATTTCTTCAACGGTGGAATTCTTCCGCTGCAAACGATCGAAGGAGGAATTTCCAGAGTTGAGCACTTGAACTGAAAGATTTTGATTCGGAGTAGAGAACTAAGGTAAAGGCGAAAATGGCTTCCATGGAGGGTCTGGTGCCTATAACCAGGCATTTCCTGGCTTCGTACTATGAGAAGTATCCATTTACGCCTCTATCTGAAGATGTCTCTCGCCTTTCGACTGAGATGCTCGCCTTGGCGAACAGTTTGCTTGATGAACTCCCGCCTACTTCAGGTTTCGCCATCGACTTGCATCTTAATGCATTTTTGTTTGTAGTCTAGGGCACGATCTCACTGGTTGCTGATAATTTGAAGCGGAGCTTGGTTTCTTTTAGATCTATACTCCTGAGTTGTTCCTGTAGTGAAATTCGAGAGTTTATTTGCAGTTGTCGCATGTCTTTGGCTTGTTATGATTTTAGTTGTTTGCTTTAGTGTATTCCATCTCATGATCTCCGCCTTTCAAGCTGGGCTATTGTGATCTAAAACGTGAAAGTTATGTTTCTGATCAACTATTCAAAGATAATTGGAATTTAATTTTGTTATTGTGTACGTTGTCATTATGCCATTAATTTTTGTTATAAATTATAATGCAAAATCATGTCTAGATCTATTTTGAGATCAGTTCAATTGTTTTCACCTTCTTGTTTACCCTTTGAAATTGTCATCATATTGAATGAGTGTTCACTGTAAGACCTATTTTTGTGCTCTGACTTGCGCATTCTCACACTAGCTGTTAACCAATTCATTTTAATCTTTGATTACTAATGCTGGGTGCTTTTCTTGTGGGGATCATCTTCATTCCAGAGGAAAGCACCCTTCTTGATGAAGCAAACGATCATCCTCCTCATAAAATTGACGAGAATATGTGGAAGAATCGGGAAAATGTGGAAGAAATTCTGTTTCTGCTTGAAAAACCTCGTTGGCCTCAAGAGGTAAGATTTATCGGCCAATCATGGTTAGAAAGGCACACATATTATTCATTGAAGTCCTAACATTGTTGTGGCATCTTGAACTGTTTCAATGCACAGTTTTAGAAGCTGAGCCCAAACTTATTTATTTACATGTTTAAACTGCAGGTTCAGAAGGAGTCTGCAACTGGCGAATCTGAACTTACTAATATTCTAGGAAATCTAGAAGAAAAATTGAAGAATACCTTAAATGTGTTGGTGACTTTCCAATCAAAAAATTCTGAGCACGTGTTCAATACAGGTTACTTTTCATACATCATTCATTATTCTTGAAGAGGAGGTTCTTTTGATAGTGCATCTTATCTCATAACTTTTTACCTGTCATTTGGTTGATCTTTTGATATGTACTGTTATTATGAAACAATGTAGTTTGGTTGAAGATTGTTTGATTTTTATGTTTTTTCTGGCCGATAAGGAACTGTTGTATTAAAAGAAACTTATAAACAAGAGGAGGAGAACAAAGAATCTGAACCAACAATAAATGAGATATTTAAAAGGATATCCAATTGGTTTGTATGAAAAATGGGGAATACTTGGAGAACTTTTTATGAAGGGTGGGCTATCTACAAGCCAAAAAGAAGATTATAGCCCTCAGTTTCATACATATCCTTGAGATCCAAAAAGTTTGGCGTTCTTTTCTAACTAAAGGCACCATGAAAATGTAATCTTGGCGTAATCCAAAGAATTTAGACCTCCTAGAAAACCTATATCCAATTCCAAACCATAGTTGAAGGAGGTAATTTGTTTCTAGTAGTACTGTAAGACCAAAGACTACAAATTTCTGTTCCAACAAGTATGTAGCTTTGTATCACCTGAAAAAGTGATTTTGAGATTTTCTGTCTTCATGGCATGTTGCGGACCAACTAGTAGAAAGAATACAATTAGGATTCAATTATTGGATGATGTCCAGAAAACTTAATTCTCTTTGTAGGGAGACCATGAAAATAATCCGATTTTTTAAAATCAGAATAGTAGTTGAAGGCTAAGAATGTTTGGGATGCTTGGCATCGAAGCTGAAGTTTCCTTTCATAATACCTCTTTTTTGAAAAAATAATATATATACATATATATAAGAGATGGAGCGGGAAAGTTTTACTAGAAGCCATGAGAGCAGGAAATTCTATAATGGGAGAGATCATTGAGTAGTTGGACAATTTCTTTTGAGAAGAGAAACAATTTTGTTGATAAATGAAATACAAGGAGCTTGGTGGGTTTCCAACACCAAAAAGTGAGTTACAATGGTGCTTTCTAATTAGAGATCAAAGAAGATATTCTACAATCTCTAAAAGGGCGAGTGTGTTTACCCCAATGCACAATATGATATAAAATCATGTAGGAGGGATACTCATGTTTGGAACCCCAACCCCTCTAAGGGTTTCTCTTGCCGTTCGTTCTTTCATTGTCTTCTGGACCTTTCTTTTCCTCCTGAGAGATCAGTTTTCTCTTTGGTTTGGAAAGTGAAAATCCCAAAGAAGGTGCAGTTTTTTACTTGGTAGGTTCTCCATGGAAGAGCAAACACCCTGGATCGGCTTGTGAGAAAGATGCCCAATTTGATTGGCCCGTTCTGTTGTATTCTCTGTAGGAAGGCGGAGGAAGACCTCGATCATATTTTATGGCACCGTGACTTTGCGCGCTTGGTTTGGAACAATTTGTTTGAGATTTTTGAGCTTCAATTCGCTAGACACAGGGATCTCAGGGAGATGATCGATGAGTTCCTTCCCCATCCTCCTTTTCGGGACCAAGGAAATTTCTTATGGCAAGTTGGGATTTGTGCTATCATTTGGGGTTTGTGGGGGGAGAGAAATAACAGAATTTTTAGAGGGAAGGAGAGGAATGCGGAGGATGTTTGGGACATTATTAAATATTCTGTCTCTTTATGGGTGTCGGTGACGCGTTTATTTTGTAATTATCCTTTAGGTCTTATTTTGTTAGATTGGCGTCCCTTTATCTAAGGGGATTTCCTTTTGGGGCTTGGTTTTTTTGTATGCCCTTGTATTCTTTCAATTTTTCTCAATGAAAGGTTGGTTCATTATAAAAAAAAAACATGAAATAAAATCAAATCCAAAAAGCTAACAAAGGTTGAGAAATACATCCCTGAAAATTCATGCATTTCTCTCATTCCAAAAAAACCACAAACCAAAAGAAAACTTAGTTTATAGCCAACCAATAGGTCTTTTTTCACACCATGGGAAGGATGACCCATAAAAACTGGAGCTAGAAGTCTAGATATATCGTTTTGTAAAACCATAGACCATCCAAAAGCATCAAGCATTGTTCCCCAATATCGGGAAGCAAAAATACAATGAGCAAAGAGATGACAAGGGTACTCCAAGTGAGAACAATACATCACACACCAAGATGGAAGAGAGTGAAATGATGCATTCTTCTTTGTAATCGATCAACTGTACTAATTCCACCGTGACTGAGCTCCCTTAAGAAAAATTAAATTTTCTTAGGGTAAGTATCCTTCCATATCACTGAATATTGATTGCTCAAACTTGGACTAATAGCATGAACTAAATCATCCATAAGTGACTTTCTTGTAAAAACTTTGGTAGGATCAAGAGGCCATAACCAAGAGTCATCCATTGACCCTAAAATAACGGGTGAAAGAAGATGGGATAGATTAGACCATTCATTCACCTCCAAATCATTGAGATTTCAAACGCAAACGTAAATCCCAAGCAACATTAGAGTTATTCCAAGCTTGTGCAACCACAATATTTGAAAACCTTGGAAAGGTCTTAGCAAGAATCCCACAAATTCAATCAGGAATCATGCCAAGAAGAAGTGGTAACCCCGTCGTCGAGACATCTTTGAACATGACCAGACACAAGTCCTACAGTAGAAATAATGGGCCGGATAGTAGCAACTATTTCCATTGTTAAAATCCTCTATTCTTGTTTAACTCAAGGGAAACCAATCCTATCACTTCTCTTTGCATTAAGTTTATTTGGAGCCTAAGGTCCTTAAGAAGTGTAAAGCTTTCTCATGGTCACTAACTCTAGGAGGTCTGAATAATATTGGTAGATTTCAAATTAGAAATCCCTCTTGCTATCAGGAAAATTGGTACTGCCTTTATAGAAGCAATCGGGAAAATGCAGCCCATCTATTTAGATCTGGCTTCTTTGTGATGGCCTCATGGTCCTAGTTGTTGGATGTCTTTAACTTACCGTTGGCTTTTCCTAGACATCCAAGACTTGTGATTCAAGGCTTGATTAGTTAGAGATCTAAAATTAACTAGAGGTTTGTCTGATGCATTTGTTCTTCTTTTATACACGGGAACACTTTTTTTTTTTTTTGGATAGGAAACATTTTCATTCATTAAATAAAATGGTACAAAAAGGATTTCAAAAAACTTCTCCAATTGTGCTTTACTTTGAAACACTTGGTTGAAGTGTAACACAAAGAAGAACTTAGAGGGGTGGAGAAATCCACGATTGAGCCGTGGGAGACGATTAGGTTTAACACGTCTCAATGGGCTTCAGTTTCTAAGCTCTTTTGTAATTATTAGTTAGGTCTTATTATTTTAGATGGGGACCTAGTCCTGTAGCCTTGGCGGGTGTTTTTTGGTGGCTTGTTTTTTGTATGCCCTCTTGTATTCTTTCATTCTTTCTCAATGAAAGCGTGGTTAAGAAAAAAATAGAAAGAAGAATTTTTCAATGAAATGGTACAAATGCATTTTATGCTTTACTTGGGAACACTTGGTTGGAGCATAATAGGGAGAAGACTATATCAAATAGGGGATGTTATTGTCTATTGATCCTTTTTTGGGGCCTTTTTAACTAACTGTTTAGGGTTAAAATCATTTGACAAGCCTCTGGTCCTAAGAAGGTGAAGGTGTTTTTGTGGATCTTTATGTTCGAAAGGCTCAATACTTGTTGCGGAATTCAGAGAGTTTTCGACTCCACTGCACTCTCTCCAAATTGGTGTGATATGTGCAAGAATAATGATGAATCTTTGATGCACCTCTTTTTTTCTGCCTTTTTGCTGCTAGTTGTTGGGGCTTGTTGTTCAGGTTTATTCAATATAGGCTGGTGCTTTCCTTCCAGTGCTTCAGAAACCCTCCTTCAGCTTCTTGATGGTCATCCTTTTAAGGGCCAAGGTAGAATTTTATTGGTCAATGGTGTGGTTGCTCTTCTTTCGAGACTGTGGTTTGAAAGGAACAGAAGGGCATTTCATGATAAAAGCTTAAACAAGGACTTTTTTTGGGAACTTGTGAAAATATTTGCTTCTACCTGGATTTTCTCTTCCCATTTCATTATATCAATGAATGGTTTCTGTTTTCTATATAAAACAAAATGTTTTGTAATTATAGCATAGTTCAATTACTTACCAGTTGGGAGGCTTTTTTGTAATCCTTTGGTGTGTGGGGATATCGCATCTTCCTTTATTTTTTGGTGCATCTATTTTGATAATGAAAAGTCGTTGCTTACAAAAAAAAATAATAATAAATAAAAAATAATAAAATAACCGTTTTGTTATTCTTGCCTTTCTATTTTGACGATCAATCAGAGATTGTTTTTGTAACTCCTAGGTGCTTTGATGTGCACTTTACCTTTTCACATAATGAACTATTTTCTTTCTTATATAAACTAAAGGTCCGACCTTATTTTGCCTTTAGTTTTCAAATTTTTGGACAATCGATCATCATCATGTGCCTTTGTCCGCCAAAGATCCATGTTCAATATAGATCTACTCAAGAAAGTTCCCTCGTTTCTAGCCTTTTTATAGCCTAGAGTCTTCTCCAATTGGCTTAAAACCCTCCAGCAAAGAAGAAAAAATTGCTTTGTTGGGATTTCCTCAAGGAGCAACAAATGCTTTTACAAAAATGTAAGCTCCAGTGGCTCAAAGATGGGGATGAGAATACCAACTTTTTTCATAGATGGATGACGGTTAGAAAGAGCAAAATGATGATTAACTTCCTAGAAGACCAAAGGGGCAACCTATTATCTTCAGAAAAAGAGATAGAGGAGGAGATTTTGACTTTCTTCTCCAATCTTTTTGCTGAGCCGAGGGGCCAAAGGATGGAGGTGGTGGACATGGAATGGTCCCCCCTCCAAAATCAAGAGGCTGCAAGGTTGGAATCCCCTTTCACGGAAGAAGAGATTCACAAGGTGATCCTTAGTTTGGGTAACTTGAAGTCTCCAGGTCTGGATGGTATGACTAACGAATTTTTTAAAAAGTCTTGGAGCATCTTGAAATCCGATCTAGTAAAGGTGTTCCAAGACTTTTTTGAAAAAGGGATCATCAACAAGAGGACAAATGAGACGTACATTTGCTTGATTCCTAAGAAGCTAAAAGCAAATAAGGTGGGATATTTTCGTCCTATTATCCTTGTCTCCTCTTTGTACAAGGTTATCTCCAAGGTGCTGGCAGAGAGGCTTAAAAGGGTGCTTCCTAATATCATTGACAATACTCAAGCCGCTTTTGTGGAAGGGCGCCAAATCCTTGATGTTGTTCTTGTTGCCTCTGAATCTGTGGGGGATTGTATAGCAAACCGAAAAAAGGGGATCCTTTTAAAGCTTGACTATGAGAAGGCCTATGATAAAGTCGATTGGGATTACTTGGATCATATTCTGGACAAGAAGGGTTTTGGTTGAAGATGGAGGAAGTGGATGAGGGGATGCCTGTCAACTGCTAATTTTTCTATCTTTTTGAATGGGAGACCTCGAGGTAAGATTTTGGCAAAGAGGGGGCTTAGACAAGGGGACCCGTTATCCCCTTTTCTCTTCACTTTGATGGGGGACTCTTTTAGCAGATTGATCCATTTCTGTTGCAAAAGAAGAATTCTCAAAGGCATCCGTGTAGGTATTGGTAAGGTCAAGATCACTCACCTCCAATATGCTGATGACACCATTATTTTCAGCCCGACAAAGAAGAAGTTCATCAATAGATGGTGGCTGATCATTTCCCGCTTCCTCCAGATTTTGGGTCTCTCTTTAAATGTCTCGAAAACCTCCATAATTGGTCTCAATATGAATGAGGGTTGGCTGTCCGACTTTGCTGCTAAAGTTGGGTGTAGAATGGAGAAGCTGCCTTTCAACTATCTTGGTTTTCCTCTTGGGGGGAACCAAAAATCTCTTGCTTTCTGGGATCCCGTGATTGAAAAGTTTAAGTTGAAGCTGGAAAAATGGAAATCCATTCCTATCTCGAAAGGGGGTAGATTGACTTTGGCCCAATCAGTTTTAAATAGCATTCCAGTGTACTACTTCTCTATTCTCAAAGCTCCAGTGGGAGTCATCAAGCAGATGAAGAAGTTGGTTAGAGATTTTTTCTGGGGTAGTGGTGAGAGTCATGGTTGCAGCCACCTTATCAAGTGGGACAAAACTTCCCTCCCTTTGAACTTCGGAGGCCTTGGTTTTGGTGCCTATAAACAGAAAAATAATGCCTTGTTGTTAAAATGGTTGTGGCGTTTTAGTCAGCAAGAAGATGCTCTTTGGAGGAAAGTGGTTATAAGTATTTACGACATAGACCAAAAGGGGTGGAGCTCCCTTCCCCCAAAAGGTTCAGCTAGAGGAAGGCCTTGGTGTGATATTATGAAAACCGGTATATAGTTCAACAATTTTATTAGTTTCAAGGTCAACAAGGGTGACAAAGTTCTTTTTTGGAAAGACAGATGGATTGGGAACGATACCCTAGCCTCCTCCTTCCCCGATTTGTTTAATATATCCATTAAGAAGGATGCCACAGTGGAACAATGCTGGAATTCAGACTCTAATGATTGGGACTTGGGGTTTAGAAGAGGTCTTTTTGATGGGGAGATTGCTAGCTGGATTGGGCTGATTGAGATGATTGATGTTATACACCTAGGGGATGGAAGTGATAAAGCTATATGGTGCCTCAAGAAGTATGGTATTTTTTCCTCCAAATCAGCTTTCTTAAAGTTGGCAGAAGTGAATCCTACCCTCAAAACCCCCTGATCAAGTCCATTTGGAAGAATTGTGCTCCTAGGAAAGTTAAGGTCTTCCTTTGGTCCCTTGCTCATAGAAGCCTCAACACTCTTGATCTCCTTCAGAAGAAGTGCAGCAATAGAGCCTTATCCCTGCTGGTCTGTTCTTTGTGTTGGAGGAATGCTGAGTCCTTGGACCACATTATTCTTCATTGCCCTTTTGCTTACGCAGCTTGGAGGTGGCTGTTGGGGGAATTTAACATCTATGTTTCCTTCCCTGAAAAGATTGATGTGTGGTTGGATGAAGTGTTATCGGGTTGGAACTTCAAAGGCAGAGGCAAGTTTTTGTGGTGTATGGCGGCTAGAGCCTTGATGTGGAACCTTTGGCTTGAGAGAAATCGTCGGGTCTTCGAAGATAAGAGCTCTCCGTTTGATTCCTTTTGTTCTAATGTTAAATATTTTGCTTCTTGGTGGTGTCCGAAGCATAGGAAATTCTTTTGTAATTACCGCTTGTCCATGATAGTTTCAAATTGGACTGCCTTTGTTTAGGTTTTTGTCTGGGAGGGGGATCTCTCTCCCCCCTACTCTTAGGCGGTTTTTTTGGCTGGCCTTTGTGTATATCAATAGATTTATTCCCATGTTTCTTATCTAAAAAAAAAGAATCATTATTTGGGAGTTGTTTTGGATTTTTGTTTTTGCATGTTGATTTGCAATTAGATTATTTGGGAAGTAATCTACTTTGGCCTCCCTTCTAGTGCTCCCTTTCGCCATTTGTTTCTGTGTTTCTATCATCTTTCGAGTAAGAAGTTACATTTTGTGGCTTCTATTTTACCATCCTTTGATCCCCGCTCCTCATTGTCTTTGGGCTTCAAGTGCCATCTTTTCGATAGAGAGGCATTAGATGTAGTGGGGTTCCTTTCTATTGTTTTGAACTCTGAATTCTTCCAGGGGCTTCTCTTGTAGGTTTTTTTTTTCCTTTATCCCTTCCTTGGCCCCAATTGGCTTTCTCCTCGCTCTAGAAGGTTAAAATTCCTAGGAAGGTTAACTTTTTTGTGTGGCAGGTTTTACAGGGGGGAGTCAACACTTTGGACTGTTCAGAGACATTCTTCCTTTGTTGTTCCCGCAATGGTGCATTCTTTCTTTGTTGTTCCCGCAATGGTGCATTCTTTGTAGGTATCAGACAGAGGACTGACATCATTTGTTGTGGGGTTGTCAGGTTGTTCAATCAACACTTTGGACTGTTCAGAGACATTCTTCCTTTGTTGTTCCCGCGATGGTGCATTCTTTGTAGGTATCAAACAAAGGACTGACATCATTTGTTGTGGGGTTGTCAGGTTGTTCAGTCAACACTTTGGACTGTTCAGAGACATTCTTCCTTTGTTGTTCCCGCAATGATGCATTCTTTGTAGGTATCAGACGGAGGACTGACATCATTTGTTGTGGGGCTGTCAGTTTGTTCAGTCTCTCTGTTCTCGGTGGTTGAATGCATTTGGTTTATGTTTGGTGTGAAATCGTGGCTGTTACACTATGATTAAGGAGGTGTTCATGAGTTCACTTTTTGCGGGGAAGGACAGAGTTATGTCGCACGCTTGGTTCTTTTTCTTTATTTTACAGGGTGTATGGATCGAAAGAAATAATAGGATTTTTAGAGAGGTGGAGAGGTCGTGTGACGAGGTTTGGGAGGTGGTGAGCCTCAATGCCTCCTTGTAGGTCGCTCACTAGGCCATTTTGTAATTATGGTCTTGGTTTCATTGATTGGAGTCCCTTTCTTTAGGTTGTTTTGTGGGTCTCCCTTTTGTTGGGCTTTTATTTTTGTATGCGCTCGTATATTCTTTCAATTTTCTTAATGAAAGTTCGGTTTCTTATAAAATTAGACAGATTTATGATACTGCATTTGGGGTGCAAAAGATCTGAAGTATTGTTCACCTTTGGCTTTTGAGTTTTAACGTTCCTTTTTTTGGCCTTTCAGTGGGTGGTGACTTTATAGTTTTCCAGGGTGCTTCTTGGATGGCTGTTGTGATTTGTGTTGATTTGCTTTTCTTACACTTTCTTGGACGTTTTTTCTAATCTTCATATTGTATTAGTATCAGAAATTGATATACTCAATTGTTTCTTATGAAGAAAAATATATTTGCAGTTATGACCTACATGCCTCAAGATTTTCGAGGAACAATAATTCGACAACAAAGAGAGCGATCAGAGAGAAATAAGCAAGCAGAGGTTGATGCTTTGATTAATTCTGGAGGAAGTATACGTGATCGATATGCGCTCTTATGGAAACAACAGATGGAAAGGTATTTTTTGTTTGAATCAATTTCCTTCATTCTGGCTGTTGTATGTGGATTTATAATGTAGGCCGTAGTTATTGATTACCGTTTCAGGAGGAGACAGTTAGCACAGCTGGGTTCTGCAACAGGTGTCTACAAAACCCTCGTGAAATATTTGGTTGGAGTTCCAGAGGTAAAATATTCACAGTTAACTGTTCATACATCTATGTTTGCTCCCTGGCCAATGAACTATACCTGCCACGTTTGTTAACATAACAAAGAAAGTAATAAGAGAGTTAGTCTTCCCCCTTTCGGTAGAAAAGCTTTCTTCCATCTGTTGTTTGTTTGTTTGTGTGTTTTTATTATTCTTTTTTTAAAATAATACTAATAAAAAAATAGAAAAAGAACCAGCTTTCATTTAGCAAACGAAAGTACAAAGG